>CM028129.1:219582500-220832500 GCA_016271365.2 Neoceratodus forsteri
TAGAGAGGTTTTTCTGTTTGTAATTCATTCTGTTTAAAATTTCCTTTGGTAAATTTTCTGGTGTTGCTGTACAACTTTTAGGTTGCTGTATATTCTGTAAATGCAATATAAATGTTAAATATTTTATATTTAATATAAAACTGTGTTTACTGCAAATTATTAAACACATGTACTCCATTTTTAAATGGGTCAAATTAGTGGTCTGCTTTGGGACAGCCTTACCAAACTTAATAAGTAAATTTGCATCTGATAAAGAGACCGGAGATGTTACCTGGAGCTACTGAAGGAGTTCCTAAGTCCCAAGGGGCTTGTACTTTTTGAGCAAGCACTGGGTCTTCTGCTGTGTGAGCAGAGGACTGTGATGGAACTCAGAGGAATAGTCCCAAAATAATTGTAACCAGGTTGATGGCAGTGTGATTGTACTAAGGAAACTAGACCAGCTTGTCATACCACCCAGGGCTCTTGGGAAGGTGTTGAGTGTGTGTGTGACAAGCAGTCAAAGTAAATACCCCACTCCCCCCTATCTCAAGAAATAGGGTGCAAAAATGAGTGGCACTAAACTACTGTGGCATTTTGATGTTGGTCTGTCACTAGGAACCTTACCTTCTTTTCAGGTCTGTTATTCCCATCTCTCGCTGCTCTGGCAGATGTCATCTTGCTGGACTGTGTGAATAATTGAGTTGGACACAAAAATAAAGGTATAAAACTCTTTATTCATCACAGGGGATATCTGCACACCATTAGGTTCTCCCTCAGACTGAGGGGTTTCCCAGACTGCCCCTGGGATCACATGGCTCCATCAGACAGTGCAATATTCTGCCTCAACAGCACATGTTCTTAAAGGGGCAACAGCTAAACATTACGCCCCATGCTTAATTGTGTACTTCTCATCACCCCCGGGGTCATGAAAATGAGTACCACTTGAACAAGCAATAGTATAACAGTATAAAACATTAAAACAGTTTAGAAAGATCTAGCATTGCATGCCACAATCTAACCATATAAATACCGCACTACAGGGGAGGGGGAGGGGGAGGAAAAGATCTGGATTACAATGGTGACTAGACAGAGTAGCACCAGGGGAGGTGGAACAATGTAACGACCTGAAGCTTGGTCAGGGTGACAAATGCTACAGTGCAGGGAATGGAAAATGAAAGACAGGGAAGGGAAAGCAGCCGGAGATTACCCAGAATTACAATATGCAAAATTTCAATAAACCGTTGCAGAACATGAAAACAACATGTGGAACTGTCCTTTTGAAGAAGACATTCCTGCAAAGATAAGGTTAATGCAGTTGCATCATTTAGTACCATTGGCAAAAAAACATTTATGCATAGAAATGAGTACTGTAGGATGTTTACTGCCGAAGAACAATTAAGCACAGACATTGAGGAATACTATAGGCATCAGAATCATAAGTCTCAAACAAACACTGCGTACAGATGCACAAAATTTCAAGATTTGCGTCTTTTCTGGTCAGTGGGAATAGTGTTATGAATTACTTGAATCAGTTCTTGACAGGATGGGGTAAGGTCTACAAAAGTAACCCATGAATTGTGAGAACTGTCAAAATCACATCACTTGACTCTAGAAGTCCAGGATCCATTCACAAATCTCTTGCATAAAATCTTCTTGATCTGGTACACAGGGGTGTGCTCAAGACAGTACTGCAAAGAAGGATGAGAAGTCCCACAAAGTTCATCTGGTCGAAGGTTAGGTGCAGCAGAATATGGCTGGAGAGAGTTAGAAGTGTGAGAATCTGACTAAACTGGTTGCACATTAGGTGGAATTTCTAATTCTGAAAGGTCAGCAGGTTCAACTGCAGCTTAATTACTGGGAGGACTGGGATCATCTGGGAGGATGTTACTCAAGTACCCATGCTTCAGGTGACTGATGTGGAATTTGTTAAGCACAAGCTTTCTATCTGATTTGTGTTGGAGACAGACATGAACTGGAGGAAGCTTTTCCACTGTGTAGAAAGGACCAGCCCAAGGGTGGCACAGTTTCTTTGCGATGCCCAGAACAAAGACAGGTCGCTACAAATAAATAGTGTAACAGTGTCTCCCACAGAAAATTAAGGTTCATGAGACTTGGCTGCTGAAATTTTCTGCGCGGCAGATTTTTGTTGCCCCAATGTGGTGATTGCAACTCATCTGGCCAGTTCAAGTTGTTCCGGTACAGGGATGAGGAAGCTGACTTTGGAACTTCTAACAATGAAAAGTCCATGTCCAATGGAGTTCTTGGGTGGCATCCATGGACCAAGGAAAATGTACTCTAAACTGTTGACACAAGGGCTTGTGCTGTAGGCAAACTAAACAAAAGGAACAAAGCAGTGTCAAGTGTCGTGAGTTTCTTCCAGTTACCAGGAGAGAGTGTTCAGAAACTTCAGAATGGTAGACATCTTTCTTTCACTTTGTCCATTGCATTGCAGGTGATAGCTTGTTGTGTGAGTATTTTTTTATATTGAAAAGTTTTCATGTTTCTTGAACAATGGCTGAAAGATAGTGTCTCTGTCTGAATACAGGTATGAAGGGATATCAAGACAACAAATAATTATGTTGAAAAAGGCATTTGCTATTGTGGCAACTTTGATGTGTTGTAGTGGGATTAGTTCTAGGTATTTTGTAAGATAATCCACAGAAATAAGGACATATTTGTTGCCAGAGTCAGAACATGTAGGTAAAGGCCCAAGAATGTGCTGACTCTTTGAAATGGTTCATTGGCTACAGGCATTGGAATCATGTGTGCCTTTGTCTGTTTAGCAAGAGGCTTTCTTTGGGAGCAGGGCTGGTAGGATTTGAAAAATTGGAAACATAGAAACATAGAAGCTGTTGGCAGATGAGGAATTCTTGGCCAACCTACTCTACTCTTTATTCCCTACCTATAGTGCCACATGAGATCCTACTTGGACTCTGACTTACACCCCTCTCTTGCTTCTAAGTTTCCTTTGTGTTAATCCCATGCATTCTTAAATCCTGTGACCATTTTAGCTCCCACCACTTCCTCTGGGCAGCTGTTCCAAGTGTCAATCACCCTCTCCATGAAGAAGTACTTCTTCACATTTCCTCTCATCCTCCCATCTTCCCTGATTCATATTGTGTCCCCTTGCCCTTGAGCATCTTTTCCTTTGGAAAATGCTCCCTTCCTGTACCTTGTTATTTCTGTGAGTTACTTGAATATCTCTATCATATCTCCCGTTCCCTCCTGTCTTCTTGGGAGTACATGTTTAAATCCTTAAGCCTTTCTTCGTAGGGCTTCTGATGCAGGCTCTGCACCATTTTGGTTGCCCTCCTTTGCACCGGCTCCACCCTATCTATGTCCTTTTGGAGATGGGGTCTCCAGAACTGTAAACAGTACTAAAGGTGGGGTCTCACCAGTGATCCATACAGGGTAAATTACCTCCTTCTTTCTGCTGGTGATACCCCCTCCATGCATCCGAGCATTTCACTATCCTTTCCCACTGTTTTGTCACACTGTTTAGCTACCTTCAGGTTATCAGAAATGATCACCTCAGGTCTCTTTCCTGTTTTGTAACTGTTAAGCCCCCCCCCTCTCGCAAGCTGGTACATTGCTCACGGATTCTTGTGTCCTAAGTGCACGATTTTGTACTTTAATATGTTGACTCTTAGCTTTCAAACTCATGACCATTCTTCTGACTTCTTTAGATCCTCCCTCATTCTTTTAATCCCCCCCTTCCCCAGTGAGTCTACTCTGTTGCAGACTTTTTGCCATCCGCAAATAGGCACACCTTCCCCTCCTGTCCTTCTACAAAGTTGCTAATAAAGACATTGAAGAGGACCGGGACTAATACTGACCCCTGTGGCACCTTGCTAGTCACCTTACCCTCCCCAGAGTGTACCTCATTTACCACCACTCTTTGGCTTCTATCATTAAGCCAACTCTTCATCCATTTTACTATTTTAGGACCTACTCCTAGGCTACTCAGTTTGTTTACCAGCCTCCTATGTGGAATGGTGTTGAAGGCCTTGCTGAAATCCAGATAGGCCAGAAGAAGTTGAGCCTTGTCTTTTCAAGAGTTCTGTGGATTCCCATATGACCTCCAGAAACTGGAGAGGCATAAGTGGAGAGAAGAACTTCATTAATGAGAGAGGCAGGCACAACTAACTGTACATGAGTTCTATCTGTACGATGGCACTTGCCTTGTTTGGTCCATATATGTAAAAGCACATTGTCATTGAGGAAGTATTGTGAAGCAAGGAAAGTACATCCTGGCGATGTTGCTTCTGTTGTGATAGGTTTACAGTCTCTAAGTAAGTGATTATGTCTGTGAACTGAGGGTCTGCTCTTTGCTGTGTTTTGACAGTTGCCAGGGAGAGAACAGATACGGAGGTGATGAGAAGCTCTTTGGCTGATTGCAGTAACTAAGGATTTGTGCTTCTTTCTGATGAAGCAGTTGTGAGCAGCAAAGCAAACTGAGGTGCATAGGAGTGCCCCCAGGAAGCACATCTGTGGCATGGAAAGGAAGAAATTGTAAGCAGAATTTTTCATCTGTTGAGGGTGATGCAAAGGGATACCATCACCAGCTAACACCATCAGCACTGGCGTGAATTCAACCTGGCCTATATCGAATTGCTTAGTTGTAGCATTACAGCTTGTCAGTCTATCAGGTGAACATGCCTACTGGTTCCTTTATTTCAAACAATCATGTGAGGGCAGCGTGATCAATGATACTGCAGCTGTGAATGAGGAATAGTGAAGGTAACAGTTAAATTTCTTTATGGGAAATACCATGGCTAGACTTTCTTTTTCTGTGATGCCATAGTTGTGCTCAGCTGAAAAAAGGGAGCACCCAGCACAGGAAACAACTTGTTTTGTTCAGTCATGCACTTGACAATCTAAGGGTCATACTAAGGCCTTAAGGAGCAAAGGGGGTAGTGGCCCATGAGCAGCTCCTATCCATTATGCATAACACACTACACTGTTTCCCTTGAGAATATGGTTATCCAGCCTTTTTTAAATGGAGTCTTATTTCAGAGACCACGTGATGCAGCATGCCTGAAAGCAGCTCCACTGCTCCTCTCCAGCCTCCTGACCTGATTTAATTCAATTTTCTGCTACTTACTTAAAATAAATACTTATCCTTCTACATGGACAGCAAGGATCAGCCACCCAGCTGCAAGAAGGTGCATTCTCTTTGCACCATGGATGCCGAAATGAGGAAACCACTGCAGAAGCACACACCGGCGGTCATGCTAGAAAAGGCCCCTTAAAAGTCTTGGTCCTTCAGTTCATTGGAAACTTTGGCCAGTGTCAGTATATCAATGGAATAAGAACACCTGACTCTCCAGAGATTTCTTGATGAGTTTAAGCCTTTTCTGGATGAAATGTAAAGCCTCACAAAAGAGTTTAAAACACTTTCCCAGGCTATCAAAGATGTTTCACAATGAACCCCTGACAACTCAGTCTGACCCTATTCACTAGAAAAAAGGGTCGATAAGCTGGACCTTGACCTGGCATCAATGAGGCAAAAAATGGCACAGCTTGTCTATAGAATTGGAATTTGAAGTGGAAGACTTAGAAGGCCACAGCCGCAGAAATAGTGCCGTCCTTAGAATAATATTTCACCATCTGGTTACTAAAGTGATTGCTGCAGGCATAAAATTTAGGATGGTCTATCCTGCTAAATTACAAGTTCTGGTAGCCGGTAACTGGGAAGGTTACGAGGATCTGGACACAGCAACAACAAAACTCAAAGCTGCATTCCCCAATATTTTCCATGCACCCAGATCAACATAGGAGGTCAAAAGAAGCACGCGTAGATACTCAGACAAAAGGGTGAATAAGCTTTATTGGTTTTGCTGTAGTAAAATCTTGATCTGTGAAAATAGACTCTCAAGGGTTCTCACTTCTCCCTCCTGACTTTACTGTAATTGCAGAGCATACTAGTAAATTGTAGTCAGGTGATTCTTTATTTCACCCTCATAGCCCAGATTTTACTGCTGGAAGGATTTTCCTTTTACAAGTGACTGGGATGATCACCAGACATGCTTGCTTTTGCGATCCTGTGCACGCTTAAAATTACAACTAAAATAAATGCAGCTATGGTCATGTAACCCCCCTGTTACCCAGGGTTACTAGAACCCTAGTTAGATCTAGTGGCAGGCAGGGACAGGCAGCTAGTGAAACTCCCATTAAATGGATTTCACTATGTCTTGCTCTGCTTTCAGTCTCTGCTGAGCTAGAGCTATGACATCATTTAGAATTCTGCAGCAGCATAAGCCACAGTGAAATGTTGCAGCTGGGAGTTAGGCTACAATGTTGGTATATTCAAAATCAGTCTGAATCAGTCTGCTGAAGTCTGAAGTAGGTTCAAGGGAGAGAAGGATGTAGATCCTGCAGTGCAGTGGAGGGAGGGGGTGCCCTGCATGGGCAGGCCCAACTGCCCTCAGCTCTGACTCAGAGCTACCTTAGGGTGTATGCTTCCACCATAAGAGAGGCACAAGGAACCAGCTCCCAGAGGCAACCCCCTGGCCTGGGAAAAGGAAGAAGCTGCCTGATGGAGAGTGCTGGGGCACTACAGTTTTTGAGGAATGAGATTCATTTAGAGTTTTGGATACCTGCAATGCGGAGGGTGAAGAAGCTTTGATAAAAGGCCAGTGTCATTCACCAAAACAGTGAGTAAATAAGTCTATGGGGCTGTGGGCAGTCAGGATGCCAAGTCCAGGGCTTATGGAACAGTGGGATGTAATGACTGTTGTATGTGGGGTCTTCAAGGGAAAGACAGTTTCTGCATTACAAAACCATGTACAGTCTGCACTATGGTAGCCAAGGAAGAGGTTTATGGAACAGTGGGATGTAATGACTGTTGTATGTGGAGGGTCTTCAGAGAAAGACAGTTACTGCATTACAAAGCCATGTACAGTCTGCACTACAGTAGCCATGGATGTGTGTGTGTAAACAAAGGAATGGCCGGGTATGGGTCTATGAAACAAAAGGTGGGAGACCCCCCAACCTGGTGTAACAGGGCTCACCTCTATGGACTTGCTTTGAGACACCAGATACCTTTCTTTCAGGTATTGGCCAGTGCCTGAAGAGGGTGCCCCAACATTGGGATGGAGTAGAAGTGGAAGTGTGCCATTAGTTAAAGAGTCCGTGACATATGGAACTTTAGGATCCAAGAATGGATATGTGTCTGTGTCTGCACCTTATCTGCATTACAAGGAGTGTAGCCCCTTGGGGGTCCATCTATGTTTTTATTCAGAGTGTTGTTGAATAAAGCCACACTTTAGAATCCCATCTCCTGGTGTTGGACAATCTGTTACTACTTCTAGTCTCGGATTACTGGGTACCCCTAGTCAGAGTAACCAAACCTAGCCAATATGCCAAGTGACATGTTCTCCCCGACCCTAGGTTACAGTCATATCTCTAATTGGCCTCTAGAGGGGAGTAAAGTGCTTTCAATGGAAGACCTACTATTTTACTGTAGCGGTAACTCTCTTTATACCCGAAAGACTTACAAATAGTGTTCTATTGGCTCCCACAGCTCTGAAATTAGAAGTCTGGAAATTAGTTAGAGTGGGAGTATCAGACTATTTTGAAGTTAAAACGAATATCTCCTTAAAAACGTGCTTCAGATGTAGAATCTCAAAATGAGTCAACGGCAGCACTCTATTTCATGTGTTGTAGTACAGTATGCTGACAATACTACACCTCTTTTATGATTCCTGATGTTTGCATAATATACAGCCTTGCTTCATGGGTTTTTTTATTTCCTTATTTTCTTTTACTTTTTTTAGTACCTGAAAACAAGGTAAAAGGGATTGTTACAGGGAGAGGTTCTTATTTGCCATGATGCTGGAATTCTGGACAGAACTGATGTGCACATCTTGTTAATTGAAATACCTCTTCTGCTACTATAAATGGCAAAATTCTAAAGACTTGCTTTTCACATTACATTTTCGAGACTACAGGACAGGTCTATGTCTCGGACATTGCTCTTTAGAAAGCCTTAGGAAATCTTCATGTAGCCTTATTTTTTTTTTGGGGGGGGGGTTAAACGCTGGATTGCAATGCTCCAGTTCAAAGATCTACTGGTTTAAATTACTTTGGTTTTATAGTTGCAAAAAGGCTATATTTACTATAATTGTTATATGGAAAGGCTCATCTCTGATTTAGGTATAAAATTCAAGTAGAGAGGTTGAACGGTTATTGTAGACTAGCAGAGATATTATAGTTAAAGTTATTAATTTTGGGGATGGCCTGGAGGGCTGGGAGGGGAGGGGTAAAGAGCGTGTACTGCATAGCGAGTTCACAACAGTAAGGGAGGGCGGAGGGCAAGGGTGTTTTATACCCTATTACTATGTTTATGGGGCAAACACAATGCATGGAATTTGGGGAGCTGTTAGATGGGGATGGGTGGAGTGGGTGGGTAGCACAGAATCAATAGTAATCTCGTTATTTGCTACTTTAGAAAAGAGCTCAGTATTTAAAAGCTCATGGCCATTTAATTCAGGGATAAAATGGCTGGAACTTTAACATGGGCTTCCTGAAATGTCAAAGGGGCTCAACAGAAACTAAAACAATATAACATTTTAAAATATTTAAGCCTATTAAAAGCAGGTGTTTTCTGCTTACAAGAATCTCACATGCTAGATTCAGAAGCCCCTAAATAAAGAAGGCAATAGATAGGGCAAGTATTCATAGCAGAAGGTTCCACCCAAAGCTATGGTGTAAATAATTTAATTGCTAGGACCATACCCTTTTTCCCCATGTCAGATTATTAAAGATCCACAGGGCAGATTCCTTTTTGTTAAAGGTACCATACACGCAGATGACATCCTACTTGGTAGCATATATGGTCCGAATGCTGGCTTTCCTGGATCTTTCATGCATTTAATTAATGTATTAACCACCTTCATGTCCATCCCGATGATTATTGGAGGCAACCTAAATTTAACATTTGATCCTTGTTTAGATCGCTTTGGAATGTCCCATAAAGGCCTGTCTCCAGCTCAAAGGGCAGTATGGGACCTTGTGGACCAATTAGGTTTATGCAACATTTGGCTAGTTCTTCACCCTACCGAAAAACAATATACATTTACTTCCCAAGTACACCAAACGTCTTCCCATATCGACTACCTCTTAATTGCACAGTCACTCCTTCACGGAGTTTTAGACTCATCTATCCACCCAGGGCCCACATCAGACCACTGTTTAGTCACATGTTGGATCTCTTTCTCTTCCCTTCCTAAACATGGAACACAGTGGAAACTCAACAATTAATTATTGAAAGATCCAGGAGTAGTTAAATATATTTCAGATCAAATTGCCCAGTTTATTTCCAGTAAACTCAACTCCACTGGAAAACCAGATGTGGAATGATGTGTATTTAAAGCATAAATGAGAGGTTTACTAATTGGTTTACCCTCAAAGAGGAAAAGAGACAGAGAAACTCAGCTACAGTCCCTTCTGTCCCAAATCTGAGCAAAAGAGCACAGCCTTATCCCTCATTCTTCCAAACAAGATAGGCAAGATCTGACTAAACTGAAGGATTCCTACTTAGAATTATTGAGAGAATGGGCAGAATTTGCAATTCTTAAAGCCAAAGCTTCTTACACTGATCGGGGGAAAAGGCAGGACGTTTACTGGCCTTACGTATTAAACAACAAGAACCCTCCAGATTAATTGCAGCAATACAATCCAAGCCCAATGGTTCCTTACTAACATCTTCCTCAGAGATAGTAGCTGAATTCTGTACTTATTTTAAGAACTTATATGGCCCTATGGTAGTCAGACCCTCCCTCCATTCAACAACTGATCAGTACTTGGAGGGCTCTTACTTACTTCATCTGTCAGATATACAACAGTCCACTTTGACTATGCCTATCTCACAAGCAGAAATAGACAAAGTCATTAAGGACCTCCCTACCAAGAAAATCCCCAGACCAGATGGGTTTTTCCCTAACTTTTACAAAACCTTTGCAAACCAGTTGGCACCTTTACTGGTACCACTGTTCCAATATATGATGTCTGGGGTCGAGGTAGATAAATCCTTGTCTGAAGCCCTTATCATCCTTTTGCCTAAACCCAATAAGAACCCTGAGTTAGTGACTAATTATAGGCCAATTTCACTGCTCAACCAAGATATTAAAATAGTATCTAAACTCCTGGCCAACAGTATTAGCATAGTTCTCCCGGACCTGATAGGACCAGAACAGGTGGGCTTCATGAAAGGGAGATCCTCTTCGGACCATTTATGTACCCTAGAACATGTCTTCTCGGTGTCCAGGGATGCTAACTTTCCTGCTGCTCTGGTGTACCTGGACGCCGAGAAGGCATTTGATAGGGCCAGTTGGACTTACCTCTTGCAAACCCTGAAAGCCTTCCATTTCCCCAAGACCTTTCAAAAATGGATAGGTACCCTTTATAAATTTCCCACAGCCCGTATTTCCAGTAACGGAGCTTTATCTGAGACATTCCTACTCCAGTCTGGTACTAGACAGGGATGCCCCCTGTTGCCCCTGCTTTTCAGTCTATATCTGGAGCCCCTTATCCATAGATTGACTGCAGCACCAGGGGTTCAAGGCATCACTATTCAAGGCCACATAGAGAAAGCCTCAGCATATGCAGATTACCAACTTCTCCAAGTATCACATCCAACCTCCTCTATATCCCACATGTTAAAAATCACTGAAGAATTCAGTAAAATGTCCAATTATAAGTTAAACATAGAAAAAACAGTAGTTTTCCCCCTTAACCATAAAGTTGTGAAACATGATACTTCCAATATGGGGCTTTCTTGGAAAACAGACTCTTTGTGCTACCTAGGTATTGTATTAACGAGGAACACCGCTCATTTTCAGAAACGTACTTTAGATTCTGTCATACATACCATTAAACAAGATTTACAAAGATGGTCTTTTCTCCCATTATCACTTTGGGTCAAAATGAACCTGATAAAAATGAATGTTTTTCCTCGCCTTTTTTAACCCCTTAGCTTGCTAAATCTGTGGCTCCCACTAACGTGGTTTAAAAAAGTGCACAGGCTTTTTACAGACTTTATCTGGGCATGGAAAAGACCCAGACTGGATTTTTATAAACTAGCTGCTCCTAAAGTTAAAGGTGGTTTACGATTACTGCACGTAGGCCTATATTACTGGGCCAGTCAGGCCAATAAATATCTTAGATGGATAAATCCAGGACATCAGTTAACTTCTTTTTCATTTACACCAATCTGGCTCAAGACTGAGAAGGACCACCTGATAACACAGGGACTTTCCCCAGCCTCTCTCCTTCATATTAATCTGAAATCTCTCCTATCATCATTAAAGACCTCTCCCATTGCTGTCTCCATTAGAATTTACTCTCATCTGTGCAATTTCCTAAAATATGCTCACACTTGTGACATATCCCAAACCATATGGGGTAATCCCAATATCAAGATAGGAGGCAAAACTCATCATCTGTATGGCTACCACAGTTAGGAGAATGTCCAATTAGATACTTTATTAAAGAAAATGGGATATGGCTTACCTCTTCTGAAATACTAGCTAAAGCATGTATTCCAATATCAAATATTTTCAAAATATATCAGCTTCACCACCTTCTGGTTAATACATTTGGGCAGGCCCACCCAAATCCTCCAAGTTTACCTTTCTGGATAGACCTGCAGTCATTAGTGGGGCTTTCACATGCAGTCTCCAAAATGTATGAGACTCTATATAACCTGAAATACCCAGAATGCTTTGGTCCCACAGTCTTCTGATCCAACCTCTTCCCAGGAAAGATCATAAATTGACCTCTCCTGTGGCAGAATTATCACCATTTAATTACTCAAGATAGGCTGTGATTCATGCAGTTTCAGATATTGCATAGCTTATACTACTCCCCTCAGAAATTTGCTAAATTTGGCTACTCTGACTTCTACTTCTGTTTGGTGCTCACAAAGGGAAGATAATCTGTTCCATATTTTTTGGACCTGTCCAAAAGTGGCCAAATTATGGACCCTCATTAAGCAGAAGGTGGATCCTCTTCTATGTCTAAATGATTTGTTTAATAATGAAATTTGTCTATTAGGTGATCTCTCAGAGGTTCATGTACTTAATCGCAAATATTATATGACTTTAATGTCAATGTCAGTCAAGAAACTGGTTTTGAAACACTGGAAGGACACAGAAGAAATTACCTGTACGGAATGGTTAAATGAGCTTCTGGCTAACCTCAGGATGGAAAAAACCATAGCAAGTTTCAACCAGATACTTAAAAGATTCAATAAGATTTGGGGCCCCCTGCAAACTTATACTCATTGTAACTGTTGAATAACAGTTATTTTCTGTATTGTGCATGGCTCTTTGAAATGGTTCTGTGTGGGGTGAGGGGATGGGGTGGGGGAGGTCAGGGAGGGGGACGGTGGCACTATTCCTCTAGTTTTTCAAATTACATATGTATGAGTCAAATTTATGATGGATCAGGACTCTATAACTGTAATTGTTAAAGTTTAATAAACTTTGAATTGAAAAAAAAAATGGAGTCTTATTTCTACTGATGATGACTTCTAAGAGCAGTTTATTCCATAACTTATAAGGACAGTTTATTCCATGGCGTAGTTACTCTTTGTGTGAAAAAAGCCTTCCTTTTATTTGTTTTAAATATTTTATTTTGGAGTTGTAGTGAGTGGCCTCTGGTTCCTATATTATTACTTTTAAATTCAAGATTTAGTTCATATAGTAAATAGGGATCCTGCATTATGTCATATGTCATTATGACATAGCACAGCACCCATTGCAAAAGAACTAGCATCTGTGTAGAGTTTAAAGGGTTGGTCAGACCTTGGGTAGGCCAATATGGGAGCAGAGATCAGTTTATTTTTTAAGGTATCAAAGCCTCTTTGCAGTCAGAAATCAAAGGATATGACTGCAGTTCAATGAGTGGGAGCAACTAACCACACCTCCTGCCTGAGCTATTTAAGTCAGCATCCTGCAGTCTCATTCAGATGTATTCTTTCTTTGCTGTGGCCGGAAGCTCTGCTGGAACTCCTCCTAGTTCTCAACATCCTGCCTTTGTCATTTATTTTGCTTTATGCTTATTCAGGCTCTAGGGTTACTGTGTTTCTGTACCATTCACAATCCCCCTGCTTACATACACTGTTTTTGTACTATTTCAGTCTCCTGTTTGTTTAAACTCCTTAACTGCTTACATCTGGCTACCACTCCCTTTTGAGCTCAGTGGTTTCACTACACACTCCAGCAGAGCACTACTTCCTGGTTTGATTCCCCCATTCTATTGCATTCTACATACCATTGTATTTCCCAACAGCATTTATTCGTTCTCTCCAGCTGCAGCATGTGCTCCTCCAGGTGCTAGTGTTTGCTGTCTTTTTGTATCAAATGCAGTCTCCCTGTTTGCCTACACTGTTGTTTGGACTGTTTTCAGTCTCTTGTTCATCTCAAGTCCTTAATTGCTTACACCTGGCCTGTAGCCTAGCAACCACACCCTTGGGGTGTAGTGGTTTCATTACTCACAGCAGTACTCTGCTTTCTGATTTGATTCCCCATCCTACTGCATTTCCTACCAGTACTAATTGTTGTTCCACTACCTTGCCATACTCAGTGTTACCAATGCTGTCCCCCTGTCCTCACTGCTAACAGATGTAATTCACTTCATGCACTTATTTACTTTTCTCTATCTAGCAATGCTCTGCCCCCTTGAAGTTCACATATTGAGGGTGGGTCCCTTGCTAGGGGTGGGGTCCATCCCTTCTACCTTTAGGGTGAGAAGGTCCTCCTCTCTGGTGGATGTCTTTGGCCATTGTTGGCACCTCTTGATGTAGCATTTAAGACTTCGGCTGCTGGAGAGTGGGGCCTTCAAGTCTTAGGGGGCTCCTTTAACTGCTGACAGTGTCAGCAGCACCTTCAAATGCCATTCTCCCTGCAGCTCTTTATGGTTCACCTGGTCTCCATTCTATAACCTCCCTTCTCATTCCTGCCCCTGAAGGCTGAAGACTGTTCAATTCTTCTATTCTTGGCCTTACCCCTCCTGGGTTTGACTTTTCCTCCTAGGTTTTGCTTGGAGGCCAGATGAGTGCCTTTCAGCAGCCATTGCTCTCCTCCTTGGCTGGGGTGGGTGGGTACAAGCAGGGTTCCCCTTTAGTTGCAGAAGCCTCTACTTGCAGCACCACCATGGTTATCCCATTAGAATACTATGATGAGAGCTCTTCCTCTAAAAAATATCCCCTGAATTTGGTCTCTAAATTGTAGTATTGAGCTATCATTTATCCATCCCAAGCCTGGAGGGAAGGAAACCAAGGCTTTGGAGTCTGAGAGATTCCTCCTCATAGGGATTTTTCCCTATCCTCCATGCCGAATGTCATAAAGGTTAAGTAATCCATCAAGCAGTATATCTGTAGTAGCACATTTTGGCCCAGCTAGGTTTCTGCTGTTGTGTTGGGGTTGGATGGTAGCCTTCTTTCTACTTTGCCATTCTCTCACTCATTATGGTTGTCATGACCCTTCTGCTATCAATACTGAAATCCTCAGCCATGCACAATCCTCCCATGTCTGTTACATGTTATCATTACTCTGTTAATCCATGCTGATCCAGTTTCTGCATTTACCACTTGTTGCTTGACTTTTTTGGAGGGGCTGCTTCCTAAGGTACCCATAGCCAAAAGGAATTATCTTCCTGCAGCACCTCTAGAGGTGGAACCCTCCTCAAGAGGGTTCCTTTGCCTTTATGGTACTCCAACAGGGTGGTAGTTCCCTGTGGGACAGAGAGTGTGAAAGGCTGAAGTATATATTTATTACTTCAAAAACATAAGCATTCAAATACTATCAATCTATCAATGAAGTGGCACTAGTATATACTCATCTTAAGAGGCTAGAAGAGGAAGGAATCAGTTTCATTTCAGGGAAGTAACTGCTCTTTGCTGATTTATTGCTTCTTTTCCTGCTCATTATTGATTTCACTTGGTAGCAGGTTGCTTTTTGACTTTATTTGGAAAGATGCCTGCTTGTTTTGTTTTGCTGGTGCAGCTGATTGTTTCTGTTTTTTTTTTTTGCTGATGTAGCTGATTTGTTATGGTGGTCCAGAAGTAGTAATTGGATTCATTTCAGTGCAGCACCCACTCATTGCTGATTTTATTTCTTCTTTTCCTGATTATTGCTGATTTCACTTGGGGTACTGTTCTCTTATCTTGTTTGTTTGTTTTTACTCCATTAACAGTACAGTGCAGCAACGTTTTTTTGTCTAGCCCTGTAGTTTGGGGAAGGGGTGCTAATTGTGTGGCCTGGGGCCTCAGCTACTTAATAATTGGAGGTGAGGCTGAGTCAGATTGGTGGCAGCAGGTTGCTTTTTGGCTTTTCATAAGAGGCTAGAAGGGGAAAGAATCAGTTTCATTTCAGGGAATTAACTGCTCATTGCTGATTGCATTGCTTCTTTTGCTGCTTATTGTGTGTTTGTTTGTTTATTCAAGGTAAAAACCAATTGAGTAGAAACTCATTCACAATGGTAACCTTTACAAAAATACAAAATACAGGTCAACACTCAACATAATAAATACAATCAAACAACAAACATCAATACAAAAACATAGAAGAAAAAGAAAATATCAATAACAATTACAAGGTTCATGTATAGATATCGGGTGTCTTCTTAGATGGGATCTAATCCCAGATCTAATGTTGATTTCACTTGGTAGCAGGTTGCTTTTTGGCTTCTTTTGGAAGGAAAGGTATCTGCTTGAAGGTTTTGGATGGTGCTGCTGATTGTTTCTGGGAGTTTTTGCTGGTGCAGCTGATTGTTTCTGGTGGTCACTAAGGGGGATAAGCAGTGAGGGCAAAGGGCAGGAGAATGCACAGGAGGAGGAAGCAAATCCTTGTTCAGAGTCTGAATCATTAGAGGGATGGAGCTGGGAGTGGGCAACAACAGGGAGAGGGAGGTGGTGTGCCTATCTGGTGGCACAGTTTGGAGGGAGGGCAGGCAGATCCTAGAGATCACTAAGGCAGTGGCAAGAAGGTGGGAGCTGGACATCATTGTCCACATGGGAACAAATGACCTGGCAGGTGAGGGCACAGATGTAGGAAATGTACAGGAGGAATTTAAGGAACTCGGGCGATGTCATGGGCAAGTAGCACACTCTGTTACCTTTTCAGAGGTTCTACCTCTTCAAAGCAAGGGATAGGGTTGAGAAATATACACCATGGAATTCAACACATGGCTGAAGAAATGGTGCAGAGAGGAAGGGTATGGCTTCATTGGGGACTGGGATCTCACCTGGAAGGATGAAGGGCTATATTCACCAGATGGCCTACATCTATCTGGGGGGAGGCAGCAAAGGTATCCTCACTAAAAAGTTAAAATGCTTCCTCTACAAGCATTTAAACTAACTAAGGGAGAGGCAAAAGCAGTCAGGGAAATAAAGGTAGCCCCCCTTCCTACATAACATAGCTGAAATAAGGGAGAATCCAATTAGTATAAGGGCACTATCAAACCCTTTAAACACAGTAAATTAGATACAATTGTGGGGAGGACAGAAGATCGAACTCAAAAATGTCACAGGGCCAAACAAAGGGAAAAGAAGGGTTGGTGAAAAGCTAGAAAGTAATGTGCACTAATGCCTGCAGTCTGGGTAACAAAATCCCAGATCTAATGGCATCAATGGAGGATGCAGACCTTGACATAGTAGCTATTACAGAAACATGGTACGCAGGGAACCATGACTGGGATATAGCCATGCCAGGATATACACATTTTAGGAAGGATAGGGAAAGGAGAAGGAAAGGGGTAGCTATGCATATGAAGGAGGGGATTAAAGCAACAGAGGCTCAAGGGTTACAAGAAGGAGCAGAGGCACTGTGGGTCACCTTGGAGTTGGGAAAAAGGACAGACATTCGCATTGGAGTGATTCGCAGGACTCCAGCATGTGGAGGGGTTGTAGGATAACAGATGGACCAGACACAGAACCTCGGGCTCAACACACAATCTCCTTGAGATGTTGTTTTTTTTAAACACAGGGGATAACCTTAAGTAATAGCATATCCCTTCTTCAATATATCAGTTTGCAGCAACAGACTATGCATGTACTTCCTCTGCACTTAGTCAGCACCTACTGACCCACTAATCACTGATCTAACTCTTTAGTGAAAATTATTTTATTCCCTATATTGGTCTGGTGTGTTTGGGTAATGGGGAGCTCAAAAAAGAAAAAAAAAACAAATACAAGCTAAAGACAAAGAACTTCAGTGTAGAAGCACTGAAGCAAGGGTTACCCCAAAGGTCATTGGCAATAAAGCCAAGTTTCAGATAAACACAACATCACACATACCCCCATAATGGAAAGCATCATGCGATGTATATGCAAATCACCATGAAATTTTAGGCTGGTTCAGCTTAAAGCAGAAATGCATGGTGCCAAATGGTCTCTCAAACAATCTGCAACTTACATGCATTTAAACAACACAATGGGGGTTTTCTGATATCTCTATCCCGGTAACTTAATTTTTATAATACAATTCCCTAGTAACTTTTTACCTTTATGAAAAATGCCTGGTGTTGTGGTATTTTCAACATTTACAGATTTTATGCACATAAGGCATATACATCAAGGTATTTTATGACATAGTGCTACTGCATACTAAATCCAACAATGAGGAACACAGTCTGTTGCTTTATATCAGATGGGAGGTCACCACAATAACCTCCCTGTACAAGAACCTGAGAGGGAAAAGGAAAATTAAAAAAGTACACTATAGCATAGTCAAGAAAGGGGAGAGGGGCACCCATAGGTGGCCAGCCTTACATACTAGAAATTATTAAAGATAAATTAGGCCAAGAAATAGAAGAACTGTTGCAACAGATTTAAGAAAAGGTCAGTCCTCAAGAGTGGCAGGATCTCACTGTCACATATCCCCCCACCCTAAGAGGAAAGCAGTTATTTTAGATGGCTTACCACCTGTCTATCCCAGGAAGGGATGGAGCTTACACCCATCCATCTTCAGAAGCTCCATCTCAGGGTCCCTATTAATGATAAACATTCTATCACAAACATAGTAGATATCATCATTCTTTACCACGAGGCATTAACACATTTCTCAACAGAGATAAACGGCACCAATCTCTGTACTGTCTCATTTTAGGGAAAGTCATTAACATCATCATAATTTCCAGAAGTCATCTCAGCAATATGTGAACTGACAGTACCAAGGACTGTTACCATCTGGTACCATGTGTCCTGGGCAGGAGGGTTCCCCTATTCCATGGGTGCCATTTCCTCTCCATAATAACCTCTTCCCTTTGAAACATTCTGCCCATGCTCCATGAACCAGTACCTCTACTGAACAGCTGTCTTCTGTTCCCAACAGGAACCTCCACTACACTGCACACTGGACAGGTTCTCATATAGGCTGCCACCTGTCTGTACATGCCAGACCAATAATAAGAAGGTGTTAATCAAGCCAAGACACTGCTATGGCTCAGATGCCCACAGGGATTGGAGTGACCAGCCTCCATCACCTGTTGTATGTAGGCCTCAGACACCACTACCTGAGCATCCACATTTTTTGTGCAAGGTTGGGCCTCATGTGGTACAGAACACCCTTCTTTATTTTTTTTATTTTTGTTTTATTTATTTAGTTGTTTAACCAGGTGAGACACACTAAGCTGAAAGCTTTTTTACAGGTGCAACCTGGGAGCACAGGGAAGTTAAGTGACTTGCTCAGGGTCACACAGTATGCAAGTGGAAGCTGTGGGATTCAAATCCAGGTCTGGTCTGCTGGATGTCACCAGATTTGCAGCTCAGAGCCTTAAACCACTGCGCTATACTGCCTCCCTGCCATTAGGCTGTACCATCAACATTGTTTTGCCCCCACACCACCATTAATCTGCATACCCTCCTTGACCTTAACATACTGTAACAGTTTGGCAACATTAGCATCTTTATTCTGCAGTATACCCCAGTCAATACTGTTAATAGATTTAGCTGCATTAATACAAGAAAAAGTCCCTTCAGCCTCATAGGCTTCTTCTTGCTTGCTTGGAGTCTTCAATCCTAGCAAAATATCACTAGGCACAGTCTTACCTAGGGTCTCACATTCAAGTTCCATACTTGCATCCTTGACCTTCAACAGGTAACATCCTAGGAACACAGGCAACAAAGGAATATTCTACTCAGTCAGGGGGTCCTCCTCCAGTTTAGCCCACGAAAAATCCTCCTCCATTTTTTCATTCAAACTCTCCGGCAGGGACCACTCGAGCACCTGGTACCAGCATTCCACCTCTTTGCATAGTCGGTCTGCCTCCAGTCATTGACCACTCATTCATTGTATTAGCTTCATTAGGTTTTCCACCATCGGGGTGTTGTCTTGCATCTGTGGTCTGCCTCGACCCCATGGTAGTTCTTTATCCCCTTGGATCTCTTCATCATCTGTAGGCTTGGCCTTCCTATGAGCTCCCAGGTCCAGTCCAGGCAACAGCTTCTCTTCCAGTCTGTCAGCCATGTTTCTGATCAGAACTCCACAGACTTTCTTCTCCGGGTTCTCATCTGGTGACTCCTGGTACATCGGTCCACCTGGGATAGCTGGGCGATATCCACCAGAAATATCCCCTAGCCCAATCCAGACATTTCCAGCAAGTTATCCTACTTCTAACACCAAGTCTGTGGAGGAGTTGTGGGATTTCAGATGGACCAGACACAGAACTTCAGGCTTAACACACAATCTCCTTGTGATGTTTATTTAAAACACAGGGGATAACCCTAAGCAAAGGCATATTCTTTCTTCAATATATCAGTTTGCAGTAACATACTATGCATGTCCTCCCTCTGCTCTTAGTCAACACCTACTGACTGACTGATCTACTGATCTAACTCATTAGTGAAAATTATTTTATTCCTTGGGAGTCTTGTGTGTTTGCATGATGGGGAACTCAAAAAAACCCCAAAAAACTAAGGACAAAGAACCTCAGTGTAGAAGCACTGAAGCAAGGGTTACCCCAAAGGTCACTGGCAATAATGCCAAGTTTCAAAGAAATGCAACATCACACATACCACCATGATGCAAAGCATTGTGGGATGTATATGCAAATCACCATGACATTTTAGGCTGGTTCAGCTTAAAGCAAGAATGCATGCTGCCAAAGGGCCTCTCAAACAATCTGCAATTTACATGCATTTAAACAACACAACAGGGTTTTCTGATATCTCTACCCCAGTAACTTAATTTTTATAATACAGTCCCCTAGAAAACTTTTTACCTTTATGAAAAACACCTAGAGCCCTGGTATTTTCTGCATTTACAGGTTTCATACACATAAAGCATATACATCAAGGTATTTTATGACATAGTGCTATTGTATACTAAATCCAACAATGAGGAACACAGTCTGTTGTTTTACATCAGTTTAGAGATCACCACAATAACCTCCCTGTATGAGGACCTGGGAGGGAAATGGAAAATTAAAGAGGACACTATAGCATAGTCAAGAAAGGGGAAGGGGCATTCATAGGTGGCCAACCTTATGGACTAGAAATTGTAAAGGATAGATTAGGCTAAGAAACAGAAGAACTGCTGCAACAGATTTAAGAAAAGCTTGGTCCTAAAGAGTGGCAGAATCTCCCTGTCACATGACATGGGGGGAGGAAGCAAATGAAGCTTTTGTGGAAACCATCCACAAAATGGCAGCCAACGGGGAATTGCTACTAATGGGTGATTTCATCCTTCCTGAGGTATATTGGAGCACTCAGACTGTGAGTACAACAAGGGGCGGGGACTTCATGGCTGTTCTGAATGGGGAAACATAAGACAGCATGTAGCAGAACGAACACATGAGGAGGCTATACTGGATTTGGTCCTGACCAATGGGGACAGGATCACAGATGTGGAGGTGGGCAGTCCCCTTGGTACCAGTGACCATGGGACAATATGGTTTAAGGTAACAATCGAGGAGGCAAGCCATACAAGGATAAAGGTCTTAGATTTCAGGAAGGCTAACTTTAAGGAGATGAGTAGAAATCTCACACGAGCCCTAGCATCAGAAGGTACAGGGGGAGATGTGGAAAAACAGTGGTCTAGACTCAAGAGAGTCATGACAGAAGTAACAGGTTACTGTGTCAAAATGCATAGAAAGAGTAAAAGAAAGAAAAGGCCATTATGGTTCTCGAAGGTAGTGGCCGAGAAAGTAAGGGAAAAGAAAAGAGCCTTCAGAAGATAGAAGGAAACACAAAATGATGAGGACAGAGAACAATATTTGGAGAAGCAGAGGGAATCTGGGAAAATAATTAGATGGGCTAAAGCACAGACAGAGGAAGGAAGAGCCCAGGCTATTAAGAAAGGCAACAAGATCTTCTGCAGATACATTAGCGAGAGGAAAAATACCAGACATGGGATTGTTAGGCTGAAGAAGGAAGGAGGAGAAAGGGTGGAGGACAACCTAGAAAAAGCTGAGATATTTAACAAGTACTTTTGCTCAGTATTCACCAGAGAAGGGGAAGGGATGGTGAAGGACTGAGACTCATTAAGAGGGGTATTCAGGGGAGGGAGGTAGACATCAGCCCATTCACGGTGGAAAGAGTCCTAGAAGAACTCAGAAAATAAAAGAAGATGATGCAATAGGGCCCGATGGGATCCACCCCAGAGTACTAAAGGAACTCAGGGAAGAGTTGGTGGAACCACTGGCTGCCCTTTTCAAAGCATATCTAGAGATGGAGCGGTACCTGAGGACTGGAGGAGGGCAGATGTGGTCCCTCTCCACAAGAGTGGAGGTAGAGAAGAGGCAAGCAATTAGAGGCCTGTAAGCCTGACCTCAGTAGTGGGGAAACTAGTGGAGTCCTTACTTGAGAGGATTGTGAAGTTTCTGGAGGATAGCAGGGTACATAATCCAAGGCAGCATGGCTTCTCAATGGGAAGGTCCTGTCAGATGAATCTTATAGATTTATTTGACTGGGTAACCAGGATGGTAGATCAGGGAGGGGCAGTGGATGTGGTCTACCTGGATTTCAGCAAGGTCTTTGACACTGTCTCACACAGGAGGCTGTTAAATAAATTGGGGAGCCTGGGACTGGGTCCTATGGTGGTAAAGTGAGTTGGGAACTGAGTAAGGGACAGGATGCAGAGGGTGGTGGTAAACGGCATGAAATCTGAGGAGAGGGAGGTGACCAGCAGATTTCCACAGTGGCCAATACTGTGGCCAGTCCTATTCAATGTCTTCATTAGCAACACTGCAGAGCATCTGGAGGGAAAGGTGTGCCTCTTCGCAGACAACACCAAGATCTGCAACAGAGTGGACACACTGGAGGGGGTGGAAAAAATGAGAAAGGACCTAAGCCTATTAGAGGAATGGGTTGGGTGTCTGGCAGTTGAGTTTCAATGCTAAAAAGTGCAAAATCATGCACCTGGGTCACAGGAGTCCAAGGGAGGAGTACAGGATGGGTGGGGAAATTCTGGCCACCACAAGTCAGGACTGAGACCTGGGGTTATCATATCTGATGACATGAAGGTGACCAAACAGTGTGAAAAGGCTGTGGGGAGAGCAAACAGAATGTTGGGGTGCATAGGGAGGGGCATAACAAGCAGAAGGAAGGAGGTGGTGATGCCACTGTACAGATCACTGGTGGGGCCTCAACTGGAGTACTGTGTCCAGTTCTTGAGACCACATCTCCGGAGGGACACTGACAAAATATAGACAGTCCCGAGAAGGGCAATGAAGATGGTACATGGACTGCACCAGAAACTCTACAAGGAAAGACTTAAGGACCTTAATATCTATTTACTGGAGGAAATAAGGGAGAGGGGAGATATGATAGAAATGTTCAAGCACCTCTGGGGAATAAACAGGGTATAAGTAGAAAGCATATTTCAGAGAAAAAGGGGTATGCTATGAGGCTGAAGGGTGGAAGACTCAGGGTAATGTTAGGAAGTACTTTTTCACTGAATGGGTGGTGGAGTCATGGAACAGCGTTCCAGCAGAAGTGGTGGGGATGCAAACAATACAGGGGTTCAAGAGTGCATGGGATAGACATAAGGGTATCCTGTAGATGTGCAGAGCATGACAGCCACAGATTAAACAAAGATCTGTGGGTGCAGCAGTGAGTAGGGAAATGAGCAGACTAGGTGAGCCGTATGGTCTTTATCTGCTGACAGAATCTATGTTTCTATGTTTCATCACTAAATTGCATACACACATTGAAGTCCATGTATATTCACATCTCCTTTTGGTGCGGGCGTTCAGTAGAGCTGCAATCTTTGTATAGTTACAGGTTAACTTTCTGTAATATTCAGACAGGCCCTGGAAAACTCTGAGGTCTTTGAGGTTTTTAGGTTTAGGATAGTCTTTGACTGCTAAGAGCTTGTCTGAGTCTGGAGAGATGCCTTTAGAACTAACTACATGTCCCAGGTGATGAATCTGATGCTGTGCGAAGCTTGAGGTTGGCTTGTCAGAGACATTCAAACACTTTAAAGTGTTGAAGTGCTCTGAAAAAGTTCTACTGAAGACAATAACATCATCCAGGTAGATTAGGCAAGATTCCAAAGATAACCCATGTAGCATGGCTTCTGTAACATGCTGGAATGTGGCTTGACTGTTCCAAGTCCCATAGGCAGTCATTTGAATTGGAAAAGTCCCAAGTGACTGCATCAGGCTGTGTATGGACTAGAAGCTGGATCAATCGAGACTTGGTAGAACCCACTTTGAAGGTCCAGAGAGCTGATGTAAGCTGGACTGGCTGCATCAAGACTCTCTAAGGCATCCTCTGTTATGAGTAAAGGATGAGCATTGTGGAAGCATTGTGGGATAACAGATGGACCAGACACAGAACTTCAGGTTCAACACACAGTCTCCGTGTGATGTTTATTTAAAACAAAGGTGATAACCTTAAGCAATGGCATATCCCTTCTTCAGTACATCAGTTTGCAGCTACAGGCTATGCATGCCCTTCCTCTGCACTTAGTCAGCACCTACTGACCCACTAATCTACTGATCTATCTTTCCCGTGGAAATGAACTATCCCATATATTGGTCTTGTGTGTTTGGGTGATAGGGAGCTCAAAAACAGAGAAACACAAAAACAAGCTAAAGACAAAGAACCTCAGTGCAGAAACACTGAAGCAAGGGTTATTTATTAATTTATTTTATTTTATTTCTTTAGAATTTGGTGACCGGGTAGGCCCACTGAACCCCGAAGGTCCCCTTTTCAGGGGCAACCTGGGATAACAATACATATTTTCATACAGAGAAAGGCTTGGGTTACAGAGTAGTTTCAGGTGTGTGAGCAGGTTACAGTCATGGTTATCATCATGCATCAGTCCTTACAAATACGTTGACAGTTAAATTAACAAAAGGTGCAGAAGAAATGTAATTTCACATGGTAAGCTCATTGTTTACTACTGGCATGGTTCAGTGGAAAGTTAGCTGTGGCACTATGTCTAGAGAGAAGCACCACGGAACCTGATAAAGTGCTTGGAGGATCTGGATATTAGGAGGATAGAAGCAAGTGGGGGAGAGGTCATGAGCCATGGCAATAACAAGTGCTAGTATCAAGTGCTAGTATCAGACATATAGGCTTTGAGTCTGGTGCGGAAGTTCATCAGTGAGGAAGCTTCCTGCGCTATGGGTGGGAGTTTGTTCCACAGGTAGGGGGCTGAGCAGGAGAACGACCTGCCGCCAGCATTAGTCCTGACTCTGGGAACTTCAAGCAGTGTACGTCCAGATGTCCGTAGGCTCCTGGGGTTATGTTTGAGTGTGATAGTTCCAGTGATGCTGGGTGGAGCTGAATGGCTGAGTAGCTTGACGGTCAAGCAGAGCAGGGGGTAGTGGAGACAAGAGGTCAGCGAGGGCCAGCGTAGCTGGGCAAGTATGTCACAATGGTGCCTTTACGAGTGGTCCTGGGTAACAAACCGGGCTACCTTGTTATACAGGATTTGCATCTTGGTGACCTCCTGCTTGGCCATGCCCTGTAAGATCAGAGCAGCGTAAGTCAGGGTGGGGAGGAGGACACTTGTGGCGATTGAGGTCCTGGCCTCAGGGATGAGCTGGTCTTTTAGCTGGTAAAGAGTACCAAGTTGCAGTGTATGGTATTGGTGATCTGATCCATGTGGTACTTGAAGGTAAGGCAATGGTCCAATGTTAGACCTAAGTATTTTAAGAAGGGCACAACCTTCATGTCGTTTCCCGAGAGAGCAGTGCGTTGCAGAGATTTAGACCTGTTGTGTCCAAGGGTGTTGTGTCCGAATAGCATCACCTTAGTTTTGCCTGCATTTAGGACCATTATTGACAAAGGGCATTGGCAATAAAGTCAAGTTTCAAAGAAACACATCACACATAACCCGATAATGCAAAGCATCATGGGATGTATATGCAAATCCCCATGACATTTAAGGCTGGTTCAGCTTAAAGCAGGAATGTATGGTGCCAAAGAGCCTCTCAGACAATCTGTAATTTACATGCTTTTTAAATAACACAATGGGGGTTTTCTGATATCTCTACCCTGGTAACTTAATTCTATAATACGGTCACTTAGTAACTTTTTACCTTTATCAAAAACGCCTAGTGCCATTGTATTTTCAACATTTACAGGATTTATACACATAAGGCATATACATCAAGGTACTTTGTGACATATGCCGCTGGCTGCCTTGTTACAATGCTATCCTTGAATTGTATCAATCTGTACTCTGTTTGCAATGTCTACATTGTTGTGATGTCTGTCTTGATGTTCCCCATAATTTGTATTTCTCTGACGTGGAACCTTTGTAAAAGAGCCAAGGCTCAAAGGTATTTGTAATCCTAGACTTGATAAATAAATAAATAAATAAATAGTGCTATTGCATACTAAATCCAGCAACGAGGAACACAGCCTGTTGTTTTACATCAACTCAGAGCTCACCACAATAATCTTCCTGTATGAGGACCTGAAAGGGAAAAGGAAAGATAAGGCTGAACACTATAGCATAATCAAGAAAAGGGAGGGGGCGCCCATAGGTGGCCAACCTTATGGACTAGAAACTGTAAAGAATAGATTAGGCTAAGAAATAGAAGAGCTGTTGCAAAAGATTTAAGAAAAGGTCGGTCCTCAAGAGTGGCAGGATCTCCCTGTCACATATGCCCCACCTTAAGAGGGAAGCAGTTATCTCAGACTGCTTACCATCTTTCTGTCCCAGGAAGGGATGGAGCTTCCACCCATCCATCCATCTTCAGAAGTTCTGTCTTATGGTTCCTATTAATGATGAACATTCCATCATAAACATAGTGGATATCATCATTCTTTACCCTGAGGTGTTAACACATTTCTCAGCAGAGACTAAATGGTACTGTACCTTCCCTGCTCACTCCTTTTAGGGAAAGACTGTCATATTTCATTGATATCAATTCCTGCACCATATCTAGACATGAAATCAGCATTTACATGTTTTGTCTCTACCCTGTGGGACACAGTAAATCAATAGGCTGAAGAGCTAAGTACCACCTCATTATACAGAGATATTTTCTCTCATTTGGTGCTACCACCTAAAGGGGTTATTGTCAGTTACAACCTTAAATTCAACCCCCACAAGTAATATTTCAGAGACTCAATATCCCACTTTAGAGCTAAGCATTCTTTCTCTATGGTAGCATATCTTCTCTCCCTCTCATGTAGCTTCCTGCTGATATACATGATTGGATGTTCTTCCCCATCTATTTTCTGAGATAGCACTGCCCCAATACCATTCTCTGCTGCATCGGTCTGGACCTCAAACACTTGGCTGAGGTCAGGGATTTTCAATACAGGAGCTGTACATAGAATGGCCTTGATATTCCTCAAAGCCTCATCACAAATAAGGGTCCACTGAACATTATTCGGGCACTTCTTTTTAGTGAGATCAATCAAAGGACTGGCAATGGCTGAGAAATTAGGAATAAATCTCTGGTAATAACCATCCAGGCCTAGAAAAGATCTTATGTGCTTTTTTTGTGGTCGGTATTGGGCTGTTTGCTACTGTTGTTCTCTACCTCGGGCTTCACTTGTCCATTTCCTAAAATGAACCCTAGGTATCTTGTCTCAGCCTTTGCTAGGACACACTTAGCAGGGTTAATGGTTACTCCTTACTCCTTTGTTGCTTGCAGTACTCGGTACAAGTGTCTAACACAGGATTCCCAGTCAGGACTGAATATGGTCACATCATCCAAATAAGCTGCACAGTACTCAGTGTGTGGTCTTAGTATATCGTCCATAAAACACTGAAAAGTGGCTGGGGCCCCATGTAGTCTGAATGGCATTGTGACAAACTGATGTAAACCGATTGGGGTGCTAAATGCAGTTTTATCTTGTGAATCTGGTGACAAGAGGATTTTCCAATATCCTTTAGTAAGGTCAAGGGTGGAGATATACTGTGCATTGACTAGCCTGTCAATGATGTCATCCATTTGGGGCATTGGATAGCCATTGAATAGTGACACATTGCTAAGCTTTCTAAAATCTAGGTATAGACGTATTCCAGCCTCTTTCCTGTCCACTATGACCATGGCTGAAGACCATGCACTCTTTGAGGGCACAATTATGCCTAACTGCTTTATTTGTTTTGACTTCCTGAATAACCTCATCCCTCACCTTCATGGGCAATCTATAGGGTTTTTGGTGTATGGGCTTGTTTTGCATGGTGGTTATGGTGTGCACAATTCCTTTGGCCCTCCCTAGGATGTTTATGAATATGGGCTGAAATTCGTGGAATACCCCCTGTAAATCTTTCTGTTGCTGAGACTCCAGTCCAGGGTTTATTCAAATCTCCCCCAACTGTCCTGACTGCTCTAGCCTTTTATAGGCAACCTCCAGCTCTGACTCCCTAACTTCAAGATGGATATAAAGGGAGGGCTTAGGCTTCTCACACCATTTCCTAAGGAGGTTCACATGGTACATTTTCTGGGGGGGGGGTCTCTTTCCTGGCATATTAAGCTCATAATTCACTGCTCCTGTTTGCCTCAAAATGGTGAAAAGGCCCTACCATTTCATGAGTAGTTTGTTGTCTGTGGAGGGAAGAAGTAACAATACTTTGTCCCCTGACTGAAATGTTTTAGTCTTCAAACCCTGGTTGTATCTTTCTTTCTGCAAGTCTTGCTTCTGTTCTAAGCTCTGGTGTGTCAAGTTGATATCCTCACCAGGCATTTACATAACTGAGTCATGTACTCTAGGACATTAAGATGTCCTACCTCCTTCCCTTCTTCCCAGTGTTCTTTAACCACATCCAGTGGCCCCCTCGGGTTCCTCCCTTACAATAATAAAAATGGACAGAAACCAGTGGATGCTTGAGGGATGTCTCTGTATGTGTAAAGTAAATAGGGGATGTACCTATCCCAATCTCTACCCTCTTCTTTTACATATTTCCTCAACATTTTCTTTAATGTCTGATTAAACCTCTCTATGATGCCATCTGTCAGTGGGTGGTATGAGGAAGTACGCACTGCTACCATGCCCAGAAGATGGTACAATTCTTTAGCAGATGTGCATTAAAATTACTCACCTAATCAGTAAATATTTCCTGGGGGATTCCCATGCAGCTAAACACCTTTGCTAGATCCTCTTCTATCCTTGGGGAACTGACAGTTCTCATGGGGATAGCTTCTGGGTAGCGGGTGGCATAATCACATATGACTCAAGGGGAGGAAATGGACAAGAAAATGACAGAGGACATTCTCAAAATGGCTGAAAAAGGGGAGATACTGTTGATGAGGGACCTTTATATGCCAGATGTTAACTGGTGACATGTACTGCAGCCACATCCAAGAGCAGGGTCATTCTCGATGTCCTGCAGGGGGCAGGCCTTAGACAGCTAGTGTTGGAACCCAGTCAGGAGGGAGCAACATTAGACCTGGTACTCTCAAATGGAGAGAGGATCACAAATTTAGAAGTCAGTAGACATTTGGGAACAAGCGACCACTGCGCAGTGTGCTTCACAATGAGCACAACCATGGAGATAAGCCATACAAAAACAAGGATACTGTACTTTAGAAGGGCTGACTTTGGCAAAATGGGTGAATACCTGAAGAATGCACTAGCAAATGGCCAAAAAGGAGGGGTGGAAGAACAATGGAGAAAAATCTAAACTGCCATCATAGAGGCAACAAGCCTTTGTGTGAAACAAATAAAGAAAACAAAGCGGAGGAAAAAAATCACTATTGTTCTCAAAAGAGGTGTCAGGGAAGGTTAAGGAGAAAAAGGCTGCATTCAAAAAGTATAAGGAATCACAGAAGGAGCACGACAGGGAACTGTATCAATTAAAGCAGAAAGAAGTGGGGAAGGCAGTCAGAATAGCAAAGGCCCAAACTGAGGAAAAAATAGCCAACTCAGTTAAGAAGGGGGATAAAACCTTTTATAGGTACATTAGGGAGCATAGAAAGGTTAAGGGAGGGATAGTGAAGATTAATAAAGGAGAGGGGAGGTGGGCAGAGGGAGACAGTGAAAAGGCAGAGATACTGAATGAATACTTTGCTCAGTATTCACAAAAGAAGATGAGGAGGAGTTATCTAAACCAGACAATAGAAGCACTCTGGGTAGAGGAGTTGACACCAGTCCATTCACAGAAGAAAGAGTCCTGAAAGAACTCCTAAAACTCAAGGTGGACAAAGCAATGAGACCTGATGAGTTCACCCAGAATCCTAAAGAACTAAGGAAGACCTAGTGACACCACTGACCACACTTTTTAACAAATCATGGCAGGATAGGGTGGTACCTGAGGACTGGAAGAGGGCAGATGTGATTCCCCTTCACAAAAGTGGGAGCAAGGCAGAAGCAGGAAACTACAGACCTGTAAGTTTGACCTCAGTGGTAGGGAAAATGATGGAATCACTTCTGAAAGGAATTGTTGAGTACCTAGAGGTCAGCGGGGCACAGGACCCAAAGCAGCATGGATTTACAGCAGGAAGGTCATGTCAGATGAATCTAATGAATCTAATTCATTTCTTTGACTGGGTGACCAAAGTAATAGAACAGGGAGGGGCTGTGGATATGGTCTACCTAGACTTTAGCAAGGCATTTGACACAGTCTCACACAAAAGATTAATAATCAAGTTAGTCAGCCTGGGAGTGTGTCCCAGGGTGGTAGCCTGGGTAGCAAACTGGCTGCACAACAGGACACAGAAGGTAATAGTGAATGGAACACATTCCAAAGAAAGGGGGGTTACTAGTGGAGTACCTCAGGGCTCAGTACTGGGTCCAGTCCTCTTTAACGTCTTTACAGGTGACATTGCGGAGGTTCTGGAGGGAAAGATATGCCTCTTTTCAGATGACACAAAGATCTGTAACAGAGTTGATACACAAGAGAGGACAGAAAAATGAGAAGGGACTTGGCAAGGTTGGAGGAATGGTCAGACATATGGCAACTTAAATTCAATGCAAAGAAGTGCAAAGTAATGCACCTGGGAAACAAAAACCCAGGAGAAGAGTACACAATAGCAGGGAAGGTACTAATAACAACAAAAATGGAAAGGGACCTGGGGTAGTCATATCAGATGACCTAAAGATGGGTAAGCAATGTGAAAAGTCAGTAAGGAGAGCCAGGGGGATACTGGGATGCATAGGAAGGGGCATCACAAGTCATAGTAATCATCATAGGAATAATACTGAGCAAAATGGACTTTCGTCCTATATGCTCGCCATCTAGTTTTAAATTCTAATTTTATTCATGTATATGTTCCATCTAGATTTAAACTCAGCAGTTGTTTGGCTGGCCACAACCTCCAATGGTGGTCTGTTCCAGTCATGCACAACTCTTTGATTAAACCACCATGTACTACATACTTTTTTCCTATTTAATGCTGTTAACTGCATAGGATGAGACCTAGTATTGTATACACTTTTATTTAATTCAAAACCAGTGATATTCCAAAGATCATCATTTTTCCAAGCCTTGTGCACTAAGCACATATCCCCTCTTTTCCTTCTGTCCTCTAATGAATATATATTCTGCTCTCTCAAACGGGTTTTTCTCTGCCATATTATGTATTGCTTTTGTTGCTCTCCTCTGGACTCTTTCCAACAATATAATATCCTGTTTTTTATATGGTGTCCAAACCTGGGCTCCAAACACCATGATTGGTCTAATCAGTGATATATATATAAAGGCATGATAACAGTCCTACTCCTAGATGATATATGTCTTAATATACAGTTTAGGATTCTATTTCCTTTTTGAGCTGTTTTTTGACAGTGTGATGAAAAAGACATATCACTAGAAAGTGTAATACCCAAGTCTCTTTCCTCGTCTATTGTCTTTAATAATATATTTCCTAATTTATAGGTTATTTTTGGATTTCTATTTCCCAAATGCATAACAAAACATTTATCACGATTTAATGTCAATTTAAATTTATTTGTCCATACATCTATGCTAACAATTGTATCTTGTAGGTTTGATGAATTTTGGCTAATATTTATTTCTGCACCTATCCTGCAGTCATCTGCAAATTTTTGTATCCAGACAGAATCATGCTTTATTTGAAGAGATGATACTTAAAGACTGAATAAGCAAGGGCCCACCACCAAACCCTGGGGGACCCCACTAGTCGCCCCCAACCTTTCAGACAGCTCACCTCTAATGCTCACACGTTGATTTCTGTTTTCCAGTCAATTTTGAACCCAGTTTATTATATATTGATTTATAGTCAAATTACTCATTTGTTGTAATAATTCTGGATGAGGGAGCTTATCAAAAGCCTTTGAGAAATCAAGAAATAACAAGTAGAAAAAGGGAAGTGGTTATCCCTCTATACAGACAGTTGGTGAGACCCCATCTGGAGTACTGTGTGCAGTTTTGGAGACCTCATCTATGCAAGGACATAGACAGGATGGAAGCAGTCCAGAGGAGGGCAACTAAAATGGTGCAGGGTCTGCAGCAGAAACCATATGAAAAGAGACTGAGAGAGCTTAATATGTATACTCTTAATGGAAGGAGGAACACGGGGGCATGATAGAAACTTTCAAGTACCTCAAGGGAATCAACAAAGTCCAGGAGGATAGCATCTTTCAGAAAAAGAGATGTGTAAGAACAAGGGGGCACAATTTAAAGATGAGGGGACAGCTCGGGGTAATGTGAGGACATTTTTTTCATGGAGAGAGTGGTGGATACATGGAACCACCTTCCTGAGAAGGTTGTTGGGTCTAAAACAGTGGGGGAATTCAAACACGCATGGGACAGACATAAGGCAATTATAGTGGGGGGTTGCAGGAAGTAGGATATTGGTTAACTAGAATCTGCAGCTTATCCAGTAGATAGAGAAATGGGCAGACTGGATGGGCCAAGTGGTCCTTATCTGCTGTCAAAGTCTATGTTTCTATGTTATGTTTCTATGACCAGTGCAAATCTGTTACCCCTTGGAGCTCTTTTCCAGGCAGCCCATTATATCCATTTCTATCCTGTCAAAGGGGTTAGTCACAATGGAGATGGGTTGTAGTGCTACTCTATCCATTTTTCCTTCCTGAGCAACCTTCAGACACCCAGAACATACTTTACAATACTCAGCTATGCTATTGTGGACAGAGGGCCGATAAAACCTGGGTAATATCCTATTCAGGGTACTATTTCTGCCTGCATGGCCTGTTAAAAGGATGTTATGTGCCAAATACATGATTTGGGAGTGGAATTTTTCTGGAACCATTAGGTTTTTTATGGTAGGTAAATTTTTTATTTGATTGACATAAGTCATTTAGAGATGCAGCAAATTTAAATTTCACTGGCAAAGTCGTGGCGAAGTGGCCAATTTCACTGCATGGAGTAATCTGAAAAATTTCCCTGCATTTGGTGGAATTTCACCATTCTGTGGGTGAAATTTCACATTTTGCCCCGCGAAACAGGTGAAATTCATAGATTACTCTGCATAGCAAAGTTTTGTCACTTTGCCCACCACTAAAGTCATGACAAAGTTTAACATTCACATATCTTCATATAAAAGGTTATACCTACTTAATATTAAACATACATAGTTTTTATATTATTGCACATATAGTATAAAATCACATTTCCTTATCACTTGAGTTTTACATGTAACTTGTAAGGAATCCTCTTCCAAGCAGTTTTATCTACAGATTTAATGACCTCAGAAATCATAGTCTGGCACGTATATGTGGATCATTGCTATTAAACAGAAAGATTATAAGTTGGTTAGAGGGGAGACCAAGGGTAGCCAATATTGGAGCTAACAATCTTCTTATTTTTATTTCAAATTGTGGATATTGTAATACTACATGTTTAAGATCATCCACCACTCCCATTTGGCAGACACAGTTTGGATCAGTTGTGTCTATTCTTCTTTGATCATAAACAATATGGCTTGCCTTATAAAGTTCGTACCTATACCTGGTTATAACTCTTCTTTCTTCTGGATTTCTGAGTATAGTTAAGTACAGTTCTAATTTGTGATCTCCTTTGATTATTTTATACCATTTGTAATGGTGTAATTTAACAATTCTTACTAGATCTTGTTGAACAATAATGTCTCTTAATCTTTTCTTTATCACGTGTTTAATTTCAGGAAAGGGGATTGTGTATATTTCATATAAAATATTTCCCAGACCCATAGGAAGAAAACAATCATGTATAGTTTTAATTATATCTGCTGTAAAGCCCATGCTATGATATTGTATCTGTTCTTCAAGACACATCCTAGGAATTCCGTTTTCTTGAAGAAGAAATAATCGTAATGTAAATATTCTTCTTCTTTCCATAGCCATAGTGCTTAAAGAAAACAAATCTAGTTCTCTCCTTAACTTCTGGAGGAACTGATTGTTGAACGTTAAGTAGATATCTATACATTTTGTTTAATTCTACTTTTAAGGGTTTAATATTAGATGGAGTCCATATTTCTGTAGCATATAAGATCCCAGCCTTTATCTTTGTATTAATTATCATTATTAATCCTTCTATGGAAGTCTGGCCCATTTTCCTATGAAAATTTTTAAATGTCATGAAAGTTGTTTTAAGTTTTGTAACATAATTTTATTATGTAAAGATCATGACAAATGATGGGCAAATCTTAACCCTAGATAATCATAATATGTTGTGTGATTACTTTGTTTTTGTCAATGTATAAAGTACATTGTTTGCTAGACCTGTTTCCAAACACCACTATGTTTGTTTTATTCATATTTATTGACAATTTGCCTTTTTTACTTAAATCTGAAAAATGGGGTACCTTTCTTTGGAGACCCAACAAAGAAGTCGAGATCAATACCACATCATCTGTGTATGCTAGACAAGTGACTGCGTAGCTACCTACTTTTTTGGATGTAGTCTTGCTATTTGTACATTTTCTCTCTTTACACTTATCTGTCTGATTTTCATTCTTACCAGATTTCAACTTTTTACTTTTACCTTTTGCTACATTTGACTTCTTTTGTAAGTTCTTGTTTGATTTTCCAGTTTTAACATTTTGAGTTAAAACTTCCAGTTCTGTTACTGACTCCAAACCTTTTTGAAATGGAGGAGGAAGACTGACCTGATTTGCTTTGTTTCTTTTCCCTTGATAACTATCATTTAAAGTATCTTCCAATATTATTGAGTCAGTAATATGCTTTTCTTGTTGCATATTTAAAATATCCAATATGGCTTTGTTGTAAGCTATCTCACCTCTTAAACTTTCAACTTCTCCTTTAAGTTCCATATATTTTCCAATAATGTCACATTTACAAGATATTGATTTTTAATTGCCTCCAACAATTGTGGCAGCAGAACTGAGTTAAATACATAGCCTCCTACATCAATTTGTCTCTCCTCATGATGGACTAATTCTGGTATAGCACCTGTCCTTCTACAGGTTGTGAGGGCAATGGAGAACATTGGGAGTGAGGCTGTTAATGCACTTGAGGTGTCATTTGTTGTAACCAGCTGTTTCAGATTTTGGAGAGTATGTTCCAATTCTTTTAATGTATTACTAGCACCAATTGTTTTTTTTTTTTTTTCTTATCAATATCATCCTTATAGGCACTATTATTAACCTCAGCAATGCCACCTGGTGCGTTTATATGTATATTGGTCTCCAAGTCCTGTTCTTTGACTCCTAATGATTTTGTAACTAAATCTAAGGACGTCTGACCCAAAGACTGTACTGCTTCAATATCAGTAAAGTTACATTTATTTAAAGATTTTATTGACATTTCCTCCTCAGTGTCAGAATCAGAATCAAAATATGGGTTGAATAAAACAACAGGGACCATGGATTGTGCATACAATTCTACTGAACTTATGGAATAATTTGTCCAGCTGTTTGCTCTATATTCACCTAGTGTAATCATTTGTTGATTAGTTATAGCTAACACTGGAGGAACATTTTCTTTTTCCCTACTGGCTCTTTCCTAAAATCACCTTGGTCTGATGATAATCATTTAGCATAACAGGTGATGAACTGTCTGTTTTAGGTTATAGTGATTTTTTAAAAAAGATTGTAATTTTGGATCTGATGTTTTTTTTATTGGAAGGGGACAGGATCAGTTGTGTTCTAGGACAGTAGCTGCTGCTGTTGTTTTCACAGGATTCTTGTAGATTTTACTTGGTAGGTTAGTTCTTTTCTTTCTTACTTCTAAGGGGCAAGCAGGGTATTGTTTTGGGGTCTGCTGGATGTTTGTAAACTGATTTGGTGGCTGTAAGTGGCGCTCATTTTGTGGATGTTTCACTGTGTAACAGGCTGCACTGGTAGAGGCCTATTTCTTCTGATTTAAAACCTACTTGGTGGGATTTGCTTGGGCCTGGTTCTTTGGCTGCTGGGCTTGGAGGGGAGACACAGGGCTGATACACTCTCTCTCGAGTCAGATGTCTGCCCAGGACCCACCCCCCCACCCCTCCCTCCCAGAAGTCTGAGAATTTATAGGGGAACACCTGCCCTGCAATTGGAGGAAAAGGCTGCAGGTGCAGCTCATGTAGTTCTAGCCACTGGGGGTGTATTGAAAGGCTGGGAGAGAGGAGCTTAGGGAGTGGTTCATTTCCCTCATCAGTTTAATGTGTTGTACTGCACCTAGTAACAGGGTTACTGGTGTACAGTGGGACTGTCTCTAAGATTAGTGGATGACCTGATTAGGCAGTAGGGGTATCTTGGACTAGGGGGGAACCTGGTGGCTCACCCAAGGAAACCTATTTGGAAGGGGATGGAACCACACATCATTATGGCCGACATCTTTGGGAGGGTGGTGGGGTGCACAGGGTGTGGAGCAGCCATGATACTGGACTGGGCTTAGAAGTTCAGTGGTTGCCCAGTGTGCTACCAGCTAGCACAGCTTAGGGAGGAGGTTGTGGGGATTAGGAGAAAGCTGGGGGAAGGGAGTGGTATGGTTGGGGAAGGGGGCTGGGAATCTCCCACAGGGTTGCACCAAGCACTGGGGGTGGGGGCATAGGGAAAGGAGTGCAGGAGAATACTCAGGGGTCACATAGGGACCCTGGCAGAGGGGGTCCAAAAGGACACTACCAAGGAAGCAGGCAGGTAACTGGGGACCCTCACAAGGGGGACGGAGGGACAACATTCTCAGGGAAGTAGGCAGATGGCCAGGGCTGGACAGAAGGAAGCAAGGCAGGGAGGTGGATCAGATCTTACACTCAGTAACCGCTTCAATTCTCTTCTTCTGCTCAAGGATGAGGGGGTAATGTAGCTATGACAGGGGTGGTTAGAGATGGAAAGGGAGTGGGAGGCAGGAGGCAGGGGCCAGATAGCAGGAAGAATGGGGGGACCTGGAATGCAGGAGAATGGTGGAGCAGTGAATCAGAGCAGGAGGGGCAGGGGGAAGAGGGAAGAAAGAGCAAGGAGAAGGACCAGTTGGGAGGAAAGGTAAAGGAGAAGGACCAGAAGTACAAGGAGGATTCAGCAAAGGGAGCTGAGGGTTTAGGCCAGGGGAGCATGACGAGCAAGGAGGAACTAAATGGAGACAGGAAGGAAGGGAGGGAGGATGAGCCAGGCTAGTTTAGCAGATGGAGGAGAAGGACCAGTTGTGAGCTGTGAGGGGGGAATTAGCAAGGTACAGAAGGATACTCAGGAGGAGGAGAGGCATAGGATTGGAGGGGAAGGGGTGGCCATGGTAAATAAGGAGAGGGTGGCATGTGGCACCTAGATAGGGGGAGGAACAAGGAGCCAGCTGGGTGAAGGGGCCTGTAGAAAGGATGAGGGACATGGAAGGGGGGGAATGGAAGACAAGGAGTGGTCAGAGTGCTCCTGCTGGGGGATTCTATGATCAGGGGTATCAAATGGGATAGGGAGGGAGAAGCCTGGCCAGTTAGAACAAGATGCTTCCCTGGACTAACGGTGCACAGGGCTAAGCATGAGGTATATCAGCTTGCAAAGGATTGTGGGGGTTCCCCAGACATACTGGTCCACCTGGGTACAAATGACATTGAGGGGAAATAGCGAGCTAGAGATACAGGCAAGATTCAGGGAGCTCGCCAGGGTCTGTCATGGCATAGGATGCACAGTTTCCTTCTCAGAAATCCTGCCAGTGCCAAGGGCTAGTGGGGACACAAAAGGAAAATTAGGAGATAAACCAGTGGCTCAGGGAGTGGTGAGGCCAGAGGGTAAGGGCTGATGGGGGATTGGGGGAGACCTGGGAGGATAAGGAGCTGTATGCTAGAGATAGACTACATCTCAATTTGGAGGGAGGGAACTTGTTGAAAATAGAGGGGTTCATTGGTGAAAAGTGGGTTTAAACTTGTGAAGGGGTGGATGGGAGAAAAGGCTGTCAAGGGTGCCGATAAAGGAAGGACTTGTCTCCACCCCTCTGGAGACCAGGAGGATTGCAGGAAAAGGCCAACTGGCAAAGTGCAGACCAGGGGAAAACAGAATCCCCATGGGAACACGAGCAGGGGAAATGGAACTATAGGGAAAGGGTAGAAGGTAGTCCTGCTAAATGCCAGGAGCTTGGGCAATAAAATGCCTGAGCTCCAGACGATGCTAACTGAGGGAGCAGTGGATGTGGCAGCGGTCACTGAGACTTGGGCCATTGCAAGACATGACTGGGACCTGAACCTGGAGGGTTACACTATGTTCAGGAAGGACAGGGGGGAGGGAAGGGGAGGAGGGGTAGCAATGATAGTCAAAAACTGCATTGGCATACGGGAGTAGAGGAGGCGGAGGGAACCGTGGAGGCAATTTGGGTCACCTTGATAACAAGGGGGGGCAAGAGAGTAAAAATAGGAGTGGTGTATAGACCCCCTGCCCTGGCGGAGGAGCTGGAGGACAGTCTGGCGGCAGATGTTAGGAGACACTGCAGACTGGGCAGAGGAACGGTGGTGGTGTTGGGGGACTTAAACATGCCAGGAACAGACTGGGAGACTATGACATCCTCTGTGACCAGGGAACAGAGGTTGTTGGATGTCTTTCAAGACGCTGCCTAACTCACAGCAGGTGAGGAACTGACCAGGAGGCACGGTACTGATGTGGTCCTGGCAGACAGTGACCAGATTGGGGGCTTGGAGGTAAGGGACCCATTGGTGGGGAGTGACCATGCCATGGTCTGGTTCTGCCTGGACCTAGGAGGGTAGAAGGCTGCACAAAGACAGAAGTAACCTGACTTCAGGGGGTGGATTTAAGGAAATGGGAAGGATCCTTAAGGAGCATTTGATGGGATTGGGTCAGACATGGACGCTGATAGTAGGTGGGAATCATCAGGAGAGGGTGCAGGATGCTACCAGCACCTGTGCAAGAGTAAGACGAAAATGCGGTAGGGCCCAAAAACCCTGTTGGTGGACCAGGGAGGTCCAGGAGGTGGTGCGGGGAAAGAAAGCAGCCTATAAGCAATTCAAGTGCACAAGGAGTGAAAGGGATCGAGGGGAGTACGAGCTGATGGCTAGAAGGGCCACTAGACTGGTGAGGGCGGCTAAGGCAAGGAAGGAGCAGAACCTGGCCAGGGAAATTAGGAGAGGGAATAAGGTTCTTTTAGATACATTGGGGAAAACGAAGGTGAAGGGCAGATTAGCAGGATTAAATCAGGGGAGAGATGGGCACAAGACCCGGGGAGCAGGCTGAGGTACTAAATGAGTACCCACCGGTTTCACCAGGGAAATGGGGTGCTGCATCATACATGGGAGGAGACAGAGATACTGAGGAGGGGGACCCTTACCAATCGGCAGGTCTGGGGAGAGGGGAGGCATCACTGGCAGGTGGGGGAGGGCTAAGCAGGAGAAGAGGTACCGGAAGTGGAAATCACAGCAGAGAGAGTGAGGAAGCCCTCGGCCCTTTAAGACGGAGAAAGCACCTGGGCCAGATAAATTACATCCCAGAGTGCTGAAGGAACTTGCAGATGTCCTGGCAAACCCCTGGCAGAGCTTTCACCATCTCTCTGAGGACAAGGTGGTGCCCCAAGACTGGAAGGTGGCGCATAGTGCCTATCCACAAGGGGGATCAAGGAGGTAGGGGAACTACAGCCCTGTCAGCCTGACATCGGGTGGTGGGCAAGGTGATGGAGGGCATTGTCAAGGAGAGGCTAGGGGGGGACCTGGATAAGTCAGGGTGCCTGGACGATAGACAGCATGGATTCATCCCAGGGAAATCGTGTCAGACAAACCTGGTGGAGTTCTATGACTGGGTGACAAGTGCCTTGGACATGGGTAGACCAGTGGATGTCCTCTTTCTGGACTTCAGCAAGGCATTTGACTCTGTTCCTCACATGGGCCTGTTGGATAAGCTGGGAGAAATGGGGATGGGGAACCAGATGATCAGATGGATAGGCAATTGGCTCCAGGACCGGACCCAGAGGGTCGTAGTTGGTGGGATAGTCTTATCCTCAAGGAGGGTCATTAGTGGGGTCCCACAGGGATCAGTCCTTGGGCCCCTTCTGTTCAACACCTACGTATCTGACATAAGGACAGGAATCAGGAGTGAGATGAGTCTCTTTGCAGATGACCTGAAACTGGGGCGTGTGGTGGATGGGGAGGAGGGGAGGTGGCCCTACAGGGGGATCTGGAGGCTCTGGAAAGATGGTCTAGAAAGCGGAAGCTGAGGTTCAGTGCAGGGAAATGCAAGGTACTCCACCTGGGGGCCAGAAACCCAGGCCAAGTGTACACCCTGGGGGGGAAATGCTACAAGTCTCGATGGCTGAGCGGGACCTGGGGGTGGTGGTGGATGTCAAGATGAACAACTCTGAGACTTGTAGGAGGGCAGCAGCCAAGGCCAACAGGATGCTGGGATGCATCGCTAGGGGATCACCTCCAGAAGGAGGGAAGTGATACTCTCTGTATAACTGCTTGGTGAGGCCGCAGACCTGAGTACTGCCTGCAGTTTTGGAGGCCACACTTAAAGAGGGACATTAACCTCCTGGAGAGGGTCCAGAGGAGGGCAACCAAAATGATTTGGGGCTTGGGGACAGGACCTATGAGGAGAGGCTCAAGAGCTAAATATGTACACATTGGAAGAGAGAAGGACCTGGGGGACATGATAGAGGTCTTCAGGTACATGAAGAGGGTAAATAGGGGAGGAACAGTCAGGGTGCTTCGAAGGAAGGAGGAAGGAGGCCACTAGAGGGCATGGGTGGAAGCTGGAGGGGAGAAGATTCAGGGGAGAAAGGAAGAGGTGCTACTTCACTGAGAGGGTGGTGGAGCCATGGAATGCACTGCCTAGGGGCTGGTGGAGGCAGAGACAGTGGAGGGGTTCAAGAGGGGGTGGGACAGGTACAGGGGAAGGGTTCTGGAAGCAAAATCCAATGCAGCAAGAATATCCGGAACTGGGAAGGGAGAAGCCAGAGAAGGCGAGGGGGACAGCAAGGTCAGCACCCAGGGTGGGGGCTGACCAAACGAGCAGACACGAAAGACCGTTAGGCCTATTCTGCTGGCATTTTAGTATGTTAGTATGTTAGTATGTTTTGACATCCATCCCTATCTGTAATTCCTTTGTACTTTTAATCTTTCTGCTAACTTTTTCTTTATAAATTTGATTGGGGTAACCGACAATCCACTTCTTGTGTTGACCATTATTGGAGCTATCAAAACACATTCTTATGTAATATCTAAACAATTCCTTATGTATGTAAACACTGCTTAGTTTTTAATCCAATTTTACAACACCGAGTACAATTCAGACAAATTTTAGGGTCCTTTAAACAGGGCCAACAATCTTGCACTTGTTTGAATGCTTCTATTACTCTAGTTATATCAACCCTCAAAGATATCCTTTAAAGAGCTAGTGTACTGCTTGGAATTAATAGTAATTTTCAGATGCAGTCGGCTATCACTTCCAATATCTGAAGTGTTCTTTTAATTTCTGTTTGCTAATTAAAAGATTTTCCACCTGGTAGTACTGGGGTGATGTGTGGAGCAGCATTCTCTCTGGAGGAAAAAAAGTCAGTTATGTTCCTCCCACTACATCATCAGAAATGAAACAAAACACCTTGAGGCACCACGATCCTTGCAGCCTGAACAGTGACTTTCACAAGCTACCAATCAAAATGGAGGAAATTGTGACATCACTAGTAACCAGGGAGAGCCTTTCCCTGCTGCTTCATGTGAAAGTGAAACCTTGCAGTGAGAAATGGTTCTCATTGGTTACTAGTGATAGCATAGTCAGTGTGTTCTCAGTGTTGATGTAGTGGGAAGAACAGAACCGACTTTTTTCCCCCTCCAGACAGAGTGCTGTACCACACATCACCCCAGTACTGCCAGGTGGAAAATCTTCTAATTAGCAAACAGAAAATAAAAAATACTTGAGATATAAGAAGTGATAGCTGACTGTATCTGAAAGTTACAATTAATTGCAGGCAATTTCCAGGCATTACACTAGCTATTTAATAGAAATACAAAACACAAAACACAATACACCTGTGCCCATACAGATCCAATATAAAGGCACTTAGTGTAAGGTGCCTGTGAATATTTATAATGTCTATCGGGGGATTATCTATGTGATCAACCAAGTTATGTATTATTTATTTATTTATTTACTTATTTATTTATTTAAGATTCAGTTTAATACTGGTAATATTAATTCAGATTTATTTTGAGATCATTAATCTCTAATTATCATTAGTTAGTAAATCAATAAATGAGCTTGTTTTTAAACTGTTCAACAATTCCTCAGATGATCTCAGCCTACAATTCCAAGGATAAAGTTCAAGTATAAAGTGCAATAAGTAATAAAGTGCTAAAGTACAGAAATACAAAAGGACAGAGGACAAAGATACTTTCTACTACTCTGTATCCTAAGGATTTTAAATATTTCCAGTTGTTTATATAACTAAATTGCTTTCCAAAAGCATAAAGGAATCCAAATTATTGTGCAATGTCCAGTGCCTTTAGTTAGCTATTGTGCATTCCGTGATTTTCTCAATGTATTTTTAAGCTGTTAAGGTATTAAAATTCCTTGTACTTATGTCCACTTCGAGTCTGGATTGATTGATTCAGTACTTATATGTCCCTCTAATATCTGAGAAGATGAATGACAATAGAAGTCCAGTTGTGTAGACCAAGTGTAGTCCAAGTCCAAAGTAGAGAGAATTCCAGACAAACAACAATAATATTTCCATAAACTGAAGGCCCTTTTAATCTAGTGAGACTGCTTAGATAAATGTCCTTGTCCACTAAAATATGTAAAAAAATAAAATAAAAGTGCTATATGTATTTATCACTGTAATCGACCTTTAGCTAACAGTCTTTATTGCAATATAGATCTCTAAAATGGTTCCTTATAAAATTACAATGGTTAAAATGTTTTACAAAGCAATACAACAGTAATCACAATTATATCTAGCAGGTTCTTCCAAACCAAATTGAACAACTTCAATTCTAAAACAATAAGATTTTAGATTTTCATAATCTATTACAGTCCTACTCAAACGCTAATTTTAGATTAAAATAATAATTTACTGGTAGAACCTCTGCAGCATTTTCCTAACTCATTCCACTTTACAGACTGCAAGCCAGCCAAAAGTTGCCATGGGTTTTATTGTTTCGGCAATAAACTGCAGTGCAAAAAAAGCTGTGGGCCAATTTCTAAATCCTGTAGGTCTCTCTAGTTTATCTTTTTAGCTACTGGTTTAATAATTTAGTAACACAAGCCACCAAAATGCTCAGTACAAAAGTCTGTCAGTATATTGAACTCTGTTGTACTATCGAGTTTAGCTTTCCGATAACCTACACCCTTTGATACTGAACGCGAATGCAGAGGGGTTCAGTGGCAGAAAAACACCTCTGAGCGGTCGTCACTTTCCAGAGAATGAGTTTATGAGCAATCGAGTGGAAAAATGCTTGTTAAATCTGAGCCCCTTCACTCTCTCATCCACCCTAAAGCCTCACTCTCCAAGTTTGCAATGGTTTTCAGTCAGAAAGGAATCTCCTTTCATGTCTAAAATGCCAAGCATGCACAGTTCAAGGGAGATTCTAGTTTGTGTTCTGCATGCTCCACGTGCTCTACTAATGCCAATCAAGCACGAGCACTTAATTTCCAACATTTTATGGGGTTTAATGAAATTAAATCACCACCAGGTGACTGTAATTCCCCAATGGGCAGATTAAATTAAACAAAGTAATCAGTTCCAATGTTCCAGCCTTTCAAATCCACTTAAGCCCACGGATTTGAATTTAACCTCTAAAATACCAATATCTTTTAAAGGATTTATGAGTGTTAAAAACAGTGGAACTGAAAACATTTCTATAACTTTTCCCGATATATAAATAATTCACCAGTGACAATAATTTGGTAAAACAGTGACACAATTACACATTTGAACTTAATGTCATTGTTGTTCTCTTGTTGCTATCTTCCTTTTAACTTTACATGTTCAGGCTTCTAATATCCAACTTCCATCTTCTGTATAACCTCTATATAACTTTTACCATGACCGATTATAAAGGTCCCAAATAGTAAAGACTGAAGCAACACTCTCCTTTTTTTGTGGTTCCTACAAGGGTCTCTGCCTCAGTTGGTCCAAATGACCGCTCTGCTCTCCTGTCGTCCTGCTCTACTTATCTCCAAGGGGGGGGATCACCCCTGGCTGCCATCATCTGTGGGTCTTCCTCCTACAGGGAGCAAAACACAGAACACTCAGTGGAAAAATCCTAGCGTGGTATGAATAAAATAATCTGGAAAGGGAACATGCACTTATGGTGGTAAACCTGTAATAAAGATAAAACTAGCAATGTTCCCCTGCTTCTCTGGCTTCCTCCACAAGGCAGAGAGTGAAAATGCAGCACAATCTCCTTCTTCAGTCTCTCCTCTCTCTCTGGCTCTGAGTCTCAGTTCAACATGTAGCTCCTACTATCAGACAAGTTACTGGAAAAAAAAAGGAACCATTAGTTGGCCTACCACCACTCCAGTTCTGGGGTTAGTGCATTCTCTGTACAGTGTTCCCTGTTTTACAACAAACTGAGGAGAACCTTTTTCCAATCCCTTCCCCACCTGTGAAAAAAGGGTTAAGTGAAGGGTCTTATTTTTGCTCATGCTGCATATCACATTAAAAAGTGTGTCCCAAGTCTATCTGTACACCAGCATGAGTATCAACCCAGTCCTTCATTAGCTTCTTCTCTGCCTTAGTTTTATGGTCCTTGCCAGGATCCTCAAAAACATCAACATCAAATGGGAACACAGATGGTAAATGTTCCTGCTTCACTTGAACTCTGGTGGTTACAGCAACTACAACAGAGTCCTGGGTGGCATGACAATGCATAAATGAAATGAAGTCTGGGTGGTCATGTCTGATAACAACTGGCATGGGTAGGTGAGGTACCAACCCCACTTCTACCTCATGTGTCTTTTCTTGAACAGTCATTTGTATGGGTAGCAATGGGTATCTCCATGCACACAGATGACTGCTGTATCTGGCCCTTTATTATTCCCAGTCACCAGATCTGCTCGTACAAGAGTCTGGCTGCTCCCTGAATCAATCAGTCCCATCATCTGCTGTGATCCAATCTGCACAGTAGCCATAAAGTGACCCCAGTTCACTAAGACTATGTGAGCTGTCTCTTTCTTTATATTAGGACAGTTTCTTACATAATGTCCCTTCTTTTGCCAACCATGACATACAAGCTCTGCTACTGGAACTCGCCTCCCTCTCTCTGTTCTCCAGTCTTGTTTCACTGGGGCTGGATTTGACAGTTTATACGTAAAAGGGTTCCTTACCGGATTGTTGGTGGTTGCAGCTGCTGATGTCCCTTGGAACCCTCTTGGTCTGGATTGTTGGGCTGCCAGGAAGTCTTCTGCCAATGTGATGATTTTATTAGCTGAATCTGGCTTATGCTCCTGAACCCAAAGTTGTACATCCTGGGGTAAAACTTTAATAAACTGTTCAATAATTACTGCCTCCGGAAGTTGGTCCTTGCTCTTGTTATCTGACTGCAACCATTTGAAGCAGAGCTCCTTGAGATGGGCATAAGTCTCTCAGGGAGTATTCAGTGACTGCATTTTAAGAAACCTAAACCTCTGGTGATAGGCTTTAGTGTTTATGTCATAGTGCCTGAGGATCTCCTGCTTCACACGGTCATAGTCCTCTGCCTCTTGGGAGTCCATGTGCCTATAAACCAACTGGGCACTACCTGTCAGGTGCAGTTCCAGCTGAACAACCCACTGCTGCCTTGGTCATGTGCATGTTTGAGCGATCCTCTCAAAGGTTCTGAGGTACACTTTAATGTCATCACTGTATAATAGTTTGGACAGTTTAATGTCTTTTGGGCTACTGGTTCTTTCAGTTTGTCCTACATTGATGGCATACAAGACCCTCATGCTATCCGCCCATTCGGCATCTTGCCTTATTCACTTAATGTCTCTATCTCTTGACTTAATGTCTCTATCTCTTTCCATCTGCACCTGTTTTATGCAGAGCCATTTCAACAACTCTCCTATATCCTCAGGTGGAGCATCTTGAAGAGGAGGCAGTTCCCTTGATTCTTTCTCGTCCTCTTGCATCTCTTCATCATCTTCAGGCTTGGACTTCCTCTGAGCTCACAGGTCCAGTCCAGGCAGCAGCTTCTCTCCCAGGCAGTTTTTTTGTTTGTGCTAGTCTAATACCATGCAGCAAAAACAGCAAAGGGAAAAACAAGGACGGCAAAGATAGTGCTCAGAAAAAACAGCAAGCGCTACCACAGAAATCTCCACACAAAAAAACAAATGGACAGTTTGTGGGGAGTTCTGCCCCAAACCCCCCTGTGCCCCCTGACACCCCCAACTTTATAAAACTACCTCCGAGAAGGGGCAACTCAGGGATGGGGAAAATCCTGGGGGGGATTACTCTAGGGGGAAGGGAAACCAGCGGGACAACTGAGGGGAGGCAAAAGGTGCAGGGTGGGAGATAGACAAACAGAGAGTAAATCATAGGGAAGGAAACAACACCAAAATCAAAAAAAAAAAGTGGTCCGGGACTGGGAGTCAAATCACATTCCACCGATGCTCTGCTGTCCATGGCCAAATCATCTGAGCCACGGCAGCCACTCAGCAAACTGCCACCCAGCAGACCCTTTGTCCTCTCTTTCCCTAGGTCTCTAAGGCTACAGGGATAGCACTTATCATATGCACTCTATATTTTCCCTGTAGCTGTTTTCTCCTTTTCGCTGTCTTGTCTCATGCTATTTTTGAGTCGCGATTTTAGCTGCTCTATTGTTCCTGTGCTATATTAACCTGGTGCAGGTGGAAGCAGGTGCAGACAGAGATAGCTGTTTAGCTGCCCCTTTTTATTTGATCGTAGAGCATAAAACCTTGCAGAGTTTTATGATCTGATCCTAAACAATCGAAGCAAATGTTGTGACCATCTGCCAGCTGTAATAATCACGCAGACACCAATGTGGAGTACTCTGGTAACTTTAGTGTACTGTATAGCACTGAGATCAAACTGCAAAAGTGCAGGCTACTGCCTGCCAGATAAGGGCTTTTATATAAATGTTAATGCATGCGCAGCAACAAAGCGTACACACATCGCATATGCTAAGTCACTTTCTTACATCTCCTCTCTCAAACTGAACTTCCCCCCAAATATAAAATGTTTAAAATTATATGTAGCTCAAAGTTTTTGTGAGTCTATGTAGTCACAATGCCGATGGGCTTTTGGATCTCTCGACCACTGACTCGGCTGATTCTCAGGCTGGAGCTGGTACCAGTCAATTGGTCCTGACTGCTCAGGGGTGGGACCGACCCACAGGCTCAATTTGTGACTGCTACAGCGTCGCTTGAGGTGGGTCTTCCAGTGTAGACACCTCTGGGATCCCTTAGTCCTCCATCATGTCATCCTGTTCTCCTCTCTCTTCTTCTCCTTGAATGTGCTAGTTTTGTGGGCCACAGGAGCAGCGCAGATCAAGATTTAACAAAAGATCTCTCCTGTTTCTTCGATACAATTTCACATTTGCTTGGACTACATAAGAGTGTGGCTCTTCAGCATGGTATTCCAGAATTGCAGGGGTCCAGGTATACTCAGGTGATCACAAATAAACAGGCTGGCCCAGCTGTAAACCTGGGAGTGGTCAGGCATGCAAATTGTAATATGATTGTTGTTTTTCTTGAGTTCTTGCAGTGTAGCTTGGGCATCAACTTCTGGCACTTTTGGTTTAAGTAGCTCAGATCTGGTAGGCATCGAGGTTCTGGTTCTGTGGCTCATAAGGAGCTGTGCTGGGGATCCTAGCCCCTCCAGTGGGGTATTTCTCAACTCTAAGAATGCTAAATAAGGGTCTAGGCAGTTCACTTATGCTTTCTTTAACAGTCTCTTTATTGTTTGAATGGCTTGCTCTATCGTACCATTACTATGGAGTATCTTGGACCTCTTAGTGAAGACATTACATGTTTAAACTCATATTTTCTTTGAAAGTTTCTGAATTTGATCCAGGCAAATTGAGGGTCAGTATTTCTGGAATTTCATCTTGCATACTGTAATTTAATATGGTTAATCACTGTTTTACTTATTGTGTTTTGCGACTTGGATTTCTCCATGTATTTGGAGTAGCAATCAACCATTGCTAGATAAGTTTCACCTTCAAATTCAAACAAATCAGCCCCAACCTGTTGCCAAGGCCTGTCTGGTATCTCATGTGGCAGCAGCAGGCTCTCTAGATTGTGCTCCCCTGAATTGGTTGCAAATACCACACTTGGCCACAATGTCACTAATCTGATTGTCCATCCCTGGCCAGAATAAGAGATCTCTGGCCCTGCACTTGCATTTTTCAATGCCCAAGTGGCTGCTGTGCAATCTGGTTAACACGTCTGGTCTCAGTGATATGGGGACTATCAGTCTCTCTCTTCCTTCAGCAAAAGTCCATTTTCTGTTGAGATCTCATCTCTGAACAGCCAGTACTGCCTTATCTTGGGGTGCACTGATATTTTCACATGGGACCTCCCATTCCAAACATTATCTCTCAACTTGACCAATGCTGAATCGTTGTCAGCCTCTTGCTGAAACAATTTAAGTTTTTCATCACTGATAGGCATGTAATCCACTGTGTGAACCTCATACTTGTCTAGTTCCGTTTCTGGCACAGAATTTTCTCCCATGGCCCTACTCAGGGCATCTGCTATGTGAAGTTTTTTACCTGCCTTGTACTGTACTCGCAAATCATACTTTTGCAGTTTTAACATCATGCATTGAATTCTTGGGACTGTGGTCAGTGTTTTTTGAAAAGGGTTTCCATGGACTTGTGGTCCAATTCAACATGGACCCTTGGTTTGCCATAGATACATTGATGGAATTTTGAACAGCCAAACATGACAGCTAGTGTTTCCTTTTCAATTTGTCCATAATTTATCTCAGCTTTATTAAGTGATCTGGAAGCAAAAGCAACAGGCTTGAGTTCTTGCAGCAAACATGCACCCAGCCCTTCTGAAGAGGCATCAACGGACACTTCAGCAGGTTTTCTTAGGTCATAGTAGGCCACCACTGGAGGGTTTGTGACAAGTGTTTTCAGCACTTGAAAGGCCTGTTGGTGGCACCTCTCCAATTACTACGCTGTTTCATTCTCTAGTAAATCTCTCAATGGCTCATTTACAGTTAATACTGTAGATTTGAAATGAATTTTGCCAAGTAGTTTACCATGCCTTTAAATTTCTGTAAGTCAGTCTTATTTTGGGGAACAGGCATCTGGGTAATTGCTTTTATCTTCTCAGGGTCTGCCAACAGCTCATCTTTACGTAACTTGTGTCTGATATATTGGCCCTCTGACATTTTGATTTTGGATTTTTTTAGGTTTAAAGACACATACTTATCTCTGGCTCTTTGTAAAACATTCTGTAACCTCTCATTGTGCTCTTGTACATTTGCTCCCTTTATTAGGATGTCGTCCATAATGACCTCTGTGCCCTTAAGTCCCTCAAAAATATATGAAATCTTCTTTTGGAAGATCTCTGGTAATGAGCAAATCCCAAAGGGGAGATGATTGAACTTGTACCACCCAAAGGGTATATTAAAAGTTACTAGATCAGAGCTGGGCCCATCCAGTTTAATCAGCCAAAAGGCATGCCCAGCATCTAACACTGCGAATACTGTAGTCCCTGCTAGCTTGGCTGCAATGTCTTTGACTGTTTTCATTGAGTGATGTTCCCTTTTAATTGCTCTATAAAGATCTCTGGGATCTATGCAAATTTGTACTTTGTTTGGTGTCTCTACAACCACCACTGAGATGACCCAGCTTGTGGGTTTCTCCACATTTTCAATAACCCCCATTCTTTCCATATTCTCTTGTTCAATTTTCACTTTGTCTTGTAATGTGAACGATATTTTTTAAGGGGGTGGATCATAGGGCTGACTGTCTTATCTATTTTAATGTGGTATTTACCCTCTAAGCATCCCAATTCCTCAAATACATCAGCAAATTCAGCCAGTATTCCTTCAGTGGTTTCCACTGTACTTCTACTTGCAGCATCTACTGAAAATAGTTTTTTTATCAGCTTCATTTCCAAACAAGAAGACAGGCCCAACACTGAGGTCACATTTGCATTAACCACTTGAAATGGCAACAAGTAATCCTTTCGCTTAAAACACGTTAACAACATCACTTTGTCCTTCACATCAAGTTTATGCCCAGAATAGGAAAACAATTTAGCTGATGACCTTTGTACAACTTCTCCAGACAGTGTCTTATACATCTGAAAAGGCGTCATATTACACTATGCTCCAGTGACTAATTTGAATGTCACCATTTTCTCATTTATGCTCAGATTTACTTTCCAATCAGTCTCTGGTTTATAGGTAGTCACAGTCTCAATGCTAAAAGTACTACCATTCTGCTGGGCATCTTCTCTAACAACATGGATCTCACTGCATTTGCCCACATGACACACTCCAGCAAAGTAATTTTTCCTCTGGCACAATCTACAAAACTGTCCATATGCAGAGCATTTATTTATCTCATGTTCATGACCACACTTTTCACATTTGACTTTATTCACTCGAGATACATAACTCCCTTTGCTCACATTGACACCTGATTTTACTTTCTCCCTACACAGCTACTGCTTGCACTGATCTTTCATCCTGAGCATTTTAACTTAAGTGTTTAATTTGTGTTTCACTCAGTTTGGCAGCACTGCATATATCCATGGCCTTATCTAATGTTAAGTCCACTTCTCTCAACAGTCTGCTTCTCACATGTTCACTCTGTATGCCACATACAATTCTATCTCTGATCAATGATTAAGTTAAAGAGAGACTGCAGTCAAAATTTCTGGCACCAATAAATTTCAGAATTTGGATCAGAATAGCCCCAATCAGCCTCATACCAAAAATGAGATCTCAACATTACTTTGTTTAAAAGTTACAAGTAATTTTACAACCCTAAATTCACTGTCTGATCAAAAAAGTCAGTTTCAGTGAAGAGCTGCTGCTGATGTCATCTGTAGAACTCAGAGTCAAGTCTTCCCTGTCAGCAAGCTTATAGAACCTGTTTCATCAAAGGTTGAAGTTCATGTGCAATAGTTTTCACAAGTAAAACAGGCAGCAACATTCAAAAAACCTTGCTATAAAAACTGTGTGTTTCAGGTTTTGTAAAAAAGTTGACAAATGTATATTTTTCTTAAATTATTTATTTTGGTGCCTTTATGTTGTGGTTCTTTTCTTCAGGGTTGCTGAATGCTGAATCATAGCACACTGCAGTGAGGTTTAATTTCAGTTTCAGTTTCAGTTTATTTTTTATATTGGAAAGGCATGTGAGCAAAATTTTCTGTTTCCACTGGTGAGGTTTGCAGATGGAATAATTTTCTGATGTTGTGGAAGGCTGATATTCAGATCTCTCATTCAATTCACTGACCTACACAGCCAGTATAGTGTTATGCTTGTGCAACTGTGTTAGTTTGGTTTTTGGCCATTCGCACTCTCTATTCCAGAGGAATTGCCACCCTGTAGGGGTACGAAGGCAAGGAACTCTCAGAGAGGGTTCCACCCCAAAGGTGCCACGGGATGATTTCTATAGCTAAAGGTACCTTAGGAATCCCCCTTAGGAGTGCTGCCACTGGAGGAGAAGGGCAGGATGGTGGGCAAAGAAAAAATGCTTCACAGTGAGGCTGCAAGGAACTGTTTATATAGCTCAGGAAGTGGAAGTGGCTGGCTGCTTGGCCACTGAACTCCAGGCAAAGCCTTACCAATTCACTAAGCTATGCAGCCAGTTTAGTGTTATGCTTGTGCAACTGTGTTCATTTGGTTATTGGCTGTTCACACTCTCTATTCCAGAGGAATTACTACCCTGTAGGGGTACAAAGGCAAGGAACTCTCAGAGAGGGTTCCACCCCTAGAGGTGCCATGGGATGATTCCTGTGGCTAAAGGTACCTTAGGAATCCCCAAAAGAAATGTAGTATCATCTCCAAAAGGAGGCAACATGAAGCATATGTGCAAGCAGTAACTGTGACATAGGAGCAGTAACAGTAATGTAGTAGTAGAGAAGCATAGGCAGTTTGATAATGCAATGAGATGTTCAGTTTGATAATGTAATGACTGCCCAAGTTTGTATTGCTTTAAGATTAGGGGATCCCCTAAGGAGAGAGGAAATGGCAGGACATCCTCCACCTCCATCCAACAGCAGAACCTACCTAAAGAAACTAGGAGAAACAACTATGCTAAGTGTTATGACCTGAGGCAATGGAGGAGAGGGAAAAAAACCCTATGAGAAGGAAATCTCTGGGGATCCAAGGCCTAGGTTGCCTTCCCTCCAGGCTTGGGATAGTTTATTTAGTGATGACTCTGCAGCTGCAATTTGGAAAACCCAATTAAATGGAGGTGGAAAATATTCTAATTTGGAGGAAGGCTCTCACTCAAACTGTCTAGCGGGAATGCCATGGAAGATTGCAAGAAAACTCTGCAACAATATGTGCATCCAAGGTGCAGGAGGAGAGCAACAACCGCTGAGGCACTCACCTAGCCTACCTGCCCTAAATCAAACCAGGTGAACCAGAGGCAATCATAGGGAGAATGCGGTGAAGGTGCCTTGCTAGGGAAACCACTAAAGTCAATGGCTAACTGTTATAGTGGAACACTAAAGCCAAAGGAGATCTTTGTAATCACCCTTTACCACTAGTCTTAAATTCTACACCAGAAGCTGCTGCAGCTAAAGCCAAGCCCGGGGTGAGGACATTCCCAGCTATGGGCCAGGTGAGAAGGATCTCACCCCAAGTTGGACATGCTCGATATGCGGACTAAATGCAGAGCGAGACCATTGGCTGCAGGAACCCTGCACCAGAATAGAATGGTTGGCATACCCCAGAAATTGAATGAGAGCTGAAAAGCTGGTGAGCTGAATGAGCATGGCGTGCTGAGATTGTAATGAGCATTGAGTGCTGAGACCTTGCAAGGTTGAATGCAGATAGAGTGCAGCAGAATCCCAGAGGCTGAAGCCGAGGAGATGGCAGTAGGCATGAAGAAATGGTTTGCATAAGCAAGGAGCAATGGTTGCATAAGCAGGTGAGGACCTGCACATAGGTCATTAAGCAGTAGTAGTGATAGGTGGACCTGCACAACATACTGTAGCAATTAAACAGCATTGAATTGGGGGCAAGCCAGCCAGACATGAACAGCCAAATCAAGGTGACAAATACTCTGAAGATTTTTTGGTGGCAAGGCAAGATTTAATAACAAAGCTACATTAACAGCCTCAGGAGGAGCTTAGTTGGCTGACCTCAGAGTTGTAGCTGCAATAAAACATGGAGACAAGTGCTTTGAAAGCAGGTGTATCCAGGCAGTGCAATGAAGCTGCAAGTAGGATGAGAGCAGCACAGCTAGGGTCAGAGTAAACTGTGGCAGGTGAAAAGAATTCAGTATGCAACATGGAGCAGCTATGGTAGAGCTGAAACAAACAGATAATGACTGTAGTTGCATTGCTGCAGTTGTAGGTAAATGAAAGCAGTAGCATGAGCTCTGAGTAGCAGTATGCTAGGAGTTGCAGTGCAAGTAATTTGAGAGTTGTGAGTAACTGAAAGCAAGCAGCATGAGCGCTGGAGTAGCAGTATGCTAGGAGCTTAGAAACAAAGCCACCCCAAAAAAGAAAGGAAGCACACACAGGAACTGTTTATATAGCTCAGGAAGTGGGAGTGGCCGGCTGCTTGGCCACTGAGCTCCACGCAAAATCTTACCCATTGAGGTAGTTTCTCAGGTTTGGCACTTTAAAACAATTATTCTACCTCCCTTTAAATGTAGGTGGGAGTTGTAATGCTGTTTTGAAACCTTACTATGAGTTTCTATGCAGTAGCCAACCCAGCCAACCTAGGGACAGATACTCAAAAACTTTGCCCCGGGGCAAAATTAGCACTGCACAGTGAGCAAAATTAGCCTGGAACCATTTGCATGCCATATTCAAAGGAATAGCCCTGGGGCTAAATGAGTTGAATATAGCTTGCAAATGAAGGCGTGTAAACAGAGCTGAGAGTGCAGTGCAACAATAGCCCAGCAAATAAGACAGCACTGAATATAGCAACCGAGAGCAGTGCAAACCGCAACAGCAGCCCTGTGCACAAAGAGGTGGAGTGAGGTAAGGCTGAACAATGTGGGTAATGTGTGTGCTAGCAAAGCAGTGGAGCACAATAACAGCAAACAATAGTACAGGCCAAATACTGCAGACCCATATAATGGAACATTACAGTATTGCACGGTGCTAACATGTTTGCATGGCTTTGACATGTTTGCCTAGCATTAAAGTTTGCTATATTCAAAACTGCAATGTAAGTGAGCCTACTCAAGCAATCCATTCGTAAATGGCCACATTAGCATCTCATTACAGCCTGCTTTGCATATGGATTGCCCGTTGCTATAACATGGTGCACACAGCTCCACCTGTAGATCCGACTGGAATTATAGGTCCATAGCCACGTTTCTTTCTGTGCTCACTGCTCCACCTGTAAGTCCGACTGGTATTACAGGTCAGTTGGCGCATTCATTGTGTGCTCACAGCTCACAGAACATTAGCGCCAATTGTTGTCTGGACACAGATGCAAAGACTAAGGTGGCCTAGGGGAGTAGCACTACAGGAATGGGTGGTCATGCTGCATGCCAGAGGAAAATCGTTCCTGCCACAGTGTTTATGAGATGGCACAGTACCATAGTAGGTGATACAGTGAGGTATGCAGCAAGGCCTACAGTGTGTCAGGCAACAGTGACTGGTGCAATCCACACAGTGACAAGCACAGCTGGAAGGTATGGTCAGACAGTGGACACCACAGTCATAATGTCCTGTGGCCCTCATGTGCTGCACCAGTGGCATGGAATCCCCACACTACCATGCACATGGCTCTCCATGTGTGCTGGGATCCCAAACAGGTGTAGGGTATGTGCCAGGGGAGGGCACACATACTATCATACTGGCACACTGCTGTCAGAAGCAGTCCTGTTGGTGAAACATGTGTACTGTGTGGATGGCCCCTGCCATGTGGCAGTACCTACTATGTGGTGCAGCCTGTCTGCCTGTACATCCTCCCCTCAACACCCTTCATTCTCCCAGCACAGCATGTGTCTGCTGAACTGTGCTGGTGTACCCCAATAGGGGAACTGGAGGTGTGTGCTGCATGGACACACTTCCATGGTGTCCACTGGGTGCTGAGGCACCCACTAATGCCTGGCAGAGTTAGGATCAGTGCTAGATGATGGCGACATGGGTGGTGCCATCTGTGTGCAGCATGTCTCTGCCATGTATGTGTTCTGTTCATTGTTTATCACCTTGCTCACCAGGTAAGCACACTGGTCTAAGGCCCAGTGTCAGGAATGACTCAGAGATGCTAACTGTGTGGCTGAGATGCAGTGGTGTGCAATAAAGACATACAATGCACAACAACTCACCAAATGCAAATATCACATTAAGTACACATTACAATACATTACAATACTGTACAAATAGTTTGTTGCTGCAAGTGATGTTCTAGCTCAGTTGTAACATTTACATGAGTGTTCAGTTCACAGCACTGTTGGAGCATTGCATTTTACAGGTTGTGTACCTGTGCATATGGAGTGGCCAAGGGTGGACATGCACCCGCACTACCTCCTCCTTGGATGCATACAGCCTTGTTCCCTGTTGCTGCTGTGTCCACGTCCCCCATCTTGAGTTTGCCTGGCATTAAGACCACCTTTTCATGGGAGGTAATTTGGACTTCGCTACCTGTTATGCTAATGTGCACAGTGCTGCGCCATACTTTTGAATATACTGTTGCGCCTCTATGCATGTCTGTGCCCTCATTTTGTGCTAGCATACATTGTCTCATAGAGTTGGTACTATTACATTGCACCGGCACTATTTGGCCTTTTGAATATAGCACTCCAGTGCAAATGTGGCACAATCGATTTGCGCCAGGCGCAAAGTTTTGAATATCTGGCCCCTAGTGTTTTCTCCCTGACAGGCTGTTACTTAACCTACACTCAGACTCATCTATGTTGTATTCCACATTAAAATGATAATTTTACCAGGGCTAACAATTTCGCCACTAGCAGAGATTGACACATATTAGGCCCCTGCTAAAGTGCACCTTTCATGATGGTCCAAAAAGTTACACCTGGTAGTCATTATATGCAGTAGCAGACCTGAAAGTGTGTGTGCATTTCTTATGTTTGGCCAAGGCTTACTCTGCCTTCATAATTGGGATTTGTTTTTGAGCCCTGCTTTAGCCCTGCTGCACTTGCCTTCGCTGTTCAGCTGCTGGGTTGCTGTCTCCCGATGGCATCGCTGTAGGGCATAGGAGTGACTCACAATGTGTAGCACAGTACAGTCACAGCAATTTTGCAAGAGAAAGCTACCAGTACTCAATGTACATACAATGTCCCCCCTTCCCCAATACACCTTGTTAGCGATACATTATGCCAAAATCCAAATGCCTTGTCAGCATGTTTTTTTTTTTTTGTAAAATTGATTTTCTTCTGCCTTGATAACAAAGCATGGGGATTGAGAGAAGATAGAGTTGCTGTCGGCATCTTTCCCAGTCCTTTTGACTTTCATGCAAAAATTACCCCATTTTGTGAAAGACATGACATGAAACTTACAAGAACAGGAGGCTCAGTTTCAACTGCTAGGAAAAGTCATCTTATAAAACAGAGCAATATTTTACTGAGAGATAGAGAGAGATTGAGATTTAGAGCACCTTTCCCAGTCCTTGTGACTTTCATGCATATATTTCCCCTTCTTGCACTAATTCTGGAACTGCATTTCATTCATTTTGCAGAATGCAAAAACTAACTGCAGAGGACAGTAATGAAATACAATTCAAGAATCAATGCAATAAGGGGTAATTTGTGCATGAAAGTCAAAAGGACTGGGAAAGGTGCTCTTTCAAACCTGTTATAAAGCAGACACTCACAAACAGCAGTGGAGTTACCAATATTTGCAATATGAGTAGCAATACAACTTCCTAACAGACACAGTACAGTAGCACCCCAAATGGTATCAGCAGTCTGGAGTCATGCTGACTCAGCATTCAGCAATCCTGGAGAAATGGACCACATCAAAAAGGTATTAACATATGAATTTGTCAACTTTGTTCCAAAACCTGAAACACATAGTTTTTATAGAAATGTTTTTTGAATGTTGCTGCCCCTTTTACTTGTAAAAACCATTGCACATGATTTTTAAACTTTGGAGAAACAGGTCCTGTAAGCTTGCTGACAGGGAAGACTAGACTGTGAGTTCTGGAGATGACAGCAGCAGCAGCAGCTCTTCACTGGAACTGCCTTTTTTGAACAGGTAGTGAAATCAGGGTTACAAAATAGCCCATAACTTAAAATAAAGTAACACAGAAATCTAATTTTTGGTATCTGATTAATTGGGGGCATGATTATTCCAATTCTGCAAAGTAGCACTTTTGGCTGGAGTCCCTATCTCCAAATTCACAAGATTTAGCCTTTAGCCTCAGCTCAGTTACATATAAATCAATGGACTCACCCAGATTCTGGCTCCTAGTATTGAACAAGTGTCTCTCATAAGTCACATTCTTTCTCGGGTTACACTACGTCTCAGATTGTCTCATACTTTTGTCCAGTTGCTCCTTCTCTTCCTCTCTTTCCTAAACAAAAGTGTTGTAGTGACGGAAACAAGATACACAGAGGACCATGACTGGGATGTCAACATACTGGGGTTCACAATCTACAAGAGGGACAGGGAGGGTAAAAGAGGAGAAGGAGTAGCTCTCTACATAAAGGAAGGGGTCAAGGAAATGGAACTAAAGGATAAACTGCGAGGAGAGGAGGCACTGTGGGTCACCTTGGAGACAGGATATGGCACCACAATTTGCACGGGGGTTTTATACAGACCCCAGTCTCAAGGGGAAGAAATGGACAAGGAAATGATGGGAGGCATACTTAAAATGGCAGAAAAAAGGGAAATACTTTTGATGGGGGGCCTGAATATGCCAGATGTTAACTGGAGCACATTTGCTGCAGCCACATCCAAGAGCAGGGCCATTCTTGATGCCCTACAGGTGGCATGCCTCAGACAGCTAGTGTTGGAACCCACTCAGGAGGGAGCAATCTTAGGCCTGGTACTTTCAAATGGGGACAGCGAGAGGATCTCAGATTTAGAAGTGGGTAGCCATCTGGGAACAAGCGACCACCAAACAGTGTAGTTCACAATAACCATAGCCGTACAACCAAGCCATACAAAAGTGAGGGTACTGGACTTTAGGAGGGCTGACTTTGGCAAAATGGGAGAGTGCCTAAGGAATGCACTAGCATATGGGCAGGAAGGAGGGGTGGAGGAACAATGGGGAAAATCAAAACTGCTATCACAGAGGCAACAAGACTTTGTGCGAAGCAAATAAACAAAACAAAACCAAGGGAAAAAACACTATGGTTCTCAAAAGAGGTGGCGGGGAAGGTTAGGGAGAAAAAGATAGCGTTCAGGAGGTATAAAGAATCACAGAAGGAGCAGGACAGAGAACTGTATCAGGTAAAGCAGAAGGAAATGGGGAAGGCAGTCCGAATAGCAAATGCCCAAACCAATTAAAAGATAGCCAACTCAGTTAAGATGGGGGATAAAACCTTTTATACAGTATGCACATTAGGGAGCAAAGAAAGACCAAGGGAGGGCCAGTGAGGCTTAATAAAGGGGAGGGGGTGGGCAGATATACTGAACAAATACTTTTGTTCTGTATTCACAAAAAAAGAGGAGGGGTTGGTACCTAAACCAAACAATAGAAGCACTTTGGATGGGGGGGTCAATACCAGGCCATTCACAGAAGAAAGGGTCCTGAAAGAACTCTTAAAACTCAAGGTGGACAAGGCAATGGGGCCTGACGGGATTCACCTCAGAATTCTAAAAAAGCTAAGGGGAGACCTAGTGACACCACAGACTACCCTTTTTAGTGAATCATGGGATGATGGTGTGGTACCTGAGGACTGGAGGAGGGTGGATGTGATTTCCCTTCAAAATGTGGGAGCAAGGCAGAGGCAGGAAACTACAGACCTGTTAGTTTGACCTCAGTGGTAGGGAAAATGATGGAATCACTTCTGAAAGAAAGAACTGTTGAATGCCTAGAGGCCAGCGGGGCACAGGACCCAAGGCAGCATGGATTCACAGTGGGAAGGTCATGTCATAGAGTTCTTTGACTGGGTGACCAAAGTAGAAAACCAGGGAGGGGCTGTGGACATGGCCTACCTAGACTTTAGCAAGGCATTTGACAGTCCCACATAAAAGATAAATAAACAAGCTAACCAGCCTGGGAGTGGGTCCCAGGGTGGTAGCCTGAGTAAAACATTGGCTGGACAACAGGATGCAGAGGATAATAGTAAACGAAGTCTGCTCTGAAGAAAGGGGGTTGCTAGGGGGTACCGCAGGGTTCAGTACTTGGGTCAGTCCTCTTTAATGTCTTTATAAGAGACATTGCAGAAGGGCAGGAAGGAAAAGTATGCCTCTTTGCAGATGACACAAAGATCTGCAACAGGGTTGATACACTAGGGGGGGTGGAAAGGATGAGAAGTTACTTGGCAAGGTTGGAAGAATGGTCAAAAGTATGGCAGCTTAGATTCAACGCAAAGAAGTGCAAAGTAATGCACCTGGGAAACAAAAACTCAGGAGAAGAGTACACAATGGGGGGGGGGGCATACTAACAAAAATGGAAAGGGACCTGGGGGTAGTCATATCAGGTGACCTAAACATAGGCAATCAATGTGAAAAGGCAGTAAGGAATACTGGAGGGATACTGGGATGCATAGAGAGAGGCATCCCCAGTAGAGAACAGGAAGTTGTCATCCCTCTGTACACACACTTGGTATGACCCCATCTGGAGTACTGCATGCAGTTCTGGAGATCCCCATCTCTGTAAGGACATAGACAGGATGGAGGCAGTCCAGAGGAGGGCAACTAAAATGTGCAGTCTGCACCAGAAACCATATGAAGAGAGACTAAAGGAGCTTAATAAGTATACCCTTGAGGAGTGGAGGGAGATGGGGTTACATGATAGAAACTTTCAAGTACCTCAAGGGAATCAACAAATTCCAAGAGGGTAGCATCTTTCAGAAAAAGAGATGTGTAAGAATAAGGGGGCACAATTTGAAGATAGAGGGGGGGATGGCTCAGTGGCAATGTGAGGAACATTTTTTCATGGAGAGGGTGGTGGACGCATGGAATGGCTTTCCTGAGGAGTTTGTGGGTGCTGAAAACAGTGGGGGAATTTAAGAATGCATGGGACAGACATAAGGCAATTATAGTGGGGTGGTAAGAGGAAGTAGGCTGTTGGTTAACTAGGATCTGCAGCTTATACAATAGATGGAGAAGGTATCCTGTGACATGCATTATTGGGAAGTGTGCACCTACCAAAATGGTGACCCATTTTCCATGCATGTCGACAGGGCAACAGTGTAGGGAAGGTGACCGGATGGGGGGTATGCGAATGGAGACGGGATGTCTCTGTACATACACTCACTGGAGGGTGGTGAGTGAGCACGCTGAGTGAGGGGTGGGATAGCAGGGAGGGTTTGCCAGGAGTGGTGCCGTGGTGAGCTGTCGAGCTGGCTCTGTGGTGTGGTGGGTGGGTCCTAGGCTGGGGTGGAAGGGATACTGGGTTTGGGTCCGGGCACAGGTGTATTTTGTTGTGCCTGGCCCGAGTCTTGTAATTTTTAATTTTTTAGAATTTGCACCCCCCCAACATGCACCCCCCCCCGGAGTTGAGAATCCTGAGGTAGGGGATGCAGGGGGCCGCAGAAATAAAACTGTTGTGTCCATTGCACCGTTGTGTTTTGCACTGGGGGTGTACATCACCAAAACTGAATATCAGCCATGTACACTCGTCATAAGGATGATCGCCTTTCGGCAATTGCCCTTTTACCATAGAACCGGTGGAGAAATGAGCAGACAGGGTGGGCCAAGGTGTCCTTATCTGCCATCAAAGTCTATGTTTCTTTGTATACCTCCAATGCATCAGGGCCTGACACATGCAAGAGGGTCACAGCCTGGATTTTCCTGGACTTTTCAGCGATTTTTCTGGCAATCAAGAACATTTTAAATTGCTGCTTGAATCTTCTCCAATTTTCAGCAACATTTCCTTGCAGACTGAAAGCAGTGGGATGCTACAGGCATTCCTTTCTGACACCATGTAATAATTACGCAGACACCAACGTGGAGTACTCTGGTAACTTTACTGTACGGTATAGCACTGAGATCAAACTGCAAAAGCACCTGGCTACTGCTGCTAGATAAGGATGTTTATATAATTGTTAACACATGCTCAGTAATAAAGCATACGCAAATTGCGTATGCTAATTCACTTCCTTACACCAGCCAGTGCTTACAGAATAAGCACTGCTCCAGTCCTTTAGGTCCAGTTTTCTTTTTAAGCTTTCCTGTCTTGCCAATTTGACAGGAGGCAAAACATTTATATTTTTGGAGCTGTACTGTGGAAAAAAGCACAAACATTTTAAAAATTAAGTCCAATTTCAACAAAACCAAACAAACAAAAAATTGGAACCAGGAATCCTGAATCAGGAACCAGTAAAAACAGTGGTTCTCTTGGTTCTGGTAACCATCCAGGAACCAGCAAGAAAAAAACCAAAAACAAAAGAGAATAAAACTAAGCTAAATCATCACAGAGAATTAAATAAACTTATAAATTTTACAAAATAATAAAACAGTAGTCAAGACTCGGATAACTTCGCTAAAATTACTGGCAAGGGACGTGGATCAGCTGATCTCTTCAGCAGAGGAATAAATATTCTGTTGATGAGTCAGAAGGGGTATAGATTGAAACAAAAGCAGTTTGTGGGCAACTGACAACAGAAAGGTGAAAGGATCCATTGGAGCGGTGTACAGACTCAAATCAGAAAGAGGAAGGGTACAGGTAATTAGGGGAGGAGACCAGGAAGGTATCAGCCTAGGGGTAGGTTGTTCTGGTGACCTAAATATGCCATATGTGAACTGGGAAATCTAGTGGCTATCAATGCAAAAAGTCAAGCACTGGTAGATGTGATGCAAGACTGCTTTCTCACGCAATAGGTCAGGAAACTGACTAGAGTTAGGCCCACTCTTTTTCTTGTTTTGTCAAATACTGAGATGAAAAGTGGAGAAGAGGGAGTCACTAAATCAACATAACCACAAGAACACATCACTCCCATTCAAAAACTTTGCTACACGACTTTAGAAGGGTGGACTTTTGCAAGATGGAAATGCTGGAAGATAAGCTGGCAGGGACAGAGATAGAGAATGCACACTGAGGAGGTGGCAAGCTAAACTGGCAACTACAGTACTGAGCGCAATCCTGACAGATATATAAAAAATAAAATCAAAATGAGGTTTTTCTTTACATGTCATTTCAGTCCATTTCAGAGAAATGAATGTGCAAAAAAATGGCAAGTTTCCATAAAGTTTTGTTATTTGTATTCTGTTTTAAAAACACGTTCACTGAGAGATGGTGCCAGGCAGGAGAAAACAGAACACGGCTCAAAAACAACAGTCAAAACAGGGCTTCAGTTCAGTTGCCTGAGAAGTCTTCAGGTAAAACTGACAGGATTTCATAAGACATGCGACTTCTATTAAAGCAGACATAACTGATTTAAAAAACAATGATGCCCACAATAATAAAAAGATAAATGACTTATCTAATCAAATGGACTCGCACAAACAAAGATTAGCTTTCTTGAAGGAAGCAGTGACTAAATTCGAAAACTGCTCAGACAGCCAAGTCAACCAAATTGAAAAGATATGTACCAAAATGGGTGACATTAAAACAGGTGCCATTGAAACAACCTTAGATTTGTGGGGTTACCAGAAGGAACAGAAGAAACTGATTTCATCAGCTTCTTACAAACACTTATTAATTGAAAGTGCACACTGGGCATTATCTGCCAAACTGAATCCCGGACAAAGACCCCACCTGATTATTGCTAATTTTTTTAAGATTTAGCATTAAGTGGAAATCTTAGAGATAGCTTGAAAAGAAAGGCATTATATTGGGGCAGAGACAGAATATTCATCTCACTAGATTTTTCATTCAAAGTGGTGGAAAAAAGAGACATTCTCTCATGCTGTCAGTTTGGCTCAGTTGGTAGCACATTCTTCTCTGGCTCAGAGGATTGTGGGTTCAAGTCCCACATTGGGAATGGGCTCAAACCTAAATGCTGGCAACTGAGTGCAGTAATGGGGCTGCTGTACTGTTGGGGTGTGCCATAACATACATAGTAATTGATGGCAGATAAGGACCGCTAGGCCCTTCTAGTCTGCCTGTATTCCCTGTCTACATCAGTGGCCAATGACCCTGCTTGGTCATTAGCTTTCACCTCTCTACCCCGATTAAGGTTCCTTTATGCCTGTCCCATGCATGTTTAACCCCCCACTGTGCTAGCTTCCACCACCTCCTGGGGTAGGCTATTCAAGTATCCACCACCCTTTCTGTGAAGAAAAGCTTCCTCACATTCCTCCTTATCCTGACCCCCTCCAATCTCATTTCTTATCCCCTTGTCCTTGTACATCTCTTATACTGAAAGATATCCTATACCTGGACTTTGAGACCTTAAGATACTTGAATGTTTCTATCATATGCCCCACTCCCTCCGCTCCTTCAATGTATACATATTGAGATCTTTCAGTATCTCCTCATACGTTTTCTGGTGCAATTCCCTTATCATCCTAGTTGCCCTTCTCTGGACCCTCGCCACCCTGTTCACATCTTTGTGAAGATGTGGTCTCCAGAACTGGACTCCGTACTGCAGATGAGGCCTCATTAGCGTTTTGTAGAGTGGCATCTCCTCTTCTCTTCTTTTGCTGGTAATATCCCTTCCAATGCACCCTAACATCTCACTGGCCCTCCCCACAGTCTTGTTACATTGCTTGGCCACCTCTAAGACATCTGAGATGATTATCCCTAAGTCCCTTTCTTCCCTGACACAGCATGAGTTTGTAGCAGGGAGAGCTTGCCAAACTAACTTGACTGACTTCTTTGTTTGCGTCACAAAAGCAGTGGACAGGGGCCAAGCATGGAAGTGTTGTATCTCAACTTTAGCAAGGCCTTCAAATCTGTTCCACACAGATGGCTAATAAAAATACTGGGTGAGATAGAAATATTGGAAAAGTGGTCCAGACAATGGTAACTGAAGTTCAATGGAAAAAAGTGTGATGTGATTCACATTAGTACAAAGAAATCTACAACAGACTACTGGATGGCGAGGGGTAGTAAGGGTGTTGCAGACAACTGAGAAGAGTAACTGGAGGTGTTTCAGTGACAGTATCAAGTCCGCTTGTCAGTGCTACTAAGCATACAGGAAGTCATAGAAACAGAAATATAGACATTGTTAGCAGAAAAAGACAACTGCTCCATCCACTCTGCCTTATCGATTTTCTCTTCCTCACCCCATGACCTACTGTCCTGCTGGGATGTATACTGTATGAAGGGGATTTGTTAGTAGGAAAAAGGAGGCGATACTCCCTATACAGATCCCTGTTAAGGCTGCACCTGGAGGGTATACCATCATATGAGCAACTCAAATTGAGCGACTAAGTTTTGAGCGACTCAGTTTGAGCACCCATTATGTGAGCTACCCTGAAAGGGTAGCAAGGCGTGGTTATAGCACAGAGCAAGGGGAAGAACGGCAAGGATGTAGGAGATTGAACAGAAGAGGAGGGATAATGGAGAAGGTATGTGGGAGGTAGTGTAGCATGATGCTGCCATGCTGGCCGTGTGGTGCAGTGGTGAGGGTGAATGACTGCAGTAAGGAAGGTGCTGGGTAGGGGTACAGTTTTTTTTTTCATGTGTGGGAGTTTAACTTTTTTTTACGAGTTCCTCCCCTTCCTGACATGCACCCTCCTGGAGTTCAGAATCAAAAGAGTAGGAAAGGCAAAGCCCCACATAGATATATTTGTCTGTTTTTGTCAGCATTTTGTCCTCGCTGAGGAGTGTACATTGCTGTTTTGGTTATCGGCAGCGTACACTCGCTGCAATGGTGATCGCTATTTAGCGATCACCGTTAAGACATGGAACCCACCTGGAGTACTGTGCACAATTCTAGAGTTCACACCACAAGCAAGATAGAGACCACATAGAGACCAGACAAAGGAGGGCCACAGAAAAGAGCCAAGGGCCTTGAAAGTGGTAGGATTACTTCCCCTGCTCTGCTGTTCACCCTTCCTTTTAATGCACCCCAGCTGCACACTGCTTGGCATGCTTTACCCCCTTTGTCTTTTTATGACCCCCAGATCCATTTCCCCAAGTGTAGCACCTTGCATTTGGCTACACTGAATGTAAGACTCTGGAAGTCTGATTAGTTGCCCAGCTTAGTCAGGTCCTCCTGAAGTTGGCTCCATCCTCAGGGGAGTACATCAACCTGGCCAGCTTAGTGGCATCGGCAAACTGAAGCAGCCTGCAGGAGACCCCAGCTCCCAGATTGTGATAAAAAATGTTGAAAAGCAGTGGCCCTAACACTGATCCCTGAGGGTGCTGCTGAGGACTCCTCTCCAATTGGAGCAGTGCCCATCAACCACAAACTTCTGCTTCCTGTCCCCAAGCCAGTTGCCAGTCCACACAGGTGTACTTTGATCAGAAGCTTATCATGTGCCACAGTGTCAAGACCTTGCTGAAGTCCAAATAGACTACATCAGCGGTTCTCAAATGGTGAGGCCAGCCTCCCTGGGGAGGCCCCAACCTGTTCCAGGGGAGGCTCAAGCAAGTCTTGAAAAAGTATTGTATTTCAATTTTGAACTTTATAGATTTTGTGTGAAGGGATAAGGCAAACTGAAAGAGGATAACAGTAATCTAATTTATGTATTTATTCACAAGTCTGTGACCAGGGAAGGTACTGTACACTGAACCGTGGCTTATTTCAGGTGTACCCAGGGACGGCTAGTGAAAGAATACAGTTCAAAATTTAATTGCAAAACACTCAAGTAATACAAAATGAATAAAAGTGCAAACAAATTAAGAACAGTAAACTAACAATGAGATGAACAATTGATCAATTAGACTGGCAGCAGAAGTGTCCAAATACAAGAGTTAACCATACAGGTACCAGGAATAAGAGCAGGAGGGAGCAGAATGATCCCTGAGAAGTTGCTTAAGAGCAGGGGGAGAGGCAGAGGTCGGCAGGAAGGTTATTCCAGATAGAGGGGAAACAGAAGAAGCAGTGTGACCCATTGAGGTATGGCAGTAAGGGGTAACAATGGTTCGAGAGTCAAAATATTGGAGCAAGTAGGTTGTCCTGTTGGGGGGAGGTTGTTACAATAAGTTTAATAACATGAGAGTCAGCTATGCAAAGAGGTTTCAATTTATTCCTCTACTGTGAATAGTGGGCTATTTTTCTATGGGGAGGCCCAACTAAATTTCAGTATTTTGGGGGAGGCTCAAGATCTTTTTCATGGCTTAGGGGAGGCTCACTATGGCAAAGTTCGAGAACTGTTGGACTACATCAATGGCCCTGCCTCTATCCACCACCCTTGCCACCCCCAAGAAGAATGTGATTGGGTTGGTTTGTCTTAATCTGATCCTAATAAAGTCATGCTGAATGGGGATAAGAATATTGGCCTCATTCAAGTGATTCATTATTTGGTCTTTGATAATGGTTAGAGGACCTTGCTCAACACTGATGTCAGGCCAGCCGACCTATAGTTGCACAGGTCCAATCCTGCCTCTTCAACCCTGCAGCACCACACCTTTACAGACTTTTGAACGATTATCCCAAGAAATGCCACTGATTGTTCATTTTTCTCCACTATGATCCTATGGTGCCTTTCATCTAGGTTTAGGAATTTACCTGGCTTGGTCTTTGCCAGGTAATCATCCACCAGGGTGGAAAGATGTCATAAGGTTGCATCATGGATACCCTTGACACCAGTGGCCCACCCAAGAAGCACTCTCCTCATACTGTGGGGCCCGTAGGTGAACACCAAAGTGAAGTTTTCATTCAGCATCTCAGCCATTGCACCTGGGTCACATACAAGTGTCTCCTTGCGTTGTTTTCAGGGATCCCAACACCTCCATTATCTTCCTCTTTCCAATTACAGTACGTATCAGAAGAAGTAGTTGGTGTTATCTGCAACTCCTTCTGCTATCCTGGTTTCAATACCATCCTTTGGCTTCCTTTAAGGTCATTGGCAAATGTACCAAAATGCAATTTTTGGTCCATATTGTGTGTTAGTGTGCAGTAGCAAAGCATTTACTATCTTTTCCACATAGAAAGTAGTTGCTGTAACATGTTATGGCTACATTTTATGGGAATGGTAGCTGGCTCCTTAATCTGTATGTCTGGCGGTGCCAGCAGTGGATTGCAAAGATACCATATGACATCACTGGTGGTTTTATGAGCTAGCTTTTGCACCACCTGCCAGGTGCTGTGTTTATTTATTTATTTATTCATTCTCAGATTACAATACCTTTGAGCACATAACAGCTCTTTTACAAAAATTCCATGTCAGTGGGAAGGGTGACAGACATACAACGAATGGTATTACATAAAATATTGACAAGAAAGCATTTAAAATGACAATATGACATTAATATTACAAATAAAATTAAAACTATGAATTGGTAGGAAATCAAACATAACCTAATAAAAGGAGGCAGCCCAAGGTGCTTTGTAAAGTAGGTATAGTTAGATTTGGGTGAACAAAAGTTCAGGTAAGTGAAGATAAACAGTGGAAAGAAGATGGAAGGTGAGAGGAGTGAGGTTAAAGAAGGATCAGGGAAGGAGGTAGGAAATAGGGCAGAGCCGTTAGGGTGAAAGTGGTCATTTGCAGAGAAAAGGGGAGAAGTAGGTACACAAGGATGTGTCAATACTGCTGAGGTAGTGTCATGTCAGTTGAAACAGTCACAGGAACTGTTAGCTGTAAGATGCTGATGAAGAGTGCCTTTAAATGGTCCCAATTTTGGTAAGGAAAAGATATCTCTGGGCAGCGCATTGAACCATAATGGTGCTCTAAATGCAAACGATCATTGCCCTTATGTAGTCCGGCATCTTGGGACAGAGAAAAGTTAATTGGCTGAGCTATGCATGTGCTGGGAGCTGCAAGATGGGTTTAATAAGTTTATAACACCAGAAGGCAGGAGCAGGAGAAGTGCCTTTTTAGTTAGCAAGCAGGTTTGATAGTGAATCCTCCCATTTAGCTGAAGCCAACCTGTTTGCGCATACAGTTCAAATGTGTGGGTAAGGTGTGCTGCTCCAGTAAGAAGTTGGCATGCTTTATTGAGTGCCACTGATATTCTGCGGAAGGTAATGGTGGAAGCTGAGCTGTAGATAACCAGACCATAGTCAACAATGGATATTATGGAGCTATGGATAGCTGGTATAAATGCTTTGGGCGTTAGATTGTGTTTATGTCTATGGAGGAACCCTATCTTGATACTGGCAGACCTGGCAACATTCTCAACATGCTGGGCATATGATAGTGAGCTATCCACAGTTACCCCTAGATACTTGAAATGTTAAATTTGTTCAAGCAGGACACCAGAGGAGTTCCTGATGGTTAGGGCACTGGATCTGTGTTTGCTGCAAGCACCACTGAACAACATGACTTTCGTTTTTTTGTAGTTCAGAATCAGCTTGTGTTTCCTGAACCTGTCCTCCACTTTCTCAAAGCTGAGTTGAAGTTGGTGTTCCAGTCATTCAGGGTTAGAGTTATTAGTGTAAATGACCACATCATCTGCATAGAGGAGGATCTGTTGGTGGCAGGAGTGAGGGAGATTGTTAAGAAAGATGCTAAAGAGAAGTGGATCCAGTATGGAGCCCTGTGGTACTCCAGAGCGGACATGTTGATGGTCAGAGGTGACATTCGCTATCTTTACCCATTGGGAACAGCTTACAAGATAGCTTTTGAACCAGGACACAGTATCTGCTGAGAGGCCAATTGAGGACAGTTGCTTGAGAAGTAGAGCATGGTTCACTGTATCAAAGGTCTTTGTGAGGTCTATGAAGATCGCACCCACCAATCTACCTTGATCCAGAGATTGCTGAATGAAACCAGTGAATTCTAGTAATGCTGTGGTAGTGTTATGTTGCTTTCTGAATCCATGCTGCTGGGGGCACTGGATCGAGTATTTTTCCATATATTCCACCAGTTGATCCGCAACTGTTTTCCACATCTGTTGTCAGATCACAGACATGCTGTGAAGGCTGAGACTGCCTCGCTCACCCAACATTTTCTTCCTATTCTGTGAATGTGCTGGAATGTATGTTGTGCTGATAATAGAGGCAAACAGTAGCACATTTGTTTGACTGAGAGTATTTGTTTTTAAATGGATTTTTTTTAATGACATGCTATTCACCTACTGTTTCCTCTATTTATAGAGAGAACGGTTGTGGCTCAAGTCAGGTGCATTAACTGTCGTGAAGGTACAGTTCTTCAGGTGCACAGCTATAGACATTTGACTAAAATGTCTCTATATGTCTATAAAATAGAGCCTTTAGAAATTATCCTAGGCATTTTTCTGTCATCTGTAATTACTTTCAATATGTGGTATGTAAAATCCTTTGGCTATTAGAGATGCAGCAAAGTTTTACTACGTGGCGCAACTGCCGCAAAGTCAGCAATTTTGCCCCATGTAGCACTTTGTGTAATTTTTCCAAATAACCCATATTTCACCATTTGTGACTTTGCCTTGCTTTTGGGGTTTTTATGTGCAAATGGCACTTAAAAACACCAAAGTAAGTAGAGGTCACAAATGGAGACCCCCCCCCACAACACCACCCCTGATCTATCCTTGGTGTCTAGTGGCCCCCCACCCCTCACCCTGTCAGGTAGTACCCCCACCCCTCAACCCCTGACCAGAGCAGGCCACTGGCACATCTCTCCACTCACCTCCATGGTCAGCAGCCCACCCGACTCAGCTCAATGAATGAGCACATGCTTGTACAAGCACGTGCACATTCACTGACAAGTCATGTAATTGACTCAGTCCCGCAGAGTTGTGCAGAATGGTAGGGGACTGCTCCAGTCACTGGTAGGCACAGTGGGATGGGGGAATGGCACTGTGGACCACTCCAGGGTCCACAAAGCTGTTCCCCCCTTCCTGCCACCTCACAAGAAACCAGAGTAGCCCCCTCCCCTTCACAATGATAGACCCTGCACTTCTGAGTCACATCAATTAATAAATAAACAGATAAATAAAATAGTTTTGAAGCATAGTATCTCTACATTGTCATTTGTCATTATGCTTTACACAATATCACACCACCACATCACCCGCATCACTTGAGTGGCTTCACTTTTCGGCTAAGTAGGAGAACACCAGTATTTTCTGAACTTCTCCTCTACAGATGGAGATGTGCTACCAGGACAAGTTTGGAGTTAGTCCCTATCACAATTGCATATTCCAGTAACCTATTTGGAAACCATGTTTATTCAACCTTTGGCATCGGATTTTTAACAGCGGTATGTAGTGTTTACATAAGATTTACAGTATAGTGATCAGCAGTTATTCTTGTGGCATGTTAAATTGAAAACAATACAGTACCACTGACTGAGATATACAAGACAAGTGCTCCAGACTCTGACATGAACAGCACATACAGTGGCAACAAGTCAAACGTGGTGGGAGTAACCATATCACAAATGCTATTTTATATTAAATATAGAACATGTAGATGTGTAATCAAAGACAAAACACTGCTATTTGATCTACATGTTTCAATAATGTTCAGTGAAAGGAAAGTTGAGATATGATTTACCTTTTTTGCGAGAGTCTAATGATGGCTTTTCTTACTGTGCATACTATACATGATAGGATTTTTAGGGCTTTATAGAGAGAAAAAATGTAAGGTAATACCATTGATCTGAATAGCTGCAGTCTGTCCCACTAGCATCACTTTCAGTCAGCTCGGAAGAATCATGTTCAGACACATTGTTAGGAGCAGGAGGTTCAAAAGAGTACAGTACAAGTGTACTCTGTACATATATATGCTGTGAACCCTTGCATTTATCTGACATAATCTTACCATTAATTGGGTGTAAGTAAAAATAAAAATAACCTTACAGCCGGTGACAGTCCATTCAGAGTTCATGCTCAAATGCTACTAGTAACTATGACAGAAAGTTATGCTGATTAGCACCTTCAATGACGCTCAAGGTACACTACTTGAATATGCTGCTTCAGCAGACTCTGAGTGTGAGACAGGTGGTGTTTCTTGCACTCAGAACAGAAATCATCTGTTATTGGGAAAAGAATAAGAAATACTGATCAAACAAATTTCAATACTGCTACATACAGTATGTGACAACACATAGAATTATGACTCAGTACATTAAAATGTAGAAATTTATGTGCCAGTGATCTTTAATACAATTCCTGCAGTCCCTCAGCCCTGGTTTGTATGCCTCTCTTTACTGGAGGACATCTGTCTCTTTCCAGTAGCTATAGACCCTCTTTTTGCATAGGATTTATTATGTTAGGCCCATTTAAACCAAAGGGGTCACTTCACTGACCCACCTGAGGTGCATCTGATGTGTAGCTAAGATTTAAGTGAAGTGTATACCTCAGTGCACCTCAAAGTGTGCACCTCAACTGCACTACTGTCTGAGAGGTGAAAATGAAATTCAACAGCAGTGCACTTTCTAGCCCCATTCACATGGCCAATTCTGAACCATTGTTAGTGGTGTACAGCAGGGAAATCGCTGCCACTGTGCATGTCTGAATGCCACCATTTTGCTATTTTCAGGTTGCATTTTGTTGTGACTGTGATCCCTCTTTTCTTGGGATTGTGTAGTGGTTCGGGTGTTTTGCACCATTTTGCGTGGTTGTCTAAATACCTGGCATTACTTTCAACAATGTGAGGTGATTTGCCATGCTGCAATTTATGTTGATTTCTGGAAGACTGTGGCAATGCAGGAAGCAAGCCTGCAGCAGTGCACAACCGTATCATGTGAATGCTGGTTGGCAACGTTGCAGATGCAGCAGTGGATCTGATGGGGATGGCAGTGACCCAGGTACTTGCTGTGTCAACGAGGCAACAGTTGAATTTAGATGTAGCTGATATGCATATATAAAGCATTATCCCAAAGGGCATTTGGCTGGGAAGCCAAGTTACGAGAAAATACAAAATCACACATGCCCACACAATGCAAAGCATCATGGGTTGCATATGCAAATCACCACAGAATGTTATGCTGATTCAACTTTAAGCAGAATTGCATGGTGCCAAAAGGCCTCTCACACAGTTTGCAAAGGGTATGAACAGATGACATAGACAAGTGTTTCATCCTGCCAGGACTCATCAGTATGCCTCGTCTGTTTGACACCCCAGTGGAATGGACCAGCTACCCTAAGACAGTGTGTCTTGGGTATGTTGTGGTGAACCCATTAAAATAAAAAAACTATTTAAAAGACAAAGAACCTCTGTGCACAAACACTGAGGCAAGGGTTACCCCAAAGGGCATTTGGCTGGGAAGCCAAGTTTCAAGAAAATACAAAATCACACATGCCCACACAATGCAAAGCATCATGGGCTGCATATGCAAATCACCACAAAATGTTATGCTGATTCAACTTTAAGCAGAATTGCATGGTGCCGAAAGGCCTCTCACACAGTTTGCAAAGGGTATGAACAAATGACATAGACACATGTTTCATCCTGCCAGGATTCATCAGTATGCCTCGTCTGTTTGACACCCCAGTGGAATGGACCAGCTACCCTAAGACAGTGTGTCTTGGGTATGTTGTGGTGAACCCATTAAAATAAAAAAACTATTTAAAAGACAAAGAACCTCTGTGCGCAAACACTGAGGCAAGGGTTACCCCAAAGTGCATTTGGCTGGGAAGCCAAGTTTCAAGAAAATACAAAATCACACATGCCCACACAATGCAAAGCATCATGGGCTGCATATGCAAATCACCACAGAATGTTATGCTGATTCAACTTTAAGCAGAATTGCATGGTGCGAAAGGTCTCTCACACATTTCTTGAAACTGGCTACAGTATTACCCAGGCAACCCTGCACTCCAGTGTTTAATGCCTGAAGGTCTTCATCTTTAAATAATTTTGTTCACCACAACTTACTGTCTTAGAGGCTGCTGGTCATTCACTGAGGTAGCTCAACAGGCAGTGCGAGTCCTAACAGGATAATGCTGTCTGTCAATAAATCTATTCCTACATTAAATAGATGGAGCAGTATTTGCAGGGTCATCATTAAAAAGATATTTATTTTATGCATTTATCACTGGAAATAGTGAACCTTATGGAAAGCACAGGTAAAAATACTAGGGGCATGATTCTCAAAGGATTACATCTGGTGTAACTTGACTTTCGCCAAAGAAAATGGTGCAAGTAGCAAGTTACACCAGCAGTTTCGACATTCAGCACACTGGAAAGCAGCCTGCGACATGTCACAGGCTGCTCACACCAAAGTGGACCTATACCACCAGTTACGCCATAAACCCCCTGCGACATGGTGCATGGGGGTGTACAGCAGCAGTTGCGCCCAGTTCTGGAAGGGCAGCCTCCAAGTCCCTGAAGATGCTATTCTCGAACAACCCCCAGAGGACATCCACCAAAGTACATTTACACCAGCTAATAGCTGGTGTAAGTGTACTTTGCATCCACTGGGGGTTGCATAATGTGCTGCAAGTCATAATCCCCCAAGAGTGGAATAAGACCTGCAGGGGACTGTAACCCCCATGTCTCCAATCCCCAAAAGAGAAGCCCCGAAAGGCTGAACATCTGATCATGCGCCCCAATGCCACGATCCCCTAATGTCTGTATAAAGCCCCGCAGGACAAAACAACTGATCATGCTCCCCATGCCATGATCCCCCAATGTAGATAAAGCCCCACAGGGCTAAGTAAGCCCCCCAACCCAAAGTCCCGATCCCTGATTGGCATCCAGCCTGCCTGCAAATGGCAAATGTGAAAAATAGATTCCATAACCCGGTCTAGTGACCCCCGGTAGTGCCAGTCCACCCACACCCCCAACCCTAGCCAGCCAGTGACTGGCACAGCCCACCTCTCACCTCCATGGCCAGCCGCCAACTGAGCTCCTTCTGAGCGCATACTATTGTATATAGTACATGCTCAATGAATGACAATTCATTCATTGAGTGCATACTATAGACAGTAGTACGCACTCAGAAGGAGCTCAGTAGGTGACTGGCCAAGGAAAGGAAAGGTGGGATTTGCTAGTCGCGGCTGGCTATGGATCAGGGGGTGTGGGGTGGACTGACACTGCCATGTGGGGCCACTAGACTACCAGGGATAATGGGTTATGGAATTTATTTTTCACAACATTTTGCCATTTAGGTGGGCTGGATGGCGATCAGGGATCAGGCTTGGGGTCAAGGCTTAGCCTACTGGGGCTTTATCTACATGAGGATTGTGGCATGGGGGCATGAAAAATGTTTACTCAGGGCTTTATACAGACATTGGGTGATTGTGGCATGAAGGGGGGGGCATGATCAGATGTTTAGCCCTGCAGGGCTTTATACATACATCCGGGCTTGGGGGGGGCATTACGTGCTTTGGGACTGGGGCAGGGAGGCACTTGCACCCTTCCATGTACCGTGCTGTAGCTTGCTGCAACCTGTTCAAGTACACCCTCTGTTTGGCTTGCCTGTACAGTTGGCGCAAGTCATGGGACTTAGATACGGGGAACCTGCCCAAAAGAGAGTCAGGCACAGGGTTCCAGGCGCAACAGTGTTTGGCTCAAGTCACCTTTGGTGTGACTTGCACCAACCCTACTAGAATTGGCCCCTATGACTTTAAAGGCCCCTATCCCCACCTCCATTAAATAAACAAAAGAGATGCACACATAACACAACAAAAAACAAAACTCATACATCTTAATGAGATAGTTCCACTTTCTGCAACATCGACAAACCAGTTATTATAAACAAGAAATTGTCTTACAGTACTCTGAAAAAACATTGTCTCTTTTGTTAGTGGTCAGAAGCCTCAAAATCACATTCTGGACAAACTGCAGGTGTTGAACATGACCTTCAGTTATACCTTTGTGGAATACACTGCAGAAGTCTGGCGTGGATGAAACAAAGGCAAGCACCAGAACGGACGGTTGGCGGATTAAGGTAGGGTGCAGTGTGGTATAAGGTGTTAATAACTGAAACCAAGCAATTGGAAGATCTTTAGAGAGTTTGGAATTATGTCAGTCTTCCGTGACGCAAGGATTTGCATACTGATACTCACAAAGCTTTGCACTGACTTGGAGGCTTTAGAGTTGCACGCAAGCAGTTGGGAGAAACACACAGAAACTGAGTAACCAGGACATTTTTATCTCCCTACATCCTTTATAAGGACCTTGCACCCTGCTGTTTTTGCAAACTCACTCTATTTTGTACAGTATGTTACCTCTACATGCAGTAAATGTCTGTTTCTCTCCAAAGATCTACTGTGAATTTTAGCTTTCTCCCCACAGAACAATTAAAGGCAGGTTCTGCTGCATCATGCTGTGCAGTGTTGAGAAATGTATCTGTACTCAGATGGTTGAAAATAATGGTGTGCTGAAATCTCTTTCTGTTCCTGTAAATATCGACAGTACAGAAGCAAGCCCACAGAGCCTGTACCTACATCAAAAAGTGAAACATGGAACTTCTTTTACTCAACGACTTTAGCTGTTCAAATATACTAGCAACATTTGCCAGCTACACAGTACTTGGAAAAATATGGCAAACTACTAATCTAAAAATTCAGACCTGAGGGTTTCTTGTCTCTTCCCATGGTAAAACAGGTGATCTGAAGCTACTGTCAGTGAAGATAAATTATCTCTGTTCTGCTGAGCTAGCAGAAAGTGGCTGTTATAATCATGCTCTGTTTTACCTAAGAGCATAGAGGTTTTTGGACATGTCTAATTCTCGGAGCAGAGAGGAGAACGGCATTGACTCTGTCTCTAGAGTATTCTTGTGTTGGTAGCCTTGTTCTATTACTTTCAAAGTCCTAAGCCTGCAGTGCATCCTACCAGGATGAAGCACTTTCATGATACTATTCTCACAATTTCCTGTGGAATAAGTTGTTTGAATTATCATTGGATTACACTGTGCTCCTGCAGCATCCTGCAGATATCACTGGCAGAATGGGTGACAAAGGTGCTTCACCCTGGCAGGCTGCACTGCTTGTTATCTGTTTCAGTGGCAGAGACACTGGACCCTCACTGTCAGGTTTTCTGTTATGAAGTTCTCTGTGACACGAAGTCTATCTACCTTGACTTTCATTAACACTGAAACTCGTTAATGACCTCAATTATAACAACTCCTCACAATACTACCTAAAATGATTGGCTCCCAAAAAAACAGACACATAGGGCCCAATATACTATAGGGGTGGTGGGGTGGGACAACTTCACTGTGACATCACAGTGGCAGAATACATTAATATTGATGAGGCTGGTCCGGATGCTTAGTTTCACTGTACATCTTAAGATAAAAATGTGGTTCCAGTCATTAAACTGGAACAACTGTCAGGTCTCTTGCTTTCTTATCAAAGCATCTCCCATTTCCCAAGAATTCAGTATAGTATAGTGCTTAACAGCACTGAACTACAAATCTGGAGACTTGGGTTTGAATCCCACAGCCAGCACTTGAATACTGTGTGACCATGAGCAAGTCACTTAATAACTTCCCTGTTCTCCCAGGATGCACCTGGAAACAAGCCACAGTTTTGTATACCTTTCCTGGCCAAAAATTGTCAAATACAATAAATAATACTAAAATACATGAAAATTTAGGTCAGCCTTGTAGTGCTGGAGACAGAACAATGCACTGCCTTCAGCAGACCTGGATTTGTGTTCTGTGCCCAACACCCTCCTCCATCATCAGGCTGGTGCAGTCTAGCCTGCACTGTACCAGCAGTGCACTCAAATTCTGGGGGATTGGAGTCTTCTTGCCCCACTTCCCAAGCACCTCTTTTGGCAAGAACTGGACTGGCACTGAAATTGCGGGTGACAACACAACACTGTCCTCCCCATCTGAAGAGCTGGCATGACAGATTGGACTGATGTCAGGGCAGAGGGAAAGGGCATGATGGGGGAAACGCTGTACACTGGCAGGGGCAGTGTATCATGATGTTGTTATCCATCCTTGCATCAGTGTCCCACCAGCCTTGCCAGATAGTCTGGAGTCTGAGTTAAATCCTGTTCTGGGAAGGGGGGAGAAAGGTAGCAGAATAACTTTAGGAGTAAAAGATTGTAGTCCTGCCAGGTACCCATGTAGGAGATCTAGTGGCATCAGGAAGCCCCATCCCCACCCTGGAAGGAATAGACATTTCAGAAAAGAGTTTCCTGTTTTCCAGTGCTTAGCATTGATATCTGTGCTACAGAATTATTTTCTTACTTTCAGGTCATTCTTCTATCAGATCATTATTCATCTGTCAGATCTTAAGAAAAGACTCGAGACACAATCAGTATTAAATGCCTCACTCCCCTCTTATAGAAACATAGAAACATAGAATTTGACAGCAGATAAGGACCGCTTGGCCCACCCAGTCTGCCCATTTCCCTACCTACTGGATAAGCTGCAGATCCTAGTTAACCAGCAGCCTACTTCTTCCTACCCCCACCCCCCAGAACTGCCTTATGACTATCCCATGCATGCTTGAATTCCACCACTGATTTTGACTCCACAACCTCCTCCGGAAGGCCGTTCCATGCATCTACAACCCTCTCTGTGAAAAAATATTTCCTTAAATTACCTCTGAGCCGCCCCCCCTCTATCTTCAAATTGTACCTTCTTGTCCTTGCACACCTCTTTTTTTGAAAGATGCTACCCTCTTGGACTTTGTTGATTCCCTTGAGGTACTTGAAAGTTTCTATCATGTCCCCCCTCTCCCTCCTTTCCTCGAGGCTATACATATTAAGCTCCTTAAGTCTCTCTTCATATGTCTTCCGGTGCAGACCCTGCACCATTTTAGTTGCCCTCCTCTGGACAGCTTCCATCCTGTCTATGTCTTTGTGGAGATTGGGTCTTCAGAACTGCACACAGTACTCCAGATGGGGTCTCACCAGCTGTCTGTACAGAGGGATAATAACTTCCTGTTTTCTACTGGTGATGCCTCTCCTATGCATCCCAGTATCCCCCACCCTTCTTGCTGCCTCTCACATTGCTTGCCCATCTTTAGGTCATCTGATATGACTACCCCAGGTCCCTTTCCATTTTGTTGTTGTTAGTATCTCACCCCCTTGTGTACTCTTCCCTGGGTTTTTGTTTCCCAGGTGCATTACTATGCACTTCTTAGCATTGAATCTAGGTTGCCATACATTTGACCATTCCTCTAACCTTCCTAAGTCCCTTCTCATCCTTTCCACCCCACCCTGTGCATCAACTCTGTTGCAGATCTTAGTGTCATCTGCAAAGAGACATACTTTTCCTTCCAGTCCTTCTGCAATGTCGCTTATAAAGACATTGGAGAGGACCGGTCCTAATACTGAACCCTGCGGTACCCCACTAGTAACCCTCCTTTCTTCTGAGTGGACTCCATTTACTATTACTCTCTGTGTCCTATTCTCCAGCCAATTCTTTACCCAGGCTGTCATCTTGGGACCCACTCCCAGGCTGGCTAACTTGTATATTAATCTTTTGTGTGGGACTGTGTCAAATGCCTTGCTAAAGTCTAGGTAGGCCATGTCCACAGCCCCTCCCTGATCTACTACTTTGGTCACCCAGTCAAAGAAATCTATCAGATTCGTCTGGCATGACCTTCCCACAGTGAATCCATGCTGCCTAGGGTCCTGTGCCCCTCTGGCCTCTAGATACTTGACAATTCTTTCCTTTAGAAGTGATTCCATCATTTTCCCTATCACTGAGGTTAAACTAACAGGTCTATAGTTTCCTGCTTCTGTCTTGCTCCCACTTTTGTGAAGAGGATCACATCTGCCCTCCTCCAGTCCTCGGTACCACCCCATACCCCATAATTTGTTAAAAGGGTAGTCAGTGGTGTCACTAGTTCTACCCTTAGTTCTTTAGAATTCTGGGATAAATCCCATCAGGCCCCATTGTTTTGTCCACCTTCAGTTTTAAGAGTTCTTTCAGAACCCTTTCTTCTGTAAATGGGCCGGTATCAACTTCTGTATCCAGAGTGTTACTACTGTTTGTTTTATGTACCTCCCTCTTCCTTTGTAAATACTGAGCAAAATATTTGTTTAGTATCTCTGCCTTTTCACAGTCTCCTCTGCCCACCCTCCTCCCTTTATTAAGCCTCACTATCCTCCCTTGGTCTTCCTTCGCCCCTGATGTACCTATAAAAGGTTTTATCCCCTTCTTAACTGAGTTGGCTATCTTTTCCTCAGTTTGGGCCTTTGCTGTTCTGACTGCCTTCCCAGCCTCCTTTTGCTTTAACTGATACAGTTCTCTGTCCTGCTCCTTCTGTGATTCCTTGTACTTCCTGAATGCTTTCTTTTCTCTTGAACCTTCACTGCCACTTCCTTTGAGAACCATAGTGGTTTCTTACATCGTCTTGTTTGTTTATTTGCTTTACACAAAGGCTCGTTACCTCTGTGATGGCAGTTTTATTATTCCTCATTGTTCTTCCACCCCTCCTTCCTGCCCATTTGCTAGTGCGTTCCTTAGGCACTCACCCATTTTGGCAAAGTCAGCCCTCCTAAAGTCCAGTACTTTTGTCTTTGTATGGCTTGACTCTATTGCTGTGTTTATTGTGAACCATACTGTTCGATGGTCGCTAGTTCCCAGATGGCTACCCACTTCTACATCTGTGATCCTCTCTCCATCTCCATTTGAGAGTATCAAGTCTAATATTGCTCCCTCTCGAGTGGGCTCCAGTACTAGTTGTCTAAGACTTGCCCCCTGTAGGGCATCTAGAATAACTGCACTCTTCGAAGTGGCAGCTGCAACTGCTCTCCAGTTAACATATGGCATATTCAGATCACCCATCAGCAATATCTCCCCTTTTCTGCCATTCTAAGTATACTTTCTATCATTTCCTTGTCCATTTCCTCCCCCTGAGAAGGGGGTCTGTATACAACCCCTGTGCGGATTGTGGTGCCATTGCCTGTCTCCAAATTTACCCACAGTGCTTCTTCTCCTCCCTGTTTACCCTTTTGTTCTGTTGCTTTTATTCCTTCCTTATGTAAGAACTACTCCTCCTTCTCTTTTACCCTCCCTGTCCCTCCTGTAGATAGTGTATCCTGGTATGTTTACATCCCAGTCATGGTTTTGTGTGTACCATGTTTCTGTGACTGCCATATCCAGATGTTCCTCCTCCATCAAGGCCACTAATTCAGGAAGCTTGTTACCTAGACTACGGGCATTGGTACTCATTGCTCTCCATTTTTTGACGGCTTTACCTTCTGTTGCAGCATCCCCCACTGACCGTTCCACCCTGGTCTTTTTCTCATTTACTACCCTGTTTTGTAGGGAGAGGCTGGGATTTTTCTGCTGCTTGTCAGTGCCTCCCCCTTTGACTAGTTTAAAAGCTTGCCAATGAAGCATTTAAACCGATTGCTCAAAAGACTTGTTCCCTTCCTGGACAGATGCAGACCATCCTGCCAGTATAGGCTGGTGTCCCTCCAGGTGGAACCCCAGTCCCCAGCTACTATATCTGAGCAACCCATCAGCTTGTACAGTTGCGTCAGTCTGTTAAAGAATTCCAGCACAGAAGATTCTTTTGAGAAATCACCTCAGCATCTGTACAGAGCAGCCAGCTCTGTACTACTTTGAGTTTTCAAAGTTGGAGCTTTTCTTTTCTAAATGTTTCATTTATAATATTGTATCTCATTCAGTAATACATAGATTTACTTGTACATTGTTTCATTTCTGTTTTTTTTAAATTGATCAACAAAGAAGAATCAATACATAGAAAACAAATACGGATGAATAATAAATTTCCTGAATGAAATGAGTTTGACCTAAGTCAACTAATAAGGGTAGAGGGGGACAAAGAGGAATGCAAAAATATATATACAGTACAATGTGGCAGACATTATATATATATGTATAAGATGGCCATAAAAAATCTAGAAATTTAATTGGCCAAGACCTGTCACCTGACCATGCATTGATACAAATGTACAGTCAGGTGCCGAGTCTCATATTCCTTCCCAAAACCCCCTAAATAGAGCCATTTTATAAGTATAATAAGCCCCTCCAGGGTGTGCATCATCGGAGTTTAATGCACACTTGCCAGGGGTGTAAGGAGTCCTTTGTCCTTGATCCTCACTACATCCCTGGGGCATGCATTAAAATCCCTTAAAGGGACACTGTCAACCCCCTTAGGCCTCAAAGTGTCCCTAGTTTAAAAAACAATACATTATAACTGATCACATTCTGTAGAGACTGCTGATGTAGCTGGCTGCTTGATTCTGATTTTTTCTGTTTGCTTGCACGCATGTGCAAGAAACATAGTGCCACCATATGAATTTTCGTAGGTGTGCCACTCAGCTTCCAATGCCCTGCTCCCTTTTGCAGGCGCTGTCTCACTGCACCAATAAATGTCGGAGCTGTCTATGACAGCAGTTCAGATGTAGTGGTGTACAGCTGAAAGCAAAAAAATGCTGCAATCAGCGGTGGTAATGTGAAGGCAATTTGCATACTGCCGTCGGCAGTATGCAAGTTGCCTACATGTCACACTGCATCTGAACTGTCATAGACAGTTCTCCCCCCCCCACCCGGAACACCTACGTAGCATGCTGGGAGCTCACCCCAGCATGCTTATGCACTCCCCCACCTGCACACCGTATGGCTGATGAGGGTGCTTAATCCCCCGTCGGCTCCACTGCCCCTCCCAAAACAGATTTCCAGGTACCACGCTGGGAGCCCACCACAGCATGACAAAAGTCTGTATGGCGACAGGGGTGTCCAATCCCCTGTCGGCTCCACTGAACCGCCCCCCAGCGAAAAAAACCCAACAACTTCCAGTTGCCACACTCCGAGTCCACCCCAGCGTGACAAACGTCCATACAGTTGATGGGGGTGCCCAATCCTCAGTCAGCTCCACTACCCCCCAAAAAAATAAACTTCCAGCTGCCACGCTGGGAGCCCACCCCAGCATGTCAACAGTCCTGCATCGCCTTCTAAAATAATAAAAACAAAAGACACCTGAAAAAAAAAAAGCAGTCTTTCATTGACTGTCTTGCCCTCCTCCCCAACCCGCACCCATCCTCTGCACACCTACCTCCCACACCCCCCACACTCATACTTGCCTCCGGAGCCCAGCGTGATGATTTTTTTTTTTGTAATTTTCCTGCTCCCACGGGCTTCTTCAGAGGAGGCCTCTACCTCCTCCTACTCCGTCCCGCCAGGGCAATCCCATGGCATCCCATCCCTAGTTTCATCTGGCATCATGGGCTGCTATGCAAATCTGTGAATGTTAGCTGATTCAACTTTAAGCAGAATTGTAGGTGCTTGAAAGGTCTCTCAGACATTTTCTTGAAACTTGGCTTCCCAGCCAAATGCCCTTTGGGGTAACCCTTGCCTCAGTGTTTGTGCACAGAGGTTCTTTGTCTTTTAAATAGTTTTTTAATTTTAATGGGTTCACCACAACATACCCAAGACACACTGTCTTAGGGTAGCTGGTCCATTCCACTGGGGTGTCAAACAGACGAGGCATACTGATGAGTCCTGGCAGGATGAAACACGTGTGTATGTCATCTGTTCCTGCATTAAATAGATGGAGCAGTATTTGCAGGGTCATCATTAAAAAGATATTTATTTTATGCATTTATCACTGGAAATAGTGAACCTTATGGAAAGCACAGGTAAAAATACTAGGGGCATGATTCTCAAAGGATTACATCTGGTGTAACTTGACTTTCGCCAAAGAAAATGGTGCAAGTAGCAAGTTACACCAGCAGTTTCGATATTCAGCACATTGGAAAGCAGCTCGCGACATGTCACAGGCTGCCACACCAAAGTGGGACCTATCCCACCAGTTACGTTTACAAACCCCCATGGACATGGTGATGGGGTGTAGCAGCAGTTGCGCCTCAGTTCTTGGAAGGGCAGCCTCCAAGTCCCTGAAGATGCTGTCTCTAGTAACAACCCCCAGAGGATGTCCACCGCATACATTTACACCAGCTAATAGCTGGTGTCATTTTGCATCCACTGGGGTTGTATAATGTGCTGCAAGTCATAATCCCCAAGAGTGGAATAAGATCTGCAGGGACCGTGTAACCCCCTGTCTCAATCCCTAAAGAGAAGCCCAAGAAGGTTGAACATCTGATCGCAAGTGCTCAATGCCACGATTTTTCATCGTTCAGCAGAAGCTCGGCAGGGCAAAATACTGATTATGCCCCCTTACGTTGGCGATCTCACGTAGATAAAGCCCCACAGGCTGGGTAAGTTGCCCCACCCAAGAGTCCCGATCTTGATTTGTATCCAGCTTGCCTGCAATGGTAAATGTGAAAAAAGATTCCATAACTCGGTCTAGTGACCCCTCGGAGTGCCAGTCCACCACACACTCGAGTTCCATAGCCAGCCAGTGACTGGCACAGCCCACCCATTTTCCGGCTGTGTCGCCAATCGGAGCCTTCCTGAGCGCATACTATTGTATATAGTACATGCTCAATGAATGACAATTATTCATTGAGTGCATACTATAGACAGTAGTACGCACTCAGAAGGAGCTCAGTAGGTGACTGGCCAAGGAAGTGAAAGGTGGGATTTGCTAGTCGGCGGCTGGCTATGGATCAGGGGGGTGTGGGGTGGACTGACACTGCCATGTGGGGGGCCACTAGACTACCAGGGATAATGGGTTATGGAATTTATTTTTCACAACATTTTGCCATTTACGGGTGGGCTGGATGGCGATCAGGGATCAGGCTTGGGGTCAAGGCTTAGCCTACTGGGGCTTTATCTACATGGGGATTGTGGCATGGGGGCATGAAAATGATTTTTCTGGGCTTTATACAGACATTGGGTGATTGTGGCATGAAGGGGGCATGATCAGATGTTTAGCCTGCAGGGCTTATACATACATCCGGGCTTGGGGGCATTCGTGCTGGGACTGGGGCAGGAGGCACTTGCACCCTTCCATGTACCGTGCTGTAGCTTGCTGCAACCTGTTCAAGTACACCCTCTGTTTGGCTTGCCTGTACAGTTGGCGCAAGTCATGGGACTTAGATACGGGGAACCTGCCCAAAAGAGAGTCAGGCACAGGGTTCCAGGCGCAACAGTGTTTGGCTCAAGTCACCTTTGGTGTGACTTGCACCAACCCTACTAGAATTGGCCCCTATGACTTTAAAGGCCCCTATCCCCACCTCCATTAAATAAACAAAAGAGATGCACACATAACACAACAAAAAACAAAACTCATACATCTTAATGAGATAGTTCCACTTTCTGCAACATCGACAAACCAGTTATTATAAACAAGAAATTGTCTTACAGTACTCTGAAAAAACATTGTCTCTTTTGTTAGTGGTCAGAAGCCTCAAAATCACATTCTGGACAAACTGCAGGTGTTGAACATGACCTTCAGTTATACCTTTGTGGAATACACTGCAGAAGTCTGACGTGGATGAAACAAAGGCAAGCACCAGAACGGACGGTTGGCCGGATTAAGGTAGGGGTGCAGTGTGGTATAAGGTGTTAATAACTGAAACCAAGCAATTGGAAGATCTTTAGAGAGTTTGGAATTATGTCAGTCTTCCGTACGCAAGGATTTGCATACTGATACTCACAAAGCTTTGCACTGACTTGGAGGCTTTAGAGTTGCACGCAAGCAGTTGGGAGAGAAACACACAGAAACTGAGTAACCAGGACATTTTTATCTCCCTACATCCTTTATAAGGACCTTGCACCCTGCTGTTTTTGCAAACTCACTCTATTTTGTACAGTATGTTACCTCTACATGCAGTAAATGTCTGTTTCTCTCCAAAGATCTACTGTGAATTTTAGCTTTCTCCCCACAGAACAATTAAAGGCAGGTTCTGCTGCATCATGCTGTGCAGTGTTGAGAAATGTATCTGTACTCAGATGGTTGAAAATAATGGTGTGCTGAAATCTCTTTCTGTTCCTGTAAATATCGACAGTACAGAAGCAAGCCCACAGAGCCTGTACCTACATCAAAAAGTGAAACATGGAACTTCTTTTACTCAACGACTTTAGCTGTTCAAATATACTAGCAACATTTGCCAGCTACACAGTACTTGGAAAAATATGGCAAACTACTAATCTAAAATTCAGACCTGAGGGTTTCTTGTCTTTCCCATGGTAAAACAGGTGATCTGAAGCTACTGTCAGTGAAGATAAATTATCTCTGTTCTGCTGAGCTAGCAGAAAGTGGCTGTTATAATCATGCTCTGTTTTACCTAAGAGCATAGAGGTTTTTTGGACATGTCTAATTCTCGGAGCAGAGAGGAGAACGGCATTGACTCTGTCTCTAGAGTATTCTTGTGTTGGTAGCCTTGTTCTATTACTTTCAAAGTCCTAAGCCTGCAGTGCATCCTACCAGGATGAAGCACTTCATGATACTATTCTCACAATTTCCTGTGGAATAAGTTGTTTGAATTATCATTGGATTACACTGTGCTCCTGCAGCATCCTGCAAGATATCACTGGCAGAATGGGTGACAAAGGTGCTTCACCCTGGCAGGCTGCACTGCTTGTTATCTGTTTCAGTGGCAGAGACACTGGACCCTCACTGTCAGGTTTTCTGTTATGAAGTTCTCTGTGACACGAAGTCTATCTACCTTGACTTTCATTAACACTGAAACTCGTTAATGACCTCAATTATAACAACTCCTCACAATACTACCTAAAATGATTGGCTCCCAAAAACAGACACATAGGGCCCAATATACTATAGGTGGTGGTGGGACAACTTCACTGTGACATCACAGTGGCAGAATACATTAATATTGATGAGGCTGGTCCGGATGCTTAGTTTCACTGTACATCTTAAGATAAAAATGTGGTTCCAGTCATTAAACTGGAACAACTGTCAGGTCTCTTGCTTTCTTATCAAAGCATCTCCCATTTCCAAGGAATTCAGTATAGTATAGTGCTTAACAGCACTGAACTACAAATCTGGAGACTTGGGTTTGAATCCACAGCCAGCACTTGAATACTGTGTGACCATGAGCAAGTCACTTAATAACTTCCCTGTTCTCCCAGGATGCACCTGGAAACAAGCCACAGTTTTGTATACCTTTCCTGGCCAAAATTGTCAAATACAATAAATAATACTAAAATACATGAAAATTTAGGTCAGCCTTGTAGTGCTGGAGACAGAACAATGCACTGCCTTCAGCAGACCTGGATTTGTGTTCTGTGCCCAACACCCTCCTCCATCATCAGGCTGGTGCAGTCTAGCCTGCACTGTACCAGCAGTGCACTCAAATTCTGGGGGATTGGAGTCTTCTTGCCCCACTTCCCAAGCACCTCTTTTGGCAAGAACTGGACTGGCACTGAAATTGCGGGTGACAACACAACACTGTCCTCCCATCTGAAGAGCTGGCATGACAGATTGGACTGATGTCAGGGCAGAGGAAAGGGCATGATGGGGGAAACGCTGTACACTGGCAGGGGCAGTGTATCATGATGTTGTTATCCATCCTTGCATCAGTGTCCCACCAGCCTTGCCAGATAGTCTGGAGTCTGAGTTAAATCCTGTTCTGGGAAGGGGGGAGAAAGGTAGCAGAATAACTTTAGGAGTAAAAGATTGTAGTCCTGCCAGGTACCCATGTAGGAGATCTAGTGGCATCAGGAAGCCCCATCCCCACCCCTGGAAGGAATAGACATTTCAGAAAAAGAGTTTCCTGTTTTTCCAGTGCTTAGCATTGATATCTGTGCTACAGAATTATTTTCTTACTTTCAGGTCATTCTTCTATCAGATCATTATTCATCTGTCAGATCTTAAGAAAAGACTCGAGACACAATCAGTATTAAATGCCTCACTCCCCTCTTATAGAAACATAGAAACATAGAATTTGACAGCAGATAAGGACCGCTTGGCCCACCCAGTCTGCCCATTTCCCTACCTACTGGATAAGCTGCAGATCCTAGTTAACCAGCAGCCTACTTCTTCCTACCCCCACCCCCAGAACTGCCTATGACTATCCCATGCATGCTTGAATTCCACCACTGATTTTGACTCACAACCTTCTCCGAAGGCCGTTTCCATGCATCTACAACCCTCTCTGTGAAAAAATATTTTAAATTACCTCTGAGCCGCCTCCTCTATCTTCAAATTGTACCTTCTTGTCCTTGCACACCTCTTTTTGAAAGATGCTACCTCTTGGACTTTGTTGATTCCCTTGAGGTACTTGGAAAGTTTCTATCATGTCCCCCTCTCCTCCTTTCCTCGAGGCTATACATATTAAGCTCCTTAAGTCTCTCTTCATATGCTTCCGTGCAGACCTTGCACCATTTTAGTTGCCCTCCTCTGGACAGCTTCCATCCTGTCTATGTCTTTGCGGAGATTGGGTCTTCAGAACTGCACACAGTACTCCAGATGGGGTCTCACCAGCTGTCTGTACAGAGGATAATAACTTCCTGTTTTCTACTGGTGATGCCTCTCCTATGCATCCCAGTATCCCCCAGCCCTTCTTGCTGCCTCTCACATTGCTTGCCCATCTTTAGGTCATCTGATATGACTACCCCAGGTCCCTTTCCATTTTGTTGTTGTTAGTATCTCACCCCCTTGTGTACTCTTCCCTGGGTTTTGTTTCCCAGGTGCATTACCTTGCACTTCTTAGCATTGAATCTAGTTGCCATACATTTGACCATTCCTCTAACCTTGCCAAGTCCCTTCTCATCCTTTCCACCCCACCCTGTGCATCAACTCTGTTGCAGATCTTAGTGTCATCTGCAAAGAGACATACTTTTCCTTCCAGTCCTTCTGCAATGTCGCTTATAAAGACATTGGAGAGGACCGGTCCTAATACTGAACCCTGCGGTACCCCACTAGTAACCCTCCTTTCTTCTGAGTGGACTCCATTTACTATTACTCTCTGTGTCCTATTCTCCAGCCAATTCTTTACCCAGGCTGTCATCTTGGGACCCACTCCCAGGCTGGCTAACTTGTATATTAATCTTTTGTGTGGGACTGTGTCAAATGCCTTGCTAAAGTCTAGGTAGGCCATGTCCACAGCCCCTCCCTGATCTACTACTTTGGTCACCCAGTCAAAGAAATCTATCAGATTCGTCTGGCATGACCTTCCCACAGTGAATCCATGCTGCCTAGGGTCCTGTGCCCCTCTGGCCTCTAGATACTTGACAATTCTTTCCTTTAGAAGTGATTCCATCATTTTCCCTATCACTGAGGTTAAACTAACAGGTCTATAGTTTCCTGCTTCTGTCTTGCTCCCACTTTTGTGAAGGGGAATCACATCTGCCCTCCTCCAGTCCTCGGGTACCACCCCATACCCCATAATTTGTTAAAAGGGTAGTCAGTGGTGTCACTAGTTCTACCCTTAGTTCTTTAGAATTCTGGGATAAATCCCATCAGGCCCCATTGTTTTGTCCACCTTCAGTTTTAAGAGTTCTTTCAGAACCCTTTCTTCTGTAAATGGGCCGGTATCAACTTCTGTATCCAGAGTGTTACTACTGTTTGTTTTATGTACCCCCTCTTCCTTTGTAAATACTGAGCAAAATATTTGTTTAGTATCTCTGCCTTTTCACAGTCTCCTCTGCCCACCCTCCTCCCTTTATTAAGCCTCACTATCCTCCCTTGGTCTTCCTTCGCCCCTGATGTACCTATAAAAGGTTTTATCCCTTCTTAACTGAGTTGGCTATCTTTTCCTCAGTTTGGGCCTTTGCTGTTCTGACTGCCTTCCCAGCCTCCTTTTGCTTTAACTGATACAGTTCTCTGTCCTGCTCCTTCTGTGATTCCTTGTACTTCCTGAATGCTTTCTTTTCTCTTGAACCTTCACTGCCACTTCCTTTGAGAACCATAGTGGTTTCTTACATCGCCTTGTTTTGTTTATTTGCTTTACACAAAGGCTCGTTACCTCTGTGATGGCAGTTTTATTATTCCTCATTGTTCTTCCACCCTCCTTCCTGCCCATTTGCTAGTGCGTTCCTTAGGCACTCACCCATTTTGGCAAAGTCAGCCTCCTAAAGTCCAGTACTTTTGTCTTTGTATGGCTTGACTCTATTGCTGTGTTTATTGTGAACCATACTGTTCGATGGTCGCTAGTTCCCAGATGGCTACCCACTTACATCTGTGATCCTCTCTCCATCTCCATTTGAGAGTATCAAGTCTAATATTGCTCCCTCTGGTGGGCTCCAGTACTAGTTGTCTAAGACTTGCCCCTGTAGGGCATCTAGAATAACTGCACTCTTCGAAGTAGCTGTCAACTGCTCTCCAGTTAACATATGGCATATTCAGATCACCCATCAGCAATATCTCCCCTTTTCTGCCATTCTAAGTATACTTTCTATCATTTCCTTGTCCATTTCTCCTGAGAAGGGGGTTCGTATAACCCTGTGCGGATTGTGGTGCCATTGCCTGTCTCCAAATTTACCCACAGTGCTTCTTCTCCTCCTGTTTACCCTTTTGTTCTGTTGCTTTATTCCTTCCTATGTAAAGAACTACCTCCTTCTCTTTTACCCTCCCTGTCCCTCCTGTAGATAGTGTATCCTGGTATGTTTACATCCCAGTCATGGTTTTGTGTGTACCATGTTTCTGTGACTGCCACGATATCCAGATGTTCCTCCTCCATCAAGGCCACTAATTCAGGAAGCTTGTTACCTAGACTACGGGCATTGGTACTCATTGCTCTCCATTTTTTGACGGCTTTACCTTCTGTTGCAGCATCCCCCACTGACCGTTCCACCCTGGTCTTTTTCTCATTTACTACCCTGTTTTGTAGGGAGAGGCTGGGATTTTTCTGCTGCTTGTCAGTGCCTCCCCTTGACTAGTTTAAAAGCTTGCCAATGAAGCATTTAAACCGATTGCTCAAAAGACTTGTTCCCTTCCTGGACAGATGCAGACCATCCTGCCAGTATAGGCTGGTGTCCCTCCAGGTGGAACCCCAGTCCCCAGCTACTATATCTGAGCAACCCATCAGCTTGTACAGTTGCGTCAGTCTGTTAAAGAATTCCAGCACAGAAGATTCTTTTGAGAAATCACCCTCAGCATCTGTACAGAGCAGCCAGCTCTGTACTACTTTGAGTTTTCAAAGTTGGAGCTTTTCTTTTTCTAAATGTTTCATTTATAATATTGTATCTCATTCAGTAATACATAGATTTACTTGTACATTGTTTCATTTTCTGTTTTTTTTTAAATTGATCAACAAAAGAAGAATCAATACATAGAAAAACAAATACGGATGAATAATAAATTTCCTGAATGAAATGAGTTTGACCTAAGTCAACTAATAAGGGTAGAGGGGGACAAAGAGGAATGCAAAAATATATATACAGTACAATGTGGCAGACATTATATATATATGTATAAGATGGCCATAAAAAATCTAGAAATTTAATTGGCCAAGACCTGTCACCTGACCATGCATTGATACAAATGTACAGTCAGGTGCCGAGTCTCATATTCCTTCCCAAAACCCCTAAATAGAGCCATTTTATAAGTATAATAAGCCCTCCAGGGTGTGCATCATCGGAGTTTAATGCACACTTGCCAGGGGTGTAAGGAGTCCTTGTCCTTGATCCTCACTACATCCCTGGGGCATGCATTAAATCCTTAAAGGACACTGTCAACCCCTTAGGCCTCAAAGTGTCCTTAGTTTAAAAACAATACATTATAACTGATCACATTCTGTAGAGACTGCTGATGTAGCTGGCTGCTTGATTCTGATTTTTTCTGTTTGCTTGCACGCATGTGCAAGAAACATAGTGCCACCATATGAATTTTCGTAGGTGTGCCACTCAGCTTCCAATGCCCTGCTCCCTTTTGCAGGCGCTGTCTCACTGCACCAATAAATGTCGGAGCTGTCTATGACAGCAGTTCAGATGTAGTGGTGTACAGCTGAAAGCAAAAAAATGCTGCAATCAGCGGTGGTAATGTGAAGGCAATTTGCATACTGCCGTCGGCAGTATGCAAGTTGCCTACATCACTGCATCTGAACTGTCATAGACAGTTCTCCCCCCACCCGAACACCCACGTAGCATGCTGGGAGCTCACCCCAGCATGCTTATGCACTCCCCACCTGCACACCGTATGGCTGATGAGGGTGCTTAATCCCCGTCGGCTCCACTGCCCCTCCCAAAACAGATTTCAGGTACCACGCTGGGAGCCCACCACAGCATGACAAAGTCTGTATGGCGACAGGGTGTCCAATCCCTGTCGGCTCCACTGAACCGCCTCAGCGAAAAAACCCAACAACTTCCAGTTGCCACACTCCGAGTCCACCCCAGCGTGACAAACGTCCATACAGTTGATGGGGGTGCCCAATCCTCAGTCAGCTCCACTACCCCCCAAAAAAATAAACTTCCAGCTGCCACGCTGGGAGCCCACCCCAGCATGTCAACAGTCCTGCATCGCCTTCTAAAATAATAAAAAAACAAAAAGACACCTGAAAAAAAAAAAAAGCAGTCTTTCATTGACTGTCTTGCCCTCCTCCCCCAACCCGCACCCATCCTCTGCACACCTACCTCCCCACACCCCCCACACCTCATACTTGCCTCCGGAGCCCAGCGTGATGATTTTTTTTTTTTTTTGTAATTTTCCTGGCTCCCACGGCTTTCAGAGGAGGCCTCATACCTCCTCCTACTCCGTCCGCCAGGGCAATCCCATGGCATCCCATCCCTAGTTTCATCTGCTCATAGGCCAGGGTGTGTTTCATTTTTCCCCTGTTTTTCTCCCATTCCCCTGAGACACCTACGCTTTGGACTGACATCCAGGCTTGCCAATGTGCTAATGCACACCAACAGCCACGTGCAAAACAGCGTCCCCCATCTCCGATTCTAGTAGAGCCGCTGGTGCCCCAAAAGCCCATGCATCAACCGGCTTCAGGGGCGTCCGGTGCTAGAAGCACTCCACTTTCCCACTCCAGAGGGAGGACAGCATTCGCTGGGATGCTCGATCCTCCCTCCCCCAACGACCCGAGTCTATTCCCAAACCTGGGTCGCCGGCATAGCGTGAGGTGTGGCATCCAGCGCCTCAACCCTCAGTGCCACCAGGCCGGCAGTGTGATGATTTTCAGTGGATCAGGAACACGTCTGCACTTTTCAAAGCTGACCACGAACTGAAGAAATGCTGGTAAGCTATATAATGCCATAAATTTTTTTTTTTCAACTTTTGGTGTGTATCTTAATTTTTCGAATTTTTTTCACCAAATTTTCAACATGTTTTACTTGGGGCCCCTTGGGGCCCCACCTCATGAACTAAGTCACTGTCATTTTGTTATGCAGTTCTGAAAGGTGATTTTGAGGTCACTCTGTGGAATCACCTTTCAGGACAGTGTCACAGTTCATGAGGTAGGCCCCCCAAAACCCTATGTTGAAAATTTGGTGAAATAATTCCCAAAAATGACTGTCTTACGAGCGTGCGTTGTGCAGTTCCTACGCACACTCGTAACTTTGCAAATTTTTAATATTTTTACCCCAGATTTTCAACATTGCCATTTTACCACACCTTCTTGTGAGCAGTATAGCTGTCATTTTTCACATCTCACCCAAAATGTGTTTTCATGTATGTAGCGCACAATGGTGCAGTTGGTGTGCGAAATCAATGTTTGGGACAGATTAAGAAAATCACAGTGACACTGTTCATGAGCAGAGGTCTTAAAATGGCTATGTTGAAAATTTAGTGACAAAAGTCCATAAAATGACTCTGTTACGAGTGTGCATTGCGCAGTTTCCACGCACCCTCTTAAGTTCACGAATTTGTAATATTTTCACTCCAGATTCTCTACAGTGGCATTTTTCCACACCTCCTTATGAACAGTACAGGTGTAATTTTTCACACCCTGGCCAAAACGTGTTTTCGCACTTCCGGCGCAGAAATGCGTGGTCACTGTGGGAAATCAGTGTTCGGAACAGATTACGAAAATCACAGTGACACTGTTAATGAGTGGAGGTCCCAAAATGCCTGTGTTGACAATCTGCTGTAAACAATCCCCAAACTAATTATATTACGGGTATGCGTTGCGCAGTTTCTGCACACACTCATGACTTTACCAGTTTTTGTATATTTTCACTCCAGATTTTCAACATTGCCATTTTACACCTCCTCATGAACAGTACAGCTGTCATTTTTCACATCCTGTTTGAAATGTGTTTTCGCACCTGTGGTGCCAAATGGCATAGTCGCTGTGCAAAACCAGCTTTCAGCTAACGAACTGATATTGCCACTGTTCATGAGGTGGGGGTCACAAAAAACCCATGTTGAAAAATTGGAGTGAAAATGCCAATGAAAAGCCTGGGGCGTTAGGGTTTCCGGCCATAACACCCCACCCTATAGAGACTGACAAGCATTAGGGGTGTGACTTGGGATTTTCACTTGTAATGCTCATACTATTCCACCCCCACACACACCCTGCAGCCAGTGACAGGCACCGAGGTGTGCCTTGGACTCTTCGGCCCCAAAGTTCACCCCATTCTCCTATACTGTACCCATCTCACTGTATTTCCTTATGGTATGGGGTAAGCATAAGGCCCAAAGACCCCAAGGCACACCGTGACACTTGTCGGTGTCTGCAGGGTAGGGTATGGTGAAATGGCATGGCCGTTATGCCTGACGACCCAAAGACACACCCTAATGCCTGTCAGTGTCTGCAGGGTGGTGGTGGGGTAGGCTTCAGTTCAATACTTCACTGCCATTCCTATTATGCATCTCTCTAACTCCTACATTACCAATGCCAGTGCCAGCAAGAAAACATTCGGCATTGTCAAATGCTTGTTTCTTTTAAAATGTGAAAAAGAAACTACCCAGCACACTGCAGAACACATCACATTAAACTGTTCCTCCTACTCACTGGTTTAGCAATTTTTAATGAGTTGCTTAATATGTGCACTGCTCACTGCAATGAATTAATAAAAGTTTCCTAATGGTATGCCTATAGCCGATATTCAGCTTCACCTTACTTTGCCGCTCTCAGGAAACTTTTATTAATGTAGTACAGCACATTAAACAACCCTCAACAAATGCTGAATCACTGAGTTTGAATCCAATTTAACTGCTGCAGTGTGCAGTACAACTTGAATGACATGCCATTCTACCCAATCTTATAAAGAAGCTGTTACCCAATAGAAATCCTGCATTTAGATTGGAAACCTCAACCCCACCACCATGTTGTTTTCCTCGCTTCCGAGGACCCCACTTGCTGACTTTTTTTTTCTGCTGTGGCCAGTCTGCCCAGGAATTTCAGTTTTAATTTGTTATTCTTTTTTAGCCTGCCCTGCCATTCCAGTCAGCCCTGTTCATTAGGGTTAGGTACTAATGCCCAACATTACTTTTCCCAACACACCAGTTCCAGTCTACACATAATGCTGGCAGGTACAGTACTGTACAAAATGCTGACCTCTGAAATCCCAGCAAACAACCTGTCTTATGGCTTGCAAACTCAAAGCAAAGGCACATATTTGATGTTAAAAATTGAATGATTTCGGAGGTTTAAATGTGAATGATTTTGGAGGTCAGCATTTCGTACCTGTTGGCAAACTCAAAACTAAGGCACATATTTGATGTTAAAAATTGAATGATTTCGGAGGTTTAAATTTTAATGATTTTGGAGATCAGCATTTCGTACCTGTTGGCAAACTCAAAACTAAAGCACATATTTGATGTTAAAAATTGAATGATTTCGGAAGTTTAAATTTTAATGATTTTGGAGGTCAGCATTTCGTACCTGTTAGCAAACTCAAAGCTACTACTTGTCTCCCAGACTGATTTAGAAGCTCTGCAGTTGTTGTTTTGCAGTGCTACTGTAGACCGATGTACTGTAGGATGTACTTGTCTTCTGGCTTGCAAACAGAAACTGAAATATTATTAAATGCAGTGTTGTTTCAGGCTACTGTACTGTACATTTTTTCTTCGGTCTGGGAAACAATTCGTTTCAGTTCCAGACCGATGCAGGATGTACTTGTCTTTTGGTCTCCTAGACAGGTTTAGAAGCTCTACAGTTGTTCGTCAGGATTAGGGCATATAATATGATAGGCGTATAACATTATGGGTTTTTTTACAGACAGGATTAAAAATGACGAGATTTCAAATGTGTCAGGAATTGAGTGTTAGGTTTATGTTTTCCCTGCTATTCAGCACACGGTCTCTCCCTAATAATTACTGTACAATAAAAATAGAGGTGAGCCCAACAAAACCACTGTCTGCTGTACTGTACTGTACAGTTCCTGACAGAAGGAAATGCGGTGAATAGAAGGAGACTAGCAGCTCTAAAGGATTATAGTACAGAACTGCACTGCATTGAAAATGCTTTGCAGCAACATTGCAAAGGAGCTGAGGACAGTTGAAAGTGAGCTGCATTAGAGCTGAAGGGTGGTTGGAAAACAGTTTGCAGCTGCAGAACTTAGAGTTGGCACTGCATTGTCATCACAAAAAAAAATGCCAGAGCAGGGAGCTGGAGGAACAGTTTAATGTGACTTGAACTGTAGTGTTACCACACCAATACATGTTTGTTAACATTCCGTGATAAACTCCCACTGCATCCTTCTTGGACTTTAGAATACCTGCAATGCAGTCTAGACACTCATGATGCAGTGGGAAGAGCATCATGAGTGGCTTCATTGTTTGGGGTCTGTTCCTACACCCTCACACTTGGGGGAGCCTTCCACTAATAGTGGCAGCTGGTCTGACTCCACTTGGTTGCCCAGAGGGTAATTTAGTGGGTCAGGGGTTTACTGCTCCCATTTCATCCACCCGTGGTCCCATCCACCTACTGTTAGGGCTGAACCTGGACTAAGCTCTGCATTACCATGGGGGTCCTTGGTCATTGCCTAAAAAGGGAGCCACTCATCATTCTCATGTGCTCCCTTACCATTGGTCTGCTTACTGAGCCTTGGTCCTTTGGTGGCAATTCCCCTCCTGTGGGAGGCCTCTGGTTTGGACATGGCCAGCAAGCGGAGTTGGACTTCATCTTCTCCAACCTTATAGCCAGTACTAGACAGCCTCCCCTGACTGTTGGCTGTCTTGACCTAAGGTGCTTTCTGGGTCCTGTCATTATGGTCAGGCGATACGGCCGTAAGCCACCTGCTAGGGGTGGCCCCCGTCCTCTAAGGCATCTCCTCTGGCTCTTACTGGTGACCTTTGCTCTGGCAGCAGACATTGAGCTCAACCCTGGTCCTCCCCATCAAGCCTTTCTGGCACCAGACAGCTGGAAGTTGGGTAAGGGGCTAAAAATAGCGCACCTAAATATACGCAGCCTTCTGCCCAACATGGCAGAACTCCTTGCTTGGGTAACTCATCATAGACCTGACATCCTGGAGTAACTGAAACCTGGCAGAAACTGTCCATTCCGGACTCTGCCTGTGTGCTTCCTGGATATGATCTAGTCAGGCTGGACCAGCAGGGAAAAAAAAAGGGGGGGTGGCATTCCGGTCTACTTCAGGTGTCACCACAACCTAACGGTCCTACCCTGCCAATAGCCATTGCTGTCTCCCTGTGAACTGCTACACACAATGCTGTTGCTGGGTGACAAAAAGAAACTTCATATTGTATGTATGTACAATCCCCCTACAGGGGGTTTATTGGGGTTGATTCTGTGGGATCAAAGGCTGGGCGTAATGAATTGTTGATATTAGGTGACCTTAACTTAAACTGCCTTGGTGGGAACACTAAGTCATATGAGCCTTTGCTTGCTGGCCTCTCGCTGTCACAACTCATGAAGGAACCAACTAGGTGGTCATCCACTGGTGGGTCTAGCTCCCTCTTAGACTGGATATTGTCCAATAGGCCTGAGAGGATTAGCTCATTGGGTATCCTTCCTGACTCCATCTCTGATCACTCTCCAGTGTACTGTGTATGGAAGATCTCCTCACCGAAAATTCCTCATAAAGTCATTCAGGTTAGGGACTTCTCAAGGTTTGACCTAGGATCATTCCATGGGGATCTCCTGTATACTGACTGGTCAAAAGTGTGGAATGCACATGACTCCTCCTCAGCTGTTGACCAATTTCTCAACACCTTTGGGGCGCTGCAGGATAAGCATGCCCCTCTCATCAGGAGGAGGGTTAGGGGGGCTGCTACAAAATGGCTGCATGGGAGCCTCCTTGCCCTCATGAGGACCAGAGACAAGTGCTGGGCCAACTTTAAGGTCACGATGGACCAGACCTTATTTCAGCAGTACAGGCAACTCAGAAATGAGTGTAAAAAAGCTATACGTGTGGCCAAAAGTAAATTCTGCAAAGCTGCTCTACTGAATTCAGCAAAGGACCCCAGGAGCTTTTGGAGGTGCATCAATAACATTGTAAGTGGTTCCTCCTCTTGCGAGGTCTCTGATATCCTCATTGATGGTTCTAGCTGTAACAATCCGCTTACCATCACTAATGCATTTAGCATGCATTTTTCTGACCTGTCTACATTTACCTCTCCGTTTTCCCCTAGTGGGGTTGGCAGCTGTGGCCTGGTCACTGCTTCATCTTTGGCTCCGGTCTCCTGGCCACTCTTCTATTTTAAGGCTGTGATGGCGCAGGAGATGCAGAGATTGCTCTCTGGTCTCTCCCCCCATTCCAGTGCAGGCCATGATGGTTTGGAGCTCAAGCTCCTTCGTCTTGGTGCCTCTTATATAGCTGCCCCATTGGCTCATATTTTCAACTTATCCTTCACTTCCGGGAGTATCCCTGATATAAGGAGGGTATCCAGGGTGGTCCCTGTCCTTAAGCAGGGCAATCCTAAAGTCATAGGCAACTACCATCTGATAGCCATACTATCCGGGGTCAGTAAACTACTTGAGAAAGTAGTAGCTGCGCAACTTTCGGAGTATATCCACAATTACGAGCTGCTGTCTCCAGTGCAGCATGGCTTTAGGAAAGGGCATAGTCCATCCTCTGCCTTAGTCTCACTCTCCTCTGGAATAAGAACAGCTATGGACCAGGGTAAACTCTCTGGTGCTGTCTTCATTGACCTCTCCAAGGCCTTTGACCTTGTTGATCATACTCTGCTTTGCTGTCAGCTTAAGACCCTTGGCCCATCCCCTCAGGTCCTTTGGTGGTTCACCAGTTATCTACAAGGTAGACAACAGCTGGTCAGATTCAGCAAGGTGCTCTCGGGGGCTACTACCGTATCCACAGGAGTTCCCCAGGGGTCAGTCCTGGGTCCCCTACTCTTCACCATCTTTGTCAATGCCCTACCCTCTGCCACTGCCCACCATAGATCCACCCTGTATGCAGACAATCTGGTCATCCTCACTCATTCTGGGTATATTGGGGATATTAACCATCAATTGAGTGAGGATTTCAGGAGCATCCAATCCTGGATCGAGTCCCATAAGCTGGTTCTCAATCTTAAAAAAAAACTCAGGCCATGCTTTTTGGGTCCCTGGCCAAGATTAAGGCCTCCTATGCCCCACTGTGTGTCACCGGACGTGATGGCACTCTGGTCCTTGTCACTGACACCTTCAAATACCTTGGAGTAACACTCGACCCACAGCTTGACCTTGGGCATTATATCCAGAATGTATGCAAAGCTGTCAACTGTAAACTGGGTATGACTTACAGAGCAAGGAGTAACCTCACCCCCGCTGCCTGACTTGCACTGGCTCGTGGTATGTTCCTCCCCTCTCTGTCCTACAGAATCCTTCTGTTTGCTTGCACCTCCAAAGCACACCTTTCTAGATGGACCTTCTCATATAATTATATTTGTCACTTTGCTCTTGCTGCCCCTCGTCTGACCCATCACTGTGACCTGTACAGCAAGCTGAGTTGGCTCTCTCCATCTCATTACTTAGACTTTGTCCTGGGTTGCTTTACAGGTAAAGTTCTTCGGACTGGCACCCTCCCTGGGCTGGCGGAGCTCCTTGTACCGGCTGTCTCTCACTACTCCCTCAGTTCCCTGGGCTCTGCTGTCCTTAAGATACCGGTCACTTGTACTCAAATGGGAGACAGAGAGTTTGCCTTGAGTGCACCCAGGCTGTGGAACTCGCTTCCTGACCTTATCCGTTCCCCTCCCTCACATAGTTGCCTCAGATCCTCCCTATGGAACCACTTGAAGTTTTTCTCTGTGTGTGGTTGTCCCAAGCCCCCCTGATTTCATCTTACCCTGGCTCTGGGGTGTGGCATGGTATGTCTTACCTCTACCCTGGACTCGGCTATGGGCATGGCCCTGTCCATGGCTCCACTTCTCTAGGGTCCAACAGCTGTACATAATCAGTACTGGGGGATTCTCCTTCCGGGGGGTCCTATAGTTATATATATTATAGTATTTATTGTTGCCTCTAATTTTAAGGACTGCACTGCTCGTTTCTTAATGCTTAAGTCCTACTGTGAATAACCACTTGTTCATGTAATGTGTGCTTTGACTCTGTAAACTGATTGTATCTGTACCTGTGTTGTCCAATGTATTCGAACTTGTATTTCCTGTACCCTCCCGGGCTGTACCTGAAAATAGGCAAATGTCTTATCTAGTGTACCTACCAGGTTATTAACAAAAGCTAACTAAATAAATAAATAAATAAATAATGTTTAATAAGCATGCAATAAGGGTAGATCAAGAATTTGAAACAAAACAAGGTTGGATGTAATTACACCATTAGCATGCATTTCAGGAAGCAGATAAAACAACCAGCATCACCAGTGAATTTTAGAGAAGGTGAGCAATTATAAAATGTGGGTTTTCAACCAAAAATAATATGATGTCATAAGGGTTGACAGTGTCCCTTTAATGCACACAAGTGGCTTATTACTTACTGTATATATGGGATATGACATGGTCTGACTGAATATATCATATTTACATTCATGAGAGGCTAATGATATATCTCACAAGTGGCAAAGCCATGAGCAACAAAGTCACAAGCGACATCTCTTAATATCATTTGCCTCGAATAAAGAGAAATATGATATCTTCAGTCAGGTCAAGTCATGTTCTGTTTATACAGAGATATGTTTTGGGATGAAAATGATTGTGACTTTTGGCTTCTTTTACAGTTATAGTACTTGTGTGGGAGTGGATTCCGAGATTTACTACTACTTCTATTTAACTTACTGAGCCCTGTATCTTTACATTATGGCCAGCGCATAATTAAAAATCTGATGCACAATTCTTTTGTTTTTGCTTTTATGGGGCATTTGTTCATCAAAAAAGGGAAAAAAGGGAATTTTTTTGCACTTTCTTATTGCTGTGTGGTACAGAACTAGATATTTATTTTCGCTTGAAATGTGACTAATTTTATAGTTCTCAGTAAGTTACCTGCTGGTAGTATGGTGCTGTGAGCTCTATATTTTTCAGATAATCCAGTTTAGGTGTGAGATGGTTGTTTGACTGCTCAGAATTCTATCCCTAAAATTAATCTGCACTTAGTGCAAATTTGGGAGTGCAAACATTTCGTTATTTTTGCCATGGTCAAACAGTTACATCACATCACCTCAAAACTTGAAAAACACAAGCTTTACATTATGGTCTGCACGTAATGAGAATGTTTAATGTCCAATTCTTTTGGTTTTGCTTTTTCTTGGGCATTTGCTCATTGAAACAGTGAAGAAAATTGAACTTTCTGCCAATTTTTGTTTATTATAAATAAGAAACTAAAAGGCATTGAAATACCACTCATTTTGTAGATATTTTTGTGCTGAACAATTTTCGCACTCACAGTACCATGACATCCCTTTTCATTTTGAAGTTATTCACATTTGAATGTGGTTAGTATGGCTACCAAGGACAAAAATGCTAAACCTTCAGGGAAATGCTTGTTTTACAGTGGATTTGAGCAATCTAGATGGAATGCTCATAGGTGGGCTGAACTATGACATAGTGGTACAAGTAAGCAATAAGACATGATGAGGAGTGCTTTGCACTGTGATAACCGTACTCCCAGGGACGTAGTTATTCTGCCCTGGGAGTGCAGTTATCACAGTGCAATGCACTCCCCCAGAGTGTCTTATTGCATTTGTAAAATAGCTACCATTAAAAAAAAACACACACAAAACACATTCTTAAGTTTTTAAAAAATAATTTATTTAGATACGTTTATGCTGTGTAGAAGAAAAATAGCCCCACAACTTGGAATGGTGTGGAGAAAATAAATAAATGGTACTTAACCACACATTGCACTCATCGTTAGGGGTGGCCAAAATAACAAACATCACCTGTTACAGTTAACATAGTTCACTGGTCCATTAAAAATACAGTTAGGCACGAAGAAAGGACCAGAACTGTTGTGCATGGAGCTTCCTGATGGTGTTGTGCTGTTTGGGTTTGTTTGTGTGGCAAGAGGTGCTGGATTTTACTTAGAGGTTGTTTTCTCAGGTGCAGAAAGGATTTCACTCCACTTCTGCATGTCATCCGTGGAGGCTGTGCAATAACTCGTCAGGTTTGACTCATTCCATTGCCTGGTTACTGTCATAATTTCTCTGCTGTCCAACTGTACATATGACAATAACTGTACTGCGATCACTCTTAACGAGTGGTTTGTGCAGTGTTTCTACCACTCAGCTTTCTTGCTCAGTCTTCCCATCATAGTGGACAGATAATTAACTCCAGGGGACTCCTTGGTATACCACACTGGAGAACATTATAAGAAGGATTGCAGGAGGCATTAAGGGTGCTTGTATAATGCCTTTGACTCCTGGTGCAGCTTGCTGATGTAGTTCTAGAAGCTATTCACAGGGCATAGTGGGTTGCCAGGTCTCTTCCACATAAACCCCCTCAGATTTTCTTTTCCCTGTTCCGGCAGATTGTTAGAGTTCTTTGTGTGTTCATTAAAATTCAGGGAAATGTATTGCAACCCATTTTCATCCTGCTGGACTATGAAACTGGGGGCTTCAGTTCATGAAGCCCAACCCTGCTGCGCCTGGCCATAAACAGCTATACATCTGCCCATACTTTCCTCAGAAGGCCATGGGCTGTGTCAGGTAAAAGGACTAGTGAGTTCCTGAGCTTTTGGAGGTCACTGTGGGTCAGTGCAAGGTGGTGCTTACTAGTGTCTTTTTGTGACTTTCTATACTTTTTAAATATGAGATAAACACATTGTTGGCCCCTTTAAATGCCGGATCACTTATTATGTTAACAGTCTGATCCACAGCAGCTGAAATGAGATAAAGATTCAGTCCTGCTCTTATGGGGAACACACTACTAATGGAGTACTCATTTCCAGCTGAATTTCTTACTTCAGCATCAAAATCACACAGAGGATCTTCAAATCTGCATGAGTCATAGATGACAGGTCTGGGCTCCTCCCACATGATGCATGCTAGTCACAGAAACCATTAACAGACCAAGCTGTGGTCTTATGTTTGTTTCTCTTGTTACATTCTAATTCTGTTTTGTCAACATCCTAATCTGTCAATAAAACATGCCTCATACTCACAGTTTGTTACTCCAGTGGCTGCTGCTGCTCTCCCGATTTGGCCACTGCATTTCAAGAGGTCAGCTCCATGTCTGCTCTGGTGGGTGGCTCATCCATGGCCTCAATGTTTGTCTCCATTGTCTCCAACTCAAACAACTAGTTCTCAGGCAGATTTTCACTATCAGGATGTCTGATTTCATTTTTGGAGAACCTGGCAAGTGAATCAAATAAGCTCTACCTCTTGTGCTGGGGTAAGTCAAAATTTACATTAACAAATGCTGCCATTGTTTTTTACTAGGTGATGGTGTGGTAAATGGCAAAATGGGATAAAAAATGGTGGCTACAAATTTTGACAAAGTTCTAATCAGAATGCCAAATGAGGGATTCTTGAGTCTATATTCTGTGATTTGCCATCTGTGTGTCAGTCTAGTTACTCATAGTGCATTGAACTCCAACATTGCACTATGATGCTCCACCTCAAACCCACCACTGTTCTCTCTATACCTCCCTCCCCTTCCCTGCACTTGCTGACAGATGCCTTGCCCATTGTGCCTCCTTCATAGCCAAATCCTGGCAGGGTGCAGTCCCCTCCTACCTTTCCTCCATCATCTCCCCACCCCCACCCACCACCTATGCCCTTTGCAGCACCTCTTTCCACTCACTTGCTCTCTCTCCCAGGTCCTCCGTGACTGATCAAGCTGCATTCTCTTACCACTTTCCTAAACTCTGGAACTGTCTCCCTTTACACATCTGGACTGCCTCATCCTCCCTATTCCTTGCCCCCTCCTGTCCAAACTCACCTCTCCATCTAGTAACTGCTACTGACACCCCCACTTCCATCTACTAGCACTGTCTCACCCACTAAGGTCACAATCCCATGAACCCTTTTGTACTTCTCTTGCCTATCAAGTCACTGTGACTAGTCATGGACTTGTTGCACTCCATGCCTTGGCCTTCTGTGGCTGGTCCCCCTTAGGGATGGTTCCCCCCACTCCACTCTTCCCATTCCCTACTCTCTCCTTCTCACTTCCTTTCCTCTCACTCCCCCTACGTTCCTTTTTCTCTGACTCTCATCTTACAATTCTGTCTTCCTACCACTCCTTTGTACCAGCCTGTCCACACTCTCACTTTATTCTTCACTGCTCCCCTTTCTTTAACTGCTACCCCCTGTCTGTTGGGCCTCCACTTATTGCCCAGTGCACGCTCTGCCTTCTCAGTCTGCCAGTGTGCATACGTGGCTATACCCATGTTTTAACAGAACTACCACTCTAGCGTACTAATAAGATGTTGCTTGTTCACTTGTGCTCACCTGTATAACTACCTGTATATCCTTGTTTAATTTAATTTTTGCGTGTACACTGTATTATTAGCATACTGTATTCCCTTCTCCCTCCCCCCCCCGGATGCATCTGGAAACGAGCTATTGCAGCTCAGTATGCCTTTCCTGGTGAAATTCTTCAAATAAATAAATAACCATGAATAATCAGTCAGAAAGCTGTATTGAACTGTACTATTTTGTAAGGAAAGATTATCACTATGACCTGATGCATCAAGAAAAGATGCTGATATCTTATCCTGGTCAGCGAGATATCACATTCTATCTGGCCTGTTATCTCAAAATATGTGCTGATAGGTGTAGACTCTGCAAGCTCCTAATAAATGCATTTATCAGAGCAACTATACTAATCAACCAGTGACCAGAGATTTATTAGTATAGTGCTGTCATAACCAAACAACCCCTCTCCACCAGCTGGCCCACCGGCATTACTTCCTCACACTGTCCACAAAGCCCCCTAATAGTTAAACTCTCTTTTCCCCACTCGTACCAGACACAAATAAATAGCAGAGGCTGAATCCTGGCATTGCAAAACAAAAGTGGTGATATCAGTTTCCAACTGTAACATTTTTTTAACTTATATGTGCAGCTGTTCAGCAGGCAGGAGCCATGATCTGTGGATGAAACCCCCAACGCTCTGCCAAACCAGTCAGTTTTGGCCACACATTCAGACCCCCAATCATGATGCTGCAATCTACAAAAGAGAAAAATTTTCCTTTCATCTTTTAAATCAGCCTTCAAAACTGCTCCTTCTGTCTCACTTTCTCTGCTCCTTTCAGCACCACGCTGCACATTCTGTAGCAGCATTTTAAAGCTCCCACTAGAGATGCGGCAACATTTGATTTTGCCAGCAAAGTTCCAGCGAAATTGGTAATTTTGCCCCGTGACAAATTTCACGAAATGGTGCACATTTCGTGAAATATTTTGGGGGTGCAAAATACAAAATTCTGCCCGTGAAATGTGGAATTTTGTCTGCGAAATGCAGACTTTCACCCACGAATGGTGGAATTTTGGCTGCAAATGACAAAATTCTGCCATTCGCGGGCAAAATTTCTGCATTCCGAGGGTGGAATTTTGCATTTGGCACCTGCAAAATGTGCATGAATTTATCAAAATTTGTGGATTTTGCCCATCTCTAGCTCCCACTCACTCTCCTAAAATATAAATTCTGTGGCCCATACTTTGTATTAAAATAAAAAAAAATGCCACCTCACTCATGGCATATGCATGCAGTTACCCCAGCTCAAACTGCACTCATATAGATAAATCATGTATCTAACTATCCCCGTTGCATATATCTATATATATTTATAAAATGGGTAGGAACAATCATGTCTGCTGATTGGTTGAAACACAGCACATGACCATGCGTATATCAGAGCGTGACTGTACACATGCACATTCACCCCCCTCCAAAACAATTTTGCCATTTTATAAGATAGATATCCCACTCTAGGGTGTGTGGTCACTCTCTGATATGCACATGCCTTGGGTGGTTGATGCACTTGGTCTGTGGCCTCATACATAACTACACACACCAAATCGTGCGTATATCAGAGCGCGACTGCACACCTAAGAGTGGGTTATCTATTATATATACATATATATATATATATATATATATGTATACATACACAGTCTAGTCCGCTTATTGCAGGCGTATCCGTGTTCTACCACAAAGCCCGATATACAAAGTGGTCGACATATCATTTTATGCCAGAAAAATAAAACTCAGCTGTACAAACAAAATCCCAAATGTGCTTAATTTTATTGTTACACAGCAAACGAGTGAATTAAAAAAATAACATTAAAATAACATTCTAAATACAGTACTGAACTTCACTGAATCAAATAAATCGCCTTTGACTCCCTCACAGTACTGTACATTTAGTTAAATGTTAAATCTGCCTTTTGGCATGGCAGCCTACTGAAAGAAGTCAGTAATCTTCCTATGTTTTGTGGCAGGGTTGTGGCAAGGTAGCAGTAAGGGCTCCACATTCTCTCCACCGAGGCTAGCATGTCCCAGTCAGGGGTAATGTCCTTAATCTGCTCCACTGCATGGCACAGGGTAAGAAGAGCATCAAGGACGTCACTCAAGCTCACTGCTTTCTCCTCATCATCGACACCATCCTCACTGTCCTCACCATCTCCTAGCTCCACATCATTGACAGCTTCTTCTGGATGCATAGCAGTGACGAAGTCCTAAATGTCATCGGTACCCTCTAACAGCTCAGCGTTCACATCACCAAGGTGACAGAGTGTGCTGAACTGCTCGCAGCTCAGTCTGAGGGGCAGTTCCATGGACTCGGTCTCTTCCTCAGAATCATCAGCTTCTTGTATGTCGCTTGTGATTAAACCAGCTTTTCTGAAGCAGTGCTGTATTGCTGTTTGGCTAACAAGATCCCATGACTGTTTCAGTAGATGGACAGCATCAAGTAGGGATATTTTTTTGACACAGTCACTGGCAGTCATGTTGTCACTTGAGTCAATAGTAACCAGGATTAGCCATCACATCATGTCATTTCACTAACTGAACAGCTGATTTTGACAGCTGTCATTGCCTGAACTGTCCGAAACAGCAGGCATATAAGGTTAGCTGTAACCGCAAGTTTTAACATTGCGGTAAATGTAAGTGGTAAATGGATTTAATGATCTGCCCATTCCAAATGATTGCCAGGTATTACCGTGGACGAAATAAGTATCAAGGACTGTATATTATATATATATATATATATATATATATATATATATATATATATATATTTACTGTATATATGTTTATATTTATACAATGGGGTGAGGTGATTTCTTACCTAAAAAAATCATGTATTATCCACAGTGTGCTATAAACCTAGGTACAGGCATTCACAGTGACAATATTTAACCTTTACACAGACTGTGCCAACCTCACCCAGTCTTATTTCCACTGTGCTGATGTCATCAGAACACCTGTTCCTTGAATCTATGCCCTGGGACTACAGTACTTTCTGAAAGCATAATTAGTAAAGCAGCTCACCTGTCACATTACTGCATCTCTGCACCTGTCTCACTATTCTCTCTCATGCAGTCACTGGAAGGCAGCAGATGAGACTCAGCCAGGGATCACTAGACACTGGAAAGAAATCAAACGGAGAATACCTTTCAATTCTATCATCAAACATGGATGGAAATATATCTTGCATGACTTCCAAAACAATGGATGCTACACACAAACCGAATGGGCTGAAACTGAGGAAAACATTTACTATAAGTTGATTAATACTGAAGAGGAAGTTTTTTTAAGCTGCTCACAGTTCGAAACTGATACAGAGCCACTGCTGGACCCAACTACTGAATGAGATGTGTTTAGTGTTCCAGAAACTCAGGACATTAAAAACTTTCAATGCAAGACCTTAAAAATAGATAAAAAAGCTATAGATGATTTCATTATCAAAAATGAAAATACAAAGAGAAAAATGGAAGTCGATGTCAGTGACCTGCATAAGTGTCTTACTGAGCAAATGGGAGTTTTTCAATCGATTCAAAATATACCCACTCCTGACCTTGCTCCCCTTTTATGTCACTACTTTATGACTTCTCATAGAAAAGATGGCTCAGAATACGAGCCCCTGAGCTTGCACTTGAAATTTCAGTCTTTTGAACATTTTTTAAAAGAATGTAATTACCTGGACTCTCTAAATACATCTCTTAAATTAATAAAGACAAGACAGGTTCTTTTGTCTAAATAAAAGCAGCTAAAAGAAAAAGGAAAGGAAAACAAGCCAAATACTGCTGACGAATTAAGTGACAATATAATAAACCAACTTTATGATCTTAACTTACTGGGACCCAGCAATGCACAGTCTCTTCTTAATACAATATGGGTAACCATTATCATGTACTTCTGCGTCCATGGAAATACCAAGACTCACAACCTGCAGTGGGGAAACATAAAGTTGTGCCGTGACGACAACATTCATTACTTGGAATCTAGCCATGAGCGCCAGACAAAAGCTCGCACCAGATCCACTCCTAAAGACACCAGAATGATCAAACTCCGAGCTTATAAGATCTCTGAGCAACAAAAATGTCCAGTACATAATTACATACTGTATGAATGCAAGAGACCTGAGAAAGTGAACACGGACAATGCACCTTTTTTCTGTCCATCAACCGTTCATACAAAACTCAGTCAGCAAGTTCATGGTACAAAAACCAACCATTAGGAATTAATTCTATTATTAAAATTGTTAAAATCATGATACAAGCATGGGCATCTACACGGAGAAAAGACTGATGAATCACTTCATACAGAAACATTTACTTCGAAAATTGCAAGATAAAAACATCATCCCTCCTACCAATATTATTCAGGTTCCTAGACACAAAAAAGTGCAATCCCTGAATGACTATTCAAAACTGAATGGGTGCAAACAAAGAACTATCTCTAATGGCATCATGTAATAATAGCAACCCAAAATGAGCGACTACAAAAATAGCGACTCATTTAGGGGCGCTATAATTCTGGGCTACCCTGCAGAATAGCAGAGGTATGGGACAGCGACTATGAGGAGGGGTGAATGGAAGGGGGAAATATTGAAAGGAAGGAGCGAGACAGGGAAGGGATTGTCAGGGACTGGAATACTTGCTGCCACTGAGCTAGCCATGTGGTGTGGTGGTGTGGGCGGATAGCTCTGGCACAGCAGGTACTGGGTTCGGGAGCGGGTTACATTTTGCCGTAGCTGCGGCACTTCATTTTTGCCGACATCTGGATTTTGCCCTCTCCCCGACATGCACCCCCCTGGAGCTGAGAATCTTAATTGGGGGCACAGCCCCACAAAAATACTTTTAAGATCTCGATGTCAGGTCATTTTAAAGTGTATATCTCCAATTTGCTTTTTGGCAATATACACTTGCCATAATAATGATTGCTGTTTTGCGATCACTGTTATGACATGGAACCATCTATAACACACTTAGCAATGCAGAAGAAGCTGTACCATCTACGTCAAAGTGTAATACTAATGAAGGGCAGACCAGCACACTAAACAGTGAATGGCAAGAAGGCTTATCTGCATGTTTCAGCAACCCCACCGTAAGTGCTACAAATATTACGTTAAACATAATTTAGGATAAATATCTAGTTTATATTTTCTTAAAATATTTTTCAGACATAGTTCACTTCACTCTAGTATTGTTTCCTTATTTTCCCACAGGTCCACAATATGAGAATCCTTCTAGAAACAGACCTCGAGTGATGATATCTGACACTGACTCTGACTAATAAACAGTTTCTGACCCATTTCAAAGAGACACACCTCTGAAATCCACTTCTGTCAATATGCTGCATGAAAGAAAATTTTCTGAAATGTATTGTTTTGTACCTGAAAGTTGCACTTTTCAGTTCTTTTCAGGCACGTGTACATCACAGTGAAGCACTCAAATCACACTGCTGAAGTGAAATAAACTGCACATATATCCCAAAAGAACCAGTCGCTAAATAAACAAATACTCACATTTCCCAGAAATAAAAAATTAACTACTTCAAAACCCCCCAAAATAAAATAAATCTTCAGACAAGAACATTTCTAAAATAGGGTGCGGAAACTCTCCATGTAAGAAAACCCTGCCCACACCAAGCAACTACCCAATGAAAAAACACATTACCCTCACACAAACCGCAAAGAACCAATCACAAAACAGACTGTCATATCCAATGAAATAACACAACCAGAACCCATTCAAACATACAATCAATCCAAAATTACAACCAGCACTTATTCATAAATAGAGAGTAAAACTATTCAGAAAACCACAGCACAGTTGGGCAAAGAAACCAAGATAAAAAAGAGCACCAAGCAGGGGCATGGCTTGGACGCTGATGAAGATGGACGCTTAAAACTTCAGCTCTCTCCCCAGCTTGATCGTATCCGTGCCCTATCTCAGTAATCCAGGTGTTATCTGTCTCTAAATTGTTTCAGCAGCCACTCTACCTCCTCTTTGACTGTTCGGCATGATCATATTCGCAGTTTGCCAACTGGTTATCATCTTGTTACACTGGTGTACCCGCGAGTCAGCTCAGATGGTACTAGGCCATGTAGGCCTAGATTCTGACACTCACCACCCTATTGCCAAAACCAGATGTTTCCTACCTCACCTGTTCACTCTGCCACTGCAACTTTGGCAACCTCTCCTTTCAGTGCCTCTGGCTACTGAGGTCCTCCTGAGTTTGCTATGGCATCTCTCACACCACCACAGCCTACTGTACCCTCGGGAAGCGATGAGTCTCCAACCCCATCTATGAGTGTGGGCACCTTCTTACAGTACATTACAAGCATGCTGGAAACATTGCTCACTAGGGTGGATGGCATAAATGAGGCTTTGGTGGGCACGGTAGCAGACATGCGCAACCTCCAGGATAAAATGAATGTAGTCGAGCAGAAAACTGAGGCCTTGGAGATGTAACAGCACAAGTTCTGGCAATACCTCCAAGCCCAGGAAACCAAGTGCCATAACAACAAATGGATCATAGACATCCTCAAAGGCTCCGAGGGCCAAGATATGGAACGTTTTTTAAATGATGCCATTCCGCAGATGCTGGGCGAAAGATGAAAATGGCCTGTCAAAGTCAAGAGAGTGCACAAGCCATCTAGCAGGGCTTGCACATCAGGGCATTCCCATGGCCTTTATAGTGTACCTTTACAGTACCCTACTAAAGAAAGAGTGCTATGGGCAGCCAGGGATAAAGGATATTATATAGCAGTGCAGCAAGATTTCTTTTTCTGTGATTTCTCACAGGAGGCCATGGTGAGATGGAAGGCCTTTGTCCCTATCAACAAAATACTCCAAGTCCAGGGCTTTCAATACTGTCTCAAGAATCTTACCTCACTCCTAGTCACCAAGGATGGTAGAGAAATTGTTGCTTCCCAGCCAAAAGACATTGATACCTTGGCCTCTAGACATTGACTGAATATACCTCTTCAGACTACAACACTCAGATGCCTCTGGGTGCCAGAGGACCGTAACCAGTGCAGAGGGAACAAAAAAGTGGAGGGTCTGAATCTAGGGAGCTCTAATTCTGACCGGTCTGGTCTACCACATGTAGGTTCCCCCAATCTCACCTACAGGAATGGCTCAGAAACTCCTACTGCCACTGTTTTTAGATTTAATGCTCCCACTGCTGCACCAATAGCCATATCACAGTGTTCTCCTACACAGCTATCCTGCTCCAGACAATGCTTCAGAAGTGGCCAGACCCTGTCTCCAGACCACCATCTGAATGCTCCACCAGCTAAATTCCCTAGAGATGACTCCTCACCAGTTGAGGCTGATGTAACGCTGGATGCCCCTCCAATGGATGTGATGACTCCCTGAGATTGGTCTGAACTCCCCAGTGATGTTGGCACCCCTGATGAAGCAACCCAGCTACCTATCAAGCCCGGACTTAAATCATTCGCAGAAGCTGCAGCCACTGGCCTGTCTGGTTTCACGACCTCAGCCTCCCTGATGGAAGACCCTCTAGCATAAAGAGATGTTTGTATACTGCTGTTTATTTTTGGCTGCCTCTCATATCAATGGGGCTCTTCACTCTGCAGGGGATAGAGCATATCTGAGGGGAAAATTACTGTTTTAGCCTATTGAAGCTAGCCTCACTTCCATCGTGTGGCACTTAAGAAAGTTAGCATAAGGGCTTTCCTCTCCCTCTCCTCCCTGTCTGAGGGGCCGCCTGTGTTTATGCCCCACACACCTGTCCACCCTCTTCCTTCTCTTTGTGGACACCAGCCTTATGCGTGCACCCAGCATGAGGGAGGGCCTAAGATAGTCCTGGCAAAATTCTAACCCCTTTGCACTACTCCTTTGTCTCCTAGCATAGACCAGAGCCCAGATACTCCCTAATTCAAGCTACCATTAGCCAGGCTGTCTCCTAGTTATGCAGATGACTCCCCACCAATGTACTCTAATGGCTTGTGGGTTCCCCCCCCCTCCAAGCCCACCCCGGGCTGTAATTAAGACACACTGCACCGTCACTCATATGACTACAGCAGTCAAGGGGCTCCCTCCAACCCCCTCCTCTCCCTGCCCTGGTGCACCTCCCTTCATATCGGGCCCCTCCTTGTTTTCTCCTACCTTTGACTCCCTCTCCCACCTCTCACCCTCTCCTGGTAACATTTTCTACGAGACCATGGAGATACTCCAACAGGTAGTATGCAATCCATTTGGCGCTAACTCAACACCCCCTATTACTTGGTGAGTGGAACAGTGTGGCCGAGATATACCCTTGTGTTAGGGTTTCTTTCATGCATACACCTCTTCACCATTAGTGTACCAGTATTTATCTAGGTACCTCTTTACTAGCCTCACTTCCTAGTTATCTCCCAAACAACTAATCTCTGTGATGCTAACTCAGTTGTCACTGTTTACTATTTTGTACTACTTTTATTACTTAGTTTAGTTGTTATCTTAGCCTTTTCTCAGCTTGTTTGATAACGTTGTTGTTGTTCTATTTACAATCTATAGGATACTATCACTGCACTTCTCACTGACAGACTTAATTGAGCAGGTGTCATTGTCACTACTGCCTAATAGTTTCAGGTGCCCCTCTCACCTCTTCTCCACTTCTGCTGTTCCTGGGGTGAGTACACTTAGTTTTGACCACTTTCTGGGAATCAAAATGCTGAATTCCAACCTGGGGATTAAATTTGTATCCTGGAGTGTAAAAGGGCTGAACCACCCTGTCAAATGTACTAAGATCCTCCAGCACTTATGCTCCCTGCAAGTTGATATTGTATTCCTGGAAGAAACGCACCTCACTGCCGGGACCGTACAATGGCTGAAAAAATCCCGGGTGGGGAAGGCTGTTGCTAGTTCGGCCTCTACGAAGTCAAGAGATGTAGCTGTATTAGTTCGACACTCCTGCTCTTGGGTAGAGGAAGAGGTTAAAACCGATAAGCAGGGACACTGGGTAGCCACCAGATTTACCTTCCCTGGGAGAAAAGCAGTGTTGGTCAATGTATATGGCCCCAATTCAGACAGCAACGACTTCTTTCTCGACCTTAGTCAAGCTATTACTTCTCTTACAGAAACCCACTCTCACATACCAATTCTGACTGGAGGTGATGTCAATCTGGTGCCAAACATTTTTCTAGACAAGTCCAAGCCCACTCCCCAGACACACCCCAGAGCCCGAATGGCTTTTCAAGACATGGTAGATGAGTGGGGCCTAGTAGATGTATGGAAGCGTGATCATCCATCTGGGCAGGACTGCACTTTTTATTCTGCTGCCCACTCTACCTACAGCCATATAGATTTCTGGCTGGCTAACTCGGTAGCCGCTCACAATATAGCATCGCCTCAAATTGACAATATCTTTATCTCTGACCATGCCCCTGTTATGTGTTCCTGCACCCCATTAGGGCACACTAACTCTGGTACCAGATGGCAATGTAACCCAGTGCTATTGCAGGATCCCAAATTTCACTGGGTGGTGTAATCAGCAGCTAGAGACTGCTTTGCCATCAACACAACAGGGGAGGTTACTGCTGGAACGTATGGAAAGCTTTTAAGGCTGTCCTACGAGGCCACATTATTTACTTACTATTTATTATACATATCGGAATTACAACCCTTTGAGTCAAGGACTCATTTCCAAAGGCTCCATGTCAGTTCCAACAGATTCAACACGTAGAGAGCAACAAAGGTGCAATACGATAACAGGAGGTTACAGAAGTTTTGGTACATACCAAACAGCGAACAGCAAACAATATCCATATATTTGCAGGTGGCAGTACAAACAAAATAGAGTACAGAGCAATCCAGTGCCCAGATAAAATTACAGTTTGCAGTAGCAGTACAGAGGTCTATACAGTGTGATAGCTAGGCTCCAAGGACAAATACCGTAATTCAGAAGTGCAGCCTGAGATAAGGTGATTGTCGTCATGAGTCTAGCAAAGGGCCCGGAGAGGGAGCGGGGGGCACCTATGGGCTAGGATCCCACCTGTGGAGTGCATTTGCAGCTGCAAGTGGAGAAAATGTGGCTCTTGAGAGCTGCCTTAAAAGGACCTATTTTAGTGAGCAAGGAGATTGAGGAGGGGAGGGCGTTGAACCAGTGTGGCGCCCTGTAACAAAATGATCTCTGGGCGAGTGACGTCCGCACCCTCGGGACTCTGAGAGCTGCCTTAGTGGAGCCACGAGTAGAGGCAGAGGGGGAAGCAGGATGGAGGGAGGCGGACACCCCTGGGGGGGAGAGACCTAGAAGTATTTGTTTAGCCAGGAGGCAGGTCTGATACTGTGACCACTTTTCTAGATTGAGTATGTTGACCAGAGAATATAGAGTGCATGCATGAGTCCATTTGTCTGTACCAGTGAGGAGCCTGCAGACGTTATTTAGGGATAGTTGGATTCTCCTGAGGGCGGTGGCATCAGCAGCAGTGTAGACAGGGAGGCCATAATCTACAAGCGACAGGACAGAGGAGGAGACAGCCAATCTGAGGGCATCCAGTGGAAGGCAGTCCTTATGACGATAGAGAAGGCCTATGCGCATGTTACTTGCTGAGGTGAGCAGGTTGATATGCGAGTGAAAGGTGAGGGCAGAACTGAAGGTAATGCCCAGGTATTTGTAGCTGCTAACTTGTTCTAGTGGGTGGAGTGAGCTGGATAGTATATGGAGGGGCAAGTTTTTTGCCTTATTTTGATGGTGAGCAAACAACATAACTTTTGTTTTTTAATGTTAATGACCAGCCTGCGGTCATTGAACCAGTTTCCAATTTGGCTAAAAGAGTACTGGAGGGAGGCCTGAAGAGAAGAGAGGTCAGGGTGGGAGGAGAGAAAAACAGCACCATCTGCATATAGCAGGACTTTGCTGGAACAGAAGTTGGGTAGGGCATTTGCATAGAGACTAAAAAGAAGATGGCCCAAGATGGAGCCCTGTGGGACCCGGAGTGAACAGGGCAGGTGCCATAGAGGATGTTGTTTATTTTGACACACTGGGACCTTGAAGAGAGATAGCTAGAGAACCAGTCCAGTGGGCCTTGGGAAAAGCCTAGTTGAAGGAGGGTGTCAAGTAGGAGTGGGTGACAGACTGTATCAAAGGCCTTGGAGAGGGAGATGTAGATAGCCCCTGCAAGGTGGTCTTTGTCAAGAGTTTCGTGAAGGAAGTTTGAAAAGTCCACGAGAGCAGTGGCCGTACTATGACCTGGACGGAAGTCATGTTGCTCTCTGCATAGTAGATTGTTGGAGGCAAGATATTCAGATAATTGGTCTGCCACTATTTTTTCCAGGGCTTTAGAGAGAGGGGGAAGAATAGAGATCAGCCGATAGTTGCCAGGTGAGGAGGTGTCACCACTTTTGAAGATAGGGGTGATCACAGCCTTTTTCCAAGCTAAGAGGAACTGGCCCAGGCAAAGGGAGCGGTTGAGTAAATCAGTCAGGGGGTTAAGTACTACATCAAGGACCTGCCATATGATCCTAGCATCCAGGGGGTCAGAAGAGGGGCTGGTAACACTGAGGGCTTTGTTAGATAGTGCCATTATCTCTTACGCAGCCACCAAAAATCAGGCTAAGAGAGAGACCCTCAATCAACTTCAAATGGAACTTTCACAGTTGGAGGCCCACTTCAAAGCATCTACTATCTCCCCATTGGACCGGTCCCTCATCAGGAAAATCACTGGGGTCAAATACCTCATCAACACCCTACTTCAACAGAACGCAGAGTGGACACTGCTCCGAACCAAGCATGCCCATTGGGAGGAAGGGGACAAGGGTGGGAAACTTCTTGCCTACCAGTTGAGAAAGCAACAGGATTCTTCTTGCATTCATACCCTCAAGGAGGCTTCCAGACTAGTGACTTTGGATCCCAAAAGCATCAATGCTCGCATGCAGCAATTTCATCAGGAGCTGTACCAATCCTGCACCTCTCTGAGTTCTGCCCAATTATCTAATGAACTCAGAGAGTTCTGTCTCTCCTCTGATGTACCGCATCTTTCCCCGGCCATGGTGGAGGCCTTGGATAAACCATTTTCAGTCACTGAACTCAAGCTAGCCCTCTCACAATTGGTGAAGAGTAAAGCCCCAGGGCCTGATGGCATGACCGCAGAGATCTACCAACTTCTCAGCCATGAGATTGCCTGCCCTCTTCTTCTTGAACTGAAAGAGGATCATGCTGCCAGTATACTCCCCCCACAATGCAAGAAGCCCTTGTCACTCTACTTCTGAAAAAATCTGATGACCCCTTGGATTACACCAACTTCTGACCCATTTCCCTCATTTCAGTTGATACCAAAATAGCAGCCAAAATCTTGCCCAACCGGATGATAGAAGCACTGCCATCCATAATCCATCTCTTCCAAGTTGGTTTTACTAAAGGAAAGTCCATGTCCGACAATGCCTGACTGCTTCTCAACCTTAAATGGTGGGCTCTACAGTCTCAAACCCCTATGGCAGCCATGGCAGTGGACTTCTCAAAGCATTCGACTCAGTTGAATGGCCCTACCTACATGAAGTTCTCCACCTGTATTGTTTTGGTCCCTATTTCTGCCAATGGGTCTCCACCCTATATAACTCCCCGATGGCCAAGATTCTTACCAACCAGGACATCTCTCTCCCATTTCCACTATACAGGGGCACCCATCAAGGTTGTCCTCTTTCGCCACTGTTGTTTCTAGTAGCCCTGGATCTGCTAACTTGGAAACTTCTCTCCTCCAATGAAATTTCTGGTATCCAGGTGGGACAGCATTCCTACCTGACCGCCTCCTATACGGATGACCTTTAACTCACCCTCTCCCACCCATGAGACTCCCTCCGACAATACTGGCCACTCTGCAAGACCTTGCCCGGCTCTCTGGTTTGCAAGTTAATCGGAGGAAAACCATCTTAGCCCCCTTAAATACTGCTTGTAGTAAAGAATGCCTGAAGGGCACAGACCTGGCCTGGGCACCTCAAGGCTTCTCATATCTTGGTGTGGTGATTCCTTCCAAATGGAAGGACTTAGAGGTTTCAAATTTTTCACCCCTGTTGTCTAACCTTTCAACAGAGATCAATCGTTGGCATCGGCTAAACCTTTCTGTCCGAGACAAGGTAGCTGATGTACTCATGTTCCTCCTCCCAAAGGTGGTCTATCTCCTCAACAACCTCCCTGTTCCCCTTTCCCCTAAACTGTACCACTCCTTGGACAAAATGATCTCACTTTTGCTTTGAGATGGTAAGAAGCCACGTTGGAGTTGCGGCAAGCTTAGAGTCCATTGGAATGGGGCGGCTTAGGTCTCCCATGGTTTCAGGGATATCACCTTGCATACCTGTCTGCTCAAGCCATGAAATGGTTTATCCCACTCCAATTGCAGCCTCCTCTCTGGTTACAGCTGGAAACTCAGATACTGAGGGGGTGTTCTCCTAGTGCACTGCTGTCATTTGCTCACTTGCTGCCTCATACCTTAACCCAAGTGATTTCAGAGACCAGGAGGTCTTGGTGTCAACTCATGGCACTATCTGATACCCCCAAATCTGCATGGCCCCTTCCCCTGAGATATGTCAGCCTATGGAACAATCGACTCCTGACCGTGGATAAAAAAAAACCTACACTGGCCCAGCTGGGAGAATCGGGGACTCAGGCTCATCCAAGACCTGTACCTGCCTGACTCTGCTGAATTAAGGTCCTTCAAGCAATTGCTATCTCAATACAATCTCTCTGCCAAAGATCTTAGGTGCTACCTCCAAATCTGGAGTGCGATCCACACCCTTAAGCTGACATACTCTCCAGACCCTAAATGGCAGTGGCTAGAGACTACAAAAGAACACCGCCTCTCGAGGACCAGCCGGACATTTTTATCAGGTATGGCATGACTCCCAACCGAGCCACACTGACTCTTGTTGCCTGGCCTGGGCTGCCAACTTACAACACCCCATCCCACCAGAGGTTTGGTCCTGATGTCTCCGGTTGGCTCACTCTGCCTATAAGGATGCCAAGAGTCAGCTGATTCAACTTAAAATTTTCCTTCTATGGTATAGGACCCCGGGCTTCCTCCATTCATGGAGAATACTCCCTCATGCCCGATGCTGGAGATGTCAACATAGTCCTGCTCATATTACATAGATTACATAGACGATACTGAGCATAAAGACATTCGTCCGTGAGCTCGCAAGTAACACCTAGTTATATCCTTTTATAATCTTCCTTTCCAAGAATTTATCTAGCTGTGTTTTAAATTCCTGCATTGTACTGCTTTCCACAACCTCTCCTGGTGGCATATTCCAAATTTCTGTTACCCTATTACTTAACCAGTATTTCCTTCTATTTGTTTTATATCTATCCTTAACCAGTTGGTAACAATATCCTCTAGTGTCATATATTTGAGCCCTTATAACCAAGCCCAGTAAGTCCCATAAGCTAGTATCGGTCCATGCCCTATATATCAAACACATATCGGCTCTCATTCTACGATATTCCAGTGAATACAGCTCCAAATCCTGCAGTCTCTGCTCATAACTCAATCCATCCAATCTCTTGATTCTCTTTGTAAGTCTCCTCTGTACCCCCTCCATCAGTGCAACATCCCTCCTCATATATTGCACATTCTCTGGCAGTGCCCTCACCTTGCCTCTTTTTGGCCCTCTGTTTCCTCTGATTGTTCCAGTATACTGGGCCAAACAATTGATCTATCGGACCCCATGCTCCTTTTAGGGGACACCTCCTCACTTCACTCACTACCCCCATACATAGGGAATGGGTTCTGGCAGCTCTCTTGGAGGCTAAGCAAATTCTACTAATGAAGTGGCGGTAGCCCTTACCACCTGCAGTTTCATCCTGGCATGCTACACTGGCCAAACTGGCCATCCTGGAAAGATTGTCTTACTTTAAGACTGGGTAGCTCACTAGCTACTCTCGCAAGTAGGAGATGTACTTGCACTCCCCCTTTTGCAAAGTCCCTCCGCCTCCTCCTAGTAATCCCCCAGTTTGATGCACTCCATCCTGATCCCATTTGACATCTCCTTCCATTATCCCTGCCTGTTCCCTCTCCCCCCCCTCCACTGGTTGGAAACTTAGTGCAGCTGAAACTCATTGCTATCTGACCCTGCTCTTTTTCTCTGTCAGATGTGAAGTTCCTATATTTGTTCCCTGTGCTTTTCTCCCATTTCTAGCCAAGCATATCAAGCTAAAGATTATTTGTTTACCTGCTTTGTATGCTGCCTGCTTTGACTGTGACCCCTCTCACTGATTATGTTTATAATGGACTGTATGAGCACTCTGATAACTTTTACTTTATCAGCTATGGTGTATGTATCCTATAAAGTACTGTTATCTGAAAAACTCAATAAACTTTTCTATGATAAAAAAAAATAGCACCAAGCAATTCACACATTTTCTTCTCAGCGACACCACATACCATCACAAAATACACACTCCTGCCCTATTGTATAAACCACATACATGATGGGCTGGAGTAAAAGACAGGAAATATCTAAACTCGTGAACAGTGACCTTGGGATACCTTCACTCATGGCTCCACTACGCTCCACCACTTGGGAGTATCCCGAGGTCACTGTTCACTCATTTAGATGTTTCCCATATTTTACTCCAGCCCATCATGTGTCATATATATATATATATATATATATATATATATATATACACACACACACGGCAGTATATAAAATCATGGGGCCCTTGGGTCTACCAGGTACACACCTCTGAGGGACCCGGCCTGAGTTCTGTTGATGGATAATAGGTTTGCACGGTGCCTCCACCTGGGGCAGTGGCAAGGAATTCCCGTAGAAAATATGCAGGTTACCACCCCCAGAAAATAACAATATCTGCCCCCTGTACACTTTTCCACCACAATGAAAACCCCCAACACACACAGTAACTAGGACTCACAAAGTCACAGGCACAAGATTTAACATGCAAACAAAAGTGAGATTTATTTGGGGGAAGGGAACAGAGGAAATAACAAACAGCACAACCACTATGCCACTTTAAAAAAAACAGTTAGGGTGCACCCTGAAATGTCTTTTTATGCAATGGGTACCTCACCGGACAGTGATGCAGGCCTGTAGTCTTTTGATGGGGCCCAGATGCTTTAAAATGTTCAACTTTAGCCAATGACCTGGGCACAGCTTTTACTTGGAACAATCCAGCCCAGGCCTTACCCCCCTTGAGCTAACTAGTTAGCTAGCTAGCTGTTAAAGACTCACCAAAGCTGCAGCCCGGGGTACTTACAGCTCTGAGGTACACAATAAAGGGGGGGTTCAACAGGTTGAGATGCAGTCGAACAGGCTGTTGCATGGTACCATGGAGGTATGCTGAGGATGTAGCCCCAAGGCTGGATAACTGGTAAAATTGAAGAAGCTGTTCTTCACCTGCCTGCCCTTGCCAAGTTTGCCAATGGGTCTTTGTAGACAATTTTCACCAGGCAGGCCTCTCAAAGCCTTCGGTTGCTGGTCCTTTTTTTCCTTCTTTAGTCTAGAGATTACTGAGACTTGGTCCCCTAGACCCCTCTGTTGCACACCCTGGGCCCAAACAGATTACAGCTGAGCTTTCACACAGTTCCTTGACCCAGCTCTATCGCTCTTTGCTTATCTGTTCACTGAGGTGTTGGCCCTTTCACAGGCCCTGTCCACAGCACATTTAGTGTTAATGGGTGACTCTGGATGTGTGAAAATACATTGGGTGACATAACAGTGTTAGTGACAGTGTATGTGAGCGAATAGTAAGTACTGTGACTGTATTTAATGAGCGCATCAGTCGTTTCAGCGATTCATTTTTCTGGTGCCTGGAATTATAGCCCACTCCAGTATCCAATTGCCCCATGGAGTTGCAATCCTTTAGGTAGGGGAGTAGGGAGCGCAGCCCCCCCATGGGAGTATAGGGGGGTAGAGCCTCCCTGCATGACATGGTTGGGCGAGTGCGGATGGCAGCATTCATCAGCAATATCACGATTTGACTAAACAGATCTTGCAGATTGTCGCAGAGTATCCCACCCGTATGTGCCAAGAATATTTGTATGGCATCGCTTATAATCTGCAGGTACACATTGTAATAGAACCATATTCATCGTATGTAGACATTCGCCCATGTCGGTGTAGCTCTTTAATTCATTCACTGAGCTCTGCTGTCACTATAATAGCATTCAATGTAATTTTTTCGCCCAAATTGTATTTGCCCATTAATACGTGTTGTCTTGACATGGAACCATAGAAAAGGCTTGGCTTTCATTAGTTTGGTGAAAAAATATTAATTAATTCCTGAGTTATAAGGATTTGAAATTTCGGTTCTGAGCATGCACAGTAGGGTCTTTCAGATAGATGTTTGATATGAAATAAAAATTTGCAGTTTACAAAGGCTTTGTTTGTGTGAGCCAAATTTCTTGTGTGTGAGTGCCACAAAACAAGACTGCAGTTTAACAAAATAAGAATCTCAGTTCATGAAAGAAGATTGTGGGACTTAGGTATTTTTTAATAGTTTTATTTTGTGAGCCGACCTTCTTTTGTGATCAAAAAATATCTCACAAAAGAAGAATCTTAGCTCACAAAAGAAGATGGTGGGATTTCAGTTTTTTTATAGACCTTTCATGAGCTTGCTTTCTTTTTTCATGAGTCACCAAAGAAATCATGAAAGAAGAAGGTCTGCTCATGAAAGAACAATGAAAAAGATGAAGTCCCACCATCTTCTTTTGTGAGCCGAGTTTGTTCTTTTGTGATTTCTGTCATACCGTCATTTTTCAAATCCTACTTGAAACTTGTTTTCGCACTTGTGGTGTGAAATGATGTTTCAGTCAGGATTCAACAATTTTCACCTTCCAGGTTCATGAGGAGGGGTCATAACATGTCTGTGTTGAAAATCTGGGGTCAAAATATTTAAAAAAAAACAAAGTTAATAGTGTACATCGGAGTTCTTCTATGCTCACTCAAAAGTGGTAGCATGTCAAATGAGCATGGTAAATTGAACAATGTAATTTGAGCTATTCCAAAAGAGCGCAACACATTTGGGCATCTGTAGAAATATGGCAACCACTACACTTGAGCGATTAGTCATTCGGGTGATTAATTATATAGCTTACCTCCTGCATCCATGTGCAACATGGTGTTGTAATCCTAGAGATGGGGGATCAGGGGGTGAAGGGGGGCATAGCTCCCCTGTGTGACAAGGATCCACCTGTGGCTGATGGTGGATAAAGGTGGGTGGGTGTGTTGGGGAAAGCAATGGCTGAACATGGAGGTGGAGTTCACTAGGAGCCAGAGGGGGATACCACTGCTCATTTACAGTGGCTTTGTCTATTGACTGGATAAAGAGGTCCATATAAAGGTTTACTGGAGGTGCCGGGAGCATCATCAGTACCACTGTCCCGCATGAGTGCACACCATTGTGGACCACATTGTTGCTGAGCCCCGGGGACATAATCATGTGGTTGGACACTGCAGATATTGGGTCAAGGAGAGTGTTGACTGACCTGAGGGAGAGGTCGAGGAGTAGTTCCAGCAGCATGGCTCAGGTGGTTGCTGAAAGCACTGCTGGCACATCAGATGCAGTGTTTGGAGCCTTGCCTGATGTGCATTTGCTGAGGAGGACCATTCAGAGAGAGCATATCTGGTGACACCCAGTAGTCCTGCTGAACTGGTGGTTCCATTTCAGTATACCCGGACTCTGAGTGGTGAGAGATTTCTGCTGTGGGATAGCGGGACTGGGGATGACTGCATTGTTATGTATGCTGCAGACTGTGGACTGAGTTTTCTGTCTAACTGCACTCAATGATTCATGGGCAGAACTTTGCACTGTTATCCTCTGATGTTCAACCAGTTGTATACAGTACATGTATACAGTACATGGGCTGTGGGGTGGCTGTGTGATGCCCATAGTCTAATGGTGCACCTGAAGAATGGTCTGCCAAAATGTGTCTGCAAGTTTGCTTGATTTTGAGAAGGTGCCTATGCACTCTGTGGCTGCTGCATTTCCAAATGCTACTGTGAAGGGGTGCTATTTTCACTTCAGCCAAGTGGTGTGGAAGAGAATGCAGCAGTGCTCGGATGAGGCAAGCAGGTATGCCGCTGATATGGAATATGTCTTAAATATTTGTATGTTTTGGTGCTTGCCTTTGTGCCTGTGCAGGACGTTGTCCAGGCTTTTGATGAATTGTGGGATATGCCATTCTATGAGGAGTATGAAGCTACCCCACGGACATTGCTGGACTATTACGAAGATACATGGATCGGCCGTCCAATGAACCATTCTGGATGGTGCCAACCCATGTGTTTGATAGAATTGTAGAATTGCTATGAGTCTGTGAGGGCTGGCCAGACTCGTACAAATAATGCTGTTGAGGAGTGGCATCGTGGGTATTATATCCATTTTGGTGCAAGCCATCCCAATATTTAGCATTTTTTTAATGCATTCAGGAAGAAGAACATTTGACAGAGGTGCGAATGGAGCAAATCATTTCTGGTGCAGCCGATGGAAGTCGCAGGAGGTGGTACTGGGATCTCACAGAATGCCTAGTACAGGTGGTGGGGGAGTAGGGGCTCATACATGGCTGGAGTAATTGTGTGGTGTTGCATATAATATACGCGTGTAGTTGTGTAAAATAATTGCTAAAATTACATTCGTAGTAATGTACAGTCGCCTTAATTACGTTCGCTCAGTAAAACTCGCTCAAATTGCAGTCACCCATTAATCCTCACTCAAATAACACAGACTGCTCAAAAATTCAGTAATGTTTAATATTTTGACCCCAAAGTTTCAGCATATCCATTTTGTCACACCACCTCATGAATGTGGCTGATGTCTTTGTTAAAATTCTGACCAAAATGTGTTTTTCGCACCTGTGGTATCAAATTATGTTTCGGTGGGGATTTGAAAATTGTCACCTACCTGGTCAATGAAGCTTGATCATAAGATAGGTATGTCATTTGTATGGGGAATGGGTCTTCCTAGGATTAAGTTATCTATTTTGAAACTTTCCTTAGCCTGGGGGGGCACTCCCTGACCCTGCTTTATATGCTGAAGCCACATTTCTACATATTATCCTAATGTGGGTGGCAAAAGACTACCAAATGCCCTGGAAAACCCTTGAGTTTCAAATTAACTGTCTTTTCATTATAGATAAAATACTTTTCTCCTCGGAAGGTCGATCACTTTCTTCCTCTGTTTTTACCAAAGTTACTGCCCATATATATCAAACTCGGAAAAAAATGAGAAGGACAAAAGCAATATGTATAGTTTATGAAAATTGTAAACTGATCACTGAGGATGAGTCATTTCTCCCAAATACAAGTGACCTTGCTTTTAAATGATGGAGGCAGTTAGGTCTTTCACACTTTTATCAATTATTATTGCCTCAAGGTATCATCCCGTCTAATATTATAAAGTCCCGATTCGATCTCTGCCAATCAGGCCAATTTCGCTATTTTTAGGTGCGTAATCATATTCTAAGAAATCCATCTATCCAACCCATTACACTAATCCCTTATCTGGGTTACTAAAATGATTCGATGGGACAATAAAGGGGAGTCTAGAGAGCCACCTTATTGGAAACATCTAGAAGGCTTTGAGGGACGAATCTGTAATAAATACAAACTCTGTTTTGATGGAGTGGAATAGAGATCTTGACCTTGAGGTCCCCTGGGAAGCCTGGTCGGAGGCTACTATCCCAGCAATTAAAATAACCTCTTCTCCAACTTGACGTGATTTTGCCTGGAAGTGTCATGTAAGATATTTTTGCTCACCAGCGGTCCTCAGACACTACCTTCTGGAGAGATATGGCCAGTGTTGGTGAAACTGTGGCTGTCAACGAGCCTCATTAGGTCATATCTTCTGATCATGCCCATATATGATGCCATTTTGGATCTCACTTCAATGTGAAATCACTAGATGCCTAGATGAAAATATTAAACTTACAGGGGAACAGGTTCTACTGTTGGTCTTCCCTGATCACTCTCCACCTTGGCAAAACATAGAAACATAGAATTTGATGGCAGATAAGGACCGCTTGGCCCACCCAGTCTGCCCATTTCCCTACCTACTGGATAAGCTGCAGATCCTAGTTAACCAGCAGCCTACTTCTTCTTACCCCCCCCCCAGAATTGCCTTATGACTGTCCCATGCATGCTTGAATTCCACCACTGATTTTGACTCCACAACCTCCTCGGGAAGGCCGTTCCATGCATCCACAACCTCACTGTGAAAAATACTTTTTAAATTACCTCTGAGCCGCCCCTCTATCTTCAGATTGTGCCTCTTGTTCTTGCACACCCTTTTTTTGAAAGATGCTACCCTCTTGGACTTTGTTGATTCCCTTGAGGTGCTTGAAAGTTTCTATCATGTCCCCCTCTCCTCCTTTCCTTGAGGCTATACATATTAAGCTCAAGTCTCTCTTCATATGTCTTCCGGTGCAGACCCTGCACCATTTTAGTTGCCCTCCTCTGGACAGCTTCCATCCTGTCTATGTCTTTGCAGAGATTGGGTCTCCAGAACTGCACACAGTACTCCAGATGGGGTCTCACCAGCTGTCTGTACAGAGGGATAATAACTTCCTGTTTTCTACTGGTGATGCCTCTCCCTATGCATCCCAGTAACCCCCCCAGCCCTCCTTGCTGCCCTCACATTGCTTGCCCACCTTTAGGTCATCTGATATGACTACCCCCAGGTCCCTTTCCATTTTTGTTGTTGTTAGTATCTCACCCCCATTGTGTACTCTTCCCCTGGGTTTTTGTTTCCCAGGTGCATTACCTTGTACTTCTTAGCATTGAATCTAAGTTGCCATACGTTTGACCATTCCTCTAACCTTGCCAAGTCCTTCTCATCCTTTCCACCCCACCTGTGCATCAACTCTGTTGCAGATCTTAGTGTCATCTGAAAAGAGACATACTTTTCCTTCCAGTCCTTCCATAATGTAAACTATAAAGACATTGAAGAGGACCGATCCTAATACTGAACCCCGCGGTACCCCACTAGTAACCCTCCTTTCTTCTGAGTGGACTCCATTTACTATTACTCTCTGTGTCCTATTCTCCAGCCAATTTTTTACCCAGGCTGTCATCTTGGACCCACTCCCAGGCTAGCTAACTTATATTAATCTTTTGTGTGGACTGTGTCAAATGCCTTGCTAAAGTCTTGGTAGGCCATGTCCACAGCCCCTCCTGATCTACTACTTTGGTCACCCATTCAAAGAAATCTATCAGATTTGTCTGGCATGACCTTTCCGCTGTGAATCCATGCTGCCTAGGGTCCTGTGCCCCTCTGGCCTCTAGATACTCGACAGTTCTTTCCTTCAGAAGTGATTCCATCATTTTCCCTATCACTGAGGTTAAACTAACAGGTCTGTAGTTTCCTGCTTCTGCCTTGCTCCCACTTTTGTGAAGGGGAATCACATCTGCCCTCCTCCAGTCCTCGGGTACCACCCCATCATCCCATGATTTGTTAAAAGGATAGTCAGTGGTGTCACTAGTTCTACCCTTAGCTCTTTTAGAATTCTGGGATGAATCCCATCAGGCCCCATTGCTTTGTCCACCTTCAGTTTTAAGAGTTATTTCAGAACCCTTTCTTCTGTAAATGGGCTGGTATCAACTTCTGTATCCAGTGTGTTACTACTGTTTGTTTTATGTACCCTCCCTCTTCATTTGTAAATACTGAGCAAAAATATTTGTTTAGTATCTCTGCCTTTCACAGTCTCCCTCTGCCCACCCTCCCTCCCTTTATTAAACCTCACTATCCCTCCCTTGGTCTTCCTTTGCTCCCTGATGTACCTATAAAAGGTTTTATTCCCCTTCTTAACTGAGTCGGCTATCTTTTCCTCGGTTTGGGCCTTTGCTGTTCTGACTGCCTTCCCAGCCTCCTTTTGCTTTAACTGATACAGTTCTCTGTCCTGCTCCTTCTGCGATTCCTTGTACTTCCTGAATGCTTTCTTTTTCTCTTGAACCTTCACTGCCACTTCGTTTGAGAACCATAGTGGTTTCTTACATCAAATGTTTTGTTTATTTGCTTCATACAAAGGCTTGTTACCTCTGTGATGGCAGTGTTTATTATTCCCCATTGTTCTTCCACCCCTCCTTCCTGCCCATTTGCTAGTGCTTTCCTTAGGAACTCACCCATTTTGGCAAAGTCAGCCCTCCTAAAGTCCAGTACTTTTGTCTTTGTATGGCTTGACTCTATTGCTGTGTTTATTGTGAACCATACTGTTCGATGGTCGCTAGTTCCAGATAGCACCCACTTACACATCTGTGATCCTCTCTCCATCTCCATTTGAGAGAATCAAGTCTAATATTGCTCCTCTCTCGAGTGGGCTCCAGTACTAGTTGTCTCAAGGCATGCCCCTGTAGGGCATCTAGAATAACTGCACTCTTCGAAGTGGCAGCTGCAACTGCACTCCAGTTTACATCTGGCATATTCAGATCACCCATCAGCAATATCTCCCCTTTTTCTGCCATTCTAAGTATACTTTCTATCATTTCCCTGTCCATTTCCTCCCCCTGAGAAGGGGGTCTGTATACAACCCCTGTGTGTATTGTGGTGCCATTGCCTGTCTCCAAATTTACCCACAGTGCTTCTTCTCCTCCCTGTTTACCCACTTTTCTCCCAATATTTTTATTAGCAGTCAAAAAGGCTGTAACTAGGAAATGGATGACTGATAAAATTCCGACAATTTCAGACTTGAGAATTATCATGAAACAGATATTTTATACTGAGGGTCTTAACTCTAAATTGCAACACAAAGGGCCAAACTACATGCATAAGTGGCAAAAATAGGCTATATATCAGGCCTCAGTCGACCCCAAATTCTCTCCTTAAGAGGAGGTGAGGGTTGAATAATGATAATAATGGGGGAGGGAGGATTTTGGAGGAGGAAGAATAAACAACATAAATAAAATAAGCAATCTTCCTCAGTAGGGAATACCATTTTGGAATAGCAATTCTTAAGTTAAGTAATGACTCATACAAGTTTGGCCTTATGACTGTTGCATGGGGGTCCAGACTAAGCATTGGAGATATTACTACATAATAATGGTACTGACTATAATATAAGGTGTATCCTAATGTGCTGTATTGGATTTTTTCCTTTGGTCTGATCTATTCCTGTAACTGAAGCAATGTGATATATTATATAAGATATCATATACTGAATGTGTGTGTAAAAAAAAAACTTAATAAAAATTAAATAAAAAAAAAAGATAGGTATGTCAAATGTTTTGTGTAAAACATCATAAAATGACCAAGCTATGAGTGAAGGTTGACATGTTTGTTGCAGTTCTGCGCCCTGATGAACCCCACATTTACCAGAGAGCCTGAAGTGCCCTGTACGTCTGCATCTATAGCTGCCTGGAAGCGAAGGGCCCCTTCTTCAGCCTGATGGACTCCTCACTTGGTACAGGGCCTGGTGGGCCCCGCATATCTGCATCTGTAGCTGCACAGAAGCACAGGATCCAGAGAACCCAGGATTTGTATCTGCGGCATGCACACCACAAGACATACATACTCATTTGTCGATGCAGATACAAATCCACGATACTCAAATCACAATATGCCTCTATGTGCATAAAGGTATGTCGACCGGACAATGACTCTGGGATGATGAAGTCCTTAACATGACAATGTTGACAGGTTTCGACATTGTTGATGTTAAGGACCCAAGAGTGGAAATCTGCACTTTCGCCATCCATCACCCCCCCACCCCATGAACTAACTCTGACTCGGGGTTAGTTATTTTAAGAAGGGGATGTGTGGGGGGTGCAACCCCCCCGAGAGAAAGACACCAATGACTGACAGGAGAAATTTCACCTGTCAACATTGGGAAGCTCGCCATGCTGAAGTTCGACAACACTGTTGTCAATTTGGCATGGTAAAACTGTGCAGAAACACAGATCACTACAGCCACAGACAGATTCATGATACCCAAATTACAACAGTTATTTTCTCTGCAGAAGCACATGCTCCTATGGGGCATGCGCTTCTGAAGCCTCATGTACTCTTGCACATTATAAGACATACACACATTTGATGGGCCTGAGTTTCTGCAGCCACAGATTTAAGACATACACACCGACCTCTGACTACAGAACCACAGGTGAAACATAACAGTAGATATACTGTAGGGTAGCTGGTTGCTGTAAAACAGAAACAGTAGGTCAGGATTATTTAACTCAAGAGTTGCTTCATCCTGCAGTAAAATATAGAGTGATCATACCTTGTATGATCATCCAAAAAGCTTTTCTTCATTAAACTCCATGTTTGCAAATGTACTTCTTAGATAACTGAAACATCAGCCAAGGAAGCAACTCACATACAAAAAAAAATTCTACCAATATAAAATTTAAAAAGTATAAAAGACAAGATATGGACATTAAATCTAAAACCGGTAGATTCTTGAAAGTACCACTCTATTACTGATAGACACTTTAAACATTTTTTCAAATTCCATTGCTAACATACTCTACGAGCTAGAGGCAAAGTTGAGTGTCATGTTTTGCTAGAGCATACCATCAACGAGATTTGGATTTAATGTCCATATCTTTTCTTTTATACTATTATATTGGTGAAATTTTTTATGCGAGTGGTACAGCACTATTGCACTTTATTTTTCCTATTTTAAAATTGTTCATTTACATGTATGTATAGTGCATTTCCAGATGTATGTGCTTTTAAGAGCAAGCAGTATTTATTTATTTAGTTTTTGTTTACCGGGTAGGTGCGCTAGCCAGCAGGTGACTATTTTCAGGCACGACCCAGGAGAGTACAATACATCATAACACATGGAAGCAACAATACAATTGAGGCAACAACCATACAAGTACATTCCAGACATATAGAGGCGGTTCCAGCTAGTCTAACATGATTTAGGCTATACTAAGCAGTGACCAGCAGGCCAAGAGCAAGGAGGTGTTTACAGGGGAGTGTTGGTACAGGTAAGGGGTAAGGAAGGAGGGAGTATAGGGCCAAAAGGACTGCTTACAGCTTTACGGGGAATGCGTGGCAGGGCACACTGGGTTTGTGGTCTCAGCCAGGCAGGATGATGTGGAGTGACAGGAAGGGGTGCAGGCAACAGGAATAGTGGAGAAGTAGTCGGCCAGTGCATATCAGAGGGGGGCTGGGCCATATATGGGAAACATATAGAGCACCCAGCAGCAGAAAAGTCAGGAGGAGGAGTAGAAGGATCCAGAACTCGGCCGGCAACAGCCAGCCTGAGCAGCAGCAGGGGACCCAGGGAAGTAAGGAGGATGCCAGAGACATCCCATGTAGGCTAGAGGGATGCCAGGTTCATGGCCCCACAGTCAGGGATGAAGAATATGGGAGGGGTGGATGGGAGGAAAGGGCGGCATGAAATACGGCTTTGGCGGGTAGGAGGCATGTAGGTGCAGCCGCGGGCCTGGTTCCGAGGCTGGGCATGAGGGCCAGTGGCAGTCTCTGGCCTTGGACATCCCAAGTGCAAATGGTAGACAAGAGAAGGGGAGGGAGGAGGTGAGGCATTGATTCCACCAACATCCACCTGTGGTAAGTTTGGGCAGTGCCCAGGTAGATGCAGAGGATAAGAGACGGAGGAAGGGTGGAAGGAGCCAGAATCTGTCGGCCATCAGCAGCCAGACAGAGCAGCAGGGTGCCCAGGGAAGTAGAGAGGATGTCAGAGACATCCGGTGGCAGAAGCTAGAGGGATGCCAGGTTCATGCTACCACTGTCAGGGAAGAAAATGGAAGGGTGGGGGAGTAAAGGCTGCTTGAACATATGGCTTTAGTGGTAGGATATGGTAGGTGCAGCCAGGCTGTGGTTCCGAGGCTGGGCATAAGGCCGTGGCAGTCACTGGCCATGGACATCTTGGCGTTAATGGAGGACAAGTGAGAGGGAGGGAGGAGGTGAGGCCTTACAGTACCAACATCCACCTGTGGCAAGTTTGGGCAGTGCCTAGGTAGCTAGAGGATAAAAACAGTACAAGATACAACAGTAATGTAGGTAGTAGTAAGTAAGTGCATACATTCATAAAACCTATACATAATTATAATTTAAGATAACAATAGGTGAGTTTGAGGAGAGGGTTGGATTTAGGGGAGAGAACAAAAGGAGGGTAGTATGGAAACCAGTAGCAGGGGCGGGGGGAGTAGGGGCAGGGAAGATTCAGGGATCAGGTAGGATCAAAGCAGGTGCATAAATCTGAAATGGCCAGGTATAGTCTCAGCCCACGTTTGAAAGAGGGATGCGAGGGTGCTTGCCTGAGGTCCAGAGGAGCTGGTTCCATAACATAGGGGCTGCGTGTTGGAAGGAGCCCGTTCCTTTATTGGCGAGTGAGGAATTTCCAGCAGGTCTTTATCAGCAGATCTGAGCGTATGTTTGGAATCGCAGGAAGAAGAGCTTCGCCAGTGCAGCAGGCTGACTTTGTCTAAGTATAGAATCATTTAGGCAGGCCAGGAAGTACTCCTGATGGCCGAGGGAGAGCCACCAAGGTCCTCATATAGCTGGCAGTGATGAAGAAGTCGTGGGGATTGTGAGCGTATCAGCATACGTTATTGTATGTAACATCCCATTTGTGCATGCAGATTTGTGGGCAGAGGTAAGTATAGACACAGGTAGGCGTTGCCAGCAGGATCCCCACTAGGCAAGTTTAGCGGAGGGAGGTAAGCATAGCTAGTTCTGTAGGCTGCCCTCAACTTGCAGTTTACGCTTTTGCAAGTGGCTTGATATGAAGGTTTAAGTCAAGCGATTGACCTAGTAGGATGCCCAAGTAACGAAGGAGGCAACTATCTGCAGAGGATTTCCACTTAAATCAAGGATGCTCAGGGGTGGAACACATTCGGATCTTTTGAGTGGTGCCTAGTAGCATGGCATTAGTTTTGGAGGAGTTCAGAATGAGGCGGTGTGAGTTTCAGCAATTCTGGACACTGGGTAGAGCTCTATTTAGCGAGGTGTTACTGTGCTCTACATTGGGTGAGCTGGCATAGATAACTAAGTCATCGATGAGAGGAGCGAGGAACAGGCAGGTATTTCATCTGGGAGGTTATTGATGAATAGAGTGAATAGAAGAGGACCCAGAATGGAGCCTTGGGCACTCCAATGTTCATTACCACAGTGGAGGAGATGGCTGAGTTGAATTAACAGCCTGGGACCTGTTGGTCAGGTAGCTCCTGAACCATTCAAGTACAGGGAGGAGCAGCCTATTTTCCTTAGGGAGGATAGGAGCAGGGGGTGGTCAACTAGGTCAAATGCCTTGGTTAGGTCTATAAAGACAGCTCCTGTGTGCTTTCCTTGATCCATACCAGTGAGGATGTCGGTGGTGATTTTAGCTAGAGCCGTCGCAGTACTGTGGTTTTTTCTGAACCTATGTTGTGCATCATTGAGCTGCTTGGTAGTTTCGAGGAATTCCTGGATCTGTATGGCAGCCAGTTTTTCAAGCATTTTGCTGAGTGGGGATAGTATTGCAATAGGCCTGTAATTAGAGATATCTTTTTTGTTCCTTTTTTTGAAGATAGGGGAGATCCTGGACATTTTCCATAGTTCTGGGACTGCACCGCTGGTGAGGGACAAGGTGAAAATTCTTGCTAGTGGTTTAGAGATAAAGTGCACAGCTAGTTTTAAAAGGCGAGGTTCAAGTTGGTCAGAGCCAGGACTGGTGTATTCCAATAATTTTTTTAGATGGTTCAGAACCTGAGAGCTGGTAATAGCTTTGAAATAGAGGAGGTGTGATATAGGTTTTGAGTCACTTGCTAAGGTGGCAGAGTCAGTAAGAGGTACAGTGTCAGCAGGTGGAGGCAGTTGGTGCAGAGCGCTGGTATAGGGAGAGGTCAGAGAACATGCTATTGAAAGCATTTGCTATGGTGATGGGGTTATTGCAATGGAGCCACCTATTTCCATGTCAGATGGTGTAACTGATTGAGGTGTCCCCAGGAATGTTTTATGTGGCCCCAAAATTTACGGGGCTGCGGGGCTGAGTTCTTTAGCAGGTTCTGATAGTATGCACTTTTGCCAGCCTTATGTTCTTCCTGCAAGAATTCTTTCTTGCCTGTAGTTTGTATAGTCCCTAGTCAATTGAGAGCTTTGTAGGTTTTCCAGAGTTTGTCCCTGTATCTTAGTTGTTTTAGAAGATCTTTATGTAGCCATCTAGTTTGTTTTCCCTGACTCTCGATGGATTTTGGTGCATGCTTGTTTTGTACAGGAGCAAATGCTGTAGAAATGTGTTCAGGGCAGCCTCTACATTCCCCATGACGGTATATATCCGACCAGTCAATGCTTGAGATGTCCTGAGGAAGGAGTCTGTGTCCATGTTTGCAAAATTCGTAAAGGTGACCTGCCGAGGTGGGGGGGTGGCTGCCCTGCGCGCCACTGGCAGTAGATAGGGGAGTGATCAGTGATGGTATCTGCCAAGATCCCAGAGCAAGTCATATGTTCAGGTCTGTTTGTCAGGATCCAGTCAATAAGCATACCAGACTGTGGCCCAGACAGTCTAGTGTTTTCCGTGATTTGTTGATGAAAATTTAGGCCTTGCACTAGTGAAGCCAGGGAATTGTGAGAAGGACCTAGCCAGTTCAGGTTGACATCACCAAGGATGATAGCTTCATTTTTGTTGATGCGTTTTAGGGTGAGCTGGAGTGCTTCCTGGAGCCCGTTTACTCCCCCAGAGGGAGGGTTATAAATACAGATTATGTGAAGTTTTTTAGAGCCAAGAGACAGGAGCGCGTGCATTGATTCGCTCGTGGTTTGGGGGTTTGAGTCATTGATGATACTAACGTCCAGGTAAGATTTGTGGTAGAGGGCAACTCCTCCACCCCTCTTTGACCCCGGTCTGTCCCTCCGAATAAGTGAGTAGCCAGGCATGGTGCACAAGGTATCAGGGGTTCCAGGTTTCAGCCAGGTCTCCGACAGGCACAGTGTCGGATCGTGTACACTGAGCCATGCTTCTACTTCAGGCAGGTGATTTAAGAGACTTCTGATGTTCATATGCGATATGAGAAATCCCTTAGTTTTGCTGAGAGATCCTTTGGGGAGCCCCACTCTGGGCTCCTGGATTCAGTTCAATATCCCCAGAAAGTATTATCAGGAGTGATGCTAGGTACAAAAGCGGTGTGCTAAGGAGGTCTGGAGCATTCTTGCATCTCCTTCATTTAATTCTGAGGGAGGACAGAGCTCGATAAGTGCAGCCTTTTGTGGAGAGCAGGTGTTCCCAGGAGGGTTTTGGTCTAAGGTCTGCAATCATGAGGTTGGAGAAACTGAAATCAGTGGCTGAGGGAGGGGTTCTGAGAGTCTCGGAGCGCACTGACAGAGAGACTTCGTTTATGCCCAAGGCTCACACATGGGCAGGGACAGATCAATTTCGGTGGTGTGCCTCCAGGGGGAGGATTTGCCCCATTGCCAAATGATGTAAAATAATCAAATCCACAGGAAAATAACCAGTAAACTGTTTGATCTATGGTAACAAGACAAAGGATGTGTTAAATTCCTGGAACACTGGCCTGGGGCATATGCAGGAAGTTAAAACCCTTTGTCAGTGTCTTCCCTTTGTTTAAATAGTTGTGAATGGTTCTCAAAGACATGCAGTTCCCCCTAGCAACAAGGCAGACGGAAATGTGGACTCAGTTTGCATTCCCCAGGTCAGAGCTTGTAGAATTTCTTAGCTGTACTTACTTTGATTGTGATGGCTTCCAAAAAAGTTGATTTATCATGAGAATCCCAATATCTGTTGGTGATGTTTTCCAGTTTCTTAGTCCAGGAAACTTTCATAGATCACATATCCAAGAATGGTCTAGTTCCTCCAAGCCAAAACACATGAAAATCCACAAAACTAAACTATTGACAGAGACAACATTTTGAGTTCATCTGTTGCTGTAGCTTACTCCCTACGTCAAGGATAAGAGAAGGGTGCTCAGTTACCATTACAGCCTCTGACAAAGCGTAATTAGCATGAAACACATGAAACCTGTCAGGCGATGTGGTGAGGTCTGGAGTGGAGGGAAACAGGAAGAGAAATGAATACTTTGTTTAGTGAGTTACATCCTTGTTTGCTGTTTTCATAATGTATGAAGCACATGTGTTTCTACTGATCCCACTCTAATACCCAAAGTTTCAGCAAGCTGCTTAACAGTAACACGGCAGTCTTCCAAAATCATGTCTTGCACAGCCTTGATGTTTTCTTCATTCACCGCAGTCTTGGACTGTCCTGACCTGGGATCATCTTATTTATTTTATTTATTTAGGGAATCTGAATTACAACCCTTTGAGTCATAGACTCGTTTCCAAAGGCTCCACGTCTTCAAGAGTCTTTCTGCAGTGATGAAATTCTTCAGACTACCTTTAAACTGTTGCATATGATGGTGCATCATCCCCATGCAGTTTCAACATGCCTTCATAAATTTCCTTTGGTTCAGTGTTCTCTAGTGTCAAAAATGTGATGACAGCACGATGCTTGATTTTCTGATTTTCAGCATCCATCATGGTCTACCTGCAATTGACAAAGCATACCTAAGTGGCAAAACAATCTAGAATGTTCTGCCCGTGCTTTCTGAGTTCTGCTCCACGTGGACTATAAGTAGCTGCAACATCAATGGTCTCTGGTATTTCCTTCTATATTAGGCTCAGAACTTTTTAAACCACCCTTGTAAACCACAGCTGTGGTGATACCAATGGTTTGCATGGGACTCAGACTTCATTCCTCATCACCTAGATCCCTAGTACCGGAGACAAACCAGCCAGGATTTGGTTACCCAGAGCAGTGTGTCTTCAGAGTAATATAGTGAGGACCTCTGAAGAGTTATGGACACAATTCATTTGGAGAACAGATGACAGGTTCAGATATTTCCAGATTAGAGACCACATAAACAAGCAGCTAAGGATAGAAAAAAGACAAGACCCACACCAGGATATGAAGGACCTGTCCTTCACAATCCTACATAATACTATTCAACAAAAAGGCATAGAAACATAGACTTTGATGGCAGATAAGGGCTGCTTGGCCCACCTAGTCTGCCCATTTCTCTACCTACAGGATAAGCAGCAGATTCTAGTTAACCAACAGCCTATTTCTTCCTAACCCCCACAAGAATTGTTTTATGTCTGTCGCATGTATTCTTGAATTCTCCCACAGTTTTAGACCCCACAACCTCCTCAGAAAGGCTGTTCTATGCATCCGCTACCCTCTCTGTGAAATAATACTTCCTCACATTGCCCCTGAACTGCCCCCCATCTTTAAATTGTGTCCCCTTGTTCTTGAATGTCTCTTTTTCTGAAAGATGCTACCCTCTTGGACTTTGTTGGTTCCACTGAGGTACTTAAACGTTTCTATCATGTTCCCCCTCTCCCTCCTTTTCTTCAAGGGTATACATAGAAACATAGAAACATAGACTTTGTTTGGCAGATAAGGACCACTTGGCCCAACCAGTCTGCCCATTTCCCTACCTACTGGATAAGCTGCAGATTCTAGTTAACCAACAGCCTACTTCCTGCCACCCCCCACTACAATTGCCTTGTGTCTGTCCCATGCATGTTTGAATTCCCCCACTGTTTTAGCCCCAACAACCTCCCCAGGAAGGCAGTTCCACGCATCCACCACTCTCCATGAAAAGATTTCACATTACCCCTGAGCCTCCCCATCTTCAAATTGTGTCCCCTTGTTCTTGCACATCTCTTTTCTGAAAGATGCTACCTTGTTTAGTTTTGTTGATTCCACTGAGGTACTCAAAAGTTTCCTATCATGTCCCCTCCACTGTCTCTATTCTGTCTATGTCCTTGCAGAGATGGGGTCTCCAGAACTGGATGCAGTACTCCAGATGGGATCTCACCAACTGTCTATACAGAGGATAACAACTTCCTGTTTTCTGCTGGTGATGCCTCTCCATGCATCCCAGTATACCCCAGCTCTCCCTACTGCCTTCTCACACTGCTTGCTAACCTTAAGGTCATCTGATATGATTACCCCCAGGTCCCTTTCCTTTTTTGTTTTTGTTACTACCTCCCCCCGTTGTGTAATCTTTCCCCTGGGTTTTTGTTTCCCAGCTGCATTATTTTGCACTTCTTTGCATTGAATCCTAGCTGCCATACTTCCAACCATTCCTCCAACCTTGTCAAGTCCCTTCTCATCCTTTTCACACCTCCTTGTGTATCAACCCTGTTGCAGATCTTTGTGTCATCTGCAAAGAGGCATACTTTTCCTTCCAGTCTCTCTGCAATGTCACTTATAAAGACATTAAAAAGGACTTGACCCAGTACTGAACCCTGCGGTACCCCACTAGTAACCCCTCTTTCTTCGGAGTGGACTCCATTTACAATTACCTTCTGTGTCCTGTTGTCCAGCCAATGTTTTACCCAGGCTACCACCCTGGGACCCACTCCCAGGCTGGTTAATTTGACTATTAATCTTTTGTGTGGGACTGTGTCAAATGCCTTGCTAAAGTCTAGGTAGGCCATGTCCACAACCCTTCCCTGGTCTACTACTTTGGTCACCCAGTCAAATAAATCAATTAGATTCATCTGACATGACCTTCCCACTGTGAACCCATGCTGCCTTGGGTCCTGTATCCCACTGGCCTCTAGGTACTCAACAATTCTTTCCTTCAGAAGTTATTCCATCACTTTCCCTACCACAGAGGTCAGACTGACAGGTCTGTAGTTTCCTGCCTCTGTCTTGGTTCCACTTTTGTGAAGGGGAATCACATCCGCCTTCCTCCAGTCCTCGGGTACCACACCATCATTCCATGATTTGTTAAAAAGGGTAGTCAGTGGTTTCACTGTTTCTCCCCTTAATTCTTTTAGAACTCTGGGGTGAATTCCATCAGGCCTCATTGCTTTGTCCACCTTCAGTTTTAGGAGTTCTTTCAGAACCCTTTCTTCTGTGAAAGGACTGTGATCGACCCCCCCATCCAGAGTGCTTCTGTTAATTGGATTAGGCACCTCCCCCTCCGCTTTTGTGAATACTGAGCAGAAATATTCGTTCAGTATCCCTGATTTTTCACTATCCCCCTCTGCCCACCCACCGTGCATTCTATTCAGCCTCACTATCCCTCCCTTTGTCTTTCTACACTCCCTGATGTACCTGTAAAAGGTTTTATCGCCCTTCTTTTTTTACAGTTTAAAGTTTATTAACATTATTTTTCATTTTATAGACAAGGCAGATATTCATACATAAAGACAGTATACATTAGTCATTAATTACACATGAATCCACCCCTCCCTTTACCACCCATACCTTTCCCTTCCTCCCTCCTCCCCCATCCCTTTTCTACTAGAGCAACAAGTAATGTAACATCTGATGTTAAGCACATATTATAGCAGGGTTAATCTTATTGGAAATAATTCATACTAAATGTATCTCACTCTATAGTGAATATAGAGCGTAAAGGGGGTTCCATATTTTTATAAACCTGCTCATTGTATTATTCAAGTTAACAATGGCTTTTTCTGTATGCAAGTTAGCCAGGATTTCTGTTAACCATTCATTATAGGAGATTTCCTGCTGATCAAGCCAATGTCGTAATACCAGTTTCTTGACTGGCATGGCAATAAGAGTCATATAATGCTTCTGATTACGAACCTTGATTCCTGAGAGATCACCTATGAGACAAATTTCAGGGGTTAATAGGTCCTTAAGACCTAAAAGGGGATCAAAAAGTTGCTTAATATTATGCCATAGTGGGGAAACTTTCGGGCAAGACCAAAAGATATGATATAATGTCCATTCCTGTTGTTGACATCTGACACATAATGGGGTAGGCTTTAAACTCAACACTTGGCCAGTTTGCAGGGTGTATAGTAAGTATTATGTAGAATATATAGTTGCATCAGTCTTAATCTATCTTGTGTAATTAATTTGTGGCAAGTATGCCAGATAGCCGCCCAGTCAATGTTGTGGCCCAGAAAGAAAGATTCCCAAAGACGGGTTGGTCCAAAGCTATCTGGGAATTTCGAGAGATATAATGTATTATACATTTTGGAGATTGCTTTGGGGCCTCCACTGAACTCCGCTAATTCCTTTCGGAAGGGGATGGGTTGAGCTGTCCCAGGTTTTTGGGCAAAGGACTGTATTAAAATATGTCGGAGTTGTATAATCCTGAAGGTATGCCTGTATGAGATACCTAATTTAGCTATGATTTCTTTTATTGAAAACCATGTATCATTACTTTAGCAAAATAGGTGACATTCAAATCCTGTAATGCGGGAAGCCAGGACAGGGGAATTGGTTTTCCAGTCATTTTGAGGTGTACGTTTCCTGCTATTGGCTGTCTGGGGTCATTAATATGATCGTACTTGAGGAAACGACAAATCTGTGTGTGAATTTTTAAGGATATGGAAATTATCGAGTTCTTCAGCTTTAGGAGGAGGAGACGTTCCCTAATATGTAGCAATCCCTCAGGATTTAAGCCACACACACGTATAAGGGATAATTCAATTCTCAGCCAGGCCAGGGCCGAATGTAAATTTTCCTGAGATAGCCATCTCAGGTATTCATTAATATGACATGCCCAATAATAGAGTCCCACATTGGGGAGGTGCAAGCCCCCCCCCTTATTCTTGGGGGCAGCCAACATATGATAGGCTATTCGGGAGGATTTATTACACCACAGAAATTTAGAGAACAGGGGTTGTAGTTTTTTCAACCAGGACAAAGGGAGCCAAATATTAAGCATAGAAAGGGGGTACAAGAGCCATGGGAAGACATTCATTTTAATTAAATTTATTTTACCCCACAGTGACACAGAAAGAGAGGCCCATCTGTTCAGGTCTTGAGAGATGGTGTTTACCAGAGAATCCAAATTTAACTTTATAATTTGCTTAGGGTTTCTAGATAGTTCTATACCTAAATATCTAAGGGAGTCTTGTTTCCAGTTAAGTCCAAAGGGTATTATATCTGGTTTGAAGAGTTTGTGATTAAGTGGAAATACTGTTGTTTTGCCAATGTTTAGTTTATAGTTGGACATTCTGCCAAAGGTATCAATGATGTCTAACATATTTGGTATAGATGGACATGGATTGGAAAGTTGAAGGAGGAGATCATCTGCATAAGCAGATATCTTAATTTCACATGGGTGAATAGGGATCCCTTGGATATTTTGGCAACTTTGTAAGTTTCTGATTAGTGGTTCCAGGTAAAGATTAAATAATAATGGCGATAAGGGGCATCCTTGATTGGTTCCAGAATGAAGGGTAAACCTTTCCGAGATCACTCCATTTCCTGCTACCCGTGCAGAAGGGGATTTGTATAGTGCCCGGATCCACCTTACAAAACCAGATGGGAAACCAAAGACTTCCAAGACCTGAAACAAATACTCCCAATGGACCCTATCGAATGCCTTCTCAGTGTGAAGAGAAATTAAAGCAGTGGGGAAGGGTGCATCTTTGGATGCCGAGAAGACATGCGAGGGGGTTCTTAAATGATCAGAAGAGGACCTACCTTTCATAAATCTGATCTGTTCTGGTCCTATCAGGGTGTCTATTACTGTATTAAGCCAATTAGCCAGCAACTTGATTAACATTTTTATATCTTGATTTATTAACAACATAGGTTGGTAGTTAGTTACACAGTCAGGAGATTTATCTGGTTTAGGTATCAAGACAATCAGTGCTTCAAATAATGTGGGATCTATATCAACACCCGATAAAATTTGTTGATACAGGGGAAGAAGCATAGGGATTAATTGAGCCTGGAATTTCTTATAAAATTGGGCTGTGTAACCATCTATCCCAGGGGTTTTGTTCATTGGAAAATTTCCAATAACCTCAGAAATTTCCATACTATTTATAGGAGACAAAAGTCTATTTTGTTACTCCAATGAGAGCTGGGGTAGGTTGGCCCCCTGTAAATAGGTACGCAATTGGTGCACCGTTGGGAGCGTGTGCATAGGGCTGTACAACTCCTTATAATATGCCGTAAATTCTTTTATAATTTCTTCTGGATGAGTTCTTAGGGATCCATCTTGTAATGAGATTATTGAGGTCACATATTGAGATGACTCCATTTGTTTAACTCTAAGTGCCAAGAGGCGACTGGCCTTTTCCCCTTGATCGGTATATGAAGCCTGGGTTTTCAATATAGAATCATCTGCTTTCTCCCAAAGGATTTCCATATAAGCTGCTCTGAGTTTAATCAATTCCTGTCTAACAGATTCTGGTGAATGGGGGGGAAGGTCTCTTTCTAGGATCCTTATTTGAGAGAGTAGATGGGACATTCTGGAGCTGGAAGCCTTTTTCTTATGTGTGGCCATACTAATCAGAACACCTCTAAGATATGCTTTAAAGGATCCCCATAGCATATCAGGTCTTCCCTGGGGATCAAAATTATATTTATAAAAATTGTCAATCTGCTCCTGTATATGTTTAGCTGAAGAGGTGTCCTTTAATAATAGATAGTTTAGTTTCCATCTGGAACCTCTTTTTGGTAGTGATACCATTGATATCTGACAGGAGACAATAGAATGATCTGGAGGGTGACCAGGTAGAATCGATGCCTCAAGGGTCCCGGGTGCTAAGGAATGAGACTGAAGTATGTAGTCTATCCTCAATGAGGAAGAATGAACTAGGGAAACAAAAGTATATTCCCTGTCTAAGGGGTGTAATATCCTCCAAATATCATACACTCCAGTCTGATCCATCAGCTCCCTGAGTGTCCTTTGAGCAGGAGAGAGGCCCCTCATCTGCTGACTTGACCTGTCCATCATCGGGTCATGTACCAGGTTAAAATCTCCCCCAATAATCATAGGCATGGAAAGATATGGTTGTAAAATCTGGGTTAGTTGAGTAAAAAATTATGGTGCATCATGATTTGGTCTGTACACACTACCTAGTATTATCTCTTTGTTGTAGAGCGAGCCCAGAACAAAAATATATCTACCTGTGGATCTTTTATCACATGAGTTGTCATAAATGGAATCTTCCTATGAATAAGGATCATGACTCTGCAACTATTTGTCGTTCCCTCTACTGCAAAGAAATGGCCAAATTGTTGTCTTCAAAACTGGGACGTCTCGGAGTCCAGAAGATGTTATTTCTTGAACATAAACAATATCTATGTTCAATAACTTTAGGTGCTTTAAAGCCAGATACTGCTTCCTTTTTTTTCTACCCCCTTTGATATTCCATGTAGCAATGTGAATACAGTTAGCCATTTTTCATAATTTGTAAATCAGCAATCCCCCACTTCCTATTCGAGGAATTACATATATGCCAGAAACGTACCTGTCGTATCTTATTTGTTGTGCTCTTAGTAGTTGTTATACCCTCCTCCTCCCACCTTCCAATCTAGTAGTATACCATAATGATATTTAACTGGTATCCAGATCAGATTATCCCGAGAATCCCCCCTCTTGTTGTTGGAATGCTATACAGCTGGTCTTGTGTCAGTCCCTTGTTTCCCTCCTCCCATTTCCCAGATCCATAAAGAGATAGCCTATCTATCTATAAAGCTAAATCAAAGCTACAAACATGCAAAAACTAAAAACTAAACCTATACTATACCTAGAGGTTCGGTAATTCAGGCTAAATTACTAAACCTGAAAACTCCAAATCATAGATCGCTACCATTCAGCGATTTCCCTTTGATAAAAGTATCTAGAAGGCAATCTTTCTGGGTTATCAGTACTTTACAATCTATTCCTTAACACTATTAATGCACTTATCAATAAGTGTATAACCTTTAGTGAGAGCTCCAAAATAACATCTACATGGGTACTATTCCCAAAACAGTTCCAACATTTGTTAGCAAGGACCGCCCTCTTGTGGCAAGTCAGCTTCCATACTTTCCCTGTTTGTACCGAAGTGTAGTCCTTTAACACAAACCTACAGCCTTCTTTTTGCCTTGGGCTCATATATCAGTGCACTCATGACAGTTTGCAGCCTGTAATCTACACAAAAATTAAAAGAAGAAAGAAATGAATGCCTAAGCGAGACTTCTCCTATATCACGAGTTCCGAGTCCTGAACTTTCATTCTGTAAGTCACGCTTGCAAATCTAAATCAAATTAAGTGGCTGTCTTTTCCATGAGGATATTCTTTCTCAAATTGTGTCCCTGCTTTTAAAATAAGCTGCTTCTTATCGATGGTCTAGCCCTCCTTTGTTTTCTCTGCTCAATTCTCTCAGCAATGAGAAAAAACGTCAGCACCTCTTCTCATAGTCACAAATCCATTTCTGAGCATTCAGAGAGCATGGAACAGATCGGGATAAGCCTTCTGCAGTGCTGTTAAAGCTGGATCCACTTCCTCAAATGATGTCCAAGTACCCGAGATCAATACCTGGAGATGAGCTGGATATCCCATTTGGAATTTTATCCCTGCGGCTATCAATTTCGTTACTATTGGGTGGCAGAGTGACCTTCTCTGTCTCACCATGACAGGGAGATCCTGGGTTATTCAAATTTTGTTCCCCTCCAAGAGTACCTGTTCTAGCTCCTTTATTTTTCCCAGGAAAAAACGCTTTTCTTGATGGTTAAGAAATTTAAACATTAGTGGTTGGGGCGGTAGACCTGAGGCTGGCATCGGTCTCAGAGCTCAATGAGCCCTCTCTATTATGTACGAGGCCCCAAAAGGAGAGAGGCCAGCTAGTTTCTCAATCAGTTTCTGGATGAACACGATTGTATTGCTGCCTTCCTCTCGTTCAGGAATTCCTGGGATCACTACATGATTTCTGCAACTCCTCCCCTCTAAATCTTCAATTTTTTGTTCCAATTTCTTAATTCTTTGTCGGTTGTCTACCGTAGCGTTTTCCACTCGGTCCATTTTTTTCTCCATAGAAATAAGCTGCGACTCACTGTCTGACATCCTAGTCAACAAATCCTCAAGTGCGGCCTACATCTGCTTCATTTTGACAACAACCAATTTTAAGTCCTCCCTAAATGGCTGCAGCTTTTTTAGAAACAGTTCAAGAGTGATGGGAGTTGCCTCGGGAGCCAGAACAGGGGAGGCCATTGTAGTCAGTTGCTTGCCACTGCCAGTCGACTTGACCTTGTATCTTTTGCCAGTTTTCTCCGGGGAAACCAGAGGTGAATGTCGGGGTAGCACGGTTCTCATTTCTGCTTCCATTCCGGGTCAGTAATGCTGTCCAGTGGTTCCACTCACTTTTAAGTTATTAAGAAATAACTAATAACTAGTTTAGAAGCCGTTAGATTGAAGAAATAGCCCTGGACAATGGGAGCTGGATCCAAATGCTGCTACACAGTCTGCTGTATCACATGGTCTTGTTTTATCCCCCTTCTTAACTGAGTTGGCTATCCTTTCCTCAGTTTGGGCCTTTGCTATTCTGACTTCCTTCCCTGCATCCTTCTGCCTTAACTGGTACAGCTCTCTGTCCTGCTCCTTTTGTGTTTCCTTATACTTCCTGAATGCTATCTTTTTCTCCCTGACTTTCCCTGCCACCTCTTTTGAGAACCATAGTGGCTTTTTCTTTCATTTTGATTTGTTTATTTGCTTCACAAAAGGCTTGCTGCCTCTGTGATGGCAGTTTTGATGATTCCCCATTGATGCTCCACCCCCCCTTCTAGCCTGTTTGCTAGTGCTTTTCTGAGGCACTCTCTCATCTTGCCAAAGTCAGTACTCCTGACGTCCAGTACCCTCACTTTTGTATGGCTTGACTCTGTAGCTGAGTTTAACGTGAACCACACTGTTTGATGGTCACTTGTTCCCAGATGGCAACCTACTTCTAGATCTGAGATCCTCTCTCTGTCCCCATTTGAGAGTATGAGGTCTAAGATTGCTCCCTTATGAGTGGGTTCCAAAACTAGCTGACTGAGGCATGCCACCTGTAGGGCATCGAGAATGGCCCTGCTCTTGGATGTGGCTGCAGCAAGTGTGCTCCAGGTAACATCTGGCATATTCAGGTCTCCCATCAACAGTATCTCCCCTTTCTCTGCCATCCTAAGAATGTCTTCTATCATATCATTGTCCATTCCCTCCCCCTGACCTGGGAGTCTGTATACAACCGCTGTGCAGATTGTGGTGCCACTTCCAGCCTCCAAGGTGACCCACTGTGCCTCCTCTCCTCCTTGTTTACTCTTTTGTTCAGTTGCTTTTATCCTTTGCTTTACATAGAGAGCTACTCCTCCCCCTCTTCTCTCCTCCCTGTTTCTCCAGTAGGTTACGTACCCTGATATGTTAACATCCCAGTCATGGTTCTCTGTGTACCATGTTTCTGTGACTGCTATGATATCCAGGCATCCCTCTTCCATCAAGGCCACCAGTTCAGGGAGCTTGTTGCCCAGGCTATGGGCATTGGTACTCATTATCCTCCATTTCCTGATGGCCTTACTCCTTTTTGCCCCATCCATGTCCTTCTTGCCTTTGTCACTTTCTCCATTTACCCTGCCCTTCTCCCCTATCGACATCTCTATGTTGGTGTTACTGCACTTACTACCATGACTTTTTGGGGGCTAGGATTTCCCTGCTCCTTTTCAGTGCTTCCCCCCTTGGCTAGTTTAAATACTTGCCAATGAAGCATTTAAACCTGTCACCTAGGATCCTGGTTCCCCTCCTGGACAGATGCAGCCCATCATGTCAGTATAGGCTTGTATCACTCCAGGTGGACCCCCAGTCCCCAATGAAGCCAAATCCCTGAGCTCTGCACCAGTTTTTCAACCACTGATTGAATCCCATGGTGTGGAGCACCCTAGCCTCTCATACGTCATAGACAGGCAGCACCTCTGAGAAGGTTACCGTGCGTGCTACTTGTCTAAGGCCCCTCCCCAATTCCACAAACTCTTTATGCACTGCTCTGATCCCTTTCTTAGGCAGGTCATTTGTCCCTAGGTGGACAATGACATCCAGCTCCCTCCCCTGTGCAGCTGCTCCGGCAATCCTGAGTATTCGCTCCCTGTCCTTCCAAGCCATGGTGCCAGGCAGGCACCTTACCTCCCTCTCCCCTTCCTCCCCCAGTTCTACCTTCCTAACAATGGAGTCCCCCACCAGGAGTTGTTTCCTTCCCCTGTGGGGTCCCATGCCACCCTCCTGTGGGTCTCCTTTGTGGAGGTTCCCAGCATCCTCCTTGGTCTCCACTGTGGGTGCCTCCATAGAGGAACCACACTTTGCCAGAATGGCATAGGAATTGTGAAGAGGTACAACTGGAGGGATGCACCACTGTTCCACCACCCTCACCTTCCCTGAGCCCACTGTTGTCCAACCGCTCCTCTTTCTTGGCAACCTCTGAGGCAACAGCAGTGGTCCTGGTGGTCCCTGGATGGAAGAGGAGGTCCCACAAATCTTGGCCAACTCAGCCTGGAGATGAGCAACCTCTCTCCTCAGCCCAGAGAGGTGCCTGCAGATGGGACAACACCACATCCTCCAGAACATCTCCCGGAAGACTGCTGCTCCACAGCCACTTCACTGCACCACTCCCATCATGTCTTATTTCTGGCCCCTTCACTATTGTTTGGAATCCTTACTCTTTCCTCTGTTTTTATTTTTATTTTTTCCCTCTCTCTCTCTCTTCTTATTTACTGTCTCTGTGCCCTTTAAGCTCCTGATTGTCCTGTTCTGAGACAAGAAGATCCTATATTTCTCAGTAGACCCCTTACTTGCTTAGAGGCAATTCTCCAGCTGCTAGAGGGGGCCGGAGAGCTACTCTTGCCCTTCTAGGATGGTGCGTCTTTAGTGGATCTGAGATCAATCACTTCCTGCTCCCAAACAGGAAGTTCCTGTTGTCAGTCAAATCCTGTGCCTATAAAAGTAGAACTAGCTTTGGGTGGGAGGGTGGAGGGAAGGGAAGGTGGGCAATATAGTTTTTTAGAAGAGTGTAGAGAGTAGAAGAGTTCTACTTCTTTAGTCCCAGTAGAGAAGTACAGTCACACAGCACTCCTTCCTTCTGGTGTCCTCTGACAAGCCTCTGACAGAATCTTTCTAAGGCCGTGTTTAAATCTAGTTTCCTTCTAGCTAAGCCACTCCCCCTACTTACTAGATCTTTCTACAAGTAATTTAAACTGCACAGCAATCAAACCCCTTCAGCCACCTAAGATTTACACCTAGATAGCTGTTCAGATAACCACTTTAGCTAACTGAGACAAACATACTAATTTTTTTTGTTTGTTTTGTTACCCTAAATTAAAGTTCCCAGTAGAAGAGTTCTACTTCTTTAGTCCCAGTAGAGAAGTCCAGTCACACAGCACTCCTTGATCTACCACTTTTTATCCCAGTCAAGAGTACAGTCGGCAACATATATCATAAAGAAGTGGTATACTGAGATGTAGATGGAGAGATTGGAACAAAGTATGGAAAGGATCCTTCAGCACCACATCCTCACCAAGCTGGCATGAATTCATCTGGAAGATAAAAATTAGGTATTTTATCACACCCGTCATTAAATCCCGCTGGGACCTCATGTACATGTCGAGCTGCTAGTGCCAATGAGAAGACCAACGGGGTACTCATTCTGATATTTTCAGGTAGTGTGCAAAACTTAAATCCTACTGGGGAATGATAGCAAAAAAGGTACGAGGCATCTTTTCCCTGCAGGAGCTCCCATCCACCACTAACCTTTTATTGGGTCTTAAACCATCCTTGATACAAGAAAAGAGGCAATCTATTTATGATATATTTGCATAGCTGTGGCTGCATAAAGCCATAACAATAAAGTGGCTCCAACCAGATCCTCCCACTGAACACAACTGGGTGACAGTCGTGAATGAAATTGCAGAAATAGAACGTTTGACATTTAGAGTTCAAGAAAGAGAGGAAGTGTGCCTAGATTGTTGGGCAAGGTAGGAACTTCCACGGGGGACTGAGGAAGCAGAGAACACAACAGTGAATGATCCAGTTAACTAATTTATTTTTATTTATTTACTTATTTAAAGTTGTTAACTGGGAGAGGCACACTGAGCCGAAGCTCATTTCCAGGTGTGACCGGGGGAGAGGGGAGTAGGGAGGTTACATTACAAAATAAACAGTGCATACAGATTTGTTTTTCAATTACAAGTTACATCAAAAATCAGATCGACAGGACTGTAATACAGTTGAAAATTTAAAACACTATACTGTACAGTCAAAATAGCAGTTTATACAGTGTGGGGTGCAAAGGTAAGGCAAGGCAAAATTTATTTAAAAACGCCCAATCCCAGAGGCTCTGGGTGCTGTACAAACAAATAAACACATTTTCAAAATAACACACAGATGCATAATAAATTTAAAAATGCAGAGTAATAGCACATCATACAAGCATCACACACAATCAATCAAAAAATTAATAATTCAATCCTGAAATGCCTGAGAAAATAGGAGGGCCTTACGGTGGGCCTTGAATACGTCCAAGGTAGGAGCCCCTTTAACCCCAGGGGGAAGAACATTCCAAACGATGGGGGCAGCAACACTAAAAGCTCTGTTGCCAGCTGATCTCAACCTCATCCTAGAAATCTCCAGGAGAAATGGAGGGGGCAGACAGAGAGGGCAGATACAAGAAGGTCTTATAGATAATCAGGGCCCTGCCCATGTAGGGCCTTATAGGTGAGAAGACCCACCTTAAAAAGGATCCTCCACCTAATCGGCAGCCAGTGCAGCTCACACAACACAGGTGTGATATGGCAGAATTTTGACTGCCCAGTAAGTAACCGGGCAGCTGCGTTCTGCACTAGCTGTAGTCTGTGGAGAGATCCTCCTATGACCCCGAGGTAGAGCGCATTACAGTAATCAAGCCTTGATATAACTTAGGCATGTATCAAGGTGGTGAGGTCCGGAGGCAGAACAAGGGGCTTTATCCTGGTGACATTTCTGAGATGGAAAAAACAGGAGCAGACAGTGGAGGATATTTGCGCCTCCTTAGTCAAATTCCTATCCAGAATGACACCAAGATTATGTACCCAAGAGGGGGCCTTCAATGAAACAGATCCCAGAACAAGTCCAGTCACTGATTCAGAGGCCATCCTATCATGCATTCTGTTCGACTCCACCACTAACACCTCCGTCTTATCGGGGTTCAGTTGCAACCAGCTGGAGGTCATCCAGTCATTAATCTCAGCAAGGCAGCTGTTAAGCACGTCCACCGCGTTGGATGTTCCTGGGGCAAAGGAAAGGTATAGCTGGGTATCATCAGCATAGCAATGAAAACCCAAGCCATACTTCCTAATGAGCCCTCCCAGGGGTAGCATGTACACTGCGAACAACATTGTGGCCAGTAAGTAAGTTGAAAAGAGGCACAAATCGTAGGGTTGGTGTACAAAAATTTATTTTTTCAGAACTATATGAGAGGGAGCAATTTAGTGATTAGCATAGATTAATGGAAAAATAGAGGGGATGTTAGATAACCAATATGTCTATAAAATTGAAGCCAGGGAAAGTAGAGTGGTTTCGAGTGGCAAGGGTGGGTACAAGAAAAAATAATGAGTACATGTCTACCGTAAGCACTCCCCATAGTTTCCATTATTCAATATGCCTAAAGATGCTAGATGAGTCCTACATTTACTAACTAGTAGATCAGAGACTCAGGTGCTTTGTCAAAGCCTAAGGTTAGGTGCAACGCCAGAAGTTTTTCGCTTGCCAGCATTCCTGTACCCGAAAGGGCTGTTATCAACTGCTGTGCAACAATAAAGGATTGGAAAGCTTTGGCAAAGTATCAAAAGACTCCAACTTGTTTTTCTGTTGTGGAGAGTGTACCGTGATTCTGAACTTGGACTACATATGGTGGCACTGAGCACCACGTACCTTAGTGCGGCTCTGCTTCTACCCATAACATAAACATACCTCCATGAATTGTGTTTTAAGTAAAGTTGTTTAGGTTTGTTTTTGATTCAAAACAAAAAAAATTCTTATATTAAATGGTTTCTAATGAATATTATACCACAGGCAGATTACAAATGCTGGAATTTATCATTGGAAATGTACATAATATGATAACTGTCTATACCTATGACAATGTCTGCCAATAAAGATAGTTAAAAAAAAGGGTATAGACAATAGTGAATAGACAGAGATGACTGATCTGGGGGCCTCCAGCAGGAGGAAGGAATATGCCCTGAATTTCAAGGGTGGTAAATTCAGGGGTAACAATAGGAGTCACTTATTCCAGATGGTGGTGAATCTATGTAACCAGTGGATACAGCGGACATGAAAACGATTCAAGCTTTCAAGGTAAGCCTAGACATATTTCTGCTTAGCAAAGAAATCACAGGGTACTCTGGGTAGTAGAGTGGGTAGGGAAATCACTATAAATGAATACCAGTTTGCATAGTATGTTTATTCATCACTCCCAGCATTTGAAGTGGGGTGGGGGCATGATGGACTTAGAGTCCCTTCTGACCTAAATAACTGTGTTATACGTCACTACATATAAGCTACACACATATACAGTACTATCAGACACATCATTCCTGTTCTAGCATTTATAATTCTGTATGCAGCAGCACAGTAAGAACTTAAACTTCAATCTTTAGCTAGCCAACATAAGTACTTATTTTATTTTACAAGTGAAGGAACTCAAACACCTTTGTACAGGAGTGCAAAGATACAGCAGCAAGACCTTTCAATACAGTTTAGCACAAGATGAGTCTGAACACAAGTACTTAGGATTAGTTTTATGTAGAGATGTGTGATCCCAGGAAAGTTTCGTTAGAGCAGAGCCGATGCTGTCTCTTGGCTCTATGAGGCAAAACCTGAGCTAAGCCCAAGGAGCTAACGTATGAGGCAAAACCTGAGCTAAGCCCAAGAAGCTAACGTCAGTGTGCTTGCAAGTCTTTCATCACTTGCTGGGTCTCACCACTGCAGTAACTGGGCTCAGGCAGAACAATAACTCTTGTGCCAGTCACAGCTACTATAACTTGGCTGCTGTTTGTTTATGGGTGCAGAGTCATGCCAAACCCTGGTATCAGACTCTAGAGAGACACGAGCTGGCTTTGGCTTGTCCATCTCTACTTGCACTCCTGAGTCAAATCGGGGAAAGTAATTGACTAGCATGTTTAAAAATAGTTGAAGACATTCACAGTACTCATTGCCTCCTGAGTCCTGACTGTGTAGAAAGCACACATGCTTTCTATATGGTTGTAACTACTATAGACTGAACAGATGCAGTCTTGATTCTTTCAGTCAATTACACAACACAGGTGTAACCAATTAACTGCAATTATTCTAAGAACCTTACCCTTTGAGCCCTGCAACACTTAAAGACATGGGGGGAGGGGGATTTTCAAAGCGTTGCCTCTATTTTCCGGACACAGTTGCACACTTCCGTCAGACGTGTTAGACCACAAAAAGGTGGTCTAACTTTATGGTGCAAGTACTATACCACAGTTGTGAGTGAATGATGGATGCAAGAACCACAGCTGTGAGTGAATCATGGATTCAAGTACCACAGTTGCCACCAAAAGTGCTTTTATACCATGTAAAGTGTTGCAAATACAGCAGGATGCATGTAAATAGAACACATAGGGTGGGATATTCAAAAGGATTGCGCCATGCGCAAGTCCGAAATTGCACCATTCTGTGATATTCAGCAGGAGGCAGTTGCGCCACTGAAAACAGGCTGAGCAACAGCGCAATGCAAATGAATGCATGCTCAACTGGAGGGGGAGGAACCATGCATAAACTGCACAGCCCGATATTCAGCCGAGCTGTGCAGAGTTGTGCAGGCGCAACCCCCAACCTGTGCCTGCACGACTTTGAGCCAAAAAAAAAGGCTTAAGTCGAGGGCCACCCACAGGTGAGCTGCTGTATTGCAGGGCGCAACACAGCAGCTGCCACCTGTGACTGGCCCCCAACCCAGTCCCTGTGCCCCCCCACTGCAGCCGATCGCGGGCAGCGTATCAATCTCACCACCACCCCCCCACTGCCCGATCGCGGGCAGCAATGTGGCTCCCCCCCAACATATCCCTGGTGGTCCAGTGGACCGAAATGCCCGATCGCGGGCAGTAAGTTTAATAAAACAACCCCCCTCCCGAACATATCCCTGGTGGTCCAGTGGACTGAAATGTTTCATTCACAAATCTGGACTGTCGTGTACGGTATGGGCTGCACGCCCATTGGCTCTTGCTCTGCACCAATGGGCGTGCAGCCCTACCGAGCAGTCAGTCGGGCGGGCGCGGGCAGCAGGCAGGTGGATGCTGCCGCCACCGCCGCCGGGGGCGGGTGGTGGGGCTTCATGGGTGGGTGGGTGGGGGACACAGCCACCAGGGCTGTGTTCGGGGTGGTTTTATTAACTTACTGCCCGCGATCGGGCATTTCGGTCTCGGGGAGGAGGGGTGATTTAACTTACTGCCCGCGATCGGGCATTTGGTCCACTAGACCACCAGGGATACATTCAGGAGGAGGGGGAGCCATTGCTGCCCCGATCGGGCTGGTGGGGAGTACACTATGCCCGCGATCAGGCCAGTGGGGGTGGTGGTGGGATTTACAGTCGGCTGCCCGCGATCGGGCTGCAGGGGCGTTGGTCCCCGATGGCTGCTGCCTGGCAGGCGCCAGGTGCAAGTCCTCGGGGATCGGGGCGCTACCTGTTAATGGCATGCAAATGGGGACATAATCATGCAAATGGCCCTCCTGTGCCTTGCATGAATTATAGCCCCATTTGCATGTCACCTTTGAATATCGTGATTTTGGCGCATGGTGCAGTGGTACTTGCGCCACCGCTCGCTTGAATGCTCCCACTCTGTCAACTTGCGGTGGCGCAAGTTCCACTACGCCATGCACAGTAACTGTGGCTGGGGGTGATATTCGTTGAGTTGCTCAATAGAGCACCCTTTGAATATCGCCCGACACACCCTTGCGCAACTATTTTGCGCAGCGCAAGGGCTTGCAACTATGAATGACGCAGTTTGAATATACCACCCATACTGTACATCTTGACATGTTTGCATGGACACAGTACACCTCCAAGATATGGACACGAGTGCTGCATCCAGCACTTTGAAAATCACCCCCATAGTGTAGCCCACTAATGAAATAGTATCTCTCTGCTGACTGCTATTTTCATCTGTGTGTGTGTGTGTGTGTGTGTGTGTGTGTGTATACTTGCATTTTACCTGCTGACTCAGTTGATAATAAAGAAATGATAGGGGTGCTGCAGTGGATCAGTAGAAAATTGTTAACACTTAACCTTATAGACTGGGTTGTAAAGTGAGACAGAATGAATAAAAGTTATTTGTTACAGAGGCTGAACTGATCGAAAGAAAGTGACCCTTTGTTCTTCTAGGTCAGTTCCTTGTTGTTCAAGAGAAAACACAACAAAAAAGACCAGATTCAGAAGTTTGTATTTCACAGATGGAGCTAAGTGTGATGATATTGTTTATGTACAGTATTTATTGAAATTGTTTCACCAGATAAACGTACAGAGATGCAGCCAGAATCTTGTTTATAGATGAAACCAGAGAGGAAGGGGAGGAAAAGAGTGGGAGCATAAAACCTACAGTAAAATGAAATTCAAAGAAATAATATACATGCTATATAGAAGTTATATACGTATAATAAAAGGTATAGAACCAGCAAGGGAGAGTGTACAATTTAACATAGTAACAGATTCAAAAACAATTCAGTAAGTGGGCAGTTGCAGTATTAATGAGAAGCCAGTAGAAGCTTGAGGGACTGTTTAGTAAAGGGGATACTGGTGGGTGGGCAGCTACCAAAGGCAAGGTTGTTCCATACATGTGGGAGTCCATAGGAGAAGGCAAGCTGCCCAGATTTCTATTTTGTTCCTGGGAATGAGGAATCAGTTCCTGGTGAGAGAACAAAGACAGTGACCACAGAGATGATATGGGGTATGCAGAATGCCTAAATACCTGGGAAGGCTGTTGAACCAGTGTTTAAATCCATAGAGGCCAAAATGCTGCAAGCACCTACAGTTTAACAAGGGCCACTTCAGCCGGTCATACAGAGTGCAGTGACGAGTCACTGCTCTGCCCTGTTGACAGTTCCATCATAGGATATAATTACAGATCTTCTTCGAGGATATTTATTGAGTCACATCATGGAACTGCAAGCAGTCAACATCAGGATCACCTGGAATATTTTGCTAGCTATAGACGCCCATGTCGACATGCATCATCACCACCTGTATAACATGGGTGGCCCAATCATGTCTCAGTTCTTTCTCCCAATGTCAACTACTCATTGTTCTACTGCTGCTGGAGAAGGCCGGGGAACTTTGCAGGTATTGCTAATGCTTCAGCTGTTCTGTTTATTATTTTAATTTACTTAAATGTTTATGTTACGGATGAAGGAAAACAAACCACTGTTCCATAACTTTTGTTGGGGTAAAGTTAAGATCTACAAAACAATAAATACTTGTGTGCATTCACTGCTCAAAACCAAAAGCCAGCAGGATTTGCCAGGGCTTTAACCCGGTCTCTCACAGACATCGAAAGAAGGCCTTAGAACTTTATTTAAAAAGCAAGGCAATGGAGCAGAAACATTGTACATTGATGACAGATTCGCCATTGTCTCCTGCTCCATCTCTCCTGGGCTTACCATTGACCAGCTAATCTCCATGGTCAACAGTGCTGGCCGCTGATTCTACAAAGAAAAATGACATATCTTCTAAAACAGAAGATTAGCACCACCATGCAGCAAAGGATAAAAAGAGGCACAGAGAAAAGGATGCCTCTCCTGACCAGTCCCGCTTTCCTCTTAAATGAAATAAATCCAGGGACAAAGACAAATCACAGGCCAAGGCTTTGAGTTCTGCTACCCCATACCCCCAAATACTGTCTCTCAGACACCAAGGTTCGGGTCTGGCACAGGCTTTAATCCTTGCCAAGGGATTCATAGCCAGTTTCATTGCTAAGCATTGTCCTGTGGACAGTTCCATAATTGATGACCCCATTGGGGCCCATCGACATTCAGATGCTACATCAGATAATGTCTGAGCTCTTTCAAAGGCTTCTGCACCTGACTCTGTCATTGATGCCATCTGAGCTGCCATTGTCAACTTTGTTGATGCTGCAGGAGTTTCCTCTGCCTGTCACTGTACTGAGCATTACTCATCCTCCATCAACACTTAGCCCATTGACGCTTCCTCCTTCACAGCTTCCTTCCTCTAATGATCCAATGCATATGACAGTCAATGGCATGGAGGATCTGGAATACAATCCAGAGTATATGGTGGAAGATTAAGACGAGATGTCAGAGATCTGAACCCCCTGATGTGGTGGGCTTCAGTACCACTGTATCCTCCTGTAGTGAGGAAAGCACAAAGCACTCCTAGGTTCCCTCCTGAGTGTGCCTCTTTTCAGGCTTTCTACTGGCAGGTTCAGTCTAAAGAACATAAACCATGCTGCACTTGTTCTGCAGAGAGGTAAGTCAGAAAGCAAACCAACAGACTTGCCGAGCTGTACTTTTATTTAGACGAGCAACAGAGAGCCTGGGAGATCATATCCCTTGGTGCTTCGCATCTGGAAAGTGACGCTTCATCAGGAGGTGTGTTTTTTGTGTTGCAACTACGTTCAGTCTAAGCTGGGTTTTGTTGCACAGGAGGGAGATTCCTCTGAGAGAAATCTTTAAAGGATTTCTGTATTGCTCCGTGTTGCCAATTACCAGGTTTATATGATCAAATACCAGAACTGCCTGTGGAAGACTATGGCTGCAATGGCTGACAAACTACCAGGTGGCCCTGTTAAAATTATGGCCCAGCAGGCTGTTGCCAATGGCTTGGAGACTGGTAAGCACCTATATCCGTCTGCTTATGATGCCTCAGATGCAACTGCTCATGCAGCTGCTTCTGGCATTTGCCTGAGCTGCCACTCCTGGTTCTATCTTACTGGCTTTGCCTCAGATGTACAACAATCAGTCCTTAATACTCCTTTTAGAGGAAAGCAACTTTTCAGCAACAATGATGAGCCTGCTTTAATGGACCTCCAGACATTGAAAATTACTCTGCGATACCTGCATATCCTGAATCCAAAACCCTGAGTAGGGGCCGTGGTTCCTTTCACAGGCCGTATGCTAGCCCTTTTAGAGGTTACTGTAGGAGTCCAGAGTATGGCTCTCAATGGCCCCGGGCCCTCCCTCAGGTCAATTTGCCTCTTGGTGCCCATGCCAGGTTCACCAAAGGTGTGGGTACTGGTGGTGCAGTCACCACCATCCCGGGCACCTTTTGACTCCCCCCCCCCTCTTCCTCTGGCCCCTGTAGATCAGGGTATCCTAGTGGGGCTCAGATCTCCCTCTTCTTGCCAAAATGAAAGTTGGGGTGCATTGGGAGAGTGATTTCCAGAATGAGAATGGAGGGAGGTGATGCTGCCGTTATATCGCTCACTGGTGAGGACCCAGCTAGAGTACTGTGTCCAGTTCTGGGGGCCACACCACTGCAAGGACATTGAAAGAGTGGAAGCAGTACAGAGGAGGGTACCCAATATGGTGAGTGGGTTGCATGAGAAGCCATATGAGGAAAGGTTGCAGGAGCTCAACATGTACTCCCTGGAAGAGAGGAGAGCGAGTGGGGACATGATTGAAACCTACAAGTACCTCACAGAAGTGAACAATTAGAGGGTCTGTTTCAGAGAAAGGAAGGCACTAGAACAAGGTGGAATGCAATGCAGCAAAGAGGGGGAAAGGTTAGGAGAGATGTGTGGAAATACTTCTTCATGGAAATTGGATGACTGGAACAGTCTGCCAGAAGAAATAGTGGGGGCAAAGATTATGGAGAGCTTCAAGCATGCTTAGGATAGACAGAGAGGCATATTAGGTAGAGGAATTGGAAGAGGGAGTGGCATCTATTAAGAACTAGGGTCAATAGTGATGGAATAGACAGGGACAAGGGGCAGGCTGGATGGGCCTAAAGGTAATTTTCTGTTGACAAAATCCATGTATCTGTAATTGAGGGAGATCACTACAGATGCTTGACTACTAGAGGTAGTTCGGCTAGGACACACCCTAAAACTCCTCTCTGTCCCTCTGGTGTGCCTTCCCCTGCTGAACCATTATCCTCTGAGACATCTCACCCTCCTGCTGGAGGAGGAGGTTCAACCTCTCCTCAGCAAGAGGGCCACAGAACCCTCCCCAGTTGCAGAAATGAACCTGGACCATTGTTCCCGGTATTTCCAGCTACCATAATGGACCAGGGATTTAAGGCCCATCATAGATCTCCGATGCATCAACATGTTTGTTGAACGCAAACAATTTAGAATGGTCTCTCTGCAGTCCTTCCTCCCTCCGTTCCTGTGAGGGGACTGGATTGTTGAATCCACAAATCTCAAAGACAGGACCAGTGGTTTATGTTACAGGGTTTGCACTATCAGTTTTATGTCTTCCCCTTTGGTTTATGCTCTGCACCATGCACATTTACCAAATGCTTTGCAGTGGTTGTGGCTGCCCTCAGAGTGGAGGCCCTCTATGTCTTCACATAAATTGAAGATTGCTTCTGAAAAAAGGGAAGGGAAGGGGAAATTGTTTAACCAGGAGAGGCACAGTAAACTGAAGCTTGTTTCCAGGTGCAACCTGGGAGCACAAGGAAGTTAAGTGACTTGCTCAAAGTCACACAGTATGCAAGTGGGGGCTGTGGGATTCAAACCCAGGTCTCCCAAGTTTGCAGCCTGGAGCCTTAAACCACTGCACTATACTGCCTCCTACCATCGAGGGAGGCTATTGTTTACAGACTGTTCCACACCAGACAACTATTCGAACAGCTGGGGATTCTGGTGAACTGACTGAAGTTAATTACAACTCCATGTAGAAGTCTCTAATACATAGGAGCTGTTCTGGACACAGGGTTGGGTCAAGCTTTCCTTCCCTTGGGCTTTGCTATGGAGCTGAGTGCTCAGGCTCAATTGGTCTCTTCCAACAACTATATCTCAGTCAGATGTCTCTTACAACTGATCAGCCTCATGGCTGCTACCATTCTGACTGCCCTGTTGGCAGGACTGCATATAAGGATTCCACAGTGGTTCCTCCATGTCTAGTGCATTCATCATTCCAATGACCTGGAGTGCCTCATATAAGTGACCCCTCTGCTCCATCACTCCCCACTCCGGTGGTTGGACCACTCCAACCTCAAGACAGGATCTCCATTTCTCCATCTGTCTCGTCTTCTAGCAGTGATGATAGATGCCTCCAATTCAGGATGGGGTGCCCCTCTCAGCCCCTTCCAAACTCAGGGAGAATGGTCTACTTGGATACAGTTCTGCACAGCAACACTTTGGATATGAGAACTGTTCTGCTTGACCTACAGGCCTTCACTACCCTCCTTCCAGGTCATCAGTTGTTGATCCATATAGACAACAGCTCTGTGATGTACTACATAGACCGACAAGGTGGTGTCCACTCATATACTCTCTATAGAGAGGCAATGAGAGTTTGGCACTGGGCCATGGAACACAATACGCTCCTGATTATCATCCTCCTACCCAGTACCCTAAACGCCCTTACAAATCATCTCAGCCAGTTCCAGTGGCTTTGCAACAAATGGGAGTTGCTGGACTTCATTGTGGATGACCTCTTCCTAAAGTGGGGTCACCCAGACATTGGTCTTTTTGCATCTCCATACAATGCAAAACTGCCATGTTTCTGCTCGGTCGATCCAGGGCCTAAAGTGTTTTGGTGAGACGCATTGTCCCTCTCCTGGAAAGGGAGGTTCATGTAGGCCTTTCCCCGGTCCCCGTCATACAGAGGATTCTGTTCAAGCTGAGGGCTGAGTTGTCCACCCTGATTCTGGTGGCCACATACTGGCCCAGACAAATTTTACTTCTATTTGCTTCAGCAATTGGCAATGGAACCCCCTGTATTCTTCCCTGTATGAGAGGGACTTCTGTTGCAGGAGTATAGTTCTTAGATCCCTGCACCTCCACGCCTGGCTTCTGAGGATACAGAGCTCACCCACTTGGGGTTTCCTGGCAATTGCAGCTGTTCTGCTAGCGGCTCAGAAGCCAACTACTCAGTACCTTTACTCACAAAAATGGAAACATTTTATGGTATGGTGTATTGCACGTCAGCGGAACCCATTTATGTGTCTAGTCAGTCTGGTGATGGACTACCTCATATTTCTTATGGATGTGAGCCTCAGGTATTCCTACATTAAGGCCCACTTGGCAGTGGTGTCGGCTTTTCATGCCCTCAATGATGGCAAGACAGTGGCCCAGCTTGAGGAATCTTGCAGGTTCCTCAGAGGTATTCCACTTCTGCACCGTCTAGTCCATGATCTGTTTCCAATGCGGGACTTTAGTTTGGTTCTGGAGATCCTTACTGTACCTCTGGTAGAGCCTACTGCTACTTGTGAACTGCACTTCCTGTCTTCCTGGTGGCTATGATGTCTGCTTGGTGCATTTCTGAATTGCAGGCTTAACTATTTGATCTGACAGCTTATCTACCAATGAAGTGGGACGTTTTATCTTTAGACACATAGGAGCTGTAATTGCTGGCTGGACAGTCTCGTGTGGGTGCAGTGAGTAACTTGTGTTTGAGGGATCCGGTGGCAATCTATTTTCTTTTTCTTCATTATGGGACCTGAATACCCTTGCACCAATCATTCTCCCACAGAGTCAAAATGTTGAGGTGCCACCTCGTGTTTATCCCCTACCACCTCCCCATACAAACCTGCAGCATGGCAGACCCAACAGTCTGAAACCCTATGCTGCGACTGATCAACTGCCCAAATACCATGGGTAAGGCTGTAATTAATTCATGGGGGGCATGGATTTCATGATTACTGTGAAATTGTAAAAAAGTTTTCACTGCCATGAAATTGGCAGCCGCCCGTGAAAATCCTCAATTTTCTAGGTGCAAAGCTACCTGTGTGATCTCAAGCAGACAGACATGCTTTTAATTATGAGTGTTTCTTTGCTTTTTGACAATAATTATTGTTCTTCTCCTGTGTGAACCAAAGCAGACAGACAGACGCCTACTCAAGGTGCCTCTCCATGCTGGAATGGAGATCACAGTTTTGTCGACTGGCTGCCTCACCATGGGGGTTGGAAGATGAGACTTAGGGGAGCGAGGGGTGAATGACAGTCCCTCAAGGAGATTTCTTTTCCTTCGCTTTGTCAGCCTTGCAGTAGATCAGCCATTCCAGAGTGCACAAGTGGTTTCTGGCCAGGGGAAATTTTAAAGAAAATTAAGTTTTTTGGACAGGGTGGATTATGACCTGCAGTGGGGAGCGGTTCAAGTGAATGAAGGAAGGACGGGAAGTGGAGTTGGGGGGGGGGCTCTCTCTATGTGGACTGTTCTTCTGTCACTGATCGGACTTTCTAAAAAAAAACAGTGAATGTAAATGAAGGGATTGCTTAAAATGCTTAGCGGCACTGAGTTATATGTGTGTGTGTGTGTGTGTGTGTGTGTGTGTGGATGGAGGAGGTGTCCATGAACACTGCTGCCCATGAAGTGCCATGAAATTGATGTTTTTCCCCATGCATGTGCTGTGAAATTGGCCATATTTCTCTGTGAAAAATTACAGCCTTAACAATGAGTCAATGAGCAGGCAAAGGGACTATATGTTTAAATACCAGGAAGGGAACAGAAGCAAAGTAATATTGATTAAAGGACTCTAGTGCACTAAATTGTCTCCATTCAAAATGGCCTTCCTGCCAATGCTGTGCACCTGTATGATTTTGTAGCACATCAGTCAGAGATAACGCCCCAACTGCACGAGCCTAAGGCAACAACAAAAGTACTTTAAAAAAAACAAGCCAAGAGCAGCTGCACATTTGTTGGCAGAACCAGGACACCAGAAATGTGAACATTTAGATTTGCCAAGTGACGAACTCCTTCAATAGATCGCCTCATATCAGAACCGCGGAGGGGTTCTTCCTGATCTAGCCTCATGAATGTACACCCTAATGAACTGAAGGCATTTCAGAACTAATCTAAGCTGCTCTGCAACCTGCTCAAAATTAGGAGAAAGCAAGACTTCTGCAGACTGAACCATTTCCTTTATTAAATTCTGCTATGCTCTTATTTTGATAATATTGCTTGGAAAAGTTATATTGCAATGTACTTTTTTAAATGGCAATGATGGGGGTTTGGGTGCTACTATTTAATTGCATTCTGGGAGGAGAGCAGGAGGGGTTACTGGGTCCAGCAAGAGTTATAGTAAAACCCCTATTAAACATGGATTGCTGCTCAAGTGCAAATGAAACTGTGCAGCTGGGGGGTGGGGGTGGGGGCAATGGACAACCACACACGTTTGAATGGAGAGGAACAGCAGAGATGAATTTCTTGCTGTCTGCCATGGAATGTGCTAGGACATAGCCATTAAAGTAACAGTCTTGCCTCCTCGTCTCCCCTGGGTTCTGGTTTAAAGAACCACTTCCCAGCCCTCATTATTACTTGTGGGGGAGACAGATCTGCAACCTTTAAGTACAGCACACAATGAAAATTCACACCAATATGATCAGACAGCCTACTACTAGACTATTTGCACGATCTCCTTTGCCCCTACTGCCCCCTTCACCCACTCTGTTCCACCAATGAGGGATTGCTAGAGATTCTCAGGGTCCGCTTGACTATGTCTGGAGCTAGATCTTTTGCTTTTGCAGCACTGACCCTGTGGAATTCTCTACATCATTGGATTAGAGAGTGCCTGTCTGTTGAGGCCTTTAAATCTGCCTTGAAGACTTATCTTTTTAACTTTGCTTTTCCTGAGGTCTAATTCCTCCTGTTTTATCAACTGATTTTAAGTACAGTATATGTTTTATTTATTTATTTTAGTCTTTGGTAGCCTTTTGGTAATTCTGATTGAATTTTGCTGCACCGGAACATCGGGAGGCCTACTGGGGAATACTGCAATTTCACTTGGCACTTTAGGACTGTTGTTTTCCTGCAGTTAGATCAGGGTTTACCAAGGGATACGTTTACCTGCTACTTATGCTGATTGTACTGCATGCGGCATGCTTAGCTGTCCTAGCCTGGGTGGGGGTTTGTACAATTGAGCCTGCATGTATTTCTAGGGGTTTATACTGCAATACCTGTTGTTTAAATTGTGAGAGTGCATTGTTCCTACCTGGATCACGAGATCTCTGGTGTTCTATCACCATCTTGGTTGCCAGTCCTCGCGCATGCGCACTAGGGACCCTGTCTTGATTGCATGCTCAATACTTGGCGCATGCGCAGTAGAGGCCTCGGAGTTGCTTAACCCTCCCGCTGCATACTAATTCCTATCCTTTATTCTCCCCTTCCACATAGGCCCAGGACTCCCCCCTACCCCCCGCCACAAACAGACCAGACGCCTGCTAAGCTCCATCAATCAGGAGCGGGGAAACAACATCAGGCGCCTTAATAGGTAAGTGCAAGTCCTCCTGGCTTCTTTTTGTGTGGTGTTAGCCCACCGACGAGCCTTTGCGTGGTCGACTGCCCCACCCTCCCACCCAACCTTAATTTATTTCCTTATCCTGTCACGTGACTTCCTACCATTCTGAAACTAAGTCCCCACTTTCCTATTTGCAGCTTATACTCGTCAGCCACCGAAAGGAGCTCCCTCCCTGTCTTTACCAATCTCTCAATATCTCCCCAAGCTCTGCTACCTGCAGACACTCTGTCCTTCCCACTACTCTGCTGCCCAGTCCCCTGCCTAGTAACTCTCCGCTCCTCTTGCCACCCTCTCCACCTCACCTTCTCTGCTCCCTTGTCTCCACTACCTCCCCACCACCTTTCCCCTCCCTGTTCCCCCTGCCTTTTTAGTACACTGAGCGACCACTAGGAGTCACTATTTCACCTCCCCATGAGCACCTTTTTCCAGCCTTTCGCTGCCCACTAGCGAGGCCCACCGGCTTCCACACCAAGGTCCCACAACCACCCCCTTGGTTCAAACCTTGTATCCTTAGCACCAAAGGCAGCAGCACTACCACTACATCACAGCGGCAGTCACCCTCACTGTAGGTCAGTTATCCCCCTTATACCCCCAATAGATGATAGCAATGGGCTCCAAAGCTAACACTCTGCCTACTCTTGGTAAGCTTTCTCGCTCAGCCCATGTCCCATCCTCCTCCTCCCCTGCCCCCACCCTGAGCCCCACCCTCCACCACTCCACAGCAGCCAACCTCCCCCACCTTGGCCACCTGATCACTCCACGGCACCCATCACCAACCTATACCCCTTCCCTCTGGGACACCTTGGGCCCACCCCTTCCTTGCTAACCTACCCTCCTCTCCTTACCCATCCCTTGCACACCCACTAATAAGACCCTGCATCGGTTCCTGGCTAAGGGTCCTAGTCACCAAGCTCAGCTAATCAGATTAATTGCTCTACTCCTTCTGCTCTCCAGGAACATACACCCCAACCCCGGGCCATTATCAGCTAGCCAACCCCACTGGTACTGGCCTCCGCATTGCCTCCATGAATATTTGCAGCCTCCTAAAAAAATCTGCCACTCTCCAGTGCTGGGTTGTACAGCACGACCTGATATTATAGCGCTAGTCAAGACCTGGCTCTCGAACAAAACTCCTGACTCTGTTATCTCCCTCCCAGGCTACACTCTGTTCAGGGAAGACCGTATAGGCAAACATGGCAGCGGTTGCGCAGTCTTTATGCACGACACACTTTTAGGCCATGCACTCCCGGCCCCCAAGCTTGGTTTCAGTGCCCAAGCCCTCACCCTTAAGGTTACCCCTGACCCAGCCAGGGGCCCACTTTTCCTCACAGTCTCTTACATTCCCCCGAGGGATCAGGGACAAGCTGTCCATTCCCTCATTGATTACCTCACCACATTCCCACACAAGGCGGAGCAGCTCATCCTAGGTGACCTTAAAGTCAATTGGCTGGGTACTTCTGCCTACCATATCAGGGACTCCTTCGCTGCTCTTGATATGACCCAACTAGTTACCTTGCCCACTAGATTTAACCAGTCAAATAGCTCCAGCACCCTCCTAGATGTCATTCCGTCAAACCGCCCGCATAAAATCAGGGACATTAATGTACTACCAGACTCTCTTAGTGACCACTCTCCTGTCCTCTGTCACAGTTCATCCCTCGCACCAAAACCAGTGTCCCAGGTCACCTCGCACCAGTGTTTTCACCCCGGGGATCTCAGAAAGCTAAAAATGCACCTAGCCAAGCTTGACTGGTCCCCAATCCTACTCGCAGCAGATATTGATTCTGCCCTAGCCTATTTCTCCTGTGCCTTCAGCAAGGCCTGTAACCTTTTTGCCCTTCTGACCAGAATCCATACCAAAAAACAGAATGCCTCATGGATCTCCCCGTCCCTTATTCAAAAACTAAAACAAAGAGATAACCTCTGGCATATTGCTGTCGCCACAAGCAAACTGGCTGACAGACAAGCCTATAATGCAGTACATAATAGGTGCACCTGGGCTATAAGGCAGGCAAAGACCTAACATTATCAAACCACCCTTGCTTCCACTTGGGGCTCATCCCATGCCTTCTGGGACAATATAAAGGAGCTTAATGGGAAGACCCCCTCCCCCCCACCATCTCAACTTACCATAGACAGTACCGTCACTACTGATCCACCCCGCATAGCTTAGTGCCTCAGTAGGGCTTTCTCAGATCTTAGCTCTGTCCTTCTCAACTATTTTTTTGACCCTATCCCTTCCTCTACCTCCACCACCCTGGATCGCCCCATTTCTACCTTATCTGAAAAAATCCCTAGCCAGCAACAACCCCAGCTGTGATCCCCTGGACTCCAGGATCCTCATATTAGTCCAGGATACTGTACTAGCCCCTCTCACTGACCTTCTAAACTGGCCACTATGTCTGGGCCAGTTCCCAAGTGCTTGGAAAATTGCTGAAATCACCCCAATCCATAAGAGTGAGGATTGAACCTCCCCTAACAATTTCAGGCCCATCTCCATTCTCCCCCCCACTCTCCAAAGCACTTGAAAAAATAGTGGCCATACAGCTCTCCAAGTACCTAACCAAATATGACCTGTTGTGTCTGGAATAAAAATGGTTTCCACCCTGGACACAGCACCACTACAGCCCTCCTGGAGTTCTCCCAGCACCTCCACTCTGCTTTTGACTCTGGTCACGTTGCGGGTACAGTGTTCATTGACCTCACCAAGGCCTTTGACACAGTCTGCCATCCCCTCCTACTTGACTCCCTCCACCTACTTGGCTTCTCCCCAGGCCCCTAGCCTGGTTTACCAGTTACCTCTCTACCCGATCCCAGCGTGTGATGGTTAATGGCAACCTGTCCAACACCCTGCCCGTTCGCTCTGGGGTTCCCCAGGGTTCCAGCCTGGGCTCTGTTCTGTTTAGCCTCTTTCTCAACACTCTCCCCAGCTCCTGCTCTGGCAATATGCTCCTCTATGCCGATGATGCAGTCCTCTTCACCTCCCACTCCAACCCCGCATCTCTACAGGAATCCCTGCAGCGTGCATTCTACCAAGCTGAAAAGTGGTTCCTTGACCACTGGCTGGTCATCAACCTCAAAAAAACCAAATCCATGCTTTTTTTTCTCACCACCAGAATAAGGCCATAAATGCCCCCTCTGCATTCTCCCCAGTAATCTACACCCTCTCAAACAGGTGTCATCCTACAAATACCTGAGCATCACCTTCAACTCGGCTCTTACCTTCCACACCCACATCAATACCCTGTTCTCAGCTACAAATTCTCAGATTAGCCTTCTCTATCGACATAGAGATTGCCTCCCGCAAACTGCCCTCCGACTGGTCATTAACTCCTCTGTCCTGTCCTTAGTGGATTACGGCCTTCCTATCTATGCCATGGCCGAGAATACCGCCCTCACCAAAATTCAGACCTCAATAAACAAGGCCTGCAGGCTCCTGACCAGCGCATCCCACCACACTCATACGTGCCTGCTCTATTCCACCACCAACCTGCTCACCTTTGAGGAGTGCCTACGCTACCAAACTTGCCTACTTGCCAAAAAATCCCTGCTAGGTCTCTCCCCCTCAGGGGTCGCTGCATCCCTGTGGCATGCATCACCATCTGTTGCCAACCATAGCGTGGCAAAGGAGACCTTCCAGGTGCCCCGTACCAAGGCCTCTTTAGCCCAAAGGTCCTTCCTCCACCGTGCCCCCACATGGTTCAACTCCCTCCCGCCCTCTGTTACTAATCTTACCAAACTCGATCCCTTCAAAGTCGCTCTCCGTAACCTCTTCTTTGATGCCTAAAGCTGTAATTGCCCCTGATTAATGCTATGGTGGGTCCCCTTTTTGCCTGCCTCTTAGCCTGACAATGTCTACTGGACAGCTAGACCCCCTTCCCCTTCCCCTGTTTTCCCCCCAGCCTTTCCTCATAGGTATTCCTCCTTGGCTCGTCCAAGGCAGTACCTTCTATTTTAGTAATATTTTTATTCGATTGTAACTTACTGTATACAACTTTATTCTGTAAACCACTGTTGTAAATGTGTTCCTATTGTTATCTATATTGCACCTGTATGTTACCACTGTTATACCTCACACTGTAACCATGTCTACCCTCCCTGCGATGAGGTGCCTTTGTAAATGAGTCCATGACTCAAAGGTTGTAAATCTGACTTTCAAAAAAATAAATAAATAAATAAACCGGGTAAGGCCCACTATGCACAAGTACCTTTTTTCAGGGGCGACCTGGGAGCACTGGGTGGTTAAGTGACTTGCTCAGAGTCACACAGTATGCAAGTGGAAGTTGTGAGAATCAAACTCAGGTCTGGTCTGCTGGATGTATCAAACTCGTTCTCACCTCGTTCTTCTAACCTCCAGGCTATACTGCCAGCCCAAAAACTATGTTTTTATTTATGTTTATGAACAACGCCATGGTCTTTTGGAATGGCGTTTTAGAAATAAAATTAGCTTTGCTTTGCTAATAGCACCAGGCACATTGAGACTACCTAGTAATTAAGATGGTGGATACTCAGGTCAAATGCCGGAGATTGCCAAATAAGGTAATCTCTGTACAATGATGGAACACAGCCAGAATCTAACCCAGTTATTCAAACTCACATCAGCATTATTTGGAATCAACAGCACTTAAGACGCCTTCATTCAGAGTTGAGTCTAATGTCAGAACAGCTTGATCTGAGGGTGTTGTTTCTAGTTCCAACACTAGCTCTCAAACTGCAGACAGTCTGAGAGCTAGTTGTTTGTCTTACTACCCAATCAGTTTGTGGATCAACACCCTATTTTTCTTGTAATGTCAACACTTTATGGCATTGATATGCTCAAGTTAATCAGCTCTAAGGTACATCACAGATTTCTGGGCACAACACACTTGAGTATATAGCTAAAACAGAACCTCCCCTCCTCAACCAGGCCCTTAACAACCTAGCAGAATAGTTGTCCAAACCAAAATATGCAGACAATAGTTAGCACCTGATAATGGGTGAAATCACTAACACATTGACTTGGAATGTTAAATGCCTAAATTACCCTATTAAGAAGAAAAAAGTGATTAACTACTTAAAGAAAGAAAATATCCCATTAGCCTTCCTGCAAAAAGCAAACCTAAGAGCCTCAGAGCATGAAAAGCTGGCTGAGGCTGGATTGGAAATGTGTTTTACTCCTCTTATACTAACCATGCCAGAAGGGACAGGGTGTGGGTAATGGTGGGATTTACCCATGCCTGTGTGGTTTGGTCATGAGGCCACACCACAAGTAGATAAATCTCACCATGACCCACACCCTTAAGTGGATTATCATGATTATACAAGGGGCGGAAATTCAAGATTAAAAAAAAATGACTAAAATGGTTTTATACGAGAAAATATTGTTTTCAATTGTTTTTTTTTTCCTGTAATATCCTTCCTCTTTATGCTAAATATTTCCCTGTTGCTAGGTAGAATATTGTTGAAGGACATGGCAGCACCTTCCCCCAACACACTGTTACTTTATTATTTATTTATTTATTTAAGAGTTTAACCAGCAGGCATGCTGAGCGGAGAACCACTCGTTTCCAGATGCGACCTGGGGGGAACATGGGAGGGTACAAGGTGAAAGACAGCAATACACATATGCTCTGTACAATTGAGGAGGCACTATATGAGAGACTATACAAGTAGGTAGCTAGGGCGGACATGCAACTTCTAGAAAAACTATAACAAGCACAGAGAAAAAACCATTACATAGTACAGAAAATTTAACACAACTGCTGGTTTGTAGAATTTATAGAGGGACAGAAGAAAGGTGCGAGCAATGGTGCGCCCCTTGCCAGAGTGTAAAACTGATATAACATGGTAGAGTAGCCCAGCAGGACTTGGGGCCTACTAATGTGTAGGCCTGGTGCAGGAGCAGACCATGAGGAAATGATCATGGAGGCGGATGTTGAGGTGTCTATGATTAGAGAAGTGGCGGATATCTGCTGGGAGGTCATTCCAGAGTTTAGGTAAATGGTATCTAAGCTCTGCCTGTCCCATAGAGGTATGCATAAGAGGGATATGGAAAAGCCTGGTATCCGAGTGACGCATCGAGTAAGCCGATGGGGGTTGAGAAGTTAAGGTAGAATTCAGGTAGAGAGGAAGGGTATGGGACCAGTATTTAGCAGCAACTCTAGAGCAGTGGATTAGTCTGTGGGCCGAGAGTGAGGGAAAGGCCAGGGAGCTGTATAGGTCACAGTGGTGTGTCAGTTTTGGGCTTTCCAGTATGAAGTGGCAGAAGGAATGAAAGAGTGTGTCCAGGCTGGCCAGAGTGGATGGTGAGGCGGTGCCATAGACTACATCCCTGTAATCAAAAATCGGAAGTATAATTTTTTGCACAAGTTCATGCCTGACCGGGGTGGGCATACAGCCTTTGTTACGATAGAGGGCCCCTAGTTTAGGATGCAGTTTTTTGTGAAGGGAGTCAACATGGGTTGAGAAGTCTAGGTATTGGTCGAGCCAGACGCCTAGGTAGTGGAACGAGGTGCAGAGTTCTAAGGGAGAAAGGTCCAGGGTTAGGAAAGGGGGCGAATGGTGAGCCGGGAGAGCCTCAGTTGAGAGACAAAAGTTAGTGAGATTGTTTTTTTTGCGTTTAGGAAAAGCTGGTTTGATCTAAGCCAGTGTTGTACAGCGTTGAAATCCTGCTGCAGTTGGGCATGCACTGTTTCTGCGGATGGGCCAGTGTTGTATAGCACGGTATCGTCCACATACATTTGTATGGCAGAGTGGGAGCAGACTAGCGGTAGTTCATTCAGGAAAACTGAGAAGAGGATTGGGCCCAAGACTGATCCTTGTGGGACACCCATAGTGATAGGGAGGGGGGTAGATATGTGGGGGCCAATTTTCACCGCTTGGTGTCTGCCTTGCAAGTAAGCCTGAAACCAGTTAGTGGCATGGTTGGAGAGGCTGGCAGCCTTTAGTTTGTCTAAAAGGAGTGTGTGGGAGACGGTATCAAAGGCTTTGGCCAGATCGATAAAAATGGCCTTTATAAGAGGAAAAGAGCAGCTGGCAAGATGAATGGCTGCTGAAGGGAGAGAGAAACTGACAGTGCTGGGTGACAGAAAGTGTTTCAGTTTCAGGTTTATTTGTTCTTCCAAAAAACATTTAAAATTTTGGACATTACAAGCATCATAAATTAAGTACAGAAAAGAGATAATAAAGTACAAATGACATAGATACAAGACAGTGTCAGCAGATAAGGGCCTATGGCCCACCCAGTCTGCCCATTTGAGCTTGTAAGTTTACTTAATGTTTTCCTAGAAGTCTGTTGCCCCTTAACCTTGACCTCCAGAACTCCTTTATGTCTATCCCATGCATTCTTAAATCCCGTGATTGTTTCAGCCCCCACCACTTCCTCTGGCAGGGTGTTCCACTTGTGCACCACCTGTTCTGTGAAGAAATTCTTCCTCATGTTTCCTCTGAATCATCCTCCCTCCAACTTCATCCCATGCCCTCAGTCCTGGAACATCTTTTTCACTTAAAATAGTGTATTCCTGCATCCTCTGCCTCCCTGTAAGATGCTTGTATGTCTCTATCATATCCCCTCTCTCCCTCCTCTCCTCCAGGGAGTGCATATTCAACTAATTAAAAGGAAAGAAGAAAGGTGGGGGAACCTTGGGGTACAGAGAACAGCTAAGTTACCTCAAAATTAATTACTGTTTTTGGATGATTTATTCTGGTTCTCCTAAAATAAGCTTTTTTCTTAAAACTGTTTACAGATTATAAAAAATTAGCAATCATTTTAGCATCTTCCACTGTCCCAGAATGCATCAAGATAAATACTGGATCATACTCCAGGTCTGCATAGCTGGTTAAAGAGTTCTTTAGGATCTGGCTTCTCTGCAAGTTGTACTGGGGACATTGTGTTATTATGTGTACCAGTAATTCGTTAAACCCTCTGTTGCAAAGGCATTTATTCTCCTTAAGATTTTCTTGTGGCAAAAGGTGGTTAAAATATGTATGTTTCAAGGTAATTAACCCGAGCCTTGCTCATGTGATCGCCTTCCAAATATGTGGGGCTACTGGAAGTAGTAAGTAATCTTCTAAGGCCGAATCAATTTTATGTTGACTATACCAAAGGGCTTGTTTTTGATTATGGACCTGATGCTTCTGCTTGTCCTATGCTAGCATGGATATTTTCCTCTTAAGTCTCTCTATAAGTTTCAGCTATCAAGATACCAGCCTGTTAGTCTCTCCATAGATGCATGGAGTTGGCATTATATAAATTTCCTAGAAGAGCTTTTAACCATGGTGATGTAAAACCCTTGGAATTCCATGTTTCTTTTTCTTTTAGACAAGTAATAGGGATGTCATTTGTTTTGGTTATTAACTGTCTTGAGCCAATATGATACGAGTCTAAGGTCGATTAAAGATGCCAGGGGAATTCTACCTAGTTCTGCTCTTACAGTAAAGTTAGCCATGGAGGAAGGGACTTGAAGAATGGCTTTATAGTATAAGATAAGGGTAACTCCGGTTTTTGATTAACCTTAACCCCCAGATTTCAGCTCCATACAGTAATAAAGGAATAATTTTTGCTTCTCCTGCCTTAATGGCAGAGATCACAGAAAGCCCGCCAAACTTGGAGTTGAATCTGTACAATGCTTTGGCTACATGCTTTGCTTTGTTTATTTGTTCATTTACGTGTAGACTCCAAGAGCCTTTTGTAGATAATTTAATGCCAAGGTAAGTGTAAGATGTAGCAACATCAATATGTAAATAATTTAGCATTATTTTTGGTTTTGGGGATTGATTCCCCAATATCATCAGTTTTGTTTTGTTTAGGTTTATCCCCTGCTCTGGTTGGTCACATTTTTTTTAATTGATCAAGTTTTATCTGGAGTCCTTTTTGAGATAAGGACAAAAGAACTAAGTCATCTGTAGCATATGCTAATATATATACATGCTGAGTGTTAATTTTGAGTGAGTCCAAAGGTATAGAGGTATCAAAATATAATAAGAAATCTATGTAGAGATTGAACAAAAGTGGAGCCAAAAGGCAACCTTGTTTGTCCCCTTTGTTGGTTAAAAAATATTCTGAAATGTTAACCTTTAAATCATATCTAATTGCAGTATATGTTTCGGAGTAAAGTAGAAATATGGGAATTAGAAAACTTAAAGAAAGACCCCTAGTGTAAATAATATTCCAAAAAGTTTTCCTAACTACTGAGTCAAAAGCTGCAGTAAAGTCAATGAATAATGCAAAAAGTTTCATTTTTCTATAAAGGTTGTATTTTTCTAATAGGTGAGCTAAGATGAATATGTTATCTAATGTCAAAAAACCTTGACGGAATCCTGCTTGAAATTTGGAAAGAGGTCTGGCGGTATCTACCCCAAACTGTAGTTTTGTCAAAAGAATACCAATAATAATTTTACAGCTGATGTCTAGTAAACTTATGGGATGATAATTATTAGGCAATTTAAAGGAATCTTTTTTGTGAATAGGAACTATAATATTTTTAGACCATGAGCTGGGGATATCTCTTTCTCTCAAGCATGTGTTGAAAAAATTTACAAAAAACGGTACCCAAAAAATTGTATTCTCTTCGTAAATTTCCCCTGGTATTGTATCTGGCCCTGGGGCTTTATTATTAGTTAATTTTGATATGATCTGATCTACTTCAGTAATAGAAAATGGTAAAGGTTTATATGTATCTGGATGCATCCAATTTGGGGTTCTTTGTATATTATCTGATGTAATGACAGACAGAAAGTGAATAAGCTTTGGTATTTTTGCAAGTCAATCAGGAGCTGAGTTTTTTAAATTTTCCAATCTTTGAGAAAATGACAGAGTAGTGCAAAAGACAGTGAATGAGCTCCGGTGTTTGTGCAGCTCGATCAGAAACTCTTTTTTGTTTATTTTTTTTATTTTCCAGTTTTGTGAAGGGGCTAATGCCCTCTCCCCATACACACACATTTTTGTTATAATGGTGGATGGACCCAGGGGTGTAGCCAGATAGGTCCATTTTGTACACATACTCTTCAACTGCGACCCCCCTTTAAAGAAATTGTACACAGCATCTCCACATGCTACCCCCATTACAAACAAAGCAGATATTTGCCAGATGACACCTCGACTCTTTAAATGGGCTGTACACATATCAATCTCCTAGACAAGCCTACAGTAACCCAAATACACACATTAGAATGATTATGGGAACAAAATATGGATATGGGTGGGATAAGCACTCAGCAAATTGTACTCAAATGTGTACAATGAGCATGCCTGCCTACACCCTTGGATGGACCAAGGAACCAGTGGTCACTGCAAGGGTGGCAGGAGGCAATGACTGTTACAGGTCCTAGCCATTACCGGAACAGAGGCTGGAGGGAGCATGCTATCACAAGAGTTAGGGGTTGCTGCTAGAGAGGCAGGAAGAAGCAATCATTGGGAGATGTCATTAGCACTGACTGTTAAGGTATTCTGGCTTTCAGAGTTGATTGTCAAACTTTTTTTACACTTATTTTGGGAGGCCAGTATAGTATTTGTAGACAGGGTTTCTGACTTTGGCCTTTGTGGAGCATTTAGTGGGAAAAAAAATGGCGGTGGTTTGTTTACATTTTGGGCAATACTGAAGGATTTATTTTTTTTGTGAAGGGCTTCTCTGGCAACTGGATCTTTATTTGTGGGTTATTTAAGCAATATACCATGACAGGGAGTGGGTATATGGGTGGATTTACCATGCCTGGTGTGGTTCAGTCATGAGGTGCAGCTGAGTGAGTTAACCATACCAGAAGTGGTAAATCCACCTATATACCCCCTCCCTGGAGGAGTATATTGCTATTAGACAATGGCAGAAATTTGTTCTATGATTTTATTTTATTTTACTTTTTGTTTTTATATAATATTGTAATATTGTGGTAAATATTATTATGCCCCCCAAAATAGTCTCTTGTTTGACTGCTTGGGCTTACTGGAGCTGCCACGTCGGTGGTTACTGCGGCCATGTTTGAAGATAGAGGGGGAGTCAGAAATGCCAGCAAGGGATTTAAAACACTTTCTTGAGGTGAGTTTTAAGTGTCAGTAGGCTTTGTTGTGAAAATATTGATTTGCGCTCTTCTGCATCTATGAGGTAAAATGATGGTCATTTTTATTTGAATTTCCCATGGCTCTGCGGGCTTAGCAGCGAATGCAAGGAATTTCAAAAACTTTGCTGAGGTCAGTTTTCGATGTCAGAAGGCTCATTTTGTTGTGAAAATATTGATTCGAGCTCTTCTGCATTTATGAGGTAAAATGGTGAAGACATTTTCATTTGAATTTCCCGTGGCTCTACTGGTTTAGTGGTGAATACAAATGGTGGCAGTCTGTTTGATGTTTGGCAGTCGGAGTGATCTTTTTAGGGTGGCACGGGTTTGGGTTGGCTGGCACCTTTTCCAGTAGGTATACTGGCCAATTTATCATGGTGGGAAGGTGCCAGCCAGCCAATCAAATTGTCGGATTCATGTCTTTGGATTTACACCATTGTATGATATAGGATTTACCCATGTGAAAAGACCGTAAGCCAATCAGATTGTCAGAAAAATGAACCCCATTGTATAATAATGCATAAAAGTCTGCCTTTCAAGCTCACTAAAACTACTAGTGATGATGCTGACAGGCGGGTGATAGTGCAAGGACTCTTATATAAAAAGCCTGTAGTTCTTATACTTATGCACCAAATTATGATGATTAAGGCTTTTTCCAAGACTAAATCCTGCAGTTTAGCCAAACCTAAGGAAAAATCATATGGGAAGGACTTTACTATGATACTAGATGATACCCTTGAGAGATCCTCCATTCACCACTACCAAATTCATAAGGCTGCAAAAATAGTCCAGATCCAGAAACAAGCAGAAGAATAGGGATTGACAGAAATATGAAGGACCCTGCATGTTTTTAATCTTTGGTAACTGGTAAGGCCCACTAGGTACAAGTGTCTGTTTTCAGGAGCAACCCAGCAGCACTGGGGTGGCTAAGTGACTTGCTCAGAGTAACACAATATACATGTGGAAATTGTGGAAATCAAATCTAGGTTTACTGGATGTACCAAGCTCATTAAGAGCTCATTACTCTAACCTCTAGGCTACACTGTCAGTCCATTTTTACTCTCCAGTACATAGAACCCATACAAGAACTGACTACATACTGTATATCTATCTAAGCCACTATATGAGGCAGTTACACCATGTGGATACCTGCCCATTATCATTTCAGACCATGCTCCATTCAAACTGGCAATCACAATGGAGGGGTGGAGGGACCAAGGGAATCAAATCTGGATACTAGACCCAATCCTGCTGCACCAAGAGGACTTCCTAACACAACTAGGAAGTGAAATTAAAGAATTTTGGGGACTCAACAAAGAGACAATGGACAGTGTAGGTAAGGGTGTGGGATATGCTATAAGCTTTTATAAGGTGCAGGACTATGGCTTTTGCAGATATGTTGGTGAAAAAAGACAGCAAAAAAACAACTGCCCCAGCTGGAGAAGTGAATTTCTAAAATAGAGTCAGAAATGTAAAAAGAGTATAATGAGGAAAAGTACTATAAATTAATCATTCTTAGAGTGGCATATAATTAATCTGTTTCTAACCAGTTTGAAAGAGCATTTACAGTACCCTCCAGAAAGCCAAATACACAGATGTGGTAAACTGCTGGCCTACCTGCTTAAAAAAGAATAGGTGCTCAGACACATAGACTTCCAAAAGACTGGTACAGGGGAACAGATAACTAAACAGGCAGTCATTAACCAAGAGTTTGTTAAATTTGATACCAAACTATACACTTCAGGGGAGAGTAACCCCACTAGCAACCCTATCACCTCTAAATATGACTTTTACAGTTTGATACCCCAGCTGGCTAAACAGGACAGAGAAATTTAGAAAGAAAGATTTACAAAGCAAGAAATCTTGACAGTAGTGGGTGCCCTAAACTCAAGAAAGGCAGCAGGACCTGATGGTCTACCAATTTAAAGGCATAAGAAACTAACAGCAGACATAATGGGCCAGCTATCAGACACCCTGCAGGAAGCATTGAAGGAACAGCATCTTCCTAAAACTTTTACAGAGGAAAGAGTTATAGTTTTATCCAAAGCCTCCAAGCCCAGGGACCAGGTGACATCATATTGCCCTATTTCATTGATTAACACAGATTTTAAAATGCATGCTATGTTGCTGGCCACCAGATTTGAAGGTATTCTCCTGAAAATAATTACAGCAGACCAGTCTGGCTTTATTTATTTATTTATTTATTTATTTATTTATTTATTTATTTATTCAAGAGTTTAACCAGGCAGGCATACTGAGCGGAGGACCACTCGTTTCCAGATGCGACCTGGGGGAAATATAAGGGAAGGAACAGCATTACACAAACATACAATACATAAGAGAAGGCACTGTTATGGAGCCTATACAGAAGGTAGCTAAGGTTGGCATGAGCTTAAACCCAGGTATTAAGTGCAACAGCAGTTAGAAATTAAGGGCAGGGTGCTCACATAAATGTCAGTAGACTGATGCAAATTCTCACCAGAGAACAACAGGATGATTCAAATTGCCCATTAGTGGTCTTGCTTGACACCAAGAAAGCTTTCAACTGGCAGATCATGGAAAGCATGAGTTTGGGGTCTGAATACATTAAGTTAGTAAAAGCAGCATATCAAAATCCCATGACTCTGATTCAGATAAACAACTGGGTGTCCAAACAGGTCTCCCTTGGTAGGGCATGCGACAAGGGTTCCCCTTCTCACCACCTCTTTTTTATATTACATTGAAGTCTCTGTCCCTGGCAATCCAAGCACATCCTAATATCATGGGAATAGGAATTGCTCCAATAACTTCCCCTGTCACTTAGTTTGCAGATGACCTCTTGGTCAGAATCATCCACCGTGACAAATCCCTGCCAGCACTGATGGAAGTAAATTAGGCATTTGGAATAAGGGCAGGTTACAAAATTAACCTAATAAAATCACAGGTCAAGCCATTATGTAGCTGTGGCTATCATGTGATATAATCCTTCCTTTAATTCCAATGGACAAAGGCAGGATTCAGATATTTAGGGGTGAAAATTACAAAAAACATGCAACATCTGTATGAAGCTGACCTCTGGCCATTGTTAGCTAATATAAAAACTGTTTAACAAATGGAAGACCCTACCACTGTCCCTGGTTGGGAGAGCAAATGTTCTGAAAATGACAATTCTGCCTAGATTACTGTACCTCTTTCAGGTGCTCCCATTTCCTGTGCCAGCCAAATTCTTTAAGCAACTAAAGACTTGTTGCAACAATTGGTTGTGCGCTAGCAAGACTCCCAGGGTAAGCTATGACTAACTCACCTTGCCATTAGGGGAGTGAGGCACAGCGGTTCCACATTTTGAAAAATATTATTCAGCTGCACAGCTGGTAGGGCTAAAGGGGTGGTATAAAGTAGACTGTCAGAATAAGGGCAGACTCCTACAAAAAGCTGTCTCTTGGAAACATAGACTAATGGATTTGCTTTATTCTTCAAGTGATAGAAATTAGAGATGGGCAAAGTTGGAAAAATTCACTCTGCAAATTAATCTGCAAATTTAGCTCAATTTACAGATTAATTGGTGGATGCAAAGTGCAAAGTTCCACCCATGAAGTGCGAAGTTCCACCCGTGAAGTGCGGAATTTTACCTGCGAAGTGCAGACTTTCACCCTGCAAACGTGGAATTTCACCACGAAGGGCAGAATTTCACCATTCGTGGGCAAAAGTTCACTGATCGTGGGCAAAATTCTGCCACTTGCAGGTGAAATTCTGCACTTCGTGGTGAAATTCCTCCCAAAAAGGCGAAGTGACAGACAAATTTTCAGCCTATTAGCAAAACTTCCTAAATTCCTCCATGGCGGCTAATTAGACAACTTCGCCAGAACTTCACCAGCAAATTAAAATTTTGCAAGATCTCTAGTAGAAACCTTAAGGTGGTTAATGGTAACCCCATCATAGCACACCTCCTTAAAACACGGCACAAAGTACACAAGCTAATGAGGATGGACTCACAACACACAAACCTGACTCTACTATGAAGAAATCAAATCTACTCAAAATTCTTAGGGGATCCAGGATTTAAATCTGGGAACAGAAAGGCATAACATTGTTGGGTCACCTATACAAAAATGGGCAATTGAAGTCTTTTAGAAGTCTAGCTTCAGAGTATGACCTCTCAGAACAGCACAGTTTTAAATATACACAACTGCAACACTATATTACATCCATGTTGGGACTGACACACTGGTTATAGTAGCCCTTGGGCATAGCCTCAATCCTCTACGATGCTCAAGACACCCGTGGACTTGTCTGAAAACTGTAAAAGCATCTTTTGCAAGGGGTTAAAGGTAAATGGGCAGACACAAGGGGAAAATGGCAGGCAGCCCAGGGAAAGAACACTCCAGAGGGGGACTGGGCAGACATAGTAAGAGATGGATGAAAAATTCCAATTCAATGTAAATTCAAATTAATCCAATTCATTATGATTCAGAAAGTTTATTACACCCCGAAGAGGTTATCCAGATTCTCACACACATACTCAGGCATATGTCCCAGATGCAAGCATCAAATAGGTGACCTGGTACATATGATGTTCTCCTGCCCTAAACTGCAAAAGTATTGGCAGGATATTAAAGAAATCCTTACAGTGGTGGTAAAGACACAAGTGACACTTGAACCACAGATGATTTTGATCAGTGACCTAGAAAAGATAGAAAACATTCATGATGGAAGTAAACATATTATCTACATAGCTGTTATTTGTGCAAAATTGGGCATACTTAAACTATGGAAAAATGAGGAGCCTTCCATCAGTCAGGGGTAGCTAAAACAGCTAAGAGAATGCGCCACACTAGACAAACTGATTTATAAATCGAGGGGCACTATGCCCACCTATGATGAATGATGGCTTGCTTCTGAAACATTTCTTAATAACAGACCTCAGATTATGTATGGCAGGGAGGAAGAGACCCCATAATGAACAGAAGAGGGAGATGAAGTTAAAGTAATGCATCTTAGTTGTCTAAAGTGCACTGGTGAATCAACGAAATCTCACATGGTATTCTGTGACCATACTATTGTATTCCTTAGAGCATTATATTAATTCTATTTTAATTACTGTTCTTAGTTTATTTCTTATTTACCTCTTTAAATTTCCAAGTTGTAAAATCCTCGCTGTTAACTTTTTGACAATTTTATTACAGTAATATGGTTTTTAATATACATCTCAGATATTTGTCATTGTGCATGTCTTGCATTACCCTATTTGATATGTTGAAGGTAAAATCAATAAAGAATATTTGAAAAATAAGTTTTAGGTCAATAGTTGTTAATTTCTTTTTTCTGACTACATAATGCATAGTTACTCTTCCTATTGTACATTTCAAGGATCCCCATAAATTATTATAGGAAGTATATAAAGGTGTATTCTGGATTAAAAACTCTGAAATTGCTCCCTTTACAATTTCTACATATACAGTATTTCATCCTTTGGTAAAGATGCATCCATCTTCCATAAATTATCTTGGGTTACCAGATTGTGAGATTCTATAGCACAGAAAGAGAGAGAAACATGAGCAGAAGTGTATACAAACAGAGGTGAGAAAGAAGTAAACGCCTCAGCTGGGACTTGAACCCAGGCCACCCGGAATACCGTTCTGATTGCGCTAACCATCTGCGCCACTGAGACAACTGGAACCTGAGTTGTTCCCGAGCACATTACTCTTTCTCAAATGCACAACCCAATGACAACACAAATATTTATTTGTAACAATCACACAGGAGTGCAGTGTGCATATTTATGGAACACATACAAACAGAGGTAAGAAAGCAGTAAGTGCTTCAGCTGGGACTTGAACCCAGACCACCCAGAATACCATTCCAATTGCACTAACCAGTTGTGCTACTGAAACAACTGGAACCTTGAGAAACAGTAATGTTCTCGGGGACAGCCCAGGTTTCAGTTGTCTCAGTGGTGCAGCTAGTTAGTGCAATCAGAACTGTATTCTGGGCGGCCTGGGTTCAAGTCCCAGCTGAGGCACTTACTTTTTTCTCAACTCTATTTCTATGTGTTCCATAAATATGCACATCACACTCCTGTGGGATGATCAGAAGTGTGTTCACTTCCATATCTACAGTAAGTTGTTCAATTTTAGGTACTGCTTCATGTGAGATTAAGCATATATCAATAGTAGAACGTAAGTTATGCATATTTTGAAAAAAAGAGTAAATTTCTTCATCCAGATAATAACATCTAAAGAAATCAACCAAATTGAAGCCTTTCATTCAGCTATTTCAGTTATTGTGCCTGTACAAATAAAGTGAAAATATTGGAATAAGCTTTCTTTTTGGTACTCCATGCCCCTTTAATGTTGTACTTAACATGTGTAACTTATTATGAATATATTTTTCTTAAATTTTGATATGTGGTACTAATAATTCAGGCACATAAATTAATGTATTAGGTAGAACACTTTTCTCTTTTTATCAAATGGTATATTGTACAATGTTCTGTGTAGACTCATTGCATTTAATGAACTTCAACTTGTTTGATTCTCTGAATAGGTTGTAATTTGCGTGCAATAAACTAAACTTAAGTGCTGCTTTCTTATATACTGTTCTGAACCAAGTGATCTATCCATTAGCGTAAGTGTTAAGTTAACCCACCCCTCCCCATTATATTAGGAGATGGAAACTGAGCCAAATTTAGAAAACAAGTTAAAAGAAATCTAGGCCATTGTGGTTTGATTCATATATATTTGCTAATGTAAATGTCTGAACACCTTTTTCACCTTCAGGATAAGATAACAACCTGAATGAATGTATTTATCATCTATACAAGCACTGACATTTTGGGAAAAATGATAGCCACATGAATTTTTCTGAAATGGGGCATGGACACTCCATCCTTTATAAAGATTTACAGGGTATTTAAAGTCAACTTCAGAAAAGTGGGTTTCCTCAGGGAAGAGGCATTGATGATGATAAGTTAGAGCAGATTTCTTATGATTTTATCAACTGTGTTTTAAATTGTGACAGCTGATAGCCATTCAATAACATGGTTATAAATAATAGTATCTCCCAGATACTGTAATACTAGAAGAGTGACATACCTATATTGAATGTAAATTTTTCTGACTCCCATATGTGATATGATACTCCTGAGATGCAATTTGTATTGTATTTATTTATCTGAAAATAATAAAATATAACTTAAAATAGTGGTGACACATATACCCAAATTTCTAATTAAATGAAGAAAGGGAAAGCCAGGTTTATGTTCTCTTTAAACATTAGATTTCTTTTTCACTTTATAAATTTTGATTAGCATTTTTATGATTATAACACACCTTTTTTTAAAAAAAAGTGCTTTAACAATAAGTCATTGACAGTACTGAAAATTGACTATAAAGATAATAAGTCCTGTAAAACAATGTTATGGTTGATGAAAATTAAGGAAGAATTGCATTATATCTAGTGTATATACAAAAGCAAAATACTGTAATTATTATATTCTTTATCAGAATATGGTGATGTGCTACACACTATCTAACAAACCATCTGTTTTCTAAAATGAGATTAACAAACTTCACATGATAGTATCTCATACTGTATGTCTTGCTCATGTACCCCAGTGAAATTCAAAAACGGGGACCATTTTCAATAAAGTTATGTAGACTATTAATAATCAAGGAGCTACTTTACTCATTTGTTGGAAACACAGAAACACATAATCTGTCAGCAGAAAAACACTCATTGGACCATTATTCTGCCCATTCTTACCTAACTAATGATGAAGAACCGCACTCTAGAGGCTCTAATTTATTTATTTACTTGTTTATTTATGCATATATGTATGTGATTCATTTGATTCAAAGTTTTACCAAGAAAGACATAATGAGCTACTATTAGCTACTTTGAAGCTGTGTTCCCTTCCCCTTCCCCCTCCCTGTTTCCTGTAGTCCTTACAAAGCCCTTTTATCTGGCCCATCCTCATTTGAATCCCCCACTGATTTCGCATGACTGCCTTGTACAGCAGCTTATTCCACTCCTCCACCACCACTCTTTCAGTGAAATGTATTTCTTAGCATCTCTCTTAATTGTGTGCCCCGCCAGTTTCATGGAGTTATCCCTCATGTTTGTGTTCCAACTCAGTTTGAACTATTCCATGCTACCCATTTTATTTACCCTGTGAAGGTACTTGCATTTTCAGTCATAAGTTTGTTTTAATCAAATTGCATTTTCAGATCACAGGAGGAGTAGATTTAGGAATGATGGGAGCAATGCAGTGTAGTGGCTGTGGAGGGGAAGTCTTCAGGCAGACCTTCTGGAGACTTAGTTCCTGCCTCATCTGCATGCACCTCTCTAGGTTGAGGGGAGAGATCTCTCACCTCTCTGCCAAGATGAGGCACCCATGGTAGTGGCAAGGGAGGATGTGAGGACCCTTTAGATTGGAGACCCCAAGGTGGGAGGAAGTGGACCCCAATGGAAGAGGACACAACTTCTGGTGAGCTCTCAATTGTCAGGGGGGTCATTTTGGGAACACCATGGGAGGGAAGGAAGTATGTGGGGTGCCTGCCCGGTACCTCGGCATGGAGGGATGGGAAGTAGAACCTTAGAATCTCTACAGCAGTGGGGCAGGAGGGGAGCTGGATGTCATTGTCTATCTTGGGACAAATGACCTGGCAGGGAACACAGCTGGGATTGTGCAAGAAAGGTTTAGAGAGCTGGTAAGTGATCTGAAGCAGGTAGTACACAAGGTGTCCTTCACTGAGGTCCTACTTGTGCATGGCTGGTGGAGGAGAGGGAACACCACACCACAATCTTCAACAGCTGGTTGAAGCCATGGTGCAGGGAGGAAGGGTTAGGCTACATTGGGGACTGGGGTCCTAGTATCTGGAGGGATGAAGGCCTATATAAATAGGATGGCCTCCATCCATCCAGGAGTACAGCAGCAGTCCTGGGTGGAAGGTTTACATGCTACTTTAGTGGGCATTTAAACTAACCAAGGGGAGAGGCAGAAGAAACGAGGGTGGCAGTGAATACCTCCTCTAGATAATGAAGCAGCAGTGAAGAAAATCTCAGGGAAATATATTCCCAAGGGGTAGCGGGAAATGGGACAAGGGGGGAAGGGACCAGAGGGTTGTGAGGTCAAACTAAGGCTGAGAAAAACATTGGGTATGTTGGGTGGAGGGAGGATAATGAGCCGAAGAACAGTACAAGTGGGAAGAGAAGGATGAATGATGGACTTGAGAAGGAAGGACAAAGTAGGGGCACGGAGGGACAAAAGGAGTGAAGAGCCCTGTGTACCAATGCAAAGGACCAAGGAAAAAAAATTCCTGACCTTGAGGTTCCCACTGTGGAGGCAGACCTGGAACTGGTGGCCATAACAAAATCATGGTGTACTGACAGTCATAGATGGGAGGTGGCCATACTAGGTTATAACATGTTTAGAAGGGACTGGGCAAGGAGGAAAGGGAGGGGATTGTTTTATATGTAAGGGAAGGAATAAAGGCCATGGAAAAACAAGGACACAGCAGGGAACAGGAGGGGCTGCAGGTTCTTTGAGTTGCATTAGAGATAGGGTCCAGGGCCTTTATATGCGTGAGGGTGGTGTACAGACCACCAACACATGGGGAGGAATTAGATAGGGTTTTGGGTGAGACCATAGGCAAAATGGCAAGCAAAGGAAGGTAGTAATTATGGGTGACTAATCTGCTGGATGTGGACTGGAACATCCTGGATGCAGCTACAGCTATGAACAGGGTCTTCCTAGACTCCTTGCAAGGGGTATTTCTCAGGCAGCTGGTTACAGATCCCACTGGAGATGGGGCAGTGCAGGTTCTGGTATTTATGAACAAGGACAGCATTGCAGACATTACAGTGGGCAGTTCCCTGGGTATGAGTGATCATCATACAGTGTGGTTTGGCATACGGATTGGGCAGGAGAAAAAACACATTAGGAGGAGGGTACTGGACATCAGGAGAGCAGATTTTAAAGAAATGGGAAACAGCCTTTGGAAATACCTTCAAGGGGGGATAGCTGGGAAGGGGTGGAGGTACACTGGAATAGAAGAAAGGTGGGAATGACTAAGGTAACAGCAAACTGTTTAAAGGTAATACGTGAGGGTAATAGCAGAAAGAGGCCACTGTTTTCTCAAAGGTGGTGGCTAAGTTGGTAAGGAAGAAGAAAATAGCATTCAGGAAGCACAAGGAGACCCAAACAGAGGCAGACATTGAGGTATATTTAGAGAAACAAAGGAAGGCAGGAGGACGGGGAAGGACAGCAAAGGCTCAAACTGAGGAAAGGCTCACCCAGGAGGTCAAGAATAGGATAAGACTTTCTTCAGGTACATGAGTAATAAAATGAAGGCAAGGAATGGTATAGTGAAGATCAGGAGACTGGGGGGAGGACTGTGCAGAGGAAGATCAAGAAAAAGTAAAAAATGTAAACAAATACTTCTGTTCCAGCTCCACAGTGGAAGAGGGAATGGGCCAAAAAACATTAACAGGTATGATGGGGAGTGGACAAAGGTCCATTTATGGAAAAGAGAGTCTGCCAGGGTTAGAAGCCCTAATGGAAAACAAGGCGATTGAGCCAGATGTCATCCACCCAAGAATACGTAAGGAACTGAGTCCAGTGCTAGCCGCTCTTCTGGCAACACTACCTCATTGGAGACAGGAGTTGTTTCAGAGAAATGGAGGAGGGCTGTCTGCACAAGAGCAGCAGAAGGGAGGCCAACAATTACAGATCAGTCAGTCTCACTTCAGTTGTGGGGAAGTTAATCGAGTCTCTACTGAAGGACAGAATGACGTAGTACGTGGAGACATATGGGCTGCAGGACCACTGGCAGCATGACTTCACAGGGGGGAGGTCATGTCAAACAAATCTCATAGATTTCTTTGACTGGGTAACTAGGGCAGTGGATGAGGGGAGGGCAGTGGATGTGGCCTATCTGGACCTCAATAAGGTCTTTGACACTGTACTGTACAGGAGGTTGATACAGAAACTCAGCAGCCTGGGGTGGGGGAGAAGGTGGTAAGCTGAGTATCTAACTAGTTGAAAGATAGGAGGTAGAAGGTGGTAGTAAACGGCAGTCACTCTGAGGATGGGAGATTGACCAGTGGTATACCACAGGGATTAGTACTGGGCCTGTCCTCTTCAATATTGTCATGTAGCTGGTCGCCGTATTGGGGCTTTCAGGGTTCACCTCTCCACCTATTCTGAGGAGGCTGGCCTGGGTTCCCTAAGGATGTGCCACACTGGCCTAACATGGTGCAGTGCCTCCAGCTGGGGTAGTGATATGGGGTGCCTGGTGGCTTAAAAACAAGGCTATCACCCCACCAGGAAACAATGCATGAACTGCCGCACAGTCCCTCCCCAAAGCAAGTGACACGGCAAACAATGACAGTCCCCAAACCATAAAATTCAATTTAAAACAAATAATTTATTTAAAAGTGAGGGTACAGGAAGAACAAAGGGCAGCAAGGGTAAAATGGAAGCAATGGGGGTATCAATATATCAAAACTCTAATGCAATAACACAAATACTTAAAAAAAAAAACATTTCAATGCTTTGCCCCATAACTCTGCCCACCCCCCAGCAGTCCTCAAACCCCAGTGCAGGTGCACCCATCTTAATTCCCCCCAAAGGCTACAGGGGAGAGATGTCTCAACAACTGCAGTGGGTACAACACTGGAGACCACTTCAACACTTTGCCCCACACTCTGCCCATCCCCATGCAGTCCTCAGACACCAATGCAGGTGCACCCATCTTCTTTCCCCCTAAGGCCATGGGGAGAGATCATGCAACAGTTGCAGTGGGTACCACACATAGAAACATAGAAACATAGAAATTGTCGGCAGATAAGGACCACTAGGCCCATCCAGTCTGCCCATAGGCCCTATGCATTGTATGTGGCCACTGATCCTATGTGATCAATGGCTTGTCATCACTTCCTCCCCACCCAGGTTTCCCTTGTGCCTGTCCCAAGCATGCTTAAACCCCTCCACTGCACTTTCCACCACTACCTCCTGTGGCAGACTATTCCATGTGTGGACTACCCTTTCTGTGTAGAAAAACCTCCTCACATTACCTCTTAATCTACCCCCCTCCAATTTCATATTGTGCCCCCTTGTTCTAGTACTTTTTCTGCATTGAAAAGGCTCCCCTGCCTGCACCTTATTTATGCCCTTAAGGTACTTGAAAGTTTCAGTCAGGTCCTCATGCTGTCTCCTATCCTCCAGTGAGTACATATTGAGGTCCCTTAATCTCTCCTCATATGTTTTGTGGTGTCATGGTGAGACATTGATGCTGCTAGCAGGTTGGAGCTCAGTGGCATGCTTTAAACTGTGACAGGTAAAATACTTTATAAACACGAGTGTCGAACACAAGCTTTAATGTCTGAAACCAAATTAGGAAGGGGCCCCTATTTGTAATCCAATGGGATCTGGTGACCGGCTGGCCTCAATAGGTCTGCTGCTTGGGCTTCTCATACTGGCATAGTCCTGCCCAGGTCTTCTCCCTCAACTCCTGGCACAATAATCTTTTTACCCAGTCGCAGAGCTGAACCCTGTGTTTTACTCATGGTTCTGATACCTCAAAATGGTACCTCTAGTACAGCTGGATACAACAGTCTGACTGGATGCGGTGCTCCCAGCTGTGATGCTGGCTTCCCCAGACTTGCTGGTAGCTTGTCTGTGTTTCACTTCTCTCTCAGCTTGTCTCAATGAGGCTCAGAACTTGGATGAATGCAGGTACTTTCTTGACTTGGAGACCTGGTAGGAGCTGATCACCCAGAGTGGAAAAGTCTGTGGTGGATCAGTAAAACCCCAGCTCCAACTTGCCTTATAAACTGTGGTTTCACTGAAAACTTCTCCTCACAAACAGTTTCCTTTGAGATCCCAACTCTTCTAGTATGTGAGACCTGCAGTCTGTGACAGGCAGAGGCAAACCAGCCCACATCTTGACACACAGTCACTCTCTTGAAGGTCTGACTGAACTGCCACAAACTTTTGAAAACAGACCCTTTATGCAGGCTGAAACTTGACACCTGATTGGCCAGTCTTGTTCACAGACAAACTACCTCTGGCTCATGCTGATTTTCCACTGGCTAAAAATCATGGGCAAAATGGATCTGACCTGCAACCTCTTCCTATGGTGCTCAGCAATTTCTGCACTCATGGGGACCACCATCTTTGTTTACATTATTGCTACACTTTTTGTCAGATCCCTGCAGCACTATTTAAAGTCACCCTGAGTTGTTTCCTAGATGTCCTGGCCACGCTTGATGTTTTGGGGGCCAGGAATGTGTTAATTTTACAGGCCACGCAGCCCATTTCACAGTTGGGAGCTTTGTTAAAGAGACGTCTGTCGACACCACTCTCCTACCTGTGTGCGCATGTGTACTGCATATTTTCCTGCCTCAGCCCCACTGCCAGTCCAGGGGCCACAAAAACATTTAAAAGGCACCCGATAGCACAGTTGCTCTTTGATCCCAGCTCTGCTATCTTTTCTGGAGCTGGGATCATAATTTGAAGTGGACACACTGCCCAGACTTATTCTCAGAGCTCTGGCTCCTTTCCACACATCTGCGCATGCATGGTAGCGTATCCAATGTAGTCCCAGATTCCACAAATAGAGCCCTGGCTCTCATCCCACCAGGGCTTCCCAATACTGGCACAGTGACCTACCAGTTCCAACCTTGACAGTCCTGGGGGAACAAAATGTGAAGTTTCGGGCTGGGGGGAATGGAGGAGACACTCAAGGTAAGCCCCAGATTTGGTGGGGGAAGGGGGGCTTACATTCATAAGTGACATTGATGAGGAGAGGAACTGGAAGGAAAGGTGTGTCTTTTTGCACATGATACTAAAATCTGTAATAGAGTGGACATCCAGGAGGGGGTAGAGATAATGAGAAGGATCTGAGGAAACTACAGGAGTGGTCTCTAGAGTGGCAGCTGGGTTTCAATGCCAAAAACTGCAAAGTCATGCACCTAGGGAAGGGAACCTGGTGGCTGAGCATAAAATGGGGTCGAGGTACTTACAGTTAGCAAGCAAGATAGGGACCTTGGGCTGATCATATCTAATGAGCTCAAGGTGGCAGGGCAGTACAACAGGGAAGCAAGCAAGGCAAGCCCGATGCTGGGGTGCATAGGGAGGGGGATCTCTAGCAGGAGAAGGGAGGTCTTGTTGCCTCTATATCACTCACTGGTGAGACCCCCACCTGGAGTACTGTGTCCAGTTTCGTTGGCTGCACCTTTGCAATGACATCAACAGGGTAGAAGCAGTCCAGAGGATGGGTACTGAAATGATGCAGGGGTTGTATGAGAAACCACACAAGGAGAGGCTGTGAGAGCTCAACACAAACTCTCTGGAGGAGAGGAAAGCAAGAAGGGGGAGACCTATAAGTACCTCACCGGGGTGAAAAAGGTGCAGGAGGGTGTCTGTTTCACAGGAGAGGAGCACAAGAACATATTGGCATGCTATGAAGCTTGGGGGGGGGAATTTAAGAGAAATGTAAGGAATTATTTCTTCACAGAAAGGTAGGGGGATGCTGGGAGCAGCTTGCCAGAAGAGGTGGTAGGGGCAAAGGCAGTGGGGAGCTTCAAACATGTGTGGGATAGGCACATGGGTATAATAAATAGAGATAAGGGAGGAGTGAGAGACACCTGTGACCAAATAGATTCCGAGTATAATGTTAGGCATGCAAAACAGGGCAGACTAGATGGCCTACCAGTTCTTTTCTGCTGACACATTTTGTGTTTATGTGTTTCTATGTCACAAATAAAGATGTTGAAGAGGAACAGTCCCAAGACCAATCCCTCTTACACCCCATTAATGAACCCCATGACCTCTGAGAACTTCCACTTTATTACAACCCTCTGTGTCCTGTCATTTAACCATATTCCCACCCACCTAGGCATTTTGTCAACTACCCCAAGGTTCTGCAACTTCTTAACAAACCATAAATTCAGGATGGAATCGATGGCTTTATGGGAGGGATGGTACAGTATGTCCACCACCTGTCCCTTGTCTACTGCCTTTGTCACCCAATCAAAGAATTTGACTCTACTGACCTCCCCATCCATGATCCATGTTGTCTTTTGTACTGTAGTCCATTTGTCCTGGGAAACATACTATCCTTATTTTGGTCTCTCACTGTTAACCCATAGAGGACGTCAGGCTGACAGGTCTGTAGTTCCTCAGTTCACTGCTGAATTCCACATATAATTGCCCCACTCTGCAACGGTAGGGGGCAGGGAGTTTTGCCACTTTCATAATGATAATCTTTTCATGCCCATGCAGTAGCCAACATTTATTTTCTGTATCCTAAAGGGTACATGTGGTTTATTAGTTAGGTCCCCTAAAACAAACAGCCAGGGTTCAGAGTTAACAGATATATTAAAAATATTGGAGCAGGTATTGGAAACCTAATTTCAAAGTTTAGTGATTGTAGGACAACGCCGTAGAGTACTGTATGTCTTATTTCTAAACATCACCGGCATTCACCATTAACTGAGAACTACAGGCATGTGATGCAATGATACAATCTTTTAAATTTTACAAGTCTACCCTAAATATCTTTACTGGTCCTATAAGAAATTTCCCAAAGTAAATCTCAGGTATCCTCAGAAAGCGCACATTGAAATTATTTTCCCAATTTTTTCCTAGCTTAATCTGTTAGTTTTTAAACTCCTGATTCATAACACACAGCACTGAATGGATTAGGTCCTTTTTACCTCCATGACATTCAGTTCTCCTATGCACCACCACAATATGTACTATCTTCTGAGAGAATTCTAATGGCAGTCACAAAATTTAAATTGAAAACAGCAGGAGACAAAGTGGATGAAAGGACTAAAAATAATTACGTTCAAACAGGCAGTTTTGCAAAAATGTACCATGTAATATTTATCTCATGTTTTAACTAATTGTCACTAATTGTTTTATTAATGAGTTCCTTGCACACTGTAAGGCACCTTGGAACTCAGAAAGGCATTAGATAAATTAACTTTAGCTTTACTTCTACCTTTACCCAAGAAGTCAAAGCCTGCTGCTTGTGATATCACCATTTGCTGCCATGGCAATCATTATGCCTCAAAAAACACAGGAGTATGACTTTAGATAAGGACTACACATGAGGAGCATGTGCATTCAAAAGGACACACATCTTGTTTTCATGCTGCCATTCTTACATTCTTTGCATTTGCATGCAGTTTTTGTTGCCAGCAAACTGAAATGCTTTCAGGTGTATTCGGGCATATCTAGTAAACTATTTGGTTTTGTTTTTCTTATTCTTCTATGAATATTATTATTTAACATTATTAAATGGGTAAAGAAAATCATGCATCCTGATTGTTCAGGACTCAGATCCTGACAGGACAACAATCCTGCGACTGGCACTTTTTAATACCAAGTAGGACACAATGCATTGTACATATCCATTCCTGCCAGAAACTTTTGGAAAGAAAAATCTGGCAGCCATGTTAGTGCTGTACAATGCCACAGTAATTGTCCTAACACGGTAACTTCATTTTTAGAATAAAAAAAAACACCCACACCAAACACACAAGAGATATTTGACATTCAGAAAAAGACCATTGTGAAACATAAACTATTTTTTTTTTACATTCTTTCATTACAGGCCTGAAATCCTTGTCCCTAGTTGCTGCCGCTACCTCCCATGCATGTGGTTCTGTCTGCCCTCCTGCCCAGCCAGGCAGCCTTCCACAACCTCCTCTACAACACTCCTGGTAGCATTCAGTCCTTTTTTATACTGTTTATGAGTGATGTTGCTGAGCGCTGAAATGCTTTTTTTAAGACAGTTTGCATGTGCCAGTACTGAGCACTGAAACTGGGAGCACTAAAACTAGAAATAGTGCTTTCTAATAGTGCTTTAACGCATGCTTACTGAAGGCTATGGCATTCACTGACACAATTGAAAGCTGTGGGCACTCGCTTAAAGCTATGCCTTTCATGTAACAGAAAATTCAAATCCATAATTGATATGTAAAACAGCTAGGGATGTGTGAGGGCAGCGAGAAGATTACTATATATTAAGGTAACAAGCACCCTCTACAAACTGCCTGACAGAACTGTGCAATCAAATTTCCATTGCACACTATGAGAAATTGAGAACTACATTTTGACAAAATACGTTCAAAATATTTTTTATGTATGCTAATTTTTTATTTCTGTTTTTAGATATTTACTACTAGTACCAGATTTATAAGTGCACTAAGACACTCCAGGGGTATGGGTTGTCACCTAATAAGAGCACTTCCGAGGTGCTGAAGGCACTTTGTGCAAGCCACTCATGCCTCACTATGCCCCTCGGGCATGCTGTTATCAGACAACAATACACACCCTGTCTATTCCTTACTTATAAAATGGGTAAAAGAAACCAAGACTTGTGATCAGTCAGGTGTGAGCACAAGACCATGCATTATTGCAGATAAGCAGCACAAGTTAGAAATACTTAATAGTCTGAACCTCATTATTCATTTTTATAACAAAAATCAGTTGAATTATTTTATAATTCCAATAAGGCAGTCCAGGGTGTGAGTTGTTGTAGGATAAAGGCACTTGTCAGGTGCATAAAACACTCATCATTCCAATGTGCTTCATGTCTTGAAGCATGCAATTATCTCACAATAAGGCACTCCATGTTATGCCATATTGTGGAAATATGCTAAATGTCTACCATGTAAACTAACCATGAGTCCATCAAACAACTGTTTTGTAACCAAAGCAAAATTCAAATTACAGGTCACAAACTGTCTGTCATTAAAAGAACAGAAAAGAATATTCATATATTCATGATTAAAGAACAAGTCACTACTAAAATAAAAGACTAGAACTTGGCCAGGCCTAGATGGAGTACATCCCAGGCTCTTAAAGGAACATCCCAGGCTCTTAAAAGGACTAGCTGAGGAAATGGTAGGTCCAATCAGCTTGCTATTCAATAGATCCCTAACAGAAGGAAGTACATTACCGGAATGGAGAAGGGCAAATGTGGCCCCTATATACAGTATAAGAAGAGAGATAGGGGAGATGTGAGAAATTATATGCCAATCAGTTTGACATCTGTGATTGGAAAGATTGTGGAGGGTTTTGTGAAGGACATTATACAATTGCACACAGAAGAAAAGGTAAAAACAGACATAACACAACATGGATTTAGTCAGGGGAGATCTTGTTTAACAAACCAGATGCAGGTTTTCAAGCCTGTGAGCGCAGCATTTGACAGTGGACTACCTGTGGATGTAATCTATTTAGACTATTCAAAAGTATTTGACTCTGTCTCACACTCAGAAATAGTCAACCAACTAGTCAATAGAGAATTTCATCCCAATTTGGTTTCTTGGATAGAGACATGGTTAGACAGCAAATTGCAGAGTGTCTGTGTAAGGGGACACAATTCAGAATGGGAAAAGGTCACAAGTGGGGTACCACAAGGGTCCGTATTGGGACTGGTACTATTTAATATTCTTACAGCATCAATGCAAACATCGAACAGTTCTTGGATTTGCAAATATGCTGATGATTCTAAAATAGGAGCTGTTATAACAAAGAGGCTGCAGTGAAACTGCAACAGGGCATGCACATGCTGGGAAAATGGGCAAGAGACCATGGTTTGGAATTTAATGTTGATAAATGCAAAGTAATACATTTATCATAATAACAATAATAAATTGCATTTGTATGGCGCCTTTCAAAAAAACCAAGGCACCTTTACAATAATTAAAATCGCAATACACATACAAAAAATCTCAGCATGAAACAAAATGATAGCATTGACAGCAACCTTTAATCAATCACCAAAGGCATGGTTCCACAAGTAGGTTTTTAATGCTTATTTAAAGCCCTCTACGGTCGAGCACTCACGTAACCAATGGGGTAGAGAATTCCAAAGGGTAGGGGCAGCATACATAAATGTTCTCGCTCCAGAAGATTTGAAACATACCCTCAGAATCTCTAGCAACCCCTCGTTAGCTGAGCGGAGCAATTGCCCAGGGCAGTGAGGAACCAGGAATTCTTCCAGGTAGTCCAGGCCTGTCCATGTAGGGCTTTAAAAGTCAGAAAACCAACTTTAAAGGTGATCCACCACTGAACCGGCAGCCAGCACAGTCCATGCAGCACAGGTGAAATATGACAGGACCAAGAGGATCCCATCAAAAGCCATTCTGCAGCATTCTGCACTAGCTGCAAGCGACAGATTTCCACCCCAGATAGCCCTAGGTACAGGGAGTTGCAGTAGTCCAAATGCGAGGTCACAAAGGCATGAATCAAAGTAGGAAGGTTGCCAGATGGAACTAGGTGCTTAATCCTGGAGATATTCCTCAGATGGCAAAATGAGGATTTAACAACAGCCAACATCTATGAATGCAGGGTCAGCCTCTCGTCAAAGATTACCCCCAGGTTCCACACTCATTCAGAGGTCAAGAGTGGCACACCCCCAAGGTAAAGACCAGAGGGTGAACCCCCACTCAACCCCACTGTCCGGCGACCCGGATCCATAACCAACACCTCAGTCTTATCAGAGTTCAACTTTAACCAACTGGAATCCATCCAATCCTGGATTTCAGCATGGCAGCTATTAAAGACCATTAATATAACCCCTGGGAGTGCCTTATTGCTATTACAATAAAAATGTGTTTTAAACAGTGTTAAACTTTGGTCATATGATTCATAAGGCACAAAACAGGTCAATTAGTGTTAGCCATCTGCTGACCTGCACCTTGTTCTAGATCTCTACTTTATAGCATCTAGTTGTGTAATATTTATATAGTGCCTGTTTAAATTGGTCAATGATTTCACTGGATACCATAGTTGCTGGCAATGTGTTCCATCTTGAAAGTCAGCATATGATTAGGCTCTACATGCTTCCAGCCAATCAGAAAGCCCTATTTCTCAGACCCTTGTTATAATTAACATTGGCATTTTCTAACTTTTTCTACTTTCTCTTATTATTGATTTACTAAATATTTCTGATAATGCAGCACTTACAGAATTTCACCGGACATTTTAAAACACTTTTGATTATCCCCAACTGACCTCACAACTGCTGTCTGTGAGATCACAGCCTGTTGCCATGGTAGGTGCTATATTGCCATAAACAAAGGTTTGATTTGATTTATTTATTTAATTTATATTTGGCACCCCTATGAAGCTCAGAACACCCATACAATCAAACAATTTAAACAACACAGACCATGAATAAAGCAAACATAAACCACTAGCACATAAAATTCCATTCATGAATACATACACCATGTGATCAAACATTACAACAAAATACTACAATGCATATTTCAGTACATGGATATTGCAGAGCTAATCACCAAACTACTCAAAAGCTAACTGGAGCAAATAGCTCTTAAGTTTATTTTTAAAAGATTATACAGACCTGACAGTGAGTATTCCTTCAAATACAGCATTCCAGAAGGTAGGGGCAGTCACTGAAAACCCTGTGCACCAGATGACTTTAGATAAGATGATGGTACACTTAGCAGATCCTGTCCCCCACATCTAAAATCCCTGGCTGGCTTGTGGGGAGTCAGGAGTTTGCTGAGGTATTGGGGCCAGTCCATTCAATGTTGTGGCTCAAGGGCTGGTGCCAAGAAAAAGGACACAGAGGTTCAAGGGCTGGTGCCAGAAAAAAGGACACAAATTTGTAGGGAACTGGCAACAGTTTTGGGAGCAAAAGTTCTTTAAATTTGATAAACTGCATCTGACTAAGGAGGGAGTCAGTATATTGGGGCAGAAGTTTGATGTCTTTTGCAGAATATTTAATTAGCAAATGGGGAGAGGGGTGCAACACCCCATACGTCGAATGGGAAGAACATCCTTCCCCCCTCAGCTAGTGGTCAAACAGGAGTTCAACATGTTTGCAGTTCATTTGCATCAACAGGTAAGGAAAAAGGTCCAGCTCTCCATACGATGCACAGGGAAAATGCCAGACCTTACCCAACAACTAACACACTGAAATCTGGCCAATGGAAAATCATGTACGCAAATGCTCGCCGTCTGGGAAACAAGATCCCAGACCTGCAGACAATAATGACAGAGGCTAAACTGGACATACTAGCAATTAACGAGACGTGGTTTACCAGTAACCACACTTGGGAGACTTCAGTACCTGGCTATGTACTGTTCAGAAGAGACCAAGTTTGAAAAAGGGGGGGGGGGGTGGAGTGGCCCTGTATATCAATGAAAATATCAAAGCTACAGAAATTCAGAATACACATAAGGAGCCAGAAGAACTGTGGGTCACCCTGGAAACAGGAAATGGGACAGCCATAAGAACCGGGGTTGTCTACAGGCCCCCAGACCAGGGGGAGGACATAGACACATTACTGTTAGAAGATATACAAAACATGACAGCTAAACGGAGGTTCTGATAATGGGAGACTTCAACATGCCAGATACAGATTGTTCAATACCAGCAGGAATATCTGCCAGAAATAGACACATGGTGGATTCCCTGCAGGGGGAGGGACTCAAACAACTGGTACAACAACCCACAAGAGACAGGGCTATCCTAGATCTAGTACTGACTAACAGGGAAAGGATCACAGATCTCCAGGTAGAAGGTCACCTGAGGGCCAGTGACCATCACATGGTATGGTTCAGTTTGGCCACTACAACTAAATCATCCCATTCCAAGGCAAAAATATGGGACTTCAGAGGAGCTGACTTTGATAAAATGGCCAAAAGAGTTAAGCTAGCCCTGGCAAAAAAGAAATACAGGTGAGGGGGTACAGGCAAAGTGGGCAAGCATTAAGGATGCAATGCTTGAAGCAACATCCCATTGTGTTAGAGAGAAAAGGAAGTGTAAAAAGAAAACCACTTTGGTACTCAAAAACAGTAGCAGAAAAGGTCAAAGCCAAAAGACTTGCCTTCAGGAAATATAAGGGAACGCAGCGGAATGAAGACAGAGAGGCATACCAAACTTCCCTAAGGGAAGCAGGGAAGGCAGTAAGGCAGGCAAATGCCCAAACCGAGGAAACACTAGCACAGACAGTAAAATAAGGTAACAAGACTTTCTATAGATACATTAGTGAAAGGAGAAAGTCCAGAGGGGGGGTATTGCTAAGATCAAAGGAGATAAAGGGATGTGTTTTATTTATCAAGTATAAGATTACAAATACCTTTCAGCCCTGGCTCTTTCACAAAGGTTCCATGTCAGAGAAATACAAATTATGGGGAACATTGAGACAGACATTACAACAATGTGGACATTGCAAACAGAGTACAGATTAATATAATTCAAGGGTAGCATTGTAAGCAAGGCAGCCAGAGGCATTTGTCAGAGAGAATAGGCAACAGATAAGAAGTGTCAGAGTCATAGGGAGAGGGAATGGGGGGGAGAAGGAATGTAGGAAGGGTGGGGAGAGGGTGAAAAGTGCAGCATTGGGTATACCAAGATGTGAGTGTAGAATTCAGTGAGGAGGGGAGTGGGGACCACTAGAGCAGAAAGGGAAGTGGAGAAACAAGGTTAAGTTGGGCAGTCACAGGAGCTGTTGGTAGTGAGATAGTCCCTGAGCCTAGTTTTAAACATACCAATTGTTGGGGCAGAGGAGATGGTGGGGCTGAGGCCATTGAACCAGAGTGGCACTCGATAAGCAAAAGAGCGTTGTCCCTGTGAAGTGTGACAATGGGGGACTTTCAGTAGCTGTAGCGTGGATCTCCTAAGGCACCATTTGTTAATTTGTTGTTGTAACAGAGTTGAGACCCCAGAAGGTGCAAGGCGAAGGTAGATTGTTTTCGCCATGGAGCAGGTGAGAAACTTTACGCGGTTTGATAGTTGGAGCCAGCTGGTCTGAGTGTACAGGTCACATGTGTGGGTGAGATGGTGAGCACCAGTGATGAGCCAACATGCCTTATTTAAGGCAGTTGAGAGGTGTCTAAGGGTTGTGGTTGTGGCCGAACCATAAATGATGAGACCATAGTCTATTACAGAGATCACAGAGCTCAGGACAGCAACCTTCAAAGCTTCTGTTGTGAGGTGTGGTCTGTGTTTGTAGAGGAGACCAAGCTGTGTATTAGCAGCTCTAGCTACATTATCTACATGAGGTCCATAGGAGAGATTAGGGTCAAGCTGTATCCTTTAGTATTTGAAAGACCCCACCTGATCTAGAGTGTTCCCCTGGGTGGTGGAGATAGCCAAGTGGTGTAGCTTGTGTGGGTTATGAGAGCTGCAGAAGAGCATAGATTTGGTTTTCTTGTCATTGAGGACCAGTTTATGATTAAGAAACCATGTCTCTAGGAACTGAAACCAAGTTGAAGGTTGTGTTGAAGAGTTGCACGATCTTTGTGAGTAGAGAATACAACGGCATCATCGGCATATAGTATGATCTGCTCAGAGCAGTAGTAAGGGAGGGAGTTTAAGAAAAGGCTAAAAAGGAGGGGGCCCAGTATGGATCCCTGTGGGACACCTGAGTGAACAGGCAGGGTGTCAGAAAGAGCGTCTGCAATTTTTACTCTCTGCTACCAGTTTTCTAAGTAGCTTTTAAACCAGCGAGAAGAGTCAGGTGATAGCCCGGCATTCAGTAGTTGGTCAATTAGTAGTCCATGGTGTACTGTATTGAAGGCCTTGTAGAGGTCAACGAAAACGGCCCCTGTGAGAAGGCCGTTGTCAAGGGATTTGTGCAAAGCTCCAGTGAACTCAAGAAGGGCTGTGGTGGTGCTGTGACCTTTCCAGAAGCCGTGTTGTTGTGGACAAGGTATATTGTATTTATCCAAGTGATTGGTAAGTTGATCAGCCACAATGCACTCGAGTGCCTTAGAGAGTGGTGGCAGTATGGAGATAGGGCGATAATTTGAGTGATTCATCTTATCCCCACTTTTATGGTTGGGTGTCATGGTGGCTGTTTTCCATAGGTCCGGGAATTTTCCACAGCTGAGAGAGCGGTTTAGGATTTTTGTTAATGGATGAATTACCTCATCGAGGGTTAGCAACAGAAGCTTAAAGTACAGGGTGTCGCTACTAGATCTAGATTTAGAGATAGCTGCAGTAATATAGCGGTGAGCTTCATTCAGCCTTACCTCCCTGAAGTAGAAGAGGGGATGGTAAGACTGAGGGGCTGAGGAATTTGGGGAGTAGGCCCTGTTTTCGAAAAAGTCATGGGGTAGAACAACACTAAGGTCTGAAAAGGCCATGTTAAAGATGTTTGCGATCACCTTGGGGTCGAGGGCTGAGGATCCATCAACCATTAACATGGCCAGAGGGGTTTTTGGCTGCTTCCCTGTGGCATCTTTGATATTGTCCCAGAAAGCACGACCATTTCCCCATGTATTGGTGAGAGCGTCTTTGTAATAGGTGGATTTCATTAGCTGGATGGCTTTTGTTCAGGCGTTTCGTGCTTGTTTGTGATTTTGGATGTCCAGTTGTTTGCCAGTTGCCCTGGCAACTGCCCAGAGGTGGTCCCTTAGTTTCAGCTGTGAGAGAAGAGCCACGGTGAGCCATGGGTTAGAGAGAGATTTTTTGTGCCTTTTAGCAGGGGCAAAGAGGTCATAGGCTTTGTTGAAAATTGAGATGAAGTGATCAAGAGCCAAGTTAACATCTGTTGCTTCATAGATGAGTAGCCAGTCTTGTAGAAGCAGGTATTGTTTGAGATGTGGAAGTTTTCCACAAGGAAGGACTCTGCTAGTGATAATTTTGGGAGGGGGCTTAAGGAATTTGTTAGACCACGAAACTGTGAGTCGAGATCGCCAGGGGTGGCGAGGGTGGTCGACGGCATCGGGCCCCTCCCCCATTGCAACACTGCCTCCAAGATCGCCAGGACCACGGGGTAAAGGCGCCGACAGCTGAATCTGTCCGGCGGACCTCCCCCGTAGTGAATTCAGTGAGACTGCAGCTGGAGGAAAAATCTCCTCGCCCACCCACCCAGTTCCTGTTGTGTGTATATACTAGGAGCTCTGCCCTTGGTGTCCCCTGCTCCACTAGAAAGGGCAGGGGTGGGGACTTCACTCTAATTTGTGTATAACCTGCCAATTGTTTACAGACATGGACTAGTGGTGTGTAACAGAGGTCTATAACAGTTGTCTCTAAATCCTTGCTATCCCAGTATTGACAGGGCTTGTGTCTATAATAGTTGTTTCTAAATCCTGCTATCCAGAGTATTGACATGGCTTGTGTTTTTCCCCAGCTATTCCCTGTTACAAAGCTTTAATAACTGCACCCACGTTATATGCTTAGCTCCTTAGGCTGGTTCACAGTCAGAGGATTGTCAGCCTGATCTCACCCAAAAGGCTGTAATTTTCCCACTAAACATTGCCCTCTCTCTTGCCCTCCTTCATGTTGAGGGGCTATAGTCCCAGGGTCAATGCTTTTTCCCCAGCCAGGTTCAAAGCTCTGGGGCTGTGTCCACTGATCCTACTCCGAGGCGGCAGCACTGTCTTTCAACTTAACCAAGCCTGTGATCTCTCCTAATCTCCCCTAATAACCTAGTCAGGATCTATGTAAAAGGGCTGTGTCTACCTGACCCTACTCCTGACTGCTATAACGCCACCATACACAAGCAGGGTCACTAAGACTGATGTAACTACTAGGTCTAACGAGGGTGATGCTTTAAGGGAAATAATAGCAGACCATAATTACTTAGTCGGACATAGGTGTTTCCCTGGAGGCTGAAGTAGGCAGCACACTGCCCGGGTGCCCCATTGGACCTCATTAGTGCGCAGCATACTCAGACCAAATCCTAGTAACACAAGACCAAAAAAAAAAAAAAAAAGGTGAAATGCCACTCAGGGGTTCACTTAAGAATGGGAGGTTGGGCCTGTGCAGGCCTAACAAGATGCTCCTCTATGCGGCCATCTATATCGCCATAGTGCTCTGGGTCGACTGGTTTGCTGGCAGACTGGGCTCTGCCTCCCAGCTTCCAAACGGACCTGTCAAGGACCACAGTAGTCACTACCACAGCCCCCGGCCAGCTGTTTACATATCCCAATTGCTTGTTGGCAAACTCAGTAGAAGTGGAATATGTTACAGGGCTATCCGCCTAATGACCAACAGACCAAGGAAAATTAGGTTCCCACCCCTAACTTTCTTTCTCCGTCTCCTGTTCATAACACTGCTGTTGCTAGCTGGGGACATTCAACCTAACCCTGGCCCTGGTGTCAATAACAATGCCATCGCCTCCTCTCTTGACCTGGCCTGGGCGGCACCCAGAGGCCTAAAGGTTGCCCACATGAATATATGTAGTCTTCGGCTCAAAATTCATGAAGTGCAAGCGTGGTTAGCCCTCTATAACCTGGATGTGCTTGCAATCTCTGAGACCTGGTTGAAACCTCAGGTCCTCGACCATGAAATTGCGGCCCAGGGATATCTCTCGCTACCGTCAGGACAGGACCCAGAAAAGGGGCGGGGTACTTATCTATGTGAAGGATACCCTGATTTCTCCGTCTCTGCCTGGCAAATTGTGCTTGGTACTGAATCCATCTTCATACAGATCACCCTTGGTGGTACCAAACACCCTAAACATTGGTGCATATACAGTCCCCGAAGGATGCGCTCCAGCTCCCTTGAGGCACTCACTAAAAACCTAATGGTGGAGTGTAAATCAGAACTTTTGATCCTTGGAGACTTCAACCTGAACTGGGCCAAAGAAACCAGGTCCTCGTTTAGTGGCCTGCTGCATGAGGCAAACCTTACCCAGATCATCTCACTTCCCACCAGACTGAACCATAAAACGGGAGTCACTCTGCCATTGACTGGGCATTGGTATCCAACCCAAAAAATGTCCAATCGGCTGGCACCATGGCTGATGCACTCAGTGACCACTCACCCATATTCTGTGTCTGGAAAAATAGGGCTGAAAAGGTCCCGCCTAGAATGCTCACCACCAGGGACTACTCAAAGTTTTCTCCGGTTCAGTACAATATCCTCCTGGGCAACCAAGATTGGAATCCCCTAAGATGTCTCCCTACCTTGGAGGAGGCGGTTGACTTCTTCAACAGAGCTATCTTGAGGGTAGCAGACCTACTTGCCCCAAATAAGACCTATCGGGTAAAAGGCCACTGTTACAAGTGGATTACCCCATCCTTAAAAGCCCTCATGAAAAGCCAAGACAAAGCCTGGAAAAAGTTTAAGGGCTCCTCACTCCTGGCGGACTGGGTGACCTACAGAGCACTCAGAAACCAATGTAAACAGGCCATCAAGAAAGCTAAAAAGGCGTACCTTAACCACCTCCAGAAAACAAACCTAGGAAATCCTAGGACGTTCTGGTCCAATATCAATGAACTGTTAAAGGGGAACAAAAAGACTGGTACATGCCCTATCAAGGCTAATGGGCAGATACTGCACAATGAGGCACTAATTGCTGAAGCCCTCAACAACTTCTTTACAAACCCGGACAAGCAGAATGCTGGGTCCGTGGTGCCCGACTACCAGTCTGCTCCTCTGGATCCCCCAATCCATAACCGCCCACTCTTCCACCTGCGGTTGGCAAAGATAAATGAGGTCTCAGCTATCCTAAAAACCCTGAAAACGCGAGGCTCAGGAGGTCCGGATGGGATTAAAGCTAGACTGCTTAAAGAAGGTGCCCCGGCACTTGCCAGACCGCTCACCTGGCTCATCAACAGGTCCTTACGTGAAGGAGCATGTCCCAGGGCTGTGGAAACAGGCGATGGTCCCGATACATAGGGAGGGCCTGTGGAACCTATGGAGAACTATAGGCCTATCTCACTGCTGTGTATCCTGGCAAAAATACAGGAGAAACTAGTATATACCCAACTTAGGGAATACCTTGAGACACACATGGTGATGTCCCCATCACAACATGGCTTTAGAGCCAAACATGGGACTGATACAGCCTTAACAAAATTCTCTATTGATGTACTTAGAGAATTAGACTCTGGATCCAACATCCAACGGTGGTCTTTGTGGACCTCTCCAAGGCCTTTGACCTTGTGGATCATAGACTTCTACTCCATAAACTCCTCCACATAGGCCTGGATACCCATACCCTTAAATGGGTGGAAAGCTACCTGTCAGGTCGCACCCAAAGAGTCAGGTGGCAAGATAAACTTTCCAAACCACAATCTCTAAAGGAGGGCGTCCCACAAGGGTCGATACTAGGGCCTTTAATGTTCTCACTATTTATTAATTAAATGCACAACCACTGTGGGAACAGCAAGGTAATCCAATATGTGGATGATGCTGTTATTTATAAAGCCTCTGACAACCTGAACGACCTAGGCCCATCCCTCCAAAAGGATATCCGTGTCATGGAGGAACGGCTCACTATGAACAAAATGGTCCTGAATACCAATAAGACTAAGGCCATGTTGTTTGGCCCAAAAACAATCGGACTAGATAGATCACAATCACTCCAAATTATGTCCCTGGAGGGCAACAAACTGGAAGTAGTCTCCTCAACAAAGTACCTTGGCCCCTTACCCTCGACCAAGGTCTCACTTTCAGCAACACGCAGACCAATTTTCACAAAGTAATCCACACCAAACTCGGATTACTGTAGTCGGCTCAAGGGACAGCTGACCCCAGGCTAGGACTGCAATAGCTACTAGTGTCCTACTCCCACACTAACGTATGCTGCCCCGGTCCTGCAGGGAGTCTCTAAACTGGAATATGGTAGACTACAGACTCTATACCATAAGGTAGTCCGCTTTGCCTCCTCATCCCACTCAAGGAGTCACCACTGTGAGGCCCTAGCGAGGCTCAACTGGCCATCCTTTGAAGCTCAGCTCAGGTACCCTGTATTCTCAGTCTAGGAAAAACTAATCAGCCCAATGCCTCCGAGGCCTCGATGGACTCCTCACAGAAAACGCAAGTGTGTGGAACCTCAGGTCCTCTGGTCAGAAGCTACTAGAGGTCCCTAAGGTCAGGACAAGGCAAGGTTGTAAATCCTTCACATGCTGCCCCTCCCTTTGGTACAATCTTCCTTTGGAGGTGCTGGAACCCCACTCTGGTACCGAAGCTCAAGACTAGACTCAAGACCTACCTGCTGTCAATGAGTAACTGCCTCATGCCACGGTACCCAGCTCTAAAATAATGACCTGTGTCAGCATTCTCTACCATACCTAAAGCTCACCACTGCACAGTCTGCACTTACCCCACCTCACGCTCATAGAAAAATATCCTATGTATCTTAGAGGAATGTTACCTAGCGTAACTTCTGTACTGTCTCATCAATTGCACGCTTTCAGCATGAGCAAATGCACAAAGGATAAGCAGTTAGGCACTTATGACATTTATGACCCATAAATTTGAAAGCTATACCTCATGGATTGAAAGCTGTTGCTTACTGTAAACCTCAGCCTGTATATTGCTGTATATTGCTCCATTGTCCTTTATGTCATATACTGTTGCTTCCCGGGTCACCCCTGAAAAAGGGACCTCTGGGGCCCAGTGGGCCTACCCGGGCACCAAAATTCAATAAATAAATAAATAAATAGACCATGCACACATAACTGGGGAGTGGTCACTGAGAGAGTCTGGAAGAACGGTCATATGAGAAATCCTTGTGGGGTGAATGGTGAGGACCCAATCCAGGAGGGTACTGGTGCCAGTCTTGTAGTTAATACTAGTAGGGGAGTTTACCATTTGCATGAGGTTAACAGCTGAGATGGAGTCTTTATAGGCACTGGCACTCAATGCTAACCAGTTTATGTTGAAATCCCCTAGTAGAACAAGTTCAGCTTCAGGAGGATGAGAGTTGATAAAGTTTAGTACGTCATTGAAGCCATGTTTAGGCTCTCTGGGAGGGATGTATATGGAGACAACAGTCAGGGCTTTTTGGTTGGGACCTAGGACAATTTTTATTGGCAGAATCTGGGCCAAGGCAGAAAGTGATGGAGTTGCTACAGGGTGCCAAGACAGGAAGTCTTTGATATAGATTGCGCAACCACCGCCTTTTTTGGATATCCAGTCCAGCCTGTGGACATTGTAGCCTTGTATTGTTACTGCTGAGTCAGGAACTTTAGGCATCAGCCAAGTTTCCACCACGCAAGGATGTCAGGGTTGTGTTGGCATATGAAGGCTTGGTGCATCCAGCTTTTGGTAGTAGGCTGCAGATATTAATGGTTGCAAGAATAAGGGCACCTGGAGTTTGTGTGTAACCTGAGCTTCTAGGGCCAGGATTTGGATGGACGCTGCCTGAGATGAGAAGGAGGAGGAGTAGGAGTTTTAAGGAGCAGAGTTGCAGCTCTTTGAGAGATAGTTTTGATCGTTGTTTCCGGGAATAGAGATTGCAAGGTTCCAGGCGGTATCCCATATGGACTGCAAGGTGGTACAGTGTAGAGAAGTGGCCACACTTGTTGAGAGTAGTGGTTGGGTTAAGTAACCAGGAATATCCAAACGGTGCACCAAGCACAAGTCTTGAGTGGAAATGGAGAGTTCCCTTGGAGTAGCAGTGAAACCAGAGTAGAGGGTGGTGGGGGTGGGGTGGGGGGTGGCTAGGACCAGGGAGAGAGAAGAGGGGGGGCAGGGCAAGGAGGAGGAGGAGAGGCGAGAGAAAGGCAGAGAGAACCCACATGGCTTACATACTAGTTAGAGATAGAAATATAGCTCTCTAGTGGTGAGAGGATATAATCTGCTAATGGAAAAGTAAAAAAAAAGGCTCAAAATTCACTTCTAATATCAACTCAGAACTTAAAATGACTGTAAGGATTAAACAAATTATTAAACCCTGGCACATAAATTCAACTAGAGACACAGAGGGAGATACAGTAGTTAGAGATGTGTTTAGCAGGAGATAGTTTGGGCCACTTGGAAATCAGCTTCCACTGGTACCAAATCCAAAAGTCAGGGCTAGTACCTTGCAGTATAGAGGATTTCTGAAAAACTGTTTAGGTTCCAGAAATGGAGGGGTCCGTGGCCTGGTCAAGGCATGCTAGAGCGTGTGAGGAGGAGGAGGACCATGTAATAGCATCTATCCTAAATAGATGCTTCTGCTCAGTATTTACTGAAGAGAAGGTAGGGCAGGGCCCACAGCTCAGCACCATGGACACACGGGGGAGGGAGGTACGCACTAGTCCCTTCACAAAAGAAAGGGTCCTACAAGAGCTCGATAACCTCAGGGTGGACAAGGCAATGGGACCTGATGGCAAACATCCCAGGGTACTAAAGGAGCTAAGGGTGGAACTAGCAGAACCATTATCAGAACTGTTTAGTGAGTCTCTAAGCACAGGAGAGGTCCCAGAAGACTGTAGAAGGGCTCATGTGATCCCGCTCCACAAGAGTGGTAACAGGGAGGAGACAGGGAACTACAGACCAGTCAGTCTTACCTCAGTAGTGGGCAAGATTATGGAGGCACTCCTTAAGGAAAGGATAATGCAACACCTGGAATCCATAGGAGCACAGGATCCAAGACAGCATAGGTTTGCAAAAGGAAGGTCCTGTCAAACTAATCTCGTAGATTTCTTTGACTGGGTAACCAGAGAGGTGGACCAAGGGGGAGCAGTTAAAGTCACCTACCTTGACTTCAGCAAAGCTTTCGATACTGTTCCACATAGAAGATTGATTAATAAGCTGGGTAGGCTCAGGGTGTGTCAGAAGTTGGTCAACTGGGTGGCAAAATGGTAGACGGGCAGAAAACAGAGAGTGGTGGTAAATGGTATACAATCAGAAGAAATGCAAGTCACAAGTAGGGTACCTCAGGGATCAGTCCTGGGGCCAGTCCTCTTCAATATCTTCATCAGTGACATTGCAGATGGACTGGAGGTTAAGGTTTATCTGTTTGCAGATGACACCAAGATCTGCAACAGAGTAGATGATCCAGATGGGTTGGGCAGAATGAGAAGAGATCTGGATAAACTAGCAAAATGGTTGGAAGAGTGGCAACGGGTTTAATGCAAAGAAGTGCAAAATCATGGACATAGGGAAGAGAAACCCTGAAGCCACCTATAGGCTGGGAGGGGAGTTGCTGGCAGTCACAAGGGAAGAAAGAGACTTGGGCATCATCATCACCGATGACCTGAAATCATCCAAGCAGACCACTGAAGCAGTAGGTAAGGCTAGGGGGATGTTAGGGTGTATTAGTATGGGTATCACAAGTCGGAAGAGGGAGGTAATAATCCCTCTTTACAAGACACTGGTTAGGCCCCATCTGGAGTACTGTGTGCAGTACTGGAAGCCACACCTTCAGAAGGACATTAACCAAATTGAGGCAGTCCAGAGCAGGGCAACCAAAATGGTGCAGGGACTGCATCAGAAAACATATGAGGACAGATTAACAGAGCTCAATATGTATACCCTAGAGCAAAGGAGGGAGACAGGTGATATGATCGAAACATTTAAACACCTTAAGGGCATTAGCAAGGTGAAAGAGTCTAACATGTTTCAATATAAGAAAACTAGCAGGACAAGAGGACACAGCATGGAATTAGAGGGAGGCAGATTAAGGAGTAATGTGATGAAGTTGTTTTTCACAGAAAGGGTGGTGGATGCATGGAATGGCCTACCTCAGGATGTGGTGGATATGAATACAGTGCAGGGCTTCAAACAGGCATGGGATAGGCATAAGGGAGCAATACAGATGAGTATGAATAGATAGGCCATTGACAGAGCAAAGGCTGATCGCACATTTATAAGGTAGAAAAAGAAATGGGCAGACTGGTTGGGTCGTGCGGTCCTTATCTGCCGTCAACTTCTACATTTCTACGTTTCTACATTTCACTTGGAAATTAATGTGTGATCTGACTGGCAGCCAGCCCAGAATCCATGGCGAGGGAGAAATGTAATCTTACCTTTAGATAGAGGTCATAAACCTTGCTGTCGCATTCTGAACCAGCTACAGGTGACATAACTGACAACTGAGCAAGTCTAAGACAGTTTGCAAAGCTAATTAAAGGTAAATGTGGTATTTCACACCTTGCTGCAACTTGTTTTAGTGAATTCTAAGTAAGCAGATAGGCAAGGCATACTATGGGGTCTAAAGGGTGCTGACATATCATATTCTATTATATTTAGGATGCAGTATAGCTCAGTGGTTTAAGGCTCTGAGCTGAAAACCTGGAGACCTGGGTTTGAATCCTGCAGCCTCCACCTGCATACTGTGTGACCCTGAGCAGATCTCTTAACTTCCTTGTGCTCCCAGGTCACACCTGTGAGCAAGCTTTCAGCTTAGTGTGTCTCTACTGGTTAAAAAAAAATCTCATATGCTAATTCAGCTCTCTGGGACAATGAGATTTTAACAACCAGAAAATGGAGATCCTCCAGGACCAGGATAGGATCAGGGACTAGTATGAACAGTGAAAATTAACTAAAACAATCACATGTATCACCAACAGCTACACAAAGCAAGTTGTTTGTTGTCAAGGAAACAGATATCATTTACAAGATATGAGAGTATAGTACTTTAAAACACTTTCCAGCAGGTCATTATCTAGTAATTGTCCAAATTTAATGCTCTTCACTGCAGTGTTTTTATATGTTTCCAATGGTCTCTCCTGTGTTGTGTTTTCGTCATTCCCTTTTAATGTTTCCTGATATGGTTGATATGTACTGTGCCTTTTCCTATTCGTATTGCATTAGTTTATCACATTTGCGTAAGCACTATGTCAAGAAAGGTTGCTTCCATTAAAACTGTGTTCTGTGTCTTTCTTAATGTGATCATACATTTTGTGTAGTTTTAACACAGTAAATTAGGACTCCAGGTCCAGTACACCCACCCCCTTTCATAAGCTGGGATGAATAGGTATGCTTTTGTGCGAGCATGTTTACATTACAGGGATGCCCCACAAACCTTGCCACTCAGGGTATATTTAGATTCTATTGGTAAGCAAAAATTTGTCCATGCATACTAGACATGATCAAAATCACTGAAGCCTGATCCCTTAATGGATTTTATATTTCAGGTTAGTCTGATTCCATTTCCACTTCTCATTCAGATTCTGAGTCAGGAAATCCAATGGACCTGATTCCTAATAGGGTCCCACAGGAGTGCATGGAGGATGCTACCAGTGCTAACTCTCAGAGGCCTGGCATCTGCAATGGTAGGATAGGCAGTGGGCAGGAAGTGCTGAAGGCTTCCACTTCTTGACTGTAGAATGAAAATCAGAATCAGATTCTAACTCTGAGCTGGATTCCAATTCTGAAAACACTAGTTTCAGAATTAGGTTTTTCTGCCTCAGAATCTGAAAAGCCCATATCCAAAATTTAGGCCAGAACCTGATTAAATCTGATTCTGGACTCTGGAGTAAAGTCATCCCTAAGGCTTACCTTGAATACCTGCACTGTCATAATGTCCAATGCCTGCACTTGTAGGCTGCTCCAAAAATTCGCTGGTCTCTGGGAAAAACTGTAGGACAAGCCATGTTCCAGAGGTCATTCGTTTGTTAGGTGACATCTCCAATGCAGAGGCTGTCAACCACTGCATTCCACTTCTCTTGGTCCCATGCCACGTTCAGTGAGTCTACTTTTCTTTGCGTTCCAGTCCATTCCACCATGTTGTCCATGTAACTTGTTCTCCTCCTTCCTGTGGATGGTTTTCCTTCCATCCTACCCTGTAGTATCTGTGGCAGTAGGGAGTCCCCACAAGACTGTCGCATGACATGTCCACAAAACTGTATTTTCTTCCAGGCTACCATAGTGACAAGCCGTACTCTGGCCAACACCATCCTCTGTAACACCTCACTGTTTTGTACTTTTTTCATCTAGCTATTTTCAGTATGTTTCTGTAACACCAGCATTCAAAGGTCTTGAGATATCTTCTGTCTTTCGTGAGGGTCCAACACTAGAAACATAGAAACATAGAATTTGATGGCAGATAAGGACCGCTTGGCCCACCCAGTCTGCCCATTTCCCTACCTGATGGATAAGCTGCAGATTCTAGTTAATCGACAGCTTACTTCCTCTTGCCCCGCACTATAATTGCCTTATGCCTGTCCCATGCATTCTTGAGTTCTCCCACTGTTCCTGACTCTACAACCTCCTCAGGAAGGCTGTTCCATGCATCCACAACTCTCTCTGTGAAAAAATACTTTCTAACAATACCTCTGAGCCGTCTCCCCTCTATCTTCAAATTGTGCCCCCTTGTTCTTGCACATCTCTTCTTCTGAAAGATACAACCCTCTTGTACATTTTTAATTCCCTTCAGATACTTGAAAGTTTCTATCATGTCCCCCCTCTCCTTCCTTTCCTCAAGGGTATACATATTAAGCTGCTTTAGTCTCTCCTCATATGTCTTCTGGTGCAGACCTTGCACCATTTTGGTTGTCCTCCTCCTCTGAACAGCCTCCACTCTGTCTATGTCTTTGTGGAGATGGGGTCTCAGAATGCACGCAGTACTCCAGATGGGGTCTCACTAACTGTCTATAGAGAGGGATAACAACTTCCTGTTTTCTACTGTTGATGCCTCTCTATGCATCCCAGTATCCCCCCAACCTTCCTTACTGCCCTCTCACATTGCTTGCCCACCTTTAGGTCATCTGGTATATTTACTCCTAGGTCTCTTTCAATTTTTGTTGTTGTTATTAACTCACCCCCCATTGTGTACTCTTCCCCTGGGTTTTTGTTTCCCAGATGCATTACCTTACACTTCTTTGCCTTGAACCTGAGCTGCCACGTATTTGATCATTCCTCCAACCTTGCCAAGGTCCTTTTCATTCTTTCCACCCCACCTTGTGTATCAACCCTGTTGCAGATCTTTGTGTCATCTGCAAAGAGGCATGCCTTTCCTTCCAGGTGTTCTCCAATGTCACTTATAGAGATATTAATGAGGACCGGTCCCAGTACCGAACCCTGCGGTACCCCGCTAGTTACCCTACTTTCTTCACTGGGGACTCCGTTTGCTATTACCTTTTGCATCCTGTTGTCCAGCCAATTTTTTTATCCAGGCTACCGCCTTGGGACCTACTCCAAGGCAGGCTAACTTGTATATTAATCTTTTGTGTGAGACTATGTCGAATGCCTTGCTAAAATCTAGGTAGGCCATATCCACAGCCCCTCCCTGGTCTACTACTTTGGTCACCCAGTCAAAGAAATTTATTAGGTTCGTCTGACATGACCTTCCTGCTGTGAAACCATGCTGCCTTGAGTCTTGTGCCCCACTGGCCTCTAGATACTCAACATTTCTTTCCTTCAGAAGTGATTCCATCATTTTCCCTACCACTGAAGTCAAACTAACTGGTCTGTAGTTTCCTGCCTCTGCCCTGCTCCCACTTTTGTGATGTAGAATCACATTTGCCCTCCTCCAGTCCTCAGGTATCACTCCATCCTCCCATGATTTGTTAAAGATAGTAGTCAGTAGTGTTACTAGTTCTACCCTTAGTTCTTTTAGTATTCTTGGGTGAATCCCATCAGGCCCATTGCTTTGTCCACCCTCAGTTTCAAGAGTTCTTTCAAAACCCTTTCTTATGTGTCAGTGTCAGTGGCTCAGTAGGTAGCACACTCACCTCTGAGGCCAGGAGATCAGAGGGCTGTGGGTTCAGTTCCCACATCTGGCACTTGGGTTAATATCCCAGTACTGACACTGTAGTGCAGCATGAGAGGGGTGCTGCACTTCTGAGGTGCTGTCTTTCGGATGAGACGTTAAACCGAGGTCCCATCTGCCTGGATTGGTGGTAGTTCAGGTGGATGTTAAAGATCCCATGGCACTTATCGAAAAGAGTAGGGGAATTTTTATTATAATAACATCAAACAAATAATTATAACAGTGTTAAATCACACAAAATAAATACAGATTAGAAAACATCAAATCTTTGTTATAGTTATACAACACAATTAAATATATAAAGGCAAAAGAAAACGTAAAACTGTCAATCTGACACTAAAAGAATTAAAAAAAAGAACAAGCAATAGAACATATACATATTTCTATGAAACAACATTTTTTTTATCTCTTTAGACTGATTCCACTAATCTCAATTCATGTTCGTCTCACTTATTATTTATATTTAATAAAATAAGACATACACTTCCACCAATTTTCAACTTTTCTAGGGGATGCAAAAGCAATATCTGCTAAATACACCCTTTTTAAAGCCCTACTTATTAAACAACAAACTACTTCTAAAGGCATCAGTTTCTGATACAACACCCATTGGCATCTAGCCTGCCAAAGGTAATATATCAAGTACAACACAATATATTTAAAGTTCCACTATCATACCTTGATTGCAAATGTGAACAATTACCCAACACCAAAATATTATAATCTATTGTACCTAACCATTTCATATTCCACTGAACCATTAAAATTTCCATAAAGCTAGCATATGAACAGTCAAATAAAAATGTTCCATCGCTTCTTCTACATTAATACATTGTAAATAAGGGCAATTACATTCAGAATGAGCTTTATATTTAGCATTCCTCTTACCCATTATGACCATAAGTCGATAACCATATTAATTCCCACATGTAACTGGGTAGTCGAGAATTATTTAACCTTTTACCACTGCTTTAATATTTTGGGATGGGCAATTTTTAAAGCAGGTTCACTAGGATATAATAATCATCACCTTACTATATAACAATTTCCTGAACAACTTTCTATATTATCCATTGTTAATTTCCATTTATATATTTTTAACAATAGGTAAAAAGAACAGGAATACCTAACATAGGAATAGGTTTAGGGCATCTTGTGACCAAGCCTTAAGGTATTTATTCAAGATAGCCGATAGTAATATTACATCGTTCCTTGGGTTCAAATCCCATATCTCCCTAAAATTTGAGAAAATAAATAAGGTAGAAAAGAAAATGATTGGATCAATCATCCCCAAACCTCCACATTGTTTTGATAAATAAGTATAATGACGCTTAATTGGGTTGAGCCTATTGCCCCATACCATTTGAAAAAATAAACTATAAAGTTTAGTTTCTAATGAAGGTGGGATCGGTACAACCTGAGCAACGTATAACAATAGTGGCACAAAGAATTTTTTTATTATTGCAACCCTCTGTAATTTTGGTAGTCTCCAATGTTTCCATACATTAACCTTAGACTCTACAGCCTGTAAACCTTTTTCCCAATTTAGGGAAGGCAAATTCTGAGGTCCACACCATATCCCAAGTATCCTTAAAGGGTCAGGGGAGATATAAATACCTTCAACAAATACCGGCTCAGGAAGTTGTACCCTATAAATAATCCTCTATTTTTTGAGGGATTCAGTTGTGCATTGGAAACAGCAGAATACTGTAACATTAAATCTAGAAATAACACTATTTGATCTTTGCTTTGAAAAAATAAACACAGATCATCAGCATAAGCCAACACCCTCACATTCTGATGTAACGAAGGTACCTCAATCCCATCCCATAATCCCAAGTGTGACACATATTGAATCAAAGTATCTATTACGTATACATATAACAATGGGCTCAGCGGGCATCCCTGCCTTACTCCAGTAGGGATATGAAATCCAGTCCCTATCATAGTACTTAACATAGGGTAAGTTATATTGGTGTCATATATCTCCTTGAGCCAACTCACAAATTTCAGATGCACCCCATAATGAGACAAGACTAATAATAAAAGGGTGATATACCCTATCAAAAGCTTTCCTTGATCTGCCGATACCACACAACCAGTTAAGTTACATGTTAACATATTCTATCCAATCTCTAATATATCGGTGTGCTTGAAAGATTGATTTTCCTGTACACTACAAAATTGATTAGGGATAGAACTGAAGTGCTATTTTTTTTAATCTGGTGTTTAATATGCTCATTAATATCTTATAGTCTGAGTTCAATAAAGTGATAGGTCTCCAGTTATCCAGGGAATATCTATCCCCAGATTTAAATAAAACGATTAAGAGACCCTCAGAGAACCAAAGTGGAAAATTAGCAGAAATAAGAAAAAAATTATACACTAACTCCAAACCTATAGCAAAAGAATCAGGGAATGCCTTATATAATTCCATTGTCAGTCCATCTTTACCAGGTGATGTTCAGAATTCAACTGTTTAATTGCTGTGACAATTTCTTGTTTTGAAATAGGCACACTAAATCCCCATACCTTTAGGACTTTTAGGTTTTCTAAATTTACAAGAATTGTTCCATCTGTAAAATGCTAGGAACAGTCACAGGTTCATGAGCCTTAAAAATGTTCAATCATTTGTGTCAGTGCCCCCTGCTCTGTAACAATGTTACCATCACCATCCTTTAGACCATCAATATTAGTATTTGATTTATATTTTTTAAAGACCTCATAAGGATCTCCTTCCGGACATTTTTTGTTTCCAAATCTAAACAAAGCTTGTAAAGTTTCCGCCCTATCATACTGCCATTCTTTAAGCTGTTGCTTAAGAAGTGCAATTTGGTTAGAATTATCAATTTTAGAAATATTTGCCAAAGAAATCTGGTCATAAAAATGTTGCCTCAATTTTAAATAATGCAGAAACTTAACATTACCCCTAGTCTTACCAATATTTTTAAAGAATGATGAAAAATCCCTTTTGGAATCTGCCCACCATTCCCCCAAATCATCATACAAAAAAGCCACTGATAATCTGGCCTTTAATAACAAATTAAACTTATTCCTAACTTCCGTGCACTGTATCAATGTCGCATTTAGTTTCCATCTTGCCCTTGGTTTTACGGCGACCACTTTGGGACCAATTTTACTAACAAAAAACAAATGATCTGAGAAAGAAGCAGGTACCATAAAAAATTCAAATACTACCGATTCGAAAGAAATATATAATCAATAGTGGAAGTAAATGTATTTTTTTAAAAGTAAAATCTACTCCCCGTTGTTCACTTCTCACCGCTACCAGGCCAGATCCTTTATCAATTGTTCCAATGCCCTGGAATCACAATATATCTTTTTTTATTTTTTCCATTTTTTCCTTATCCTGATCTCCAGGCTTAATTTTCCCTGCCTGCCTCTTAAGCTCACAATTAAAATCACCACACAAAAAAATTATATACGAAGTAAACAAATATGGCTTAATCATGTGAAACAAGGCTATCCTTTCAGATTTAATTTGAGAACAATAAATAATAAATCTGCACGTCAAAGACCTCCACACCCCATCAAGGATCAATAACCGTCCTGGCACTATGTCCATTAACTTAATTAAAGAAAAATGAAATGAGTTAAACACAACCCCTATCCCATCTGCCGAATCTTGACCGAATGACCAGTAAGAAGGCCCCTAACACCATTCGCGTTGAAAAAGCCTACTTTGGTCCAGAGAATACATCCAGGTTTCTTGCAATAGACAAATCTGTAAACTTTGGGAATGAATATACTCAAACACAATCTTTCTTCTTTTATGATTCAAAAGGCTGTGAACATTTATAGAACCCAGGGTAACAGTCATTCCTCAAGGAAACAAGAAGAAGAAAAAAAAATCCTCAGCCATCTTTTTTTCTCCTCTTTTTCTTCTTTCCCTTATAACCTTCAGAAACTCTCAAAGGAGAAGGCGGACTATCCTGTATTTGTTGGGAATCTAACTCCTGACTGTTTAATTCTGTATCACCCCAAGAGGAAGCTAAAACCAAAAAGGGATTGTTCGATTCCATTTCTACTGGGGAAGGCCCTAGATTGGTCTTAGTATTCCTCGATGATCGTCGTAGAGGAACTAACACCAAAGGACGTACCACCCCCTTTTCTTCCGTCTCTTTCTGTACCACCACCGCTCCTGAATTCTCTACTAAGGGTAGCTTCAACTGTTCATCTGCCACCACATTTTGACCTTTTTAATTTATACTTGTAATATTTGGAGTCACTTGAGATCTTACCTCCTCCACTACAGGTGGAATGATCTTATCCTGTGCTTCCTGAATCAATAATTCAGGACATCCTGTTGATGGTTTATTCCTTGCGGCCCACTCACACTCAGCAAAAACATGTCCAACCCCTTCACATAAATCACACCTCATTGGATTCTCATTGTATTACCCCATGTCCAATCTCACCACAATTTTCAGCAGGGTTTGTCACAGGAACTTGACAAATGGTACGAGCACCACACCTGTAACAGGCTCTGGGCTGCCCTGCATAAAACATACCCCCCATCTCGTCCCAAAAGAAACGAGTTAGGAATGTGTTCCACTCCTTTTTCTGTCTGCCGAAGTTTAACTTTAAATTTCCATCCCCCAGTCCAAAACTGCTCAGAGTCTAAAATGGCCTCTGGGGGACTTAAAACTTCACATTTCTGACTCAACCAGCATGAAATATCATCCACGTGTACACCTTCGTTCCTAAACACAATAGTGACAAACTTTATTAATGGTTTTGTCAGGGGAATTACAAAAAAGGGTGTTCACAGGGGTGAAAACTTCACCTGGTTATATCTTTCCCAAAACAGATCCAGTGCCTGGGCAGATCTAAAACTGACATCGAAATTATCCTCTCCGGATATGTTTATGAATGCAAAGACTTTTCTAGGTGAAAAATGCAGGGAGTCTTTCAATAAACATTTCCCCACATATCCTCTATCTGGCCTACTCTCCAAACCACCCTTATACCTAATCCTTACCGCATTCCTTCGTGGAGCTGCCTCCTGCTTTGTTCTAGAAAATAATTCAGTCATTAATGGTTTCTTAACCGGCAATGCATGCACTGAACCTTCCTTTTGTTGTACATCAGTTTCTAATGGTACTGAGTGATCAAAAACTAACTTTTGAGTACCAGGTTGTACCTCATTTCCCCACCCCTCCTGTTTCAGAAACCACGGGCAAAAGTACATTGGGTTTCCAGGCTGGTGTAGCTTGTGAGAAATTCAAAGTAGGGTCCCAGTCAGGAGTTGGGTGCCAAGCCCCTTTGTTTAATGTCCACCCGCCTCTCGTAATGCTTGATCAGGGGACCAAGCCTCCACCTGTGGGGCCTGTGCTGCAGACCCTTGCTTAAGGAAAGTGCATCCTTAGATTGAGCTTTCTGTAGTAATTTGTCTTTCTCAGGATTACTAGTGTTTTTAGATACTTCTATATGTCTTTTAGCAAACAAAAATGTTGTTCTTTTATCTTTACCATCCTCTCCAACCCTGTCCATACCAGACTCAAGGCGTTGGTTGAAAAAGAAATCTGAAACTCCATCCTGCTGAAAGGGATCTGTTTGGTAAATGCAGGAAGTATCCCTTCGCCCCACAAAATCCCCACTTTTAAAATCCACACCAGCCACCTTCAGTTCCTCTATATTTGAGTCTCGCAGCACCTCCGGGTTTCCAACAGTAGCTATAGCCGCCCCCGATACTTTTTCAACAAAATCTGTTACCTTGGTTCTAATTTCGTCAGGTCGACACTGTTCTTCTCGCTCTCCGGTCACAATACTTTTGGTTTTCCTCTTGGAGTCACGCTTAATTTGTTCGCCTCCCGACTCGCATTCACCATGTTCCAGCACCAGCACAGACTTCCCTTCCGGTGTCTCAGCAACTGCACCGCTTGTGTCATCTCGTTCCTCTCCTTCCGACTCCATAGAAACCGCTACCACTGTATGTGGTTCCGCTCTCCTTTCATTCTCCGACTCCTGTTCCGCCGTTTGTTGCAGCAAAGCACACTCCATCTCGCCATATTCTCCCAAACTTTCCTTCACCATCGCTACTGTTCCCAATACATGTTCTGTGGCCTCTTCCTGCATATCGTAATGTGCCGACTGCACCTTTCTCGCTGCACCGGTAAAGCAATCCTCTCTCAGAGGACTATCACTGGCCACCACCGCTAATGCGGCCATCTGCTCCAGAGTCCAGCCTCCACTGACTGAACTCCCTGTTGCTCCGCCAGCCCCCTACTGCTGAACTGCAGTAGGGGAATTTCCTCGGTGTCCTGGCTAAATTTCCCTCATTCACTAAAAATACCTCCAACAGCTTAATCTGGTTCAAGGTCAGTTGGCATTCATCTGTATCCCCCTCCCCGGGTCAAGCCTGAAAATAGGCAGGATTTGTCTAGTGCACTTACCCGGTCAACAAAAACTAAATAAATAAAAATGTGAATGGACTGGTATCAACCCCCCTATTCAGAGTTTCTCCCTTGTTTGGTTTAGACACCTCCCCCTCCTCATCTGTTGTGAATACTGAGCAGAAATATTCATTCAGTATCCCTGCTTTTTCACTGTCACCCTCTGCCCACATTCTTTCCCCTTTATTAAGTCTCTGTATCCCTCCCTTGGTCTTTCTTCGCTCCCTAATGTACCTATAAAAAGTGTTATCCCCCTTCTTAACAGAGTTGGCTATATTTTCCTCAGTTTGTGCCTTAGCTATTCTGACTGCCTTCCCTGCCTCCTTCTGCTTTAACTGATAAAGTTCTTTGTCCTGCTCCTTCTGTGTTTCCTTATATTTCCTGAATGCTATCCTTTTCTCCTTAACCGTCCCTGCAACCTCTTTTGAGAACCATAGTGTTTTTTTCCTTCATTTTGTTTTATCGATTTGCTTCACACAAAGGCTTGTTGCCTCTGCGATGTCTGTTTTGATTATTTCCCATTGTTCCTCCACTCCTCCTTCTTGCCCATTTGCTAGTGCTTTTCTAAGGCACTCTCTCATTTTCCCAAAGTCAGCCTTCCCAAAGTCCAGTACTCTTGTTTTTGTATGGCTTGACTCTATGGCCATAAAAGATTACCTACCATACGTAACATTTCAGCAGTCATAATCTTAACTCTAGTTTCATCTTACGGCAGCATAGAACTCTCCTAAGATTATTAAATGCAGATTTTTCCTTTTGAATTATAGTCCTAATCTTGGTATTGCATTGACCATCTGCTGTTATTAAAATTCCCAAATATCTCAAGTAGTCAACTGTGCTCCACTGATACACCATCGATATTTATTTGACATGTTGCATTGTTTAACTTGCTTAGTCCCATGCATTTAGTGTTTTGGGTGTTGATCTTCATTCCAAATTGCTTGCTGGCCTCGCTAACCACATTGATCATGTGTTGCAGCTCCTTTTCAGATGATGCTATGCACACCAAGTCGTCAACATAACTGATGTTATTTATGTACACCCCATTGACCTGTATGCTTTGGCAATGCAAGGCAACTTTTATTTCTATGTCACCCATTCCCAGAAGCTCTGGGTGCCTCACAATTAAAACAATAAAAACAAAATACACAAATAAGATTGCAAGCTTAACATTTCAATATATAAAACATAAGTATTGGTAGCTCAGCAAAATAAATAGTCAGGAAAACCCAATTAAATATCGGCGTTAATATAAATAGCAGATTTAAATAACACTGTCCAGGAAAGCCAATGAAAAGAGATAGGCCTTGAGATGGCTTTTAAAAACGTCAATCAATGGGGCCTCTCAGAAGATAGATAGAAATAAATTCCAAAGGATGGGGTGGTGACACTGAACCATAGAAATATAGAATTTGACAGCAGATAAGAACCGCTTGGCCTGCCTAGTCTGCCCATTTTCCTACCTAACAGATAAGCTGCAGATCCTGATTAACCAACAGCTTACTTCCTCCTACCCCCCACTAGGACTACCTTATATCTGTCCCATGCATTCTTGAATTCCCCCACTGTTCTTGACTCCACGACCTCCTCAGGGAGGCTGTTCCATGCATCCACAACCCTCTCTGTGAAAAAATACTTCCTCACATTACCTCTGAGCCGCCCCCCCTCTATCTTCAAATTGTGCCCACTTGTTCTTGCACATCTCTTTTTCTGAAAGATGCCACCCTCTTGGACTTTGTTGATTCCCTTGAGGTACTTGAAAGTTTCTATCATGTCCCCTCTCTCTCCCTCCTTTCCTCAAGGGTATACATATTAAGCTCCTTTAGTCTTTCTTCATATGTCTTTGCGGAGATGGGGTCTCCAGAACTGCACACAGTACTCCAGATAGGGTCTCACCAACTGTCTGTACAGAGAGATAACAACTTCCTGTTTTCTACTATTGATGCCTCACCCTATGCATCCCAATATCCCCCCAGCCTTCCTTACTGCCCTCTCACATTGCTTGCCCACCTTTAGGTCATCTGATATAATTACCCCCTAGGTCCCTTTCTATTTTTACTGTTGTCAGTATCTCACCCCCCATTGTGTACTCTTGCCCTGGGTTTTGTTTCCCAGGTGCATTACCTTACACTTCTTTGCACTGAATCTGAGCTGCCATACATTTGACCATTCCTCCAACCCTGACAAGTCCCTTCTCATCCTTTCCACTCCATCTGGTGTATCAACCCTGTTGCAGATCTTTGTGTCATCTGCAAAGAGACATACTTTTCCTTCCAGTTCCTCTGCAATGTCACTTATAAAGACATTAAAAAGGACTGGTCCCAGTACTGAACCCTGCAGTACCCCGCTAGTAACCCTCCTTTCTTCACTGTGGACTCCATTTACTACTACCCTTTGCATCCTGTTGTCTAGCCAATTTTGTATCCAGGCTACCACCCTGGGACCCACTCCAAGGCTAGCTAACTTGTGTATTAATCTTTTGTGTGGGACTGTATCAAATGCCTTGCTAAAATCTGGTAAGCCATGTCACAGCCCTCCTTGGTCTACTACTTTGGTCACCCAGTCAAAGAAATCTATTAGATTCATCTGACATGACCTTCCCATCGTGAATCCATGCTGCCTTGGGTTCTGTGCCCCACTGGCCTCTAGGTACTCAGCAATTCTTTCCTTCAGAAGTGATTCCATCATTTTACCTGCCACTGAGGTCAAACTAACTGGTCTGTAGTTTCCTGCCTCTGTCCTGCTCCCACTTTTGTGAAGAGGAATCACATCCGCCCTCCTCCAGTCCTCAGGTACCACCCCATCCTCCCATGATTTGTTAAAGAGAGTAGTCAGTGGTGTCATTAGTTCTACCCTTAGTTCTTTTAGAGTTCTTGGGTGAATCCCATCAGGCCCCATTGCTTTGTCCACCTTCAATTTTATTAGTTCTTTCAGAACTCTTTCTTCTGTAAAAGAACTGGTATCGACCCTAGTCTTCAGAGTGTTTCTCTTCTTTGGTTTAGGTACCTCCCCCTCCTCTTCCTTTGTGAATACTGAGCAGAAATATTCATTCAGTATCCCTGTTTTTTCATTGTCACCCTCTACCCACATTCCTTCCCCTTTATTAAGCCTCAGTATCCCTCCTTTCATCTTTCTTCGCTCCCTAATGTACCTATAAAGGTCTTATCCCCTTCTTAACAGAGTTGGCTATCCTTTCCTCGGTTTAGGCCTTTGCTATTTTGACTGCCTTCCCAGCCTCTTTTTCTGCTTTAACTGATAAAGTTATCTGTCCTTCTCCTTCTGTGTTTCCTTATATTTCCTGAATGCCATCCTTTTCTCCTTAACCTTCCCTACCACCTCTTTTGAGAACCATGGCGTTTTTTTTCCTTCGTTGTGTTTGTTGATTTGCTTTACACAAAGGCTTGTTGCCTCTGTGATGGCTGTTTTGATTACTCTCCATTGTTCCTCCACCCCTCCTTCTTGCCTGTTTGCTAGTGCTTTTCTAAGGCACTCTCTCATTTTCCCAAAGTCAGCCCTCCTAAAGTCCAATACTCTTGCTTTTGTACAGCTTGATTGTGTGGCTGTGCTTATTGTGAACCACACTGTTTGGTGGTCGCTTGTTCCCAGATGGCTACCCACTTCTAAATCTGAGATTCTTTCTCCGTCCCCATTTGACAGTACCAGGTCTAAGATTGCTCCCTCTCGAGTGGGTTCCAGTACTAGCTGTCTGAGGCATGCCCCCTGTAGGGCATCAAGAATGACCCTGCTCTTGGATGTGCCTGCAGCAAAGGTGCTCCAGTTAACATCTCTCATATTCAGGTCCCCCATCAACAATATCTCCCCTTTTTCTACCATTCTAAGGAAGCCTTCTATCATTTCCTTGTCCAGTCTCTCCCCCTGAGATGGGGGTCTGTATACAACCTCCATGTGGATTGTGATGCCATTTCCTGTCTCCAGGGTGACCCAGAGTGTCTCATCTGCTCCCTGTTTACTCTTTAGCTCTGTTGCTTTGATCCCTTCCTTTACATAAAGAGCTACTCCTCCTCCTCCTCTTTTACCCTCCCTGTTCCTCCTGTAGATTGTGTATCCTGGTATGTTGACATCCCAGTCATGGTTCTCTGTGTACCATGTTTCTGTGACTGCTACAATATCCAGGCAACCCTCTTCCATCAAGGCCACTAGTTCAGGAGCTTGTTACACAGACTACGGGCATTGGTACATCATCCTCCACTTTTGATGGCCTTACCCCTTTTAGCCCCATTCCTGTCCTTACTGCCTTTGCCTTTTTTTACATTTACTTCTGGCCTGCTCCCTAATGACTTCTCTACCTTGGTGTTTACCTCACTAATTACTGTTGTTTGTGGGGGGAGGCTGGGATATCCCTGCTCCTTTTGAGTGCCTCCCCACTTGGCTAGTTTAAATGCTTGCCAATGAAGCATTTAAACCTCTCACCTAGGATCCTGGTCCCCCGGACAGATGCAGACCATCGCGCCAGTATAGGTCTGCATCCCTCCAGGTGGCTCCCCAGTCCCCAATGAAGCCAAAACCCTGAGCTCTGCACCAGTTTTTCAACCATTCATTGAATTCCCTTGTGAGGAGTACCCTAGCATCACCCTTGCCATAGACAGGCAGCACCTCCGAGAAGGTTACTGTGTGCGCTACTTGTCTAAGGCCCCTCCCCAACTCTACAAACTCCTCTTGCACTGCTCTGATCCCATTCCTAGCCAGGTCATTTGTCCCTAGGTGGACAATAACATCCAGCTCCCTCCCTCATGCAGTTGCTCCCACGATCCTGAGGATTTGCTTCCTGTCCCTCCAAGCCGTGGCGCCAGGCAGGCACCTTACCTCCCTCTCCCCTTCCTCCCCCATTTCTACCCCCTAATGATTGAGTCCCCCACCAGGAGTTGTTTCCTTCCCCTGTGGGGTCTCATGCCACCCTCCTGTGGGTCTCCTTTGTGAAGGTTCCCAGCATCCTCCTTGGTCTCCACTGCAGGTGCCTCCATAGAGGAACCACTATCCACCAGAAGAGCAAATGAATTGTGGAGAGGTACAGCTGGAGGGATGCAACTCTGTTCCACCACCTTCTCTCCCTGAGCCCACCCTGGTCCAGCCTCTCCTCTTTCTTGGCAACCTCTGAGGTAGTGGCATTGGCCCTGGTGGTCCCTGGTTGGGGGAGGAGGTTTCACTGGTCATCTTTCAGGCTGTTCTTGATAATCCTGTCAGAATATATGTTAAACAGTCTTGGCGAAAGAACACATCCCTACTGAACACCTTTTTTATGCTGCAACTATCTGAGTTCTCACCTCTAATACAGATGGATGCTTTTTGGTCCCAGTACAGGTTCTGTATCAGTTGTAGATCTTGCTTGTCTATGCGGCACTCTTACGATTTGTATCAGTTTTTTGTGCTGTATTCTGTCAAAGGCTTTTTTGTAATCCACAAAGCACAGGTAGACTGTTTGTAATCTTTCAGGAGTATGCCCTGCATATATATTTGATTTTGGAGCTGTAGCAGAAATCTTCGCAATTTATCATCTAGATTTTTTATCATATCTACTACTATACCATTGTCTCCGGCTGCTTTGCCATTTCTCATCTTCTTCAAGTGTTGTCTAATGTCCATATGCCTCTGCTGAAAGACTGATCTTATCTCTATTTGTGTCATCAAACAAGTCTTGTTCTCACTTCCTCATTTTCAAAGCATGTCCTGCCATCTTCTGATCTGATAGAATTGATCCTTTTAGTGCCTGATCTTTTTACTTCCTTCATTGTTCCAACAATGCAGCTTCATTTTTTAGTATTGTGTCTCCTGTCAAGTTCCTCTATTTCTGCACATTTCCATTAGCACTACTCTTCTTTTTCTCATGTGCATTCCTGTATAATTTGCTTGTTCAGTGTTTTATATTCTGCACTACTCCTGTCCTTTACTTCTCTTTGTTTACGTATCAATTTGACGATTTTTTCTGTTATCCACAGTTGCTTCTTTGCTGATTTCATCATGCCTAAGGCTGGCCTCACTGAATCTCCTATTGCTGTCTTAACTGCTGTCCCACTTTCTTCTATGTTACTAGGTTGATTAAGTGATCCTTGTAAACTCTGGCTGACTCTTGCCGCAAATAATCTGCATATCTCTCCTTCTTTTAGCCCATCTATGTTCACTTGCATTTTTTCTTTTATCTTTTGGATGATCCTAAGTTGTAGCTGACACATCGCTGTGAGAAAGTTGTGGTCCCTGTTAGCCTGCAGATAGGTACATCCTTGCATTAAGTATCTAATTCCAAAATCTTTTTGATATCATGATATAGTCTGTCTGATTTCTTATAATTCAGCTTTCTCCACCTCTGGGATTTCCTCATGTATAAAGTCTCCCTGGTTGATGTTTAAACCAGGTGTTACATATTGTAAGGCCATGCTTCTCAGCAAACTCTGTTAGTCTAGTTCCATGTCCATTCCTTATGCCGAGACTGTGATTTCCCATGACAACATTCTCAATGTCATCATAGAATTTCTCCATCTCTTCATTTTCACAGTCTTCTGTTGGTGCATATGCCTGAAGCTCACATGCTCCTATTGCTGACTTATCAAATATAGTGACTTCTGGAAGCCCTCTAAAAGTACTGGAGGAGTTTGAGTAATACCATCATGGTCTCATCTTCAATGAAATTGTAGCTCAGATGCAGTGTGCCAGTGGGCTACTACCCCTGACTTTTGACTACTATACAGGTTAAAAGGCCTGGGTTCTGTTTTGATGGTGATTGGGGGTTCTTTCCCAGAATAGAAGTAAAATAGTGCAGTGCCTCCATCCAGAGTAAAATGATAGTGGGCCAGGTGTTGGACTAGTACAACCCCCCTGGGATGCTGTACCTACCCACCTCCCCTTCCAGCCACCCCACCTACTGTATACCCTTTTGTTTGGCAATGCTGTAAAATACATACACTTACTGGTTATAACTAATAACATGCTCACAACACAGGAATTGCAAAGAGCAAAACACAGCTTTATGTTCAGGGGGAGAGCTAGGGAAGGGGCACGCCGACAAAGGATTGCTGTTAGGAATAAAAAGGTTTTGGTTGAATCAGAAAGGCCGGTAGGCCAAACATTAACAGTGCCCACCCCACTGGTACTAGTGCAAACCCCCCTTTTTCCTGTCTGTCCTGACTGGGTATCCAGATTCCAACACAGGCCTGCTAGTTGCTGTGGGATGGCCAGTGTTGGGACCCTTGGAGTAGACTTTACCTAAAATGCTAGCAGCCCTGAGTTACTCATGATTCTGGAGACACTGTGATTTAGGTACTGGCACAATGGGTTTGAGCAAGCAGGAAACACCTGCCCCGTGGGGCAGCAAGCAAATGGGCAGAAACTACTGGTCTGGAAGATTAAACAAATACTGGCAGCTGGTCGACCTTGGACTTGCTTGAAGAGTCTTGCAGTTTGTCACCATCTGACTTGCTTGTACAATATAGCAGCTTGTCACCTTCAGCCCCAAACAGGCCAGATTGCAGAGCACAAATGCAAGGCCTACTAGGCCACAAAGGAACCCAGACCCAAGAGTGACCTCACGGTCTGGTTCCCCAATTGGGTCCAGAGTGCCTTAGCACTCAGGAGCATGCACATAGCCCCCTGCAGCCCAGTACACCTCACTCAATATGGGTTAGCAGTTTCCCTACCTGGCTCCAAGTTGCAGCTGGGAAGATTGCAGTTTTCGCCTTTTGCCTGTACAGAGATAATCAGCTTCTGTGTGCAGCAATAAGTTCTGCAACTTCCACCTTGCCAGTCACTATGGGCTAGCAACGTACAGTCTCTGGAGTGGACCTCCATCTTTCCACAGCTGGGTTTAAGCAAGACCCACAAATTCCGGAGCTCAGGATGCCTTCAAACCATTTCCTCAAATGTCTCCAGCTTCAGACCGAGTGCTTTAGGCTCTGGCACACACAGTTCCAAATAACCCTTTTTACAGGCTCAGGGTTTACCACACTGCGGCAGACTCACTGTGAACTCTGGATCTCCAAACGAAAAGGAGCTTTCACTCAAATGCCTTAGACATCCAAATGCAACCACAGCCCTTCAGGCAGAATAAATCCCCTTTTCCAATTTTCAGGAGATTGACCATTTGACCAATAAAGTCCTGGAAAGGTTTCCAACCATTTCCAACACACAATATGAGCCCCTCTTGACTCAGTCAGAGTCCAAATCAGACTGACCAAAATGCCCAAAGTCCCTGGGGTTTCACACACAAATCTCAGACTCTGGTTAAATCTTGCTGTCCTGGGAGTTACATGATGCTCTTCTTGGAGTAGCTGCTCTGAACTCATGCTCCTGCTTCATACAATTTATTTTTATTACTATTTTTTTTTCTCCATGTAAACTGCCCTACTTCTACAGGATAACCTGCTAACTACTCTTTTCTGGTCCGCTCATTTGCATTGGAGCCCTAGTTGTCAGCATTTTAGCTCAAAATGAAGGCAGAGATGCGCCAGGCCCTCCCACCGCATACACTGCCTCAAACACCAGACAAGAGTTCCAAGTGCACCAGGGGTCAGGGCGCCTCATCTGCTAAGACATCTACCACTACCTCGGCACTGACTCCACTATCTGAGGAAAAATTCCTCACAGAGCTTCAACCATTCAAAATGGTCCTTGAAGATCTGATTTGGGAGATGCAGTGAAACAAATTAGAGACATTGCAGCTCGCACTAGTTTGCTAAAGACCTGGCGAGAAAAAGTCATCCCAGAGCCGGCCTCTCTATGGCAGAAACTGGCCAAGATGGATGCTAAATTGGAGGAACTGGAAGGCTGAAGCAGAAGAAATAACATTGTTGTCTTTAGACTTCCTGAAGATGCTGAAGGATCCTCACCAGTTTTATTTGGCCAGAAATTTCTATGTAAAATTGCCAAGGCCTCCCCTCACAACTCAGTGCATGTGGTCAAGAGGGCACACCACTCGTTATGCCCCAGACCACCACTAGGTGCGGCCCACGTCTCTTCATCTTGAAGCTGCTCAATTATCTGGACCGACAACACGTTTTGAGCAAAGTTAAAGAAATCAAGGAGATTACCTGGGAGGGCTCTTGAATCCAAATTGCACAGGACCTGCCTGTGACCATACGACAGAAAAGGGCTGCCTATCACCCCTGGTTACAAAGTTACTTGCGGCAGGGATCCGCTTCCGCATGTTCTATCCTGCTTGGCTTTCAGTTTCCCATCAAGATTCCTGGAAAACATTTGAAAGTGCCGAGCAGGCTTCACCAGATTTCTGGAGACTGTTTCCTGATTTATTTAAAGATTGCTGATGTTGTTGAGGGAAGGCGATCTGGTTTCTGGAGCAGTTTTTATTTATTTTATTTATTTATTGAAATCTACGATTACAAATACCTTTGAGCAGGAAATGCTCATTTACAAAGGTTCCTCGTTGAGGAAATGAAAGTTAAACATACATACAAAGGTTGACAGGATTATACATAGTTACACAGTAAAAAGAAGCAAGAGGCTGAGGCATAGTTAATTACAGTATCTCAAAATGCACCAATGTTAAGTAGAAAGACACAACATCCAAGGGCAAACTTAGAAATAAGCGCTGCTGGCAAGAGGGTAGAGAGGGTGGGGGTACTAGGCAGGAAGGCCATTGTCATAGGGTAGGGGGTGATTGGAAGTGCACTCAAGGGAGGGAGGGAGGGATAATTGCTGCAAGTGCCAGGGAGGAGGGGAAGAAGGGGAGTAGGGGGGAAGGGGGTGTGCAGGGGGAGGCAGGAGAGGGAGGCATGGCAAGGGGGGGTAGCTGACCTGTCTAAAGTAGAGGGCAGTGAGCGTGGGGCCCCAGATTAGCCGAAGCAGTCACAATGACTAGTTGAGCTGAGATGAAGTCAGAGTTGTCTTTTAAATTGGCCAACAGCAACAGCTGTAACAGTTTCTTTGTTGAGTGTATTGTACCAATGTGGAGCTCTGTGAGCAAAAGCCCTCTGTCTCATTGTAGTCCGGCATCTGGGGACAAGGAAGGTTTGTTGTTGTGAACTTCTAGTTTGCTGAGTGTTGTGGTGATCTATGAGGAACTTTTCAATGCCTAGGGGCATGATCCTGAGGATGACTTTTTTGGCTAAGAGGCAGGTTTGATACTGGATCTGGCTGATGAGAGGAAGCCATCCTGCCCGAATGTACAGATCACAAGTGTGTGTAAGTGGGTCAGCCCCTGTTAGAAGCCTGCATGCTTTGTTGAGTGCAACCGTAATTCTGCAGAGGGCAGAGGCAGAGGCGTAGCTGTAGATTGCTAGCCCGTAACCAATGATGGAGGTGACAGAGCTGTTAATAGCCAAGTGTGTCTGGAGTCATGCAGTGTTGGTGCCTGTAAAGCAGGCCTATATGGATATTGATGGCTTTGGCAACAGAATTAATGTGCTGATGGTAGGAGAGGGAACTGTCCAGAGACCATACTTGAACACATTCCTGAATTTAAATACCTAGGCGTCACATTGGACAGTTCCCTCTCCTACCATCAGCACATTGATTCTGTCACCAAAGCCGTCAATGCGCCTAGGTATTTAAATTCAGGAACTTGTTCAAGTATGGTCTCTGTTTGGCTTTTGATGCTGAGGTCATGGGATTTGTACTTGCTCCTGGCATAGTAGAAAGTCATTACCTTTGTTTTGCTGTAGTTCAGGACCAGCTTGTGTGTCTTGAACCATTCTTTGATGCGCATGAAGTTAAGCTGTAATTGTTTCTGAAGGAGCTCCGTGTCTTGGTGGTTGGTGTTGTCAGTGTAGAGTAATAATGTCTGATTGCAGACACTGGGGAGGTCATTCAGAAAGAGGTCAAAGAGTAGTGGTCTCAGGATGGACCCCTGTGGGACCCCTGAAATGACCAGTTCATCTTCCAAGATGACACTGGTGATCCTGACCTGCTGGACCCTCTCCCTAAGGTAACTTGAAAACCACAGCAGCACTTCTTTGAAGGGGCAAACGCTTGATAGTTGCTTGAGTAGGAGTGGGTGGTTGACAGTATCAAAGGCTTTTGTAAGGTCGATGAATACTGCCCCCACACAGTTTTCTTGATCGAGAGTGGTATGGATGAATCCCATGAATTCTAATAGTGCAGTGGTGGTGCTGTGTCCTTTATGAAAGCCATGTTGCTCGGGACATTGGATGTTATATTTTTCCAGGTACTTGACTAGTTGGTCTGAGGCAATGCATTCCAGGGCCTTGGACAAAGGAGGTAGGATGGAGATAGGTCTGTAGTTAGAGTGTAGTGACTTGTCTCCACTTTTGTGTACCGGTGTGATGATTGCCTGCTTCCAGCAAGATGGGAAATGGAACACATTTAGTGATAAGTTGAAGATCATTGTCAAGGGTACAAGGATTTCTGCAAGGACCAGCGCTAACAACTTCAGGTCGAGGGAGTCGCCACTGTAGCCTGTGTTGCGGGTGGCCTTCTGAATATAGGTTCTGACTAAGTGCACTGGGATCTCCTTGAAGTAGAATCGTGGGGCAGGGTGTAAGAGAGAAGCAGTGTTCAAGGGGTTACTACCAGAGGGGGCATCGAAGAAGTCAGATGGGAGGACACTATCCAAGTTGGAGAATACATTGTTGAAGGAATTGGTGATTATGTAAAGGCCAGATGTTGGTGTTCCATTTATGTTGAACATAGTGGGTGGTGACTTAGGATCCTTGCCTGTAAAGTCTTTTAAAGTTACTCCAGAATTTTTTTCTGTCACCCCAGGAGTTGGAGAGAGCCTCCTTGAAATATTTGCTTTTGGTGCTCCGAATTGCCCGAGTGCACTCGTTTCTGGCAGTTTTATATTTATGAATATTCCCAGGTGTGCCTTGATGCAAAACCCTGTGGCAAGTGATACCTAAGGAGAGAGCCAACTGTACCTGTAGAGCCTAGGCATTGTTTATGTCCTTTATTTGCAGCATGGTCAGTTCTTTCCTGGGACTGGGACTGGGACTCCATGCGATTTGCATGTTTCTGCTTGGCCTCCTGCTGCTGGGGGAGGGCCCCTGTATGTTTCTTGGTGCTTACCTTGGCTCTTCAGTTGATGATGTAAGTCAGCTTCGCCATTTCTTAAAGGGGGCTTTCCTTGTGACTGTGCACGATGGGGCCCCGCTGCGAAATGTCTGCTCGACCATGCGCATGATTGAGACTGCAGCTCCTTTCATGCAGGATGGGTTGTGGATGCCTTTATTTTCTGTTGAAGGAGAGGACTCTCAGACCATCCTACAATGCCTGGTTAATTGGATATATGTGATTTTTCTTTGCATTTTCAGGGGAAACCGTGGTTGGATTCTATTTTATCAAGTAAAAGACCTTCTGCAGCTTTACCTCTGGACTTATATTTTTTCTTTGTCTTATTTTTTGATAATAGTCCCAGAGACACTTATGGATTCAAAGTTTGTAATCCTTTGCCAGGTTCAGCTTTCCAGGGGTTCCACTAGTTTTCCTTTTTACCATATTTTATTTTTGGGCGTCCAATGTTGTGACCTGTGTTTTCTTTTTTTTTTGGAGTAGAGGGACAATTGTGACTTTGGGCATGATAAACAGTGGGACTTGATTATACTCTTTTCTTTTTTGGGGTGTGTGCATGGATGGGCACTTAATTATATCATTCAGTTTGTAATGCTAGTATAATTTCTTCTTTTTTCACTTCTGTTGGGAGTGGAATGGGAGGATTAGTGAGTGGTAAGTTACCTCTGGGGCATAATCATGAACTGATTAAGGGGTGGGCAGCAACCCCTCAGAATATTTGTACAGACTTTTTTGATATCTTTATGGTTCAGCTTTAGTTTTATTTCAATCATCCACTGTAAAGGGGCTGGAACTGTTACTGGGGTGTTTGTTTGTACCTTGATGAGGGTTTACCAATTTGGGGTTCAACTTTTACTTTTATAAATTACTTTTTCTGGTTTTTGTTGGGGGAAGGGGGGCTTTGACTCTCAGTTTTGTCTTTATTGTGATATTTTTCTGCTTGAAGTTTGGGGGTTTCTGGAACATGGGTGGGGGGAGTAGAATGGGTTCATGTTATGTCAGGTTCTTTGTCACTATTTATACGCCATTCATATGGTTGGATATTGTTGTGGATTATGGGGGTGGGCTGTTTGGTGCCACCAGAAGACCTTTTATATTTCACGAGTTCAACTGTATATGGGACTGGTCCAGTTCATTTTTGGTCTTTATTTCTCTTGTCTGCCCCAATGGCGATAATGTTTATGTTTTGCTCATGGAGTATAAAGGGCACTCAATCTCCCACTAAAAGAGCTAACATTTTATTACACCTGCGTAAGCTTGATGTAGATGTTGTGTTTCTTCAAGAAACCCATTTGCCACCCTCCCAGGTCCTCCTCTTTAGGTGTTCCTGGGTAGGGCATGCCTTTGGGGCAGGGATCGACTCACACAAATGGGGGGTGGCTATCTTAATAGCAAGATGGGTTCCTTTTCGCCTGCTACAGGAAATCCCTGATCCACTGCATAGGTTTCTTATTCTGCAGGCCCTTATGGGTCACCTGGAGGTTATTTTATGTGGGGTATGTGGCCCTACGACCGATGATCCTGCTTTTTTCACCTCTCTGATGACTCATCTTGTGTCCTGAACCTCTCTCCCCCCCTGCTGCTCTGGGGTGACTTGAACATGGTATACAATAACTTTCTAGACCATTCAGATCCCTGTACTTTAAGTCTGTATTCAGGACAGTTGGCACAACGAGACCTGATGGACACCCTTGGACTTGTTGATCCATGGCGGGTACTGAATCCTGACCTGCGAGAGTACTCCTTCCACTCGCTTCCCCATAATACATTCTCACGGATCGATTATTTTCTGTTGCGGGCTGACCTTCTAACTGGAGTGGAGGCATGCTACTATCTGGCCAAAGTCATCTCTGACCACCACCCTACTTTACTTCACTTATGCTTGTCCCCTGCTTTGCCACGTGATAAAGTCTGGCACCTCAATGGTCAGCTGCTTAGATCAGAGTCTATGATTCGTCATCTTCAGGGTTTTATTTCTTCTTTCCTTGAGCTTAACTCCCCCTCCTACTCCAAACTTGATTTTCTTTGGAGCGCGCTCAAATGTTCACATCATGGTGAACTGATTCGGCTGGCTACCATCCAGAAATGGGTCACCTCAAGTATAATGTATTCCCTCTTAGATCAAATCTGGTTGATGGAAAGGCAGCTATCTTTGTCCTCACCTCAGTCTGATTGGGATCAACTGGAAGATGTCCGTTCTAGATATCATACCCTGTTGGGGGAAAGGGCAGAACATCTGATTCTGTTTTCCAAGGTTCGATACTTTGATCATGGAGAAAAGGCAAGGAAACTGTTGGCTCTGCGTCTTCATTCACAAGCCACTGATAAAATCATTTCTTCTCTCCGGATCTCTTCCAGTTGTCTTCTCCCTTCTCCTCGTGATATTGTAGATCAATTTAGAGAATATCATATGGCATTGTATCAACCCCCGTCTTTCCCCTTTAATGCAACCTGCTTTGACACATTTTTACAGGGTATAGATCTTCCTCATTTGACCCCCTCTCAGGTGGATATTTTGCAAGCCCCCTTGTCCATCTCCGAAATTATATCTGCCACGAGTCTCTTTCACTGGACAAGGCCCCAGGTCCAGATGGATATACCGCTGACTTTTATAAAGTTTTTAAACATCAATTAGCCCCTATCCTCCTCAATACTTTTACCTACATCTTTCAAGAGGGCCTCTTGGATCCCTCTTTTACTGAAGCCACCATTGTGATGTTACCGAAGCCTGGCCGAGACCCCTTGTTGGTTTCAAACTACCGGCCTATATCCCTCATTAATGCTGATCTTAAGATACTCACAAAAGTGTTGGCTGGGAGATTGAGTAAGGTCTGGCAATCCCTTATCAGTCGAGAACAGGTCGACTTTGTGGCGGATCGGCGCTCAGCGGACCATCTTCATACTCTTTCCCACCACATCTCTGCATCCCGGGATTCTGACATTTTCTTGATACTGGTTTCCCTCGACGCAGAGAAAGCTTTCGACAGGGTTTCCTGGGAGTACCTATTTCACTTACTACCCCTATTTCATATCCCATCCATGTTTGTTCACTGGGTTTGGGTTCTTTATTCCCGCCCTCTGCCTGTATCCTCTGTAACGTGGTACTGTCCACCCCTTTTCAGCTGTACCAAGGCACCAGGCAGGGCTGTCCCCTTTCACCCTTTCTTTTCAACCTTTTTCTTGAACCACTGCTTTGGAAGATCAAGCTGTCTCAATTGGTGAAAGACATTTCTGTGGGACCTCTCAAATATAAGCTTTCCATTTATGCGGACAATATCTTGCTCCACCTTACCTACCCTGCCTCGTCTTTACCTGCTGCCTTGGAAATTATCTCAGAATTTGGTGCATTTTCCAATTATAAGTTAAATCTAGCCAAGATGGAGGTAATGACACTCATCCTTACCTTGTAGTCTGAAGTGGAACAATTAGGGTTGGTTTGGATCCGTGACAAACTTAAATATTTGGGCATGTACATCACCACTACCCCTTATAAATGGAACAATACAATCTGGATGCTGTGGTTCATACTATTCGCGCTGACTTACAATTTTTTTTATTTTTATTTGTTTAGTTTTTGTTGACCGGGTAAGTGCACTGGACAAATCCTGCCTATATTCAGGCACGACCAAGGGGAGGGGGATACAGATGAATGCCTACTGACCTTGAACCAGATTAAGCTGTTGGTGGTATTTTTAGTGAATGAGGGAAATTTGGCCAAGACACCGGGGAAGTTCCCCTACTGGCTGCCTAGTTGCCATCAGTAGGTGTTTCGCCGATGTCACGCTGCATGATGGCAGCACCTCAGCAACTGTCTTTGGAGATGGAGGTCGATACAAGCAAGGTACCGGAGACTTAGTTATGCACAACTTTACAGGACTCACCTAGTTTGCCCGCGAACATTCCCTCGTTGGAAACGGCACCGGAAGAAAGAACGAGTATTTTGGAGGTGGCTGGGGATATTCCAGCCAGTGGGAGTTCGCCTGGTGAAAGATTTTTGGAGCCAGTAGCATCGGTCTCGGATTTGGCGTGTTCTTCTCAGATACCCAGAAATGCTTTAGAACCGAGCGCCCCTGCAGAACGATTTTCCCGAGGAAATGATGCTACAGGACTGTTTCCACAACGACAACGAAGGCCACAGACTATGCGACGGCACTTTGACTGCTAGAAGAGGCCCCCACAGGACTTCTCTGTAGACTGGTCGGAAGATTTGGCCCTTACAGGAAGGGATGGCATAAAACTGACTCCGGTCGTTGGATTCCTGATCTCGGCTTGACTACCTTCTCGTCGGACTCTTCTGTCTCAAAGCATGCCACCGATTCAGTTTCACTGGGCCCAGGTATTTTAGACATTACATCTAAAAGCGCTGTATTCACTGAGGGTGGGGAGAGTACTTTGGCTTCTTTGAAACCAACTACCTCCTTTTCTAATTCTGCTGGGTTTGCTAGGGATAATATTGAAATGTCATCACAGGAAGGGGGTACAGACTCCTGAACCAGGCCTCCTATGTCGGAGTTATTTAAAAACAAATTAGAGCAGGCCCCGAGGCATAATGCTGTTCGGATTAGCTATAAAGGTGGTCTCCCAGAGCATCCAGATAGGTATTATGTATTTAAACAGCTTCTAAAAATTTCTATGGGTTTTTCTGCTTCAGACATATATGCTTTAATCCACATTTCAGGCGTAGGACTCATTTGATATTAGTTTCAGTCTCATACCTTTAGACAAATTTTGGGATAAATACACTACCCTCAGGACTACTCCAGTTTGGACCCTTTCTTTGTTATCCCACTTACTAGGCCACAAATTTGTTACATTACAATTATGTTCCGTAATGAAGGGTAAATATAAGTGATATTTATCATTGGTTACAGTCTAAATGCGACATTTTGGAGTCCGCCAGAGGCCTTACTGATTCTGAAGGCATCTGGACTGGGGTTGGAAGTTCAAAGTGAAACTTTTATAGTCAATTCTGAGGTAGTACATCTTCCAACAGTTTATTTTGGGTAAAAGATGGGAGTTTACTTTATGGTGGTCAACCAGAGCCTACTACAAGTGCAGACCAAAACCCATATAAGTAGTGTCTGTGACGTGCTGAAATGCCCCTTATGTGGGGGTTTTGGGCCACTCTTTAGATATGTGTGGCTTCTGTCATTTTTCAGTGCAACCTTCTGCTAATTTAAAAGGGCCATAATTTCTCTCAGTGCCCCTGGGTCAGAAATTGCACTGAAGGTTGGGATCAGGATGAGTTACTAAAGAAAGCTCATGCAGAAAAACATGGACCTATTGACAAAACTGCTTCTATGCCTCCAACCCTCCAGCTGCAGCTCATTTGGTGACCCCTAAACCAACAGGGACTGGTTTTAAGGAACCCCATAATTCTGTAGACAGCCACACTGCTCCCAAACCTCTCGCCTCCAGTAAACAAACTTGGACTTTCTATGCCCCTCCTTTGAAACAGTCAAGAGTAGACGCTACTAGCCTCCCTATAAACAATCCCTCATAACCCTTTACCTACAGGAGAATTTCTTTTTCTCTTCAAGATGACCCCAGGAGTCAGATCTTTGAATCTGATACTTCTCATGTATCAGAACCAATTATCTAAGATGACGAAAGTAAAACAAACGGAGCTAGAGGAAAGAAAAGAAAGGAAAAAGGAAGAAAAAGGAAGGCTAGCCAGAAACATAGTCCTTGACATTTTAGCTCCTTATGACCATATTGAAACTAACCCTCATACAATGTATGTAGTATAAAAACTTTCAAAGACAATTACCCATTTTGATGTATTTGGGTCCTTGAATTAGATATAATTCTTTACAAGAGACCAGGGTGACATCTCTCTTGAAACGTAAACAATTGCAAAGGAATTGGATTTGGGGACCCTTCCTTTTGGACCTTTGGCTCAGATGTTGCAGATGGGCTTGGGGTATTATTTGGGAATACATCATTTAAAATATCTCGAGTAATAGACCTTAGACCTGGCAGGTTGTTAATTTTAGACTTTTTCCTTGGGAATATTCTTTCACCTGATTACTTTGTATGCACCTCAGACGAAATTATCTCGGATAGAGATTTTCGAAGATGTTAAACCCTTTTTGCTAACTAGAAAGCATATCATTTGGGGAGGAGACTTTAACTGCTCTCTAGACAGTAATGTGAACAAACAGCTTGGGAAAAAAATATATTGTGATTCCAATTTTCTTCATAAACTCATTAAAGATTCAGGCCTCAAAGATGCTTTTAGAAGTCTACACCTGCAGGGCAGAGAAACATATTTTAGACACACTTTTGCAACTCGCATTGATATGCTTTTTGTTTCTCGATATCTCTTTCCAAAACATTGTTCAGTTTCACCTACTGAATTTTCGGATCATCATATTTTATTTAGTAATCTTTCATTGACACATATTCCCCTACTTTCCCTCTATCGCTGTCAGTGGAGATTGGATACTTCTTTACAGGGCCTTTACTTTTTCAAAATTAGAAATTTTTTTCTTGCAAATTCTCACTATGGGTTTCTTTGACAATTTAGATTGGTACAATTGAAAAGTGAAATTAAATTTTGTTTATTAAGTGGGTAAATCTAAAGTAAATTCAGAATATCTCCAATATTTATTATATAGAAATCAGTTATACAAATTAATGTCCTTGTCGCCTAAAGAACGTTGCTTAATTCATTCCCAAATTACAACTAATAAAAATTAATGAAAGATTTTCAATATGATAGGGCTAAATCTCTAGATTTAGAATTCAAATATGGATTAAACATAGTCCTATGTCTGATCCTTTCCAGGCCTGTAAAACCCGCCTTACTAACACTTTAATGACAGGACTTGTTAATTCTCAGGGGAGTTACCACTGAGATAGGGATATTATCTATTGTCCAGCACTATATACAAGAATATTTCTCATCCTCAACCATACTACCTATAGAAGCATTTAACAGACTTCCCACTTTACCTAAGCTTCCAGATAACATCTTACAATCATTGGTACTTCTATTACTTCATATGAAGTTGCAGAGGTCATTAAAATTTGAAGACTGGAACTGCTCCAGGTCTGGATGGCATACCAAATGAGTTTTATAAAACTTGTTCTAAATACATGGAATTTTTTTGCCTCCAGTTTTAATTCAGTTTTAAATTGATCTCATCTGATAAAACCCTGTCCACTCGCTTATGACCTTTTTATACAAAAAAGGTGACAAGAGTTTAGTATCTAACTGGAGACCGATTAGTTTATTGAACACCGACTATAAGATTTTAACTAAGATTTTGCATAATCGCTTAATAAAAGCTGCAGAAATTTTGATCCATCCAACATAAACTTGCTCTATACCCACTAGGACTATTCAACAAAACCTGTATTTAGTAAGAGATATTTTTTCTACTTTGTCACAAAACTCTTTAGATTCAGGGATTATAGTGGCCTTGATCAAGCCAAAGCTTGATACGGTCTGTCACTCCTATTGTATTTTGTTTTAACTCATTATGGTATTCCAGAAACATTTGTTCAATGGATAATTAAACTGTATAGTCAGACAGTCACTATACCATTTGTAAACGGATTAATGGGTTCTGAAATTAAAATTAAGAGAGGTGTACAGCAAGGTTGCCCTTTAAGCCCTTTGCTGTATACTTTTATTTTGGACCCAGTCATTAGAAGTATTGTTTCTGACCATCAGATTATAGGACTTTCCCCCTCCCCTTGGTTAGACAAAGTGAAAATTACAGCCTTTGCAGATGGTGTTACTTTGTTATTAGCAAATGTCTTGTCATTGCAACGAGCATTAGAGATTTTTACATTTTTTGGAGAGTTCTCAGGAGCATCCTTAAACATGGGAAAAGCTTTATACTACCCTTACAAAATATTCCTTCATTGGTCTCTAACTATTTTAATATACCTGTATCACGATTCTCAAAAAATACTAGGATTTGTTCGAGTTGAGGACATGGCCCTATATAATTGGGAAAACAATTGAGATAGGAGAATCAAAGGTAAACCTTGGAAAAGCTGGACCTTAGTAAACAAAAAGAGTAGCTATTATTAAACAATTTTTGTTGCCCCTGTTTACATACATAAGTCATGTTTTTCCTCCCCCTGTCTCCATAGAAACTAGGTTATATAGTATTTTTTTCCAGATGCTCTGGGGAAACAGACTTAACCCTATCAAGAGAGACTACACATACCTTCCCAAGAAAGATGGCGGTCTCAATATGATTAACCCTGTTGTTTTTTTCCATTCTAACTTTTTATTTTCTTCTTTTTCGTTTATTTGGACTCAACCTTCGTTACCTTGGCAGTTTTGGGTCCAGTCAATCTGGCATAAATATTTTTTTAAATGGTCATTATTTCCCCCAAAAATTATTTTATCTGATTCTTTACCTAAGTATGGACTTGCCACACTTAAGAAATTATATCAATGGAAGATTCCACTACAAAATTACTTATATTGTCTCAAAAACTTTTATGCACATGTTGTTTATGAAGTCCAGAAAATTACACTGCTATTTCCTCAGTGTACTCCACTAAAATGATCTTAGCATTACATAAATTAACAGACTATAGAATCCTAGTCAAACTTGGGATGTCATTTGGATGTCAGCTCATGGAAGATTAGGCATCAGAGGAAACATGAAATACAAACCTCTAGATGACAGATATTGTTTAAGACCACAATGCATTAATATGGAAGAAAGTCAACAGCATTTCTTTATAGATTGTGTAGATAGTAAGGCTTTTTGGTCACAAGCAGCACATTATTGGAAAATGCCGTATCTAACCTTATTAACATACCATACTCTCTTTCTGGGAGATTATACAGGGATTTGGAAAACTTATCATAAAAGTACCTTAAATGTTTTCTTTGCTTTACTACAGTATTTTTTATGGCAAGCCCAATGTAAATTTGTGTTACAACAGCAACAGATTTCTTATTCAGTTATAATTGAGTCTGTTCATAATGATTTGCTTACTTTATATGCGACTGATAGAAAGCATTATTCTAATGACAAAATGACAGCTTGATGGAAACACTTTCCTATGTTGTGACGAATTTTCTTTCAAGATTGTATGTAACACATTGTTTTTTCTTTTTGTATTGGTATCTTTTATTTTGCTCTTTTTCTTTGTGATGTTATGTTTTTTCTCAATAAAAACTTCCCCTACTCTTTTCGATAAGTGACATGGGATCATTAACATCCACCTGAACTACCACCAATCCAGGCAGATGGGACCTCGGTTTAACGTCTCATCCGAAAGACGGCACCTCAGAAGTGCAGCACCCCTCTCATGCTGCACTACAGTGTCAGTACTGGGATATTAACCCAAGTGGCAGATGTGGGAACTGAACCCACACCCTGATCTCTCTGGCCTCAGAGTAAGGAGTAAGTACTTCATTGAGCCACTGACAATGCTGGAATCTCTTGCCCCTCTCCCTCTGGGGCCGTATTAATATAATTAAAATGAATGTTCTTCCCCGACTTCTTTACCCATTATACATGTAACATGTTTAATCATGTTTTGCCAAAGTCCTGGTTTTTGCAACTTGACAGGATCATTTCCTCCTTTCTGTGGCATGGTAAGACCCCCCCATAGGGCTCTTTTTAAACTGATGCAATCAAAGGAGCGTGGGGGACTTCAGGTGCCCAACTTTTACCTTTACTATCTTTCTATTCGTTGCTCCCAGTTTTTTCACTGGATACAACAGCCCTTAGAAGCTGTCTACTTCAGCTACAAGCTGGTCTGGTTAGAAATAGAACACACACTCTGCTCCTCACAGGGACTGGACACCCACTTCCTTCTTTACATTTCCTCTAAAAAAACTTCCCAAATCCTTACACAGCTCTCCAATAGAGGCATCTGTTCTGGCTCACCTACAACTTTGTGCCTTTCATAAGTTACACCCCTATAAGGATATTTCCCAACCCCATGCTGGTAACCTGAATTTTCTGATTGGGGGACATACTCTTACAGCTGCTTTTTGGCCTTTTGTCAAAGTGTATAAGGTATCTGATTTAGTGGTTGATCGGAAGCTTCTGACATTTCAGGAAGCTATACTCCGACTTCAGTTGCCCTCCTCTATTTGTTTTAAATAACTTCAACTCTCCCACATGCTTGTCTCCCACTTCAGTTCTGGCTTTTGGGAAGACTCTTACCAGAGGTATGTCCTCTCCATGGCTTCTTCAATCCCTAGTTCCCATGTCACTTCCTTTTATTATCATCGACTTTCAGATTTTTTGGCTCATGCAGAAGGCCCAGTTTTCTACTACGGGGACCAGGCGTTACCCTCCTCCAATCCCCTATGTGACTGGATGCATATTTGGAGGCAGTTATACAGATTCATCAAATGGGACTGATACTGTCTCCTTCAATTTCAGGTTCTTCCTAATCTTTACTGTACTCTAGATAAACTATATAAAATGAACTAGGGAAACTGCCTTCGAATATTTGTTCCAGGTGCAATAAAGAACCTGGTACATTGTTACATGTCTTTTGGACCTGTGAAAAGGTTGCCCCTTTTTGGTCCTTGATTCAGCCTGCCTGGATCCTCTTCTTGGTTTCTTTGAGGTGTGTCTGTTGGGAGACTATAACAATAGCTTGGTTGGCAATCAAAGATACCATATGTCTCATATCTCTTTGTGCAAGAAAGGTGCTACTGAGACACACTAGTTAGATCAAATTACCCCCTTCTATTACAGAATGGCTCAGGGAAATTTTATTTGCTCTACAAGCTGAACGCATCATTGCCAATCTTGCCCTCAGACTCTTTAACGACTGAAAGATTTGGGAACCCCTATACACTTTGTTAACATTATAAGTTCCCCCCCCCCATTTCCCTTTAATTTCTTTCAATGCCATTTTTTCCCAGACTGGATTAGAGGAATGAGAGGCCCTTGACTACTGCTCTTCCTGTGTCTAGACAACTTTTTGCTTCCTCAAAAATCTAGTAAGAGTACCTACGTCCCAATTTTGATGGTCTTCTGGTGGTACTGGGAAGGGGTTAGGGGAATCATGAGAGAGGGTGGGATTCTGTACAAGCAGGGTATCGTTATTTCATTCCATGTAATTGTGTAACTATATTATCGTTATATATTCTGGTGACACGACTCATCTTTACATCTCATGTTGCCTTGGTTTTTTAGACAACGCTAAGTCATTGCTGTGGGGTGGAGGGGTTTGTGTTTTGTTATCATTGTTCCTTGTGTTCTGTATGTGATAGTTTGGTGTTGTTGCTCTTTGAAAATGTAATAAAGCATACTAAATTTGAAAAAAAAAAAATCTTACTGTCCTTCACAGCAAATATTAATAAACATTTACCTGGTTCGATTATTGATTGGTAAATGGGTTTAGGCTCCTGGAAAAAAGTTCACACCTCTCCTAAAAGGCATTTCACCAATCTTTGGGTGTATAAGCTATTGATTGGTTGCTACAGGGAGTCAAAGTACCAAAGATGGCTGCCCTTGTATATATCGTCACATAGTTTTACAGAAGTTCCAACTTTATTACCTTCCTGCAGCCAAAATACATAGTTTTTAAACACATTTGTGGCACAATCTGATAGCAGCCTCTATCCCTTATATTCCAGCTGCTGAATTGTGTTTAAGAGCATTTTAGTTCACCCATCATGGCTGGCATTTCATACAGTCCCCCCAGACAGCCAGGCAGCTCATTAATATTGATGTCCTGCTCAGAAATATGTAAATTTCCCCACATCTCTGAGTGTTTATAGGCACTCAAACAAAACAGTGCTGCCACTTCTGACCCACCTCCTCTGTGTGTCCAACCCCCAATTAAGCCATTCTGGGGGGAAGGATCACTGGGCAGGCAATATTTTTAACTGCTGCAGTGGTGAGAAAATGGGCCAGCGCTACTGCACATACACAAGCAGCTGCTTTGCTCTTCTGGTCCCTTTAAGTTTAAAAACATCATGGGGGCTGGACAGAGATTCAAAGGGACAACAGGTCCTGGACTTGGCAATGGGGAAGTGGGTAGAGCAGGAATGGGCACCTTGGAGCAACAGGTAGGTCCCACCATGTGGGGGAAAGTTACAAAATGGAAATCCCAACCATAACCTCCATGGGGTTGAGTGGCTAATGCAGCTCTTGTGACTGAGTGTCTACCAGTATAAGCAGCCAAACCCTGTAAAGTGCTACTGGTCAATTCAGGGTGGATGAGTGCCCTGGACAGGGCCCCCTCTTTTTCTAGGGGCAGGAAATTACCCCTAAAGGTGGAAGAATCAAAAGAATGGCCAACATGGATGCGAAAGGCAACAGGAAACTACCACCATGTCTATTCCCTAGTAAATTATCGCTTTTCAGATGATATGAACGAAGACATGCTTAATGGATTAGTTGTGCCATGAGACCCAACTTGCAATCAGTGCTGCTCCATTCCCAGGTGGAAGGGTGTGAAATGGGCCTCTGGGTGCACTGGTGTGCATGACCGGGCACCTTGTAGAAAGAGGGCTACCAGAAGAAACAAGGGATGTAGCAAAGAAACTAGGATTTTTGCAACATGGAATGTCAGGACACTCTATCAAGCTGGAAAGTTATAGAATGTGATAGAAGAAGCAAAAAGACTGAAGACTTGATGTTCTTGGAGTGAACAAAACAAGATGGCCCCTCAGTGGTCACATCTCATTGGCAGAAGGATATGACTTTATCTACTCCGTTGGGGATAGACATCCAAAAGAAGTTGGCATGCTAGTGAAAAGACAAGCTGGCTACTAAAATTATAGTATCTAGTATCTATATGGGATATATAGTTTCAGAGGTCACTATATTTAAATTCCCATTGAAGAGATAACTATGACCATAAGACAATGATATTTTACATTTACTGTTCAAAAATAATTTTAAAAGGAGTTCTACATGTTTCTTTTGTATCTCAAAAAGTTTATGTTTCCTTCCTCCAGACTTTGTCACGAAAAAAGTCCCACGTGGACTCAGTCAAGGCTCCATTCAGTCACTTTAAAAATAAGCATTTGTCAATGCCAAATGTTGTCGCGCTTGCATTGGCTTTGGTAGTGCAGTGCGGGAAAACATTTTGGGCAGGATGTGAAAAATGACAGCTGTACAGTTCATAAGGAGGTGTAAAAAATGCCAGTGTTGGAAATGTGGCATGTACTGTAAATATAGAAACATACATAACATAGAAACATAGATTTTGACGGCAGATAAGGACCGCTTGGCCCACCCAGTCTGCCCATTTCTCTACCTAATGGATAAGCTGCAGATCCTAGTTAACCAGCAGCCTACTTCTTCCTACCCCAACCCCCTAGAATTGCCTTATGACTGTGCCATGCATGCTTGAATTCCACCACTGTTTTTGACTCCATAACCTCCTCCGGAAGGCCGTTCCATGCATCCACAACCCTCTCTGTGAAAAAATACTTCCTGTTACCTCTGAGCCACCTCCTTCTATCTTCAAATTGTGCCCCTTGTTCTTGCACACCTTTTTCTGAAAGATGCTACCCTCTTGGACTTTGTTGATTCCCTTGAGGTACTTGAAAGTTTCTATCATGTCCCCCCTCTCCCTCCTTTCCTTGAGGCTATACATATTTAGCTCCTTAAGTCTCGCTTCATATGTCTTCCGGTGCAGACCCCTAGTTGCCCTCCTCTGGACAGCTTCCATCCTGTCTATGTCTTTGTGGAGATTGGGTCTCCAGAACTGCATGCAGTACTCCAGATGGGGTCTCACCAACTGTCTGTACAGAGGGATAATAACTTCCTGTTTTCTACTGGTGATGCCTCCCCCTATGCATCCCAGTATCCCCCCAACCTTCCTTGCTGCCCTCTCACATTGCTTGCCCACCTTTAGGTCATCTGATATGACTACCCAGGTCCCTTTCCATTTTTGTTGTTGTTAGTATCTCTTCCCCCATTGTGTACTCTTTCCCTGGGTTTTGTTTCCCAGGTGCATTACCTTGCACTTCTTAGCATTGAATCTAAGCTGCCATACATTTGACCATTCCTCTAACCTTGCCAAGTCCCTTCTCATAGCTTTCCACCCCACCTTGTGCATCAACTCTGTTGCAGATCTTTGTGTCATCTGCAAAGAGACATACTTTTCCTTCCAGTCCCTCTGCAATGTCGCTTATAAAGACATTGAAGAGGACCAGTCCTAATACTGAACCCTGCGGTACCCCACTAGTAACCCCCATTTCTTCAGAGTGGACTCCATTTACTATTACTCTCTGTGTCCTATTCTCCAGTTAATTCTTTACCCAGGCTGTCATCTTGGGACCCACTCCCAGGCTGGCTAACTTGTATATTAATCTTTTGTGTGGGACTGTGTCAAATGCCTTGCTAAAGTCTAGGTAGGCCATGTCCACAGCCCCTCCCTGATCTACTACTTTGGTCACCCAGTCAAAGAAATCTATCAGATCAGAATATAGCAAATTTGCGAAGTTACAAAGGTGCGTGGTTAATGTACAATGCACACTTGTAACACAGTCATTTTATGGGCGTTCAGCACCAAATTTTCAGCATAGGCATTTTAGCACCTCTGCTCATGTACAGTGTCACTGTTATTTCCACAAACTGTCCCAAAAAGTGATTTCGCACAGCGACCGCTCTATTCTGCGCCGGAAGTGCGAAAACACATTTTGGGCAGGATATGTGAAATGACAGCTGTACTGTTCATCAAGAGGTGTGGAAAAATGCCAATGGTGGAAATCCACAGTGAAAATATTACACATGCACAACATTACGAGCGTGCGTGCAATCTGCCAACTTCATCGCCAGTAACACAGTCATTTTATAGAGTATCGCCACCAAATTTCAACATAGGCATTTTTGGACCTCTGCTCATGAACTGTGCCACTGTCATTTTCATAATCTGGCCCGAGCACTGATTTCCCACAGCGACCGCGCTATTGTGTGCCGAAAGTGCGGAAGCACATTTTGGGCAGGATGTGGAAAATGACAGCTGTACTGTTCACAAGGAGGTATAGAAAAATGACAACATTGAAAATCTGGCATGAAAATATTGTGAATTGACGAAGTTACAAGCCTGCGTAGCAACTGCGCAATGCACACTCGTAAAACAGTCATTTTTTGGATTCTTTCCACTAAATTTGCAGCATAGGCTTTTTGAGAGGCCACCTCATGAACATTGGCACTGTTATTTCATTAATCGGTCCCGAAAGGTGATTCCACGCAGTGACTGCAAAATCACCTTTCGAGGCTGATTAACATCATGACAGTGATAGATTTCATGAGGAGGGGTCCCAAAAACCCCATGTTGAAAATTTGGTGCCAAAATTCCAAAAAATGCCCAAGATATGCATTAAAGTTGGAAAACCCCTATTCATTCCATTATACAGCTTACCAGCATTTCCTCAGTTCGCGGTCGGCTTTGAAGAGTGCAGACGTGTTCCCGGTCCACCGAAGATCATCATGCCGAGCTCTGGAGGTAAGTATGGGGTGAGGGAGGGGTGTGGGGAGGCAAGGTGAGCAGTGGGGTAGTGCGGATTGAGGGAGGGGGCCCAGGGAGACCACCGAGGGACTGTTTCTTTCTTTACTGGGGGACCATTTTCATTTTTAATAGGTGCTTTGGCATGCTGGAGTGGGCTCCCAGCATGCCACCTGAGTGTGTGTGGGTGGGTGCTTTAGCTGACAGGGGATTGGGCACCCCCGTCGGCAAACAAGGAAAGAGGGGGAGCCACAGGAGCTGAGGTGGATTGGGCACCCTTCTGCAATCAAAAAGGGAGTTAGTATGATGCCAACAGGGATTGAGCACCCTGCTGGCACGCACAAAGGAAAGAAGCTGACAGGCAACAGTGGCAGTCACTGCCGCCATATTGCCTGCACATAGTGGGAAGCGCGCTGTGGTCACGCTGCATGAGAGCTTTGCTCTCATTGCAGCGGACCTTTTCTCAGAAGTCATCGCCTCATTAACCAGGCAGGGTATTGGCCCCTGCTGCTGGCTGATTGGGGAATGCGGGATGCAACCACTGGTATGTGCCCTACATTTGCCTAACAGTGACCGCGCCTCCAAATCTCCACTGCTGCAAGATGTTGGCTGCGCAAGTGCACCAACATAAAAAACAAGCACTTGTCAATGCCAAACATTTGAGGCTGGTATGTACCTGTTGTTTTTATAAGGTACAAGAGGGTAGCATCTTTCAGAAAAAAGATGTTCAAGAACAAGGGGTCATGATATGATGCTTGGGGGGTAGACTCAGGGGTAATGTGAGGAAGTATTTTTTCATGGAAAGGGTGGTGGATGCATGGACCACCATCACAGCGGAGGAGGTGGGGGAAAAATGGTAAGGGGATTCAAGAATGCATGGGATAGGCACAAAGAAACCCTAGCAGTAGGAAAGAGAGGGTAAGATCTGTGGTATTGCCCCCCACCGTGGTGCAAGCCCCATTACATCCTGGTGCACCACCTGTTTTGACGCAAGGGTGGTGTTGGGTGGTTTTGGTGCATGACATCCCGATTTTGAAACAGCCTGTATTTGAAAATCAGGAGTGCTGCAACATCTGGTGCAAGGTGCCACTTGCATCAAACCCTTTTGGTGCAGGCACCTTGCACAAAATTTCGACATTTGAAAATTGGATCCAGTATTTTAATTTTTGTCACAGTAGGTGCTTAATGTACCAAGCTCTAATGCTTTTGATACTACCATATGTAGCTATAGGTTTCATTCTCAGCACTGCAACTCAAGCTGGTATTGAGAACTACAACATGTTTTCAGAGGCCTACTTCTAGAACACATACAAACAGATTCTAGAACAGTAGGCTTGATTTTAAAAGCTAGTTAAGATCAGCACATTGTGTGGCAAACCATCGACTGTGGAAAACCCGGGTACGCCAGGGTCCCTACATCAGATTTTACAAGAACAGGGTCCCAGCACCAAAGTCCCCAAATTTGCAGTCAGCCAACCTGTGTGTTGACCAAACATCACACAGAAGGGGAGTACTGCAGGCTGTGGCACAGGCTTGCGGCATCAGTGGCCAGTGATGGTAACCCACCAGCCGATCACCCTGCTGGCTGGTGGGTCATATGGAGGATGTCTTGGCTTGTGGGAGGTGGGAAGGGTCCAGCTGGGGGGATGGCTGGGACAGTGTGGATCTGTGGGGGGGGTGGATGCACTAGCACCACCATGGGCTGGGGCTTGCAGGTTCTTATCTGCCACAGATCACCAGCCACTTCAGTGTTGGTCTGGCAGGTGTCAGGGGCTGTCTGGGTACCTTGCTCACAGGGGCACAGGGTCACCCCCCCCACCAGCGAGGATTGCAGCAGTGGTGCATGGTAGATTAGACCAGTTCCAGGCTGGTCTAACTGCAGGGTCTTTCTTCCCCTTGGGAGGGGGGGCTTGCAAAATTCCAATGTAAGGAATATTGCATCCCTACCCCTGGGCAAGCCCTCTTTTGCCATGGTACCCCAGTGCAGCTGATGACGTAAGCCTGGTTGATGCAGGCAATCTCCCCAGTGGCAGACAGTCCCTTAAAAAATTGAGACTGGCGGAAGGAGCCCTTTGCGCCATTACTCCTTGCCACAAGCCACATGCGCCAGTCCCGACCTTTTTGAAAATCAGGCCCAAGGTTTCCCAAATGAGGCCAACATGGCTGCATGCAGCCACCAATACAATTGTGTACTGCTACAGAGCTCTTTAGAGCCCCAGTTGCAATGGTAATGAAATGGAATGCAACATTTCTTATCTTTACATAAACATGGGAGACACACTTCAAGTAAAAATACACCAGGGACTTGATTTCATGTATGCTGTGTGAAAAGAAATGTGTTATTGGAACGTTGGTGTGTATCAGGGGGTCTTGGTTAAAAAATAAGGAGTGAGGCCACCAACAGGTTCTGGTGACTGCATTTTATGGCCTTTTCAGGCCACCAGAATTTGGGGCTTGAGAACCACTATACAAGAACATACTGTGAAACACAAATGTAGTAAAACAACACCACTGACACATTTTACATCATGTGCAGTGTGGGAAAACAAAAGCCTGTACCAAAAGTATCCATTTCAGTCACTTGCAAGCTATTACAAGCATTTGCCAATGCTGAATGTTTGCTAGTGGTATGCACCTTTTTTTCCCCTAATTTTGATCTCCGCTTTTGAAGATACAGTAGTTCCTAGCTATAATGAATGAAAAAGGAGCCATAACCTGTGTTCGTTATAGCGCCCTGTTTGTTACATCGAGGGACGCCATAATAATGCTAGTACTGTACCTGCACAATCAGTCAGTGCCCTCTGTCTTCCAGTCTCATCCTCACACGCTGCCACTGCTAAAATTAATTCCCTTGTATTTTAATGTGAAATACAATTTATAGTTAGACTGCAGGCACCTCTTCTTTTGCTGTGTTTCAACCATGTGAGCTCTTCCTTCTCTCAGCGTCTGCTCAGCACACTCCCCCCCCCCGCTTGGTCAGACTCGTAACAAAAAACACAAGCTTACCAAAACTCCCACCAAACCTACACAACAGACTCATTTGAGAAAGTGAGTTCCATCATGGCACAAACTGTACTGTGACTCCTTACTTATGATGGTAAGTGTATGTGTTGAGAGAGGCAGCTCTCGGCCCCTTGCTTTCATCCTTCTGGTTTGTGCAGTCCTGCGGCAGCTATCTAACAGTACAGTACAGAACATTAGTTTTACTCACTATTTTTACACATTATGGTATTTTATTTCTTTATGTACCACTATGCACCATGAGTTTTCGGAGGGGGTTGGTAATTGTGACTGAATGAGAAAGTTTAACATGTCGCAACCTTCAACCAATGGCTGTCTGCCTGGCCTGTCTGCTCTTAGCTTCCTTCCCTCAAGGTACAATATAAAACAAGCATTTGTCAATGCCGAATATTGCTTGCTTCTATGTGCTGTTTAGGTATTTGGAAGTCATTGGAGTGCAAATATTGAAAATTTGCTAACTTACGAGTGTGCTTAGGAACTGCGCAACGCACGCTCATAAAACAGTCATTTTTAGGAATTTTTTCACCAAATTTTCAATGTAGCCATTTTAAGACCTCTGCTCATGAACAGTGTCACTGTGATTTTGTTAATGTGTCCCATACATTGAGTTTGCACACCGACTGCGCCATTGTATAGCGCTACATGGGCGGAAACACATTTTGGGCAGGATGAAAAATGACAGCTATACTGCTCTTAAGGAGGTGTGTGAAAATGGCAATTTTGAAAACTGGAGTGAAAATATTTAAAATTTGTGAACTTACGAGCCTGGGCGTAGGGAACTGCGCGAACGCGACGCCGGTAAAACAGTCATTTTAGGAATTTTTCACCAAATTTTCAACATAGCCATTTTAAGACCTCTGCTCATGAACAGTGTCACTGTGATTTTCTTAATTTGTCCCGTACATTGATTTTGCACCGACTGTGCCATTCCTGCTTACATGTAGGAAACACATTTTGGGTGAGATGGAAAAATGACAGCTGTACAGCTCATAAGAAGGTGTGGTAAAATGGCAATGTTGAAAATCTGGAGTAAAAATATTGAAATTTGCCAACTTACGAGCCTGTGTAGGAACTGCGCAACGATGCCCAAAACAGCGTCATTTTTTTGAATTTTGCACCAATTAACATGGTTTTTAGATCTTTTCCATGAATGATGTCACTGTCATGGTGGTATTCAGGCCTGAAGGGTGATTTTGCAGTCACTGCACCTAAATCACCCTTGGGCCCGAATAACGCCATGACAGTGACATCATTCATGAGAAGGAGTCCCAAACCCCATGTTGCCTGAGATATGCAACAAAGTTGAAACCCCCTATTCAGGTCATTATACAGCTTACCGCATTTCCTCAGTTCAGCAGTCGGCTTTTGAAGAGTGCAGACGTGTTCCCTGTCCACTCAAGATTGTCGCGCCGGAGTCCGGAGGTAAGTATGGGGTGAGGGGGACGGGGAGGCTGCAGCGCAGGGTGGGTGCGGTTGTGGAGGGGGTCGGGAGACACTCGCGGACCATTTTCGTTTTCAGGTTGAAAATTTAAAAGACGTTATGGGATTGTTTTCCATGCTGGGGTGGGCTCCCAGCATGGCACAAGGATGTTGGGGCGTTCAGCTGACGGGGATTGGGCACCCCGCCGCCTATGGACTGATTGCCACGCTGAGGTGGGCTCCCAGGCGCGGCACCCTACAACTGGGAGAGACGCAGCTCAGCCGACGGGATTGGACACTCGTCGGCATACACAGTACGTGCGTGGGGCGCACGCCGCTGCGTGTCGGGGAGCTACGCCTTATCTCTGCTCACTGAAGCGTAGCTCCCCCTTTCAACTGTATGCCACTGCATTTTGGAGCGTGTCATAGACAGCTCCAAAATGCATTGGCTTACAGGGGCCACACCTGCCAGCTCACTGACTGAATTGGAGGAGGAGGTGACATTCCTCCGAAATCTTCGATGATGGCACTATGTTTCTTGCACATGCGTGCAAGCAACATAAAAATGGCTGTTACACTACAGTACTTATTTTAGTTTTTTATTGTGTGTTCCAGAAAAAGAGCATGGGAAACAAAGCTGGGAGGGTGTTGGTGTCAGAATGGTAACAAGGGAGGATTTTACTGCCGAATACACACAAAGCCCTCTGTGGAAATAGCTGATGATATCAGGAGCCACAGTCGGCATTCGCTAAACCTGAGGTTTTGCTATAGCAAGGTTCATTGTAGCAAGGGAGCACTATATTTGTTTTAGGATTCCTCCTATAGACATGACATGTACCATTTATGGTATATTGGCCAAAATGTCATTTTGCACCAGAGGTGCAAAAACACACCTCGTCTAGGATTTAAAAAATGACACCTGTCACATTTATGAGGTTCTGTGGAAAAATGTCTATGTTGAAAGTTTGGAGTCAAAACTAGAAGAGAGAAGAAACAGGGGAGATATGATAGAAACCTACAAATATCTAAAAAGCATAAATAGGGTACTGGAGGGTAACATCTTTCAGAAAAGGAGATGTCCAGGAATGAGGGGGCATGACATGAGGTTGGAAGAGGGGGGTTCTACCATACTGAAATGACAGCAGTGTTGTCGAAGTTCGGCATGGCAAGATAACCAATGCTGAAAGGCAAAATTTCGCCTGTCAGACATTGTGTGTTCTCCATCAGGGGGCTGTGCCCCCCTACGCCCCCTTATTAAGATATATAACTCAGAGTCAGCGTTGTTTTAAAGGGTGGGTGAAAGATGGTGAAATGGTGAAATTTCACCCTCCAGTCCCTCTTAGCGACAATCTCAAAACCTGTCGAGATTGTTGCTGTGAGGGATTTCGCCGTCCCAGAGTCATTGTCCGGTCGGCATACTGGAAGGGTTTAGACTAAAGGGTAGTATAAGGAAGTATTTCTTCATGGAAAGGGTTGTGGATGCATGAAATAGACTTTCAGCAGAGGTGGTGGGGGCAAACACAGTGGGGGAATTCAAGCATGCATGGGCCAGGATGGGGAACACTAGCAATAGAAATGAGGAGGTAAAGCCAGAGATCTAGTAGGGTCGGTAGCTTTAATAGTAGGCAGGGAAAATGGGCAGACTGGAGGAGCCTAGCATTCCTTATCTGCTGTCAACTTCTATGTTTTTAGGTTTCTAAAATATTGAAAATTAGCGAAGCTATGAGTGAACTCTGAAATAGTGTAATGTTCAGTCAGTACCTGGGCATTTTGCTGTATTTATACACCAAATTTTCAGCATAGCCTTTTTATTACCACCACCTAATGGACATGGCAGGTGAAGATTTTAAAAGCCTTGCCAAAACATCATTCCTCACCACTGAAATGTCATTCCATACCTTAGGTATGAAAATACATTTTGACCAGGATTTGAAAAATGACAGCTGCCACATTCATGAGGTGCTATGAAGAAATGACTGTGTTTAAAATTTGGGGTCAAAATATTGAAAATGACCAAAGTTACAAGCCTGCACTCATAAATTTCAATGTCTGCTCATAACTTTGTTGCTTTTTAATATTTGTGCCCCACTTTTTCAACATAGCCTTCTTATGCTCCCTCCTCATGAACAAGTGCAGAGAAAATATTCAACTCCTGCCCAAAAAGTGATTTCACGCAACGACCGTGAAATCAACTTTCAGTGCACAAAAACACATTTTGGCCAGGATTTGAAAAATGACAGCTGCCACATTCATGAGGTGCTGTGAAGAAATGACTATGTTTAAAATTTAGAGATCAAAATATTGAAAATTACCAAAGTATGAACCTGGATTATAAATTCAAGCATGGAAGCTTGTAACTTTTGTTGTTTCACAAATATATTTTTACACCAAATTTTCAACTTAGCCTTTCTATGAATCCACCTCATGAACAAGAGCAGAGAAACTTTTCAACCCCTGCCCAAAAGGTGATTTTGCGCAGTGACCACGAAATCAACTTTCGGGACAGATTTACCTAATGTCACTTGCATTGTTTGTGAGATGGTGTCCCAAAAAAGGTATGCTGAAAATTTGGGGCAAAAATGTTGAAAAATGGCCAAGTTATGCTACTAAGTTCAAAACCCCATTGAAATACATTGAATTGCATACCTGATTTCCTCAGTTCACGGTCCGGCTTTGAAGAGTTAAGATGTATCTGCGGTCCAGAGAAGATCACGGTGTGGAACTACCAGTGGGTAAATAAGGGCATGGGGGGGGGGGAGTAATTGCTGAGTGGGATGGTTGGGTGGGGAGGAACTAATGTGCAACAAACATCAATGGACCATTTTCTTTTCTACAGGCTTAAAAAAAATGCAGAGGGAAGGTTTTCTTTATTTCAGGTTTGGACACTGGGGGATTGGGCACCCCCAGTGACAGTGTTATGTTTTGCTGGGTGTTGGGAGGTGAGTGCTGAATGGGTGGGTCAGGTGTGGGTAACAGTTACGGGGTGCCAGCAGTGGCCACTGGGGGATTGGACACCCCCAGTGACAGTGTTAGAAACAGCGGGGGGGGGGGAATCGGTGGCTGCTGCACTAGACATCAATGGACCATTTTCTTTTTTACAGGTATTAAAAAAAAATAGGAGGGGTGTGAAGTTATAGTGGTGGCTAAAACAGACATCAATGGACCATTTTATTTTTTGCAGGGTATTTAAAAAAACCAAAAAACACTGAGCGAAGGTTTTCTTTATTTCCGATTTTGACAATGGCAGATTGGGCACCCCCAGTGTCAGTATTATGTTTGTTGGGGGGTGCTTAGATGGAGGGTTGGGTGGGGAGAGAAAGGTTAGAGGACACCAGCAACAGACATCGATGGACGTTTTTCTTCATTACAGGCAATATATTTAATAAAAACAACACTGGAGGATTTGGCACCCCCAGTGTCAGTGTTATGTTTGTTGGGGGGGTGTGGGGTGGTGGGTGCTGCTGAGAGGAAGGGTTGGGTGGGGGAAGAACAGCTACAGGGTGCCAGCAACAGACATTGATGGATGGTTTTCTGTATTATAGGCCATCTATTTAATAAAAATGACACTGGGGGATTGGGCACCCCCAGTGTCAGTGTTATGTTTGTTGGGGGGTGGTGTGGGGTGGTGGATGCTGAGAGAGAGGGTTGGCTGGGGGAAGAACAGTTATGGAGCACCAGCAACAGACCTTGATAGACGATTTCTTTAGTTGGAGTGTTAGGAATGTCCATGACTTTGGGCATGCGCATTAGCATGGATGCTAATGTGCATGCCAGAGTCACGGATGCAAATACTGGCTCCTGAAGTTGAAAGCCACTCAGCTGTTTGCTGACAGGGCTTCATGCAGATCAAAGGACCAACGCCCTCTCTGACAGGGGTGGCTTCGGTCCTTTGAAGTAGACAAAGTTACACACCCAGCAAACAGCAAGTGATGTCACAATCACCTGTGTGTTAATTGGTCTAGACTGCCAAGCCCCTTGCAGTTTGAACTGCAATGGGCTCAGCAGTGACACACCTCCCAAATCCCGATGTACTTGGTCCCAAAACATTAGCACGCAAGTGCAGCAGATGCAAAAATCTCATTTTATTAGCTCAGTTACTTGAGTAACATTCAGATATTCATGGCATGGCATTTGGCAAGTGACATAACTTCTCAGTTCTCCAATCCACCCAGCTGCGGAAATGTGTAAAAGCAGGACCCCACTGGAAATAAGATGCTGCATCTCAGCTTGGCTAGCCTGGGTAAATAAGTTTAAATAAGTGCATAAATCTAACTGCATCATCTCTTTAAAACTCTGTGCTAGTAGTAATGTGTTTAGGTGGAAAGGCACAAAGATTATCAAAAAGCTGTGATTATATTCTAAAACTAGCAGTCTTCTGTCATGAGATGGAGCCTGCTGGTGTTGGTGCTGGTTGTTTGATTTGACTGGTTAGAAACTGGCATCATATAAATGTTATTCCATAATTTCCAATGTATATCATCTGGAATTCAGACTAATGAGAATCATTGCCATAGTTTCAGATTATCTGAAAACTGGAGTTTTTTTTAATAAGATGTGTAATAGGATGTACAATGCCTCTGGAGGAGAGTCGGCAACATTATCTGCAACTTGGCAGCCCCCTGGTGGCCTGTGATATAGTAAACCATATCAGTCACCCTACAGTACATGTGGGTTTCCCTGATGCATGGTGGGTCAGTAGTCTGCATGTGCTTTTCACACTGGCTGGCATCAGGTGTGATTTCTGTGGCAGTTATCCCCTCTGTTTGACTCGATGTATCTTGCCTGCTTCCACAATGGTACCCACTGGGCACACCATTAAGGAGGCCTCACACACAGTAGTAAGAGCAATGTGGGGGAGGGTGTTGCTAAGCAGCGAGATAGGAAAGATGCTTTCACTTCAAGATCTGAAGAGGAATCTAATTAAACTTTACATTTGACAACCTAGGGCAACCTAAAGAAACTTTAACCACATGTAACCTACAGAAAAACATTTTGGTGACAAGACTGGTAAACTGAGATGAATTACGGTGGTCGCAATGGATTTTTTTACAACAAACAGGCCAAGCCTGATGGCAGGTCTACCCAACAGTTGGGCTACCCAACCTTGAGTGGTAAGAATGACATTGAAGTGCCAGCACGCTGGCACAGTGGCATAGCGTCCACTTGCGGCACTGACATCCTGGGTTAGGAGACAGACTCAGGAGTCAGAGGGTCAGCCGGTGGGAGAAGGCTTGAGCACCACAGGGACTGCTCTCCTTCTCCAGGGGGAGGGAGGAGAGTGTCCAGTGCTCTGTGGACCTCTGGCGGAGGCTGGGGGTACTGTTGCTGCTGGCACCTCACATAAGGGGGGGGCGGATGCTAGCCTTCATTGCACATCCCCCGAGGGATCTCCACAGCAGTCACAAAAATCCATACCTTGTCCTTGATGCCCTGCCTGCCATCACTCCCACTGCAATCCATTTCTGCTGGGGCTGGGGTCCTGCTCCTGTGGCACCAACCTGCGGGGTAAGCCAGGGCTTGAAATCATTGTCCATTGAGGAGGGGGCTCCTGCCCGGTGGCCCCACCCAGGGAGGTAAGCCTGGGCATGGGGGGGCAGGGCAGGAGCAGGGGTCTATCCCCTAAGGGGGAGGGGTCTGTGAGCAAAAAGAAAAAGAATGCTAGTGAAGTGATACCAGCAATGGTAAATGTGACCCTGAGGCGGCTGGTGGAAACCATTCAGGACTTAGACCATACATTTTTTTTTTTATCATATTTCTATTTATGTGCCTCTGCAGCACCACCGTCGGGGGCATCCAGCCACCGGCCTCCACTGCCCGGGAGAGCAGCAGGCTTACTCACATGATGGGGGGTCTGGCATGGCCACCCCAACCCACTGGAGGGCCTCCCCATGCCTCTTTGAGCCTGGCTAGACCGGACCCCCCAGTGCAATTCCACGACTGTCCTTCATGTTGGCAGGAGCACAGCCATCAAGCTATCTTGGTCGCGCCCAGCTATTTGCTCCATTTTGTGTTCCCCTAGGAGCCGGTAGTGAAATGACATACGGCATTTATCTCCTCCCCTACTATGCACTGCAACTGTGCTGCCCCCGGTCATCACCAGGGGCTCCTACAGCATGATGTACTTCTCCTTGCCCACCCCAGAGGGAGGAGAGCAGTCCTGGGATGCTCAATCCCCCCTCTTCCCTGCCGACCCCCAGCACCCCGAGTCCATTCCCGAACCCGGGTCACTGGCATGGTGTGAGGTGTGGCATCCAGCGCCTCAACCGCCAACAACACCAGGCCAGCCTTTAGACCATAAACTTAATAGTCTGCATCCCTGAGTGTCAGCCCTTGAAATGAGGATGGATGCCATGGACTAGACAGTAGCAAAAGCAGATATGACTGCAATAAAAATACAGATGCAACCTCTAAATTAATAAAATAAAAAAATCAGTCCTGGGGCAGTGACTCGAGACTACTGAAAATCAGTGTTGAGAACAGACCCTCCAGGTGGTCAGATTACCTGAGTTTGCCAAGGAGGATGGGAGCTTGGACATTGCCTGATCTTTTCTTTTCCAATGGTGCTGGACCTCTCCGACGATGACGCTCCCTTCTTGGGAGATTCATCACATCACATCGCGGCAACAACACCAAGGACTTTGCTAATTATTTGTACCAGAATGGGTGGCCGGGATCATGCACTAGTGATTGCAAAAGGGTGATGCATGCCAAGGTATGGAGAAACAGATATCTTTTTAAATCCAGACCTCTCCTACAGCACCTGCTAGAGAAGGACATTTTTTTTGAAGAGGTGCATAGCCGGCTGAGGCAAATCAAAATGCAATATCAACTTTTGCTCCCTGCAACATTATGCCTCCCATGGAATGGGCTACCATACTTGTTCAATGAGCCAAAGGACACCGAAAAACTCTTGGCCAGGATCGAGTCAGAGATGGAGCAACAAGCCAAAGGGGAATCCTCCTCAGATGGGGATTAATGTACACTAACGACTTTTGAGCTCTGACCGGACTGTGACCTGGGTGTAAGACTAGTGCAGTATTATAAATACTTTTCTTTTTCCTTTAGAGAAAGGGTCACGACATTGTTAAATTTGTTGAATTCGGCTCTTGCTTAGTGTGACCCAGCAAAACTGTAAAATGATTTTTTTTACCCCACCTTCTTTGTGTTTTGAGTACTTGCCTCCCTGTCCCTCAATCTGTGCGGAGGAAGGGAACTAGTTCCCTGTGGTGCACTTGAGAAAGGCCCAGCAGCACAACACAGCACAGCAACAATGATTACAACTAACTGCTTTAGGTCAAATCAAGACTTGCTTATGAACTTGCAGTAACAGTTACTGAACAGCTGGAATTACACAAATGGTTAAAGTTTCACTTCTGTCTTGAAGTTTTCTGAGCCCCTTGCAGGGTGGTGGGGCATTTTTTCCCTTCCATATAAAAGTTGCCTAGCTGTATTGTGCCTTTTCAGGCAGTTTAATATCTCTCAGGGAGTCTGGGGAGAATATATTTGTTATTATCAATTGCTGGAACCCATTGGGGGTTATATAGACTGCTGGTCAAACTTTTAAAACTGGAAGTGCTTTATCACATTCTGAACAGTGACCCTTTGAGCATTTCCTGGGCTGTATGTCTTACTAAGACTTTAATGTTGTGCTAACTACTAGAGGTGTGCGAGTAATGAATATTAAATCCCGAATACCACCTATAATATGGTATTCGGGAACCGAATACCGAATAGCGCAGTTATTCGGCGATATTTGGTATTCAGCAATCCCGTGGGATTTGAAGATCTCGCAGGACTTGCTGGCCAATCACTGAATGTTTGCCAAAACCAAATCAGTAACACTTCGACACTGCTGCATAGTGGAGAGATCATAGTGGAGAGTGGAGGGAGCTCTGAGTCTGTAGAAATAATGAATTGCAAAAAACTAATATTTTCATCACAAAACCTTTATTTTTTGTTCTGGACCATGTTTCTCAGTGCCTAGTACTAGTGGGAGCACTGGGAGTTTTTTTTTTTCATGGATAAATTGTCTGATGCAGTGAGATTTTTTTTGCTAGGAGCTGCAGAGAGAAACTAGTATACTTTCATTTCAGCAGGTCCTCTGTGCTGTTCTCTGGAAATGAAGGAGTAGTGTGTTCCTTTTCTTAGTGCCTGCCTGCCCAGTAGTGGTGTGAGGCTTTTTGTATTTTTCCCCAGAGAAATTGTCTTATTTACTTTGCCAGGAGGAGCTACAGAGAGACTTAAGTTGCAGTTTATCTCCTTAATTACAGTAGTTCTAACTTCTACCCTTGACTGCTGCACTGTACTGATTAAAAAAAAAGTCTGATTTGGTGGTGTAAATAATAAGTATTTCTGGGTGGTGGGGGGCTCATGTTTCACAAAACACAGTAGTAGCCTAGCCAGAAATCTTGGAGGCCAGTCAGCTGACTGCACTCCCACCCCCCACGGTTTCGGGTTAGGTAATGACGCTAGCAGTGTGTGCACACCCTTGCCTGCCCTGCGTGCATGCCGCTTGCAATAATTTTTCTGTGCAAAATAAAGCAGTACTGCTGCTTGCAACCATCTTGTTATACTAAAACACAGCAGAACTTTAGTGCATTTACAAATAAAAATAAATTATTTAATCACAATAGTACTGTCGTAAAAATCTCTTTGTAAAAAAATATTTGTGGTGTAATCTGAGTTTGAACTTGGATTTCAGGAAAGTCAGTAGCCGCCAGCAGTGCTGGAGGGCAGTTGGCTGACTGCAGTCCCATGGGTGTAAGCAGGCATACTCACTGTACACATTTGTGCACAGTTTTGATAAGTGTCTGTCCCAAATTATATGCCTTTTTGTTAACATTATCATTCCGATCTGTACTATTTAAGTTAGTGTAGGCCACTGAGCAGTATCTCTGTTTAACCTTTTATTGTTTAGGTGATAGATATGTATACCGCATATTTAGAGATTGGATAAGTCATTTGATAATCTGATTTGTTTGTTATGGGGCAGTACTTAGACAGGATGTGTACATTTTTTAATTGGGGGGGGCAGCAGTTGGAGAGTGTGTGTACAAAATGGAAGTTTCAAGCTACACCCCTGTGCAGTCCCACCCCCCATGGTTTAGGGCTAGGTAGTGATGCTTGCAGGGTGCGCACACCCTTTCCTGCCCTGCATGTGTGCTACTTATAACAGTGTTTCTGTGTGAAAATAAAGCAGTACTGCTTCTTGCAACCATTTTTTGTACTGAAATACAGCAGAACTTTTGTGCATTTATAAGTAAAAAAAAATAATTGAATTGCAGTAGTCCTGCTGTAGAAATCTCTGTGAAAGAAATATTTGTGGTGTAATCTGAGGTTGGTCTTGAGTTTAAGGAAAGTCAGTAGCCGCCAGCAGTCTCGGAGGGCAGTCAGCTGACTGCACTCCTACCCCCCCAACCCCTACAATTTAGGGCTAGGGAGTAACGCTTGCAGTGTGCACACACCCTTGCCTGTCCTGAGTGTGTACTGCTTGCAATAATTTTCCAGTTGCGAAAATAAAGCGGTACTGCTGCTTGCAACCATTTTTTTGTACTAAAATACAACAGAACGTTTGTGCATTTACAAATAAATATAATTACAGTAGCTCTGCTGTAAAAATTTTTGGTGGTGTAATCTGAGGTTGGTCTCAAGCTTCAGGAAAGTCAATAGCCGCCAGTAGACTCGGAGGGCAGTCAGCTGACTGCGCTCCCACCCCCATGGTTTAGGGCTAGGTAGTGATGCTTGCAGTGTGCACACACCTTTGTCTGCCCTGAGTGCATGCTGTTTGCAATAATTTTTCTGTGCAAAAATAAAGCAGTACTGCTGCTTGCAACCATTTTTTTGTACTAGAATACTGTACAGCAGAACTTTAGTGCATATACAAATAAAAAAAAATAATTACAGTAGTTCTGCTGTAAAAATATTTGTGGTGTAATCTGAGGTTTATCTCAGGTTTCAGGAAAATACAGTAAGTAGCTGCCAGCAGTCTCAAAGGGCAGTCAGCTGACTGCAATCCCACTCCCCACAGTTTAGGGCTAGGTTGTGACGCTTGCAGTGTGCGCACCCTTGCCTGCTCTGCATGCGTGCTGCTTGCAATAATTTTTCTGTGCAAAAATAAAGTAGTACTGCTGCTTGCAACCATTTTTTGTACTGAAATACAGCAGAACTTTTGTGCATTTACAACTAAAAAAATGATTAAATTGCAGTAGTTCTGCCATAGAAATCTCTGTGTAAGAAATATTTGTGGTGTAATCTGAGTTTGGGCTCGGGTTTCAGGAAAGTCTATAGCTGCCAGCAGTCTCAGATGGCAGTCAGCTGACTGTACTCCCACCCCCCACAGTTTAGGGCTAGTTAGTGATGCTTGCAGTGTGCACACACCCTTATCTGCCCTGCATGCATGCCGCTTGCAGTAATTTTTCTGTGCGAAAATAAAGCAGTACTGCAGCAGGTGCTGCTTGCAATAATTTTTCTGTGCTACAATAAAGCAGAACTTTTGTACATGTAGGAAGTATTAAGTGTAACCCCTAGATGGCGCTATCCCAGGGGCTACTACCCCTGCCTGATTTGCCACTGACAGGTTAAGGGGCCTGGATCCAATGGCGGGTGCCTCCACCCAGAGGTCAGGGTTTGCAATAGTTAAACTTACTTGGTCACAGCCCTCTGGGACACTGCAACCCCCCTTTCTTCCCACTAGTGGCCCACACAATATATCAGAATTACCTTCACAGTATACACTTACCCCCAGGGCTGGTTCAGGCACTGGGACCTCCTGTAAAATAGATAGTGCAACAATCACAGTACAATACTTTAACATAGACAAATACTCAGGCAGTATAACTGCTGAAACAAGCAGCTCGGATTTATTTAGGGGAATATAACAAGGACAGGGGAAATCAGGTTAATTAGCTTATCACTTTACTCATCTACCTATGGCTCTGTGCAGGCCTATCCCTACCAGTTACTGTCCCTGGGTACCCAAGCCCTAGTGGTAGTCCAAACCGTGGCAGCTGGTAGGGGCCCTTTCCCACAGAGAAAAGAAAAATTAGTTTAAACAGTCAGCAGTACAGTGATTCCATTTGGATTCAATGTGGCAATTCAACAGGGAGCGACCCTGAATTAGTACTCACGACCTCCAAACAAGATAGGGTCCTTCAATGTCAGCAGGGCTACTCTTGAGCTCCACAAGACTCCTCACACATTTATATGGCAAACTGCAACAGGCAAAAGTCCTTTAATGGCAGCAGGATTCACTTGAGCTAACCAAGACTCCTCACACATTTATATGGAGAACAGTAACAGGCAAAAGTCCTTTAATGGCAGCAGGATTCACTTGAGGTACACAAGCCTCTTCACACATTTATATGGTAAAACAGAAAGTACTATACCAGGCAGGCTGCTTCTCTATCCCGATCGCAATTACTGCACAATACCCGGAGAACACACAGCAGATTCAGTTCCTGACAGACCGAGTGCAATTCGCAATTTCTCCAGTCTTCTACAGGGTGAGCCTGGTTTCTACTCTTCAGATATCCTTTGATTCTCTTCACAGGACGGATTCAGTCCTAACAAGCAGTTACACAAGCTGCAGACCAGAACTCTGGGCCTTACACACGTTCCGACTAAAACTGCACACTGAAAAAGCACAGGGCTCTTCCTTCTTCACTGCCAGAGCTCAACTGAAACTCCAACAGACAAAACGGGCACTTCCTTTGAGTTCCTCCCAGTTCTTGACTGGATTGGCTGTCACTCACAATAGACTGCTCCTGTTGGTCCAAAAAGGCGCAAGTCTAAACTACATCTCCCAGAGTCACTGCCCATACAATCCTCTTGTGGCTGGCTCAGATTATGAGTCCAAGTTCTGATTCGTCCAAGGCACCATTTTAGAGCTAGCTTACCCACACTGATTGGTCCAGTTCAGCAGTTCAAAACCAGAATGGGAACTAGGCAGACACAGTTCTGACTGCAAAGAAAGCAGGTTAGACAAACTGTAATTTCATTATTACTCTAAATGATTTCTGGCAAACAGTTACATCTTTCAGATAGGTTCCCTTTGCACTCCTAGTGACTGCAAAAATGGAGTGAATTGGCAGCAGCTCGAGTGGTACTCAATCCAAGAAACACACAGTCCTCCATACAAACTAATTATGTTTGCAAGCAGACAGCTCTTAAAGAGACAGTACCAGAGGTTCTAAAAACATTCACTGATAAATGGCTTAAACGCCAAACACCATTCAGGCTTGGAACATTCAAGCAAGCTCCTGGAAGTCTTTTGGGAACCCCCATTTGCAGGGGGGTTACATAAGTACTTGAGAGTGTTTAGAACTTGTAGGTATAGACAAAGACAATGACAGGTAGAGGTGGAAAAAAACGTACTTGGTGCAGTCCAAGCAAATCCACAATGGAGGAACAGGCTGGTGATGCTGAACCCTAATGTGAGCAATGGTCAGCTGGTATTTGACTCCCCAAATTATTCTTTACCCCTTCCAAGCCAATGTCTTCCAGAAACATTAGTGAGCCTGTGGCTGGCACAGGACAAAGTGATACATGAAGTACAAGCAGAATTACACTGTTCTTGACTCCCAACACAACAACCAATGTGTCCCCATCTCTCACCAATACCATCACAACTCCCACCACAACCACCAATGTGTCCCCATCTCTCACCAGTACCATCACACATGTCTTTAACACCACCACCACGATAGACACCCTGTCTTCCTCTTCCACAACAATGGGCAGCATGACTACTACAGCCAGTCCTGCAACTGTGACTGTCTCTCCAGTCACTACTGACACTATGAACCCTACCAGTACTGACAGTACTGTAAAAGTATCACCACAGTCTGGTATCCCTGTCATGGTGCATATTACCAGTATGATCACTACAGTTGATACATTTATGCCTCCTGCTCATTAACTTCTCAGTACTCCTGAAAAAGTTGTAGAGAATGACCAGTCATCTGGTTATGAGTATTTCCCTCCACATGATGAATTGCCCAGTGACACGTTATCTTCATCAGAGGCACATGTGAGTGACTCTGAAGATGAGGCAGTGTAAGCTATGTACCTTGAGGGTAGAAAAAAGGTGGCTGGCAAAACAGCCTCTAGGTTTAGCACTAGTAGTAAGGGTAGTAGAAGTAGCAGTAAGGGTAAGTGACCCCCTCCCTCTAAGAAGACCAAATAAGCAACACTAATGTTTCTTTAGCAGGCTTCATCACAACCTGGACAGCCAAGCGATGGCAGCACAGGCATGGCGCCATCAGGGCAGTGCTCACGGGACAAGAACATCAGGACAAGACAAGCACATCTGTAGAAAACAGAACTGGGGGATGTGGTGCTAGCAGAATCACTGGTAACCACAGTGTTAAAAGTGCTGTGTGGCTACATTTCACTGTGTTAAAGGAGGACATAAGGAAGCCAGTCTGTTCTATTTGCAATCCCACTATAAGCAGAGGGAAATCACTCTCTAACCTAACCACAACATCATTACAGAACCACTTGAAGCTTAACCATCCTCAAGTCTATCAAAGCTCATCTGGGTCTGGATCTGGACCCTTGGTTTCACCAAGACCAAACCCCTCTGGAGGACAGGTATGAACTGTTGGCAGTGGTGGTGGTACCAACAGATCTGATTTTGAGCAACCCAGTTGTCACAGCACTCCTTCCCCTCACCAACACAGAGTCTGGCCTCTACTCTGGTGGTCACTTCTGGCTCCAGTGATACTACAAGGCAGAGACAGTCATCAGCACTTCGCATACCACCATTGTTGAAGTGGTCCACATCGATGTCTCCCATGGCAGTTCCAATAATGGATGCTCTGCATGCATTAACAAAGTATTATGCCTCACATCCAACAGCACAGCATATCACACAGCTGATTGTTGAGATGGTGTCGTTGGATCTCCAGCCTATGTCAGCTGTGGAAAATACTGGCTTCTGACTGCTTCTCAACTATTTGCACCCACGTTATCAGATTCCATCTCATAGTACATTTTCTTGAAGTGTATTGCCATGACTCTGTGATAGCATGTTATCTGCTGTTGCTGCTCTGCTTGCAGAGGCTGTTGGTGGTGTTTTTCACTACACATCAAATATCTGGACTAGCGATAAGTTCCTGCATGCCTATCTCTCCTTAACTGCACATTGATGTGTGCAACACCTTGCTGCTGCTGCTGTTTTCGATGCATCGCTTTGTGGCTCACCCTTGGTTCCCCCACAATCTGGTAGTCCCATTAGGTCAACTTTGCTGAACGTTGGACTGATGGAGGAAGACCCCAAAGCACATAATATTCTCATGTTCCTGCAAGACATGTTGCAGTCTTGGACTGGTGTTAACACCAATTTAAAAGTTGACTTTTTTGTTACCGACAATGGCACAAACATGGTGAAAGCCATCTATGATGGCAATTTTGTGAGTATTCGTTGATTTGTACACACACACTAAATTTAGTGGTGACTCACACACTGGGTAGCAGTACTAGTATCAACAACATATTATCCACAGCCCGTTCCATCTGCAGCCACTTCCATCACTCTGTAAAAGCCACTAACAAATTATGAGAAGTTCAGGAATGCCTTGGTCTGCCCCAACATCATGTAATACAAGATGTTAGCACTCAGTGGAATTCTTCATACCTGATGCTTTCACGACTCTTGGAGCAAAAGCGGGCACTACACGAAATGTCTACGGAGACAGACATTGGAGGGGTCCTAGGACATCATGATTAGTTAGTTCTTGAGGGCATGGTGAAGGTTCTTGCACCATTTGAGAGGAGTACACATGATCTAAGTGCTTCCACAGCCTTACTTAGTCAGGCTATCCCAGCTGTGCATATTCTCAAAAGATCGTTACAATGTTTTCTGGCTTACAATACACTCACTACACAAGAGGTCACTGAACTTACTATTCATCTCGATGCAGGACTTAATGCAAGGTTCACCACAGTCATGGAAAGCTGCAATCATGTGTTTGCTACAATGTTGGACCCTAGGTTCAAATACGAGATCCTTCATATAGCCATGGACAGCCACTGGGTGTCTCATTTTAGGCAACAGCTGAGTGAAGAGTTAAATAGTGCCATGCAGGCAATAAGACACGTAGAAGGAGAGGAACATGCTCCAGTTCAGGTTCCTGAGGAAGAGAGACAGGCATGTGGTGGCTTGGAATTGGATGATACTGGTGGAGATGGAGAAAGACGGTATAGTGGCAGTGTAGAGGAGAGTGACTGGACATTACTCAGAACATCATTGTGTCAGCAGAAACACAAATGCTCACAGTCTCAGCCTCTCTCTGCAGAAAATTTATTGATACACTGGGCTACTGGGTTCGGAAAATGAACTCCTCTCCTCACCTGGCACAACTTGCTTTAAAATACCTAAGCTGCCCTCCTACAAGTGTGCCATCTGAGAGGATGTTTAGCATTGCTGGTGACGTTGCTGAGCCACATCACTCCAAGCTGGACCCTCAACACGTTGAACAACTAGTGTTCCTTAAGCAAAACTTACCAGTAATTGGCTACAGATATGATCAGCCCACATAAACTGGTGGTACAGTACAGCTCTCAATCTGCATAATGCTATGAAAGTGTAATGTTTGTTTTTTTGGCTCACCCTTTCTTTTTTCTATCACGTTAAACATTTAATTAAAAGGGTAACTGAATCTCCACTCCCTGGCATATCACTGCAGGACCACCATGAGGACCCTGCTAAACTAGAAACATTTAAATAAAGTATTATGTTTTAGTGACCTTACTATTGTGTACTTTAGGTTACTAATTATCTGTTGGAAAAGGATCGCTGGGCCCACACAGTCAGCCCAGATTGCCCATCCCTGCCTTATCGGTCTCATCTGCAGACCCTAAAGCAACCCTGCTGCCTCCCTGCCTGTTTTCTAATACACTCCAGCCCTATGCCATTGCCTATCTCATGCATGCTTGAAGCCCCATACTGTTTTTAGTGCCATCACTTATGCCTGCAGTCTCTGTCAATCATCTACCATGCCTTCTGTGAATATTTCTTCACATCTGTCTTGAACTCCTCCTTCAGCTTCATCACATTCCCCCATTACCGCTGGTACTTGTGCTTTTTGTCATTTGAAAGAGACTCCCCTTTTGTGCCCTGTCTTCACCCCGCGAGGATCTTGTCTAGGTCTCTATCATGGCATATCTCACTCTCCTCTCTTCCAGGGTGCACATACCATGCACTTACACCAGTGCCATTTTAGTAGCCCTGGACAAGACAGAAGAACTTACCTCATCTGCGGCCTTTGCTCAATCTATGATGACCATGTGTCACCTGACCATTGATCAGTGCAGTAGTTTGTTGCCTTTTTGGGTCCCTGAAAGGCTGTTGGGGAGTGATCATGGCAGAACTGCCTACTGTACTTTAAAAGGGAAGGAAGTGATAGATTTTAACAGTGTTACAATGTTTAAAAAAAAAACCCACTTATCTGGGGGGGGTAAATAATGAATAACAAATAACGAATATCTGGCATCCCAGATAAGAATATTCATCTGAATATTCAAATTAAGGTATTTACACACCCCTACTAACTACTTATTTAACTGCCCCCATCATGTATCAATAGGGATGGTGTCTTACAATGCATACTTTGTAAGCAATCTGTTTTATTTGTCAAATGTTACTATGCTATCCATTTATGGAATATATTGTATGATTTCTTGCAAAACCTAATAAATAAAATTAAAAAAAGAGAAATGCAAGGTGGACTGCACCATAGAATAATTGCAGTGCTAGGAAATTAAAGAAAAAAGGAAGGAGAAAAATAAACTTGTTTTAAAAACTGCATGAGAACCTGGGTGGCAAATTGGCTCAGTGGTAGGTCCCAAAAGGTGGGAGTACTCTCAGGTACTGTAGGCAAGGCAAGGCAAATTTTATTTGTATGGTGCTCAATCCTGGAAGCTCTGGGTACCTAACAGCAAAACAATACAAGCAGTAAAAGCAAGAAATAAATAGTGAATAAAATGCAAAACACAGTTTAAAATATATCTGTCATCAATATCTCGTCTGATCTCAAATGGTCAGGCAGGGACAATTAGTCTGGGTAGGCCAGGCAGAAGAGGTGGCCTTTATTCTCAGTCTGAATACACCTCCCAGACTGCAGATGGTAGAGAGTTCCTCAGAGTCAGCCCAGCGACACTGAAAGCATGATCACCCAATGTCTTAAGCTGGACTCTGGGAACATCCAGGAGACCCCTTGAAGAGGAGCGGAGGGAGCGGACAGAAGTTGCAGGTGTCAGGAGCTGAGTCAGGTAGCCAGGACCCAGTCCATATAGGGTCTTAAAGGTGAGCAAGCCCACCTTGAAAAGGACCCTCCACCTGACTGGCAACCAGTGCAGAGCATGCAGGACCAGGGCCACATGACTGGACCTGGATAGGCCTGTCAGTAACCGGGCCACTGTGTTCTGCACCAGCTGCAGTCAGTGGAGGGTCCCTCCTGTGACCCCAGAGTATAGAGAGTTACAACAGTCGACCCTAGAGGTAACGAAGGCATGCACAAGAGTCAGCAGATCTTCAGGCAGAATGAGGGGCTTTATCCTGGCAATGTTCCTCAGGTGGTAAAATGTACTTTTGAATACAGACAACACCTGATCTTCAAATGTCAGTCTACTGTACAAGGGAGGTTATCAGTTGGGTCCTGCAGGGGTTGGTGCTTGGTCCAGTGTTGTTCAGTACATTCATTAACAACACTGGGGATGGAATTAAAGGTAAGATCTGCCTCTTTGAAGATGAGACACCAAGTTCTGTGGGAGAGTGGATGCTGATGAAGGGGTACAGGACTAGGAATGGGCTACCTGTCGGGTGGCTGGAGCAGGTAGGTTTCGTACATCAGCATTTTTTTGCCTGGCAGGGTAGTTTGGGTAATTTACTACCCTTCCCAAAATCAGTGTACTTAACAGGTCGAGTACTGTGGACACAGGTACACAGGTTGAATAATGGGTAATTACAATTTTAAACCAGCATTACAGGCAGCCTGTGGAGTCCTGGGACTTTTCTAAACTCTAATCTGGCGTTACAGGCAGCCTGTGGGGTCCTCGCAGCAGAAAGGAGCACATAATACTAGCCTGACAATCTGATTGGTTAGTGCTCGTTTATGAGCACCCTGTCTGCTGTGTAGGAGCACAGATTTGATCCAAATTTAGTGGGAGATGGAGCAATTGGCACTTGCTGCAACCGCAGCAAAAAAACAAAGATAAAAAGTTAATAAAAAAAAGCACAACTTTTGCCCATGAAAGGGAGTAAGGGTTGGGGACTGAAGGGGGAATAATTGGGGGATCGAGTGCTGCGGTGCTCAGGAGAGAAGGAGAAATGGGGGGTCCTCATTGCTGGCAGCAGCTATGAAAGCCATTTAGGCTACACACTGTCTGTTGTTTGGTGCCCTGAGCCCTGTTTATAACAGTTACTCTGTGTGTCTCTGCAGGGAAGTGAAAGCCATGTAGGCTGTATACACATTGTCTGTTGTTAGGTGCCCTGAACCCTATCTGTAGCATATACTCTCTGTCTCTCTGCGGTATAGTGAAGCCTTTTAGACTGTATTACACACTCTCTGTTGTTTGGTGCCCCAAGTTCTGTTTGTGACATAACTACTCCAGGGTTTTATTTAACTCTAAAAATTGATTAGCGTTTTGCTCATAAAAGTTCTAAAATATTGTGAAAATGCATAGCACCTGCCTCACTGTGTTTAACAAACATAACACTTCTAGAAAACCTGTATAAATACTTTCTGTACAGTTAGTATTGTCCCAAGGAAAAAAACTGCTAATCAATTATTTAAAACCCTGCTACTCTGTGTGTCTCTTCTGTATAGTGAAAGCCATTTAGGCTGTATATTTATTATTTACACACTGGCTGTTAGGTGCCCTGAGCCCTGTCTGTAACATATAGCTACTCTGTGCATCTCTGCAGTATAGTGAAGCCATTTAGGCTGTATTACACACTGTCTATTGTTTGGTGCCCCGAGCCCTGTTTCTGACATTGTATGTGTCTGCATTATAGTGAAAGCCATTTAGGCTGTATATTTATTATTTATACACTGTCTGTAAGGTGCCCTGAGCCCTGTCTGTAACATATAGCTACTCTGTGCATCTCTGCAGTATAGTGAAGCCATTTAGGCTGTATTACACACTGTCTATTGTTTGGTGCCCCAAGCCCTGTTTCTGACATTGTATGTGTCTGCATTATAATGAAAGCCATTTAGGCTGTATACACATACACTGTCCATCAGGTGCCCTGAGCCCTGTCTGTGACATATACTCTTGTGTCTCTTTGCAGTACGTGAAAGCCATTTAGGCTGTATATTTACACACTGTCTGTTAGGTGCCCTGAGCTCTGTCTGTGACATATAGCTACTCTGTGTGTCTCCTGCAGAATAGTGAAAGCTATTTGGGCTGTATACACACTGTCTGTTGTTAGGTGCCATGAGCCCTGTCTGTGACTTATACTCTGCATGTCTCTGCAGTAGAGTGAAGCCATTTAGGCTGTATATTTCCACACTGTCTGTTAGGTGTCCCAAGCCCTGTCTGTGACATAGCTATTCTGTGTTTCTCTGCAGTATAGTGAAAGCCATTTATGCTGTATTACCTTGTCTGTTAGCCTGTTATGTGCCCCGAGCCCTGTCATAGCTACACTGTGTGTGAAATCTCTCAGTGGCATTGTGAAAGCCATGGCTGTGTCTACTATGTCTTGTATTTCCCAGTCCAAGTCTACTGAAAGGAAACTGAAAATGATGTGGACAATGTGAATCCTAGCACTAATGAAGAACGCAGCAACAATAATAATGATAACATCACCAGGACTGGCACTAAATGTCCTCCTGAACTGAAAAAGCATGTACCAATGAAATGATAGGAGTTTCAGAAAGAACTGACTGGAGTTTCTCATAGAGGTACTGAACATTTTGCCACATGTGCCAGGATACTTCCAGCTGCTGAAGCAGCATGCAAGGACATGGCAGTATCCTCCTCAAATATAAGCTCAGATGCTGGCAACCTCCTCAAATATCAGTTCAGCTGCTGAGGCAGCGGATGCCCATAAAGATGGTAGTGATAGTGGGGACTGGGGATGGGATAGCACAGGCTATGCTCTACCTGATGATGATGGCACTTCCAGTTCTTCTGAATCATGTGGCAATGAAGTCAGAACTAGTTTCAATGAGGGGGTAGGAGAAGATGCTGCTGTAGGGCATGAGAGGCAAGTGCAGAAAAAAAATCATATGCTAAACATAAGAACAGGAAGACGATCATGAACGAGAAAAATTCATATGAACAAGGAAATGGCAGTACACGGTTTGCTCCGGGTCCCTTGACTGTAAAAGACATAGTGCCAGGCATCACAGTATGAAGCACAAAGGTAAATCTTTAGTGTGAATTTTATTTTATATTTGACTTTGCAGACAACTCTCAAGCTGTATGCAGTTTATGCAAAAAGAATGTCAGTCATGGTGGCAAAGCAGAACATTTTGGGACATCGGTAATGATACAACATGCAAATATAAAACACCCAATTGAGTGGGGCAGGGCAAGGGACAGTGTGGTTGGCATGGGCAATTGGGGAGGTGGTGGTGGCGGTGACCATACTGACAATGAACTGAAAGCAGGAACTGACATTGAATCACTTGATGTGTTCTTGCAGTCTTTCCAAAACAGTGATAGTTTTCTTCTGAAACCATCAAGTACTGCAAAATCCCACACAGTAGTACTCCATGCGGAAAAGGTATGAAAAGTACAATCCCCCCAAATTAAAAATATCTCATCATTCTCATCAACTAATATTAAAAGAAAGTCTTGTGAGGACATAAAAATTTATCCACAAGCATCCAACATGCCAGATGATAAATAGAGCCATTGTGGAGCTGTTGGCCAATTGTCAACTCCCTTTTGCTTTTGTTGCTCATAAAGGTTTCCTCAAGTTCATGAACCAGATTGAACCACGATACACCATTTCCTGTTGAACATATTTCTCAAAAGAGGCTGTTCTACTGTTGTATGACTTAGTGTAGTGTGGTCACTAAACAGTTGAAACTCTTTGAGGTAAAGCAGGTTCTCATAACAATGGATATATGAACGAGCCACCAAACAATTGACTACATGACTGTTACAGCTCATCGGGCAAGTTTTCAGTCAGAAAGTAATAATTCCTGCTGTACAGTAAGTAGTAGGAAGGAGGCTGTATTATGTGTCACCACTTTTGAGGAAAACCACACTGCTGTGAATATTTTGCAGCAGCTGTAAAATCAATTCCAGAAATGGCTTACTCCATATTCCTTATCATCAGGGTTCATAGTATCACATAATGGTGCCAACATAGTCAAGGCTGTTAGAGATGGCAACTACCAATACATACCTTGTTCTGCACATTGTTTAAATCTTCTCATCCGTGGTTTCTTAAATGGAAACAGAAATGTTGAAACCTGTTTGGTATTGCTAGGAAAATATGAGGGCATTCCAGTCACTCTGTAAAAGCACAAAAAATCCTGAAGGGGCTGCAGAGGTCAACCAAATTACCATTGCATACATTAAAGCAGGAAGTTCCAACCTGCTGGAATTCAACACTTCATATGTTGGAAAGGCTTCTTGAACAGAAACAAAGCTGTACATGACTACACCATGCAGAATCAAATAGGTAATGTAGACATCATGTTAAGTTCCAGCAGCTGGGCTATACTGGAATCTTTAGTCACCTTATTGGAGCCATTTGAGGAACATGTGATGTCAGTGTGGACAGTGCAACTCTGAGTCAAATTCTTCCTCAAATCAGATTTCTTCACATTTTCCTTGATGACATAAAGAAAGACTTTCAGTCAAAAGATGACACCGCTGCTGTTATGCTGGCAGGTGACTTGAGTCTCAGACTGTTGACTTATCAGAGAAATAAATGCCATCTTGGGCATCCTAAGTTCAGGGTCAGAAAGGCAAATCACTTCAAACAGAGACAAGAAACACTTGGCTCCCTACAAGACCCTTGGGGTTTCACAAGTGCAGTTGGTGCAATATTTGCAAATATGCTATTTCTGACAATACTTTTCAACACCCTAAAATGCTAGCTGTTAATGCCAAGATAGAATAACTTATAACGTGTGACACTTCATATGTAGTTTACACATTATGGTGTTCACGGGGTCTGCTATATGTTGGAAAAACAATTTTCCCCCTCAAACAGAGAACTCAGGAACACGTCCATTCCATTATGAATGTAAATTTAAATACACCAGAGGGTGCCCACTTTGCTATCCAACATTTTTCTAATACTACAGATTTAAAATTTATGGGCTTGGAATGGGTACCTCTGCTGAAATTTGGGGGTGATAGATCAAACCTTCTATTACAGAAGGAGTGCAGATGGATTTACAGACTACAAAGTGTGAAACCTAAGGGACTCAACAACCGATGGGATCTCAAACCATACTTAAATAAATAAATAAAATGAATGTTAAATGCTGAAACAATCAGAAAATAGCAAAACATTGATCTTATCTTATCATGGCTATGCAGTCGTGTGATTTCCTGCACATGTACTGTATCCATTGATGCCTCCCTCTATTACTAGAGGGTTGTATTGTACAGTATTATATTCAATAATATGTGTAATAGTGTTTTCTTCTTTTTTTGATGCAGTTTTCGATTTTGATATTTTGATATAGTGATATGATAATTATGACACTAGTCTCTTCTTTTGTCTCTTTTCCAGAACATCCTTCTCGTGGATCAGGGAACAGTTTATCAGATTATGTTATTGATTAAATTTTCCACTCTAAAATATGAGGGTCAATGTTGTGATCCCAGGCATTGCTGCCATGTATTGGAAGCTGGGACCTGTTCTCTGTGTACCTCTTTTTTTGTATTATTTTTTTCTCTTTTATTTTTTCCTGCTCCTTCTAAATTATTGAGCGCTGCCTTAGCAGCTCATATTAGACAAATTATGTCCTTAAATGAAATTTAACTCTGTAGGAGGCTCCTTCCCCATGTACAGTTCAGAGAGCATGGCTAAACATGTTTATAATAAGTGTCTGGTCTTTATTTGTATTTTTGTGTTTCTATGACTGTTTGTAACTGATATTTCTATTTTTTGTTTGCTGTGTAACTTGTCTCAGGTGAAAACGGGCAGTTTTGCTCATCCCACTAACAAGTATAAATAATAAAAATGAAAAATGAAATTAAATGAATCTATGCACTTTTGTATATTTGTAATTTTGCAAACTTGATCTATTTGTACTAAAAGTAAAGTGTCTTTAATTTATCATGTTCTTTTTAATGACATGACATGTATAAAAGAGGGGTGCTTTCCTATATGCCACACCCCCTGAGGAAGACTCATTATTAGAGTCAAAGTGCTGGGTAGTACCATCTGTATCATTTGCTGTGTTGGAGCTATTTGTTATAATTGGCTATTGTGCTTTAAATAAATTTGCTACTTTGCTGGCATTCAGCTCCTGTGTGCTGCATCTCCTTTTGGTTGGATTCGGCTCTGTAAGAGAGCCTGCCCCTCTCATATCTGCCTCAGCAATGCCTGCCATGGGTACAACTTTTGGGTGGATAAGAACCATATGGTCCACCTAGTCTGCCCCTTTTCCCTACCTAATGCATTACTGTGCAGACCCTAGTTGATCTAAAAAGAGCTTTGTGCTACAAGGCTGCACTGACTGCTTTCATTGAGTAACAACTGCCAACAGGTGAGAGCTGGAAAAGGCAAGCAGGAGAACAGTGCTGTGCTGCTATTGAGAGACTGAATGACTGTATGGTATTTGTGCTTGCTGAAGACTTCTGAAAACCTGAACTGTTGCACTTTAAAACTTGCTGCTGCTTAGTTAATTCCCTGGTCTGTGAGCTGTGTGAAGTGAGGGGAGGAACACCTGGCAGGTATAAAACAGCATTGCGCTACAAGGCACCAGCACTGTGGTGCAAGCAGCGTGAGTGGCACACTTGGTCACAGAAAGTTGTTTACTAGGTTTAGGGAATAAAGAAACTTGGATAGTAGAAAAAAAAAGAGAGAGAACAAAGGTAAATAAAGCAGCCACTTTGCAAAAGGTAGTAGTTAGAAATAACTGGTGGGATTGTATAATTGGGAATTATGTAAGGCAAGGTAGTAAAAGATGAAGAGGATAAAAGTTTTACAGTTATGTCTGCTTAGTCTGTTAGTAGTTTTACAGAAGTCTAGCCCTCAGGAAAAGTTTGGTAAAGTAGGGTTAACTGCCATATCATTAAGAACTATGTACAAATGGGATTATTATCAGTCAGGGCCCTTAAGTAGAGATGATAGAAACCAGTTTACTCAAAAGTGAAATCAGTTTAGTGTCAAATTTAAAGCCTCTCTCTTCCTGTTTTTATGCCTACAAACTCCCTCTTTGAGATTGATAATGATTTTGCTTTTGGGTGGGGATGTAGAACTGAACCCGGTTCCCTGCTCATTGGATAAAATCAAAGTTATTCTTGATAATGCAAGAAGTTTAAAAACTAAAATGGTATTTTAAAATCATGGGTTGTAGATGAACTCTCTGACATTATAGCCATAATGGAATCTTGGTTAACCCCACAGGTTTATTCAAATGAAATTGAAATAGAGTTTTTTTTTTCTGAACAAAGCAGACAGAGAGGGAAAGAGAGGTGGGGGGTTGTTGTATACAAATTCGAGTCTGGGAAGTTTTAGGGTAGTTTATTCAGGGACAGAAAATCAAATGGAAATATTGCTGGTTCAATTGTTAAAGTACAGTCTTGTTATAGGTGTGATCTACTCACCCCCAAAAGTGAGGGTAGAGAAATTTAGGCAATGTATACAGAAATTAACAATGGGTTATGATTTGCTTCTGTTGGGGGATTTCAACATAGCCTGGGGAGGACCGAGGGGCAGTGCATTGATGCAGAGTTTGAGTCCCCTTGGCCTGACCCAGGTTGTGATGACACCCACCAGAAAGACAAATTTGAATAGTAAAGGAAATGCATTAGATTTATGTTTTGAAACAGAAGGTATAAAAGTTCAAAAGGTACAGGTAAATCATCCTGTTTTGGGAGATCACTGTTCAATTGTAAGAAATTGTGAATTAAAAATTGAAGGTAAAGGAATAAAATCAGAAGTCCCAAGAAAAATAAGAAAGAGGTCTTTTAAAAATTACAGTAAAGATTTATTTTTACATACATCGGCAAGCCTAGAGTAGTATAGGATTTTCCTTAGTTCTGATCTGGATTTAGCTGTAAAAGAGTTTACAAGAATGTTTTTAGAGGCTTGTAAAATGGTTGCTCCCTTTAAAACAACCATAGCAAGGATGAAACAGCCCTCATGGATGACAGAAAAGTAAAAAAAAGAAATACAGATAAAACATTGATTATGGAAGAAGGCTAATAAATCTTTAAGTAGATTTGATTGGGAAGAGTATAAAAAATATTGTGACAGAATGAGCACTAGGGTAAAGAACACAAAAAGGCAATATTATAAAACAAAAATTGCTGATACAGTTGATCCCCGGAAATACTGGTCCTTGATACAATCCTTGGAAAAACCAGTTACAAGCAAACCCACTGTACAAATACAACAAAATTGTATATTGCAGAGTAAAGTAAATTCTGCAGACATTCTTAGTGCATATTTTACAGATTTACCTGGTATAGATATTCCAGAACATCATGTATTACTAGATTTTCCATTAGATGCTACTCTGGAACTTCCAAAATTTAGATTTAGGAAGATTAGTTGTAATGAGGTTCAGAAAGAATTGAATAAATTAAAAGTTAACAAAGCATATGGGTTAGACAATATAGAAAACAGGTTTTTACAGGATGCTGCAGAATTTTTGGCCCCTATATTGACCAAGCTATTTAATTGGAGGTTGACAGAAAGGAGGTTTTCTTCTAGTTGGAAGAAAACAAAGGTAGTCCCAGTTTTTAAAGGGGATGATCCAACTGACCCTTCGAACTATAGGCTGATTGCCCTGTTGTCCACGGTGTCGAAGGTAATGGAAAAAATGGTACAAAACCAGTTAAGTGGTTATTTGGAGAAATACCACTTACCTTCGGATTCACAATCAGGTTTCGGAAAAGGGTGTTCCACGAACACCGCGTTCATCGACCTAATAGATCTTGTCTCCTCTCAGCTTGGGGGGGTGGGCGTGGTGTTCGTGGACCTATCCAAAGCCTTTGACACTGTAGAACACAGGGTTTTGCTCCAGAGGTTGGAGGGATTGGGCCTAGACTGTGAAACACTGGGATGGTTATCTTCCTACTTATTTGAAAGAAAACAACTGGTTCAACTTGATGATGTAACCTCAAAACAGCTTAAAGTTGTTAGGGGGTACCACAGGGGTCCATTTTGGGCCTGACTCTTTTTTTGATTTACGTTAATGATTTGGCAAAAGTAGCTATTAACACCAAAATTAAATTATAGGCAGGTGATAAAGTTTTACTAGCGTGTGGTACAAATATTAATGAGATAGAAAAGGGTCTTCAGGAAGATTTCACAACGCTAGAAAAATGGTTAGTAAATTCAAAATTAGTATTAAACAGTAAACAATGAAAACTCTTCTTTTTTCAATACAGAAGGACAGAATAAACCAAAAACAGGATTTGAATATAAAAACATTAAGACAGGAACCATTACAGCAGGTTTCTTTTTATAAATACTTAGGAGTTTGGGTTGACCAGGGACTGAAATTTAATATACATATAGAAGAATTGGTGGGTAAAGTAAATAGAAAACTAGGGGCTTTTTGAAGAAATAGGTTTTGCACAGATATTAGTATGCGGGAATCAATAGTAAATCAGTTATTAACTCCTATAATAGATTATGGCAGTCATATATATGGAAAGGCCTCAGGCTTTCTCTTAAGAAAGCTTGAGGTTACTTTTAATAATTTAGCCAGATTCATTTTATAATGTGATTATAAAACCACCATTGTAATTTGTATTTGACACTGGATTGGTTAACACTTGAAAATAGGAGAAAAATTATAAAGGCCCTAAAAACGCATAGATTACAAACGACAGGAAAACCAAAATATCTTGGGGATAAAATGGAGAAAAATGTTAAGCATAAATATAAAGTAAGAGATAATGGGTGATAGGAGAAATGGGATTATTAGATAACTGGAGACACCAACACATTAGACAGAGGGACTATACCTTTTTTTCTGTGGCCCAGAACATATATTCAAGGCTAGACTATATTCTAGTCACAAAGACTGAGGTACAGAGAATTGAGGACACTTGGATAGGGGACTTACTTTTGTCTGATCATGCGCCCATATATATATATATATTTTTTTTTTGCTATTCAAACTTTATTGAAAATTATTAACTACAGGAGTACATCCAGAAAATCATATATAACACTTAGCATAATCAGTGATAAGAGTAAAACATTCCGGATGCAATCCAATCCCCCCCACCATACCCCTACCTCCCCTATAGAAAATAGAAATATAAATGATAAATATATATAAACCCCTCCCTCCCCTCTGCACAGCACACAGGTGTAATGTCCTTGAAACATAAAATTATCGAGAGCCAGTCTAATCAGATATAGAATACAAGGAATATAATGGACCCCAAATCCGGTTAAACTTAGACAAATTATTATGAAGACTAGCAATAGTCCTTTCAGTTCTAAGGTTTGCCAGGAGTTCTTGCATCCATTCGCCATAGGTGATCTCTGAAGTATCTTTCCAATGCTTCAAGACCACTTTTTTAACCGAAGCAGAAAACAAACAAATATAATATTTCCTATTCTTAACATCAATAGTAGTCACATCCCCTAAGATACATATCTGTGCAGTAAAAAGATTGTCCAACCCCAGAAGAGGATCTAATTTCTGTTTAATAGTGTCCCACAATGGGGCTATTTTAGGGCAATACCAAAAGATTTGAAGTAGGTCCCCTTCCGCTTGTTGGCATCTGAAACAGCAAGAAGAAGATATCATGCTGAGTCTAGTTAGTTTTAAAGGGGAAAAGTAAATGTTATGCAATAGTTTGAATTGCATAGTTCTAAGTCTGTCTTGTAACAGAAGTTTATGACAAGATTTCCAGATGCTAGCCCAATCAAAATTGCATTCTGGAAAGAGCTGAGACCAATATTGTTTGGGCACCAGAATTAAAGGGTGTACCCAGCTAAGTAATGTACTATATATAGCGGAAACAGCGTGGGCTTTCCCAATCAGGGGTTTCAATGTACCACAGAAATCAAGGAGTACCCTGTTAGGGGGAAGGGTACCAAATTTATTCACCATCAGATGACGAAGTTGAAAAACCTTAAATATCATCCTCTGAGAAACCTGAAATTTGTTTAAAATGTCAATTGAAGTAAAACATCTTCCTTCTACCGATAAGAGGTCTTTGACCAGTGTATCCATTGGTAAAGGTAGCCAATCCCCCCTAATGGGTTTCCTATCTATTAAAAGGTTGGGATTACCAAATAGTGGTTGGGACAAATCTGTGGTATGAGAATATTTTAAAAAGGTACATAATTACATATTTACTTTGACAGATGTCTCGATAAGAGAATTACGTAGAGACATGGGAAGGGAATTTGGGCTACAATACAACAAAGCTCTGGGTGTGAGGCCCGAGCCGATTATTTGGGAAATCTCAATTTTTAACCACAGGGGAACATAGTTGGTGTTTCCAGGACCCTCACTTACCATAAGCCATCTAAGATATTTATTAACATGACTGGCCCAGTAATACAAGCCAAGATGGGGAAGTCTCAGACCCCCAGACAATTTAGGGGCAATCAACTTATGATAAGCCAATCTAGGTTTCTTGTGGTTCCATATGAAAGCAGAAATTATACCGTGGACTTTTTTGAACCATTTTACCGGGAGCCAAATATTTAACATATTTATGGGATAAAACAAACGGGGAAAAACATTCATTTTTACTAAATTGATTTTACCCCAAATAGACAAAGGAAGCAGCGCCCATCTATTAAGATCAGCTTCAACACATTGCAAAACTGAGTCTAAATTATGTTGAGCTAAGCGGGTAAACGCCCTGGTTAAAGTGAGACCCAGATATTTAATTGCTACCGGATTCCAAGCCAATCCAAAGGGGGTAATATCTTGAGCATATGTTTTATAGTTTAAAGGGAGAACCACCGACTTTCCAGTATTGAGCTTATAATTAGCTACAGCACTGAAATTGTCAATAGTTTCAAGTAAGACCAGAATGGAGGAAAACAGATGAGAAATTTGCAATAGAAGGTCGTCTGCGTACGCAAGTACTTTTAGAGTGTGCTCCAAGACCTGAATACCCTGAATACATTGTTCTTGCTTAATCCGTCTAATAAGAGGTTCAATATATAAATTAAAAAGAAGCGGGGATAATGGGCAATCTTGTCTAGTACCAACAAAAGTTTGAAAGGGTCAGAAATTAGACCATTACAAGTAATTTTGCAGTTGGAAACTTGTAAATGGAATTGACCCAACAACGGAACTGTTGGGGAAAACCAAAATTTTCCATAACCATTGATAGGTATTTCAATAAACCTTGTCAAAGCTTTTTCGGCGTCCAGGGAAACCAAAACCATCGGATGATCAGATTCCCTGGAGGCCGAGAAAACATGTGCCAAGACTCTCAGATGGTCAGTTGGGGACCTTCCTTTCATAAATCCAACCTGTTCAACTCCTATTAGCTCAGGAAGAACCCTGCTAACCCGATCAGCAAGTAGCTTAGTGAGAATTTTAATATCCTGATTGAGAAGAGAAATAGGTCTATAACTAGCCACCGAATCAAGAGGTTTGCCAGGTTTAGGCAGGAGCACAATTAAAGCCTCAAAAAAGAGAAACATCAGTAGCGGCACCTGTTAGGATACATTGAAACAGTCTCGACAAGGAAGGGATTAGCTCGTTAGAAAAAGTTTTGTAAAAGTTAGCCGAAAAACCATCTGGGCCCGGCGTTTTATCGGAAGGGAGAGATTTGATAACCTTGCCTATTTCGCTCTCTGTAATAGGTGCCGTGAGCAGGGCTCTACTAGCCTCACTTAAAGAGGGAAAATTTAGACCGCTCAAAAAAGTGTCAATCCTTTCCTCAGAAGGTGGCTCTCTCATAGGTCCATAAATCTCTTCAAAATATTTTTTTAAATTCTCCCAGGATATCTCCAGGAGAGATCTTAATTAATCCATCCTCCAAAGAGCGGATAGCCGGTATCAACCTAGAAGACTCGAGCTGTTTTACCCTCCTAGCTAACAATCGACCAGCTTTCTCACCTTGGTCTGTATATACTGCCCTTGTTTTAATAATCGCCCATTCAGCCTTTCACATAAAAGCCTAAGATATGAGTCTTTTAACAAGGTTAATTCCTGTCTATAATCATTAGATGAGGAGGCAGAGAGCCCGGATTCTTTTTCCCGAATCTGAATAAGTAGCTCCGAAATGCGATTCAGTTTCTCCTTCTTCCTCCGGGAAGCGAGCCCTATCAGGGTTGCCCATATATATTAAAATAGACCTAGGGGAGACTCGCCGGAATACCTTATGGCGGCTGAATACCTCTCTTTTGAAAGATGAAGAAATCAGGGACCAAATAGTAGAAACCTATACGGCTTACCTTCTAGATAATACAGAGCAGGATACCACACAGGCCATCCACTGGGATACCGCAAAAGCTGTCCTGCGAGGTAAATTTATCCAACTGGCCTCAAGGAAAAAGAGGCAGAGGGAGGCCAGAAGACTTAAGCTAATGGGGCTGATAGCAGATTTGAAGGGGCAGCAAAAACAAAAGTATGACAAGGAGCAGAGGAGACAGTTGTTGGACTATAAGAGAGAGTTGACGGGAATTTTGGATTATCAGGTGGAACAGAGGCTGCTCTTTTTGAGACAACAACATTATGAGGGGGACTTCGATCGCTGCGTTACCTCACTTGCAGGTTGAGGGCAAAACGGGCAAGAGCAACAATAATGAAGGTGTGGCATCCAGGGATAGGAAGAATGGTTCAAGGGGTCCATGAGATAGCAGATGCCTTTAGAACATATTATACTAAGTTATATGCAGAAGACACAAAAGAGGGAGGGGAAGACATAAAGAGATTCCTGAGTTCACTTAAACTACCGGGCCTAACTAGGGAGCAAGGGGAAAGGTTAGTGAGACATGTGGGACCGGAGGAAATAAAGGAGGGGATTAAAAGGCTTAAGGTGGGTAATTGTCCGGGGTCGGACAGATTCCCTGTGGAGTTCTATAAATGTTTTGGAAACCAGATATAGACACTTCTGGAGAAGGTTTTTGATGAAGTCATGAGAGATGAGGCTGCAGTCCCTCCTTCTTGGGCCCAGGCGGTGATTTTGGTGATACCCAAGCTGGGAAAGGACCCAACAAAATGTCTTTCATATAGACCAATCTCCCTAATGAACAATGATTATAAAATACTTAATCTCTTTTGGCCAGACGTATTCAGGAGTACCTCCCCTCTTTAGTACAAATAGACCAATCCGGTTTCATACCAGGCAGACAAGCACAGGATAATCTCCGTAGAACAACACATATAATAGATCAAATTTCCATGCAAAAATTACCGGGGTTGATAGTAAGTCTTGACGCTGAAAAAGCGTTTGATAGGGTTTCGTGGTTATTTTTGAAAGAGGTCCTTTCCCGGTTTGGGTTCCCGAGGCTTCTGATAACGGCTATATTTAAGTTATATGAATCTCTGAGAGATCAGGTCAGAGCGAATGGGCATATCTCTGGGACTTTTAATTTAGAAAGAGGAACACAACAGGGGTGTCCTCTCTCTTCATTACTGTTTGCCCTGTTCATTGAACCTCTTGCTCAGAGCATTCGTCAGTGCCCAGAGATAAAGGGGATTAATATGGGGGGACAAACCCACAAACTGGCTCTGTATGCTGATGATGTTCTTTTGTACGTGGCAGACCCCGTGAGGTCTTTGCCAGCGGTATTCAGACCTCTGGATAAGTTTTCGGGGTTATCCGGCTATAAATTGAATAATAATAAAACGGAAATTCTCTGTTTCAATTTCACCCCAACTGAGGAGCTTAAAAGTAAGTACCCCCATGTTATGGGATCAGACAGAGATAAAATATTTAGGGGTAAAGTTGGATAGGAACAATACACAATTGAAAGAACTGCACTATCCTCCTATAATAGCGCAGCTTAAAAGTGACTTTCAAAGATGGTCCCTTCTACCCATCTCACTTAGTGCTAGGGCTCAAGCCCTCAAGATGAATGCATTACCACACCGTCTCTACTTATTTCAATGTGTCCCATGTCTGTTAACTCCGGTGGATTTGGAGACTTGGCAGGGTATGTTTTTCTCCTATTTATGGAAGGGTAAAAAACCTAGATTAAGAAGATCCTTGCGTTATCTTCCTAAGGAAGAGGGAGGCCTTGTGTTCCCATGCTTGCAGGGCTACTGGGTGGCAGCCCAGATGAGCGTTGCACTACTTTGGGGCAATCCGGGATACGACACCCATTGGAAGCGAATAGATCTTTGGAAACAAAGGGATCCCCCTTTGCGGGTGGTGATGTTTGGGCCTCTGGACACAGGAGAAACATTCGGTCTCTGAGGTACAAGGGCGGTGTTGGAAGGATAGGGAAGGGGAATAAGCAGGGGGGCCACATTTGGGAATCTGTGGAGGTATAGATGGTGGGCATATGACTGTCAGTTTACACCAGCAATGCTTGATAAGTGGCATCAGAAACAAGCTAGAAGGGGTCTGTGCGCGCCTTATCAAATAATGTTGGGGAATACCCTACTCTCCTTTGAAGTAATCCAAGAAAAATATGGCCTGAAGCAGACAGATAAAATCAGGTATTACCAATTGAGAGACTATTTGAATATACAAATTAACAAGATAATGCTGGAGGAGCCGGTGTTGGAAGAGAGAGGGCTATTTCAAAGAGTGTGGAGTGCAAGGGGGGGCTGACCATGCCATTTCGTTGCTGTATAATAATTATGTGGCAGATATGGCCAACACGTCCCAGCACATAAAGAAAAAATGGGAACAGGACTTAGTAATTTACATAACAGATAAACACTGGTCTCTGATGTGGAGAAGTACATGGTCAACTTCTAGTTCTTTGGTGTGGAGGGACTTGAATTGGAAGTTGAGAACCAGATATTTCTTAGTACCAACACAAATGGTTCATGTGAAGGGAGGGGCCATGGCTGGGTGTTGGAGGGCTTGTGGAGAACAACATGCCTCACAGGCACATGTCTTGGTCATGTCCAGGTATCACTGTTTATTGAGGGAGGTTACAAACATCTAGAACAGATATTTGCAATTGAGACACAGTTAGGACCCTGAACACTTGGTTTTGGGACTAATTCCAGGGGAAGTTAAAGATAAGGATGCCAGATACTGTACCTATGGAAGATCCTGGTTGCGGCAGCCCTAAAAATTATTACAAAGAATTGGTTGCAGTCGAGGGCCTCGGGGGTAGGGGAATGGAAGGATATGGTTGAATCCATACATTTGATGGAAAGGTTAACGATCAATCTTAAGCAAAAGCCACAGGTATATCAACAGAAATGGACCAGATGGTTACTTCATGACAGTGGTTAAGAGTGAGATGCCTGAACTGTACTAAAGAGATATTTGTCTTTTACACCGGAGATAGAGAATGTCCCCTGATAGACTCCTGTTATGGGTATTCTCTGGATGCCAGACAACTAGTTATAGATAGTGAAAGGACGGAACACATCCCAGACAGTAGCACCTACTGTTACTGTTCTAGTTAGATTGTAGTAAAGTTGACTACTATGAACCAGAAGTGCTGTAATATATCTGCAATGTTGTCAGTGCTGGGGTTTTTACCCCAAAGAACAACATGTGATTCATGAAAATGATGTAACAAATGCTGACAAATGAAAGATAATAAACTAAGTATTAAAAAAAAGAGATAATGGGGCTACTCCCTATAAACCTAGGGTAAAAAATTGTTTTACTAAAATGACATTCAAAGCTGAATATGCCTCAAACAGTCAGCTGTTGAATGATATAAAAGTAAATCAGGGTATAAACCATCTCTGATTACTAAGTTTCTGACAGAGGAATTGAAAGTTAGATGTATGTGCAATGGATGAATAAGAAATCTCTTGAATTTTTAATTGGTATTTCATGTTGTGAAATGAGATGTACAAGTCTTGTTGGAATATAAGTATATTTATTATATGTTTGCAAGGTGTTATAGATAGAAAGTGATGTTTGTATTTGAACAGTTTTAAAATCCTATTGTCAGGGCCATCTTGAAACAAGCATTTGTCAATGCCGAATGTTGATTGCATTGGTGTGTTGAGCTCGCTCACTGCCCCTCTGTCACTCGATCAGTCTGTTTCTCCCAGTGCTGCAGGCTGCTCTTTTGTACTGGGCTCCTGCCTCTGTTGGTGGCTTTTTCTGGCCACAAAGAAATCTGCAGCAGTCCCGACTCAGGTCTGTTGAGCCTGCTGACTCCCCATTTCTCACTCACTCATTCCGTTTCTGCCGGGGTTGCAGGCTGGCCTTTTGTACTGGGCTCCTGCCTGCATTGGCACCTTTTTCTGCCCACAAAGAAAGCCACAACTGTCCTGACAGAGCTCCGTTGAGGTTGTTCACTCCCCCTGTGTCACTCACTCATTCTGTTTCTCCTGGTGCTGCAGCCTGCCCTTTTGTACTGGGCTCCTGCCTTTGTTGGCGCCTTTTTCTGCCCACAAAGAAATCTGCAACAGTCCTGACAATGCTCCGTTGAGCTTGCTCACTCCACTTCTCTCACTCGCTCATTCCATTTCTGCCTGTGTTGCAGGCTGCCCTTTTGTATTGGGCTCCTGCCTACATTGCCACCATTTGCAGCAGTTACAATACAGCTCTGTTGAGCTCACTCACTCCCCCTCTCTCACTCACTCATTCTGGTTTTCCCACCACTGCAGGCTGCCATTTTGCACTGGGCTCCTGTGTGCATTGCTGCCTTTTTCTGCCCACAAACAAATCTGCAGCAGTCCCAACAGAGCTCCGTTGAACTCACTCACTCACTCCCCCTCCCTCACTCACTCATTCTGTGTCTCCTGCCGCTACAGGCTGCCCTTTTGTACTGGGCTCCTGCCTGCATTAGTGGTTTCTTCTGGCCAGAAAGAAATCTGAAGCAGTCCTGACACAGTTCCATTGAGTTCGCTCACTCCCCCTCTCTCACTCACTCACTCATTCCGTCTCTGCCCGCGCTGCAAGCTGGCCTTTTGTACTGGGGTCCTGCCTGTGTTGCCACATTTTCTGCCCACAAAGAAATCCACAGCAGTCACAACAGAGCTCCGTTGAGCTCTTTCACTACCGCTCTGTCACTCGCTCATCTGTTTCTCTTGGTGCTGCAGGCAGCGCTTGTGTACAGGGCTCCTGGCTGCATTGGCACCTTTGTCTGTCCACAAAGAAATTCGCAGCTGTACCGACAAAGCTCCGTTGAGGTTGCTCAGTCTCCCTCTGTCACGCGCTCATTCTGTTTGTTCTAGCGCTGCAAATGGCCCTTTTGTACGGGGCTCCTGCCTGCATTGGTGCCTTTTTCTGCCAACAAAGAAATCCGCAGCAGTCCTGATAGAGCTCCGTTGATCTCACTCTGTCCCCCTGTCTCACTCACTCATACTGTTTCTCACACCGCCGCAGGCTGGCCTTTTCTACTGGGCCCCTGCCTGCATTGACGCCTTTTCCTGCCCACAAAGAAATCCACAGCAGTCCTGACAGTGCTCCGGTGAGTTCGCTCACTCCCCCTTCCTCATTTGCTCTCTCGTTCTGTTTCTCCCAGTGCTGCAGGCTTCCCTTGTGTACTGGCCTCTTGCGTTGGGGCCTTTTTCTGCCCACAAACAAATCCAGAGCAGTCCCGACAGAGCTTAGTTGAGCTCGGTCACTCCCCTTTCTCATTCATTCCATCTTAGTCTGTCCCAATCACTGATGTCCCACAGCGACCGTGCTATTCTCCGTCAGGAGTGCAAAAACATATTTTAGCCAGGATGTGAGGCATGACAGCTGTACTGTTCATAAGGAGGTGTGAAAGAATGCCACTGTTAAAAATGTGGCGTGAAAATATTACAAATTTGCAAAGTTACAAGGGTGCATGGAAACAATTGAATGCACGCTTGTAACACAGTCATGTTATGGAGTTTTGTCACCAAATTTTCAACATAGGGATTTTAGGACCTCTGCTCATGAACAGTGCCACTGTCATTTTCTTAATCTGTCCCGAACACTGATTTCCCACAGTGACCGCGTTATTCTGTGCTGCAACTGAGAAACCACATTTCAGTCAGGATGTGAAAAATGACAGCTGTACTGCTCATAAGGAGGTGTGAAAAAATGCCATTGTTGAAAATACGGCACGACAATATTACGAATCTGCAAAGTTACAAAGGTGTGTGTAAAGTATGCAGAGCACACTTGTAACACACTCATTTGATGGGCTATAATCACCAAATTTTCAACATAGGCATTTTAGGACCTCTGCTCATGAAAAGTATCACTGTCATTTTATTAATCTGTCCCAGACAGTGATTTCCCACAGCGACCACTCTATATTGCGCTGGAACTGCAAAAGCACATTTCAGCCAGGATGGGAAAAATGACAGCTGCACTGTTCATACATAGGTCTGGGAAAATGGCAATGTTGAAAATCTGGAGTGAAAATATTATAAATTTGTGAAGTTACGAGCGTGCATACAAACTGCGCAACGCACGCTCGTAACACAGTCATTTTATGGAGTATCGTTACCAAATTTTCAACATAGCCATTTCCGGACCTCTACTCATTAACAGTGTCACTGTCATTTCCTTAATCTGTCCCAAACACTGATTTCTGACAGCAACCGCGCTATTCTGTGCCAGAAGTGCGAAAACAGATTTCCACCAGGATGTGAACAATGACAGCTGTACTGTTCACAAGGAGGTGTGACAAAATGACAATGTTGAAAATCTGGCATGAAAATATTGCAAATTCATGAAGTTACAAGTGTGCATAGTAACTGCACAGCACACGCTCGTAAAACAGTCTTTTTTGGATTTTTCCCACCAAATTTGCAACATAGGCTTTTTGAGAGCCCACCTCATGAACACTGGCACTGTTGTTTTGTTAATCGGCCTCCAAAGGTGATTAAGCGCAGTGACCACAAAATCACCCTTCGGGCCCGAGTAACACCAAGACAGTGAGAGTATTCATGAGGAGGGGTCCCAAATACCCCATGTTGAAAATTTGGTGTCAAAATTCCAAAAAATGCCAGAGATATGCAGCAAAGTTGGAAAAACCCTATTTATTACATTATACAGCTTACCGGCATTTCCTCAGTTTGTGGTCGGCTTTGAAGAGTGCAGATGTGTTCCCGGTCCACCGAAGATCGTCGCGCCCAGCACCGGAGGTAAGCATGGGGTGGGAGGGTGTGGGAGGCAGGGTGCACAGTGGATGGGTACAGGTTGAGGGTGGGGGGGGCTGAGAGACTACGAGGGACAGTTTCCTTTTTTTCAGGTACAAAAAAATCCCTAAAGACTTCATGGGACCATTTTCCCTTTACAAGGCCATGTGGCACGCTGGGGTGGGCTCCCAGCATGCCACCAATGGCTTTCTTTTTGGGGGGCCAGCTGTAACAAAGGGGGGGATTCCTTTGTGCTGACAGGGATTGGGCACCCCCGTCGGTAAACAACAAAAGGGGGGGTTCAGCAGACAGTTAAACAGGGGGGATTCCTTTGTGCCAACGGGGACTGTCACCCCCATTGGCAAACAAAAAGTGGGGATTCCTTTTGCCAGCGGGATTGGGCACCGTCCGCGAACAGTTATACAGGGAGGGCTACATTATGCCGGCGGGGTGGGCTCCCCCGTTGGCAGAAAAACATGGTGGAGGGGGGCTAATATTGTTTGTGAACACGGCGGCAACCCGCCACCATGTTCACAAACAATATCAGGGTTTTTACATCCCGCCCTGCAATGACGGGTCGCTCCCTTATTGCAGCGGATGGCTTACGCTGCAATGACAAGGCAGCCCCTGATTGCAGCAGCTAAATTGTCACAAGTTGGTGCAAACGTTCCAAACTTGTGTCACTAGCAGCCTGCCACGGCATTGGGGGAAGTGGGACAAGCCTTTGCAGGCTGTGGGGACATTGGCTACAACAGTGCCCTGCCTCCACAGCCTGCTTCTCAGCAAGCTGTCCCAATATGCTTCTTGCACTGCGTGCAATCAACATAAAAAGGCTTTGGCCTAAGATGTGAAGAAAGAACTTATCTTAGAAGAGGCACACCCAGTCAGTTGTTCCACTCCACAATCCATACACCATTCTGCGGGAGCATAGCTCCCCTATGGATGCACCCGCAGAGGAGAATAAGGAGGCTGAGGACAACTGTCACAAGGGAGGCCCACAGGAAGGAGGCAGAGGACACCACAGGGAAAGGAAGCAGCTCCTGGTGGGGGACTCAATAATTAGGGGGATAGAACTGGGGGGGAGCAGGGAAAACTGAAGCAAGGTGCCTGTCTGGTGACATGGCTTGGAGGGACAGGAAGTGCATCCTCAGCATCACGAGAACAGCTGCACGGGAGTCTGAGCTGGACGTCATTGTCCACCTAGGGACAAATGACTTGGCTCATCATGAGATTAGAGCAGTGCAGGAGGACTTTGTAGAGTTGGGGACGGGCCTAAGACAAGTAGCACACACAGTATCCTTCTCAGAGGTGCTGCCTGTCAATGGCATGGGGGAGGCGAGGGTACTTTGCACCATGCAGTTTAATGAATGGTTGAAAAAATGGTGTGGAGCACAGGGGTTTGGCTTCACTGGGGACTGGGGTTCCACCTGGAGGGACACCAGCCTATACTGGCAGGATGGTCTGCATCTGTCCAGGAAGGGGACAAGTCTTTTGAGCAATCGGTTTAAATGTTTCATTGGCAAGCTTTTAAACTAGTCAAAGGGGGAGGCACTGATAAGCAATAGGAAAATCCCAGCCTCTCCCTATGAAACAGGCTACTAAATGAGAAAAAGACCGAGGTAGAAAGGTCAATGGGGGATGCTGCAACAGAAGGTAAAGCCATCAAAAAATGGAGAGCAATGAGTACCAATGCCCATAGTCTGGGTAACAAGCTTCCTGAATTAGTGGCCTTGATGGAGGAGGAACATCTGGATATCATGGCAGTCACAGAAACATGGTACACACAAAACCATGACTGGGACGTAAACATACCAGGATACACTATCTACAGGAGGGACAGGAGGGTAATAGAGGAGGAGGAGGAGTAGCTCTTTACATAAGGGAAGGAATCAAAGCAACAGAACAAAAGGGTAAACAGGGAGGAGAAGAAGCACTGTGGGTCAATTTGAGACAGGCAATGGCATCACAATCCACACATGGGTTGTATGCAGACCTCTTCTGGGAGGAAATGGACAAGGAAATGATAGAAAGTATACTTAGAATGGCAGAAAAGGGGAGATATTGCTGATGGGTGATCTGAATATGCCAGATGTTAACTGGAGTGCAGTTGCAGCAGCCACTAAGAGTGGGTTATTCTAGACGCCCTACAGGGGCATGCCTTAAACAACTAGTATTGGAGCCCACTCGAGAGGGAGCAATCTTAGACCTGGTTCTCTCAAATGGAGATGGAGAGAGATCACAGATGTAGAGTGGGTAGCCATCTGGGAACTAGCAACCATCGAACAGTATGGTTCACAATAAACACAGCAATAGAGTCAAGCCATACAAAGGCAACAGTACTGGACTTTAGGAGGGCTGACTTTGCCAAATGGGTGAGTGCCTAAGAATACACTAGCAAATGGGCAGGAAGGAGGGTGGAAGAACAGCGGGAATAATAAAACTGTCATCACAGAGGTAACTAGCCTTTGTGTGAAGCAAATAAACAAAACAAAACAATGTAAGAAACCACTATGGTTCTCAAAGGAAGTGGCAGTGAAGGTTCAAGAGAAAAGAAAGCATTCAGGAAGTACAAGGAATCGTAGAAGGAGCAGGACAGAGAACTGTATCAGTTAAAGCAAAAGGAAGCTGGAAGGCAGTCAGAACAGCAAAGGCCCAAACCGAGGAAAAGATAGCCAACTCAGTTAAGAAGGGGATAAAACCTTTTATAGGTACATCAGGAGCGAAGGAAGACCAAGGGAGGATAGTGAGGCTTAATAAAGGGGAGGGAGGGTGGGCAGAGGAGACTGTGAAAAGGCAGAGATACTAAACAAATATTTTGCTCAGTATTTACAAATGAAGAGGGAGACCTAAAACAAACAGTAGAAACACTCTGGATACAGAAGTTGATACCAGCCCATTGACAGAAGAAAGGGTTATGAAAGAACTCTTAAAACTGAAGGTGGACAAAGCAATGGGGCCTGTTGGGATTCATCCCAGAATTCTTAAAGAACTAAGGTAGAACTAGTGACACCACTGACTACCCTCTTTAACAAATCATGGGAGGATGGGGTGGTACCGAGGACTGGAGGAGGGTAGATGTGATTCCCCTTCACAAAAGTGGGAGCAAGGCAGAAAGGAAACTACAGACCTGTTAGTTTAACCTCAGTGATAAGGAAAATGATGGAATCACTTCTGAAGGAAAGAATTGTCAAGTATCTAGAGGCCAGAGGGGCACAGGACCCTAGGCAACATGGATTCACAGTGGGAAGGTCATGCCAGACGAATCTGATAGATTTCTTTGACTGGGTGACCAAAGTAGTAGAGCAGGGAGGGGCTGTGGACATGGGCTACCTAGACTTTAGCAAGGCATTTGACACAGTCCCACACAAAAGATTAATATACAAGTTAGCCAGCCTGGGAGTGGGTCCCAAGATGACAGCCTGGGTAAAGAATTGGCTGGAGAATAGGACACAGAGACTAATAGTAAATGGAGTCCACTCAGAAGAAAGGGGGGTTACTAGTGGGGTACTGCAGGGTTCAGTATTAGGACCGGTCCTCTTCAATGTCTTTATAACTGACATTGCAGAGGGATTAGAAGGAAAAGTATGTCTCTTTGCAGATGACACAAAGATCTGCAACAGAGTTGATGCACAAGGTGGGGTGGAAAGGATGAGAAGGGACTTGGCAAGGTTAGAGGAATGGTCAAATGTATGGCAGCTTAGATTCAATGCTAAGAAGTGCAAGGTAATGCACCTGGGAAACAAAAACCCAGGGGAAGAGTACACAATGGGGGGTGAGATACTAACAACAACAAAAATGGAAAGGGACCTGGGGGTCTTCATATCAGATGACCTAAAGGTGGGCAAGCAATGTGAGAGGGCAGCAAGGAGGGCTGGGGGGATACTGGGATGCATAGGGAGAGGCATCACCAGTAGAAAACAGGAAGTTATTATCCCTCTGTACAGACAGCTGGTCAGACCCCATCTGGAGTACTGCGTGCAGTTCTGGAGACCCAATCTCCGCAAAGACATAGACAGGATGGAAGCTGTCCAGAGGAGGGCAACTAAAATGGTGCAGGGTCTGCACTGGAAGACATAGTGAAGAGAGACTAAAGGAGCTTAATATGTATAGCCTCGAGGAAAGGAGGGAGAGGGGACATGATAGAAGCATTCAAGTATCTCAAGGAATCAACAAAGTCCAAGAGGTAGCATCTTTCAAAAAAGAGGTGTGCAGAACGAGGGCACAATTTGAAGATAGGAGGCGGCTCAGAGGTAATTTAAGGAGTATTTTTCACAGAGGGTTGTGGATGCATGGAATGGCCTCCGGAGGAGGTTGTGGAGTCAAAAACAGTGGTGGAATTCAAGCATGCATGGGACAGTCATAAGGCCATTCTAGGGGGTGGGGGTAGGAAGAAGTAGGCTGCTGGTTAACTAGGATCTGCAGCTTATCCAGTAGGTAGGGAAATGGGCAGACTGGGTGGGCCAAGCGGTCCTTATCTGCCGTCAAATTCTATGTTTCTATGTTTCTATGAATAAAAATACATCTTTTATTTACTTTACTACATCTGCAGCTTACCCTCTCTTCCCTATTGCTAGAATGCTCTTATGTCTATCTCATGCATTCTTGAATTCCCCTACTGTTTTGGCCCCCACCACCTCTGCTAGGAGGCTGTTCCAAGCATCCACTACTCTTTCTGTGAAAAATTCCTTCCTTACATTGTCCCTGAGTCTACCCCCCAGCCTCATATCATGTCCCCCTGTCCTTGTACACTTTCTTTTCTGAAAGATGCTACCCTCCTGTACCTTGTTTATATCCCTGATGTACTTGAATGTCTCTATCATATCCCCCTTCTCTCTCCTTTCCCCCAGGGAATACATATTGAGGTCCTCTTGTCTTTCCTCATATGACTTTTGGTGCAGTCCTTGCACCATTTTTGTTGCCTTTCTCTGGATTGCCTCTATTTTGTCTATGTCCTTCTGGAGATGCAGCCTCCAGAACTCTACACAGTACTCCACATGAGTTCTCACTAGTGATCTGTACAGTGGCATAACCACCTTCTTTTTCTGCTGGTGATCTCTCTCCTTATGCACCCTAGTATCCCACTGGCTCTCCTCACAGCCTTCTCACATTGTTTGGTTACCTTTAGGTCATCAGATATGATTACCCCAGGTCTCTTTCTTGACTGGAGGCTGTCAGTACCTCCCACTCCATCTTGTACTCCTCCCTTGGATTTCTGTGCCCGAAGTGCATGATTTTACACTTCTGTGCATTGAACCTTAGCTGCCACACTCTCGACCACTCCTCAAGTATGTTTAGGTCCTTACTCATTCCCCCCCCAGAGTGTCGACCCTGTTGCAGATCTTAGTGTCATCTCCAGAGGCATACCTTCCCCTCAAACCCCTCTGCAATGCCGCTTATGAAGACATGAAAGAGGACTGGCCCCAGCACGGATCCCTGTGGCACCCCACTGGCTACCCCCCTCTCCTCAGATTAAACATCATTTACCACCACCCTCTGTGTCCTGTCAGTCAACCAGTTTCTGACCCAGTTTACTACCTTAAGGCCCACTCCCAGGCTGTCCAACTTATTTATCAACCTCCTATGTGGGATGGTGTCAAAGCCTTGCTGAAATCTAGGTAGGCCACATCCACCACCCCTCCCCTATCTACCTCCTTGGTCACCCAGTCAAAGAAATCTATCAGATTTGTTTGACAAGAGCTTTCCTTTGTGAATCTATGCTGCCTTGGATCCTGTGGTCTGCTGGATTCAAGAAATATCACAGTTCTTTCCTTTAGCAGTGACTCCATTAATGTCCCCACCACCGAGGTCAGGCTGACTGGCCCGTAGTTGACAGCCTCCTCCCTGTTCTCACTTTTGTGGAGAGGTACTACATTTGCCCTCCTCCAGTCCCCTGGAACCACCCCTGTCTCTGTCGATTTGTTGAATAGGGCTGTTAGTGGTGCTGCCAGCACCTCTCTAAGTTCTTTTAATATTCTGGGATATATTCCATCTGGCCCCATAGCCTTGTCCCCTTTCAGATTCTCGAGTTCCTTTAGGATTCTTTCTTCCGTAAACAGGCTGGTGTCCACCTCTCTCCCACTGGTGCCCCTATCGCCCAATAGTGGTCCTTCTCCTTCCCCTTCTTCTGTGAATACTGAACAAACATATTTGTTCAGGATTGTTGCTTTTCTAGGTCCCCCTCCGCTCACACCCCTTCCACCTTTTTTAACCTCACAACCCCACCCCTGGTCTTCTTTCTATCACTAATGTACCTGAAAAATGTGATAGAATCATAGAAATGTGATGGCAGAAAAGGACCCCTCTGGCCCATCGAGTCTGCCCCCCCCCCCAACATCTACAGTGAAGCTTACCAAGATGAAGGCAATGTCACAGGTTTACTGCATGACAAAAGGGATTAACTCCCATTGAAACTGCATTGTTTGCTGCAGTAATTCTACTGCAGAATTTTGCAGTGCTACTCTTCATCCTGGTGGCCTTTACTGTATGTCAAAGGTCCTTCACTTCCCCCACTTGGCAAACCCCTTATGTTTGTCCCATGCCCTCTTGAATCCCTCCACCATTTTAGCCCCCACCACTTCCTCCAGTAGTTTATTCCAGGCCTCCACCACCCTCTCCATGAAGTACTGCCCCCTCACACTGCCTCTAAATCTTCCTCCTTCTAATCTTGGACTATGCCCCCTCAGTTTAGCCACCACTTTCCTTGTAAATAAGCTTCCCTCCCTCATCCTATTGATCCCCTTCACATACTTAAATGTTTCGATCATGTCCCCCTTCCCCCTTCTAGTCTCCAATGGGTACTGATCCAATTCCCTCCTCCTTTCCTCATATATCTTCCCCTACATACCTGCACCATCTTGGTCACCCTTCCCTGAACCCTCTCTGACCCATCTATGTCCTTGTGTGTAGGTGTGGTCTCCAGAACTGGACCTCGTACTCCAAGTGAGGCCTCACCGCAGTTTTATGAAGAGGCATCAGTACCTTCCTTCTTCTGCTACTTATGCCCCTCCCAATGCATGACAACATTCTATTTGCCTTTCTTACTGCCTTGCTGAATTGGTTACCCACCTTAAGATTATTTGATATTGTAATCCCAGATCCCTCTCCTGTTCAGTCGACTTAATTGCCTCCCCCTCTAGAGTGTAAGCGGCTTATGGATTTTAACACCCCATATGCATCACTGCACACTTTTTGACATTGAATTTTAGCTGCAAAATTCCGACCACCCTTCCAGAATTTTCAAGTCCTCCCTCATGGCCTCCACCCCCCCCCCAAGAGTGTTCCCTCTATTGCAGATCTTCATAGCATCTGCAAATGGGCTCACCCTCCCCTCCAGCCCATCCACTATATCACTGATATACATGTTAAAAAGGAGGGGTCCCAGTACCAACCCCTGGGACACCCCACTCATCACCTCATCTCCCTAGAAAGTACCCCATTAACCAACACCCTCTGGCTTCTACCCTTCAATCAGTTTTCCACCCATTTAGTTATTTTCTGTCCCAGACCTAAGTTTTCCAGCTTATTTACCAGCCTTCTGTGAAGGATGGTGTCAAAGACAAACATCCGAACATACAAATTTGCCAGCAGAAACAGACCTCATGGCCTATTCAAGTCTGCTTGAGTGTGCAGCTACTGAAGACCTTACTGAAGTCCAGATAGGCCACGTCCACCACCCCTCCTTGATCAACCACCTTCATCACCCAATCAAAGAACTATATTAGGTTCATCTGATATGATCTCTCACTTGTGAAGCCATGCTGCCTGTCATCCTGCAGGCCTCTGTCCTCCAGGCAGTTTAGTACTCTTTCCTTTATTAGTACCTCCATCACCTTCCCCACCAATGAGGTGAGGCTGACCAGTTGATAATTCCCCGCCTCCACCTTGCTGACCCCTTTATGCAGTAGCACTACATTGGCCATCTTCCAGTCGCTTGGCACACATCCCGTATCCAGGGACAGGTTAAACAGCATCATCAGAGGTGCTGCCAGCTCTTCTGTAAATTCCAGAGGATCCTTGGGTGCAAGCTGTCCAGCCCCATTGCCTTGTCCACCTTTAATCTGCGCTACTTATTTTGTTACCCGGTCTTCACCGAACGGGCTCGGATCCACCCTTTTGTCCTCCTTACTCCTCCTTCTCAGGTCAGGTTCCCTTCCCTTCCCTCCCCGTCCACCATGAAGAGGCACAGAAGTAGCTTTTAAGCACCTCTGCTTTCTCAAAGTCCCCCTCCAGTTGTATTTGTCCCTCACCCCTCAACCATACTATCCTCTGCCTCGCCTTCCTCCTTTCCTCCACACACATCCCCCCCCTCCTTGGCCTGCCTACCAATTTTCTCCTCAGTGTCAGCTTTAGCCCTCCTTATCTTCTGCTCTGCCACCCTCAGCTTCTCCTTGTCCTCCTTTCTCTGTGTCTTCTTATATGTTTTGAATGCCCTTTTCCTTTCCCTAATTGCCCAGCCACCTCCTTAGTAAAACAGAGTGACCTCCCTCTCTTTTTGTTCTTTCTTACCTTTTCAATGCAAAGTTCAGTGGCTTTCAGTAGCCCCTCTTTAACAGATTCCCATAATTCCTCCATGCCTCCTATATTCCACTTCCCCACCATATCTTCCATAAACATCTTCCTCATCCTGGTAAAGTCCATCTGCCTGAAGTCCGTAACCCTCGTGCTGGTTCGATTTGCCTCTCTCTCCATGTTCACCCTGAATCTCACTACTTGTCTCCTTTCTTAATTGCCTGGGCTATTTTTTTCCTCCGTTTGTGCCTTTGCGCTCCTGACTTCTTTCCCCTCCTCCCTCTGCTTTTCCAGACACAGCTCCCTGTCTCCCTCCCATGTTTCTTTGTACCTCCTGAAAGCTAGTCTTTTCTCTCTTTCCTTCCAGACCATGTCCTTTGAGAACCACAGTGTTTTTTTCTTTCTCTTTGTTTTTCTTACTTGCCTAACACAAAGGCTTGTTGCCTCTGCAATGGCTCCCTTAAGGTTAGCCCACTGTTTCTCTACATACCCCCTTCTTCTTTCCCTGCCAGGGCTTGCTTGAAAAATTCCCCCATTTTTGCAAAGTCAATCCGTCTGAAATCCAGGACCCTTGCTTTCATGTGGTTTGACTCCTCCACTGTTCTCACATTGAACCACACCATACTATGATCACTGGATCCCAGGTGGCTACCCACTGTTACATCAGTTACTCTGTCCCCATTAGTGAAGACCAGTTCCAATAGAGCTCCTTCTCTGGTGGGTGGTATCCAGTGAGGATAGTGACAGAAAATAAATGACTACAAAAATAGTGACTCATTTGCAGCACTATCATTCTGGGCTACCCTGCAATGGTAGCGACCCTATGGGAAAGCTACCGTAGGGAAGGGTGACCGGAAGGGGGCAATAGTGAGGGGAAGGGGAGGGACAGGGAAGGAGTTTTAGGGGGCTGTTGTGCCTGCTGCTGCCGAGCTAGCCATGTGGTGTGGTGGGGTGGGTGGCTAGTTCTGGTGCAGCAGGTACTGGGTTTGGGGCTGAGGACCAGGAGCATGGACATTTGTCACTGCCTGCAGCTGCAGGACTTAATTTTTTTAATCCTGATTGTGCCTTCCTGACACAACCCCTGGGTTGAGAGATGTAAATTTGAGAGGGGTGCACAACTCCCCACAAAACACTTTTAATGTTCAGATGTTGGTTCTTCTGGAAGTCTATATCGCTGATTTGGTTTTCTGTGATGTACACTCACCATAATAGTGATTTCTGTTTCGCGATCACTATTATGACATGGAACCCTGGTGGGTTCCGCCACAAGCTGCTTGAGGCATGCCCCTTGCAGGGAATCCAGGATGCCTCTGCTCCTGGCTGTGGCTGCAGCCTGGGTGCTCCAATCCACATCAGGCAAATTGAAGTCTCCCACCAGCAGCATTTCACCTTTGGCTATCATTTTGCAGATGGCTTTCACTAGTAACCCATCCATCTCCTCTCCTTGAGCTGGAGGTCTTTAGATCATACTTGTGTGAATGACAGTGCCATTTTCTGTCTTCAGCATGACTCACAGTGCTTCCCCTCCCTCCTGCATTCCCTGAACTTCAATTGCTTTAATTCCCTCCCTGACGTAGATAGCCACCCCTGCACCTTTTTTTCCCACCATATCTTTTCTAAATAGAGTGTAACCTGGTATGGCCATATGCCATTCATGGTTCCCCATGTACCATGTCTCAGTAACAGTGACAATGTCCAGGTCTGCCTCTTCCATCAAGGCCACTAGGTTTGAGATTTTATTTCCCAGGCTGTGGGCATTCATGCACATGGCCTTCCAAGTTTTTCAACCTCCCCTTCTAGTGGCTCCCCTCCTGTCCCCATGTCTCCCCCCCTCCTGTTTTTACTCCCATTCTTCCTTATCTCTGCCATTCTGCCTATCTCATTTTTAGGTTTTAGTGTCAATTTCCCAACCCTAGTCTCTTTCCTACTGACTGCATCATCCGGGGGGGTGGAGCAATTAGCTTCTTCCTGCCTGCTATTGCCTTCCCCTTGGCTAGTTTAAATGCTTGTCAATGAAGCATTTAAACCTATTACTAAGGATCTCAGTTCCCTGCCCCCAGGATAGATGCAGTCCATCCCACTTGTATAGGCCTGCTCCTCTCCAGGTGATACCCCAGTCCCCAATAAAGCCAAAGCCCTCTCCTCTGCACCAGTCTTGCAACCATACATTGAATCTTGTGGTGCAGAGTGCCCTGCCTTCCCCCTTGTCATTGACCGATAGCACCTCTGAAAAGGTTACAGTGTGTGCCACTTGTCTAAGACCCCCTTCCAGCACTCTGAAGTCCTCCTGTATTATCCTAACCTCATCACCAGCCAGGTCATTTGTCCCCAGGTGGACAATGATGTCTAGCTCTCCCTCCTGTCCTGCTGTCCCAGTGATCCTCTGGATGCGCTTTCTATTCCTCCAAGTCATGGCACTGGGTTGGCACTCCATCCACTCCCAATTCTAGCCCCCTAACAATAGAATCCCCAACCAGGAGTTGCTTCCTTCTCCTCTTGTGTCCTCTGCCTCTCCACTGGGGTCTCCATCATGGAAGACACCCACATCCTCCTTGGTCTCCACTGCAGGTGCCTCCATGGTATTATCCCACCCTGCCAGTGCAGCATAGGAGTTGTGGAGTTTAACCATAGCAGGGATTTGCCTCTGCCCCACCACCCTCAAGCCTACTGTAGTCCAGCCACTCCTTCATCCAGGCAATCTCTGAGGCAGTGGAGGTGGTCTCGGTGGTTCCTGCTAAGAGCAGCTGCACTTCTTGTACCTGCCTCAGCAATGCTTACCGTAGGTATAATTTTTGGAAACAGCAGCAGGCTCACTAAGAGAGCCTGTGCCTCTCATACCTGCCTCAGCAATGTCCACCATGGGTATAATGGCTCAGGGCAGCTAACAAACTGTCTAATATTCCAAAAAACTGTTTTTCACATGATTTTTGTTATGGTCAGGGTTAGGTGATCGGATAGTAGAATGGGTCAGGTAGTAACTAACCAACCCAACCCAACTATTCTTTTTTCATTCTGGTATTTTTAGGGTACTTTTGAGGTAGCACCATCTTAGTCACCCATCACTGGACTGCCTGGACCCTGTCTATGTCTTTGCGAAGATGCGGCCTTCAGAACTGAACACAGTATTCTAGATGAGGCCTCACAAGCGTTTTGTACAATGGCATCATCACCTCCCTTCTTCTGCTAATGATACCCCTTCCTATGCACCCCAAAATCCCACTGGCCCTCCCCACAGACCTGTTACACTGTTTGGCCACCCTTAGGTCATCTGAGATGATTATTGCTAAATCCCTCTCTTCCCTGGTGGCTAGAAATATAGAATTTGATGGCAGATAAGGACTGCTTGGCCCACCTAGTCTGCCCATTTCTCTACCTGATGCATAGGCTGCATATCCTAGTTAACCAACAGCCTTTGTCCTCTTACCCACCACTAGAATTGCATTATGTCTGTCTCATGCATTCTTGAATTCCTCCACTGTTTTTGAGTCCACTATCTCCTCAGGAAGGCTGTTCCATCTGTCCACAACCCTCTCCATGAAAAATCCTTCGTCACATTACCTGTGAGCCTGTCTATGTCTTTGTCTGTCAGCAGTTCTCCCCGTTCCCCCATTCTGTAGCTCTCCACATGGTTTCTTCTCTCCAGGTGCATGATTTCGCACTTTTTCGGATTAAATTTCAACTGCCACATCTCTGACCATTTTTCCAGCTTTCCCAGATCCCTCCTCAGTCTTTTGACCCTCTCTGTAGTGTCCACTCTGTTGCAGATCTTGGTATCATCTGCAAACAGACAAACCTTCCCCTCTAGCCTTTCAGCAATGTCACTGATGAAGACATTGAAAAGGGCTGGTCCCAGGACTGATTCCTGATGCACCCCATTGGTTAACCTCTTTTCCTTGGATTTGATCCCATTTACTACCACCCTCTGCTTCCTGTCCCTCAACCAGTTACTAACCCAGTTTTCCACTTTGTAGCCCACCCCCCAGGCAACCTAGCATGTTCACCAATCTTCTGTGGGGTACAGTGTCGAAGGACTTACTGAAATCAAATCTAGGCAGGCGATATCCACCACTCCTCCCTTATCCACCTCCTTCATCACCCAGTCAAAAAAGTCAATCAGATTTGTTTGACATGACCTTGCTGCAGTGAAACAATGCTGCCTTGGATCCTGTGCTCTCATGGTTTCCAAGAGTTCCATAATCCTTTAGATAGATAGATAGATAGATAGATAGATAGATAGATAGATAGATAGATGGATGGATGGATGGATGGATGGAGGGACAGACGGACGGGCGGACGAACAGATGGATAGATAGATAGATAGATAGATAGATAGATAGATAGATACTTTATTTTTATAGCACCCCAGTCCAGAGACTCAGAGTGCTTCACAATAACAATTTAAAAACACAGTATAAAACACACACTATAATAATCAAAACCACAATCAAATTCAGGTGGAGCTAGCAGCAATAAACTTAAAATCTATCTACCATTATACTTTAAAATAAATCCCTATAATATATTTATAAATTAAAAGCCTGGTTAAATAAGAAGGTAGCAAAAAACTTACATTTAAAGGGTACCTAAACAAGGAGTTTTTTAAAACTGCGAACTCCAAAATCTGGCTTCATAGCAAGGTAAAGTAAAGACTGCGGTTTACATTTATGCTAAAACTGCATTTATGTAAATAACATAAATGCAGTGTCATAGCTTTTAAAAAATGTAAACATCAGCTTTTCACTTTCATAAAACAGCCTTGGCTTCTCCCTAAGATGTCTGCCAAGTGTGTTAAGTAATGAGTCATGATGACATAATTTGAGCCAGAGACAAGAGAACAACATATATTTCTATAGTGCTAACTAGTTCTACTTTCCTCCTTATTTTGAATTGTTGTACCAGAATGATCAACACCATGTATTAACTCGTGGATTATTTTGATCAGTACACATGTTAGGCTATGATTTTGTTCATTTTGTTTACTTTAACTTGTGGAAAATGTTTTGCAATCCAGCTGACTTTTTCTTTGGCAGACTGCATTACAGTACAACACTCCACATACCTGATGATTTAGTAGTCATATGATGCACTGAATTTTGTTTTTTGTGACCCAGGAGAGACACACTAAGCTGAAAGCTTGTTTACAGGTGTGGCCTGGGAGCACAAGGAAGTTTAGTGACTTGCTCAGGGTCACACAGCAAAGTACCGGTCTTGTTCAATTCCAAAGCTCATGTTCTCTTGTTAATCCACAAATAAGGCTTTCTTTTTCCATGTGAACCCCCTGCACCTAGCCTGCCTTCTGTTGAACACCCCACAATCCATACCCTGTCCTTAGTACTGCCTGAGGCCGCATATGAGCCTGCGGCCTCATGAAGAGAATTATCACACCTCAGATTGTAATCTTGTACCTCAGAGAGTTGTGCACATCTATACTGATACACATCATCAGCTGGCACTGTTAAAAAATGCCTCCCAAATCACTCTCCGGTCCACATTCTCAGTGTTTGACTTCTGCCTCCACAGTAAACAGTGAATGGATCACCACCCTTCTGCACAGTGAAGGTAGTAAGTACAGTTCCCTGTTGTGTTTTTTTCCCACCTCATTAACCAACAACTAGGTCTTCCTGGAGGGCCAAGCAATAAGCATCATGACCGACCAGAAAAACTGCTGTTCATGCCCTCATAAGGGCTGCGCTTACAATGGATAACAATATTATTAGCAGGAGAGGCATACTAATACCCTAAGTGAATCCACCTGACTTCCAGTGTCAGTCTGCTCCTTTACCTGTGATCTGTAGAACCCCGCAGGACAGTTCCCAGCAATTCTTTTCCAGTACTTTTCTGTGCTCTACTCCATAATGTGAGTTGGCTGGCTACCACCCTTCCAAATCTTGAATGAGATATACACAACTCCCTCAATACTGTCCTAACAAACATCAGCACTCCCCCCCACCCGAGGGTAATCTCCCTACACTGAATTCAAGTAACAGTTTAGGTGCAGCCCTGCCTCTCTCAGTATTTGTTATCACTGGCTACTCTCATCCACAGTCAGGTAGTGATCACGATGCTGGCGGCCCCACATTTCAGATCTCACAGTGATCTGCTCAGCGTCCTCCTTCATGTCTTCAGCTAACCTGACTATAGCTGTACCCTGCTGAAATGGCCTCTTCAGTCCCTCTCTGGCATTAATTCTTCTCACCTGCTCCCCACACCTAAAACTGGCAAGTTCACTAGCCTTCCGCATCATGAATGTGTTTAGTACAGTCTCCCGTGTTATATTTACATATTAATAATAAACATGATCTTCTGGTAAGCCAGGCTGATAGCAGCATGGCACAAGTGGTAAAATAGGCATTCCTACCCATATAAGATCTAAGCCACCTATGATTAGGCACTATTGTATGACATGCATAATGATGTGCACATCCATCATTTAATAGTGCCTAATCAAAGGTAGCCTAGATCTTTTAAGGTTAGGAAAGCCCATCATTACCCTTGTTCCCTGTTGCTATGAGCCTGACTTACTGGAATGATATTTTTATATTTGATGTGTCAAAATAAAACGGGGACTGTACTACTCACATTCATGATGCAGAAAGGTGATGAGCTCACTAGTTTTCGGTGTGAGAAGGAATAGTGAAGAATGAATACCAGAGGGGGACTGAGAAGGCGACTCTTGCAAGGTACTGCTATATTCAGGGTAGGGGAAGTCAGAAGAAGAGAAATATGTGCAGATTACTGTGAGAAATAAGATGTGGGGCTGCCAGCATCTTGATGACTACCTGACCCTGTTGTCCTGGCCAACATTCCCCTTACCATAAAACCAGTTCATGCAATTGTCCAAGGCTGTGTGTGGATATAAATGTATGAAATGGCTGCCACTACACATTCAGTCACTTCACTACCAGTCTAGTATTGCTTGTAAAGCACTTTGGGATACAATATGTATGAAGACCACTATATAAATGCTAATTCTTATTATTTCCCATGGAAAAAGAAGACAAGCATATATTTGAGTTTTGAGAAAGTATGAACTCTAACATTAGACCGCCCAGGAACTTTACTACAGAAAAAGTGGTGGCTCTAGGGAGGTGGTGAAGGGTGTGGCAGCACCCACCCCCCCCATATAGTAACGTACTTGCTTGCTGTTGCATTTCACTTTGTTGAAGAAGTCTGATTTATTGATTGTATAAATACTTACATTCAAACTATGGATTACATTTGTAGGTTCTATCAAAAACGTACTAGAAAAGAATAATAGCAGAAAATATAAAGGTTTAATAAAAATGTTAAAAAGTGCATATTAAGCATGCACACCACCCCAGCACCCCATTGTAGCATTCTGGATCCATCATAGCCACTAGACCACCAGGTTATTCAAGATTTGTGCTGCACTGTGGTTTACCACAGAGAAAGTCGGTTGGATTAAAACACATTTTCAGCATGTTAAAGTAAACAAAATGAACAGAACCATAGCCTGACATGTGCATTATACAAAATAATGCACATGGTTTTGACCATTTAGGTGAAACAATTCTATACAAAGGAAAAAAGAACTAGTTTGCACTATAAAGAGCCATATATCTCACTGACTTTGGCTCAAATGATGTCATCACATAACGCATTTGGCGGCCATTTTAGGAAGCAGGTAAGACAGTTTTTTTTGAAATTGGCAGGCTGATTTTACAATTTTCAAATGCTCTGGAACAACATTTAGGTCAATTATGTAAATGTAGTTTTAGCATTAATGAATACAGCAGCCTTTCCTTTAGTCACTTACAGATTCAGATTTCTGAATAGTTTGTTGTCAAAATGTTGTTTAGGTATCCTTTAATGAAAACACAGCAAACAGTAACCTATGCCTGACATGTTTTGGACAGCACGTCCTTTCTTGAGAAAGGACGTGCTGTCCGAAATATGTCAGGCATAGGTTACTGTTGGCTGTGTTTTCATTCAATGTAAGTTTTTTGCTACTATTTTTGGCATCCCAATATTGGTTTGTGTGTGCAGGAAACCTTGTGTTACAGTGCTACTTGGGGAGTTTTCTTGCACTACTCCCTTGTGCACACTCTATGGGATATTTAAACAAGAAGGTCTTTAAACCCTTTTTAAAGGTTTACACCGAGGGTGCCTCCTGAAGGTATTAGGCAGTGAGTTCCACAGGATAGGTGTGGCAACAGAAAATGCATGATCACCTGAATGCTGCAGCCAGTTCCTCGAAACTCTAAGGAGGCAACCCTCGGCGGAATGGAGAGCCCAGGACGGGCGATGGGGCACGAGAAGATCTTGCAGGTAAGCTGGTCCCCTTTTGTGTAGGGCCTTATAGGTCAGTAATCTGACCTTGAAGACAATCCTCCACCTAACTGGCAGCCAGTGTAGTTCACGGAGGACAGGCATGATATGCTCACACCTTTGCATGCCCATCAATAATCTCGCTGCTGCATTCTGCACCAGCTCCAGCTGGTGGAGATTGCCTCCAGAGAGCCCTAGGCACAGGGTATTGCAGTAATCCAACCTGGACGTGACAAAAGCAGGAAGCCTTAAGCAGGAAGGTAAGCCTAGATGGGGCAAAAGCAAATTAAAAACAAAACTGTCGTCTGGTGCAGCACAACACGCACTGCTGCTTTAAGTTTTATATTTCTCTGACAAGTTTACTGTGATGTCACCTGCAGGGAAAAAACATCACACTCAATAAAAAAGTGCCATTACCTTACACATTAATACCACGAGGCAGTCCTCCCACAGATACACCTTTTTGTTGTTTATGTGAGGCAGCTGGCTAGTCATTATTAATTTCAATTCCCCAGGTTGCCGCTTTGAAGTTGACAAGTATTCAGAGCTAGCAGCTGGGCTTGAAATCAACAAAACAAGCATTTGTCAATGCTGGATATTCATTACTTGTATAGAAGGTCTGGGGTACTAGATGCTTTGTGGTGCACTTTGTGGCTTATGTTGAAGCTAAATAACATCTCTGAGCAGTCCTGGTACAAGAGATGCTTTAGTTCCAGTTCTCACTGATTCCCAAAATGGTTTTCAAATAATGACCCACCAAGTCTAAAAATATTGTCTTAAAAGATGTGCATAACACATGTTGCAGCTGCAACCCTGTCTCAGTACTTGCATCTGTACATACACGCTGAACCTTTGACTTGCAGATATTACCGGGTCTTGCTTGTACACATTTTTACTATATATTAACACAGGATACAGCAGATGAGTTGCAGTATCTCATTTTCACTGGTGTCCTGCTTTGACACACTGTTAGATTGTAATTACCCAGGATAGGGCAGCTGAGAGGCAACATCTACATTTAGGTGAGCTCCCACATTTTGACCTCAAATGTCCAACAATCTTTTTATCGCCTGACATTATGATCAAGACAGGTGGAATTTGTAAAATCCCATCTGAAAAGTGATTTTGCTGTGGAACTGTGGCAACAAGTTTCAGAATTGATTTGAAAAAATGACACCTGCCATGTTCAGGAGGTGGGATAACACAAGGGATATGTTGAACATTAGGGACCCAAATGTGCAAAAAATAAAGTTATGGATAAATGTTGGAGCAATTTGTTTCCTCATAACGTATTTGGTCTTTCACATTTGTACCCCAAATTTTCAACATAATTTTTATGACCACTCCTTCTAAGCATTACAGATCTCATTTATAAAACAATGGCTGAACTGTCATTTTGCACCACAAGTGTTAATACACATTTTGGTTAGGATTTCAGAAATGACAGCTGCCACATTCATGAGGTGGTGTCAAAAAATGGCTATGTGTAAAAGCTGGGGTCAAAATATAAACAATAATGGATGACTAACTATCAGTAACAAGCTGGTTAGTTCATCAAGAGGTTCCTATGGTGACTGTTTGAACCTCGAGAGCACACCTCGAGAGCTTTGGTCGCCATGGGAACCTCGAGATGTACTAACACGGCTTGTTACCGATCGTTTGTCATCCATTGTTTTTTATAGTGTATGTTTCAAATAAATAAGGAAAAAGCCATTGTAAAATGATTGCCGCTTACTTACTAACATACTATTTGCCAGCAGATTAGGCCTTACGGTCTATCGAGTCTGCTCAAAACCTCAGATCCCTAGTCAGGTGCCGAGGCCCTCCGGCCCCTTGTGTTCCAGAAACCCCTATCATCCATCCCCACCCCCCTGGGACAGGCCATCATCTGATACATTCACTTTCTGTAGCTGTCCCACCCTCTCTTGAAGCCCTCCACTGTGGATCTGTGAACCAGCTCGCCAGGCAGTGCATTCCAAGGGTCCACCACCCTCTCAGTGAAAAACCTCCTCCTCTTTTCCCCCCTCACCCTTCCACCTTCCAACTACAAACCATGCCCTCTGGTGATACCCCCCTGCTTTAGTCTAAAGATCCCCTCCATGTTTACCCTGTTTATTCCCTTGAGGTACTTGAAGACCTCAATCATGTCCCCCCGTCTCTCCTCTCCTCTAATGAAAACAGGCAGAGCTCCTCAAGTCTGTCCTCATACGTCAAATCCCCTAGTCCTCATATCATCTTAGTTGCCCTCCTCTGTACCATCTCCAGGAGCTGTATGTCCCTCTTCAAGTGTGGTCTCCAGTACTGTACACAGTACTCAAGGTGTGGTCTAACCAGTCCATTGTACAGCGGCAGAATCACTTCCTTCCTCCTAGAGGTGATCCCCCTTACGATGCATCCCAACATCCTGTTTGCCTTGCTAGCCGCTCACCTGCACTGCTCACAGTTATTCATACATGCATCCACCATGACCCCTAGGTCTTTTTCCCCTATTGAGGCCTCCAGCGCCTCCCCTCCCCGGGTGTACCTGTGTTTAGGGTTTCCCCACCCAAGATGTACACCTTGCACTCGGTGATATTGAAATTTAATTTCCATGTGTGAGCCCAGCTTTCCAGGGTGTCCAGGTCCCCTTGCACGGCCAACCTCCCCTCTTCTCCCTCAACTACTGCTCCCATCTTGGAGTCATCAGTGAAGATACTCATTTCACACCTATACCCTTCCTGATGTCTGATATGTATGCATTAAACAGGATCGGACCTAGTACTGAGCCCTGCGGTACCCCACTACCAACCTCTCTAGGGTTCGAGAGCTCCCCACCAACCACTACTCTCTGGGTGCATCCAGCTAGCCAGTTTTCAATCCATCTGACCATCAAAGAGCCTACTCCCAACCCCATCAGTTTCTCCACCAGACCATTGTGGGGACAGAGTCAAATGCCTTGCTGAAGTCCAAGAATAATATATCCACAGGCTTTCCCTGTCCAGTTCTGATGTTACCCATTCAGAGAACTCCACAAGATTGGTTTGACATGATCCACCTGGCACAAACCCATGTTGCCGACTATCCAGGCCTCCCACCTCCTCAAGTACACCCCTAATCATTCCCTTAGTATACTCCCTTAATTTTCCCACCACCGAGGTCAAACTGATGGGTCTATGGTTACCTGGTACTTCCCTCGACCCCCTTTGTGGATTGGCACCACATGTGCCTCATATCCTAGGTACCCTCCCTGTCTCAAGTGACTTGTTGAAGAGCTCCGCCAGTGCAGCCAGTATGTCCTCGCCAATTCCTGTAGTACTCGATGAATGCCATCCGGCCCAGGATTTTCTTTCTTTAGGCCTTATGGCCAACTACACCCTTTTGACGGAGATAGCATCATCTGTCCCCTCCACCTTACTGGCCTTTTTATCCTTATCCTGATGTGACACCCCTGGGGTACCTCTCCCTCCCTCTTGCTCCATTTCTGTTGCTCCCCTGATCCCACTCACTGCCGCTTCTATCCCCATCGTGCCTTGCTTTGTAGATATCCCATCCCCCTCCCTGGTGAACACAGAGGTAAAGTACTCGTTAAATACCTCTGCCTGGTCCCTTGCCTCTTCCACACACCCTCCATCTGATCTCAATCTGCTGAGATGTCCCTTAGTTTTTCTCTGCTCCCCAATGTACCAGAAGAACCTCTTTTCCCCTCCACGTATCCCCTGTGCCAGCCGCTGCTTCTTTACTGGACTTTGCCCCCCTCACCATCCGGGTGACTTTTCTAGATGCAAGATGGTACATTTCCTTATCCCTATCCCCTCTTGTTGTTTTATATATTTTGTAGGCTGCCTTCTTTTCTCTGACCGCTACCTGAACCTCACTGGACCACCAGCATGGTTTATGTGACCTTGCTCCCTTACGTTTCACCTTAGCGCAGGTCCTGACTGCCTCATGAAGTCCCCGTTTTATGACCTCCCATCTCATACTAACATACTATTTGCCAGCAGATTAGGCCTTACAGTCTATCGAGTCTGCTCGAACCTCAGATCCCTAGTCAGGTGTCGAGGCCCTCCCCCCCCCTTGTGTTCCAGAAACCCCTGTCATCCCCACCCCCCTGGGACAGGCCATCATCTGATACACCCACTTTCTGTGTCTGTCCCACCTCTCTTGAAGCCCTCCACTGTGGATCTCTGAACCAGCTCACCAGGCAGTGCATTCCAGGGTCCACCACCCTCTCAGTGAAAAACCTCCTTTCTTTTCCCCCTCACCCTTCCACCTTCCAACTTCAAACCATGCCCTCTGGTGATACCTCCCTGCTTTAGTCTAAAGATCCCTCCATGTTTACCCTATTTATTCCCTTGAGGTGCTTGAAGACCCTCAATCATGTCCCCGTCTCTCCTCTCCTCCAATGAAAACAGGCAGAGCTCCTCAAGTCTGTCCTCATACGTCAAATCCCCTAGCCCTCATATCATCTTAGTTGCCCTCCTCTGTACCCTCTCCAGAAGCTGTATGTCCCTCTTCAAGTGTGGTCTCCAGTACTGTACACAGTACTCAAGGTGTGGTCTAACCAGTCCATTGTACAGCGGCAGAATCACTTCCTTGCTCCTAGACATGATCCCCCTTACGATGCATCCCAACATCCTGTTTGCCTTGCTAGCTGCTCTCCTGCACTGCTCAGAGTTATTCATACAGGCATCCACCATGACCCCTAGGTCTTTTCCCCTAATGAGGCCTCAAGCGCCTCCCCTCCCAGGGTGTACCTGTGTTTAGGGTTTCACCCAAGATGCAACACCTGCATTTGGTAATATTGAAATTTAATTTCCATGTGTGAGCCCAGTTTCCAGGGTGTCCAGGTCCCTTGCAGGGCCAACCTCCCCTCTTCTCCCTCAACTACTGCTCCCATCTAGAGTCATCAGTGAAGAGACTCATTTCACACCCTATACCCTCCCTGATGTCTGATATGTATGCATTAAACAGGATCGGACCCAGCACCGAGCCCTGCGGTAGCCCACTACCAACCTCTCTAGGGTTTGAGAGCTCCCCACCGACCACTACTCTCTGGGTGTCAGCCAGCCAGTTTTCAACCATCTGACCATCAAAGGCCTACCCTAACCCATCAGTTTCTCCACCAGACCATTGTGGGGACAGAGTCAAACACCTTGCTGAAGTCCAAGAATAACACATCCACAGGCTTTCACCTGTCCAGTTCTGATGTTACCCATTATAGGAACTCCACAAGATTGGTTTGACATGATCTACCTGGCACAAACCCATGTTGCCACTATCAGACCTCCACCTCCTCCAAGTACACCCAATTGTTCCTTTAGTATACTCTCCATTAATTTTCCCACCACCGAGGTTAAACTGATGGGTCTATAGTTACCTGGTACTTCCCTTGACCCCCTTTATAGATTGGCAACATGTGCCTCTCGCCAATCCTAGGTACCCCTCCCTGTCTCCAGTGACCTGTTGAAAGCTCGCCAGTGCAGCCAGTATGTCCACCAATTCCCATAGTACTCTCGGATAAATGCCATCCAGCCCAGGAGATTTGTCTTTCTTTAGGGCCTTGAGGGCTAACCACACCCTTTTGGTGGAGATAGCATCATCCGTCCCCTCCACCTTACTGGCCTTTTTATCCTTATCCAGATGTGACACCCCTGGGGTACCTCTCCCTTCCTCTTGCTCCATTTCTGTTGCTCCCCTGATCCCACTCACTGCCTTCTATCCCCAGCGTGCCTTGCTTTTGTAGATATCCCATCCCTCCCTAGTGGAACACAGAGGCAAAGTACTCCGTTAAATACCTCTGCCTGGTCCTTGCCTCTTCCACCCACCCTCCTTCTGATCTCAATCTGCTGAGATGGCCCTTAGTTTTTCTCCGCTCCCCAATGTGCCGGAAGAACCCTTTTCCTCCATGTATCCCCTGTGCCAGAAGCTGCTCTTTACTGGACTTTGCTCCTCTACCATCCGGTGACTTTCTTGATGCAAGATGGTACATTTCCTTATCCCTATCCCTCTTGTTGTTTTATATTTTTGTAAGACGCCTTCTTTTCTCTGACCGCTACCTGTACCTCACTGGACCACCAGCATGGTTTTATGTGACCTTGCTCCCTTACGTTTCAACTTAGCGCAGATCCTGACTGCCTCATGAAGTCCCCGTTTTATGACCTCCCATCTCCTTTCCACACTTGTCATTGATGTAATCCCCTTCAAGTGATCCTTGAGAATATTTCCCATGCCCACAAAGTCTGCCACCCTGAAGTCCACTGCCAGTGTCCTAGATCTCACCCCCCCCTCCCCATGCTTATTTGAAACCAGACAGTATTGTGGTCACTCCCAGTCAGGGGGTCCTCTACAACCAGGTCCCTTGCCAGATCCCCATCTGCCAGAACCACGTCCAGGACATGCCTCTCCCTTGTGGGCTCCATCACATGCTGTGTTAAGAACACATCCTGGAAGCCATCCAGCAGCCTCTGCTCCTTGGCCACCTTAGAGGACATGGTTCCCCAGTTTGTACCTGCATGTTAAGGTCCCCATCAACACCTCCTTCCCTTTTGGCCCACTGGGCAATGATGTTGTCCAGCAAACCATCCTCTAGAACATCACCTCATCCCGGGGGCCTATATACTACACCCAGCTTGACCTTATCTCCTGCTGGGGATCGTAAAGGTGACCCATAAGGCCTCCACATTTCCTCTGCCTCTTCTACCCTTGCAATTTCTATGTAATCTCTAATAACATAGCCACTCCCCCGCCCTCCTTTCTATCCTTCCTAAGCATAGTGTGCCCCTTGCGTTTGGTCCCAGTCATGGTTTTGTTGGCCCATGTTTCTGTGACCCTGCCACATCCACCCCGACAGCATGGCCTGGAACTCTGGCAGCTTGTTTCCCAAGCTCCTGGCATTTACTAACACCAACTCCACCCTTTATCCCTGATCCCTTTGTTGAACCCCACCCAGGTTTCTTATACTTCCATCCTCCCTCTGCTCCTCCTGAAACCTCCACCCCAGTCTGTGCCCCCCTTGGGTTTGAGGCTACTCCCCTCATCTGGAGGAGAGGGCTTCTGGTCAGCCCCTCCCTTATCCCCCCTCACAAGTTTAAACCCCACCTTTCTTGAATGTAATCAGCCATCCCCTGTTTAAGGACTTCCTTCCCTAATGGGGCAAGATGAAGCCTGTCCTTGGCACACAGTCCCTTATCCTTCCAAACTCCTTTCCAGTTCCCTAACACCCCCAACCCACTCTCTTCACCCCACTTCCTGAGCCAGTCATTAACCTCTGTGATCTCCATTTTTGTTCTCCACTGAGTCCTTTGGTACTGGCAATATCTCCCAAAAGGAAATGTTGCATCCATTATCCTGACAGACTCTGGCAAGTTCTTGTTTTGACTTTTTTTTCTTTAGGACAAGCTTGCTCTTGTTACCAAGGCTGCTGCAGAGTAGGGGGAAGATCGCACACTGTGCATGCACGGTCATGTTCTAAGTTGTTATGCTGCACTAGCTACGTAGCTAGTACAGAATAACAAACAAGCTGACGTAGCTAGTGCAACATAACAACATTTGAGAAGGGATGGATTTCCATCCATAACAAGGTTCCAACATACACTGTATTGAAAATTACCACAGTTACGAGCATGCATGGAAAAATTGCAATATACACTCACAACTTTGTTGTTTTCTCATATTTTAACCACAAATTTTCAACATAGCCTTCTTATGAGCCCGCCTCATGAACAAGGGCAGAGAACATTTTCAAATCCTGCCCAAAAGGTGATTTTGCACCACAAGTGCAAAACCACATTTTGGTCAGGATTTGAAAAATGACAGCTGTCACATTCATGAGGTGCCGTGAAAGAAACGGCTATGCTGAAAATGTGAGGTCAAAATATTGAAAACTACTAAAGTTACAAGCCTGCGTTCGTAAATTTCAATGTAGGCTCATAAGTTTGTTGTTTTTTAATATTTTTGCCCTAGATGTTCAACATAGTCTTCTTATGACCCCACCTCATGATCAAGTGCAGAGCAAAGTTTCAGCTCCTGCCTGAATGGTGATTTCCCGCAGGGACTGAAAAATCACCTTTTGGGATGCAAAAACATATTTTAGCCAGGATTTGAAAAATGACAGCTGTCGCATTCATGAGGAGCTGAGAAGAAATGGTTATGGTTGTTGGTTAACTAGTATCTGCAGCTTACCCATTAGGTAGGGAAATGGGCAGACTAGGTGGGCCAAGCGGTCCATATCTGCCATCAAATTCTGTTTCTATGTTGAAAATTTTGGGTCAAAATATTGAAAATTACCAAAGTTACGAGGCTGTGTTTGCAAATTTCAATGTAGGCTCATAACTTTGTTGTTTTTTAATATTTTTATGCCAGATGTCAGCATAGCCTTCTTATCGTATACCATCACCACAATAATGGGAAAACAGCAAATGCCATCACAGCGACAGAATCGGCTGTTCGCTGTGATGATCTGCAGGTTTCTCAATGCTGCTGTCTGTGGAGAGTTCACCTCTCCTGAACCAACTCAGACCTCGGTTGGTAATCTCTAATCGTGTGTAAGAGCTCCACATGGGGTGCGGAGAAGCCCCACAAAAAGCACTTTTACACAGAGACTGCATAGTGCCAATTGTCAGCATTGTGCTGTCACTGTAATGATGGTCGGCAAATTTCCTGTTGCTGCGGTGACATGGAACCCCTTCTTATGACCCTACTTCATGAATAACGACAGAGAAAATGTTCAGCTCCTGCACAAAAGGTGATTTTGCACAGTGACAGCGAAATCACCTTTCAGTACAGATTTGCCTTATTTCACTGCAATTGTTCATGAGGCGGGGTTCGTGAGGTAAGATCCCAAAAAAGGCATGTTGAAATTTGGGGAAAAAATATTTAAAACTGGCCAAGTTATGTCACCAACTTCAAAACCCCATTGAAATAGATTGAACCGCATACCTGAGATAGATATATATATATATATATCTCCTCTCTCCCTCCCTCTCCCTCTCTCCCTCTCCCCCCCCCTTTGGAATTGTTTTGATATGCACCAGAGCATCAGATCGTGCTGGTTTGTGGAGGTGCCTCAGTCCACACTGGATATCAAAGGCAACTACCTGACTGGCAAACAACATAATATACTACCATTTAGACACTTAGCAATACTGTGTTAAGTATTCCAGCTGTAGCTCTGTACTGTGGAAATCTTGTTTTCTCAAACTTGCAATAAATTCTGCAGATTAACTCAGGCTAGTTAGAGCTTTACAAACTTCCTTTTCTGACTGAGGGAAATGGACCGGAGCACAACTGGAGAGGGAAGGGGAAATTGTTATAATGAGTTTTTCTGGAAGTGTCAGGTAGTGAAACGGTTAAGGCTCTGGATGTCTAACATTCCTCAGCAGGCAAATCAGCTTGCTGGGCAGCGTAGATCAAAGAGAAGAGCTGACCCATGATTAGATCAACTTTCCTTTTAAAGTAGATGACTGTTTCTGGCCAGAAGCCAAAACTCTGTCATCATAAGCCTGGCTGATGTTTGGTGTGCTACTGACACACCACTACCATATCACTCTGCATTAGACTGACAGTGTTACACCCCTCAAAAGGCACTCTGATATCAAGATGTTTGCTTGTGCATATGTGCAGGGAGAACATAAAAGGAAGCATTTTTGTGCTACTGAGCCAGAGCATTGGGTAGCATTCTGTGACATGTTATGAATTTTGTGTTGGAAAAGGAATCATACAGTCCAGCAATATACATTTGCATTTAGTGGAACCTTTCACTTTTAAAGCATTATAAAACAATATTAAAGAACAAGTGGCAACTAAAAAAGAAGAATTAAAACATTTATATGAACAGTTATAAAATGGGTCCTAAATGATTTGGTGATTCAAGTGATCTAATTGGCTGATCCAACCTGAACTGCCATGGTATAATCTCTTATGGCCTCACAGTTACCTCTTTTGTTTTATTGTGTTCGTATTAATTTTATAGTTTGTGCCATTTTCTAATTGGTATTATGCACACTAGAAGACAACACACATTACAGTAGCAAAAAACTCTGAACAACATTTTAACCTGAAGAGAGAATTGTATATTCCCATATACAACACACAAAATAAGGAGGATTGGAAGGCTGGGCCTGTGGTTCAATGGACAGGAGCCAGCTACTCCCACTTCCTGACCTATATAAGCAATTCCTCTTAGCCTCCTTCTGAAGCACTTTTTCTTTGTTGGCTGGAGGCTGTATTGGTCTGTCCTCTGCTGCTGGCTGTGGTCTACCCCCTTCCCCCGCCTTGCTGCTTCTGCTTGTTTCTGCTGGACTTCTGGGTTTGTTTTCCTGCATCTGGTTTGTATTTTGTCTCTGGCTGTGTGCTCCTTTCTGTTGTTTGTTCCCTGTTTTCTGTGCTTGTGCGTCTTTGGTTTTGCCTTTTTTGGGCTTTGGGCCTGATTCCAAGACAGTTACGCCAGGTGTAAATGCAGTATGCTAGTCCTGATAGTGCAAATTGCAAGTTACACCAGTTGCGACATACGTGATTCCAAAAGAACACTTACACCACAATCTGCAACTGCTATGACAAACACAAGTTATGCCGCAGTTACGCCAAAGAATGTCTACACCACTGCATAATGGGGCTTACAACATGCATAACACACCAGCACCACAGAACTGCTATTCCAGAGCAGGTGGCATAATGAACCATGCCAGAGGATGGTAACATAAGTTAGAACAAGGAAAAGCTGTCCTAACCAGAGCACAGGCCATAGAAACACCCCCCCCACAATGCCAGGCTGCAGCATACCCCCAACCAGTAGGCCCCAAATGTGGAACTGATGGGCATACAGTGGAACACCCAAGCAAACATGCCCTAGAAAGCTCAGGACACAGTGAAATAGGTAGCAGCATGGCCAGACATACCAGTAGTAAGTGACATACATACCTGGTGTTACATGTACCATAGCATGTAGCACAATAGCCAAACACAGACTGTGGGACAGGGCATCGCACTGTGGAACAGAGAAGTGATGGGACATACAGTAGAGAACAGTGCCATGTACTGTGGGACAGTCAAGAGGTATGTACTGCTGACAGTATTGCGAGTTGCAACATACGTACTGCTACGCCGTTATTGTGAGTTACTCCATGTCTTGTGGGCGTAACTTGCGACATGTATATTTCTGCATTTTCCATCGTATCTGGTGATTCTTTTGGAATATGGTGCAGCTTGCATGTCATAGGGATTTTGGCATAACTTTACGCACTGGCGTACTTTGCACCTTGCTCTCATCCCTGTCTTGGAATCAGGCCCCTTGTTTCTAAGCTCCTAGCATACTGCTAATCCAGAGCTCATGCTACTTGCTCTCAGTTACTCACAATGATACTGCAATCATTATCTGTGTGTTTCAGCTAAAACCACATAGATGCTCTCCATGCTACACATTTAATTGTTTTCACTTGATTCAGGCTCATTCTAAACTCTAGCTATGCAGCTCAATCATGCTTTTTCAACTCATTCTACCTACCTCATTGCTGCAGTTTCATTGCACTGCCTGGTGATAGCTACTTTCAGAATATTGTGCCTCCTTCCATTCTATGTTTATCGAATTTTACAACTCATAGTTACTCAACACAGATGCTGCTGTCTATGTTTGTACTCTGCTATTATACTCTGAGGTCAGCTAAGCTACTGCTGATGCTGTAAACTAGTTTCAATATCTGCATGTGGGTCTCAGCACCTTCCATCACTTTCTTGGCGGGGACTTGGAGGTGTTGGGGGAGTTGTTGCCCTGTGTGGCTACTTACTTTATGTTCTAAATCCTGCCTCTGCCACTGAACATCTTCAGAGTATATGTCACCTTCATTGGCTTTCTTGAATGCCTGTCTGGCTTGCTCCATTATTCATATTGCTGCTCCTCCAACGTACGTGCAGGTCCAACTATTGCTACTCTGTTTTGCAGACCTACGTGCAGGTCCAACTATTGCTACTCTGCTTACTGACCTATGTGCAGGTCCGACTATTGCTACTCTGCCTTACTGACCTACATGCAGGTCCTCTCTTTGCTTATGCAATCATTGCTTAATGCTCAACCTCACTACTACCATCTGACCTACATGAGGTCCCAGCACTCTATGCTCATTCAGCTCCTTTTCAGTTTTGGGGCTCACCAGCCTTATCATTCTGGTACAGGGCCTTCCTGCAGCCAACAGTCTCACACTGCATTTCTAAGTCCACATCTTCAGCATGCCTGACTTGGGGTGGGATCCTTCTCACCTGGCCCATAGCTGGGAATGTTCTCACTCTGGTCCTGGCTTTAGCTGTTCGAGACTCGATGGCAGCTCCTAGTGTAGAATTTAAGACTAGCTGTGAAGGGTGGTTACAGTGATCTCCTTTGGCTCTAGTATTCTACTAGCAAGGCACCTTCACCGCATTCTCCCTATGACTACCTGATTTGTTTTTAGGGCGAGTAGGCCAGGTGATTGCCTCAGCAATCGTTGTTCTCCTTCTCCTGCCTTGGTTGCCCTGATGTTGTAGAGCACTCTAGCAACCTTCCACTGCATTCCCATTAGAGGGATCGAGCGAGAGCTTTCTTCTAAATTGGAATATTTTACACCCCCCTTTATTGGGTTTCTAAATTGCAGCAGTAGAGACATCACAAAATAAACATCCCAGGCCTGGATGGAAGATGACCTAGGCCTTGGATCCCCAGAGATTTTCTCCTCAAAGGGTTTTTTTCTCTCCTCCGTGCCTCAGGTCATAACTGTTAGTTAGCTGTAGTTAGTGTTCCCTAGTGCCTTTAGGTAGGTAACACTGTTGGATGGAGGTGGCTGGTGTCCCTACTTGCTGTTCCCTCTCTCCTTAGGAGACCCCCTCAATCTCTAGTGCAACCCATCATGATCATGCCATAGCTAACCTGCATATCTCATTACCTTATTAAGCTGTCTGATGCCTTATCTACTACTATGTCTCACAGCTACTGATTGCTAACATGCTTCATACTACTACATTTCTTTTTTGGGATCCTTCTTAAGGTACCTTTAGACAAGGGAATCATCCTGTGGCACCTCTAGGGTTAGTACCCTCTTTGAGGGTTCCTTGCCTTTGGTACCCCTACAAGGTGGTAATTCCTCTGGAACAGACAGTGCGAATGGCCAAAACCTAAGAAACACAGTTGCACAAGCATAACGCTATACTGGCTGCATAGGCCATTGAACTGGAAGGCTGGGCATGTGGTTCAATGGACAAGCAGCCAGGCACTCCCACTTCCTGACCTTTATAAGCAGTTCCTCTCAGCCTCCTTCTAAAGCACTTTTTCTTTGCCCCACCATCCTCCCCTCCTCCTCCAGTGGCAGCATTTCTTTCCTCGGGATCCCTCCTAAGGTGCTTTTAGCCAAGAGAATCGTCCCATGGCACTTCAAGAGGTGGAACCCCCTTTGAGGGTTCCTTACCTTTGGTAACCCTACAGGGTGGTAATTCCTCTGGAATACAGTGTGAACGGCCAAAACCTAAGTAAGACAGTTGCACAAGCACAACACTATACTGGTTGCGTAGGCCATTGAATAAAAGTGATTTAGCAAATCTGTCACAAAAATAATTTACAAACATATTTCACAGAGATATGGATTTTGGAACTTGTGGACCACTCCCCTAATGAACTAGGGGCAAACCCTATGACCCTACAAAACATCAGATACTGTATATATTGTTGCCAGACATTATAATAATAAAAATTTACAGCACTTTTTTACTTGGTAAGTGCAGCTGTTTTTTCACACTACTTTTCTGACTGCTGTGGGTCATACCTGAACTAGCTCCTTCAGTCAAACAGATTTGTTCTGTGTTATAGAAACTTTCCAGATTCCCTGTCCCCCAACCTTTTTTCATAAATGATACCGTACAATTTTATTTTTGTACAGGACAAAACCATTAGGACACATGATCCTATTTTCAAAAGAAGTCCTGTTTGCAAGTTACATTCAGAAGAAAATGCAATAAAAAGGCAATAATATATATTGCGTTTATCAAAAGATAACATACAACAAGTACATTTCATCAATGCAAGATGGTCTAGACAACATGAAAAACCACATTCTATGGTACGCAGTTGTACTCCAATGTACACACTTCTTGGCCTGGTAACCAAAGGCACTGGGCTTTACCTCTTGCCTCACAACACCCCCAAGCATGTGAATATTGGCATAGGACTGCATATCCCACCATGTGTTATTCCTTGATTATGAAATGGGTACATTAAATACTGTGTCATGATTGTCTGATAGCTGTGCACTGGGAGAGCACAATACACAGGTAAAAACGAGTCCCACCAGCCTAGGAACAGTGCATCTAGAATATCAATGAGCTGCTTAGGAACTTCGACATTTCAGACAACAGCCATTTTTTTTACACTTAATAACCAGTGCAACTCATGATAAAAATGGTTTGTTGTCCCCCACCCACCCAGTTTGGGACTAGTTTCCCACATTAACAAAAACAAATACTTATTATTTTAAATTCACATCTGTGTCAGTGTTATATTTGTAAGCTGTAAAGTAAATTTTTGGGGTCCATTTCATAAGTGCAATAAGACATTTCGGGGACTGTGCTTTGTGCTGTCACAATGCACACCCAGGGACAGAAGGCGTTCTGCCTGCAGCATCATGCCTAACAATGCTCCTGGGTGTGCATTGTGATAGCGCAGTGCACATCTCATGGTGTCTTATTGCTTGCATGACCTACACTCTGTTATGCCTTATTCATTTACTAATTTGTTTTCTATTTTTTTTTTACTTTTTTTCTGTTCTTAGCAAATTTAGTAATGAATGTAGCACTTTTCACTTACTCATTCATAAAGTATTTTACAGCCTTCAACTGATCTCATAGATAATGCTGTTCGAGACATCTTAGTCTGTTGTCATATGAGATCAGTCAGGGACAGGTAAATGCTTTTTTATATGCACTTTTTAGAAAGGTACTAAGATGTGTTAGAAACCCTGAAAAGGAAAACTGACATTTCAGTAAAAGCATTTTCTAGTAGACACAGCAATGCAGAAGTACTTTTCTGCCATCTGAGTTCTATGGATTTTTGATTTCAGTATCAGACTGTGGTATTTTTCGTATTTCGCAGTTTAAAATTTCCTCTTGGTTCTGCAAGTTCATCTGGATGGTTTGTGTTGAAGCATAAATGCAAATCACACAATATTTACTTTTTCATGAAAAAAAAATTCCTCAGATCACTCTACGTTCCACATTCACACTTGTAGCACAATGTGATCTGTGGAATAATTCCCAATAAAACTAAAAATGGTTTGACTTTCTCAACAAATCATTCAGAGCAACCTGCAGAACCCAGAGAAAACACACATTTTTTCAATTTGGAAAACTTTCGTGGATTCCACAAATCATCAGAAATGCTAACAGAGAAACAGAATCTGACTGCAGATGAGGGCCGCTTGGCCCTCCCAGTCTACCCATTTTTCCCCACCTACACTCTCACCGCAGACCTTAATTGATCTCCAGTTCTTTCTCCCTTCCCCCCTTACTTTCCACTATGATTCCCTTGTACCTATTACATGCATTCTTAAACCCCACCACTGTTTTCATCCCCATGTCTCTGTCCTTCTGGAGATGTGCTCTGCAGAACTGGACACAGTACTCAGGGTGGCGTCTTACCAGTGATCTACACAGGGGTAACACCATCCCCCTCTTTCTACTAGTAATACCCCTTTCTATGCATCTCAGCATCCCACTAACCCTCCCCACTGCCTTGTCACACTTCCTGGTCGTCTTTAGGTCATCTGATATAATTACCCCCCAGGTCTATTTCCTGCTTGGTAGTTGTCAATACCATGCCACCCATTTTGTACCCTGGCCCTGGGCTTCTGTGCCCCAAGTGCATTATTTTGTACTTTTTCACATTGAAACTCAGCTGCCAAACCCTTGGCCACTCCTTGAGTTTTCTCAAATCTTTCTTCATCCTTACAAAGAAACCACACTCCCTTTTTCTGTTCACAGCCTTGTTTCCTGTCTTTAGATTTCCAACCTTTATAAAGTTTCAATCAGCAGATGTAAGAAGCACATCTTTAATATGGAGGTGTTTGAATATCAGTTTGGAAGGCCATTGTCTTACATATGGATACCCTTCATCATCATCACCAATATTGATCACTGCAAGCAATTATCTTTCAGGCAACACTTTTTAGATTTGATCGCGAGCATGACCAACCAATGTAATATCAATTTATGCACTTTTTGAATCAAGATCTGTATCTTATTCAAGTTTTTTTTAACCTTTTTCATGATATGTTTTTAGATGGTGTTATGAAATACACTGTGTGATTGTTTTCTGGTCTGTCTTTATTATATTTATTGTCTGCTATGTGTTACATATTGCTTGGTAGTCCGCCTTTGTAATTTAGAAAAGGGGGTCACTATCACTTTAAGACTGACCCTTTAAATTGTTGTCACTGCCAAAGCATCTCTGCCTTTCAGAAAGCATTTTGTGAAATGTGAAGCACATCGAGCGGTGGTCTCTGGTAGACCCTGGTTTAAATGGAATGTTGAGACACAGGTAATTACATAAGGGATTTTTGTTGCACACACTTCCAGTGTGGTTATGTGTCCTTCAGCTGGTGGGAAATACTCCCTTTCCTTTTCTTTCCTTGTTCATCCGTTTCACACACCCCCCCCGATATGTACACCCTGTTACAGATCTTGGTGTCATCCACAAAGAGTCGGACCTTCCCTTCCAACTCATCTGCAATGTCATTTATAAAGACGTTAAAGAGGACCAGTCCCAGCAGTGATCCCTGAGGTACCCCACTGGTCACTCTCCCTTCCTCAGAGCGAACTCCATTTATCACATCCCTCTGTTGCCTATCCCTATGCCTAACCAATTTGTTACCCAGTTTACCATTATCCACCCCTAGGCTACCCAGTTTGCTTACTAGTCTCCTACAGTATGTGTAGCAGTGTCAAAAGCTTTACTGAAATCTAGGTAGGCCACATACACCATTCCTCCCTAATCTAATTCTTGTTTACTCAAAGAAAGATTTGTCTGATACACTCTCCCCTCTCTGAATCCATGCTGCCTTGAGTCTTGTAACTCACTGGATTCAAGATACTCCACAAACCTTTCCTTCAGCAGTGTTTCCATTAACTTTCCCACTACCAGTGTCAGGCCTATAATTGGGCTGTAATTGTCAGCCTCTTCTCTTCTTTCACTTTTGTGACGTGGGACTACATCTGCCCTCCTCCAGTCCTCCAGAACTGCTTTGATTTCCAGAGAGCTATTAAATAGGACTGTCAGAGGCTCAGCAATTACCTCCCTGAGCTCCCTCAATACCCTTGGACGGACCCCATCTGGCCCCTTTGCTTTGTCCACATTCAGATTAGTGAGTGCCTTCAGGACTCTCTCCTCTGAAAAAGGACTAGTGTCCACTTGCCCCCTTCAAGGCTCCTGTTACTTTTTTGTGGTCCACCCCTTTCCCTTCCTCTGAGAATACTGAGCAGAAGTACAGTATTTGTTCAAGATGTCTGTCTTTTCCTGGTACCCCTCTGTACAGTCCCCCTTCCCTTTTTGACCTTACAATCCCTCCCTTGTCTTCCTCTTTTTGCTTATACATAAAAAATGTCTTGTCTTGTCCCCTTTTGATACAGCTTGGCTATACTCTCTTCAGTCTGTGCCTTTGTGCTCCTTACTGCTTTCACTGCTTCCCTTTCTTTCCCCTGATGCACCTCTCTATCCTCCTCCCTCTGCATCCCCTTGCACCTTCTGAATGCAACCCCTTTAGCCTTTACCTTTTCTGAACTAAATTCAACATCAGAATTCTACAGAAATGGGAATCTCTGATTTTACCTAACTCTACTAGTAAATTGTAACAGCCAGATTACTATATTTATGAAATTACAAACTCAAGAGAAAAACTGCATCTGGCTAACCCATGGAAAAAGATGGCTGTATCATTTCAGGAGGCTCTAGTCCGGTGGATTCAAATAGGATCCGACAAATTAGGTAAGCTACATGTCCAGGTATGTCCTATAGCTATGGAGGAGCCTTGACACAGTGCTATGCTTAATCACTGGATTCCTTTTGAGCAAGTGCCCAGCTATAGGGGATGCCTGGATGGGTAGATGAGTATCTGATTAAGTATGAATCTGTAGGACTGATGCCTCTCGATAGTTATGACATTATTACAGGTTGAAGGGCAGTGCAGCCCCTTAAACTTGCCACCTTTGGGGTCAGAGCTTACAACATTCTCTTGGAGAACATCCTAACCAGCAGTCTCTCTAAGCTCTTCTTGCTGCAGACCAATGGAATGTACCAAGGTCAGAGAGGAACCAATCAGCACCTGTTCTCTTACACAACTGAAACTAATCAACCAGCTATAACCAAGCAAAATGCTGTGGGCTAAGCTATTATTATTGGTCAAGCAATTTGGCTCCATAGTGGGGTGGGTGGGAGCTGTGCCTACCATTTGATGCTAAACCCTCTGCTGCTACCACTGCCATCCCCTTTGTAACTGCAGCATATCTTGCTTATGCATTCCTTGTTTCCACCTTGCACCTTACACCCTACCTCATTTCATAGTTCTTTAGTAGCAGTTTTGTTCAGCCTGGGATTCCTCTGAAACTTGAAACAACTGTCGTCCAGTCAGCTTTGGAGCATCATTTATATGATGGCAGTGATGGGCCAGTTGTCTTAAAGATGGAGCGTGACTTGGTGTCCTACCTGGGGATGCAGAGTAAGTTTTGGACAACAGTGGCCCATGTGGGCTGGGAGATGTGTCTAACCAGTAGTCCCCTAGCTTGGGAGCAAGGTTGACCAAGAAACATAAAAACATAGAAAATTGTTGGCAGGAAAAGACTGCTAGGCCCACCCAGTCTGCCTAAAGATTCCCTGCTTATTGCTAGGTTCTCTGGCAGAAGCAGAATCTCACCTACAGCAGCCTGTCTGAGTGGTGATTACCACTGTCCAGTGGGAAAAGACTGGCGGTGGTCGCCATGGTTGGGAGCAGCATCTCCCTCAGGGTTTCCCTGCCTGGAGAATGAACAGGACGGGAGCGACTGGATAGTTAATCCTTTTTTGGACATATGGATTTGTGACTTAATGACCTTGCTTCTTTTCGGTCTGTTTGGACTGGGGGGAGGGGGGTGCATCCTGTATTTGTAATTTGATTGTTTTTGTGTTGCTGTATATTGCTGTTTACTAATATGTGATTTTGCTGATGTTTTCTCTCTCTTTGTCTCTCTCTCTTTCTCTCTTTTTCTCTTACTGTTCAGCCAGTCCGAACTTCAACCATTGGTATTCTGATACTTTCAATAGGAGCTATAACAGGTGCATTTCCATACTACGCAATGTTGCCAGCCATGTCCACTGATTGGCAAAAAAATGCCAACCAGATCATTTGATCAGGCAGGGAGGCACCAGTTTGGCAGTTTTTTTGCCAACCTGTTTTATGTCTCACTGTGCGAGCGTGAAAGCTCTTACACATTCCAATAAATTTAAACTGATGTATTAAAAGAGAACTGCAATGAACCTGTTATTTTTTCCTGTAGAAACAGATTTTAGAATAGTTTCCAGCTTTTACTGCTTCATGGTTACTAGTATTTTAATAAACACAGTGGCTGTTTCTGATTCCACATTGGTGGTTAGTACAATTTTAGAACCCTTTGGTGCAGTTCATGTCCATTTCAAACAAAGAGTTCTATGATAGAACACAGATACATTGTGATAACAATGAAAGAGCTTTATTTATTTATTTTATTTTAGTCTTTGGTAACCAGGTAAGACCTACTAGGCACAAGTGCCTGTTTTTAGGGGTGACCTGGGAGCACTGGGGAGATTAAGTGACTTGTTCAGAGTCACAGAGTATGCAAGTCCAGTCCAATCGTCGTTTGACCTCAGTGGTAGGTAAAATGATGGAATTACTTCTGAAGGAAAAAATTGTTGAGTACCTAGAGGCAAGCGGGGCACAGGACCCATGGCAGCATGGATTCACAGCAGGAAGGCCACGTCAGATGAATCTAATTGATTTTGTTGACTGGGTGACCAAAGTAGTAGACATATGAACATATTAATGTGCCAGCAGAAACAGACCACCTGGTCTATCTAAGTTTGCTTGAGCGTGCAGCAAACACCCCTAGTTTACAGCTGCCCCCCCTTCCCTTTGTCATCACACTACCGCTCCCACGTCCCCTTCCCTCACTCTCCCCTGTTCCCTGTCCCGTGCCCTTGTAAAACTATTCAAGAATTACATGATACCACCTATTCTGGTAGTGCATTCCATTTTGCTACCACCCTCTCCATGAAATAGTGTCTTGTCATTTTCCTCCTAAATCTTCCCGCCTCTATTCTTAGCCCATGACCCTTGGTATCCCTCCCCCACCTTAGCATAAAGACCACATCTTCCCCATCCTTATTGATTCCCCTCAGATACTTGAATGTTTCTATCATGTCCTCCCATCTCTCCCCTCCATTCCACATATCATCTTTGTTGCCCTCCTCTGCACCCCCTCTAGTAGCCTGATATCACACTTCATGTATGGCCTCCAAAACTGCACACAATACCCCAAGTGGGGCCTTACCAGCAACCTGTAGAGGGGCAAGATCACTTTTCTTTGCCTGGACAAAAAAACCCTCGCTATGCACCCCAGCATTTTGTTCGCTTTTGCAGCCGTTCTCCTGCACTGGGCAGTGTTGTTCATGGCCCCTGTAACCATTACCCCTAGGTCCTTCTCCTTCTCAGTGCTCCCCAGCTTAACTCCCAAGCCAGTATTTTCTCCTTGTGTTCTGCCACCGCTCTGACCACTCCTCTAGCTTGCTTAGGCTCCCCTGCAGCTGCTTCCATCTCTCCCCTCCATCCACCACTGCTCCCATTTTGGTGTTGTCTGTGAACAGACTTATCTTGCTCACTACTCCTTGTGCAATGTCTGATATGAGGAGCCCAAATAATACTGCTCCCAGCACAGAGCCCTGCAGCACCCCACTCGCCGCTAGCTTCAGACCTGAGAACTCCCCTTCCACCATCTGTTGCAGCCTCCCACTCAGCCAGCTTGTAATCCAGTTCATCATTTTTTCTCCTACCCCTACACCAGTTAGCTTGCCCCCAAGCCACCTATGAGGCACTGGATCGAAGGCCTTGCTGAAGTCCAAGTAAAGAACATGCACCACATGACCCTTATCCAGCTCACCTGTCACCCAGTCATAACATTGTATCAGGTTAATTTGACAAGACTTGACTGAAATGAACCCATGCTGCCTCACATCCTGAAGGCTGTTGTCCTCCAGATATGACACCAGCCTTTCCTTTAGTATCATTTCCATGAGTTTGCACACTATGGAGATGAGACTTACTGGATGATGATTACCTGATTCATCCCTTGGTCCGCTCTTGTGTAACGGCACTACATGTGCCATCCTCCAGTCCAGTGGCATACATCCTGACTCCAGTGCGGTGTTGTTCAGATCCATCAGTGGCTCCGCCAACACCTCCGCCATCGCCCTCAGCACCTGGGAGGGGCTGTGGACGTGGTCTACCTAGACTTTAGCAAGGCATTTGACACAGTCCCACACAAAAGGTTAATAAACAAGTTAGCCAGCCTTGGAGTGGGTCCCAAGGTGGTAGTGTGGGTAAAGAATTTGCTGGAAAACAGGATGCAGAGGGTAATAGTAAATGGAGTCCACTCTTAAGAAAGGGGGGGGTTACTAGCGGGATACTGCATGGTTCAATACTGGGACTAGTCCTCTTTAATGTCTTTATTAGTGACATTGTGGATGGACTGGAAGGAAAAGTATGTCTCTTTGCAGATGACACAAAGATCTGTAACAGGGTTGATACACAAGATGGGGTGGAAAGGATGAGAAGGGACTTAGCAAGGCTGGAGGAATGGTTAAATATATGGCAGGTTAGATTCAATGCAAAGAAGTACAAAGTAATGCACCCGGGAAACAAAAACCCAGGGGAAGAGTACACAATTGGGGGTGAGATACTAACAACAACAAAAATGGAAATGGACCTGGGGTAGTCATATCAGATTACCTAAATTTGGGCAAGCAATGTGAGAAGGCAGTAAGGAGGGCTGGGGGGGATACTGAGATGCATAGGGAGAGGCATCACCAGTAGAAAACAGGAAGTTGTTATTCCACTGTACAGACAGTTAGTGAGACCCCATCTGGAGTACTGCATGCAGTTCTGGAGACCCCATCTCTGCAAGGACATAGACAGGATGGAAGCTGTCCAGAGGAAGGCAACTAAAAGGGTGCAGGGTCTGCACCAGAAGCCATATGAAGAGAGAGAGACTAAAGGAGCTTAATATGTATAGCCTCGAGGAAAGGAGGGAGAGTAGGGAACATGATAGAAACTTTCAAGTACCTCAAGGGAATCAACAAACTTCAAGAGGGTAGCATCTTTCAAAAAAAGAGATATGCAAGAACAAGGGGGCACAATTTGAAGATGGGGGGGATGGCTCACAGGTAATGTGAGGAAGACTTTTTTCACGGAGAGGGTTGTGGATGCATGGAACAGTCTTCCTGAGGAGGTCGTGGAGTCAAAAACAGTGGGGGAATTCAAGAATACATAGAACAGATATAAGGCAATTCTAGTGTGGGTAGGAGGAAGTAGGCTGTTGGTTAACTAAGATCTGCAGCTTATCCATTAGGTAGGGAAATGGACAAACTAGTTGGGTCAAGCTTCTTATCTGCCATCAAATTCTATGTTTTTATATTTCTATAAGTAGAGGTTATGGGAATCAAACCCAGGCTTGCTTGATATACAAAGCTCATTCACAGCTCATTATGCTAACTTCTAGGCTATACTGCCAGCCCCTTTACAAGGACATAAACTGTATCATAAGGTTCTGAAAAAGTCCATCTACTTACCACCTGGGTGTAAATCAGAAACACCCATTGAAGTTACTAAAAGGCCATTTAAAGCAGCAGTGCATGTTACAGTGAAAGAATTTTAACCTGCATATTTTATTCTAGTTTAGAGTACCATTGCTCTTCTGTCAGGGTCCTTGAGAGGGTGGGGGATCAGGAAATAATTCCAGGGGCTCAACGCCAAGAGGGGCCCAGGCCACCCAGCACACTGTATGCAGGAAAGGGGCTGCGAGCTGGTAAGGGCCCCAGAGTCTGAACTTTCCCTGGGGCCCGGAATTCCTCTCAAGGGGCTTGTCTTCTGTTTTGTAAGATGGCATTTTCCTGGTATCCCATGTATTAGGTGACCATGATTGAGCGCTTTCAAAAAGGGCCACTCAATCATGGAACTTTTACATGGGCTACCGGGCAGGAAGGGTGACTGGATAGGGGGTTCGGTGACTATAGCTACAGGATGTCGCTATGTATGCATACATGTGGGGGGCAGGGAGAGAACATGTCATGTGAGGGGTGGAAGGGGAGGGAGGGTTTGTAGGGCATAGTGCAGTGATGGGCTACTGAGTTGGCCGTGTGGCATAGTGGGTTGGTGGCAGGCTGGGGTTGGAAGTGTGCCAGGTTCAGTTCTGGGCGTGCTCTTTTGATTGCTCTGGGTCATGTTTTTTTTTGTTTTGGTTTTGCACCCCCCCCCAACTTGAACCCTCCCCCGGAGTTGAGAATCCTTTAGTGTGAGGGGGAGTGGGGGGGGCACAGCCCTCTACATAAAACAATATAATTCAAGTCTCCCGTGGCATCTTGCTGTTTGCCTCGAGTTTACATCGCCAAATTCATTTTCGGCAATGTAGAGTCGCCCAAATGGCAATCACTTTTACATGGTCGCCGTTATCACATGGAACCCTTTTTCTCCACTTTGAGTCTGCATTAGAACCTTTTTGATGTGTGAAATAATAGGTCTATCCCCCAGGTTTTCCTAAATATTCTCAGCTGTTTTTGAACACCCATTGGCATGGGTATCCTTGGGAGTTTGTGGCTGAACATGCATTGTTTAATAACAATTTTCTTGTGACTAAAGTGACCTAGGAGGCAACAGACACTGCACAGTGACCTCATGGGCAGGGCCCATAGTTCTCTGTGGCACTTCAGTCTTGATTTCTACTACAGAGCTCCTGGCTTTCTGCATCAGTATCTTCTCACTGCTGCAGCATGAATTGCTCATTCCTGTGGAAGAAGGTAGCCCTGCCATTGGCTAAAATACTGACAGTACTGACACTGTAGTACTGCAACTGCATGGGGGGGGGGCTGCTGCACTCCTTAGGTGTTGTCCTTCACATGAGTCTTTAAACTGAGATCTCGTCTGCCTGTTCTGGTGGTTGTTTAGGTGGGCATTAAAGATCCCATGGCACGTCTCCCTCCCCTGAGGCTGAAAATAGGCAGAATTGCCTAACCCTCCTTTCCTGGTCAACACAGATTAAATAAATAAATACATACATATAGACATACATAAATAACCTGATCTGCTTTTCCATACCCCAGTGGTAACCAAGCATTTCTCCCCTATCAACTCAGATGTCTCTTGGTGTTGGGGGGGGGGGACACATTTCCACATATTTTGGTCCTGCTTTAAGTTAGAGCACTATTGGCAGGAAATTCATAGAGTGATGCACTAGATTTTGGGCAGGCAACTTTCAAAAACTTTTACTGATCTGGTTCTAGCATTCCCCACACTTATGACAGGGGTCAGTAGTACTAGAAAGCTGGGGCACAAGCTCTGAATAGCAGCATTAAAATGCATCACTATCAATTGGCTACCCCCTACACCAGTCATAGTGCAACAGTGGAAGCAAAAAAGTGACTGACATAGAACGCATAGAAAAGTTCACCAGTGACCTTAGATTACAGAAGGAGAAATTTTTTGAGATCTGGAATCCTTGGTATACATTTACCATGCCTTCTGATACGACACTGGGGGAGTCCCGCCGAAGCTGAGGGACTCAAATAATTAGGCTTCACCCTCTTTGCATCATTTGTTTCCGGATAAATTGGTGAATGTCTCTGAGCTAAGTTGTTATATGTGGATAACAAAATTACTGGCACACACATACAGTATTACCTTACAGAGGGACTAGCAATGTTCTGGACACTCGAGCTGCCACATGAACAAAAATTATGGATTTGTTATGGACTGGATGATTTATGTGAATCGGGCGGTGGGACTGGTGAACACGCTAGTTTAATCATGTCTGTTAGTTAGATAAAGTATTCACAGCTGAATATCATGAAATGTTCAGAAATGTGCATTAGCTAGGACCATGATTTTTTTTTTGGTTCATCAGATGTGTGACAGTGACATTGTACAACATGTTTTTTCCCTTTTTGTTTTTTGTACAGTATACAGTATCAGTGAAAGCACATGACATTAAATAACAAATATGATGTGAACAGATGTCATCAATGTACTCATATGCTGAGCACTGAGGAGCGTCTTCAAGATAAACAAGAGGCCAGCCCGGTGGCACTGAGGGTTGAGGTGCTGGACTCCACACCTCGTGCCACACCGGCAACCCGGGTTCGGTTGCGGACTCAGGTTGCCAGGCATCGGCAGGGGAGGAGAGGATAGAGCGTCCGAAGGACAGTTCTCCTCTCCGGGGTTGAAGGTTGTCCAATGTCTCAGTGACCCCTGATGGAGATCGGGGGTACTGCAGGATGATCGGCACACAACAGTGGGGCAAGCGCGACAACGTTGGCAGGGTTGCCATACACCATACACTATGACATTACTGCACATCGCGCTTATGGAGGGGGGCAAAGGGAAGTACGCAGGAAACCCCCTGGAGGTTGTGGAGATGATGGGGACTCCAGTGACACGGCCCACATCCCAGCACCGGCCCACACTATGGGATTCTCCCCAAGGTGCCAACCCGAGCAGTTAGGCAGGACTCCTTGAGTCTGTAAGGTCGCCAAGGGCAGGCAAACCCCCCCCCAGGTGGTACCCGGTTGCCGGGGGACTGGGTCTCTGCTGGGCTGTTTGGGTGGGAAGTTCCTGGAAAAAAAGATTCGGGCAGGTAGTGAGAAGCCCATGTTGGGTGGGTACCCTGGAAGGATGCCCTGCCTCCTGGTAGCAAAAATAGAAATGTCAAAAAACCAAAAAAGATAAACAAGATGGGGAAGGGAACCTGAGCCTAGCACTATGGAAAAACAGTAACATATTAAGGAAAAATCACTAAGAGTACAGAATTATGTAGCATTACACATATTCTGCAGTAGGATGCTAGTTCTGCAGAAAATTCCGTAGCTGTGGAATTACAAAATTCAAGGGCCTAGCTCATGGTACAATGACCGTATTTAAGCAAAAAGAACTAAGGCTGTGGTTCGTCTCTGGGAAATCCTTCGACACTGTTCCACTTAGAAGACTGATGATCAGATTGAGAAGCCTGGGAGTGGGTCATAAAATAGTAAGATAGGTAAAGAGCTGGCTAGACCATAGGAGAGAGAGGGTGGTGGTAAATGGCATCCAATCTCGAGAGGGCAAAGTGATCAGTGGGGTGCCACAAGGGTCAGTACTAGGCCTAGTCCTCTTCAGTGTCTTCATAAGTGACATTGCAGAAGGACTGAAAGGGAAGGTATGCCTGTTTGTGGATGGCACAAAAATCTGCAATGGATTATGTGTGAAAAGAATGACAGAAGATCTAAAAAAGCTGGAAGAATGGTCATGGGTTTGGCAGCTGGGCTTCAACACAAAAAAGTGCAAAATCATGCACTTGGGGCACAGAAACCAAGGGGCAACGTATCAACTGGAAGGAGAATTACTAGCCGTCACAAATCAGGAAAAGGACTGGAGATTAATCATTTCTGATAACTTGTAGGTAGCTAAACAGTGTGACAAGTCAGTGGGAAAGGCTAGCAGGATGCTCAGATGCCCAGGCAGGGGCTTCGCCAGCAGAAAGAGGGAGGTAATAATTCCCCTGTATAGATCACTAGTGAGATCTCACCTCGAGTACTGCATCCAGTTCCAGAGATCCAACCTCTGAAAGGACATAGATAGGGTAGAGGTGGTACAAAGGAGGGCAACCAAAATGGTGCAGAGCCTGTATCAGAAGCCCTATGAAGAAAGGTTTAAGGAATTAAATATGTACTTCCTAGAAGAAAGGAAGGAAAGAGGGGGATATGATAGAAACATTCAAATTTCTCACAGGTATAAACAAGGTACAGGAAGGGAGCATTTTCCACAGAAAAAGATGCTTGAGTACAAGGAGTCACACTATGAAGCTGGGTGGGGGGGGTGGCTGAGAGGAAATGTGAGGAAGTACTTCTTCATGGAAAGGGTGGTGGATGCTTGGAACAGCCTCCCAGTCGAGGTGGTGGGGCTAAAACAGTTACAGGATTCAAGAAAGGCTTGGATAGATACAAGGGGATCTTAGAAGTAACGCAGCGAGGTGCAAACCAGAGACTGAGTAGGTCCTGCGGTGGCACTGCAGGTAGGGAAACTAGAGCTGACTGGGTGGGCCAAGAGGTCCTTGTCTGCTAACAACTTCTATGTTTCTGTTGCTAATAATGACCTGTTGGAATGTTGAAGGGCCCAAGGTGGAGCTGATGGTGCTTAGCATTCCAATAGAAGACTTCCAGGTTGATCATTGCAACACCAACAAGCATTTGTCAATGCCGAATGTTGGCTTGCTGGCATTGGCAGTGGTAGTGTAGAAGTTACAGAGCAGCGTAATAGGAATGGCAGTGAAGTACTGGACTGAAGCCCACCCCACCACCACCCTGCAGAGAGTGACAGGCATTGGGGTGTGCGTTTGGGTCGTCAGGCATAACGGCCACGCCATTTCACCACACCCCACCCTGCAGACACTGACAAGTGTCACGGTGTTCCTTGGGGTCTTTGGCCCTTATGCGCACCCCATTCCATCAGGAAATACGGTGAGATGGGTGTGATATAGGAGAATGGGGTGAACTTTGGGGCCGAAGAGTCCAAGGCATACCTCGATGCCTCTCACTGGCTGCAGGGTGTGGAATGGTATGAGCATTACAGGTAAGACTCCCAAGTCACACCCCTGATGCCTGCCATTCTCTACAGGGTTGGGCGTTATGGTTGGAAACCCTAATACCTCAGGCATTCATTGGTATTTTTACTCCAAATTTTCAACATGTTTTTTTTTGTGACCCCACTTCATGAACAGTGGCAATATCAGTTTGTTAGCCGAAAGCTGCTTATGTACAGCGACTACGGCATTTAGCACCACAGGTGCAAAAACATTCCGAAAAGGATGTAAAAATGACAGCTGTACTGTTCATGGGAGGTGTAAAATGCCAATGTTGCAAATCTGCAGTAAAATATTAAAAACTGGCTAAGTCAATGAGCGCGACATAGAAACTGTGCAACGCATAACGTAATATAATTAGGCTGGGAATTTTTCACAGCAGATTGTCAAGTCAGGCATTTTGGTGCCTCCGATCATGAACAGTGTCACTGTGATTTTATCTGTCCCGAACAATGATTTCCCACAGCGACCACGCATCTCTGCGCTGAAAGTGTGAAAACACACTTCGGCCATGTTGTGAAAAATGACAGCTGTACTGTTCATAAGGAAGTGTGGAAAAATACCACTGGTGAAAATCTGGACTGAAAATATTACAAAGTCATGAACTTACGAGGGTGCGAGGAAACTGTGCAGTACTCATACGTAACACAGTCATTTTATGGACTTTTGTCACCAAATTTTAAACATAGCCATTTTAAGACCTCTGCTCATGAACAGTGTAATTGTGATTTTCGTAATCTGTTCCAAACATTGCTTTCGCACACCAACAGCACCATTGTGCGCTACATGTGTGAAAACACATCTTGGGCGACATATGAAAAATGGCAGCTGTACTGTTCATAACGAAGTGTAATAAAATGGCAATGTTGAAAATCTGGAGTGAAATATTAAATTCACAAACTTACGAGCATGCATAGGAACTGCATAGCATGCTTCATAAAACAAGATATTTTTAGGAATTTTTCACCAAATTTTCAACATAGCCATTTTAAGACCTCTGCTCATGAAAAGTGTCACTGTGATTTTCTTAATTTGTCCGTCGTTGATTTCGCACACCGACTGCGCCGTTATGCGCTTCATGGCGGAAACATGTTTTGGGTGAGATATGTTAAATGACAGCTGTGCTACTCATAGAAGGTGTGGTAAAATGGCAATTTTGAAAATCTGGAGTGAAAATATTGAAAATTCCACGAAGAACCGAGCATGCATAGAACTTCATAGCGCCGCATTTCATTAAGACAGTCATATTTTGGAATTTTTCCACCAAATTTTCAAAATAGGCTTCTTGAGAGCCCGCCTTATGAACACTGGCAGTGTCGTTTCATTAGTCAGTCCCAAAAGGTGATTTCATGCAGTGACTACAAAATTACCCTTTGGGCCTGAATAACGCCATGACAGTGACAGCATTCATGAGAAGGGTTCCCAAAAACCCCATGTTGAAAATTTGGTGCAAAAATTCCAAAAAATGCCTGAGATATGCAACAAAGTTGAAAAACCCTATCTAGCCCATTATACAGCTTACCGGCATTTCCTCAGTTCGCGGTCAGCTTTGAAGAGTGCAGATGTGTTACCGGTTCACCGCAGATCGTCGCGCCAGACTCCGGAGGTAAGTATGGGGTGAGGGGGGTGTGGGGAGGCAGGGTGCACAGTGGGTGGGTGCGGGTTGTGGGGGGGGCACGGAGACTGCGTGGGACCGTTTTCAATTTGCAGTTTTTTTTTTTAAATTGACGACGTGGGACATTTGCCACACTGGGGTGGGCTCTCAGTGTGGCAGAAGAATGGCTGGTGGGGGGGCGTGGAGCCGACGGGGGATTGGGCACCCCCATCGGCAATGGCATCAGTTGCCATGCTGGGGTGGGCTCCCAGCGTGGCACCCTGTACTGGGGGGGAGGACAGTGGTGCCGACTGGGGATTGGGCATCCCCATCAGCCATGGCATCAGTCACCATGCTGGGGTGGGCTCCGAGCGTGGCACCCTGTACTCGGGGGGGAAGGACGGGCACGTACGGGAGGTGTGTCATCTGTGCCGCTGCATGACGAGCATGTCTCTGATTGCAGCGGCACTTTGTTTAGAAGTTTTGTCCACTTTGCATACTGTTGCTGTCAGCACTAGCATGCTAGCTTATTGGGGAATGAGGAATGCACCTACTGATGCGTGCCCTGCATTCGCCCAGCAGCAGCCGCGCTTCCAAATCTCCACTCTCCCAATATGTTGACCGCCGTGCAAGCGCGGCAAGCCAACATAAAAAGGAATGTATGTGTAATTCACATGGGAAAACTCAGAGGCCTTAATTGGTTGAACTCTTATAGCTCAGTTGGTTAAGAGCGAAAACACGGATTGTTGAGGTCTTGGGTTCAAATCCCAGTGAGAATCACACTTTTTCTTTCATTTCTACAATTGGATTTCTAACTTTGCCTCGCGGTGGCATATACTGCACTTGAGAGAGATGGAGGAGGAGGAGGAGGAGGAAGAGTTATTTTTAGGTCTGTAAAATGACTTCCTGGTTGCTCATTGCAACACCAGAAAGGAAAGCATGTGTAATTCACATGAAAAAACTCAGGGGCTTTAATTGGCTAAATTCTCATAGCTCAGTTGGTTTAGCACTAAAGCACAGATTGCTGAAATCCTGGGTTCAAATCCCAGTGAGAGTCACACTTTTCCTTTAATTTCTACAATTAGCATTCCAATAGGTCATTATCTCCTAGAGAAGGGCTGAAGCCAAGGTCCTTATTGCTATTTTAAACCTTCCATTAAAGAAATATTTTCTGTTTTGGGATTAAAAGCTATTAGTCTGTGAGCTATCACTACTCCCCTTCCCCCATGGGGAATTTTCAAGACATTGCTTTCTAAGAAGCTTACACTGTAATAGTTTAAAATTTGCTTGTTTGCCATCTGAAGAAGCCAGAAGCCAGAAGGAAAAGGAAACAGATTCATTTCAGTGCTTTACAGTAATTGTACATTGCTATTTTTGTTTTAAACTTAGATTGTGGACTTTTAGTGACACTGTAATTTCTTTGCTGTCTTTGCTTAGAATTGTTTCTGGGTTGTTGAAATTTAAAATGTAGTTTTGTGTGCTTGTAGTGGTGCTGTATTTGTTGGCTGTCTTTAATTGCTGCGAATTTTCTCCCTCCCTCCCTCCCCAGCCCCCCAACTCTTAATTATATGCCCTGTTAAATCTGATTGACAGGAGATAGTAGGGGGTGTGGAGTAGAAGGGGCATAAGGGGAAGAAGCCCACCTTCAGCACGACAAGTGTTCTGACTCATTTTTTTTTTTTAAAGAAAAGTGTCTGAAGATCAGTGGCAGGATTTTTAGGAGAGTAAATTAATAAAAAGGGAACCAGGAGAACTTCAGTAACAGACAACTACTGGAATAGCAGTATAAGTGTATTACAATGTGGGAAGTGGTGCAATGCAATGGCTGCAGGGCAGCCATATTCAGGCAGACCTTCTAGACACTGAGATGCTGCCCTATCTGCATGCATCTCTCTGGACTGCAGGATGAGGTCGCCAGACTCAGAACAGAAGTAAACTGGGTCAGGAGTACCATCACCCCATCCAGAGACCACCCAGTCCAATGCTGCTGCCTCAAAGGATGTTGAGAACGAGGAGCACTTGGATGACAGTGGGCTCAGGGAGGGTTAGGGCAGTGAGGCAGAGGCACATCCCAGATCCTATTCCACTCAAGAACTCATATGCCACACTGGCAAATGGGGACAACCAAACAGAGGTACCCAGAGAAGTGGAAGGAAAGGATGTGGAGGTTAGCCAAGGGAGTGACCTCAGTGGGGAAAGCAGTGGACCCCAGAGGAGGAGGAAGTGAATCCTGGTGGGGGGCTCCATCATAAGTTGGATCCAGCTAGGAACACAGGAGGGGGAGGACAGGGAGGTGAGGTGCCTACCAGGTGCTACGGCATGGAGAGATAGAAGGAAGATTCCGGGGATCGCTGGGAAGGCAAGACGGGAGGGTGAGCTGGATGTCATTATCCACCTAGGTACTAATGACCTGGCAAATGGGGAGCCAAAGGAAGCTCAGGAAGAGTTTAGGAAATTGGGGAGGGGTCTCAAGCAAGTAGCTACTTCTGTCACCTTCTCAGAAGAACTACCTGTGAGAGGCATGGGAGAGCATAAGGGTGCATGCACCAGGAACTTTAACTCATGGTTGAAGAACTGGTGCTGTGAGGAAGGGTTTGGATTCATTGGTGACTGGGGACCCACCTGGAGGGATGGAGGCTTGTTCAAGTCTGATGGCCTGCATCCATCCTGGAGAGGAATCCAAGCACTCAATGATAAGTTTAAATGCTACATTGGCAAGCATTTAAACTAGCCAAGGGGGGTGGCAGGCCAACAAGGAGGGTACCTAATTGCCCACCCCCCACAGATAGCAGTGGAACCAGTTAACCGGAGGAGTGAAAATCTCTACAAAGCAGTGTGCAAAAGATGGAGATAAGTGCCCAAGAGATGGATAGGCAGAAAAGGGACAAAATTCAACAGAAGGTCAGACAGCAAGGAGAGCCAGGAATAAAGGACAACCAGGGTAGGGGCTGGAGTAGAACAGCTAAACAGTCCAGGGAGCTCAAATCATGGAAAGCCATGTGTGCCAATGCCAGGATCCTTAGCAAGAAGATGGAGAATCTGGAGGCTGTCATGGTACAGTCAGACCTGGACATCGTGGTCATCACAGAAACCTGGAGTAATGATAACCATGACTGGGAGATGGCCATACCTGGCTACAACATATTCAGAAGAGACAGGGCAGGTAGGAAGGGAGGAGAAGTGGCACAGTATGTGAAAAATGACATAAGGGCCACAGAAATCCAGGAGGAACAATATGGGGGAGAGATACTGTGGGTTAAGCTGGAAAGGAAAATGGGGCCAGCCATCCGCACAGGTGAGATCTATAGACCACCAGCCCAGGAGAAAGAAACAGATAGGAAGCTGATGCTAGCCATTCAAAGGATGGCAGACAAGGGTGAGGTAGTACTGGTTGGAGACCTCAATATTCCAGATGTGGACTGGGGCATCCCAGCAGCAGCAGCATCAACTAGGAGCAGATTTATCCTGGACGCCCTTCAGGGTGCCTTCCTCAAGCAACTGGTCATGGAATCAACTTGGAAGAAGGCAATACTGGACCTTGTGCTCATAAACAGGGACAGTGTGATGGGGGTAACAGTGGGGAAGCACCTGGGGAACAGTGACCATCAGTCATTGTGGTTTGAAATCACAGAAGGAGCAGAACCAAACCACACAAAAACACGTGTCCTGGATTTTAGGGACAGACTTTGGGAAAATGGGGAGATGCTTGAAAGAAGTATTAAAGAGAACGGGGCAGGAATCAGGGGTTGAGGAACAGTGGGCAGTATTTAAAATGGGGATTACAGGAACAACAGAATTATGCATTAAGCAGGTTAGCAAGGGGAGACGGAAGAGAAGACCATTATGGTTTTCCAAGGAAGTAGCGGAGAAAGTGAAAGCCAGAAAGACTGCATTCAGGCAATACAAAAAGACACAGGTAGAAGGGAGAAGTACCAGGAGAAGCAAAGGCAGGCAGGTAGGGAGGTCAGTAAGGGAAGTCAAATCTCAGACAGAAGAGCACATAGCAAAATCAGTGGGTAGAGGGGACAAAACCTTTTACAGGTACATAAATGAAAAAAGAAAGGCAAAGGGAGGGATAGTGAGACTGAAGGGGGAGGATGGGGGCCGCGTGGAGGATGACAACAGTAAAGCTGACATATTGAACAGGTATTCCTGCTCAGTATTTACTGAGGAAGAGGACGGTAATGGGTCAGAAGGGAGTACAAGGGGTGGGAATGGTACAGAAATGGACACAAGTCCCTTTACACGAGAAAGTGTCCTGAAAGAACTGGAAGGAATAAGAGTTGACAAAGCAATGGGGCCAGATGGGGTGCATCCCAGGGTCCTTAAAGAACTAAGAGAGGTGGTGGCTGAACCTCTGGCAATCCTGTTTAGCTGATCACTGGAAACAGGGGAGGTACCCAAAGACTGGAGGACAGCAGATGTAGTCCCCTTATACAAAAGTGGGAACAAAGAGGAAGCAGGGAACTACAGACCAGTCAGCCTCACCTCAGTAGTGGGGAAGATCATGGAAGCACTACTGAAGGAGAGTTGGTGGAACATCTGGTTGTCAATGGACTACAGGACCCAAGGCAGCATGGTTTCACCAGGGGGAGGTCATGTCAGACCAACCTCATTGAATTTTTCGACTGGGTGACTAGGGAGGTGGATCAGGGGAGGGCAGTGGACATGGCCTATCTGGACTTCAGCAAGGCCTTTGACACTGTGCCACATATAACACTATTACACAAACTGGAGAATATGGGTGTGAGCAGGACAGTAGTGCAGTGGGTAGGTAACTGGCTGGGTGGCAGGACACAGAGGGTGGTGGTAAATGGATATCACTACACAGAGGGAAGAGTGATCAGTGGAGTACCACAGGGATAAGTGCTGGGACCAGTCCTATTCAACATCTTCATCAGTGACATTGCACAGGACCTAGAAGGCAGAATTTCCCTGTTCTTTGATGACACAAAGCTCTGTAACAGAGTAGACACACCAGAGGGTGTGGACAGAATGAGAAGGGACCTACAGAAACTTGAAGAATGGTCTGGGCTTTAGCAGTTGAAATTCAATGCAAAGAAGTGCAAGATAATGCATATGGGGCACAAAAACCCCGGCACAATATATCAGATGGGGGTGAGGACACAGCATGCACCAAGCAGGAAAGGGATCTTGGGGCTATCATCTCTGATGACCTCAAGGTAGGGAAACAGTGTGACAAGGCAGCAGGTAAAGCAAATAGGATGCTGGGATGCATAGGCAGGGGCATCACCAGCAGGAAAAGGAGGTCATAATTCCACTATACAAGACACTAGTGAGGCCCCACCCAGAGTACAGTGTACAGTTCTGGAGACCTTACTTACATAAGGACATAGACAGGATAGAGGAGGTTCAGAGGAGGGCAACAAAGTTGGTACATGGATTGCATCACAAGTCCTATGAGGACAGGTTGAACAAATTGAATATGTACTCCCTGGAGGAGAGGAGGGAGAGAGGGGATATGATAGAGACATACAAGTATCTTACAGGGAGGAACAGGGTGCAAGAATACACTATTTTTAAGAGAAAAAGATGTTCCAGGACTAGAGGATATGGGATGAAGTTGGAGGGAGGATGATTCAGAGGAAAGCGTGAGGAAGAATTTCTTCACAGAACGGGTGGAGGATAAGTGGAACACTCTGCCAGAGGAAGTGGTGGGGGGCTGAAACAATCCTTGGATTTATGAATTCATGGGATAGACATAAAGGAATTCTGGAAGTCAGGGTTAAGGGGCAACAGACATCTAGGAAAACATAAAGTAAACTTACAAGATCAAATGGGCAGACTGGGTGGGCCGCAGGCCCTTGTCTGCCCACACTGTCTATGTATCTATGTATCTGGCAACGGTAGCTTTTGTTTGCTACAGGCTAACATGTGTGACCACTGTATATCAGAAAAGAAAAAAACAACAAAGATGGGGTAAAGGTAGTATTTGTTGATTTAAGTCTATATAGGTAAGTCAAATAATGGCAAAATGGGTATCAATAAAAAAGGTCACATACTCATCTATGACTTTATTATAATTAGAAAAGATTCAGTTCAATGGTATCATCAATAATGACTTCATATTGACATATACATGAGTACTTTGCAATGTCATTGGCACTATGGGAATTGGTGGTATCAGAATATAGAGTTATAACAATACTTGTCTAAGTGTATGATTAAATTGACACACTGTAACAGTAATATCTTTGCCACCATAATTTAGTTGTCATCTTCATCCCCACTGTTTTCATCCTCAGCATCAAGGATCTCATCTGCCAGGCAGGCAGAAAGAACGTCATTGTCATCTTCCTCATCTGACTGATTCAGGGTCTCCTCCTGGGACAAAATGTCCACCAGTTCCTGTGGTACAATATCACCATCACATTAATCATACTCCAGGATTCCTGTTTTATCAAGTTTCCACCCATGTGTTTCAGAACTTGGGATGTTAGAGTGTGACACATGAGCATTTTTCCAGACAAGGGCTTGGTAATTCACTCTCAGTACATGTATTCTCAGTGTTTACCTACATGGAGGCAGTAGACTCAAATCAATGTCATCATAATTTGACAATAGTTTGCTGCTTCCTGTGTGAAATTTCTGCCTTGCAATGTCATAACGAAGTTTGTTGATATCAGTATATGATGGCTGCCTGTACAAGCAGCAGACAGATCTTTCAAGGTTAGCACGGATGGCATCTGATACACCTTCTGTGTCACCAAGTGCTTGGAAAGTTGCAATATACTCCTTTTGTTTTCACAGGATGTTGTAGGGTGTGATTTTGCCTTTCCTAACAAATGCACTTATGCTGTTGCACCCTGAAAATGCATGCAGTGCAATCAGTGCACTACACATCTCATCACAGTTAATCTGGATTAGAGTTTTGATGTTCAAAAGCCGATGTTTATTTGCCACTCTTGTGTCAAAGTAGATGTTCTTCTGTATTTGATCACCATAGTACAGCAGCAGCAGAAATACATTTGTGTCTGGTGATCTGATGATGATGATGATGTCAGTTGAGGATACTGAAGCCGCTGCATTTTATTTTTATTTATTTATTTATCAAGTCTAGGATTACAAATACCTTTGAGCCATAGCTCTTTTACAAAGGTTCCACGTCAGAGAAATACAAATTATGGGGAACATCAAGACAGGCATTACAACAATGTGGACATTGCAAACAGAGTACAGATTAATACAGTTCAAGGGTAGCATTGTAACAAGGCAGCCAGCGGCATTTGTCAGAGAAATAGACAACAGATAAGAAGTGCCAGAGTCATAGGGAGAGGGAAGAGGGGGGGGGAGAAGGAGTGTAGGAAGGGTGGCGAGAGGGTGAAAAGTGCAGCATTGGGTATACCAAGATGTGAGGCTAGAATCCAGTGAGGAGGGGAGGAGGGGGGGACAACTAGAGCAGAAAGGGAAGTGGAGAAACAAGGTTAAGTTGGGCAGTCACAGGAGCTGTTGGTAGTGCGATAGTCCCAGAGCCTAGTTTTAAACATACCAATAGTTGGGGCTGAGGAGATGGTTGGGCTGAGGCCATTGAACCAGAGTAGTGCTCGATAAGCAAAAGAGCATTGTCCCTGTGAAGTGTGACAGTGGGGGACTTTCAGTAGCTGTAGCGTGGATCTCCTTTGGCACCATTTGTTAATTCGGTGTTGTAACAGAGTTGAGACCCCAGAAGGTGCATGAAAGCAGTGAAGCAATATTCGCGTATCCATTTCTTCCTGAGATGAAGAAAACTCTGGTACAAGGTGGCTCTGTGTTGTGATTCTGCCAAGGCTTGTCAAAAAGACAGTTTTCCTTACAGACAAAAAAAGTTGATGACCCATTAGTCTTGGCGCATATCTTTCCTTTTGCCACTCATTGAGAAGAAGCTTGATCAAAGTTGTCTTGTCATTGTTTGTGAGAAAGAATTTTCAATCTCTTGGCACCTTTGTTGATGGTCTTTTCACTAAGTAAGAATCTGATGATCCTCGTCTTCTGCATCTTCAGATGACTTTATGGAATTATATTCGTAGGTGTCTGTTACAAAGTCCAACCTTTGTACCTTTGGTAATGCACTGAAGACCTTTTCAGCTAGTTCTCAAACTGTCTGTGGTAGACCAGTCATTGACTGGAGAAGTGCATTGCCATCACAGATGCAAACTTTGTCTTTATCCCATTTCATTGTACTGAGTGCCGTCTCATCAAGTTTGTGAAGAAGGGTGGATTTTTCTGTCTTCACTTTTAGGCCATCTAAAGTTGCTAATGACCATGGCAGTAGACTTGATGGATACGAGAGAGCCTTCTCCATGCTAAGGTTGTTCTATGATGAAAGCATTAGCAGTTGCCCTAAGAGGTTTCTTTGTGCAGTCACCCGAACAATCTTCTTTTGTGAGGATCTAAGTTTCTTTGACTACTGAAGGGAAGCAAATGTCTTTAGTTACTGCTTTTTCACCCTTGAGGAAAGAAGGGAGAGAGGGGTCATGTTAGAAACTTTCAAGTACCTCAGGGGACTCAACAAAGTCCAAGAGGGTAGCATCTTTCAGAAAAAGAGATGTGCAAGAACAAGGGGGCACAATTTGAAGATAGAGGGGGGACAGCTCAAAGGTAATGTGAGGAAGTATTTTTTCATGTAGAGGGTTGTGGATGCATGGAACAGCCTCCCTGAGGAGGTTGTGGAGTCAAGAACAGTGGGGGAATTCAAGAATGCATGGGACAGACATAAGGCAGTCCTAGTGGGGGGGTAGGAGGAAGTAAGCTGTTGGTTAACTAGGATGTGCAGCTTGTATGTTACGTAGGAAAATGGGCAGAGTAGGTGGGCCAAGTGGTCCTTATCTGATGTCAAATTCTATGTTTCTATATCAAGGGTGCATGAAAGGGAACTGTTTTGTCAACAGGCCTTGTCTCCACAAATTGTTGAAAGTCTTCTTTCCCCATTTTTCAGCACTGAGCAAGTCATTTTCAACATCTCCTGGGGCTTGTGCACCTGATGAGAGACATAATAGTACCTCTGACTTCTATCTTAAAAGTACTGATGAAGTTTTTGAATGCATTGATCAGCTTCTGTACATTCTTCTCACTGCGTGCTATCTCTACAGGCCTAGCATTTTTGTGAAAGGACTCCTCCGAGTCTACCATTCTAGCAGTTTCAAGTGTGGCAGTCATATAGCTTGCTCGAGCATGCCTTGTTATACACCACTGGTAATAGGCTGGGTAATTCCTGGTGAATCCAACAATACCTCCACTGGACTTGGCATGTCGATTGATTGTCTGTTCAATGGTCAGATCAACAGCATTTCTTGATGCTGGCACATTGGATCTACACACACTGATCCCACCATTCTGCAGCAAGACATCAGCTCTAGGATGAGTTAAGTATGCTCTATGTTCAGGAGTGTCAGAAAATAGACAGATACCTTGTGTAGTTTTGGTGATCCAGGCTAAAAAGCGGACAATAAAGTTGTTCAATACATGCTAGGTGCAGGTCAAAGTTGTTCTCCTTGGTAGCACAGAGAAACCTAAGCACCAACCAGATTTTGTCCATTAACTGAATCCAAAACTATGCTGTCTTCCCAAGTTTGCCATGCCTCACTTTCTCCTTAAACTTGAAGTAGTTTTTGCAAAGTTGGTGACAAAAGTCACTGGCAACTGCCTCACATAATGTGTCAGACCATAGTCTTGCCACTAGCCTTTTCACCTCTTCTTTGACCTCTTCTACCAATGTCTGTATATCAGTGCTGTTTTGGACCGATTGAAAAAGAAGGTGTTCAAATGCCTCAAGGGTAAGCTTATGCACCTGCATGGCCCTGTTGTAGTGTTTGCCACTCAATACTTTTTCAATAGAGCCACTGGCACACACCTCTGATTCAGTGATGATGTCAGCAAAGCCAGTACCATGTAACAATTCCCCAAGGGCTCCTAAGTATGAGCAAATTGTGTGGAAAACACGAAGTCACACAATGGCATCACTGAACTGGCGTGCATTCTGCCACACGACAGCATATGCCTTCTTTGCAACAGCAAGATCAAAAGTAGCAATCGTGTACTATTGGCTAACCTCTCTGGTAGCATTTTGTGATACCTGCAGTACATGTTGAGCAGTTTTTTATTTTGCTTTTTCCATAATTATTTTCTACTAAAACAACCATTTCATTATTCATTGATGCAATAATAATCTCATAGAAAATATCTTTATAGATCCCCATCTACAGTACAGTCTATTTGATTTCCAAAACTGTCGGATTAAAATTGTGACTTTATGATTACGTTACTATTGACTTCATGAACCTCTAGATTATATTCATATGTTAGAAAAATGTAAAACTTTTTATTGATATCGTTTGCCATTATTTTTAGTCACATACTTAGATTTACTGTATGAAAAGCTATCTCTACCCGTTCGTCATTACCCTTCAGTTCCTACGTAAATTGATGACCCATATGACCCTGTACCAAACAGAAGCTACCATCAGCAAATAGCAAACAAATAAATTCCAAATTGTTACAATACAAACTTTTCAAAAATCATGGTCTTGAAAATTCCCAGGGGGTAGGTGGTTACTATCTAGCCCATGGACTATGTTCTTAAAAGATTCAAGCTGTTTGTTTCCATGACAGCAAAGTGTTGTTTACATCAGAGAACAAAGGTAGTAAAGTGTTTTTCGAAAGGAAGCAGGGTTCTGTTTACACTAAATAAAGGTCCTTGCTAGAAAGATAAGGACTTGTAAGAACAATGCTTTTCTACATGCTGAGATTTCAGATTTTATAATTATGAGCATTACCTCCAGTGGTAACACTATGTTACTTTCTTAACTGCCCACGGACAGCAATATCACATGTTTTTCAATGGCACATTGCTGACTTGGGTTAGTTAAGTAACCATTAAGCCATGACAGGGTGTGCATAAAAGTACTGCAGTAACTAAGTCCTGTTTTTTTACAGTTACAGTGGGTGGAGCCCTGCAGATGTGTTGCTATGACAGTAGAAAATGGGATCTCTCCAGATTCCTAATGGACTTCACAAAATTGGATATTTCTTAGAATTCCCTCACTGCAGCAGTTTGGCTGTGGTGTCTCCCTGCTCCACACTATTTTGGCTGAAACTGTTTGATTCATTCATAAATCTTTTCTACATTGAGCATACTCATGTCAGCTCAAATTATAGTCAGTGGATGCACTCAGTGTATTAACAGCTGTATTTTGTTATCAGCTCAGGAGATCTATAATACAAGAGTAAATGTGCGTGCGTGTGCCACTCTGTTAACCATTTCCTGGTACATTAACCTTTCCCTAGTCAGCTTGCAAATGGCTGTAATGCTATACATTAGCTGTACACCATTCAGAACATGATTTTAGTTGCCCTCCTCTGCATTGCCTCCACCTCGTCTGTGTTCTTTCTCAGATGGGGCCTCCAGAACTGAACACAGAGTTTCATGTGCGGTCTCATAAGCATCTTATACAAGGGCAAGACAGCCTCCCTCTTTCTACCCATGCATCCAAGCATCAGGCTAGCCTTTCCAGCTGCCTTATCATGCTGTTTAGTTTCCTTTAGGTCCTCCATGATGATAACTTCCAGGTCCCATTCCTGCTTCATGGCTGTCACTACCTCTCCACCTAGTTCATACTTTGGCCCTGGGTTCTTGTATCCTATGTGCATGATCCTGCACTTCTTTGCATTGAATCCCAGATGAAATTCTTCAGACCATTTCTCCAGTTTTTTAAGGTCTTTCCTCATTCTTTCAATACCCCCTGGCATGTCCACCCTACTGCATGCCTTTGTATCATCTGAGAAGAAGCATACTTCCCCTCCAGTCCCACTGCAATGTCCCCAGTAAAGACTCTGAAGAGGGCCGACCCCAGCACAGACCCCCTGTGGCACCCTACTCATCACATCTCCCTCTCCAGAGTACTTCCTGTTTACCACAACTCTCTGACTCCTGCCATACAGCCAGTTCTCCACCCACAGAACTATTTTAGAACCCACCCCTAGGCTGCACAGTTTGTTAATCAACCTTCTGTGGGGCACATTGTCGAAGGCCTTTCTGAAGTCCAGATAGGCCATACCCACTGCACCTCCTTGGTCCTCTGCCTTAGTTACCCAGTCATGCCATACTCTGTACACAACTCCTAAACCACGTGAACATGGCATACAATAACATCTGCAGATTTGTGATGCAAGCCCCTTACTGCACCCATCACTGCAACCTTTATCAAAGTCTTGGGTGGCTTTACCCTCAACCACGCAGGGAGCAATTATTCAGTTCACTTATTTTTAAAACCCTGCATGACGGTGCTAAATTCCCACTATCGAATCTACTAACCATTAAACATAATGTTTGACAATTAAGGTCCTCCTTGAACCGACTTCTAGAGTGTCCAAGGCTATCAACTGTCATGGGCCAGAGAGCTTTTTCTGGTGCAGCTCCTAAACTTTGGCATGCTCTCCCTGAGAACCTTTGTACCCCGAATTCCACCCAGACTTTTAAAAAGCACTTCAAAACTGCTCTTATGTCAAACTAATCCTGTAACTGTTAACAGAGATTCCTACTAGGATCAAATAACTATTTCCACACGTAATCAATATACTCTCCTCTGGTTTTGTGTTAATGTGGACAAAGTGCAAGCCCCACTGTGATTCCCTGGATTTGTTTATTGCAGAATACTGAACTTTTTAATATTTGTAATTTCTTGTAACATACGTAATGCTGTCAATCTCTTTGTCAAATGTCCTTGTAATTCATTGCTGTATTTATTTATTTTTCTCCTTGTGCCATCTAAATGTTATTTATTTATTTATTGAATCTTTGATTACAAATACCTTTGAACCAAAGGTCCTTTTACAACAGTTCTGTGTCAAAACAAATTAAGCAATAGTAAGACAAAGTAAATAATAAACAATATCAAGAGCAGTTCAATAAAAAAACATGGGTAGAAGTGTAATATAATCAGCATAGTAGGAAGCTTACTAGGTCAGTTAGGCTGTACAGCATATGAAAATATGAAGAAGCCAGCAGAAGAAGGCCATTTGGTTCATCAAGTCTGCTCATATTGCAGGGTCCACAGCTTGAGCTAATGTCCCTGCCCTCCCTCCCCACTCCTCCCATTCTCCCTACCCATGATTCTAACCTTCCCCATGTCTATCTCAGACCCTCTTAAAGCTGCCCACTGTCTTCAATGAGATGACCTCTTCCAGCAGTGCATTCCAAGTGTCCACCACCCTCTCTGTGAAGAAGTGCTTCCTGACCTCCCTCCTAAACCTCCCACTCTCCAGCTTAAGACAGTGCCCCCTTGTGATATGATTGCCACTCAGCTTGAAGAGACTGTCCTTATCAACCTTAGTTATCCCTTTCAAGTACTTAAATGCCCCAATCATGTCTACTGTCTCTCTCCTGTCTTCCAGGGAGTACATGCCTTGCCTTGCTGACTGGCTATCATCTTTGTAGCCCTTCTCTGTACCTTCTCCAGGAGGTTAATGTCCTTTTTGAGGTGTGGGCACCAGTACTGAACTCCATACTCTAGATGCGGCCCTAGCAGTGACCTATACAAGGGCAGTATAACCTCCTCTCTCCTACTACTGATCCCCCTAGCTATGAGTTCCAGCATCTTGTTTGCCTTTGCTGCTGCTTTCTTGCACTGCATGGAGTGCTTCAGGTCACTAGTGATCATCACTCCCAAGTCCTTCTCCTCCTCTGATGCACATACTCAAACTCCACCCAGGTAATGCTCTGTCCTGGGATTCTTGGCTCCAATATGCATAACTTTGTATTTCTTGGCATTGAAGCCAAGCTGCCAAATCCTGGACTACTACCCCAGCTTTTCCAGATTTTTCTGAAGGTCCCATATCCCCTTAGCTGTGTCCACTCTCCCACAGAGCTTGGTGTCATCTGCGAATAGGCACATTTTGCCTTTAATGCCATCCCCAATGTCATTGATGAAGATATTGAACAACACTGGCCCCAGCACAGAGCCCTGTGGGACCCCACTGGTTACCTCTCTGATGCCAGATAACTCTCCTCCTACCACCACCACCCTTGGGCTCTGTCCCTCAGCCAGTTTTCCACCCAACTGACCATTTTTTCCCAACTCCAAGATCCACCAAATTCCTGATCAACCTTTTGTGGGGCGCAGAGTCAAAGGCCTTGCTGAAATCAAAATAGAGGATGTCTACCGCTTGGCCCCTGTCTACTGTCTTAGTGACACAGTCAAAGAAGTCAATCGGATTTGTTTGACATGATCTCCTCTCCATGAACCCATGCTGCCTATCATTCTGGAGACCATGTTCCTCTAAATATTCTACCAACCTTTCTTTTAGTATGGTCTCCATCAACTTGCCCACAATGGAGGTCAGACTGACTGGTCTGTAATTCCCTGGATCATCCTTGGGACCTCTTTTGTAAAGGGGCACTACATGTGCTGTTCTCTAGTCCTGTGGTACCACACTTGAATGAACTATTAAATAGGTCTGCTAGTGGCCCTGCTAGCTCCTGAGCCAGTTCCTTTAATACCCTTGGATGTACTCTGTCCGGGTTTGGTGATTTGTCCACTTTCAATGCCAACAGACCCTTCCTCACTCTATCCTCCTCTATCACTATGTCTGTGTTCTTCTCCTCCTCTGCTCCTCTTTTCCCTTCTGAAGGCACTGGTCAGTCCTTCTCCCTGGTGAAGGCAGAACAGAAGTATTCACTTAGTATCTTTGCTTTTCCTCCATTATCCTCCACCCACTCCACTCCACACCTTTCTTAAGCCTAACAATCCCTTTCTTCTTGTCCCTTTTCTCACTTATACAGTGAAAGAAAGTCTTCTCCCCTTCTTAATTCCTTCAGCTATTTGAAGCTCCTTCTGTGTCTTTGCTTGCTGGACTTCCTTACTTGCCCCACTAGCCAACCTTAGGTGATTTTCCCTATTCACTTCCCTCTTGGGCTTCCTGAATTTTCTATAGGCCAACCTCTTTTCCCTTACTGCCTTGGCAACCCCGGAACTGAACCAGGTGGGTGCTTTGACCCTTGTGTTCTTCCCCCTGAGCCTAACGCACTCATCTGTGGCTACCAGTATTCCTACCTTAATGATGGACCACTTTAGGTCCACCTCCATATCTGCTCTGATGCCCACCAGATGGCTCCTTAGAACCTCATCCATTTTCCTGAAGTCCGCCCTCCTGAAATCCAAGATTTTGGTATTAGTCGGGATGCTTTCCCCGCCCATATCCAAATGGAACCACACTGTGCAATGGTCACTTCCCCCCCAGTGGCTCCCTAGCATAAACATAGTAGTAGTAAGACCTAAATCAGTAAATAGGCAAGGTACCTAAGAAGGGGCAGACAGATTAGTGGGGGAGGGAGAGGACATATGTCCAAGGTTGTAGGTAGATTGAAAGTATGGGAAGGCCATAAGATGGCCAAAGATCGCTTTTGTTAAAATAAGAGCATAAGAGAAAAAAAGCAGGGGAAAGAGTTAAGGGAGTAGGGTCTAGATAGCCCAGGCCATGCCTGAAAACAGTCCCTGGCACCAGTGTACTTACCCAGGTATTAAATGCATAAATAAAATAAAAAAATAAAATTAGTACTATGAGTCAGTGCAAAACACAGTGCTTATCCTAAATACAGTAAAAGTTAGGGTTAGTTGTATAAGTCAATACATGCCATATAAGGCAGTGTATTGTGTCAGTATGTGAGTGGCAATGCCCTGTGTGTATAGGTAGTGTACTGCTCTCTTATACTGGAATATATATATATATATATATATATATATATATATATAGATATATATGCATATATGTGTATATGTGTTAGTCAGTATGTGTGCAGCACAACAGCTAGAAAATGCAGTTAGGTGACTCAGTGGTTAGTGCAACAATTGCTAATCTACATTCCCCACTATCTACGTAATTTTCAGCCTTATGCATGTAATTGCTGATTTAAATGAGGTGTTTAGTGGCAACATCCTACACTACAATGTCCCTTGGAGCCTGAAAAGAAGAAAACAGTCCCTTGATGTCTTTTTTTTAATCTGTAAAAATGTGGGTAGACAGTGCACTGCTATGTTATACTGAAATATATATGCATATTTGTGTATATGTATTAATCAATGTGTATATCACAACAATTAGAAAGTGCAGTTACATGGCTCAGTGGTTAGTATAAAAATTGCTAATCTACATTCCCCGCTATCTAGATCAGTTTCAGCCTTATGCATGTTATTGCTTATTTAAATGAGGTGTCTAGTGGCACCCCAACCCTCCAATATCTCTCAGAGCCTGAAAAAAAAGAGCACAGTCTCTTGATGTCTTTTTTTAATCTGTAAAAAAAAGTCCATCACTGATGCAACCCCGCACCCCTAGCCTGACCTCCCACTGAGCAGCTGCCATCCCACATCCCCCAGACCTCACCATATACCCTCACTCACCTGAACAGATCCCAGTGTAAAGATCCACTGTCCCATGGAAGACATGTCTTGCTGCTGAAACTGGTGACTGCTACATGAGAAATAAGGTAAGGGCAGTTGAAAACCCATTGAAGCACACTGAACTGCACTTACCTTATTTCTCATATGGCAGACCCCAGTACCAGCAGAAAGACTTGTCTTTGATGGGAGAGTGGATCTTCACACAGGGACCTGTTTAGGTGAGTGAGGGTGTATTGGGAGGTTTGAGGATGTGATGTGGGTGCTCAGTGGGAAGGTAGGGCTGGGTGAGTGAGAGTCTATCACCACACAGTCTGCCCTATTAATCCCTATCTAGTGTGAGGCTCCCTGCCCAAACTGGACTCTGGAGCAACCCCCTTCCTTCAGGATACCTTTTTGTATATCCCACTTCTTCTTAAATTTGGTCATTATTTTAGCCCGTACCACCCCCTCTGGTAGGCTATTCAAGGTGTTCACCACCCTCTCTGTGAAAAAATATTTTCTCACATTTTCCTCGAACCTTCCCTCCCTCTAACTTCATTTTGTGCCCCCTTGACTTGGAGGATCTCTTACTTTTAAAGATACTTCCTTCCTGTACTCTCTTTATACTAGTGATGTATTTGTATGTCTCAATTATGTCTCCCCTTTCCTCCAGAGAATACACATTTAATTCCTTTAGTTTTTCCTCTTGCTGTAGGTCTTATTCCGCAGGCCCTGCACTATTTACTTGCACTCCACTGTACCGCCTCCATCCTGTCTATGTTCTTTCTTGGATGGGGTCTCAAGAACCGGACGCAGTATTCCAGGTGCAGTCTCATGAGTGTCTTGTACAGGGGCAAGATGACCTCCCTCTTTCTACTTGTGATAGCCCTCCCTTTGCATCCAAGCATCTGGCTAGCCTTTCCAGTTGCCTTATCACACTGCCTAGTTTCTCTTCAGTCTTCCGAGATAACTCCCAGGTCCCTTTCCTGCTTTGTGACAGTCAGTACCTCCCCACCTAGCTTGTACTTTGCCCCGGGTTCTTCTGCCCTATGTGCTTGATCCTACATTTCTTTGCATTGAATCAAAGCTGCCATTCATCAGACCATTTCTCAGTTTTTTAACATCTTTTGTCATTCTTTCAACACCCCCTGGAGCATCTACCCTCTTGCATATGTTTGTAACATCTGAGAGAGTCATATCTTCCCCTTCAGTCCCTCTACAATGTCCCCAATAAAGTCATTGAAGAGGACCAGCACCAACACCACCCCTGTGGCACCCTGCTCATCACCTCTCCCTCTCCCTCTCCAGAGTGCTCCCTGTTTACCACAACCCTCTGACTCCTGCCATTCAGCTAGTTCTCCACACACATAACTCTTTTATGATCCACCCCTAGGCTGTGCAGTTTGTTAAACAGTATTCTATGGGGGACATTGTCAAAGACCTTTCTGAAGTTCAGATAGGCCACATCCACCTCACCTCCCTGATTCACAACCTTAGTTACCCAGTCGTACAATAGATTAGTACAATGAGTTAGAGCAAAACACAGTGCTTATCCTAAATACAGTAAAAGTTATGGTTAGATGTATAAGTAAATACATGCCATATAAGGCAGTGTATTGTGTTAGTGTGTGTATGGCATTGCTCTGTGTGTATAGGCAATGCACTGCTATATTATACTGTATTATATATGCATATATATGTATATGTATTAGTCAGTGTGTATATATCACAACAATTAGAAAGTGCAGTTAGGTGGCTCAGTGACTAGTGCAAAAATTGCTAGTCTACATTCCCCCACTATCTAGATCAGTTTCAGCCTTATGCATGTCATTGTTGAGTAAAAGGAGGTGACTAGTGGTAACCTCCCACCCTCCAATGTCCCATGAAGCCTAAAGAGAAGAAAACAGTCCCTCAATGTCTATTTTTAATCTGCAAAAAATGTGTGTAGACAATGCACTGTTAATGTATACTGGAATATATATAAATATATATGTGTATATGTATTAATCAATTTGTGTGTATTACAACAATTAGAAAGTGCAGTTAGATGGCTCAGTGGTTAGTGCAAAAATTGCTAGTCTACATTCCTCCACGATCTAGATCAGTTTTAGCCTAACGCATATCATTGCTGAATTAAATTGTGCTCCCAGGTCACTCCTGTAAAAAAGCTTTCAACTTAGTGTGCTATACCTGGTTAAACAGCAACTAAAAAAAAAAATGAGTTGTCTAGTGGCAACCCCCTTAGTTACCCGGTCATGCCATAGATTAGTACAATGAGTTAGTGCAAAACACAGTGCTTATCCAAAATAGAAAAAAAGTTAAGGTTAGATGTATAAGTAAATAAATACCATGTAAGGCAGTGTGTGTGTGTTAGCGTACGTGTGGCAATGCTTTGTGTGTGTGTGTGTGTGTGTGTGTGTATAGATAGTACACTGCTATGCTATGCTGGAATATATATATATATATATATATACACACACATATATGTGTATATGTATTAGTCAGTGTGTGTGTATCACTGCAATTAGAAAGTTCAGTTAGGTGGCTCAGTGGTTAGTGCAAAAATTGCTAGTCTACATTCCCCCACTATCTAGATCAGTTTCAGTCTTATGCATGTCATTGCTGATTTAAATGAGGTGTCTAGTGGCAATCCCCCACCCTTCAATGTCCCTTGAAACCTGAATAGAAGAACACGATCATTCAATGTCTTTTTTTAATCTATTAAAAAAGGTCCATTGCTGATGAAACCCCGCACCCCAGCCCAACCTCCCACTGGGCACCTGCTATCCACATCTCTTACACTCTCTTCACACTTTCACTACCTGAATATCCCAGTGTGAAGATCCACTGTCCCATGGAAAACACATCTTGCTGCTGAAACCAGTGACTGCTATATGAGAAATAAGCTAAGTGCAATTGAAAACTAACTGAAATGCATTGAACTGCACTTACCTTATTTCTCATATATCAGTCCCCAGTTCCAGAAGCAAGACTTTTCTTTGATGGGAGAGTGGATCTTCACACTGGGACCAGTTCAGGTAAGTGAGGGTGTATGGGGAGGTCTGGGCTGCGGGGTGGTGCGTCATTAGAGGTTGGGCTGGGGGTGGGAGTATCACCACCCAGTCTGCCCTATTAATCCATACCTAGTGTGAAGCCCCATGCCCAAATTGGAGTCTGGAGCCCCCCTTTCCTTCAGGATACTCTTGTGTATATCCCACTCTTTCTTAAATTCTGTGACCATTTTAGCCCGTACCACCCCCTCTGGTAGGTTATTCCAGGCTTCCACCACCCTCTCCATGGAAAAATATTTTCTCGCATTTCCCCTGAGCCTTCCCCCTCTAACTTCATATTGTAGATACATATACAGTGTCAGCAGATAAGGGCCAATGGCCCACCCGGTCTGCCCATCTGAGCCTGTAAGTCCACTGTATTTTTTTTTAGAAGTCTGTTGCCCCTTACCCAGACCTCCAGAATTCCTTTATGTCTATCCCATGCATTCTTAAATCCCATGATTGTTTCAGCCCCCACCACTTCCTCTGGCAGGGTGTTCCACTTTTCCACCACCCATTCTATGCCCCCTTGAATTGGAACATCTCTTACTTTTGAAGACAGTTCCTTCCTGTACTCTCTTTATACCAGTGATGTATTTGCATATCTCAGTTATGTCCCTCCCTCTCTCCTTTTCTCCAGGGAAAACATATTTAACTCCTTTAGTATTTCCTCATAGGTCTTATCCAGCAGACCCTGCACCATTTTACTTATCCTCCACTGCACCACCTCCACCCTATGTTCTTTTTCAGATGGAACCTCCAGAACTGGACACATAATTTCATGTACAGTCTCATGAGTGTCTTGTACAGTGGCAAGATGACCTCCCTCTTTTTACTTGTGATACCCCTCCCTTTGCATCCAAACATCTGGCTAGCCTTTTCAGCTGCCTTATCTCACTACCTAGTTTATTTTATGTCCTCCATGTTGATAACTCCCAGGTCCCTTCCCTGCTTTGTGACTGTCACTACCTCCCCACCTACTTTGTTCTTTGCCCCTGGGTTCTTCTGCCCTATGTGCATGATCCTGCACTTCTTTGCATTGAATCCTAGCTGCTATTCTTCAGACCATTTCTCCAGTTTATTAATGTCTTCCCTCATTCTTTCAACACCCCCTGGAGCGTCCACCCTTTTGCATATGTATGTATCATCTGTGAAGAGCTATTCCTTCCTCTCCAGTCCCACTGCAGTTCTCTAACAAAGACATTGAAGAGGATCAGCCCCCAACACTAACCCCTGTGGCACCCTGCTCATCAACTCTCCCTCTCCAGAGTATTCCCTGTTCACCACAACCCTCTGACTTCTGCCATTCAGCCAGTTCTCCACCTACAGACCTATGTTAGGACCCACCCCTAGGTTGCGCGGTTTGTTAATCAGCCTTCCATGGGGGACATTGTCGAAGGCCTTTTTTGAAGTCCAAATAGGTCACATCTACTGCATCTCTCTGGTCCAGTACCTTAGTTACGTAGTCATGCAATAGATTAGTACAATGAGTTAGTGCAAAATGCAGTACTTATCCTAAATACAGTAAAAGTTAGGATTAGATGTATAAGTGAATAAATGCCATACAAGGCAGTGTATGTGTATTAGTGTGTGTGTGGCAGTGCTCTATGTGTATAGACAGTGCACTGCTATGTTATACTGGAATATATATGCATATATCATATGTTTACATGTATTAGTCAGTGTGTGAGTATCAGAACAATTAGAAAGTGCAGTTAGGTGGTTCAGTGGTTAGTGCAAACATTGCTCGTCTACATTCCCCTGCTATTGCACAGAATAGGTGGCAACTAAATCAGCTGAAAGCCAAGCTGCAATGCAAAATAAATTCCAGCCCAAACAGTAGCAGAGCTCAAGCTAAATCCAGAAATGAAGGACCTTACACGCTAAGGTGTCTGATTCAAAATCATATATTTTTATTCAATTAAAAAGGAGCCACACCACCTCACACCACCAAACATTTTCAAGCACAAACTGCCATGGGGCAGTGTTTGCTCCAACATTTGCAAACATTTATTTAGCAAAATGGGAATGAGATACTGTATGAAACTATGAAAATAACCCCTTTAATGAAAATCTGGGTTTATATCGAAGGCACATACTGTAGACAATTTATTATTGGTCTGAAAATGTACAAGGCAAGAACTGAACCAGTTTGTTTAATACCTTGAATCAACAAATGATAATTTGAGGTTTTCTGTTGTAGCCAGCCAAAAGAGCATCTATTTTTTGGACCTCAGGATTAAAAAAGATGGAACAGTAGAAACGGGGGTTACCACTAAACTTGTTGTAAGCCTACAGATAGTAACACTTTGTTGCATTTTACTAGTTGCCATCCAAGGCACCTAGTGGAAAATATCCCTTACAGCCAGTATACTAGGCTTAAGAGAAACTGTTTATCAGAGACATTTTTAGGGAAAGGAAAGGGAACATTGTTTAACCAGCAGTAGCAAACTAAGCCAAAGCTTGTTTTCAGATGCAACCTGGGAGCACAAGGAAGTTAAGTAACTTACTCAGGATCACACAGTATGCACCTAGGTGGCTATGGGATTCAAACCCAAGTCTCCAGATTTGCAGCTCAGAGCCTTAACCCACTGTGCTATACTACCTCCCAAAAGGAAAAGGCATTGTTAAATTTAGTAATTGAAAAGATGACTACAAGATATAAAGATCGTGGCTACAACTGTCTGCTGGAATTTATATAATGTATGAAAAATTGTTATTTTAATTTATTTTATTGTACAGGCGCCTTGGTTTTGGAAAGGTGCCTTTTTATAAATAAAAAATTGATTGAGTGATTGAACTCATCCGTTTTAAATAGAATGGTACAAAAAGTGTTATTTTAGGGAGGCAGTATAGAGCAGTGGTTTAAGGCTCTGAGCTGCAAATCTGCTTACATCCAGCAGACCAGACCTGGGTTTGAATCCCACAGCTTCCACTTGCATACTGTGTGACCCTGAGCAAGTCACTTAACTTCCCAGTGCTCCCAGGTTGCACCTGTAAAAAAGTTTTCAGCTTACTGTTCTACTCATGGTTAAACAACTAAATAAATAACTAGAGACTTACTGCTACAGAATGTGCAAAGACTAGAAATTGCACAAAAGAAAACCATGACCTTCATAACCACATTCACCCCACAGTCCAACAAAATAAGGGGCATCTAAAACAAGCATTGGCACATCTTATAGATGGAGTCAAAGCTTGCTGAATGGACTAAAGAAAAAACAAACATGATATATAAAAGAGGAAGAAATGTGGGGGATAGCATGGTTAGAAGTGCATATGATGTAAATGATCATTCTAGGCCCAATCTACTTCCATGTGGGAACTTTAAATACAACAACTGTTCCTTTTGTAGGTATCTGGAACTAAGTTATGTGTTTCAAAATCCACACAATGAGAGAATGTATCATGTTAATACTTTTATTAACTGTAATACTGAAAATGTTGTATACAAAGCTACATGCTCCTGCAAAAGCTTTTATGTTGGGAAGACCACCAGAAAATTTAAACAAAGGATAGGTGAGCGTTTAAGGGCAGTGGAGAACTGTGATAATAAAAATGCAATTGCACTTCATGTTAAGCAGAAAGGTCCACAGCATGTGTACAGATTTCAAGGGATAGATAAAGTGTGTCAGTCTGTCAGGGGTGGAGATATAGACAAAATACTTTTGCAGAAGGAAAGCTTCTGGCAGTACACTTTGGCTGCTGTCTATAGAAATGGTTCTGGACTCAAGGAGAAATTCAGATTTAAGCCTTTTTGAAAGTAGTTTGGACAATAGGGGCTAGATATTCAAAAGTGTGCCCAGAACATGCACAATGGGATGCACAGCACAATCCAGTTGCACCACAGCAAAAGAATACAATATTCAGCAGATGTGCCTCAGAAATGCACCAGCGCAAACCACGCTGAATAAAGCACAAATGCGCCATGGAACAAACAGACATGCGCCAGAGCAATCTGAACCACACAGGAGCAACAGTGCATGCTGAATATAGCAAGTGGAGCAAGTTGCACCATACACAAGGGAACACAGGCAGCGCTGCACAGAGGCACAGGACCATGGTAGTGGAGGCAGGGTAGAACCACAATGGGAAAAAGGGGCAGAAGGCACAAAATAAGCACAGAGCCCAGTGGGCATGGACAAGGCACAGAGCCCCACACAGACCTGGAGAACTAATGTGACAGGGCACAGAATGGCCATGGAACAGATGGCCGAAGGGAATGAGCACACCAGGACCACAGTCCCAACAGCCAACACAGAATAGCCAAGCACTATAGCCACCATGTGAAGGCACCATGCATTCACACTGAGCCACAGCCACACAGGCAGACAGGCACATGGCAGTATGCAACACACGCCACACATGGACACAGGTCACTGTACTGCATAGCCCAGCAGCACGGGGAAGGGCAACACAGCAGAAGGGGCACTGTGCCAGACATGTGGACATGGTCACTCTGCACTGTGGCATGCACAGAGGTGGGCCACACCCAAAATCCATGGAACAGTGAAACACAGGGATGCGACAGGCAAGGCACTGGGCACATACCAGTCCCACACTGCAGGGACGCCACTGGCCAAAACATGTACCAGCCAGACCTCAGCAATGTACAACACCAGCACACAGTAGCAACAGGCATGTGAGGGAGACACAGAAACACACAAGCAAATGGTAGTTAATGGTTTAAACAAAATGAACGGATAAAGCAGAATGGCAACACAGTAATATACAGCCAATGGGGGTGAAAACAGGAAGGATGAATAAACAAATATGTCAAGCGGGGCACAGTGACACAGTGAACATAACGGTATTGGGATGGGAGTGTGCAGAGAGAGCAAGGGCAGACATAACAACAGTCCATGTGGGATGGGGCGAATGGGAGGGATATCATGGGGCTATACAAAGAACAGTCCAATGCTCAACGCCACAGCCAGGGTATGTCTGCCTCAGTCACCACACCTCAACCACCAGTGCCCTTGTTGTCACCAGATGCCTCCTGGACAGGCAGATGTGGACTGCCAGGCATGTGATAATGTGCAGCATCAGGTACTGCAGCTGTACCATACCACCTCCCAGGATTCCCACACTTCGTCAACCTCTCCCTGGCCCTGGATGATCTATGCAAGGGAAACACAGAACAGCCACTGAGTGACAGGTCCCATACAGAAAATGGTCACCACCCCTACCCAGGGCTGTGTGTGTAGGGTCCTGAGGCTGGACACACCCATGGATGTGGCCGCCAATAACATGAGCACAGTGGACACTCACAGCAGCCCAGGACACTGACCACTCATGGACTGTGCAGGTCACCAGGGAGTACCTAGCACTGTCACATGTGCAGAAACACCCCACAGCAAGGGACTGATGCTCCCAGGTGCAATGCTCAAGCCTGCCGATCAGCAGCTGCATGTGTGCAGTGTGGATCAAACACAGCCACCACCAGTGACAGCAACAGAGTACCACCACACAGATGCCATGCACACCATGGGACTACCACATGCTGCTGACCTACATCGGCAACAGTGACAGTGAATCAGCACACACTCAAGCACTGCATGCAGGCATTGCCCTGCTATGTGTACTGGCCCCCTCCAACACCCATCGCCAGCAACCATTGTGAACTGCATATCGCACACACTCACCTACTGCCTGTTCTGTTGGCCCAGCCGCTGCACCATCGGCTGGCTGCCTGCACTGTCTATTGGCCTCAGCCCTGGCCCACCTGTGTGCCTCCGGCCCTGGGAAGGAAACACATAGAAAAAGGACAATGAGAAGCATGCGAACAACAGACACCCAGCCCCCTGTCCAAGCAGGCCTGACATGGTACACCGCCATGCAGAGTGCCATGCTGGGACCTGGGCCCACAAGATGGGCCCAATGTTGAGGGCCACTGGAACAGTGCAACAGAGGGTCACACAGAGCTCAGTGTGGCCTCATCACAGTACCCACACACCCAAACAGGGATGGCCAGCCCTGTGTGTAGGTGCCCACACACCACCTTCACACCCCGATGCACCAGGCATGGTCATAGTTAGCTTGCACCATGCATGGACACACGTACCTGGTTGTGGGACTGCACCACAGTGGGCATGGTCCTGCACTCTCCACAGCCACTCCAGATCACAGTGACACAGGTCACCATAGCAGTGATGGCACTGTTCCCCCATCCTGGGCACACCAGTGCACCTCTCCTGGCCCTCAGCCACACAGGCCCACACCCGGGACCGTTCCTCTTGTAGGTCCCCTTCACTGAACAATTGGTCTTCCAATGGGGCAACCACTGCAATCAGGTTTGCAATCTCGACCTCGCTCCAGTTCCTAGCCCAACATCCAACACCCCCAGCACGTGCCATGATAACTGTGCAGTACACAGGCCTGACTGAGAAATGTGGCACTTAACCATGACCCTCATTGCACTGCTGCACCTGTTGCAAAACAGGAATGCACAGCATGCCATTGCACAGCACGTAAATGCGCAATAGACACCCACCATTGGGGCCGGTAACGCAGTCCCACACACGCGCAAAGCTGGAAGTGTGGGTGGGAGACTGAGGTCACATCCACAATCCACGTACGCACAAGGGTGTGTATATACCATCTTGTGAAGGTCATGCATTGCCACATGTACTGCACACCAATGGTGCAATGACCGCACATGCGCAGCACATGCCAATGGCGCTGCAGGGCCAGATGTGCAATGAGGATGACATGGACAACACTGCTGCATGCACAGCACATTCAGATGCACGATACACTGACATGGACAGAGCTCAGCAATCCATGCACATGACAAGTGCAGTACTGCGTAGTGCGCATGCACAACGAATGCACCTGTGAATTGCTCCAGAGCATGCATGTTGTGCAAGACACACGGCCAGATATTCAAAAGGGTTGCACCATGTGCAATAGGGTTGCACCTGCGCAAGTCCGAACTTGCTCCATTCTGCGATATTCAGCAGGAGGCAGTTGCGCCACTGAAAACAGGCTGAGCGACAGCGCAATGCAAATGAATGCATGCTGAACTGGTGGGGGAGGAACCATGCATAAACTGCACAGCCTGATATTCAGCCGGGCTGTGCAGAGTTGTGCAGGCGCAACCCCCAACCTGCGCCTGCACAACTTTGAGCCAAAAAAACTTAAGTTGAGGGCCACCCACAGGTGAGCTGCTGCATTGCAGGGCACAACACAGCAGCTGTCACCTGTGGCTGGCCCTCAACCCTCCCTGTGCCCCCCTCATACCTCTCAACTGTCCCTGATTTTCAGGGACATCCCTGATTATGCCTCAGAATTTGTCTCTGTCCCTCATAACAATTGTATTTTTGTGACAGAACACTGGGGATTGTAAGCATAAAATAATGTTAAATACTAAGTTACAGATTCCTTCCTATTCAGAAAATGCATCTTACATAAATCCCCCCTAATTCTATCAGCTTTCTGAGTGTATACTACCAAATCTTAAGATGTGTCCCTGATATGGGGTCTGTGTCCCTGATATTTTAATGTCTTGTCCCTGATTTATGAGACGAGAGGTTGAGAGGTATGCCCGCCCCCCTGCAGCCCGACCGCAGGCTGCATTAGTTAAAACAACCCCCGCAGCCCGATCGCGGGCATAGTTTTAACCCCCACCAGCCCGATCGCGGGCAGCAATGTATCTCCCCTCCCAAACACAGCCCTGGTGGTCCAGTGGACCGTAGATCGATTGCGGGATGTAATCATTAAACTCCCCTCCCAAACACATCCCTGGTGGTCTAGTGGACCGTAGATCGATCGCGGGATGTAATCATTAACCCCAAACGCATAGCCCTGGTGGTCAGTGGACGAAACTCCCGATCACGGGATGTAATTATTAAACACCCCCAGCACATCCCTGGTGCCTGGTGTCCCCCACCCACCCATGAAGCCCCACCGCCCGCTCCCCCGGCGGCGGCGGCATCCCACCTGCCTGCCGCCCCGCCATCCGCCCGACTGACTGCGGTGGGGCTGCGCCCATTGGTGCAGAGCAGAGCCAATGGTGCAGCCCATCACAGGGCGCCAGGCGCAAGTCCTCGGGGATCGGCACACCGTATGCTAATGACATGCAAATGGGGCAATAATCAGATGCAAATGGCCCCTGCACCTTGCATAATTATGGCCCCATTTGCATGTCACCTTTTGACTACTCGAATTTTGCGCGTAGGCGCCAATGGTACTTCGCCACCGCCAAGTTGAATGCTCCACTCTGACAACTGCGGTGGCGCAAGTTCCACTGCGCCATGCACATTGGCTGTGGCCAGGGGTGATATTCAAAGGTTGCTCAATAGCGCAACTCCTTTGAATATCGACCGGGCCACACCCCTGTGCAACTATTTTGCGCAGCGCAAGGGTTTGCGCCTAAGAAGAACGCAGTTTGAATATCTGGCCCACAGTCTTTTGTGTATGGAGCAATTCTGCAATATTCAGCCAGGATATGCAAATAGCCTCATGAGCCAATGCTAGGCATGAGTGAGCATATTAGCATCTCATTACTGGTTGCTCCCAAGCTCATTTGCATGGGTTGAGCCATAAAAGTGACACCACACAGCACTGGCCACTGACAGGTATTGCAGCCTTTAAGGTAGTTGTGATGATATTTTGATCTCTGACTATTGTATTGCAATGCCAAATTTCAATGTTGCACAGCAACAGGGAACATAAACAAGCAGCTCATTGGTGCACCATTACTGTTCACAGGAAGCAGAATGTCGGAATTGGAGGGTGCTGAGGAGCAGGGGCCTGCCAGGAAGCACAGGCCAAACTTCACCAAAGATGAGAAGCAGGCCCTGTTTGAGGCCTACCTTGAGAGGGAGGAACTCCTGAGTGGGGCAACAGGAATGGCCCAGTGGATGGGATGAGGTGGTGACATATGTCAATACCCATGGACTCCACAGGAGTGCAAGAAGAAGATGGGCACTAACAGACGAAGTATTAAGGAGAAAATAGCTGCCTCAGCGCATCACACAACAGGATGGGTGGCGGACCATCCACAGCACCAGTCCTCTCGGTGGAGGAGGAGCTGGTGGCAGCCACCATCAGCAGGGAAGCTGTTGAGGTTGTCCCTGGGGGTGGGTTCCAGACAGGAGGCATCCCTTCACAGCACTGTGAGTACACCGGCGGGGGGGGGGGACTGGTGTGCCATGTACACTGCAGGGGTGCATGTATTCTGTACCTGTTGCATCTTAGTTTTGTGCACCACCTGCACAGCCACACTGTGGACCAACATGGTCCCCCGTGTCCTATGTGTCATCAGCATGAGGTATGTAGTGGTTGGGAATTGCAGGTTCCAGGGGGCGCACATCAAATAGCATGCCTGTCAGACATGTGTGCACTTCAGGATGTGCTGGCATGTGCACATCCACAGTGGTCACCATCAGCAGCATGTCACACTGCACAGGGCATGCACATGTGTGCTGTTTGGGGGGGCATGCCTGTCATATGCGTGCATGTGTATCGCAATGCTGTGTGCACACAGATGCAGACACATGTCCTGAGCCTCGCATGTGTCTTGTCAGTCATGGCCTGTGGTGCAGCCACCCCATATGCAGGAGAGGCCTGGCACACCTGTGGCACACATGCAGACATTGGAGGAACTTAACTCCCACTTTGCCACAGCTGGATTAGCTTTTGACTCGTCACCTTATGCTGGTGCTGCGTCGAGCCAGCATACCCCTCCCGCCACATCTAGTCCTGCACCCAGCCCCTTCCAACTGCGCGAGATAACTTATAAAGAAGTAGAAGATTCTCTTCTTAACTTAGACACCAAAAAAAGCGCAGGGGACGATGGCTTGGAAACCTTTTTCCTAAGGTCAGGCTACGCCCATCTCACTGCCCCCAATTCTCCACATCTTCAATCTTTCCATTACATCTGCTACTGTGCCGTCCTGCTGGAAATCAGCACATATCCTCCCTCTATTTAAATCTGGTGACCCATGCGATGTAAACAACTATAGGTCTATCTCCATATTGCCTATCCTTTCTAAAGTTCTCAAAAAACTGATCCATATTCAGTTAAAATCTCACTTGGAAACCTTCTCTGTCATTAACCTAGCTCAATCTGGCTTCCGGGCTAATCATAGCACAATCACTGCACTAGCAAAAGTAACCAATGATTGGATCTCTGCTATAGATGCTAAGAAGGTAACTGGTGAAGTCTTTTTGGACCTCAGCAAAGCTTTTGATACTGTTGATCACAAACTATTAGTAAATTGCCTTGCAAAGTTGGGTGCCACATACCATACCACCCAGTGGTTCTCTAGCTACCTAACTGGAAGATTCCAAAAAGTAAAGGCGGAAGGCTTTTTTTCTGCTGCCTTGCCAGTTGCAAGAGGAGTCCCCCAAGGATCCATCTTAGGCCCTATCTTGTTTTCTCTGTACATTAATGACTTAGATGCTAACATATCTATGTCCAATCTGCACTTTTTTGCAGATGATACTGTGTTGTATACTTCTGGCTCATCGTTATCTGAAGTCAAGAGAGTGCTTCAAGCAGACTTCGCACAACTTGAGCATAATCTAATAAAGGCAAAGCTTCTGCTCAATGCTAAGAAGACTAAAGCGATGATATTCTCCTGCAGTGCTGTCTCAGGCCCCCCCAATACCCTTGCCCAAGACTTCATTGTCACCACGCTAAACGAGCCTCTGGAAGTTGTAACCAAATTTAAATATCTAGGTATCTGGATCGACAATAAATTATCTTTCAGTGACCACGTCGAAGATGTCTCTAGAAGGTTAAAAGCAAGGTTAGGTTTCTTCTACAGAAATAGGCCCCTTTTCCCCCTTGAAACTCGAAACAAGCTTGTACAGGCCACTTTTCTCCCCCTACTCAACTATGGCGATGTAATCTGTTCCTCCACCACTCTTGCAAATCTAAGTAAACTGGACATCCTTTATCACCATGCGTTACGGTTCATTACCAACTCCCCTTACCGTTCGCACCACTGTGACTTATATGCAGCTGTTGGTTGGACATCCCTTACTACTAGACGCCTGCTTCATGCTGGGCTGTAGACTCTTAAACTGCTCCTGCAGAAATTGCCAAGCTATCTCTCTTCCCTTATTAGTATCTCACATAGTGCATACCGTTAAGAAAATCTGACTTTATTATGCTAGACATACCAAGGACGCAGACTTCCTTTGGTAAACGTGCTATTGCATATGCCCTTCCCTCCATCTGGAACCAATTACAAACCGTACTGAAACTAACTAGCACAGTTTCAATAAACTTCTACAAATCGCTAAGTTCAGCCAAAATAAAAGACACCTGTAACTGTCATTAAGTCTCTTCCTTCCCCATGTGTGCCATATTTATCCACTGGTAAGGTATAATTGATTTGTCATATTAACTGCTTTCCCTTCTCCTTCCACTCCTGGCTTTATCTTTGCTTACGCTCCACTGCTACTCTATCAAATCACTCCTCCCTCCCATATCAGTTGTTGACTGTTGTTTGTTCTAGCTGCCAAAATACTGTATATGTATTGCACACACCAGTCATCATGTTTCATTTATCAGTATGTAATCTGTAAGTCGCTTCCCTGTCTCATATCAATGTTTACCACCTGCGTTCACCTATGTGGTACCCTTGTATGTATATCCAGCCTGTATCATGTAACGTGCATTTCATGTATATACTGTTATTACCTATCTGTGTTTGTACTTTAAGTGTTTATGTCACAGGACCTCCTTGTGAATGAGCTTGCTCAATGGAGTTTTCCTGCAATAAACTTGAAACTTGAACTTGAACTTGAAACTTGAACATTGAACAGTACACCAGACTACCTGCACTACATCTACAACATAGTTAACACTAACCATTTTGTCTTTCAGCTCCATCATGCCTCAGGGGTGCTGTGCAGGACGAGACTGGCAACGTAGCACAGGAAGATGCCGTGCCATCCACTTTGACCGGCATTGTGGACACTGCCAGGGGGCACCATACCAGTCTGGGATTGGTGGATTTCCTTGGACTGGAGGATGAGGATCCACTGGCTGACCTCCTTCTCCAGGACAACCTACCTGTGCTTGTGCCAGCAACACAGGATGATGATGAGTATGACAGTGATGATGATCTCACCCTGATCTTGGGTTGCACCAGTATCAATGCCCCTCCTTGAGGTCAGGTATTGACACAGGCAGAAGCAGGTAGCCCTGGCAGCCCAGTGAACACGCAGGCCCCCCTTGCCTGCCCGGTGGCATGTGGCACTGCTGCTGGTGTTGGCAGGGGACAGGCCACAGGTGTGGTCACTGATGCCACTGGACAGGTCCAGCAGGCTGCCGTTGTGCAGCAACAGCCTATGGGGGACACTGTGCAGCAATCCCCAGGGGCTGCTGTTGCCACCTGGAATCAGTCCCTGCCCCATGCGCAGTCCCCTGTGCAGCACTCCCAGTTGAGAGATGTTGCATGGCATGCCACCACCCCTCCAGCCTGTTGATGTCAGGACCATGATACACCCGGTGCAGACAGGCTGGATGAGTATATCAGGCTGCTGTGGGATTTCCCCGGCCAACCAAGCAATGCTCGGGGCAGAGATACATGTGCTGCAGGTTGAGGTGTGTCAACTAGCTGAGCGCGGGGCCATGGGACATGCACAGCTGATTAGTGAGATCTAGCAACTGTGGGAGGCCAAAACCACATCGCTGGACTGCATTGCAGAGACCATCGCTGCAGGCTTTGCAGCATTGGCATCAACTGGTCACAGCAGGGCATGCAGGACTCCCCATAGTGCAATGTCTACACCAAGGACTCGGCGTTTGGTGATCCTATCGAGGCTGATGCCACCCACTGCCATGCCCATCCCTGCCATGCCCAGCAGTAGTTTGTTTGCCAGTTTGTACACACCCATGAGAACCTGGTCACGTTCTCAGGTCTCTACCCCCATTAATGCGTTGACACCACCTGTGGCTGTTGAGCAGCCTGTGGCTGCCACACAGTCAAGGCGGGGCTGCCCACTTGGCCATGGCGATCACGGTTCTACATGGTAGTCCTGATGGGTGCACTGCCCCATCCAGTCTCCTGCTGCTGTTGCCAGTTGCACACATGTCTGGCCATGGCCAGGTTTGCATGCTGTGGCACACCTGTGGCCTGGGTCATGTGCAACATGTGTGTGGGTAGTTTTGCTGGACCATGTGGCATGGGCATGATGAGTGCAGCACTGTGTTGGCATTGCCTGTGTGCCAGCACTTACCCTCTGATCCATGCCACAGCTTGCTGTACTACTAAGTGTGTGTCCCTATCCGTGGCTTCACTGTCATGTGTGTCCCACCTGGTGCTGTGTGCCCTGCTGTTCACCCTGTGGCAGTACTGCTGCATGTGCCTGCCTGTGAGTGTCCACATGGGTATACAGCACATGGCACCTGGGTGGTCAGGTCTGTATCTGTTGTTCCATGCCGGTGTGGGTGTGTGTGTGTGTGCATGCGTGTGTGTCCACCTGTGTGGTGGTGTGTGTTCATGTGTCCCTGCATGCATCTCCATGCATCTGTGTGTGTGTGTGTGGTGCTGTGCATGCCCTGCTTCCCTGTGTGGTACTCACCTGTGATTCCCATGGTGCTCCTCACTAATGGGGTTCCTTTGCCTCCTGGCACATGCAGCCAGTCTTTGGTCCCTCCTCTCCATTGCTGGCTGCACACCCCCATCTGGCTGGTCCTCCTCCTCCTCATCATCTTCATCTGTACTGTTGCCATCATCCACCTGGACAGGTATCCCATGGTCAATGGCCATCTTGTGCAGCATACAACAGGCCAGGAATATGCCACAGGCTTTTGCAGAGCTGTATTGTAGGGCACCACCAGATCTGTCTAGGCAATGGAAACACATCTTGAACATGCTAAAGATATGCTCTATGATGTTGCGTGTGGTGATGTGTGCCTCATTGTAATGCTCCTCAGCACCATTGCTGGTTCGCCGTACGGGGATGAGCAGCCAGGGTCAGAGGGGATACACACTGTCACCTGTGGGGAAAACACATGTGTTGGTTACTGCCTGTCTTTACTGGTTTCCACTCCCCCCTTCCAGATCACACTGCCACTTTGTGCCCTGGCCAATGCTCCCCATGCATGGCTGCTACCATTCCTGGCTCGCCATGTGGGTTCTACGTGCCTGTGCCCCTATGTCCATGCTTCCCTGCACTGTTGCCATCCTCTATTTCCAGACCTGTCTCCTCTCCCAGCACTGTCCTCATTCTCCACCTCCCCATCCTGCTGCTGTGTGGTGTACTGCATGGCTGCTAGTTTCACCTCTTCCCAGTCCCTACTCACCAACTATGTGCCCCGTGGGGAACATCCCACTCTCAAATCACTGGCACAGGATGAAGTGGTGCTATATAAATACATCATGTGTGCTCCCAGGGTGCATGAAGCACACATTGATGATATGCTCAGTGGCATTGCACACCACCTGGCAGTTGATGGAGTGGTATCCCTTCCTGTTCATTTATACAGCACCTATCAGGCCAGGTGGTGCGTGTATGGCCACATGGGTGCTGTCAATGGCCCCTATCATGCCTGGCATGCATGCCACCCTGTGGAATTCCTGCATGTTGGGTGTACACTCTGCCTGAGTGCTTGGGAATTCTATCTACTCCAAAGTATGTGGCAGCAGAGCATTGATGACCTGGGTGAGGAGGCGGGACCTGGCTGACTGTGATATGCCAGCAGTGGCACCCACTGTTTTCTGGAAGGTGCATGTGGCAAGCAGGCACATTACTGCTGTCACCTTGGTCTCCAACATCATGGCATGACTCCTTCTGGTGGGTGTCTGCAGCTTGTCATGGCACAGCTCACAGAGCTGACTCAGAATTGCCCTGTTGAGATGGTACCAGTCCACTATCTCTATATGACTATAGTTCTCAAATGTGAGCCAGGCACGGTACCATCTCTGTTGGGCATACCACCAATGGGCCCTTCCTTGGCCATGTTGTTGTTCCTCCCTCCTTCTCACCCCACTCATTAATTGTTCCATCAGGAATGGTGCTGCGTCCATTGCACTGGCTCGCCTGTTTTGAGCCTGTGCTGTGTGTGCGGCTGAGCCTCTTTCTTTTATGCTCAACTTTGTGTGGCACAATCTGTGACTTGCTCCACAGTTGCACCATGTGTTTCGGCTGAATATGCCATTGCGCCACATATTCATGGTCACGCCCCCTATACTTGTGCAGCATACATTACTGTTGTGCAGCGGCGCATCCGGAATTGCGCTGTGCAATACTGCTGTTTGAATATGGCTCTGGGGTGTATTTCTATAGTTGTGCCAGTGCATTTTGATTGCACCATGCACAATTCCTTTGAATATCTAGCTCTTGGTATTTATGCTGATGTAGAAAAATGTTTTATTATATTTATTAATCATTTTCCAAAATATTCTTTCCCCCCTCCCTTACCCCCCTAACTCCACTTCTTCTCTTTTGCTTTTACGTCCTCTCCTCTCTTCTCTCCCTCTCATTACCCTTTGGTTTGGATATGTTGATATCATATTTATCATTATTATAATGTGTTACTGTCTGTGTGTATTAGAGTTTGGTATAATGCTAGTAGTCATAATAAGTAAAACATGTGAAGCATTGTCACTTTAAATTGCACCAGATTTAAGTAGGTATGTGTTTGATTGCTAGCCACACCTTGAGAAAGAGTAGTCTGTGCTTGAAAATGTTTGGCAGTGTGAGGTGGTGCAGCTCCTTTTTAATTGCATAAAAGTGTGTTATTTTGAATCAGACACTTTAGTGTCTAAGGTCCTTAATTTCTGCATTTAGCTTGAGCTCTGCTACTGTTTGGACTGGAATTCCCCCGCTATCTAGATCAGTTTCAGTCTTATGCATGTCAGTGCTGATTTAAATGAGGTGGCTCGTGTGGCAATCCCCCCCCCCCCGATGTCCCTCGGAGCCTGAAATGAAGAAAATGGTCTCTCAATGTCTTTTTTAATCTGTAAAAATGTGTGTAGACAGTGCACTGCTGTGTTATATTGGAATATATTGTATATGCTTATATGTGTACAGTACATGTATTAGTTAGTGTGTGTATATCACAGCAATTAGAAAGTGTAGTTTGGTGGCTCAGTGGTTAGTGCAAAAATTGCAAGTCTACATTCCCCTGCTATTTAGATCAGTTTCAGTCTTATGCATGTCACTGTTGATTTAAATGAGGTGTCTAGTGGCAACCCCCCACCTTCCAATGTCCCTCAGAGCCTGAAAAGAAAAGAAAATGGCCCCTCAATGTCTTTTTTTAGTCTGTAAAACTGTGTGTAGACAGTGCTCTGCTGTGTAACACTGCAATATATATGCATATATGTATTAGTCAGAGTGTGTGTGCATCACAGCAATTAGAAAGTGCAGTTAGGTGGCTCAGTGGTTAGTGTAAAAATTGCTAGTTTACACATTTCTCACTGCCCACAATGCCATTCTTTTGTAGCCGTATTGGCACTTGCTAGAGTTTGTTTACATAGGAGAAGCTGATTATAATTTGTTGTTATTACCTGTGGGTTGTAACTGTGTATACGTTCCAGCTTCTCAGCTCTATAACTTGCACTCCCTCAGGCGCATAGCAGACTCCACAAGTGCTGTCAGTAACTACGCAAAATAAACTGAACTGGATTTGAAATACTGTGTCTCTGTATTTACTTTCTGAATAAACTCACCTCACAGGGTCAGTCTACCAGTCACCGCCTATCCAAGAGCAGAATTAAAAAACAGAGACACAGCAACATGATTTCTCGCCTCTCTTTTTTTCTATAGAACCATGACCCCCCCCAATTTACATATCTCAGTGGCAACCTTAGACCACAGCTGATCTAAAGTGCAAGAAATCATATTTCTTTTTTTTTATTAAATAAACTTTATTAAAGTTTTATAACATGGTACACATACAATGTACCATGAACATGTAAAAGTTAAGCAAAAAATACATAGGCATTTGACCTCCCACCCCAACCTAATCCCTGCCATCCCAACCCCCCAAAAAGGGAAAATTCAACCTGCCAAAAAGGGGAACCAGACTATATATCATCAGAGTAGGGTGGAGACTGGGTATTCTGTTGCTTTGAGGTTATAAAGCCAAATGGGGTAAAACCTTTAAAATTAGACAGTCTGCAACATGCGAATCAGAAGGTGTGATTTACTTTGCAACCTCTGGATGTGGAGCATTTTACATAGGAAAGACAAACAGAAGTTGCAGATTGAGGGTAAATGAACATCAGCGAGCTATCAATACAAATAATTTAAAGTATGCAACAGCTTTACATGTCAATAAATCTGGAAATCCTAAGAAACTTGTTTTTACTTTTAGAATTATAGATAAAGTGAATTGGAGTCCGGGGGGTGGGGGTGGGATTATAACACCTTAGTTTTACGTAGGGAAGCCTTTTGGATTTATAACCTCAAAGCAACAGAATACCCAGGCTTAAATGCAGCTTTTGACTTAAAACCTTTCCTGAAAAAATGTTGAAAATATAATTAAATACAATACAATGCCCTAGCTGTCTGAGCATGTATAAAAACTTGCTATAAACTGAATATTAATGGCTTGGGTTTAATTGCAATGTCTTGTTATACTTCTTTTATTGGATATCCTCTCCTCTCTTCTCCTCTCCTTTAGAGAGTTTTTCATTGATGTTTATGGAAGGTAACTAGTGCTTAACATGGAAAGCCAATAATGGAGTTAATCGTCATGTAAATTCTGGTCTTATGTAGTTTGTCTTGTTGTGATATAAGTGTGTGACGCCATGTTGCCTATTTACATGTTAGAATGTTTAACACAGGTAATTAATATCTTTGATGAAGGACCACGAGTCTGAAACGTGTCAGGTATTTACCCATTTGGCCTTGTGGCTAAATAAAATTATGGCTGTTTAACTTTTGGTGATGGCATTTTTAATTACAAGAGGTGGTGTGTGCCCCGTTGTTTACTGGTTTATTTCTATTTTTACCGTGAGCACTCCAACCATGTGCAAGTTCCTTTATGTATGTGTACCAATGAGGGTGTCCCTTAAGGGTTTAGGTACAGTAACACTGCCAGTTTCAAATAGGGAAGGGCTTGTAAAGTAAGTCTGTGTTTTAAGCACAAATCAGTCTCTATTTGCCACCAAAGAGGTACGTAGGAAGGGGGGGTGCCCCTTCTCCCCAATTATTCAATGAAAATATTTCACCCCCTGGGCTGCATGGAAATAGAAAAAAAAGTCCGGGGCACCCAGGCCTCTGAATGCTTGGGAAGCACCAGCCTGAGATAGCAGAGCCTTGGTCTATGACCCTTCCAATGAAAGGTAGTTAGAATTGCATGACGATCTTGGAACCGGCACCAGGGAAGTTTAACTGTTAGCTTATTCATGGGATACAGAATCTTGGACAGGATGGTCATCTTAAGAATACTGACTCGGTCCCAAAAAGAAATAGGCAGCCAAGACCACCTATCAGGGTCAGCTTTAATATTCTGAAGAGGATCCATAAAATTGCTACAGATCATCTTAGCTGTAGAAGTAGTGAGATGAATGCCAAGGTAAGTTAAAGTTAAGGATGTCCATCTGAGACCCATCCCCTTGAAATCGCTCTTTCTAGTATAAACATTTAATGATAAGATCTGGGTTTTCTTAATATTAAGTTTGTAAAGAGGGACCATGCCAAAGTTGTGTATTTCATCCAAAGCGTGTGCAAGAGAAGTGGCTAGGTTCATTAAGTGTAAAAGAATATTATCAGCATACACGGATATCTTATATTGCTGGGGCCCAATATGCACATCCTGGATTGATGGGTTATGTTTTATGCACCAGATCAGGGGCTCAAGGTATAAGTTAAATAAAAAAAGGGGTGAGTGGACAACCCTGGCATGTAACATTGCGAAGAGGAAAGGAGGATGAAAGAACCTGGTTACAACGGACCCGTGCTGTGGGATGTGAATATAATAGTTTCACCCAGTGAAGAAAGGTCTCATGCATGCCAAAATACTTGAGTGTCTGGAAAAATATTGCCAGGACACCCTATCAAACTCTTTTTCTGTATCCACAGAGGCCAGTGCCACTGGAGTCATGGCATCCCTGGACATGGAAATGAGATGTAGTTTCCACAGATGATCTGCAGAAAGTCGGCTGGTCATGAAACCAACTTGCTCAGGGCTGATCAAGTTAGACCAAACATGCTATAGTCAAAGGGCTAGGGCTTTTGCCAACATTTTCAAATTAACGTTTAGCAAAGAAATAGGTCTGTAATTCAATACTGTAGCCAGATCCATACCAGGCAAGGCGAAACTGAAATGAAAGCTTCTTGCATGGAGGCATTCAGATCCTCACTAGTGCGGGCCTCTAGATAAACCTCCAACAAATGCAGCAGTAACTCCTGAAAACATTTTATAAAAAGAAAGAGAAAATCCGTCGGGACCCAGGGCTTTGTCTGAAGCCATTGATTGCAATGCTCCCTGTAGTTCAGAGACAATAAGAGGCTGCACAAGAAAATCCTGCTCTCCCTGGCTGAGGCGGGGTAAATTACTTTGAGTTAAATAAAGATCTGTTACCTGTGGACCTGAAACCTGGTTGCCTAGGCTATAGAGAGCACTGTAATAGGCCTGAAATTCCTCTGCTATCTGTCTGGAGTGGGTGATAGGATGTGGGGACTCAGATGTACAGTAGTTAAGTGTTTAATCGTGCAAGAGGCTACCTGCTGTTTAAGACGTAGTGCCAAGAGCTTGCCCACATTTTCACCCGTAGAGACATAGGTAGTTTTAGATTTGAACAACGCAAGTTCTGCTTGAGCTCTATTGAGTTAATGGTAGCGCTCTCTAACAGTGTGCAATTGTAAGGCCACCAGCTCGGAATAGGCAGAAGCCAACTGAAGCTCCAGGGACCAGATCTGTTGTGAAAGATCCTGTGACTGGACCAAAGCTGTTTCTGAGTGTGACAGTGTGGAATAGGACCCTGTCCCATTTGTTGGAGAAAGTGTTTAAATGCAAGGATCTGTCTTTTTCTGTCTCTTCTCTGTCTGGTTATGCAACCAAATTTTCCTGTGAGACTTCGGATTTGATCACCCCAACAATCTCGCAATTATTTGCCCCTCACTGTATCTCAGTCCTATCTTGCTATCTGTATTTTCCTCCCTTGCATATCTGCTGATATAAAAATATGTGCAAATCATTGTATGAAAATGTAACTGATAATGGGATCACGTTTGTTTAGAAAATATATAGTGTTACTGTTGAAATATATATAATTATATTTTGAGATGACTGCAGAAAGCTATTGCAAACTCTAGAGCTTACTTGAGTGCAAATCTTCCAGCCTTTTGCAAAAGCTGCAGAAGAGGCCTCTCAGCTCAAGCACACTGTGTTCTAGCAGCTCCTGAATCTTATAAGAACAGAACACTTACAAAAACAGTATGCTTACTAAGAGTGGGGGTTGAAAGGACTTATAAAAGAGCTATGCTGTAACTGCAAGAAAGATTAGGAGAACAAGGGACACAGAGACTGAAAGAAAACTTTATTTTATTTTGCCTTTGTAAATAGTTACACTGAACAAGTTTATTTTATGATACTGCTAGTGTAAATAAATATTTTCTGGTGACTTCTACAACTGCTCCTGGCTTTCCTATGTTTCCTGACCTGTGCCTTGGCGACACTGAGCTTTAGTGGCAAAGTGAATGATCACACCATGAACTGCACACTTGTAAGCTGCCCACAGTGTAGCATACTGAGCTACTGTACCAGAGTTATCCTCAAAAAATCTTTGTGTAAGAGTTTGAGGTGTGTGACTATTTGTGCGTCTAAGTAAAGAATCATTCATACGCTAAATTTTGTCGAACTGAATAGTGGGCACCAACTTCAAAGTAATTTGTACCGGGGAGTGGTCTGAAAAAAGATTGGGTTGGATCTCAGCCCTAACAAGACCAACCAGTAAAGAAGTGATTAAGAAGTAATCGATTCTGGACTGAATTTTGTGGGACGAGGAAAAAAAGTAAAATCTTTAGAATGAGGATAGAGCTTACACCAAGGGTCTACCAATGAGTGAGAATCGAGTAATTCCAGTACCGCTCTCTGATTGCAGGTAAGGAAGAAGATTGGGGCCCTGACCGATCCAAATCTCCCTCCAAAAAAACATTCCAGTCTCCCGTGAGCATGCAGGGTAAGTTTGGCCACTTAAACAAAAATCCACAAATAGTTGTGGATCATTAGTATTAGAACAAGGCAAGAATTAGCTCAAAATGATCTAATGCACCCTGGACAGTTACATATCTGGCATTAGGGTCAGTAATTACTTGATGCATAACAAAATCTACCTGCTGAGCAATCAAAATAGCCACCCCTGCTTGTTTCTTGTCTTTGCCCACCCAAAAAACTTGACCCACACAATGTCATCTCAAAGAAGGTAAATCTGTGGTCAGGAGGTTGGTTTCCTGCAGAAAAGCCACCGTAGGGCTGTATTTAAGAAGGTAGGTACAAATTAAGGAGCGCTTCATAGGGGAATTAGCACTCCTAAAATTCCAGGATATAAAAGAATGGATCAGCATAGAAAAATGAATATAATTAGCAATTGACAAAACCTGGGCTGCCTAGGGTTCCAACCCCATTGGGGAGAAAAAAGAAATCCCTTAAGCTTAATTGGTCAGATAACAAATCACTGCTGGCACATGAATAAACAGTAATGCAAGTTCCCTTCCACACAACACAAAGTGATTATTCCCAAAAACCAATAACCCCCTTCCCCAACCCCTTCCAAATCCACCCTCCCATCCAAAGATACCAAAAACATTGGAAAAAGTAACACTGAAAGGTAGAAACATCCCATACCCCTAAATACATCCCTCTCCACCCCCTCCACCTCCTCCAAATCACTACCGGAGTATCATCATAGGTAGCTACCACAAGGGTATTACGAGCAGGTCACCACACTATGAGTGTACCATAGCACCTCTCTAGAAAAAAAGGGGGGGAGGCCATGTAATAAAAGAAAGAACTAACAAGAACTATCCATACTTCTCCAATAACAAACTGTCAGCGCTACTACAACAGCCAGTAGGACAAAACACTAACTGCTAAAGCAAACCAAAGAGACAAACAAAAAAAGCAAGAGGGGAAAGGAGAAGTCCCTCAGGCTAAAATGGTGAGACAAGCCAGTGCCCAAAAAAGGGTCAAGAAACTCTTCATACAGCTGAACATTGAAACTACCGGTAAGAAATAAAGGTAAAAGTGAGCAAATACCCAGCCATGAGTTCAAGCTAAATAACTACCAAGGTAAGAAAGTGAAACAAGGACGGTATCCAGGTGGCGCCCAAGCATTGAACAAAAATAAGGTCAGAAAAAGAAAAAGAACAAAAATAGTGAAACAAATGGGAGAAAGGAACAGACAAAGAGGAACAGTGCAAGAAGAGAGGGCAATTTGAGTAATAGAAAAGCATGAACAAAGGCAAAATGTACCGAGGAAAAGACTAGAAAAGGGAGAAAGTGTATGAAGAACAGAGGAGACTCTGAAAGTACAGGCGTAACCATGTGAGCTCAGTACCTCTTGAACATGCGAACAGTCGAGACGGGCCATAATGAAGCAGAACTAAAACAAAAAGAAACTCTAGGCTAGGGCCACAGCAAGAAAAAGTTAAAAGAAAAGAAAAACCAAACCAATTAACTGAAGCGCTAAACAAAAAAAAAATCTCTGACCAAAGGAAAACTAAATACTATAGTAATCGACACCAAGACAATGGTCATTCATAAATTTGCATGTACAGTGAGACAAGCCACGACCCATAAACAATTAATGTTCAACTAGGAGAAAGAAGTCCACGCAATATGCAAAATAGAACCAACATAACTAGTCCAAGCAAAGTAAAGTTAACCTCCTCCTCTAACTACAGGGCAGATGTCCTGTTATTATACTGTAGACTCCAGGAAAGAAAAAAGAAAAATTAATGATGCAGCTTGCCAGCTGAAGTAGATGCTGATGTTGGTTTGGAGAATAAGTCCCGGAGCTAATATGGCAGATTTTGAGTAGCACAATTCACAGAGTTGAAAGAGAATATGGAAGCTGGAGAACCAGTTTGGCTGGAAACTGATTTGGAATTTGATTCCTCCCTGATGCAGCCCTTTTTTTGATCTCCCTATATGCCAGTTGCTTTGCTCTGACATGCTGACTCACATCGTTAAGGATAAAAAAGTGGTGCTGTTGCCAGTATAGGGCTGGTTGCAAACAGGCTGCTTGTTGGATTTTAATTTTGTCCTAAAAATTCAACAGCCTGTAGGTCAGGCTGAGGGTGGAGAGCTTGGTAGGCTATTTTAATAGCGTTGGCAGATTCACCATCTGGCGGCCCAGCAATTTGGCAGAACAGGGTGTTCAGGAATGAGAGATGGTTAGATTGTTCAGCACCCTCTGGTATACCATTGATAAGCAGATTATTCCATCGAGACCTATTCTCCAAGTCGTCAATTCTTTCTTCCATTTTTCCAAGTCGCTGTCTAAGGGCCATCAAGTCTCTCTCCTCCATATGCACCCTATCTTTGAGTGAACTCACCCCCACCTCCACATTTCCAGTGTGAGTGGTGAGGGAAGCAAGCGAGCGAGCCATGAATGGATTTAGCATCGGAGACTAAGTCTGTCAGGATAGCCTTAATTGAGGCAAATTTGAGCATGTAAATATCTGATTCTGCATCTTGCAGTTGCTCAGGGATGTCCAGGAGTGTACTGGTTCCGTAGTCAATTTTATGGCATTTCAGAGGCTTCTGCTGCTTGGGGCTCAGAGGAGAAGCAGGGAGTGGCATCATCTCCATGAGTGTGGTGTCCTCCATCCAAAACCAGAAAAAATAAAATTGCTGGAGTCTGAAGCTAGGACCTGTAAAACGCTATCCTCCACAGGTAAAAGCTGGGTGGGAGAGATAGTGTTGGGAGAAGTGCAAATAATAAGGTAACCCACATCGGAGCAGATTTTTCTTGCTACCACCATCATAGCCGCTGCACCAGAAGTCCAAAATTGCATTTCTAAAGTGCAAAACATTGAAATGTATTGTGTTGAATGTATGACAGTGTTTACAGAGTTGCCTGTAAAAGTTGATGAATTAAATAAAACTTCGTCACATTTTTGGTTTTCACTATTTTATTTCCACTACTGCAGCTGGAAAAAAGCAGTCCCCAGTAACTACATAAAACAACGCATGGGGAGGAGTTCCTAACTCAAATTTTGTACACACCTTCAATGTGGGATGCTTCGACCTTGAGGTTTATTTAGCATCCCACACCTTGTGTGTGCATAAAATTCTCATTATGCACTGTTCTCCATGCATTATTTATATATGACTACTGGCCAGCATTTCTAATAGATATATAACCAGTTTGTAATTTTTGGTTACCACTGGTCATGTATAACTGTGAGCTGTCATTTAAAGTCACACTGCTTGAGCCATGAGCCCAGTAGCACAATTGCTTCTTGTTTCACACAGTTTAGTGTCTCTTACGGAGAAGCAGCTGAATTTTTTCTGCAAATTGCTTTATTCCCATGGTCAGAATGGGAAGGATCTCTCAGTCCTGTCCCCGTTCCCACTGTCCAGCAACCACCTTAACCCAGCCTGACTGAACTCCGAGACCCCCACAGACTGTCACCCATGGTGGGGCCAAGGTGGGGAGGGCCATATTCCCCCAACCCGAGAACTCATATCCAGTGACGGGTCTGGTGGACAAAGCAATGGCGTGGGCTGTAGGGACGGCAGGCAGAATTTCATTTAGCCCACTCTGACCCTTTTCTGTGTTCTCCCTAGTTCCCCAGCTATGGCAGCATGTGGAACATTTGTGCCTGTAGGTACACACATGTCATGGACCTGCAGCATCCTCCATATAAACACTTTCCACTCAAGCTTGGCGTTACCCCCAAGGTCTTCACCTGGTGGCAGCCAAGAACTGAGATGACATGCCACCCCACCTCGGGAGAGATGAGCAGTTCAGACTCTTAATCCTCCCCCCCAGTTGACCTCCATCAACCTGTACTCGTTCTGGAACACAGCTCACTGCCGTGGAAGGAGGTGAAGGCATTCAGTGCCTCAGCCCATCATGCCACCTGGCTGGCAAAGCAGCTGCATTTTAACAGTTAAAAAACAAACAAGTTAAAGTTTACATAACTTATCTATGAGAGCCACAGTGAGTTTATATAACTGAATTGCCTCTATGTCCCGTTAAACCCCTTCCTCATTAAAAATGTTGGTCAGAAATTATAATAAAAAAAAATGCGTGGGCGTGTGTAAGACAGAATTTTATACACACCCACAGCATGGGATGCTTTTATAAACCCCTCGAACTTCGCTCTTGGGGCTTATGTAGCATCTCATACCTTGTGTATGTATACAATTCTGGTTACACCATGTACGCATGTATTATTTAAGCAATAAGGCATAAGAAGGGGTGCATTATGGTGGAATAACAGCCCACATCAAGTGAGTTGAAGCACAATGCAAAGCCAGTTGCTTCCACCACCTGGGAAGGCCTGTTAACCCACCATAATTCACCCCCTGGAGTGATTCATCATGATTATGAAATAGGTCTTTTTTAGTAAATTGGGTGTACTTTTTAATCATATTTTTGTTGAGCTACTTTCAGTCAGGCTGTTGTGCTGGGATAACAGCCCAGTTGAATGTGCTTTTTGGGCAATCAGGAGCCTGCATTTTTTCTACCCATTTCATGATCTGTATATAATTACTAGGATGAGCATTTAAACTAGCTGGGGAGGGGCTGTAAAATCAAGGGAGACAACAAATGCACCCCCCCAGATGATGAAACAGGGAGAGCTTGAGGGGAGGAGGCCCCCCAAGGTAGGAGTGCAAGAAGACAGGGGTGGGGACAAGGCAGAGAACAAGGGGGAGTATAAATCAGGAAAGCAAGAAGAGAGGAGTAAAGAAGAGAGATAACAGAGAAAGTAATAAGGGAAGAGGGGGTTGGGGAGCTTCAGGGAACAGCACAGACAGAAGAGGGGAGAAAGCAGAGAAGCAAGCAAGGAGGGAGTAAAGTATGGAGAGCCATGTGCACCACTGCTGTGTTTCTGGGAAAAAAAATTCTGGACCTGGAGGCTATCATGGAGGAGGCTAGTTTAGAACTGCTGGTCATAGCGGAGTCATGGTGCACTGATAGCCATGACTGAGATATGGACATACCAGACTTGATTCATAGACTCATAGACATGTGTCAGCAGAAAAGGACCCTCCTGGCCCATCGAATATGACCATTCCCCCCTCTATTTGTCCCTCCCCCTCCAAGATTCCCCCCTCTCCTTGACAATCCCTTGTGTTTGCCCCAGGCCTTCTTGAAACCCTCCACTGTACGGGCCCTCACCACCTCCTCCGGCACACCGTTCCAGGGCTCAGCCACTCTCTCCATGAAGTAATACTTCCTAATGTTTCCACTAAACCTTTCCCCTTCCAATCTCTATCCATGCCCCTAGTTCTTTTATCTACCTTCCCTGCAGATAAGCTCTCCCCCACTTTATTGATCCCCTTCACGTACTTGAATGTTTCATTCATATCCCTTCTCCCTTCTTGACTCCAGAGGTTACAAGTCCAGTTCCTTCAACCTCTCTTCATATGTCTTCCCACTTAGCCCATGCACCATTTTAGCAGCCCTTCTCTGCACCCTTTCCATGCAATCTATGTCTTTTAGTAGATGGGGCCTCCAGAACTGCACCCCATACTCCAGGTGTGGCCTAACCATGGAGCTGTAGAGTGGGATCGGCATCCCCCTTCTTCTGCTAGTTATCCCCCCCCCATGCACCCAGCATCCTGTTAACTTTGCCCACTGCTTTACTACACTGGGTCCCCACCCTAAGGTCATCAGTGATAATAACTCTTAGATCCTTCTCCTGCCTGGTTGCAGCCATTATCTCTCCCCTAGTGTGTATGTGGTATTTGTATTCCTCCTCCCCAAGTGCATCACTGTGCATTTCCTGGCATTGAATTTTACTACTTTTTTCCAGGAGAGACTGGGAAGGGAGGACGGGAAGTGGGGTTGCACTATATGTGAGGGAAGCAATCAAGGCTATGGAAGTACAGAGGCACCTAGAGGAAAAGAAAGGACTGGAGGTACTGTGGGTCACATTAGAGATGAGGGCTGGAGCTGCTATCTGTACAGTGGTGATATATAGACCTACACCACAGGGAGAGGAGTTGGATAAGGCACTTGGGGAAGTCATCAACAGGATGGCAAGTAATGCAAAGGTGATGCCAGTTTGTAACGTCAGTCTGCCAGATGTGGATTGGAGCCTCCAAGCTGCAGCATCGTCAAGGAGCAGGGCTATCCTTGACTCCCTACAAGGGGCTTTCCTCAGCCATCTGGTCAATGAAGCCACTATGTGACGGGGAAGTGCAGGACCTGGTGCATACAAACAGGGATGGCTTAGCAGATGTTACAGTGCACAGTCCCCTAGGCACCAGTGATCACTGTACAGTGTGGTTTAAGGTTAAGATGGGAGTAGATGCAAACCACACAAGGAAGAGGACCCTGGACTTTAGGAGGGTGGATATTAAAGAAATAGTATACTGCATCAATGACTGCCTAGTTGGGAGGGTGGAATTGCCAGGAAGGGGTGGAGGAACAGTGGGGAAAAATAAGGGGGGGGCATAATTAAGGCAACCAACCTCTGTGTGAAGGAAGTGAGTAAAAGCAGAAGGAAAACGAGACAATTATGGTACGATAGGAAGTGGCCATGGTGATGAAGGGAAAAAAAGGTGCTATTCAAAAGGTATAAGGAAATGCACAGCACAAATAAGCAGTGTCAGTGGCTCAGCAGGTAGCACACCCTCCTCTGAGGCCAGGAGATCAGAAGGCTGTGGGTTCTAGCCCCACACCAGGCACTTGGGTTAAATCCCAATACTGACACTGTAGTGCAGCATGAGGGGGGTGCTGCACTCCTGAGGTGCCATCTCTCGGATGAGACATTAAACTGAGGTCCCATCTGCCTGTTCTGGTGGTAGTTTAGGTTAATGTTAAAGATCCCATGGCACTTCTCAAAAAGAGTAAAGGAATTCGCAATGGCCAGATTTCCCCCATCCACTAAAAAAATACCCCTAACAGCTTAATCTGGTTCATCTGTATCCCCCCCCCCCCCAGGTTGTGCCTGAAAATAGGTAGAATTTGTCTAGTGCACTTACCCGGTCAACAAAAAATAATTAAATAAGAAAGGAAGATAGGGAGGTGAACGCAGTAAAACAGAGGGAAGCAGATAAGACAGGGAGGGGAGAAAAGGCACTGGGAAAGGAAAGGATAGCTGGAGTAGATAATGGGGATAAGACTTTCTTCTGGAAGGGCTAAAAGCCCATGGTTCAATGTGGGGGAATAGCTCCTCCCACATCCCTAATTTAAACCAGCCTTTTCTGAGAGAGCATTCCGAAATCAGCAGATGTCTGGTTTCCAGTCAACTGCCGAGCCGAGCCTGTGCTCAGCTCCTCTCCCATACTCCAGAGTCTAACTCCTGGGTGGTTCTGCTGGGCTTTGGTCCAGCCTGCCTGATGCTCCCTTGCTTTCCATCTCCTGGAGTCTTCACTAGCATTCGGTTGCTGCATCTGGAATGGACCTGGCAAGCAACTACTTCCTCCCTCAGGGCTATTATGCCTCAGTAACCCTATGCTGCACAGCCTTCCATATCGAGTTTCCTGCCCTGAAGCAGTCCTGTGATATTGAGGACTGCTGCCAGCTGTGCACATGATGGGACCATGTCTTACCCCCGACTCCTTCCAGGACTGCTTCCACCTCCTCCAGGCTGCATTGTCAGCCGCTGCTCCGTTGCCTTTGCCGTCACTTCCAGGGTATGACATCACCCTCGGCGCCTGACTTTCCAATCATTGAAACGGTATTTATTGGGGATCTCCCTCTCTCTTCCAACCGTACCAGTTGTCACCATCCTGGGCTGTGGAGTCTGGCAGTAGGACTCAAACATTTCATTGTACCCGTAGCACTGATGGTGCAGTTGGGGAGTGAGAAGCGGTGCCCATTATAAAGTTTGTTTTTTCCTGTTCTGGACTCAGTGTGACGTCACCCCCTGCGACCAGCATCAGGCTCCACACCAGTGCTCTGGAGCTCTGTGTAGGAGGGAGTACAACAGTCATTCAGAAATGAGTCCTGCAAGAGATGGAAAAGAAAATGTTATTGTTGGCCTGCCTACACATCTGAGAAGAGTACACTTTCAACAGAAGCATTTTCTACCAGGAGTCACTTGTCTAACTAACAATATAATGAATTGTAATCTGCCTAGGGCTCCTACCACCATTTCTGTGCAGATAACTGGAGTTAGCTTGTTGTCCATTTTGAACTGAGTGTGCCCTTCAAGGTGAATTTCCATGTTTGTTCCAAGGCTCTAGCTTTTGGCACTCCTCCAGCCTGAACCCACTTACATGCTGATTCCTGTTATTTTAGTGAAGATGCTGGAGTGTTGCAATTGAAATCTACTGTTCACTTTGCAGCTAGACATTTCACCAGGATGGCGCAATTCGTTCTGTCACAGTTGCTCTGCCATGTTTTGTGTTTGTACTACAGATCGCGTAAATCCCATTTCCATTTCATACCCTTCTTAGGGCTGTTCCTGAGTCGTGGCATTAATTCAATTTCATTCTCCTGTACTGTTTTCGATGCAGTTGGCAGCCTCCTTCTCACTAGCCATGGTTTGAGTTACCTCGGGGTGCAGAATGCTGGGGGTGTCATCCATCCCGCCTGTTTTCCACACTGACAGTCTCGGTCCCTAGCTCTGTCTCTGGGATATTGAGGGAAGTCAAACTTGTCCTGGCCGCCAGGGATTGGAGTCCATGTCTTCCAACTTCATTATATCCTCCATCCAATTCCTTCCATTCCTCTGACAGATTCCATCCCTAGCTCTGCCCATCGGGGTATCAAGAGAAGGTGGGCTTGCCCTGTCCATTAGGGATTGGAGTCCATGTCTTCCAACTTCATTATCTCCTCCATTCGATTCCTTCCATTACTCAGACAGACTCCATCACTAGCTCTGCCCATTGGGGTATTGAGCGAAGGTGGGCGAAGGTAATTGCAAATGGAGTCCACTCTGAAGAAAGAGGGGTTACTAGTGGGGTACAGCAGGGTTCAGTACTGGGTCCAGTCCTTTTTAATGTCTTCATAAGTGACATTGCAGAGGGACTGGAAGGAAAGGTATGCCTCTTTGCAGATGACACAAAGATCTGCAACAGGGTTGATACACGAGGAGGCATGGAAAAGATGAGAAGGGACATGACAAGGTTGGAGGAATGGTCAGAAGTATGGCAGCTTGGATTCAATGCAAAGAAGTGCAAAATAATGCACCTGGGAAACAAAAACCCAGAGGAACTTTACACAATGCGGGGGGAGGTAGTAACAACAACAAAAATGGAAAGGGACCTGGGGGTAATCATATCAGATGACCTTAAGGTTAGCAAGCAATATGAGAAGGCAGTAGGGAGGGCCGGGGGGATACTGGGATGTATAGGGAGAGGCATCACTAGCAGAAAACAGGAAGTTATTATCCCTCTGCACAGGCAGTTGGTGAGACCCCATCTGGAGTACTGCATCCAGTTCTGGAGACCCCGTCTCCACAAGGATATAGACAGGATGGAGGCAGTCCAAAGGAGGGCAACTAAAATGGTGCAGGGCCTGCAAGAGAAGCCATACGAGGAGAGACTAAAGGAGCTTAATATGTATACCCTTGAGGAAAGGAGGGAGAAGGGGGACATAATAGAAACTTTCAAGTACCTCAGTATAATCAACAAAGTCCAAGAGGGTAGCATCCTTCAGAAAAAGAGATGTGCAAGAACAAGGGGACACAATTTGGAGTTAGAGGGTAGATGGCCTGGGGGCAATGTGAGGAAGTATTTTTTCACAGAGAGGGTGGTGGACACATGGAACAGCCTTCCTGAGGAGGTTGTGGGGTCTAAAACTGTGGGAGAATTCAAGAATGCATGGGACAGACATAAGGCAATTCTTGTGGGGGTAGGAAGAAATAGGCTGTTGGTTAACTAGGATCTGCAGCTTATCCTGTAGGTAGAGAAATGGGCAGACTAGGTGTGCCAAGCGGTCCTTATCTGCTGTCAAAGTCTATATTTCTATGCCCTGTCTACCAGGAACTGGGGTCCACGTCTTCCAACTTCGTTCTTTGCTCCTTACACTTCATTCCAATCCTCAAACAGTCTCTGCCTCTAGCCTTGCCTAGGAGGCATCAAGCGAAGGCCAGCCTTCCCCACCCGCCAGTGATGGGAGCCTTTTCCTCATGTTCCATTCCTAGCCCCTTCCATCATCTACCTACTCTGGATCCATTCAGTGCTGGCCTCATCTGGACAATTACTGCTTTTTGTACTGAACTCTTGGTTTCAATAGCTGCCTGGTCTATGCTACCCTGCATGTGGCTCCAGGTTTTTCCTATGGTATGTGCCATGGTCCGCGACACCAACACAGCGACCTACATCGCTGTCGACAAAACTGACAGTTTGTTGACAGGTCGCTGTGTTGGTGCACCTGGAACAGACACACTGTCTCCCCAGTCCTGCACCCCCTCCCCGAATCAACTCTGACTTGAAGTTGATTATAATAAGAATGGGGGCGCGGGGGGCAGAGATAGAAACACGGACCAGGAGACAATCGGGATTTATGTCAACCGCAACTTAAATCCCGTCACTGTGATGACGGTCAACGAAAGTGTTGTCAAACCGGCTTCGTAGAGCCTTTTTCTACAGTGGGGACTTGGTGTCTCAGCAATGCATCATGGTTCTGGATAATTGGTGTCTGCCTTTCTTTTGTCCTTTGGCATACCCTGCTCCTGGCTGAATCTTGCCTTGGATTTCCTTCTCTGTGTCAAGACTATGTTAACATCTGGCATGGCACTTAGACAGATGTTACTCTGTCCATTAGGCTTAACTGCTCTGATCAATTTGTAAAATGCAAAACGACCTCTCCCTTACGCTACACCTGTATTTCTCATGGTACCTTACTCTTGCCATGCTTGTATACCACATGTAAACAATGGCTGTTTCATCATCCATTGGTGTTTGTACAGTACAATTTCAAATGTATATACTGTTTGTACAGTTTAATCAAATGTGTATATTGTGCATACTACTATGTATCATGTCGCCACATTTGTGGCCTGGGTCGTGACTGAAAATGGTCCCCTGGATCAGTTCACCTACCTGGTTACCAAAAACATAAATAAATAAATAAATAAAACATCACAACCTACCTGGACTTCCAAACCAGTATGTCTCCCATTCCTGCTTTACTTTGGCTTCAGCCTTTCGACTGCCTACCTCTGCCTTCTTGGCTTTTTGGAGTATCCTTTCCTTCCTCGTCTTCAGACTGGATCTGGATTGCCTCTTGGACATTCCCCCTTCTGCTTTCCTTTTGTGGCTTTGAAGTGTGTCACCATCTAGTGCTCAACCATTCATTGATTTAGTTCCTCAGGTCCATCCTCGCATCATGACTCCAGTACCCATTCCTCCATCCTACTATGTCTCTGCCCTCCGGTGCTCAAATCATCTGTGGAATTACAGTTCTGCCATCCGCCTCTCAATCATCCACTATTCCATCGATCAACTCCAGTGCTCCAGCGCCTCCTTAATTACATCTCTAGCATCCAATCAAGACTTTCCTAATCTACCAACATTCCTCAATCTGCATGACTGCTCCAAAGCACTGTTACTTTCCCTTAATCACTACCGCCTTGTGCTTGTCCATCCTTCTGGAATCAGCTTTTTGAGGATCTACTTCTCATCCACCTGTTCAGGCACCTTTGCAAAACCAAACCAATTACAGAGTTCAGAATCATGGAAGCTTATTCATACTAATATTCTCCTCAAGACACATTAATAAAATCTTCTTTAAACCTGATTCCTAGAATCGTAAACAGGCACTTACTTCCATCCAGAGATACTAGAACGCCATTGTGATTATATAGTTTCCAAAGCAGCCTTTCATACCCTATCCACTGGCAGCTGCTCCATCTATTTTGAAATCCTCCATATCTAGTCAGTGGCAAGAGCACATCAGTCCAATCTGTTACCCCTTTGTGCTTGCCAAAAAGCCATCCGATGTCTTTCGTAGGCCCTCCTTCCATCTCATACCCCATATTTGGGAACCATGCCTCTCCAATGCATAGCTATTCTGTTATTCTTGCCTAATCTGGCGACCCATTTCAGACCAGGTTGTCTAGTACCTCAAACTTGTCATTCATCAAGCTACACAATCATCCAGTCCATTCAGCTATACTGTTCCAACAGCAGATAATTATCGCTTTGTTGATCAGAAGACTAGTCATGATTCCCTTATCTTCCATGCCTTATTACAATACGTTAGACCTCAATTCACTACACATCAAATACCATGCAATGCAATTTATCTCCTACCGTAGAACTACTCATACCTCGCTATCTAACCTGTCCATCATTCACCAGCCTAGTCCTTCCTGAACTTCGATCATCTAAACCAACTACTAATCCTTTTTTTTTTTTTTTATTTATGTTTATTGAAATTTCCAAAATTACATTAAGGAAACAGGTTACACTGATGTAGCACTCAAGAAGGTAAAGTAACAAAGACAATGAGGTTGCCACTCCTCTTAATACGTGCAGTAGCTAACAAATGTGCCATGTCTATAAGATGCGTCTTACAAGGGATAACACTTTACTTTGTAAAATCAGTATTTTAACATTCTAAAACCCAAATGCTGTGTTAATGAGTCCAAGAGCAGCATGTAACAACTGTTAAGGTTTAATTAACAAGTACCATACTTAGTCTCTGATTCCCATCTAAGGAGAAAATGAGATACATGCTCTTAACAAAGTGAATGGCCCTACCGCCAACAACTGCATAAATTGTGCGGCTCTATTTATTAATCAGTGTATCGATTCAGTGAGAATTCTTTAAAAAGCAGTTTAACTTTAACATAAAATTAAACCTTCTTGCCAAGAGACAGATCGGCAATACCAATCAAAATTTCTAGCAGCTGCCGTACCGTCCTGGTATCCACATCTAGTCCCGACAGTATTGTGGATTATCCGGCAAACTTGAGAATCGGCAGATCATACTCCTCTGGTGGTCCCTTCTTCTGCACTATCCAAGTCTGAAGCAGCCACTCTCCAGGATCAAGCAGTAGCATTCTGGTGTGCCTACTTTAGAGCCTCTGCAGGATCTGAAAATATATACATTTTTCCCTGGTGGGTGATGCGCAAGCAGACTGAAAACAGCATTCCGTGTGGGATCTCTGCTTCTCTGAGGATTGCTCGTATTCCATCAGAATACTTTTTTTCATCCTGGTTGCATAGCTGAGATCAGGATATAGGTTGACACACTAACCATCATACAATAATGGTTTCTTGTGGCTTACCAAGCCCAGTAGGAAATTCCTTGAGCCCACTCCGTCAACAACCAAAACAATTGCCATAGGTGCCTCTGGATTCATGGGTCTCCCTTGTTGTGCCATTCTGTAAGATTTTTGTATATAGATTGGTCTTGTAGCAAGGGAGCCTCTGAACTGCTGCTCCAACCATTCTACTAAGAATACAATGAGGTTATTCCTTCCCTTCTTCCTGGGGTACCCACTGCTCGAATGTTAGATGCACGAGCCAGATTTTCTAAAGATTCAATGTGGGCTTGCAGGTGCATATTTCTTTTCACAAGGTTTGCTGTCACACCAAGTGCTGCCTCTTAGTTTTTTTTACTGTCCACCATTTCAGTTTTGTGGGACACTATATCTAGCTGCAAGGTGTTGACTCTATTTGTCATTGAATCAAATTTTTCTGATAGTCCAGACACCGTCTGAATGAGATGCATGATTTTTAGCCCCAGGCTTTGAAGGGTCTCCTCCTGTTCAAGAGACATGCCAGCACTGGTGGTTGCAGAGGCAGACTGCATGGTCGGTGGGTCCTGGATGGTTTTACTTTTATCTATTTATTGAAATGTTTCACCAGGAAGGCACACTGAGCAACAAGTCACTCAGTTCCACTTGTGACCTGGGGGAAAGGGATAGGAATGTGACATTAAACATTCAAGTTACGGGATCAACATTAACGTACAGTTGTAAGGCAGGTGTTACAAACAGTGTTACAACCATGTTGCACATAATAGGTAGAAAGAGTGGACAATAATAAGTGCTAGGTTAATAATTAAAAAGTGCTTATGTGAAAGAAAAGGGGGAAAGGAGAGGGAGGGGTGAGGTGGGGGAGGAGTCGTGTCCCTGGAGACCCCTTCAGGATGCGAGGAACCCTGCAAGGGGACTTGGGGGACCAGAGAGAAGGGGATAAGGCAGTGTTCCAGAAAGACCCCTGCAGGGATGAGAGGAACCCTGCAAGGGGGCTGTGGGGCTAGATAGAAAGGAGAATAAAGCTGTAGGGATTTAAAGAGGGAGGAGAGAGAAGGAGGAGGAGGTGTGACTTAATGCTAGGAGGGGGAATAGGACCTCACCCAAGAAAGGACCCATCAGGATGTGGGGTACCCTGCAAGGGGGTTGGGGATGGTCAGTAGATAGGGATTAAGAGAGTGATAGGAAAAGGAGTGAGTGAGTGAGAATTTAACCCTTGAGGGGAAGAAACTTCACACCTTTAGAGGGGAAGGGGCCTAATCAATAGTCTATCAGGATGCAGTGGACCCTGCTAGTAGTCATGGAAGACCAAGATAGTGGCTAGATAGAATAGGGGAGCTATGCTTAGGCTCAGTTGGACCCCTTCAGGATACTGAGAACCCTGCAAGGGACTGCGATGGTCAGAGAGAAAGGTAGATGGGGAAGGGAACAAAGGAGGCAAGACTAGGTGCAGTAGGATCCTCTCAGGATGCTGAGAACCCTGCAAGGGAGACTGCAAAGACTAGGGAGAAAGGTAGATGGGGAGGGGAAGGGGATGAGACAAGCCTAGGCCCAGTAGGACCCCTTCAGGATGCTGAGAACCCTGCAAGGGGACTGCAAGTCTAGGGAGATAGGAGGGATTATGGGGGAAGGGAGTAGATGAGAGATACAAGCCCCTTGGGGGGGGTAGGAGAGGGACCCAAGAAGAGCATTCGGGGTCCCTAACATTCTATGAGGAGATCAAGGGAGGCCAGTAAGGGATTTGGGGAAGGGAAGAGAGCTAGAAATTTGGGGGGTGGGTTTGCACAGGGTAAAATGAAGGTGACAGTAGAGGGGTAGGGTTTGTCCATGGCTTAGAGGAGGGAATTAGGGAGGGACATGGCAGGACCAACTAGGTGCAAGGTAATTATTGAGGGCAGAGCTGATGGAGTAGGCAGAGGATGAGTGCCGGATTTGAGGAGGGAAGGGAATTCCACATTTTTGGGAGGTGGTGAGAGAGTAACCAGATTGGCCAATTTGGGTGGATCTGCAGGGGACTACCAAGGTGCAGGAGTCAGTTGATCTAAGGGAATGGTAGGATGGGGGGGTGTTATAAAGGAGGAGGTGAGGTAGGAAGGGAGCTCACCCAACCAGTGCTTGGAGGTGAATTAAGCACAGTGGGAGAGTTGCCCATTTGTAAGAGAGGGGAAGGATAGTGCACAATAAAGATCGCAGTGGTGGGCATGGGGGGCTCCAGGGTAAAGCAGCAGAAGGAACTGAAGAAGATGTCCAGTCTGGCCAGGGAGAACTTAGGAGCAGCACCATAGATTAAATCACAGTAGTCGAAAATGGTCTGTGTCATCTTCTGAACAAGTTCAGGCCTAGCCGTAGGAGGGATGCAACTATGGTTCCTGAACAGGGCACCAAGTTTGGGGTGCATTTTTTTCTGGATGGCGTCAATATGTCCAGAGAAGTTTAGGTGTTGGTCCAACCAAACACCTAAGTACCCAAAGGAGAATGTGTCCTCAAGTAAAGTCCCATCAAGGGTGTGGAAAGTGGGTAGAGAGGGAAGCCTAGAGAGTCTCTGTCTTGTGCCAAAGGTCATAGAGACAGTCTTCTTGGTGTTGAGGAAAGGTTGATGGTTAGTAAACCAGAGCTGAACCTTGTCAAAGTCTTGCTGTAAGCTGGTTGTAACCTCAGCAGTACAGGAGCCAGATGCATACAGGACTGTATCATCAGCATACACATGCATAACGGAGAAGGGGGAGCAAACAGAGGGAAGGTCATTTAAGAAGATGGAGAATAGGAGGAGTCCTAATACAGAGCCCTGGGGACACCAGTGCTAATTGGGAGGGGAAGGGAAGTGGCATCCAAGAGTCCCAGAGGTAATTTCCCAGATAAATGGAATACCACAATTGTGACATCAATCCACAAAGGTGGTGAGCAGACCATCCACTCAAACTACCGCCCAATATCAATATTGCCCCCACTCTCTAAGGCACTTGAGTGTATTGTGGCAGACCAACTCACCAACTATCTTGACAAATGCAGCATTCTATGTGACAAGCCACATGGCGTCCGGAAAGGCCACAGTACCACCACGGCTCTCCTAGAGTTCACCGGGGCTGTTCATAATTCTGTGGACCACGGCAAACTAACAGGTGCGGTCTTTATTGATCTCTCCAAAGCTTTCAACACAGTCCACCATAGGCTGCATATTGACCAGCTACTAAATATCGGACTGTCACCTGACTCTGTTCTATGGTTTAGTAGCTACCTTGAAAACCGGATGCAAAAAGTAAAAATTGCAAACACTCTTTCTGACACTTTGCCGGTCCTGCTCAGGTGTTCCCCAAGGTTCCATACTGGAGCCTCTCCTGTTTAGTCGTTTCCTAAACTCCTTACCGCAATCTTGCCCTGAAAACATCATTCTGTACGCAGATGATGCAGTGGTATTCTCCTCCCATAAAGACCCCAGGGCTTTACAGAATAACCTCCAGCATGGCTTCAGCACCACTGAGTCTTGGTTCCACAATCAGAAACTAGTACTAAATCACAAAAAACCAAAAATCATGCTATTTCACAGCTCTCACAATCCGCACAAGCAACACCACTTGGCGATCTCCATTGCACAGGGAAACACCTTGGAACAGGTGCAATCTTTCAAATATCTTGGGATTCTGCTTGACCCTAGCCTCTCCTACAGGGCACATACTGACTATGTTGCAAAAACTGCAAACATTCGACTTGGTCTTCTATACAAACACAGACAAAGTCTTACTCCAGATGCAATAAAGATTGGCGTACAGAGTTCCGTGGTCTCGATCATTGACTATGGTCTCATCATTTACAGCTCTGCTATGATGACAGCCCTCAGACGGGTGCAATCTACCTTAAATAAGGCCTGTCGACTTATTACAGGTGCCCACTGGCTCACCCACACCTGTGACTTATATGCACAGTCTGGATGGCTTCACCTATCAAATCGCATAAAGTATCTCACTTGTACCTTGGCAAAGCAAATCTGCCTGGGGCTAGTGCCCCCAGGTGGCTCTACCCTTCTGCAGATAAGCCCAAACTGTCGGAGCTCTAGGAGATCGAATCAGCAGCTCCTAAAAATCCCCCGCTGTCGCACTTCCCAGGCCCAATGATCCTTTGCCTACAGAGCACCACTTTGGCTAAATTACCTTAACCCCACCATCTCATCAGCAAACACGCTTGGTGCATTCAAAGCTAGTCTCTGGAATCATCTCGCTGCCACTGGCTCCTGCGATTGCTACATCTAACTGTCCCTGTTCTCACCATCTCTGCCACTGAGACATGACACCTATCACATGTTCCATCCCCCCCCCCCACAAATCTCCTTTTAGACCCCTGGTTTCTCCTCCTGTCCTAAACCCTCTACTTTCCCTCCACTTCCTTCTGTACTCCTACTTTCCCCCATTTCCTTTTGTACTCCATCTGTACCTGGCTCTCCCATCTGTACTCAAGCCAACTCCTCGGGCTCTCTCCCTTCTCACTCTCCAACTACATGCACTTATTAGTTAATCTCTCGCATGACAAATGCCTCTGGCTGCTCACGTCCTCACACCACCCTTCCCCACCTCACCCCTTATTGGTTGTTGCTATTTTGTTATTGTGTTGTAACCACTTTGTGTTGGTTTTCCTCGCCTTTTTTTTTTTTCTTGAAATGTTGTCTCTGACGTGGAACCTTTGTAAAAGAGCCTTGGCTCAAAGGTATTGTAATCCTAGACCTTATAAATAAATAAATAAAATAAACAAGATCTTAACTGATTGGTTTCTACCAATAAGGTAGGCCTTGAACCAGTTTGTGGTAAAGGGAGATAGGCCAGCAGCCAGGAGTGAGTCGAGGAGAAGGGGGTGAGAGACGGTGTTGAAGGCCTTGGCCAGGTCGACAAAATTAGTAGAGGTAATTTGGCCATTGTCCATCCTGGTTAGGATGGAGTCTGTGAGCTGTAAAAGAGAGGTGGTGGTTGAGTGTTTTTTCCTGAAACCAGACTGGAAAGGCGTGAAAAAGGATGTGTCAGATAGAAAAGAGGTGAGTTGGGACAGAACAATGTGTTCTTGAAGTTTGGTAAAGGTAGGGAGGCGAGAGAAATGGGGCAATAGTTGCCAGGGGATGAGGGGTCACCCCATTTGGGTAGAGGGAGGACCACTGCATGTTTGCATGAAGAGGAGACTGAGGCAGTAGAGAATGAGAGATTTAGGATCATTGAGAGGGGGCAGGCAATGGCCAAAGTGGAGAGGGAGAGGAGTTTTGGGTCATGGCCGTCAGAGGAGGCACCTTTAGAAGGGTTGATGATGAGGAGGGCACTTAGGGCATTGTTTGGGGTTACAGTAGCAAAAGAGAAGGGGAGATGGGAGGGTGGTGGAGGGGGCGCTCCAGTACAGGGTAGGGAGGGGGATGGGTAGGAGGGCAGGGATTTCAGTAGCTCAGTGGTGTAGGAGGTATAGTAGGAGTTAAATTCTGCAGCTACGGCTGGTGGGTCAGACACTAGTGAGCTATTTACTTTAATTACTGGGGGAAGGGGGCGAGATGAGGGTGTAAATAGATGTAACCCCCAGGTGGCGCTATCCCAAGGGCTACTACCCCTGCCTGCGTAACTGCTAACAGGTTAAGGGGTCTAGGTCCAATGGCGGGTGCCTCCACCCAGAGGTCGAGGTTAAGACAGTCTGGTATGACTTGGTCACAGCCCTCTGGGTCACTGCAACCCCCTTTCTTCCCACTAGTGACTCACACAATATATCAGAAGTACCTTCACAGTATACACTTACCCCCAGGACTGGTTCGATCAGCTTGACTCTGGGGTCCCCCTGTAAAACAAGATGATACAATGCAAAAGCCACAGTGTAACACTTTAACATAAATGAATACCTCAGACAGTGTAACTTTGCTGAAACAAACAGATCTGATTTATTTAGGGGAATATAACAAGGACAGGGGAAAATCAGGTTAATTAGTTTAGACACCTTAATAATCACAGTACTGTGCGCATGTTCAGAGTCCCAAATTGTCACTTTCACTGGGTACCCAGGATGCGGGGGGGGGGAAGGCTAGCCAGGATCAGTGCAGCTGGATGGGACCCTGTGATGGAAAAATACTTGCACAATACTCAGTTGTAATCTGGAGCCAGATGGCTCAGTTTGTGAAGAAATGAAACAGCAACAAATAGATGACACACTTGCAATTTGACAAACAGATGGCAGGGAGCTATCCTGCTTTGTACTCACAGACTCAGTGCTGGGAACTGGATGGAAAGCTGATTGTCCTGCATTGCCAAGAGGAGCAGAACATGTGGAAAAGGTCCTTGTGACTGGACCCCACTGCAGTTTAGAGCAAATAGATGTAGTCTGGATTAAGCTGGGGTTTACTTCCAGCTTCATGCACTCAATTCACTGTACAGGGGATTTGAAACGCGATTCCCCACAAGCACTACACACATTTATATGTAAAAGGAAAGTACTATACCAGGCAGGCTGCTTCTCGATCCCGACCACAATTACTGCACGATACCCAGGAGAACACACAATAGCTTCAGTTCCTGACAGACGGAGCACGATTCAGCAATTTCTCCAGTCTTCTACAGGGTAAGCCTGGTTTCTACTCTTCAGATCTCCTTGATTCTCTTAACAGGTCAGATTCAGTCTGAACAGGCACTTGCACAAGCTGCAGACCGAAACTTAGGGCCTTACATGTGATTCCCGCGCTAAAACTACACACCGAAGAAGCACACAGTTCCCTGTCTCTTCACTGCCCAAACTGATCTGATCTTTCCAGTAGACAGAGCCGGGCATTTCCTTTGAGTTCCTTCCAGTTCAGTTGGCTGGTTTGGCTGTCACTCACAGTAAACTCCCCCTGTTGGTGGAAAAAAGGCACCAAAGTCCAAACTACAATTCCCAGAAGCATTGGCCATACAGTACATAGGTGCCTGGCTCCACAATGAGAGTCCAAGTTCTGATTTGCCAGCAGCAGGCTCCATTTCAAAGGTCCCCCCACACTGATTGGTCCAGTCCAGCAGTTCAAAACCAGAATGGGGGACTAGGCAAACACAGTTCTGATTGCAAAGAAAAGCAGGTTAGACAAACTGTATTTTCGTTATTACTCTAAATGATTTCTGACAAACAGTTACATCTTTGAATAGTGCTCACTCTGCCCACTTAGTGATGGCAGAAATGGAACGATTTGGCAGCAGCTCGAGTGGGACTCAAGCAGGGAAACACACGGACCCCCATCCACATTAATTATGTCTGCAGGCAGACAGCTCTTAAAGAGACAGTACCAGAGGCTCTAAAAGCACTGACAGATAAATGGCTTAGACGCCGAACACCATCCAGGCTTGGAGTATTCAAGCAAGCTCCTGGAAGACTTTTGGGAACCCCCATTTGCAGAGGGGTTATATAGGGCATGGACCACCTTCCAGAACATTGATGGCCATTTATGCTGGTGATGAAGGCAGATTTGAAATATTCGGACTTGGCTAATCTTGTAGCCCTGGTGCAAGCATTTCAGAGCATGAGTTAGTTCACAAGGTCACTAGGATGCTGGGTAGCTTTATGATGCTTCCAAGCTTGATCTCTAGCCCTAAGGCAGGCCAGAAGTTCAGGGGTTATCCAAGGTAAGTGATTACCTCTGACTCTGGTTTCTTTGAGTGGGGCAAAGGAGTTCGAGTTTACAAAAAATATTTCTTTAAGTAGGCAAGGGCCTTAGCAACCAAGGGGAGAGAGGTTAGGGAGGACCAGTCAGAAGTGGCAAGGTTACTCAGGAAAGGTTCAAGGTCAAGAGACTTGAAAGAGTGCAGTTGTATGGTTTTGTGTGGTCATTTAGTTCTGTGGACTTTCCTAACTATGAATATTGAATTATGGTCACTGAGAGCATTGGGGAGGATGCCAGAAGTGATGACATGGTAGGGGTGGGAAGTAAGGGCCCAATCGAGTAGGGAGTGTTGTTGTGTCTTGTAGTTTGGGCAGGTGGGTTCAGCAATCAGGTGGGAGAGGTTTACGGCTCCAATTTCATTTTTAGTTTTGGTAGTTTTAGGTGACAACCAATTTATATTGAAGTCGACTAGGATGAATAATTCCCCAGAGTGAGCAAGAGAAGTGATGGAGGCTAGGAGATCTAGCATGACCGAAGGATGAACATTTGGGCGGCAGTATATGCTGGCTATGAAAATTGGGAGAGTGAAGGGGAGGGTCACATGGATAGCTGGGGCATCATGGGTCTCAGGATTGGAGGATGAGTAGATGATGGAATATCAGATGGAGGCTAGGACATAAATGGTCAAACCATCACCCCTGCCAACATGGTCTTGCCTTAGCAGTTAGTAGCCAGGAATGGAGACCGAGTGGTCAGGGATAGTGCTCTTTAGTCAAGTGTCTGAGATGATTAGAATGTCTGGTTTTAGAGTACACACCATAGTCTGAATCTGGTCTAGTTTTTGCAACAAGCTGTGGGTGTTTAGATGTAGGATCTTTAAGCCCCTTGGGAGGACTGAGAGAAGAGAGTGAGGGGAGGTAGTAAAGAAGGAAGCACCAGAGGAGCTAGGTGCAATAGGGCCTGGGTTGGGTTGAATATTCCCAGTGGAGAGCAGGAGAAGAGTGAGTATGAGAAAGTGGAGCTTATAGGACTTTGAAGGGGCTGGTGAGGAGGTTGGGAGTTTTGAGGAGAAGAGAGTGGATGAGTGAGGAAGAAGAAGGTAGAGAACCACAGTGAAACTGGACACCATTATCAAAGCTGCATGAAGAATAGTGGTAGAGTGAGATCACATTTCAAATGGGGAAGGGAGTGATAGCATGGATATGGGTAGGGATTGGAGATAATAACAGATGGGGGTGGGAGAGTTACTAGGAATAGATGAGTAGTGAACAAGTGGAGGTGGTAAAGAGAAGGATATGAGCAGAACAAGGGGGAGAGAGGACAGTAGGGGATGCATTGTTCATAAAGGCAGAGAAATGAGTAAACAATTGATTTAGAAACAGGAAGAATTTGTAAGCAGGGAGTGTGGAGGGGGTGGCTGGTCAGAAGGAGGGGGTAGCTGTATTTTAGGAAGGTATCTATATGACAACAGGTAGGGATCATTTCAGATAAAGACTGTGCCCCTCTAGTGGCAGTACAGTATAACTTACTAATGGGAAAATGGACACTCCCTGTGTCTCTCTGTTGCTGCTGCTTATCTTTCCATGGATTGCCCATGTTGTAGCCGGGATGTTCTGATTTTGATTGCTACCAAAATTTCATTCAGACATGACCAACATTAAAGTTATAAAACTGCTTTTCTGTGTCTATAGCATAGAGCATAATTCTCAAGCCGCCATATTGCTCACGCTCCACAGCACCCCCCAGTCATCTACTAATCCTGATCTATAATCTAACGCAAAGATTTATTCAATAAGCAAGCTATGCCAATTAGGTATTCAGTTCCTGCTCCTAGTCTTCTCCATCCTCACCTCTATTAGCGTGCAATTCCAAGGACTCCTTGCATTCTCTCAGTAAGATTCCTCAATAGCGATACATAGAGAAATATTGAACTTGAACTCATTGACTACACTCAGACATCCAGGTTTTCATCATTTCATCCAGTTTCTCCAATTTATGTATCCTGAATATTTACCACCATCCTCTTTAACCAATCTCAGAAACCTTGCCAACATTGCAAACTCCTTGTTCCAATCAAAGGACCTTATTATTCTGCCTTCCTCGCAGTTATAAAAGATCCAGCAGATCACATCAAGGAATCCCTTTATATCATCATTCATATTCAAGTATCGAACTCCAGCACCCCAGCTATAAAGCTCATGCTCATCCATATCTTCAAATCTATCCCATAATACACATACCTTTCGATACTGTTCCACATAGAAGATCGATTAATGAGCTAGGTAGGCTCGGGGTGGGTCAGAAGTTGGTCAACTGGGTGGCAAACTGGTTGATGGGCAGAAAACAGAGAGTGGTGGTAAATGGTATACAGTCAGAAGAGATGCAAATCACAAGTGGGGTACCTCAGGGATCAGTCCTGGGGCCAGTCCTCTTCAATATCTTCATCAGTGACATTGCAGATGGACTGGAGGGTAAGGTTTGACTGTTTGCAGATGACACCAAGATCTACAACAGATTAGATGATCCAGATGGGGTGAGCAGAATGAGAAGAGATCTGGATAAACTGGGAAAATGGTCAAAAGAGTGGCAACCGGGGTTTAACACAAAGAAGTGCAAGATCATACACATAGGGAAGAGAAACAATGAAGCCACCTATAGGCTGGAAGGGGAGTTGCTGGCAATCACAAGGGAAGAAAGAGACTTGGGCATCATCATCACAGATGACCTGAAATCATCCAAGCAGACCACTAAAGCAGTAGGTAAGGCTAGGAGGATGTTGGGGTGTATTAGTAGGGGTATCACTGTCACCTAAACACTCTTGGTGTATAGGGTAAATAATAATAATACAAATTCTTGTATCTCGGAGTCTGCCAAGAAACATTCGTAAACAAGCAAGGAGTACTAATAAAGTTTATTATACTACTTATACCAAGCATGTAACAGGGAAAATCACAAGGGAGATGGGTTTCTCACCACTCTCCTGAAGAAAGTACATAATCTCCAGAATTGTAAATCTTAGGTTGTCTAATATGTTGTTTGCTCTCCCCGCTCTCCAACTCTCTGCCAGAGAGTACTAATCTTCTAGAGATGAACTAGCAGTGTCTAGAGGAGCTGCAGTGGGTTGCGGACAACTAAGTACTACAGATAACAGCATAGCAACAGAGATTACTTCATAGATACAGATATGAGGAACAATATGTATTGGTCCTAAGTCATTCTCCATTGGATGATGACTTAGGAGACAGAATTACTAATGAGTATCATATGAGACAGACTATGCTTCCATTAGCATTATAGCTTAGACAAAAGAAATGCTGACAGGTTCAAACTACATGTGGCATTTCTTGCTTACATACAGTATAAGACATAGACATAACAAAGGCTTTCTCTCTGTGTCAGCTTGCTTAGACAAAGAGAACTGCTGACAGGGTTCTATCACACATGGCATATCTGCCTGAGTGTAAAACCCACACTACATATAATTATATAAGTATACAATAATCACTGATGATCCCTCAGAGTAATCTTATCAGTGATTAGGTAGATTATATATGGAATATATGTGAAAGACAAACATAATCTAGATAAATGTATTATACTGAGGTATAATGAATCATGCATGATAAACATTAGCATAGTGCAAAACAGCAGTATCACAGTACAATAGACCAGGAATACAATGTGAGGTGTATGTGAGGTGTATGTGGGATGATAGGGGCATAATCCAGGCGTAGCTGAAGCCACCTATAGGCTGGGAGTGGAGCTGCTGGCAGTCACAAGGGAAGAAAGAGACTTGGGCATCATCATCACAGATTACCTGAAATCATCCAAGCAGACCACTAAAGCAGTAGGTAAGGCTAGGGGGATGTTGGGGTGCATTAGTAGGGGTATCACAAGTCGTAAAAGGGAGGTAATAATCCCTCTTTAGAAGACACTGGTTAGGCCCCATCTGGAGTACTGCGTGCAGTACTGGAGGCCACACCTTCACAAGGACATTAACCAAATTGAGGCAGTCCAGAGAAGGGCAATCAAAATGGTGCAGGGACTGTATCAGAACACATATGAGGACAGATTAACGGAGCTCAATATGTGTACCCTAGAGCAAAGGAGGGAGAGAGGTTATATGATCAAAACATTCAAACACCTTAAGAGCATTAACAAGGTGAAAGAGTCTAACATGTTTCAATATAAGAAAAATAACAGGACAAGAGGACACAGCATGAGATTAGAGGGAGGCCAATAAAGGGGTAATGTGAGGAAGTTCTTTTTCACAGAAAGGGTGGTGGATGCATGGAACGGCCTACCTCAGGAAGTGGTGGATATGAATACAGTGCAGGGCTTCAGACAGGCATGGGATAGGCATAAGGGGGCAATACAAATGAGTATGAATAGATAGGCCATTGACAGAGCAAAGGCTGATGGCACATTCATAAGGTAGAAAAAGAAACGAGCAGACTGGATGGGCCTTGCGGTCCTTATCTGCCATCAACTTCTATGTTTCTATGTTTCTATGTTACATCCGAGACCTTAATATTGAATATGCCAAAAGAAATCCTGGACATCGTTTAACCACCCATCTTCCTTCTTCTGGACATCCATCTGACTTGGAATCTCCTTCATCTTCCAGAATTGACCTTCTTACTCACACCGTCAATGATTTAGAAGATATGACTTATCGACTTAACCAGAACCATAACTCAATCAAAATAATTTAGGATTATCTCCTCATAGATTGCCAGGAAGACGGGCAGGTCAGTGGCCATGGGTCCTCAGAGATTTCCACCACAGGTTTTTTTTCCTCTCCTGCGTGCTACTAGTCACACTCTCCGTGAGTTGGAGGAGGTAATCTCAAACTGCTAACAAAACCTTTTTGGACCTTCTATTCCCTATACCTTTCCATCATTCCTACCAAGGGTGGGAATAGAGAAAGGCCAAACCGCAAGTTTATAAGTATTCACAAGCACTATGCTATGCACCAGACATTGAATGAAAGAGCTAAAAGCCTGTGGTTCAATGTGGGGGAAATAGCCTCTCCCACATCCCTAATTTAAACCAGCCTCTTCCAATAGCTCTGCTTAGAGCGTTCCAGAATCACTCTCCATCCTCTCCTGCCTCCTCCTCCTCCTCCTCCTCCTCCTCCTCCGCCAGCACTCTTCTCATCCTTGACACTGGGCCTTCTATTCCCTACACCTGCCAAGCATTCCTACAAAGGGTGGGAATAGAGAAAGGTCAAACTTCAAGTTCATAAGTATACACAAGCACTATGCTATGCAACATACATTGAAAGGCATATAAGTGAAAAGAGGAAAGCAAGGAGAGGGATAGTGAGGATAAGGAAGGTGGCAGGGTATGACTGCGCAGAAGAGCAGACATCCTGAACAGGCACTTCTCCTCAGTCTTCACAGTGGAGGGAGGGGGGATGAACCGCGGGTGAGGAGGGGTAGACACAAGTTAATTTTCAGAGGAAACAGTCCTGAAGGGACTTGCAACTCTGAAAGTGGACAAGGCTATGCGACCCGATGGAATACAACCAATGGTACTAAAGAACTCAGAGAGGTGCTAGCTGCCTCACTGATAGCCTTATTGAACAGCTCACTGGAATCAGGCATGGATCCCAAGGACTAGAGGAGAGCAGATGTGGTCCTCTACATACAAGTGGCACCAGGGAAGAGGTTAGCATCTATGAGCCAGTCAGTCTCTCCACAGTGGTGGGGAAACTAATGGAAACACTGCTGGAGGGAGGTCATGCCAGACAAATCTGATTGATTTCTTTGACTGAGTGACTAGGGAAATAGAGCAAGGGAGGGCAGTGAATTTGGCCTATCTGGATGTTAGCAAAGTCTTTGACACTGTGCTGCACAGGAGACTGATAAAGAAATTGAGCAGCCTAGGGGTAGGATCTAATGTGGCGAATTGGGTTAGAAATTGGTTAGTAAACAGGTGACAGAGGGTGGGGGTTAATGGCACTCACTTTTATGATGGAAGAGTGAACAGTGGGGTGCTGCAGGGCTAACTATCGGGACTGGTCCTCATCAATGTCATCATAAGTCATGTTGCAGAAGAACTGGAAAGGAGTATATGCCTTTTTGCAGATGACACCAAAATCTGTGATACGGTGGACAATCAGGAGGGGATGAAAAGAATGTGTAGGGATCTTGGGAAATTTGAGGGGTGGCCAAGAGCTTGGCAGTTGGGGGTTCAGTGTCAAAAAGTTCAAAATCATACACCTAGGGCACAGGAACCCAGGAGTTGAATATAGTATGCAGGGAGGTACTGACAGTCACTAATCAGGAAAGGGGCTTTGGGGTTATAATGCTAATAACCTCAAAGTGGCACAGCAGTGTGACAAAGCAGTGGGTAGGGCCAGTGGGAGGCTGGGATGCATAGGAAGAGATATCTCCAGGAGCTGAGAGGTGGTGTTGCCACTGTGTTGCTCACTGGTGGGTCCCCACCTAGAGTATTGTGTTCAGTTCTGGAGCTGGTATCTCTAAAAAACATAGACTGGGTGGAGGCAGTCCAGAAGAGGGCAACCAAAATGGTGCATGGGTTGCACCAAAAACCCTATGAGGGGAGACTTAATGATCGCAACATGTACACCCTATAAGAAAAAAGAGAGAGAAGGGACATGATAAAGATCTACAAGTACCTCATGGGGTGAACAGGGTGCAGGAGGGGAGTCTCTTTCAAATGAGGAAGAGCACCAGGACCAAAGGGCATGCGATGAAGGTGGAGTGGGGAAGTTTAAGAGGGATGTGCAGAAGTACTACTTCACTGAAATAGTGGTAGATGCCTGGAATTGACTACCAGTGGAAGTGGTGGAGGAAAAAACAGTAGGCAGCTTCAAGCATGCATGGGATAGACATAGGGGGAGTATTAGCAAATAGGTAGGGGAGAGGGAGAGTCACTGGAGACAGACTAGAGGTGTGCGAAAGTTTTTTTTGTTTCGCTGTAGCAGAACTTCTGAGAAATTTTGCAACCTTCGTGGAAGTTTCCAAACTTCTGCCTGCAGCGGATTGGAAAACTTCCGAATGTTTTGAGTGAAATTTCACTCTGTTCCACTCACCTAGAGGTGGAAGAAATAAAAAAAAATGTTACCTGGTGTTCAGTGCCCCCCCCCCCCACCAAGCCCTATCAGAAATAAAAATAATAAATACATGGTAGCTAGTGGTCCCTCCTCCCTACCAGATCACCCACCCGACCAGTCCAGGGCATCATGCCCTGGTGTCCGACTCCAGTGTACCCCCCAATCCCAATCCCCTGCCATATAGTAAAAAAAATTCCTCCTGATGGTCTAGTGACCCTTCTCCCTATTCCCAATCCATTAATTAAAAGCATGCATTCATTCATTGATAGTTCAGTGGGCTGCCAGCCATGGAGAAGAGAGGAGGGCTGTGCCAGTCACCCTCTAGGGTTTGGGATGGGGAGGCGGGGTGGTGGGACATTGCCTGCAGGGGTGGGAGCAGAGGTGCACTAGACCACCAGGGAATACAATTTTCATTCACGGATTGGGGATGGGGGGGAGGGTCACCAGACTATCAAGGGGAATTTTTATTTTTTTTTTGTTACTATACGGCGGGGGTTTGGGATGGGGAGGTACACTGGAGTTGGCCACCGAGGCATGAAGGACAGGAATACAGAAATAGAGGAATATTAGAGATAGAAAGAAAAAGCTAAAGCCAATGACCAGATAGGGTTACTGGCCGCTTCGTCAGGTAGCACAAACAGACAGACTGGATGGGCCTGGCGGCCCTTATCTGCTGACAGTATATGTATCTATGAATCTATGATGTCCTGGACTGGTCAGGTATATGATTGGGTGAGGGGAGGGACCGCTAGCCACCAGGGATTGAAGGAATTTTTGTTTTAAATGGGGTGGGTGGGGGGCATGGCTTGGAAGCCAAGATGGAAACTGCTTGAATTCTTTGCTCCCTTCACCCTCTATATATCCTGCAGCATTCTACCTGTATACTAATATATATCAACTAAATAAAATACAGCAAAACACTGCCTGTGAATGAAGGTATCCTGTGATCTGCTTAGTTTGCTGCTGAATCCTGATTTACATACGTGCATCGAAGATGTTAGTTTTGAGGCCTTCAACAGCAAGGGGTCTGGATCCACGGAGCAGCAAGACAGCCAGCATAGACACCCCCTGCAGTAACACTCCCAGGGACCTGCAAGAAATCAAAAAGATGCTTGCACAGCTGTTATCCAGAATTGGAGTTCTTAAACAGCAGAACTCTCAGACCAAACAGGACGTTATCTCTATATCACAGTGAGTATTATACAATGAGAGGCAAATTTCTGTACAAGGGGACACAACAGATCACATTTATGCCCACATGCAAGAACAGGGCTGCACAATCAGGCAACTGACCGACAAGCTAGATGACCTGCAAAATCGAGGTCGGTGCAGCAATTTATGCTTTGTAGGATTTCTGGCAGGGTCGGAGGGCTGAGACACAATCCTAGTCCTATAGCAAGTACTACCAATAATTCTTAAAAACCAATGGCCGGTGCCCCTGGAGATCGAGAGGCCCCACTGATCGCTAGCCTCCTCCCAGACTGGGGTAGCATCCCTGTCCTCTCCTTGCTAAATTCCTCCAATTCTAGAATAAAGAATGAATGTTGCTACTTGCCAGAGAGCATGGTCCCCTACATTGGCTGGGGCACTGCATACAGATCTTCCCCAATTACTTTCCAGCACTTTCAGAACGCCACAAGGAATTTACTCCCACAAGACACGCTCTCATGGCCCTTCAGGTCCCATACAGCCTCAGATATCCATCTGTACTCTGAATCACATGGAATGGGATCCCCATTCCTTTGCTGACCCTGAGGCTGCCGAGAGCTTTATTCTGGGTTTGTGGCCTGAGATGCAAATCCTGGATTTTACAAGGCATTGGGGCCCAGTGCACATGGACACTGCGCCAAATCTAAATGAATGGCCAACATCTTTGTACCACCTACCCCCAGATCACAGGCCTGCATGGTGCAATCCCAAAGACAAACGGCTTCCATCTTAATGAAAGAGGGGCAAAGGGAGATCTAAGCATAGGGACAAGGCCGATTACTCCCTTGAACCCATATCATCCCCTCGCAGGAACAGCAGCCGTAACTGGAAACCCTCCACAGGCAACTCAGAGGGGGAGGCCCTCAGAAGCCATTATGCTCCCCTGCAACAGCTTGAATCCTTCACAGCTCTACAGCCAAAACCTCAACAGCAATGCACCACTAACCTCTCAGTAGTAGCGCAGGTGCAGGGCGAAGTTCTCTCTCAAATGGTTCTGTCCCTCAGCTCCTCTGTAGACAGAGTAGAGTGGCCACACTCCTATGTGGCCGCTGCTTTGACCCTGCTAACATGAGCTAGTAGCATCCATGGAGTCTGGTAATGGCTGAAGCTGTTATGGAACCCTCAGGGCTTTGAGCTCCAACACATATATTGATGTCCTTGTTGGCTCCCGGGATTGGCTAGTGTGGTGACCGGACTTAGTAGGGTGGTTCATCCCTTCTTGTCAAGTAGAGGCAGGCACAATAGTTCGGGGTGCAAACAGACAGATTTTTTTTGTGAGAGCCACTTGTTCCACTGGAAAAAGGGTTATTTGTTTGCAATATACATGGCAATGGCACTTACAGTGATTATCCTGTACTACACAATTCTAGTGATGGAAGGCAACTATATGCATGCTAAATACAGTGGATATACGGATAGGCAGTAATAGATATCAATGTGTGATATACACTCTAACAGGGTCACCTAGTGCCCTACATCTGCAGATGTCATTAGTAGTAGCTTTACCAATACCTAACCCCCTTGGCCAAGGGTAATTAGAAATATACCAGTTTACGGGTATGACAGTCCAGTAAGAGGAGCAGTCTTCTCGGTGAGGAGCAGGTGGTGACTAGCTAGCCTGAATGGTTGGTGCAGTAGCTTAGTGACTGATCAATCTCATTGGCCAGCAGGAAAAATGGAAGCAGCAAGTTGAAGAAGATGAGGGGAATGAAGACGGTGAAGGATGAAGGCTGGTTCAGAAGCTGAAGATGCAGGAGATGAAAGGATGGAGGGTGGTCGAGGTGATGTCCTGCTGCCCTGGAGGGTTCTTGGGAAGGCCACTGATGGGCTTCCACCCAGCTGAAGAAGGGAGCTATGGCCACCAAGGAGGAGCCAACTTTCTATCCGAGTATTGTGGAGGGAACCTCACTACTTTGAGCTGGGTTGGCTCCTAGACTGACTGTACTGGGGGGGGGGAACTAACTTTCTATGCTGGCTATTGCAGTCTTCAACATCTTTGGAGGTCATTGGCGGGCTGGGCGGAAGGCACTAGAACCTTGGCCAGGTGAGGGAAAGGTGGCCACTGGACTCAGGGGTACGGGCAGTTGCAGTCTGTTGTAGGGCAATTAGTTCAGAAGGTGGGACTACCATAGCTGGGAAGGCCGTCCACTCCCCCATGGCAACAACTCAGTCTGGGGAAGGAAAGGGGACTGATGCAGATGAACATAGCTGGTGGTGGGGCAGGCAGTTCAGGCCCCAAGGTGGGACAGTTTAGGAACCAACTGATTGAGGTGCAGGGAAATCAAGTTTAGCTCCAGTTTAAATAGCAGTCTTCGGTAGGTGCAGGGCAGGCAGTTCAAGTCCTGTGGTGCTTCAGTTTAGGCCCTGAAGCAAACAGTCCATCCTTCGGGTTCAATAGAATCCCAAGGTGCAACCCGGGGAAAGCACTGAGATGGGCAATTACACAATAATAAACTTTTTCCTTTCACAAGGTATTGGGTTCACTTATTGCCAGGGTCCAGGTGGCAGGCAGCACAGCATCGGCCTGGCCAGCCCCTCGGTCTACAGGTCACATCAACCATCAGCAAGCAGTCTAAGGGAAAGAATGGGAGGGCCAAAGGGAGATGGATGGGGTCCCAGGGAGAAATGCTTGGGCCTTCAGGATGACCTTCTTAAAATAGTGCGCTGTCCCTTTAAATCCCAGAGAGACTCTTTTGTGCCTTGCAGGCCTGAAAGAGAATTTCCTGGGCCTAGCCTATTCTTTTGTGACTATTAATTAGGAGGCTGCGGCCCTGCTAGGCAGCCTGCACAGGCTTAGCTTCGCCCTCTTATGACTATTTATCAGGGCTGCAACCCTACTGCATAGGGGGCCAGGACTTAGCTTCGCTCCAGCTATGCATAAACATGAGGGCCTTTGCCTGTGGCTCTGCCCTGTGCTCTTAGCATGCGTTTGTGGCTGGTTCCCCCCCCGTTTTGTCCCTCTAACCCCCTCTCTGCTGCTTATGGCGCCAATCTGGTGTGACCTTACTTTTCTGAGGCTTATGCCCTGAGGTGCCCCTTTTTTTCTATTGGTGGGTGCTCAGCCCACTTCCCAACAAATATCCCTCTTTTCCCTTTGTACTGCACCTGTAGCGCTAAATATAATAAATTTGGGGCTTACCGCCCACTCACTGCTTGGCCCACATTCTAGGAGGCACGAAAAGTCATTGGTGGTGCTAGTGGCAGAAGTCGGGGAGCAGTACTCCTACCCTACTCCTCCATTGCCCCTGTGCAGCCATGGGGTGGAACTTGAGCAAACTGGGTGGTTGTTTCTGCCCAGACACACTTCATGTTAACACACCTCGATCTGGTCACACAACAGTTCTCCTTTTCGGCGTAACATGAGTCTGCGCTCCTGTTTAAGGCTGCAGCTGTGCTGGGAGCTCATGGGAGGGGATGCTGGCAGGAGGGAGCATGGGATACCACTTACTACCACTGCTATTCCCCAAAAGGGATTTTGCCTCAGTCAGGGGGTGGGGGTGAGCTCTGGGAGTCAGCCCGCAGTTGGGACCAGCGCGGGGGACTGGAGACGAAACAACAGTCAAAATGGAGAGAGGTGTAAAATAAAAAAAAAAACTGCACCAAATAAATTAAATAAAAGGAACCAACACCCCAGGCAGCCCACTATGATGGGGCCTCTACAGGACACCATCCAGCAAACAAAAATGACCAAATAAACAAACAAAACCAGAATACAAAATGCCTACCAATGGGCAGCTGGCACTAAAGCCACAACAGAGGGGACAAATGGGGACTTGCCCACCACCCCGTGCCCTAGAGCATGCAGCTGGAGTGGGAACAGATGGATGGAAGGACTGCACAGATAGCCCAATTAGGGTGCAGACGAGGGCACCAAACAACCGGACTCTACAAATCATACTAACATACTAACATACTATTTGCCAGCAGATTAGGCCTTACGGTCTATCGAGTCTGCTCGAACCTAGATCCTTAGTTGGGTGCCGAGATCCTCCCATCCCTTGTTCTCTAGAAACCCCTATCATCCATCCCCACCCCCCCGGGACAGGCCATCATCTGATACATCCACTTTCTGTGTCTGTCCCACCCTCTCTTGAAGCCCTCCACTGTGGATCTCTGAACCAGCTCACCAGGCAGTGCATTCCAAGGGTCCACCACCCTCTCGGTGAAAAACCTCCTCCTCTTTTCCCCCCTCACCCTTCCACCTTCCAACTTCAAACCATGCCCTCTGGTGATACCTCCCTGCTTTAGTCTAAAGATCCCCTCCATGTTTACCCTATTTATTCCCTTGAGGTACTTGAAGACCTCAATCATGTCCCCCTGTCTCTCCTCTCCTCCAATGAAAACAGGCAGAGCTCCTCAAGTCTGTCCTCATAAGTCAAATCCCCTAGCCCTCGTATCATCTTTGTTGCCCTCCTCTGTACCCTCTCCAGGAGCTGTATGTCCCTCTTCAAATGTGGTCTCCAGTACTGTACACAGTACTCAAGGTGTGGTCTAACCAGTCCATTGTACAGCGGCAGAATCACTTCCCTGCTCCTAGAGGTGATCCCCTTACGATGCATCCCAACATCCTGTTTGCCTTGCTAGCTGCTCTCCTGCACTGCTCAGAGTTATTCATACATGTATCCACCATGACCCCTAGGTCTTTTCCCCTATTGAGGCCTCCAGCGCCTCCTCCCAGGGTGTACCTGTGTTTAGGGTTTCCCGACCAAGATGCAACACCTTGCACTTGGTGATATTGAAATTTAATTTCCATGTGTGAGCCCAGCTTTCCAGGGTGTCCAGGTCCCTTGCAGGGCTACCCTCCCTCTTCTCCCTCAACTACTGCTCCCATCTTGGAGTCATCCATGAAGAGACTCATTTCACACCTATACCTCCTGATGTCCGATATGTATGCATTAAACAGGATCGGACCCAGGACCAGCCCTGTGGTACCCCACTACCAACCTCTCTAGGGTTCGAGCTCCCCACAGACCACTACTCTCTGAGTGCGTCCTGCTAGCCAGTTTTCAATCCATCTGACCATTAAAGGGCCTACTCCTAACCCCATCAGTTTCTCCACCAGACCATTGTGGGGACAGAGTCAAAGCCTTGCTAGAGTCCAAGAATAATACATCCACAGGCTTACCCCTGTCCAGTTCTGATGTTACCCATTCATAGAACTCCACAAGGTTGGTTTGACATGATCTACCTGGCACAAACCCATGTTGCCGACTATCCAGACCTCCACCTCCTCCAAGTACACCCCAATCGTTCCTTTAGAATACTCTCCATTAATTTTCCCACCACGAGGTCAAACTGATGGGTCTATAATTACCTGGTACTTCCTCGACCCCTTTGTAGATTGGTACCACATGTGCCTCTCGTCAATCCCTAGGTACCCTCCCTGTCTCAAGTGACCTGCTGAAAAGCTCCGCCAGGGGTGCAGCCAGTATGTCCGCCAATTCCCATAGTACTCTCGGATGAATGCCATCCGGCCCAGGAGATTTGTTTTTCTTTAGGGCCTTGAGGGCTAACCACACCCTTTTGGTGGAGATAGCATCATCCGTCCCTTCCCCCTTACTGGTCTTTTTATCCTTATCCAGATGTGACCCCCCTGGGGTACCTTTCCCTCCCTCTTGCTCCATTTCTGTTGCTCCCCTGATCCCACTCCCTGCCGCTTCCATCCCCTTCATGCCTTGTTTTGTAGATATCCCATCCCCCTCCCTAGTGAACACAGAGGCAAAATACTCGTTAAATACCTCTGCCTGGTCCCTCGCCTCTTCCACCCACCCTCCTTCTGATCTCAATCTGCTGAGATGGCCCTTAGTTTTTCTCCGCTCCCCAATGTACCGGAAGAACCCCTTTTCCCCTCCATGTATCCCCTGTGCCAGCCGCTGTTCTTTACTGGACTTTGCTCCCCTCACCATACGGGTGACTTTTCTAGATGCAAGCTGGTACATTTCCTTATCCCTATCCCCTCTTGTTGTTTTATATTTTTTGTAGGCCGCCTTCTTTTCTCTGACTGCTACCTGTACCTCACTGGACCACCAGCATGGTTTATGTGACCTTGCTCCCTTACGTTTCAACTTAGCGCAGATCCTGACTGCTTCATGAAGTCCCGGTTTTATGACCTCCCATCTCCTTTCCACACTTGTCATTGAGGTAATCCTTCAAGTGATCCTTGAGAATATTTCCCATGCCCATAAAGTCTGCCCCCTGAAGTCCACTGCCAGTGTCCTAGATCTCACCCCACTCCCCCATGCTTATTTGAAACCAGACAGTATTGTGGTCACTCCCAGTCAGGGGTCCTGTACAGCTATGTCCCTACCAGATCCCCATCTGCAGAACCACATCCAGGACATGCCCCTCCCTTGTGGGCTCCATCACATGCTGTGTTAGAACACAACCTGGAAGCCATCCAGCAGCCTCTGATCCTTGGCCACCTTAGAGGACATGGTTATCCAGTTTGTACCTGGCATATTAAGGTCCCCCATCAACACCACTCCTTCCCCTTTTGGACCACACTGGGCAATGATGTTGTCCAGCAAACCATCCTCTAGAACATCACTCATCCCGGGGGGCCTATATGCTACTCCCAGCTTGACCTTATCTCCTGCTGGGGATCGTAAGGTGACCCATAAGGCCTCCACGTTTCCCTCTGCCTCTTCTACCATAGCAATTTCTATATCATCTCTAATGAACATAGCCACTCCACCCCCTCTGACCTCCTTTCTATCCTTCCTAAGCATAGTGTACCCCTGTACATTTAGGTCCCAGTCATGGTTTTTGTTGGCCCACGTCTCCGTGACCGCCGCCACATCCACCCCCCCCCGAACAGCATGGCCTGGAACTCCGGCAACTTGTTTCCCAAGCTCCTGGCATTTACTAACACCAACCCCCACCCCTTATCCCTGATCCTCTTTGTCGAACCCCACCCAGATTCCTTATACTTCCATCCTCCCCCTGCTCCTCCTGAAACCTCCACCTCCAGTCTGTTTCCCTCCCCTCTTGGGCTTGACGGCTACTCCACTCATCTGGAGGAGAGGGCTTCTGGTCAGCCCCTCCCTCATCCCTTCTCCCCCTCACAAGTTTAAACCCCACCTTTCTTGTATGTAGTCAGCCATCCCCTGTTTAAGGACTTCCTTCCCTAATGGGGCAAGATGAAACCTGTCCTTGGCATATAGTCCCTTATCCTCCCAAACTCCATTCCAGTTCCTAACACCCCCAACCCATTCTCTTCACCCCATTCCTGAGCCAGTCATTAACCTCTGTAGCTTCTTTTTTTTCTCCACTGGAGGCCTTTGGTACTGGCAATATCTCGAAAAGATGTTGCATCCATTATCCGACAGACTCTGGCAAGTTCCTGGAACCTTGCTTGGATTTCCAAAATGCTATTTCCTCTAGATCATTAGTTCCCAAATGCACCAGGAAATCCGGTTTCCTCCACAATCCCTAACCATTTCATACACCATGAACTTTGCTCTGTGCACTGTCAGCCCAGAGATACTCACTACCTTCACCTGGCTATGGCATCCACCCCTGTCCTCCCAATGGATACCCTAATCATCGAGTCTCCCAGTAACAGAACCTTAACACCACCATCATCCTTATGGTTACCTCCACTATGCCCTCTCAGCCCCCTTCCCCCTTTATTCATGATCTGAATTTCATGGGAGTCTTCTCTTATTAGAGACCCCCTTGTCACCCTCCCTTTCTGCCTCCCTTGCTATTTTTCCCTTAACTCAAACCCCTCTGAATAGGTGTCCCTTTAACCCTCTCTTATCTGAACCATTTATCCTGGCCCTGATGGTTTCCCTTCCCCACACCATCCTCCCCTTGTAATAGTACCCCTGCTTCCAGAGGTTCTCTGTGGGTCCCCTTTAGCTAGGGCCCCATCCTTGGTACTGACCTCCCAGCTGAAGGGGCTCCTCTCCCACCTCCTTGTCTCCCAGTTTCTCTCCAATCATGCTCTCCTCCCTCATGTCTGGAATATGTTGCATCTCCCCCATTTGCTTAACATATATGTTTCCCCTTCTCCCTCTGGGACTATGTCTATCCTTTCCATAGCTGGTCTGTGATGCCCTATGGGTATCCGACTCCCTCCCCCCGGCCTCTGTATAAGTTTCCTCATTTCCACCAACCCCTTCCTCCCCCTCTAGGTTGCTTAGTAGCTCAAATTTATTGTGACACTCTATATCAGCCTCCATCAAGTAACCCGAGTTTCCCCTGACTGCATCTCTAAACTGACCCTCTTCTTCCTCTCTTGCACTGTTCACCTTAGGAGCTCCCTTCCCACAGTCTGCTGTTTTAGGCTTCCGCACAACAGCCCCTCCTGACTCTTCCCCCTCCAGTCTCTTTGTATTCAGAATGTTCACCCTGTACGCTTTCCCCTTAGCATCAACTTCCCTATCTAAGGGTCCTCTGTCCCTAATATCCCCCCTCCTGCTTGCTGTAACATAACGTCCTGTAATTTCAGAGCGTTGCCCCAGCCTCCCCTCAGCCCCACCCTTCTGCTGCCCATATCCACACCCCTTATCCTTGGACACCTCCCCCAGCTCCCACAGCTTAATTCCACCAACAAAAAGAGGAACACACCAACTCAGGGGCAGAGGACTCAAGGGAGCTTACCCTATGGGGCTGTTGCTGCTGGACGTCAGAAGGACTGCTGGACCCCTTCAGGCTGGAGGACGACTGCTGCTGCTGAAGACCCCTGAGGACCACTGGCTACAGAGGAACAGCCACCAAGGAGCTACGGACCCAAGCTTTAGGTAAGCCTCCAGGCATCCAAACTCTTGTGTTCTCCACTCTGTTAGCCACCCAGTCCAGAACTGCCCTCTGGCTAGCAGGGAAGACCCTTTCTAGCCTAGGGGCGAACCTGGCTTCTGGCCAGGTGATTGGATCCTGGGGGCTGGGAACAGTCCCTCGGGCTGATTTATGGGCACCTTTGGGTGTTGGCCAGAGACCTTGCCTGGACAAGACAAAGGATCCAGCGTGGAAAGGCTCCAGGAGGAGAGGAGGGGGTAGAGGGGGATAGTGATAGGAAGTGGTCAGCCAGCCAGCTGGCTGTATATGGGGTGGGTGGTGGGTTAACCCTTTCCCTCCCTGAGGTTTTCCCTGATGTGTTTGCTGGCAACCTTTGGGATCTTACACTATGCCTGCTTGTTTACTTTTGTCTCAGGCCATGCCCACTGCTGTGCTTTAAATAAGTGCCTCTGTTTTTACATGTTTATCTTGTTACTCCCCTGTTACTGGGAGTGCAAATGCATAGCTGAGTTATAAGTTTAAAAACAAATGGATGCCCCTCACTGAAGTCGGCATTAAAGCATTAATGTATACAATGTTATGAATGTTTATGGCCACATTGCCTGTAACTAAGTCTAATATGTGTATCAAAGTACTGCCCTCCTGCTATGGGCCCGCACACTGGCTGGCAGTGAATGTAGAGCTCACTTTTTTGGAAGGTTCCCTTTACCAGTGTCTGAGCTCAGTCTTCTACAATAATAAAGTTTAACTGGCAAGACTGCCAGAAATCAGGCAGGCATGCATCTGTGGAATTCCCTACTCCCTCAGATAAGGGATGAAGGAAGAAACAATCCACTCCCCTCCACCCTCGGACGAACTTTCCTATGTCCGAAGTGCCCACTCCCCTGCTTATATTACTACGTGGTGCCCCCTTCTGGTGTACCATCAGGGTATGAGGTATAAGGTACAAGGTTTTTGCGTAATAGAATCTCACCTCTCTGTAAGGGTACATGTCTTTTCCAGACCAATCGCTAGTTTATAGGTCTTGCACCCCTAACCTCCCACAGATGTGCCATGAGAGATGCCAGACCCGAGGGCACATCATGGGATACCCTACTGTTGCATAATACAGAGGAAAGGGGTGAAGGGACATCTCAGATCACAAAACCTATGCTTCATGATACTGCATGTTACGTCCCTCAATACAGATACTAGGGAGAGGAGAAGGGGAAGAATCACCCTAGCAATAGCCAAATGCAGATAAACAACCTATACCGTTAATTGGGCAACTGCCTTACAAAGGTATTTCCTGGGACTCTAACAAGGACGGTGGCTCTGTACTCCTGAGGTTCTCCTTCTTAGATATTTTTCTGTCCAAGTCACTGGCCTATACTGAGGTACATACTGGTAATAACCACTCACCTTCCAGGGGGAAGGGGAACTCAAGCTCGAACAGACCTCTTTGCCTTGTGTCTATTAGTGACACTGCTTAATGGTGCCTGATTCCAGAAGGAATGACAGCTTTTTTTTTGGTCTACAATTTTCGCACAGAAAATATGTGATTTAGAATGTAAATAGTTGCCCCAATTGGGTCTGTTTTCGTTTTTTGTTAAAATATACAGATATACACTGGTGTTCATTAGAAGCTCTTGATTCTCTATACACACGCACCTGCAGAGGTCTGTCACTTGGAGGAATCCCACCTTATGTCAGAATTAAACAAAATAACATTATACTTCTATACTTGGAAAGATGGCTGATATAACCTTTACATCTCAACTCCCCCATCAAGAGGAAACAGATATTAACACACTTAACAAAAAAACTTTATACCAAGGTGACTTTCCTCCAGGAGACAATCTAGATTTAGTAGTTGCCGTATTGGTCCTTGCAAGAATAGATCCAGAAGCAAATGATCTGATACCTTTTAATGGACCAACATAGATGTAACAACAAGAACAAAGTGCTCTAGCTTTCGGACTAACCAGTCCTTCTTCAGAAGCTTCTGAAGAAGGACTGGTTGGTCTGAAAGCTAGAGCACTTTGTTCTTGTTGTTACATCTATGTTGGTCCATTAAAAGGTATCAAATCATTTGCTTCTGGATCTACTTCAGGAGACAAAACATTCGCATTCTGAAGCTTGTAAGTTAAAGAGGGAATGGGTGAGGACTAAGGTGCATAGCACCCACACTTCTGTCAAGAGAGAAGTCTCTATACTGATACACAAATCACTGCCATGGTCCCCTATTTGTACACAAACTGACAAGGATGGCAGATGAGTCAAGGTGAAGGTCGCCACCATGGAAGGCCCCCTAATACTTCTTAATCTGTATGGTCCCAGTACTGACAACCTGCTATTCTTTGTGCAAATCTCAGAAGCCTTAGCCAATTCTGCTTCCCCACATCTGCCCATATTGGTCACAAGAGATTTCAACATTTTACATGGAGTAAAGAAAAAAATCATGTTGTCACCTGTGGTGTGGAGGACTGAGGTGCTATGCTCCTTACTCTTAGGGCTGTGTGAACCTCTTAAAATTTTACCTTGCAAACTTTATGGGTAGAACCTGAAAAAGTTCTACCAAGTTCTAGAATTAGGTTCTACCTGATTCATGCCAAACAGTACAAGATACAAAAGTTCTACCTTGTTCTACCTGGTTCTACCAGGTAGAACCAGGTTGTACTTGGTCCAAGTCACACAGCACATCTTAAACCCTTATGCTACCCAAATGCACCCCTTCCCTTGCCCCTTCTCTTACCAGAATGAAGTCTCTGTATGCACAACACAGCAGAATTGTGTACAGTACACCCATCTTCTGCTCGTTTTCCTCTACAACCGAGGAGGAGACTCAACTTTCTTCCAGTGTCCTGTCATCACTCCCTTTCAGTTCCCTAAGGGGCTGCTGGACTATTAGAAAAAGCCATTGGCCCAATCCTTAGAAGGCACAGCTGTGTGCTGTGCCCCCATCCTGTGCTCCCCCTGCCCTAAATGTCCAAACTAAGCTAGCCCGATGCTGCCTGTCATGTGGGTGGGGTGTAGAAGTGCATTATCTAGCATGAGACTGCTGTTTCATTATGCCATGCTGAGTGCGAGTGACAACAGTGCAGGCTGGGGCAGAATCAGAGTGTCCCATTGCAAAGGATGCCTTGACGGAAATCCTGCCCCAATCTGCCTTGTTATCACTTATGGACAGGGATGGTAGATAGATAGATAGATAGATAGATAGATAGATAGACAGACAGACAGACAGACAGATAGATCATTTATTAAGCGCTCATTTCAACAGACTCTGGGCACTGTACAAACAACAACAGTAAAATAAACAAGTAATAAAACCAACCAAAATTCCAATTATAGCAGTTCCAAACCGTTCCGTTCAGTAGTTAGTCATAAAAGGTCAGCCGTAATAAACATGTTTTGAGGCCCTTCTTAAAGACTTCCACCGAGGGAGCCCTCCTCAAATTCTCAGGCAAAGAGTTCCACAAGGTGGGTGTGGCAACAGAAAACACCCTATCTCCAGAGCGCCACAGCCTCACCCTGGGAACCTCAAGAAGGGCTCCCCCGGCAGAATGAAGTACCTGGGAGGGGCAATAGGGGACGAGGAGATCTTGCAGGTAGACAGGCTTCCCCTCGTGTAGGGTTTTGTAGGTCAGGAGCCCTACCTTAAAGAATCCTCCACCTGACTGGCAGCCAGTGCAGTTTGAGGAGGACAAGAGTAATATGTTCACATCTTCTTGCTTCCATCAGTAATCTTGCTGCTGCATTCTGCACCGGCTGCACTCTGCAGAGGTTGCCTCCAGATAAACCTAGGTACAGGGCATCACAGTAGTTCAATCTGGAGGTGACAAAGGCATGTACTAGTGTGGGCAGGTCATCAGGGAGAATCAGGTATCAGATTCGGGTGATATCCCGTAGATGATAAACACTACTCCTGATGATGGCCAACACCTGGACATCCATGGTCAGTCCGTCATCCAGGATCACACCCAACTCCCTCACCTGTCTAGAGAGGACAAGAGGAACACCTCCTAACATTAGGTCAGGGAGTATCCCAGCACCCCCCTCCCCAATGACCCAGATCCACAACCAGCACCTCAGTCTTGTCTGGGTTTAGCCTGAGACAGTTTTGAGCCATCCATGACTGGATCTCCTCAAGGCAGTTGTTAAACACACAACCGGAACCTGGTTCTCTGGTGCGCAGGACAGATACAGCTGGGTATCATCTGCATAACAGTGAAAACCCAGTCCGTATCACCTGATGATATCCCCCAGTGGCAATATGTATGCCATGAACAAGGTGACAATATTGAATCTTGTGGAACTCCACAGCACAGAGGCTTTGGGGCAGATGAGGCAAGCCCCATCATTACCCTTTGCACTCTGTCTGTTAGGTATGACTTGAACCAGCAGATGACCTTGACAGACAGGCCACACCAGAACTGGAAGTGGTCAAGCAGCACCTCATGATCCATGGTATTAAATGCCACAGAGAGGTCTAGGAGGACTAAGATGGTACGATCTCTCCTATCCCTCACCATCAGAAGGTCATTCAACATCCTTACCAAGGTGATCTCCGTGCTATGTCTCATCCAGAAACTAGACTGGAATGGCTCATAGGAAGAGGTGAGGTGTCTCTCAAGCTGAACGGCCACCACTTTTTCAATAACCTTCCCTAAAAATGGGAGGTTTGACACCGGCCTGTAGTTGCTGAGACAGTCCGGGTCTAGGGAAGGCTTTTTCAAAAGGGGTCTAACCAGGGCCTCTTTCAAAGCCTGTGGAAAGATCCCACTCCTTGAGGAACTCCAGATAATCTCAGCAACCACAGGTCCCAACAGGTACAAACATCCGACCAAAAGCCAGGTTGGTCCTGGGTCGAGATCACATTGGGTAGGTCGTAGCTCAGAGAGTATCCCCACCACCTCCTCCACCTCAACTAGCTCAAACTCCTCCCAGACAGGAGGAGTGTCTCTACACCTCTCAGATAGACCACCAATGCCCTTTTGAGAGACACTCAAGGATACCTCAGCCCTGATGGAGGACACCAGCTCCTCACATCTAGCAACTGAACCCGCTCCCCCCACACGTAGACAGTCAGGGTGTAACAACCTGTCCATCATGCAGAAGAGCTGAGCTGGTCTATTCCTCGCTGCAGCAATCTTTCTTGTCAGAAATTTTGCCTTCTTCCGAGAGATATAGAAGCCAGGGTCCTGCACTGAACACTGCCCCCCCCCAATAATCGGGGACATCGGGATTCAGGCTAGTTTCCTGGTATGCACAGAAAGAGAAAGGGAACAAAGCAGTAATGTATTGCCACATTTTTAGAAAGTCCCCTGGCCCTCGTCCACCCCCTGCCTCAGCTCTTGTGCCCTACCCATGGACTTGGGGCATCTCTTCCCAACCCCTATGGCATTGGCCCTTGTCACCCCCAGCCAGTAGAAACTTGTGTCACTGTCACAGTATCAGATGCAAAGCAACAAGGCAATAAATACAGAACAGTAGGAGAGCTGCAAACAGGAGAATTCTGCCATGCAACCTGTCAAGTTATTTAAACATACTGTAGTTCCTAATTAGGGGCAGGACTGTGTGTGTCATGCTTTATATAATAGTAGTCCAGTAGATCTACAAGCAAATGCAAATTTTACAGACACTAGCATTACTGTTTGCATTTTCCTCCACCTGCTTCTGGTCTGTTCATTATCAAATGGCTAAGCTGACCAGCTGGGGTATTTATTTATTTTGCAATCTGAAACCCAGATTTAATAGTCTAGGACAGTACACAGAAAAAAAATTTGATCAAGCTCTAGGAGTCTCTCTGATCTGCCAAAATAAAGTGTACCTCTCAGGTAGCACACAGAGGGCTGAATGCTGCTGCAGATCGGCACTAGTTCAGAGTCAGATTTTTTTTAGAAGTATTTATTTTACAATTTTCGGGGCGGGGGGAGGCTGGCTAGCAGGCAGATTGTTTACAATTGTGTGTTGCTACTGCAACACAAGAAGAGAAATGCTGGCTGCTTAAACAATAAATCAAAGCTTGCCTAAGGAAAAAAAAACTGGAGTTGTGCAGCGTGAAAAGGAGACGTCTCAGATGCCCAGGTCAAAATCTGATATAAATTACTACCCTCCCATACACAAAATTGTCTATATTGTTGCTGAGTTTATTTCTTTATGTAATAAATCAACTGAAATAGAAACTCAGTTTCTGAATACCTGCAGCAGTCAGATTGCAGAGCCAGAAAAACGCTCCACCACGCTGCCCCAGAGATTCAATGCTGAGTGAAAAAGACGGTACAGCTAATGCATCACGTGGGTTCTTATTCAAACCTGCAAATCAATGTACTTCATATTGACATGTGCAGCAGTTAAAGCCAATAACTGACAAAGTAATGTACTCATCTTCATCCTATCAGTGTGTAGCATATAATTTATGCACCTTTTCTTTCTCTCTCTCTCTCTCTCTCTCTCTCTCTCTCTCTCTCCATTCACTGAGTCATTCAAGCATTGGATAATTTCTTCTTGATAGGGGTAAGAATGCTAAGTAGTCACATATTTTTCAAACAGTCAGGCTTAATACTGATGAACCAAAGTGAACCAAAGTTCATTACTTTTCATAAAATGTTCGGCAGTGTGCGATCTCATGCGAACACCATTAGTTCTACCTTTTCAGCAGCAGCTATGTCGAACCGAACTTGCAGCCCTACTTACTTGTTGCCATTCTGGCATCCCAGGTCGGGAAAGAACCTGGATCACTGGGGGTCAGCTGGGGAGCGGAGGACTGAGCGTCACACAGGATGCTCTTCTTCTCTGAGGAGGAAGGGGGGCTGTTCTGCCATGTCACTGTCACCTAGGAGAACGTAGTGGTAGTGCAGGCTGGAACATAAACAACAGAGGGGGAGAAACACAGATTGACTGGGGTGGATGCTGATGCTCTGTCACTCCAATCTCAGTCGGTGTCTCTATGGGGTGTGGTGAAAAATAGGAAAAACACCAAACGCGGTGGAATGCACACACACCCCACACTTGCTGACCAAGGCTACCTCCCAGTGGGGACCTGGACCATCCTCACTGTCTTCCACCATGGCGAAGGGAAACCACAGGCAACTGCTGGGAGGTAAGTAAGCACTGGGAGAAAGCAGGGTGATGGAGTTGGTTCAGGAGCGGCAGACCTGAGTGGGGGCCTGGGGCAGGTTGGCGATCCAGGAGAAAAATGTAAGTCAAAAACAAAAGAATCATGTTCATAAGTTCTGCTAGCAAAACAAACAGGTTCAAAGCATGTTTTTTTCTTGTTTTTTATTTATTCCAAGCTAAATACCTAAACCAGTCATTTATTAAAAATGTTCCTTAGTAATGATAAAAAACAAGACATGGGTGTGTGTAGCTCAGTATTTTATATATACCCTTGTGTGGGATGCTTTTATAAACTCACTGTACTTCCCTCTTGAGGTTTATGTAGCATCCCATGCCTCAGGTGTGTATAAAATTCTGGTTACACACACCCACCCATGTATTATTCTCTAATGCATGCCCCAAGGGAGTGAGTCCTGAAGCCAATTAATACACATTTTGGAGTGGCTCATTGCACATATAAAATGGCTTGCTGCTCTTCTGTGTTATATGTAAAGTGAAACATTTTTAATATGCTTTGTTTTTTACATAAAATCATTTGAATAAATACATTTTAAATATCAGAATGATATACATGAAATTATTCCCTGAGTTTGTAGATAAAGAGGCCTTTTTTCCCCTGGTAATGATCTAGCACCTGAGCATGCATTGCTGGGTTTTTAACACCTTGTGACATCTGTCAGCCAATGAGGTTTCAGGATCCTTGCCATTTAATAAGGCAGCGTGAAGTGATGGAAATGCTACAGGTAATGCTCATGAAAAACAGACTAACGAGGGCTCAAAAACAGCGAACATTGATGATACAAAACCTAATGTGAGCCATATCAATAAATATCAAAAAAATGCCAAAGTAGACTCAAAATTGCAAGAATAAGGTCAATCACAAGACGGGGGGGGGGGGCAAGGGCAATCTAAAATAAAATGAATTTTCACTGCAACTTGCAGTACTGCTTTAAGATAGTCTCCATGAGCCTGCACACAACTGAGGTCAGACTGATTAGACTGTAGTTCCACAGGTCATCTTTGGGTCTGCTCTTGTGGAGGGGGCACTACCTGTGCCATTCTCCGGTTCCTGAGGTACCCCACCTGACGCCAGTGAACTGTTGAACAAGTTAGTCAAGGGACCTGCAAGCTCTTCTGTTAACTCCATCAGCACCGTTGGGTGTATACTGCCCAGGCCCATGGATTTGTCTACTCTTAATGCTAGCAACCCTTTCCTCACCCTATCCCCCTCTATTATATCATCCATGTGTCCCTCCCCCCCCCACCATCTCCTCTCGTTCCCCTAGTGGCACTGGTCTGTCTCTTTTTCCCTAGTGAGGACTGAACAGAGGTACTCATTCAGTACTTTGGTTTGCCTCCATTCTCTTCTACCCATCCATTCCCTTTCCTGGCGTTTACAATCCAGTCTTTCTTGTCCCTTTTACCCATCCTCCCTTGTACAAGTTATACCCACGAATACGAACATATGAACATATGAAATTTGCCAGCAGATAAATGCCTAGAGGTCTATCAAGTCTGCTAAAATGTGCAGCTAGCACCCCTTATTCTACAGCTGCCCCTCCCTTCCACCCTTCCCCTACATTGACCCTCCCCCTTGTCCTGTCCCATACCCAAAGTCATACACTAGCAACCGCCCACTGGAAGAAGTCATAAATGCAATATGGCAGTAGGGAGCAGTGCAGTAAATTGTGGCATTTACACTACAACAATCCATTCTTAGATTGTATTTTCTCTTTATCTCATGGGTTTTGTTATACTTGCGCAATGGGAATGAATCACATGCAAATTAAGGTATTCAAGATATATCACATAGTCTGAAATACTGAAAAAAAAAGATATAAAATTCTAATTAATAGGGATTTAAATGCTCTGTTTGCTTAAGAAAGGCCATCAGAGTCCTGGGGGTAGGGAGTGTGTGTGTGTGTGTGGGGGGGGGTGTTCAGCCCCCCCTTATTAATGCCACAGTATTTAAAGTGGAAAAGCCAGCCTCAAGCAATAAACCTTTTTTTTTTTTTTTTTATAAATGTGACAATTATCTTTGCATGCTATCACACGATAAAAGCCTGCCGTCTCAAACTGCTAGGTCCCCTTTGATGCTCGCTGTATCGTTAATTCAACCTTACAGGCAGCACAGTTGTCCACATCATGATAAAGCTGCCCTCAATGCATATTTTATGAGGACATTAATGTAGTACATAAGAGCAGCTAGGACAACATGCTGCTGTAGTGTTAATGTTGTGCTCTCTCTCTCACTCTCTAACTCCCTGCAGACTCCGGAGCTATTTATAAGTAATGCCTGGGACCTTGGGGAAGGAGAAGGCAGACTAATTTGATCCCTAGAGCCTTGTTCTGGACTCAGTGCGCAAGTGCTAGTCAAAGTTGGCTTCACGAGAGGGGAACTCAATAATTTATTTTTCCAAGCAGTTCAATGGCATCCAAGCAGTACATTTTGTATAAAGGTTGTCCTTTTTTGCTACATAGCTTGCTCTGAGTTTAGAAGAGAGAGACAAAAAGGCACTGGCAAACACAGTGAGTTCACAAGATACAGAAAGACTTCATGTTTTTGACAACAGTTCTTGGCTTTTTACTTAGTGCAGCAAGGTCACCCCTGAACATCGGAGGTCATTGAAACTGGAGGTTATAGCAGATATGAAGCCTGGTCATGGAATCGAACATTAGCTTCTGACTGGGTCAAATGGCCTCTGAGTGTGGGACAAGATATATTGTGATCAAAACTGATGTTATTACACTCAGAGCATACACAGAAACATACAATCAGAGCAAATATCCTCCCTCAGTATCCTTGTAATTTCTACCCTCTCTGTAACATGATCAAATGATTTTGCTTGCTCGCCTCTGTGCGCTGAAGAAAATCACATCACTATCACTGAAGCTCTGCACTACCATCTAAACTCATCTCTGAATAAATGAGAAATGAGCAAGAGGGAATCCGGAGAAAGATGGAAAAGGGGTCTGCCTTAATGCCAGGAGTCTGGGAAATAAAATTACTGAGCTCCATGCAATGCTGGCATATGCTGAGATTAAATCTCACAGCCGTCACAGAAACTCGGGCCACAGATAAATAACAATTGGGACATGACAGTCCCAGGCTGCCCCATGTTTAGATGGGATAGAGGAAAAGATAAAAGGAGGAGGCATACCCTAAATGTCAGACAGGGCACAGAAACAGTGGAAGATGGCATCATATGGGGAGGTAATAGGGAAATAGAACCACTGTGGGTTCAGCTCATGACTTCCTCAGGCAAGAAACTACAAATGGGAGTGATCTATAGACCTCTAGAACAGGAGGGAGAGAGAGATACGGAGTTAGGGGCAGAACAAGAAAGAGGGTGGCAAAGATGGAGATGGTGGTGATGGGAGATCTAAACCTGTAAGATATTGATTGGATCATTCCACTGGCCAGGACCTCCAGAAGTCACACCCTACTGGATACATTGCAGGACTGCCTGCTGGTGCAGCTAGTTTAGGAACCCTCTAGGCAGGCTGCCATTCTCGATGTAGTGCTCACCAGCTCGGAAGTGGTAGGAGGCATCAGGGTAGGGAGCCACTGGGGTCCAGAAACAACCCTAACTCTATATAGTTCGACCTGCCCCTTGGGACAAGTAAGCCCTCATCAAAGGGTGAAGTCCTAGATTTCTGAAGGTCAGACTTCAACAGGATGAGGGTGCTGGTCTGGGACAAATTAGTCAGAGTAGACAGCATCAAAGATGTAGAGGAAAGATGGGAGCAATCAACGGGGGAAATTCTCAAGGTAACAAAGTCTTGCATGAGAATGGTAATAGTAATGGTAATCTCTAGGGATGCCACCAGTTGGTTCCACTCCTACCCTGTAGGCAGGACACAGTCTGTCAGCATTGGAAACTCCATCTCCACCATACTCCCCATCTCAACTGGTGTCCCCCAAGGCTCGATCTTTGGCCCACTATTGTTCTCCATCATTCTGAATGATTTGCCCTCTGCCTGCCCCCAGACATCCATTCACATGTATGCAGATGACACTGTCCTGTTTGCATCCTGCCCCTCAACCTCTGATGTGGCAGCCAGGCTCCATCACGACTTGAAGAAATAGGCTGTTGGTTATCTAGGATCTGCAGCTTATCCTGTAGATACGGAAATGGGCAGACTAGGTGGGCCAAGAGATCCTTATCTGCCATCAAAGTCTATGTTTCTATGTTTCATTGATGTCCAGCTCTGGCTTCGCTCAAATCAGTTCTTCCTGAATGCCAAGAAGACTGTCTCCATGACCTTCAGCACAAGGCAGAGACTCTTTCGGATCCCCTGCCTCCCCACCTTCCACATCCCGGATGGGACTAAGTTGGAGGTCTTCTCCTCCTTTAGATACCTTGGCGTATGGCTTAACCAGCACCTTGACTTTTCAGTACACATCGATATCACACCACTGTTTTATACCCTGTAATTGTCTAAACCTATGTCTAACTATTGTATTCTCTGACGTGAAACCTTTGTAAAGGAGTCACTGACTGAAAGGTTTTAATTTTGATATGATTCAGTAAATAACTAAATAAATAAAATATCATCCACAGGAAGCTGCACCCTAAGCTGGGTGCCCTGTATCACAACCATGGATGTATCCAACGGCAGGCTCACCATGCAATTGTACAGAAAATGATTCTCCTAATTTTTGACTATGGTGACGTAGTCTACAGTGCCGCTCCCAAAACTTCCCTAACCAGACTGGACACCCTTTTCCACTCTTTCTGCCATATCACCCTTGACTGTCCTCCTAGTACCATCGCTGTGCCTCCCCTCTCTTCAGGACAGAAGGCTGTCCCATTGTGCTAGGCTTACGGCCAAGTTCTGGACCCAGACCCTGCCCCCTTATCTCTATGCAGCCCTATCCTTGCCTGCCCCCCTTTGCACTCCCTTAGGCACTATGACTCCCGTTTCTTTGCTATCCTGCATAAGTCCACCTCCACCGGCCAAGCAGCCTTCTCCTACCGCATGCCAAAACTGTGGAACTTGCTCCCCTCAGCCAATCGCCATGCCCCCTCTGCACACTTCACAAACTTACTCATCAATGCCACTTCAGCTCCACTTGCATACTAACCTATTTCCTGGCGAAGCCAAAGCACTTACTAACCTGTCTGGAAGAGTGACAGGTCATGCTGTTGATTTGAAACTTTCTGGTCATGTTTATTGAACTTGGTGTAATCATCTGAGCTTGGTATCATTTCATATGAATTTTTCTTGTTGCACTGTAACATAATTTCTGTTGTTTCTCTGTGTACAATGAACTGTTCCTTTACTGTATGCTGTATATTATGTTTCCCCCTCCCCAGGACACATCTGGAATCGGGCAGTAGTCTGTTCAGTATGCCTTCCTGGTAAAACGTTTAAATAAATAAATAAATAGAAAGGGTACAAGAGGCCAGTATGGTTCTCTGGAGAGGTCATGGAGGCAGTGAGAGCCAAAAAGAAGGTCTTCACCAGGTACAAGGAAAACAAAGGAAGGAAGAATGGGGAAGAGTACCAAATGAGAGCAAAGGAAACCAAAAAGGTGGTCAGAGAAACAAAGGCAGACACAGAGCTACATATTGCAGAAGGGGTCAAGGGGGAAGAAAAATAGTTCTTTAGATGTATTAGAGAAAAAAGAAGGAAGGGAGGACGAGGAATTGTTATGGTAACAGAACTGGGTAGGGTAAGTGAAGGGGACAGGAAGAAAGCAGACATTCTTTACTTTTGCAATGTATCCACAAGGGAAGACAGAGGGCCTTTGCCAGAAAATGGCATTGAGGCAGCTGTAAGGGGGATCCACGAGATGATTCAAAAAGTATTTTATAGTGAAAGGGTTTGGAAAGGGCTGTCAGCCCTTAACATAGATAAGGCCCCGGGGCCAAATGGGACACATCCAAAGCTGCTAAATTAATTGTCAACGGAATTTACTGAACCCCTGGTGGGGCTTTCAATAGTGCAGTTCAGACAGGAGTAGTTCCAAAAAATGGTAGGTAGCAGACATAGTATTTGCCATTAATCAGCTTTGCCTTCTAGCACAGCACCCCATGGAAAAGCCTGTGCCCCACTCAGAAGAACTAAAGTAAGTAGTCTGCACAGTTTCTGTTGTGGCTGCCCTTCCCTACAGACTTTCTACCTGCTTACCACTAGACAGGGGTGGGGGGCTGCAAATTGAAAAACACTGAATCTGTCAGTAGATCCGTCTTTTGGATGAGACGTTAAACCGAGGTCCCATCTGCCTGGATTGGTGGTAGTTCAGGTGGATGTTAAAGATCCCATGGCACTTATCGAAAAGAGTAGGGGAATTTCCCTGGTGTCCTGGCCAAATTTCCCTCATTCACTAAAAAAATACCACCAACAGCTTAATCTGGTTCAAGGTCAGTTGGCATTCATCTGTATCCCCCTCCCCCGGGTCGTGCCTGAAAATAGGCAGGATTTGTCTAGTGCACTTACCCGGTCAACAAAAAAAGCTAAGCTAAGTACCATGTGGCTTACCCAGTCTGCCCAGTTTGTCCCTGCCCATGCTGTCAGCGCAGATGCTACCTGATCTCTTGTTACCCCTATCCCCCAGTTTCCTTCTAAGATTCCTTTCTGACTATCACATGCATGCCTGAAGCTCTCCACTGTTTTCACTCCTACCACCTCCACTGGAAAAGTGTTCCAGGTGTCCACCACTCTTTCAGTGTAGAAGTACTTCTTCATGTCTCTCCTAAATTTCCCCCCCTTCCAGCTTCATTGCTTGACCTTTTGCCCTGGTAAACATTCTCTTCTGAAAAATACTCCCCTCCTGCACCCTGTTTATACTCATGAGGTACTTATAGGTCTCTGTCATGTTCTCCCCAGATTGTACATACTGAGATTCCTTATTTTCTCTTCATATGGATTATGATGCAACCCCTGCACCATTTTAGTGGCCCTCCTCTGGACAGCCTATACCCTATATGTTTCCTGAGGTGTGATCTCCAGAACCGGACACAGCACTCCAGGTGCAGTCTCACCATTGACTAGTGCAGTGGTAACACCACCTCCTCTCTCCTTCTGCTGGTGATTCCCCTCCCTCTGTGTCCCAGCATCCCACTGGCCCTGGCTACTGCTTTGTTGCACTGTTCTTCAACCTTGAGGTCATTAGACAACCACAATGTATCTGTCCTGGTTTGTGACTGTCAATACTCACCCCAACCCCCCCATTTTTTACACTGCTCCTGGGTTTATGTGCCTTAGGAGCATAATTTAGCACTTTTTTGCGTTGAAACCTTGCTACCATACCCTTGACCACTGCTCAAGTTTTCTGCGTTCCCTTCTCATTCTTGCCACCCCTTCTGGAGTATCTACCTTATTGCAGATCTTGGTGTCATCTGCAAAGAGGTATGCCTTCCCTTCCATCTCTTCTGCAGTGTCACTTATGAACACATTGAAGAGGACTGGTCCCAGCACTGAGCCCTGAAGTGATCCGCTGGTCACCTGCCATATGGTTTCCTACTCCATAGCTCCTTTTATTATGATTTGAAACATGTTTAGAATTATTTACTTTACTCATAGTTTTTAGTTTAGGCTGTTTGTGCAGCGAATGGACTGATTTTGCTTACCTGTCTCATCAAGGGCAGTTTCTTTATCAATATGGGTATACAGAAACAACTACTGCTAGAGAAGTTTCAGTGGTTAGTGTCACAACTCAGATCTTTACCCACCAGAAGGGAAGCATCCATTAACCTTTCAAATTCTAGGACACCCACTCCCTGTTAAGCCTTCACTCCCAGTCTACCGCTCTGGTCCTGAAACTAGGTAATTTCGTCATTTGTGACTTGAGATTGTTTCCTCCTTTTTTTAATTCATTTTTTATCCTGTGGCTTCATGGCTTGGCCCAATCTATCAGCTACATCGTGCAGTTGTGTTAGTGGCTCAGCAGGCTGCACACTCATCTCTGAGGCTGGAAGATCGAAAGGTTGTGGGATCAAGCCCCACACCGGGCACTTGTGGTAATCCCAAAACTGACACTGTAGTGCATCATGAGGTGCTCTCTTTTGGATGAGACATTAAACCGAGGTCCTGCTTGCCTGTTCTGGTGGTTATTCAGGTGGATGTTAAAGATCCAATGGCACTTCTCAAAAAGAGTAGAGGAATTTCCCCCATTCGCTAAAAATGCCATCAATAGTTTAATCTGGTTTAGTTTCAGTTGGTTACCATCTCTATCCCTCCCCCAAGTTGCCCCTGAAAAAGTGATTTCTAGTCTCAGTAGACCTACCCGGTCAACAAAAAAATTTAATTCAACATTGTGCCACTCCTTCCCCACTTTCCTACATGGCTACTGTTCCCCTCTATAGCTATCCTTATCCAGATGTTCACTACAACCTACGGTTGCCCCTGAGCTTATTCTCACCAATGAGGCCCAGGTTTGGGAACATTCATCTGTGTGTCGGTGGAAGTAAAGAGCAGAGCAAGGAATCACTTGTGGGCATGGTACTAGAGGTTGGCCATCACGATTGGCTAGGTGGGATGGTTTCTCCCTGTTTCTCCAACAATCCTCCTCATAACATGGTGCATCATTGCTATGCTCACACGTGGCCTGTGAGGGGAGTCGGTGTCACATTGTTATCCATGACACCAATGCTCACCATGGACCACATGAGGTGCTGCAGAGTCAGTAACTGCAGCCCATCCCCTAGGGTCTGCGCAGAATACCTCTGAACGTGTCCATTGCCCCACCAGCCAGACTAAGAAAGTCAAGACTGGGCTTTGATCCCAGATCTCTCTGCATGACAGTGCTATGCATTACCACACAGAACCACTGGACTGGGCCTATGTCCTCTTTTAATGGCTATTTCTATGCCCAGCTTTTAAGATATTCTTTGTGACCTAGCCAAGAGCAAAGATAACATGTTACCTTGGAGGTTGGATATGTCATCAGCAAAGGTGACAAGATTCATTGTCACAGATTTATCACCATTGGCATTGTATAAATATAGAATAATATATTGGTGACTATGATACGAGCTGTTTTTTTCACACACCCAAGGTGCGTTTTGCCATATAAACCACAACAGCAAAACTTACACTGAAGGTGTGTCAACAAAATCAGTCTCATGGTCACCCACATTTTACAATATTTGTTAAGATCTAGTATCAACTAGACTAGAACTATGCTAATTTTGTTTTAAAGAAAGAGAGTGAGCAAGTGTACATACATAAAGAGAGTGACAGAGAGCCTGCATAAGCCAAAAGATGCTGTCACAGCTGTTTTCAGATAGTGTGACAGCATAATGGCTCCCTTCCTGGGTGACAGAGCAGCTGTGACTTTCTCAGAATCAACCTGCCGTGACATAATACCAGGCTGATATAGGGAATATAGGGTCTGCTTTTTCATGGCTATTAGACAGTATCAATGATCGTGGTTATCCCACTGCAGTCCTTAATGTATTCCATGATAATAACTGGTGACCCCGTTTATTACACTGGTTATCAGTGTGATCAAATGCAGTAATAACCAGGTGTGATGCCATACCCAGTTACAGCATTTGGAATGCTTGCCCTTCCCTTTCTACAGTTCAACAGCGGGATACTTGACTCACGTGGCTCTCCCTGGCTATCTTCTGTTTTTGTGCTTATGTCTCCCCCAGTTATTATAAAAAATAAAATGCAAGCGACTGTGTGCTTATGAATTTTATTTACATACCTTCAGTGTGTGATATCCACATAAACCTCTCGAGCTTTGCTCTCGAGACTGTTGGGACATCACACACCTTGGGTGTGTTAAAAAATAACAATTTTGTAACACACAGTCGCCTATGCATTATTCTCTATTTTATTCCAAATATTGGTTGAATGGCTGTTCAAAGAGTTCCTGGCATTTCTGGAGGAAATATCAGAATTAAGTTCCTGATCCATTCAAAAGAGGTCCCAGAACAAGGTCCAGAAGGAGAAAGGTAGGAAGTTGACCTAAAAAGGGGGAAGAAAGAGAGGAACAAAAGAACAGCCATTAGCAATCACTAAAATGAGTCAAAAATAAAATTCATTTTTCTTTTCCAAGAGGGTTTCAAATCCTATTGATCACTGAGCCCTATGGGCTTTACACTCTGGAGTTTGAAAATCCATTTACTCTCCTTCTGTAACAAGAAATTCGGACTGCTCCCTCCAGTTCTAGCCTTACAATACACGTAAGAGAGGAACTCTGCTATGAGTATCAGTTGGAACTGGGCTAAGACATGCACAGTGCAATGGAAAAGCTGTGGGTATTGAAAGAGAAGGTAGAGTGATACAAGGCTGAGATGTGGACAACCCCCAGGCAAGCATCTAAACATAATACACCCTCCACATATGCAAAGTGGCCTGCAAAGTTTATTTTATGTTATGCTAAACATTCCTTTCCGAGTCAACCCCATTCGTTAACGGGTTAATAGAACCAATGCAGCATTCTCAATTCATCTTTTCTCCCCCCTGTTATCTTACTGTAGGTATCTCCATTTTTGGTTTCTCTCTCTTTTCCCTCTAAATTCAGCTCTGTATGTAGCCCCAACCCCATTGCAACTTTATAGCTTCCCCAACCACTGACATCATCGGTTACAATCAGCCAGTGACCCCCAGATGTTGTTACTGCTACTTGCATGGGCTGCTACTTTGATGCAGACTGAACCCATTGACAGGCTGCTCCATTTCCCCTGGGGTAGCAGTCCATGTCAGTCATGGGATCAGTGTCAGAAGCCACTGACTGATTCTTATTTTTTTCCATCTGTTTTTTTCTCACCCCTGGCTCATCCCAACAATACTCCCCCAGCCCTGCCACCGGCCTTCTCATGGACTTATTGGTAAGCCAGTGCTTACCAAGAACCAGGATAGCGGTGGTGGCCGGCCGTGTCAGTCATGCATGGGGCCTGTAAGAGGTGCCAGCATGATGGCGGACTAGGGATTTTTCCTCCAGCTCCTGTTTTTCTCCATGAGGGTGCTAACATGCAATGATGAGCACAATGCATGCGGAAGCTTAGCATCCAGCAGCTGCCCCTCACCCCTTCTAGGTGCTCCAGCTGCACTGCTATCTGGTCTACATCAGGTAGTGGGGCACAGCATCCCCCTCCCCAAGGGAGAAGATCCATTTCTTGGGACGCTCAATCTTCCATCCATGGGAGGCCCCCGAGTCACCTGAGTATGCTCCGAACCTAGTCACCGGCATACAAAAGCAAGCCATAATGCTACCACTAAACTATCAGGCTGACCCCATCACTGTCTGATTTGAATTGATGATATCACTGATTGAAGTATTTTGAGTGGTGACATAAGGAGGCTACCTACAGGGCTGGTTTTGAAGATGAGGGAGACAGAAAACAAAAAACAAGAGATCTATGCAGAAACAGAACGGGGGTAAGTACATATGAATTGGGCATGTTGCAGTGTTCCTGCTCCCTTTGTGGTACAGCTCTGTTTGCCACTTCGTCATCGCTTCTCTTTTGGGTCGCACCTGGAAATGAGCCTTGACTCAGTGTGCCTCTCCCAGTTACCAATTTTCAAATAAAATAATAAACAAAATAAAATAAATAAATAATTACTCAAACCACAGTCTTTTGGGTGGGGGAGGGTGCTACAGTGCTTGCCAGCATCTCTGCTTGTACTCGGAAGTTACAAGTACCACTTTTGCTGATAAATATTTAACTTCCTACTCATCAGAAAAAACTCTGGAAGTGGCTAAATGAGTCCCTCAGGCAAGCAGCTCTGTGGTAAGAGTTGCCTTCAGGGTTAAAGACTTGTCAGCTGCTCTTTGATCACTGCGACAATTACCTCACTAGAGATTCTTCGCAGTGATTGAGAAGTTAGTTAAGGAGTTTGAACTTCAGGTCTGTGTGCTGGATTGATGAAGATAATAGAGTTGGGTCTCAAACACAGGGCATACTGGAGCTCCATGATAAAACAGTTTCAAAAGTCAAGCATTGCAATATCTTAATAATGAAGCAACAGAGAAAGAAGACAGAATGATGTAAAATGACAGACAGCATTGACTATAGTCAGTGTTAGGATTCATGGGGGGGAGCCAGAACTCAGCCTCTAGAGCTCTGAAGTGAGCCCCGGTAGCTCACGCATCACTGCTATGACTTATAAGGGGGGCGGGGGGGGGCTCAATTTCAAGTCAGGACCCTCATGGGCTCCCATAACTCCCAAAACTCATAAAGTGGAATTCTAACACTGATTATTTTTAGAGGAGAACATTTATGAATGGTGTTCATCTTATTTTATCCATCTTGCTTTTTTTCCCCACATCTCTGACCTCTTGCCTCAGGTCTAGGTCTTCCTTATCTCCTGGAATCCATGCTGTCTCATTGACTGCTACCCCTAGAGCTCCTCCCAGTGGGGTTCATTGCGGGGCGAGGCCTGAAAGTGCTGCAACTATTATTAAGATAATATCACTGGTTTCCTCTCCTTTTGACCTCTAACCCTCCCACTGATGCCATGGAACCACCTGACAGCGGTCTTGTGCAGCAGCATACCACGTCTCTCCCCAAGTTTATAAGCACTGCCATAGGCAGTGCTTGCACATGCTTGTCTGCCGAGTGCCATCTTTCAAGTTAGCTCTCAAGCCAAGGTCACCAACCCACCAGTGCATTGCTCTGCTGCTGAGCCACTGAGTGGACTGACGATAGCTCTTAAAAATGACATATTGGGCTTACTTGTAGCTGCCAACAGACTAGAGATGTCAGTGACTAATAGCCTGAAACACAATACATTTCACACCAGCGGAGGGTTGCTTCCTTGGCCGTGTAGAATGCAAAGGTCCTATGTCCCACATGTAGAGACCTTTATGCGTACACAGCCTCTTGTGTGGGTCCCTTCTGCACCCGATCCCTTGCCGCTGACACTGCTATGTGAATGGCCAGGTAGGGGCAGGCACAGAGATGGGGGGGCATGCCCACCATTCACAACACAAACTCTGCATTGTGGAGGGCCACAGGAGGGGGTGCAGGCAATGCAGCCCTAAGGGCTACATAAATGAGGACACACCTTCTTCACGTGGCTGCAGGAAACACATTGCTGCCTGATCGGTAGTCAAATCACTCAGTCCTTAGAGCCTCCACAGATTGCTGAGGGCCGTACCAGCACCACCCAGTGGAAATTGTAAATAGCTGAACATAAATCAAGGATAGGGTTCCATGCAGAGTCATGGATCCTCCAGCGAGTTGGCCTGCATTCTGAATGGATGTCCATTGTCTAACATAGCTCCATTTCCTCTTGTTACCCACTATCTCCACAAAAAGCACTACACTGATGGTGTGTAGCATGCAGGGACTGTGGATGCTGTCTGGTGCAGACAGGCATTGGGGTTAGGGATGTGAGAATAATGAATAATATTTTCTGAGTACCATGGATAATGCACTATTCATTATTCGGATCCTGAATAATGAACAGTAGCACTATTCGTCCCCTGCCTATTCAGAAAATACTGTTAAAAAAAAGAAACAGTCACCTGCTCTCCTCCTTAACCCAAATCATTAAATCCAAGCCCCCCATTCCCCCACCCACTGTCAGTAGCTCAATTCCATCCTCCTCCTCCTCCTCCTCCTCCCCCAGCACCCATAATTCGATATTTTAGTTAAAAAAAGCCCCATGATGGTCGACCGACACAACCCGCCCACCTCCATGGCCAGCCGCCAGACTAAGCGCTCATTTGCGCTTCAAAAAATGAATGTCCTCAACACACACACCCCGATGGCAGCACTCACCAATTCTCATCTCCCCAGCACACAATTCATACATTTTAATAAATTAAGGCAACTGGCACAAATCCACCCTCCTCCACTGCTGACCGCCTGCAGAATGAAGCATTCCTGTGCTTGTTCACTCTCTGTACTGACATGATCACTCGGCAGGTGGCCAGCCATGGAGGAGGGTAGGCTTGTGCTGGTGACGTACTGTGGACTTTTTTTAATGAAAATGTTGAACTGGGGGTGCTGGAGGGGAGGGTGGTGGAATTGCGTTACTGATGGGGGGATGGGGGTTTGGATTTAGTAATCTGGGTTGTGGAGGAGGGTAGGGGACCATTCATTTTTTTTTTTTAATTATATCCCCCCTCCCTGAATATCCAAATATTTGGGTCCCCAGTAGAGTATTCAGGCAGAATATTCAAGATAAGATACTCGCACACCCCTAATTGGGGTGCAGAGTGCTGCAGCCATGATATGCTCGAATCTCACATATCCTGGACCGCTTTGTGGATCGGGCCCTTAGTCAGCCCTATATTGATACTGCATTGCCGCTATTTATAGAACCTTGTGATGTCACTGACAGTTAAGGTGTGCCTAAGCACAGTGTAGTTAAGCACAGCTTCACCGTGAGTAACATTACAGTACAAGTTTCTAAAAATGGCGACAATGTAGTATCACGATAGGCAGACTGAGGTCGTGGATATTGCTGAACAGCTGCCAACTAATGGTAAGCCTTATTACGTCATTTAAAAGAATAATTCATAGGCTTTCAAACTATGATGGGCAGTGTTCATAAATATTCCCCCACTAATAACTTTGGCAAAAGTTTTTGGGCAGTGATTACATCAAGACAAAGCACGGTGCAGCAGTAAATGGCTGAACAGTCATAAATGGTGAAAGCTTTTATTGTACTGAGCTACAAGCTTAGAATACAGTGAGGAGCAATGCTTTTTACTCATGCAAAGATTATTTTCATTTAGTAGCAGGACTGTTAGAAACTGCTGCTTTGAAGGCTGAGTTTACTATGTGGGACACCACCCTCTAAGTGTGGAGGAGCAACCTTTGCGTGTGGGATGGATGTGGGAGAACACTATTCTGCTGGGTAAAATGAGGGATGTCTCTCATAATGTGGGACAGCTGAGAGGTACTTCACGACTGCAGATGAAAAGTGGGAAAAGCCAATGCAATATACTGTAGCAAGCTTATGATTTTGGTATGAGGAAATGTGTGGTGACCAAGTCGCAGAATGGCAATGCGCTGCGTGACTCATCCATAAGCCTGCCCAGAAGGTTTCCCAGCCCCTCTGGTCCCCTCTCCATTGCTCAATGGTCAGTCTACTGGTGGTCCAGTGGAACTGCCTCCTACAGCATGTCTCCAAATATCCCATTTCCTAGCAGGCCAGTGGTTAACCACTCTATAGCCCCTATGTGCCACTCTGCCTCTTTACCCATCAGTGCCTCCAAATATTCCTCCCTCTGTGCTGCTGCACCTGATTGAGCACTTATGTAGTAATGTGACAGTGTGTGCATGCATATGTGTGTGTGTGTGTGTGTGTGTTTTGTGTGAGTTTCACCCCTGAAAGAAATGTTGCCCTGCCCTAGTTTCAGTAAATTGTCCCATACTTCACTGTATCAGAACCAGCTGTTAGTGGCATCAGTCAACTCTTGCCTTCATCTGTTCATGTTGAAGAGAGAGAGTGGCAGCTTATAGACTCACTCTGTGACCTTATGCAAGTCAGTTGACCTCCCTGTGTTTTCTTCCCACCAGCTGTAAAACTAGGTAGACGTTGGATGCTACAGAATGGTTTGTGTAGCTGTAACTATTTTGCACCTATTGATGTCACATGAATGATGCCTTACAGTTTTATCTGTGTTATGATTATACAAGTTTATTGTTCTAGTTTACATATATTATTTACTTATAATGGTTTCACCAAGCTGGTTTGACAGAAAATCTGCCAACTGGCTTTACAGTGACATGCACAATGTCAACCACGATCACGGTCCTCATTGTGTGATCAGGAGAACAAGATTTCTGTGGGGGGCTGCACCCCCCACACCTTCCAGACTTTACTATATTCACCTCCATGGTTAGAAGTTTTTTGGCAGGGGTCTAAGACCCGGACAAGCTGTGCTGGGGGTCCATGCGACCATTACAGCGACTGACAGTGACCTGTCGATTTGTCACTGTAAGCGACTGTTCACTATAATATTTTTGACAGAGTGGCGTCCTATGACTTATAGTTACTGGGGAGTGTTTTTTCCCATAGGGAACCCCAGTTACAATTTGTTGTTATAACCAGCTGGTTATAATGGCAAACACACACCAAGTTTCCTTCGCTTTGTGCAAGCGTCAGCAGAATGTCTTCCCATTGTCTCGCTGAACTCTGCACAGCCACTCTCTCTCAGCAGTAAGTAAATCTTGTATAAAAAAAATGGACTGTCATGAACAAACTTTTTGAACCTTGCCTACTATTTAAACCTTAGTTAAACTTAAAAAAAAAAAAGAAAAAAGAAAATGTTTCAGCAGTCATGGACCGCGCTTAAACCAGACCGGACTACAGCTGAACAGGAATGTGTTTTTTCGTTTTATATAATTGCTGTGGTGAAAAAAACTCTCCCCAGCATTTATATAAATAAATGCTGCGTAGGTGTGTAAATTCGACTTTACACACCCATGTTGGGATGCCTTATACACTTTAATGTGGCATCCCACACCAAGGGTGTGTGTAAAATTCTCGTTATAACCACATACCCAGCCATTATTCTATAGTTTATACTTTTTTACTGCATGATGTATTGCACAATTTATGTGTAACTGTGCTATATACAAGAATTGGGTCCCCACTGCAAATAAGCTTTGCTCAGTGGATCTAACCCTGGATAAAAATGGAAACTTAAAAAATGAAAATTCAGACTTCATCAGACTGACTGGAATCATCTCTTTCTCTAACTGGAGCTCCTTAGCTCCTTCCACACTGCCTATATAGCTGTTTGCCCAGGTCCTATCTCAGGGGCTGCCTTTGCTTACATACAGTACGTTTAACCATTTGTTCTCTGGGACATTTTTTTTAGTAGCCCACCATTTAGTAAAGGAGCTATAATTAGAATAGACATCAGGGCAAACTGTGGAATCTTTCTTGCTGTTCTTTCTCACATATATAACAGAGATCAATGCAAGCTGCTAGATGTTCTGTTTTCCATGGAAAATGAGTCAGATTTCTGTGGATTCCACATGGGGAGAATTCTGTGAAAATCACAAAATTCCGCAGAATTCTGGGAAGCAGAATCTAGTTATTCCACCCCACACTATTGCCTAGTGATTGGCATGTTACTTTTCTTAGCTACATAGAAACATAGACTTTGACAGCAGATAAGGACCGCTAGGCCCATGTAGTCTGCCCATTTCCCTACCTACCTACAGGATAGGCTGCAGATCCTAGTTAACCAACAGCCTATATCTTCCTGCACCCCACAAGAATTGCCTTATGTCTGTCCCATACATTCTTGGATTCTCCCACAGTTTTAGACCCACAACTTCCTCGGAAGTCTGTTCCATCATCCACTACCCTCTCTGTGAAATAATACTTCCTCACATTGCCCAACCGCCCTCCTTCTATCTTTTAAATTGTGTCCCCTTGTTCTTGCAAGTCTCTTTTCTGAAAGATGCTACCCTCTTGGACATTGTTGATTCCCTTGAGGTACTTGAAAGTTTCTATCATGTCCCCCTCTCCTTCTTTCCTCAAGGGTATACATATTAAGCTCCTTTAGTCTCTCCTCATACAGCTTCTCTTGCAGACCCTGCACCATTTTAGTTGCCCTCCTCTGGACTGCCTCTATCCTGTCTATGTCCTTGCGGAGATGGGGTCTCCAGAACTGGACACAGTATTCCAGATGGGGTCTCACCAACTGTCTGTACAGAGGATAACAACTTCCTGTTTTCTGCTGTGATGCCTCTCCTTTACATCCCAGTATACCCCGGCCCTCCCTACTGCCTTCTCACATTGCTTGCTAACCTTAAGGTCATCTGATATGATTACCCCAGGTCCCTTTCCTGTTTTGTTGTTGTTACTACCTCCCACCCGTTGTGTATTCTTCCCTGGGTTTTGTTTCCCAGGTGCATTATTTGCACTTTTTGCATTGAATCCTAGCTGCCATCGTCTGACCATTCCTCCAACCTTGCCAAGTCCTTTTCATCCTTTCCGCGCCTCCTTGTGTATCAACCCTGTTGCAGATCTTTGTGTCATCTGCAAAAGGCATACTTTTCCTTCAGTCCCTCTGCAATGCCACTGAGTGAAGACACTAAAGGACTGGACCCAATACCGAACCCTGCGGTACCCCACTAGTAACCGCCCTTTCTTCAGAGTGGACTCCATTTACAATTACCTTCTGTGTCCTGTTGTCCAGCCAATGTTTTACCCAGGCTACCACCCTGGGACCCACTCTCAAGCTGGTTAATTTGACTAATAATCTTTTGTGTGGGACTCAGGTACAGCAACCCCATTTTCCAGTTTTGCATTCCTTCAGAGATTTGTTTTCATACTTTGCAATCCTCTCAAATAATGTGACATGCACTCAGCTGCTATATGGATTTGTACCATCCCTTAGTGCCTTCTTCCTTTTCAGGCCTTCTGACACTTCTTTTCACAGCCACGTCTTCTCTTCTTTTCCCTGCTGTGCTTGTTTGCCTGAGGTATTCAGATCATCTATGCTTTAAGAACCATTTTCTTGGGTGCTTTCCACCTTCCCTCGTCACCCTGTCACTTAAGTTCATTTTACCAGTTTGTATGCCAGTTACTATACCTGCAAATCTGTCACAATCTGCATTATGGGACAGGAGCTTTTTGATTAGCTCTGAACAGGTTTTCATAGAAACATAGGTACTGTCAGGAGTTCAATCTATTTATTCTTTGTGGAAGTCAAATACTTCCATGAGTCCAAATCTGGAAGTCATTCCATTTTTTTAGGAAGTCAAAATACTTCCCAGATCCCACAGTTTGAAAGCCAGTATTCTAAGAAGGATCACTTTATGGATTTTAATACAAATATTAGTGGTAAAGTACAATTTCTTTTACAAACAAAACAATTTCACAGTTTCTGTGACTTCAGTTTTGGAAGTCAACTAATTTTGTTTCTTACATTTGAAAGTCAGTGACTTTCTCACCCTTTATTTTGAAAGTTTTTGCCTTATTTTTGGGAGTCAAATACTCCCAAAATGGAGTTAACTGAAGCCCTGGGTACTGCTAGTTGAAAAAAGGCCACGGGTTCATCATGCTCACCCTGTGCCTTCCAGGCAGCTACGCCATGCAATATTATATTAAAAGAACTGAAAACAAAATGGAACCCTTCCCTCCCCAATGAATTAAATACTGTACCCACTATATAAAGTAATGTATGAGCAATCGTATACAGCAAGGCTGTGTTTCCATTGAGAGGTGAAATAATATCATAGATCCTGACAGTGAAACGCAAGAGGACTCTATGATGTCATTTCAGGCTGAGACAGTAACATCAGCCTTGTTGTGTATGGTTGCCCAGACAATATTTTGTACAGTCTGTTTTTGTTTTAATTAATTTGCTTTCTTTCTAAGAGATGGGAATACAGTCCCTGTTCGTGTATGGTTGACCATATACTATTTTATATAGTGTATGGTTTAAATATTAGGTGTTTACTATCACAGTGATCATCACGTGCCCAGCCTCCAGCTCATCTCCAGCCCCACCTCCTTCCACTCAACTGCCTGCTCGCTATTCTGAAAGCAAAAAATTAAAACAGCTAACAAGGAAACAAAAAACAAAAAAAACAACTTGTGTTTTCTAAACTGAGTGTGACTTTACTGAGCGGCTCCATCCAGCCACACTCAATATGCTGCCGTCAGAATGCTGCATGAAGGAGTCTCTTTTTTTTATTTTTACTTTTTCATCTCTGCCTGGCTGCCTTCAGCCCTTGTCTCTCACAGTCCCATCACCCACTGTCTCTGAAACTTACCTTCCAACCAGTCTGTGCCCCGTGGCTTGCCCCCCCCGTGGTGGAGTCTCCTCGGGTCCCCAAGCCTGGGAGAAGTTAGAGCTGGGTTGTTGTCGGGAGCCCTCTGAGCTGGTGTGGGGCCTGTGGAGAGAGGTGATGTCATGCTGCTGCAGGCCTGGGATGTGTTTCTCCTCCCTATTAATCCCCCTCCCCGAGCACTTCATGGGCTAGGGTCTAATGGATATCTGCACACATGCATGCAGACGTACTGGACAGAAGCACCCGCCCACCCATCATGGCTCCATTGCACTACCATCTGTGGTCATGCAGGTGGCAATGTTGTAGTGGAGCAGACAGTCCTTTCTCCTCGAAGGAGGAGGGGAGTGTCCTCTGGGATGCTCAATCCTCCTCCCCCACTGGCTCCCCAACCCGGGCTTGCTTCTGAACCCGGGTTGCCGGCATCACAGGTGGTAGCGCTACCACTGCACTGACAGGCCGGCCTTCATGCCAAGGAGTTCAAATGAAAAAAGTTGTAATATTGCTGTGACATCAGAATGATACTTTAACAACTTTTTGTGATCTTTGAACTGTCCTACTGTTCAACAAGAATATGCTGTGTCTTCATTTCCATACACGACAGGAGGCAACCATCTACTGTAATAAAATTCTGACATCACTACTGTAGTCCAGCAGCATTTTTGACATCACTACTGTGGTACAACTACATCTGAAAGTGGAGGGATTTCCATACTCAATCACTGAACCCTATGCAATAATGGTATACTATCTGATTAGGGCTTATTGTGCATGGAAAGCAGCCCTTTCAAAAACCTTACTGCGCACTTTCAAAGTTGTTGTGCATGTTCTAAAGATGTTCTTGTGCACGTTCCATCATTACCTCAGTTGTGTTTGCCCTTCACGCTCACTCCCACTGCATTCAGTTTCTCTGCACAGCTCCATTCACACAGAGTTGTTCCCTCCCCTAGCGCTCACTCCCACTGCTTTCACTTTCTTGACAGCATTCTTCTCACTCAAAAAAGGGTAATGTTCAACTCATAAAAAAAAAAATGCTTGAAGCATTATACTACTGTAACCCCCCTGTTATCCGGGGTTACTAGAATCCCAGTAAGACCTAGTGGTAGGCAGGGAAGGCAGCTTGTGAAACTCCAGTTAAATGGATTTCACACTGTCTCACTCTGTTCTCAATCTCAGCTGAGACTGAGAGATGACATCACCATAGAACTATTGCAGCTGCATGAGCCACAGTGGAATCTGCAGAAGGCAGTTCGATTAGAATGTTGGGAGTTTTGAACAGTCTGTGGTAGTCTGCAGTTGGAGATTGTTGTGAGAGGAGCACAGCAGTTCTGTGTACAGGCTCTTGGAGCCACAGCTCTGAAATAGAGCTACATTTAGGGAAAGGTGTGTGTTTCCGCTAAAACGGGACACAGTAAGCTGTTCTTTAAAGTGGTGGAGAATGCTGTTTCGGGTCTCTGTACCCCATCCCTCAGGGGATGGGGCAGGAAGGTTTGCCTGCTATTCCAAGGGCAACCCCTTGGTTACTGCTAGAGGAGAAGTTGCCTTATTTTCTGAAGTGTGTGGGGTACAAGAAGAATTCAAAATTCGCCTGTGGGGCACCGACAACCGAAGGGTGAGTTCTGCTCTTTCTAAAGGGCCCATGTTTCATCCTGAACTGTGTTAAAGTGGGGATTGGACTACTGAAGTAGTGGGAGGCCTACAGTAATAGGCTTAGCCAAAAGTAAAAGTATGTTCAAGTCCAGCACAAGGGGGAAGTCAAGACATGTAGAGGAGATGTGATATACGTCTACCCAGTAATCTACATTGCCAAGCTTTCAAAGAGTTGTTTAGTATCCAGAGAAGTGGCCGGGTATGGATTGTGGGAGCTGGAGGTGGGAGACCCCCATCTTTAGTAACCAGGTCCAACTCTACGGATTTTCTCTGTGGATTTCTACTTTGCCTCATGCACTTGGCCAGTGATGAGGGAAGTACCCAGACGTGGGATTGGAAGGAAATTTCCCTTTAGGAATGTAAGGCTCTAAGGTGGTTTGGGGAGCCACCAACAGGAAAACTGGTTCATTCCTATATGGATGGCGATCAAGTGGCCGGCAGGGGAGCCAGGCCATAGGAAAAACCTAAGTAGTGTACAAGTCAGGCTGTGTACCCAAAGCTGCGTGCAAGTCCGGACTGTGTGCCTTGTGGGTTCAGAGCCTGAGGGCTGGAATAGTGAAGAAGTGTTCTGTGTCTATAACCTGCGTTACCAGGAATGTAGCCCCGTGGGGGTCCATCTATGCTTTGTTTGTTCAGTTTGGAAGTGAATAAAAGCCACACTTTAGAATCCCATTCCTGGTTTTGGACATTACAGCTATTGCTTCCTGTGTTCGGATTTACTTGGGTGCCCTTGTGCAGAGTAGCCAAACCTAGGCCCCCTGTGCCGAGTAACCTAGTCCTCCCGAACCCAATCCCCACCAGGTATTGCTGTCAGCTTCAACGGCATGCCACCTGTTGTTTTGCAGAAAGGTAGGTGTGAGGGCCTTACAAAATGGAGGCACCGCTTTGGATTTTTATTTTGGGAGGAAGGTGCTCGGGCAAAGGGCCAGCGTTTTGGCTATCTGGCAGTGGGTAGCCCAAAAAGCTGAAGCAAGTTAACTAGTGTGTCACTGTGTGCTGCGGATCTTATGCTGCTGTTAAAATGGCAACTGTTTGCCAAGGAGCAGTAAAGCTAAAAGAGTGTGCTCTTGTCCTGCATCAAATGTTTACAGCGTTTTTGCCTGCTTTTTAAAAGAACTGTGGTGATAAAGAAAAGTGTGGAAGACTAGGGGTAGCAACAGGAAAATTGTGCCCTGGATGTTGGAAATGCTTTTTAAAAGAACTGTGGTGATAAAGAAAGGTGTAGAAGACTAGGGGTAGCAACAGGAAAATTATCCCCTGGACGTTGGAAATGCTTTTGAGTGAACTGAGAGACTTGCTGTGTTAATGGCCATGCTAAATGGCTGAAATGGGATCCCGCCATGGAGTCAGTTGAAGAAAATAAAAAGTGGTTTCTGCTGTTTAAATTTGCCTGCTCGATGATCGCCGTGAAGAGAAGAGCACTCGCGAGGAAGAAGAGGCTCATTTGCATGGTGTCATGTGATTGGTGAGGCTGCAATCAGTCCCACCCCTCATCCAGCTCTACAGTGACTGCCCAGCATTTGAGAAGGAGTGTGAGTGGAGTGCATGAACTGGCTTGCTGGAGGAGCGTCGTGGTGATTAAAAAGTGCTGTAAAACTGTTAAAAATAGCCTTTGCTGTTTAAAATCGGGCTCAACCCACATCTCGATCGACTGAATTGCGAGTGTGGTAATCGGGGAGACGATCGGCAGGACTACCTACCCGTTTTCTTTCAGAGGCCTCCAAGACTGGCTGCAGGCCGTTTCTCCATCGCAGCTAACAGCTACTGATAACAGTGAGTGCCAACAGTGATAATTGTTCAAACAGTGATTTTCTGCCAAAAGCCAGCTGAATATGTGTGCAGCAGTGTAGTCGCTTTGCAAATAATGACTGTGTCAAGTTTTTCCAGCAAGTGCAAGTCTGTTAAGCCATTGACTGTGAGCACAGTTATGAATTCAGCATCAGTTTAAAGTTTCAAAGTCAGAGAGAGACTGTGAGTTGTGGCCAAATGTGCAGCACTAGTTTACAGGCAATCCTGTGCTTGAAATTCTGAGGCTTTAAGGGACTGTGAGTTAAAGAAATGTTTCCAGCAAGTGAAAAGTCCGTGGCAAATCATGTAAATGTGTTAGAAAAAGAACAGTGCAAGTTTGTGCAGTTTGAGCAAAAGTTATCAGAAGGGTCTGTAAAGTGGATGCGCAGTGGTTTGACCCAATTTCTGAGTGTTGATGCGCAGGAGTGCTGCAGCCGCCATTAGAGGGTGGGGTAGTAAAGTAAACACAGCAGCAGAGGAGCCATTTTAAAAGTAAAGAAAGTGTTCAGTGAAGTGGGACTTTCAGTAACAGTGAGAATTTGTTTGTTTTCCCTGCAGTTATGGCCTCAGGACCAGTTCGCTACCCGGATCATGCCCAGGCTGCAGTAACAGCAGCAGTAAATAGATTAAGGGACATTGAAAGGTGTTATTATGCAGGACAACTGCCTTCTCATGTGGCGATTCCTGGCTATCCAGTGCAAGTGTGTCAAATATGCTTAAACGCTGGAAGGGACGTCTTCATGATACCTCACTGTTCTGGGTGCCTAGAAAAATATGGCTTGTATAAAGTGCCCCAGATTCGTTTGGCTCCCACATGGACAAAGGTTCAGGAATCTGTAGTTGGCAGCACAGGAGCCTGTTGAAGAAGACCCCTCGCGGGAGTGTGGCACAAAGCTAGAGGGTGCAGATTTAGAGACAGAACCAGATGCTGAAGTTTCAGATGCTGGATCTCAGAAGGAAAATTCAGATAAAGCATCAGTAGACCCCGGGGGGGGGGGCTAGCCCAAGTCTCATAGGAGAAGATGAGATGAGGGAGGCCTTTGAATGGGAGGTGTCGACCTCTGCGCCTACTGATGAGTGGATAGTCTCAGGAGTGAGGACGACTGCTCACTCCTGGGCTCAGATCCTCAGTGAGGAAGAAGATGAGGGGGAACCTATGTGGCCTTGTGAAAAAGGAACGGGTACACAGCCTCACCCTCTTGCCTCGGAAGAATGCATGGAAGAGAGTGGTGATGTCACTGCCCTGGCTATGCAAGAAGAAGTCAGGGATCCATTTTTAATCTCTTTGACGATGCATAGCTGGCAGAACCAGGACTGGCCGCCCCCAAGCCAGGCCAGTGGTCTCAGGTTGACCAAAGCTAGTAAAGAGGAGAGACTGGTTCGTAGGAAGGCAAATGAGATCTATGGGATGACCTTTCCTACCTTTCCTCGGAAAGTCTGGGAGGAGATTGAGAGCAGCAGGAAATCCTGGATCTGGGCCGAAGCAATGAAATGTGTGCATCCTGGTGCAAACAAGCATGTCAGAAACAGACTGTTTCATGAGAAATATACCCAGTGGAAGAGAGGCAGGACACTGTTTATGGACAGAGTGCGAATAGTGGATGGAGAGGGACGTGAAACCTTTCACTGTGTGAATTATGTGCGCCCAGACAGGGTAATAATTCAAGCTTCTGACCCCGGGTACTTTTGGCCTCAATGCAAGGACCTCCCAGTAAATGTGCCTGTGCCTACTAGATGGAAAACCGAGCAGTGGTAGTCAGTACTGCCACACCAGCCTTTGTAGTGCCTTTATTGATCTGCTAGTATGGACATCCAGGACTCAGGGGCCCCATATTCATCAGTTCTACAGTGTACTGGCCTTTCCAGAATCCATCGACTGGCCCACCAGATGACTTCAGATCCAGAGAGGACTCCAGCCCAGCTGTATCCTGATCTATCGCCTGGTAATCGGATGACGTCAGACCAGCAGTCTTCCTTTTTTGTTCCTGTTCTAAGGTTCCATCTCCAGAGATGACATCAACCCAACAGTTCCCAGATGTGCCCTCCTGTAGTTCCCGGAAGATGTCCGCCCAGCTGTATCGGAAGAATGCTGCCAGGAAGAGTCTTCGGCAGAGGGGCAGGTCGGTGCCAGTGTTTATTCTACAAGGGGCTGGTAAGTCCGAACTTTTCTATCCTTATGACATTGCAGTACACAACCTACACTAGCAGACTCCAGAATGTGTGAACTGTCCTCAAAGACTCTCCCCTTCGGGACTTTGGCCTGTTAGAACTGTGCTTCACCGGGCTCCGGCCCAGGAGACACTCTTTAATGGACTAGCCTTCAGGCACTGTGGTCACTAGTTGGGACTTTTAGGGCACTCCATCCCCCAAATGTGTATTGTAAATAATGTCATTGTTTTTCCTACTGTTTTCTAGTGTATGTACTGTTTTTCTACCTTTTCTAAAAAAAAAAAATTATTTTTGGGATTCTCCAGTGTTTTGATGGTAGGGGCTTAGATAGACTGTGTATGCAGATTAGGAGTGTGTGTTGTCTTTCTTTTTCTTGCAGGTGTTCCTGAAGAAGATAGATAAGCAGTGTCAGTGGCTCAGTAGGTAGCACACTCGCCTCTAAGGCTGGGAGATCAGAGGGCCATGGGTTCAGTTCCCACATCTGGCACTTGGGTTAATATCACAGTACTGACACTGTAGTGCAGCATGAGAGGGTGCTGCACTCTGAGGTGCCATCTTCGGATGAGACGTTAAACCGAGGTCCCATCTGCCTGGATTGGTGGTAGTTCAGGTGGATGTTAAAGATCCCATGGCACTTATCGAAAAGAGTAGGGAATCTCCCGGTGTCCTGTGAAATTCCCTCATTCATTAAAAATACCACCAACAGCTTAATCTGGTTCCAGGTCAGTTGGCATTCATCTGTATCCCCCTCCCCCCGGGTCGTGCCTGAAAATAGGCAGGATATGTCTAGTGCACTTACCCTGTCAACAAAAACTAAATAAATAAATAAGAAGAGAAGACAAGAAGAGGGGGAGGGGCTCATCGGAGTTCCTCACTAGTACTTTAGTGTATAGTAATTTAAAGTACTGTGGTTGTTATTGTTGTTGTTACTATATTAACCCTTTTCCTTCCACAGGTGTGGTTGTGGGGGTATGAGGCAGTAATATAATGTAATGGTATGGTATTAGTTTCTTGGTGTGTGGTTGCAGGGTGCCCAAGGTTAGGGAGGTCCCCGGGTTGTTTTTGTTTGGGGTGTTAAGTTAGAGGCAGATAGATTTTCCCTAGAGGGCTAGGGGGGATAGACAGGCTGTGGCCCTGACCTGCAGTAGGGGTTGCAGTGCTGATCTATTAGGGCTGTGCTCTGGACAGTTCTACTAGAGCCACTAGGCACCCATAGTTAGTGGGTAGAGTAGAGGCTGATATGTCAGCTAAAGGCTCTAGGCCCTTAGTGTTGCCTGCCTGTGCTCGCACATGGTAGGAGGGGGCCTGATCACCCCCCCTCCGCAGGTAGCACATAGGTTGGGATGGCCTAAGCCGGGTAAACAATGACTGCGGACGGTCATTTTCCTGGTTAAGGGCGAGTGTAACCCCCCTGTTACCCGGGGTTACTAGAATCCCAGTAAGACCTAGTGGTAGGCAGGGAAGGCAGCTTGTGAAACTCCAGTTAAATGGATTTCGCACTGTCTCACTCTGTTCTCAGTCTCAGCTGAGACTGAGGGATGACATCACCATAGAACTATTGTAGCTGCATGAGCCACAATGGAATCTGCAGAAGGGAGTTAGATTAGAATGTTGGGAGTTTTGAACAGTCTGTGGTAGTCTGCAGTTGGAGACTGTTGTAAGAGGAGCACAGCAGTTCTGTGTACAGGCTCTTGGAGCCACAGCTCTGAAATAGAGCTACATTTAGGGAAAGGTGTGTGTTTCCGCCTAAAGAGGGACACAGTAAGCTGTTCTTTAAAGTGGTGGAGACCACTGATTAGGGTCTCTGTGCCCCATCCTTTAGGGGATGGGGCAGGAAGGTTTGCCTGCTATTCCAGGGGTAACCCCCTGGTTACTGCTAGAGGAGAAGCTGCCTTATTTTCCCAAGTGTGTGGGGTACAAGAAGAATTCAAGATTCGCCTGTGGGGCATCTGCAACTGAAGGGTGAGTTCTGCTCTTTCTAAAGGGCCCATGTTTCATCCTGAACTGTGTTAAAGTGGGGATTGGACTACTGGAGTAGTGGGAGGCCTAGAGTAATAGGCTTAGCCAAAAGTAAAAGTATGTTCAAATCCAGCACAAGGGGAAAGTCAAGACATGTAGAGGAGATGTGATATCGTCTCCAGTAATCTACATTGCCAAGCTTTCAAAGAGTTGTTTAGTATCCAGAGTAGTGGCCGGGTATGGATTGTGGGAGCTGGAGGTGGGAGACCCCCCATCTTTAGTAACCAGGTCCACCTCTACGGATTTTCTCCATGGATTTCTACTTTGCCTCATGCACTTGGCCAGTGATGAGGGAAGTACCCAGACATAGGATTGGAAGAAAATTTCCCTTTAGGAGTGTAAATGCTCTAAGGTGGTTTGGGGAGCCACCAACAGGAAAACTGATTCATTCCTATATGGACCACGATCAAGTGGCCGGCGGGGGAGCCGGGCCATGGGAAAAACCCAAGTAGTGTACAGATCGGTCTGTGTACCCAAAGCTGCGTGCAAGTCCGGGCTGTGTGCCTGGTGGGTTCAGAGCCTGAGGGCTGGAATAGTGAAGAAGTGTTCTGTGTCTCTAATCTGCATTACCAGGAATGTAGCCCCGTGGGGATCCGTCTATGCTTTGCTTGTTCAGTTTGGATGTGAATAAAAGCCACACTTTAGAATCCCATTCCTGGTTTTGGACATTACAGTTATTGCTTCGTGTGTTCAGATTTACTTGGGTGCCCCTGTGCAGAGTAGCCAAACCTAGGCCCCCTGTGCCGAGTAACCTAGTCCTCCCTGAACCCAGTCCCCACCAGGTATTGCTGTCAGCTTCAACAGCATACCACCTGTCGTTTTGCAGAAAGGCAGGGGTGAGGGCCTTACACTACAACAAATAAAATATGGGCTACCATAGAAAACTCACCCTGTGTTTCCATTCACAGCTGAGATAACAGCATGAACTCAAGTTTCGCTCTTGAGGTCCATATGTTGTTATCTCAGCCCCTCGATGGAGACACAGACTCATTGTGTATGGTCATTCATACATTATTCCTTATATTCTCTATGAGGCACTGAGCCAACATGAATTTAAAGCATTTAATACTGTGCACTTGCACTGCTTCCTTTCAGAACTTGTTCCACAGATTTACCACATACTGGGTGAAAAAATTATTTCTCACATTACCCTTAATGCTATCCCACATAAGCCTTGGGTATGCTCTCCAGTTCCAGTGCCCTTGACAAGCTGAAAATGTTCTCACCAGTCCACAATCCTATCTTTGTAACATTTTAGAAACTGAAATTGTATCTCTACTTAGCCAACTTTTTCAAGAGAAAACACACATAGCCTGTCTAGATGCTCACCGTAGCGTCAGTCTCTATATTTCTCTTATTTATAGTTATTTTGTTTGCTCTCTCCTACATTGTCTCAGTCATAGGATTTATAGGACTGATACAAGTCCATTAGCGTTTAGCCATTTTGACTTGATTTGTACTTGAGCATAACCTGAATTTCCATTACCAATAAAATAAGAAGCTAAGGATTATTTGAACTACTTCATATTAGGACTGTTCACCACCTGATCTGGTAGAGCATTCCAAGCCATGGTCACTCTCTAATTCATCCATGCTCCTCTTAATTGTTTCCTGTAATTTTCCCCCTTTAACTGCCTTTCATGGAACCTAGTGTATCTATCATGTCCTTTTGCCTCTAATCCTATACATTCCCAAATGTCCTGGTTGTAGTTTGCCTTGTATACGTACACAAATCTCCCCACATCCTCCTATATTTTAGTATAAACATGCCCAGTTCTGACAGTCTTTCATCATATGGTAGATCTTTAATGACTGCTATTAATTTCGTTACTCTTCATTAGACACCCTCCAGCCTCGACACATCCCCTTTTCTGTATGGTGCTCAAAACTGTCCACACTACTCTAAATGTGGCCTCGCAAGCATTGATTACGATGGGATCACCACTCTCCAGTCTCTGTTCTTAATACTTCTGCTTATACAGCCCACGATTCTGTTACCTTTATTCACCACAGTCTTACATTGAAGGTCAAAGGTTAACCTAGTGGATACTAGAATTCACAGGTCCCTCTTCTTCTCGATCGAAAGTAGCTCCTTATTACAATGTGTATTTAGCTTTTTTATTTCTGATCCCAAAATACATTACCCTGCACTTATCAGTGATTAAGATCAGTTTGTTCTTATTGGCCCAGTTTTCTAAATTATTGGACCCAGATATTCAAAGGGTTGCGCGTAGGCGCAGCACAGTGTTGCGCCATCACGCAACCACTAATCACGCCAGTCGATATTTAAAAGGAAAAGTGCGACTGCACAAATCCAGATGCGCTGAGCATTAGTAATGTATGCAGGCACAGGTGGGGGGTGCCCATGCATAACTGCACAGCCCGATATTCAGCCGGGCCATGCAGAGTTATGCAGACACAACCCCTACCTGCGCCTGCACAACTTTTCGCCAAAAAAAAAAGGATAAAGTTGAAGGCCACCCACAGGTGAGCTGCTGCATTGCAGGGCGCACACAGCAGCTGCCACCTGTGGGTGGCCCTCCACTCATTCCTGCTACACCTGGTGGCACCCCCCATGCGCCGATCATGGGCTGAAGTTACCCCCCCAGTAGCCCGATCGCGGGCATCAGACCCCCCAATGTCCAATATCCCTGGTGGTCCAGTGGACGCGAGAAGCCAGATCGTGGGTGGCATCCTTACCCCCCAAGTATGTCATCCCTGGTGATCTAGTGGCCCCACCCCACCACCCACGGAGCCCACCCCTGCTCCCCGTCAGCGGCGGCGGCAGCACCCACCCGCCTGCCGCCCGCCCGACTGACAGCTCAGTAGGGCTGAACGCCCATTGGTGCAGAGCATAAGCCAATGGGCGTGCAGTCCATACCGTACAAGGCAGTCCAGATATGTCAATGAATTCATCAGGGATGACATACTTTAGGGGTTAAGGATGCTGCCCGTGATCTGGCTTCTTGCGGTCCACTGGACCACCAGGGAACTTGGACTTTGTGGGGGGGATGACTTAATGCCCGCTATTGGGCTAAGGTGGGGAAGAATACCTTAATGCCCGCGATCAGGCTAATGGGGGAGAATACCTTAATGCCCGCGATCGGGCTAAGGGGGGGAAAATACCTTAATGCCCACGATCGGGCTAAGGGGGGGAGAATACCTTAATGCCCACGATCGGGCTAAGAGGGGGAGAATAACTTAATGCCCGTGATCAGGCTGCAGGGGGTGTCGGTCCTCGATGGCTGCTGCCTGGCAGGGCGCCAGGCGCAAGTCGTCGGGGATCGGCGCACCTGCATGCTAATGGCATGCAAATGGGGCCGTAATTAGATGCAAATGGCCCCCCATGCACCTTGCATAAATTATGGCCCCATGTGCATGTCACCTTTTGAATATCGCAGGTGCTGTGCATGGCGCAAAAAACTTGTGCCATCGCATCTGAATGCTCCACTCTGACCACTTGCAGTGGCGCAGTTCCACTGCGCCATGCACAGTGGGTGTGGCCAGGGGGCAATATTCAAAGATGTTTCTCAATAGCGCAACTCTGTTGAATATCACCCTGGCCACACCCCTGCGCAACTTTTTTGAGCAGCTCAGGGGCTTGCGCCACAGAATGGCGCAGTTTGAATATCTGGGCCTTGGACTCCTTCTGAAAATGTTCTATGGCCTCATCACCATCTATTATTGCTCCCATCTTCTTATGGTCCACAAATGTGCAGAGCTAAGTCCCTTTGGAACACTGCATAGAAGAGATCAAGACATTAATAAGCACCGGTCCCAGGACTGACCCCAGAGGGAACCCACTCGCCGCCCTGCCCCATTCTGAGAAGTTTCCCTTAATGGAAACTCTCTGCCTTTTATTTTTCAATCATGAAGCTATCCATCTCACTATATTTTTATTTACCCCAGTTTCCTTCAGTCTGTCAATCAGTACAAAGTGTGGCACTTTGTCAAAGGCCTTTGAGTAGTACAAGTAGAGCACATGCACTGGAACATTCCAGTCCAGTGCCTCACTGACTGGTTTGAAACAGTGAAGGAGATTTGTTAAACATGATCTATTCTTTCTAAACCCATCTTGAGTCGGATCCTCTAAACCTTCATTTTTTAAGTGAGACTCAAGTTCATCCTTTATTATACCCTCTATGACTTTGCCTACAATGGTGGTTAAACTCAGTGGTCTGTAGTTGTTGTAATCTGCCCTATTATCCTTTTTAAAACTAGGGGCTATAATGGCCTCCTTCCAATCAGAAACCACTCTACATCGTCCAATGATTTCTGAGAGATCCATGCTAGAGGATGTGGTACTACATCTGCTAGCTCTCTAAAAAATAAAGGATGCAGTTTGTCCGGGCTGTGAGATTTATTGGGGTTTAATAATTCTAACCTTTTCCTTTTCCTAACGCCTGACAATAAAATACTGATACTGTTTGTTTCCCTTGAGATTCCCTCAATATCTTTAATTCTTTCCCCAGTTTGGTACACATAAAAAAACTATACGTTAAAGGTTTCAGCCATTCTCATGCTATCCTCTATTTGCTTGTTAGCCTTAATTATAGGGCCAGTCTGGACTTTAGATTTCTTAAGGCTATTGATGTAGTTGTAGAATGTTTTTTATTATCCCTAACCTCAGTAGCAAATTTATGTTTGAGATTACTTTTTTCCTTTCTTATCTGTTTTTTTTTTTACATTCCTTCACCTTATTTTTTTAATTTGTCCATAATGCCTGCAAATCTTTTTAGTTTTACAATTCTGCATGCCCTTTTTTTATTTCTAAAAGAGTTCTTTAAATTTCTAGAGAACCATGCTGGAATCCTACCTCTGGTGTCATATTTCTTTCAGTCACTGCAATATCTTTTTTATGGTTGCTTGCGCGCATGCACAAGAAACATTATGTGGCAGGTTAGGAGAGAAGTGGGTTGTGGAGTCGCGGCACCATGTGAGCCAATGGAGGCATTGCATTTGGGGGCTTGGAACTGGTGGACCAATGGAGGCACTGTGTGCTGATGATACTGGCTTCCAAAAGTGCCACCAACTTGTAAGGTTTTTGCTGCAGCAGTCAGGGGCCACCTCATCATTGCAGTGTCAGACATTCTGCTGCAATGAGGGAGCAACCTGTCATTAGAGGGCAGTACCTTACCTAGTGTAATATTGTTTGTGAATGCAGTGGCAAGCCGCCGCCATGTTTACAAACAATATTACCAGTCCCCAGTGCTGAGGGGGTGCCCAATCCCCCTCAGCATCATGCGCCACCCCCCAAAAAAAAATCCTTTGTTTGCCGACGGGGGCCCCAATCCCCGTTGGCTTCAGTCCCCACCTTTCCAGTTTAGTTTGCCAACAGGGGAGCCCACTCCCTGTTGGCATTATGTCCCCCACCAAAACAAAATGTTGTTTTGTTTCAAGGGGGGGTGCCCAAATCCCCTTCGGTTCTTGCCCCCACCTCAGTATGTGCCGACGGGGGTGTCCCCTCCACGCGCCAACCTTCTGTGCACCCCACCTCCCCACACCCCCCTCACCCGATACTTATCTACGGAGCCTGGCGCAACAATCTTCAGTGGACTGGAAACATGTCTGCACTCTTCAAAGCCGACCATAAACTGAAGAAATGCGGTAAGTTGTATAATGGCATAAATAGGGTTTTTTGAACTTTGGTGCATATCTCAGGCATTTTTGGGACTTTTGCCACTAAATTTTCAACATGGGGTTGTTGGGAACCATCCTCATGAATTCAGCCACTGTTATGGCGTTATTCGGTCCCGAAAGCTGATTTCGCAGTCACTGTGCGGAATCACCTTTCAGAACCGACTAATGAAACGACAGTGCCAGTGTTCATGAGGTGGGCTTTTAAAGAGTCCATATTGCAAATTTGGTGGAAAAATCCAAAAAATTACTATTTTACTAGCGTGCATTGCGCAGTTGCTACACACGCTCGTAACTTCGTGAATTTGCAATATTTTCACTCCAGATTTTCAACATTGCCATTTTTCTGCACCTTTTTGTGAACAGTATAGCTGAAATTTTTCATATTCTGGCCAAAATGTGTTTTCGCACTTCCGGCTCAGAATCGCGCACTCACTGTGGGAAATCAGTGTTCGGGACACACTAAGAAAATCATAGTGACACTGTTCATGAGCAGAGGTCCTAAAATGCCTATGTTGAAAATTTTGTGATGAACGTCCATAAAATGAGTGTGTTACGAGTGTGTGTTGCGCAGTTTTTACACACTCTCTTAACTTCACGAATTTGAAATATTTTCACTCCATATTTTCAACATTGCCATTTTTCCACATCTCCTTATGAACAGTACAGCTGTCATTTTTCACATCTTGGCTGAAATGTGTTTTTGCACTTCCAGCACAGAATAGGGCAGTTGCTGTGGAAAATCGGTGTTCGAGACACATTAAGAAAATCACAGTGACACTGTTCATGAGCAGAGGTCCTAAAATGCCTGTGTTGAAATTTTGGTGATGAAAGTCTAAAAACTGACTGTGTTATGCTCATGCATTGCGCAGTTTCAACGTATGCTCAGAAGTGCAAGCATTTTTAATATTCCCACTACAGATTTTCAACATTGCCTTCTCTTCACACCTCCCTATGGATGGTACAGCTGTTATTCTTCACATTCTGCCTGATCTGTGTTTTTGTACATGTGGCACAGAATGGCACGGTCGCTGTTGGAACTCAAAGTTCGGGACACATTGACAAAATCACACTGCCACCTTTCATGAGAAGAGGTCCCAAATGCTTTCATGAAGAGGGGTCATAAAAAGGCCATGTTGAAAATTTGTAGTGCAAATACCAACAAACGCCTGGGGGGTTAGGGTTTCTAACCATAACGTCCCACCCTGTACAGACTGACAGGCATTGGTATGTACCTTTGGATTGCAGACTGAACTGCTCATGCCATCCCACCCCACCCCCAGCCAGTGACAGGCATCGAGGTGTACCCTGGACTTTTCGGCCCCAGAGTTCACCCCGTTCTCCTATGCTGCACCCATTTCAGCGTATGTCCTTATGGAATGGGGTGACTGTAAAGCCAAACACCCCAAGGCACACCTCAGCACATGTCGGTGTCTGCAGAATAGGGTGAGGTGACATGGCATGAACTTCATGGGTGATGACCCAAACACTTACCCTAATGCCTGTCCATCTCTACAGGATGGAAGTGGGGTTGGCGTGAAGTTCAATACTTCACTGCCATTCCTATTCTGCATCTGTCTAACTCCTGCATTTCCAATGCTAATACCAGCAAACAAACATTCAGCATTGACAAATGCTTGTTATACTGTGCATCTGTGTCCTTTTAATAGCAAGGTATCTCAAGGCTCAGTACTGGGACCCATCCTCATTAATATCTTTAATATCTTTATAAGTGACATTGCACAAAAGCCTGAAGGGAAAGTATGCCTCTTTGCAGATGACACCAAAATCTGCAATAGAATAGATGCTCTGGAGGGGGAGGAGAGAACGTGTAGAGACCTGAGAAAAGTCAAGAAGTAGTCAAGGGTATGGCAGTTGGGTTTCAGAATGAAAAATTGTGAAGTTATGTTCTTAGGGCACAGAAACCCAGAGGCGGAGTAGAAAATGGGGGGAGAGGTATTGACAGTCACTAAACAGGAAAGGGATCTTGGGATAATCATATCTGATGACCTCAAGGTGGGGAGGCAATGCAGCAAGACAGTAGTTAGGGCCAGCGGGATGCTGTGGTACACAGGGAGAGGTATCATCAGTGGAAGGAGAGAGATGGTGTTACCACTGTATAGACCATTGGTGAAACCCCACCTGGAGTAATATGTCCAGTTCTGGAGGCCTTATCTCTGGAAAGACATAGACAGGGTAGAGGCTGTCCAGAGGATGGCAACTAAAATAGTGCAGGGGCTGCATCAAGAACCCTATGAGGAGAGACTGAGGGATCTCAATAAGTACAACCTACAAGGGGAAGGGGAATGACATGATAGAGACCAACAAATACCTCATGGGGGTGAATAAAGTATAGAATGGTCTGGAGGGTCTGCAAGAGAAGCCGTATGAGGAGAGACTAAAGGAGCTTAATATGTATACCCTTGAGGAAAGAAGGGAGAGGGGGGACATGATAGAAACTTTTAAGTACCTCAGTGGAATCAACAAAGTCTAAGAGGGTAGCATCTTTCAGAAAAAGAAACTTGCAAGAACAAGGGGACACAATTTAAAGATAGAAGGAGGGTGGTTCAGGGGCAATGTGAGGAAGTATTATTTCACAGAGAAGGTAGTTGATGCATGGAACAGCCTTCCTGAGGAGGTTGTGGGGTCTAAAACTGTGGGAGAATTCAAGAATGCATGGGACAGACATAAGGCAATTCTTGTGGGGGTTAGGAAGAAATAGGCTGTTGGTTAACTAGGATCTGTGGCCTATCCTGTAGGTAGGGAACTGGGCAGACTAGATGGGCCAAGCGGTCCTTATCTGCTGTCAAAGTCTATGTTTCTATGTTTCTATATAATGGGAGTATTTTTCAGAGGAGCACAAGAATAAGTGGCATGCAATGAAGCTGGATGGGGGCACATTTAGGAGGAATGTGAGGAAGTACTTCTTCACTGAAAGAGTGGTGGATGCTTGGAACAATCTTCCACTAGAGGTGGTGGGGGTGAAGACAGTGGTGGGTTCAAGCATGCACAGGATGGACACAAAGAAATCTTGGTAGGAAAGCAGAAGGGAAGTAGCCATAGAACAGGTAGGGTCTGCAGTATAGTTTCAATTACAAGAGTGTGGTGTGCACATTTACGGATTACACTCAAACAGAAGAGAGAAAGAAGTGAGTGCCTCAGCTGGGATTTGAACCAATGCCACCCAGAATACCATTCTGGCTGCACTACCAGCTGCACCACCAAGGAAACTGGAAACTGGGCTGTCCAGGAACACATTACTCTTTCTCCAGAGCACGGACCTGGTGCTGCACAGATAATGTGCAAGTCCCAGCTGAGGCATTTACTTCTTTCTTTCTTCTGTTTGTATGTGTTCCATAAATGTGCACACCACACTCTAGTGATTGGTGGGATAGTTTCAGAATGAGTTACACCACCTGTTTGTCCCTCATCTAATTATTTTGTAAGTTCCTCAAAAAGGCAAACAAGCCATGTACAGTCTCCCCTAAGTGAAACCATATTTATTCTACTTTAATAGCTGGCATGTGCACAGATGTTCCATAATCTGATGTTTGATAATTGCCTCCAGTATTTTTAACACAATTGAGGTCAGTCAGTGGCTCACTGCCTATACTTACCTTGCAGCTACGGTTACTGCAGTTTGATGATGAACCCATCAGGCCAGCAAGCCATTTGGCATATCGAGCCTTCTGATATGGATTCTTTCCCTAATCTTGAAAATAAATTCCACTAGGACTGGTACAATGTCTCTGGCATTCATTCTGAAGGCCATCCACCATTTTGACTGCACTGGAGGAAAAGTGCAATTATATCTATCCACCAGAAAGGGAGGATTGGGGTAAAAATATGGGTGCATTGTCCAAATTTAAACAAAATGCTGAAAACACAGTGAATGGATATTTTTTTCAATTTTTAGGTGTCAATGAGGCTCTGTTGGTAGCACATCTGCCTCTGGACCAGAAGGTCATGGGTTCTAGTCCCACACTGGGGTTGGGCTCATACCATAAATGCTGGTGCATGTGTGTAGTACTAAGGGGATGTTGTACTGTCAGGGTGTGCCATCTTTGGATGAGACTTAGGTCTCTTCTCCATTTTCTGGTGGGTGTTTAGGAGGACATTAAAAATCCCATGGCATTTTTGCAAAAAAAACAGAAATTTCCATAGTGTCCTGACCAAGTTTCCCCTCTTCACAAAATACCATCAGCATACTTAATATTGTTCACTTTCAGTTGCCTGCATCTTTACCCCCTGGATGAGGCTACAAATATGTATTTTCTAGCCTTCCTTTCCCGGGCAAAAAAACTACATCAATTAACCAATAAATTAATCAATAAATAGCCCCCCCCACACACACTGTCCTGGTCACCACATTGCCTGTTCAGTGAGCAGACCTGTGCAGGACATATTAAAGTCTCAGCTCAGCACAAGAGGGGAGAGAGAGAGAGAGAGAGAGAGAGCAAGAGAGAGAGACAGCGAGCGAGAGAGAGAGAGAGCATTTTGAATAAGTACGTGGAGTTTTGCTTTAATATGCAGAATCCTAGTACATCTCAATTATACACCTCCCACTGGGGCCTATTACTTTTACCCAGGGCTGTGAACAGGATTCAGCAGAGCAAACAGAAAAAGCTTCCCAACACCAGCAAATGTGAATCACATGGCTTGGCTGCGAGTCGCTCTGCTACTTCTCCTGAGCTTGCTTTTTCTCTCTTTTGCCCATTGTCCCTTTTACATATAACTCATATACAGGTGCAATTTTTCATCTGCTCTCTCTGTAGTCAGGAGATCAAAGATACCTGCATACTCTTCAAAGCACCCTTACACCACGCCATGGAGTTGTTAGTACAGTCTAGTTAAGAATTATCACAAAATGTGGCTTTGGTATCACTTTTTCGGCGTCACAGATTGCATGTTATGTTTTCTCCAAGTTCTCCTTTGACATAGTGGTGCAATAATAAACTGCTTTTTTTTGTAAATTGATTTTGCAAAAGAATAATAAAAAATATTGTATTAGCATAACTTTTAAATTTGCTTTTAAATACTTTTTTTTATTTTCAAAATTCTCTTTCATTGCTTGACTCACTCCTAAACCAGTTGGTGAGAGGTGTGTACAGTTTGTGGGATGTCTGATTAGCACTGTTCTGATGTTACATCATGGACTCTGTGTAAACTGAATGGAAATTAAGGGATGTAAAACCTTTTACGTTTCTAAATAGAACCCGATAAGTTTCTAAAAGATTCTGGTTTTCTTATGGCTTTTCAAACCTTTTAATTTGCATTTGAGAATATGCTAATCTCAAGCTAGTAGCATCATTTTACCAATGGTTTTATTCAAATTGCCCCATTTTCCCCCAAATGGTGCATTTTTAAAAATGTGAGTACTTAAAAATGTGCAGTTCCAGCAAATAGTATTATTTTTCTAAACTGTGAATTTTTAAAAATGTGATATTTTTCTGAAGTGCAATTTCAACCAAAATTACTCATTGTAAATATACTGGGCCAGATTCTCAAAAGGTTACGAATGGCACAAAGTGACTTGCACCCCCAAAAATGGTGCAAGTAGCACATTGCACCATGAGTTGCGACATTTGGGATTCAGGAAAGCAGCCTGCGACATGTTGCAGGCTACTTGCTCCTCAGTGGACTTACACCACCATTTGCACCATAAACCCCCTGCAACATGGTGCAAGGGGGTTTACAGCAGCAGCTGTGCCCTATTCTGGAAGGGCAGCAGCCAAGTCCCCAAGTTTGGTATTCTGAAACTACCCCAGAGGACATCCATCAACGTACATTTACACCAGCAATTAGGTGGCATATGTGTACCTTGCATCCACTGAGGGTTACAATGTGCTGCCAGTCCAACCCCCAGTATATGTATCCCCCCCCATGCCCCATCCCCTGACACATGTGGGAAAAGCCCCACAGAGCTGTTGTCCCCCAGTCCCAATCCCATGTACTATTTTACAGTAAAGCCCTGCAGAGCTATTGTCCCCCTGTCCCAATCCCCTGTACTATTTATAGTAAAGCCCCATAGGACTATCAGACTAACCCCAGCCCCGATCCCCATACCCCAGGTCCCAGTGGTATTACGTTAATGTGCAATAATAAAAAACCTTGTTAACCCTGGTGGTCTAGAGGCCAGTGGTCTTTGTGGATTTGTATCAGTGGCTGCAGAAGCCCAGGACCCCCAGGAGCCTGGGCTTCTGCAGTCAGAAATGTGAATATGTCTTACAGTGTTCATATGTACCTGTGGCTGCTGAAGCTCTGTCCCCACAGTGGTCTGTGCTTCTGCAGACAGAAGTGATGTTGCAATTTGGGTGTGATGGATTTCTGTATGCTGCTACAGAAGTGCACATCCCACAGGGACCTGTGCTTCTGCAGCCAGAAGCTGATGTGTATTTGTTATACCTGCAGCTGCAGAAGCGATGTTCCCTTAGGGACCTGCTGTTCTGTGACCAGAAGTTTGTGTATGTATTACAGTGGCATGAATGCCTATGCCCTAGAAGTGCTAGCCCCACATGGGCTTGGGCTTCTGTAGATCTGTAGACAATAATGTTGCAATTTGGATATCATGGATTTCTATTCATGACTGCAGAAGTGCAGGCCCCACAGGGTGCTGCATGCACTTCTACATCCAGACGTCAGTGTGCATTCATTAACCTGTGGCTGCAGAAGCACTGGTCCCTCAGGGGCCTGCATTTCTGCAGCCAGAACTGTATGCATGCCTTACCATGTGCATTAGTACCTGTGGCTACACAAGTGCTGACCCCACAGGGGCCTGCACTTCTGCTGACAGAAATAGTGTTGCAATTTGGGTATCACGAATTTCATTGAGCCTGCACTTCTGCAGCCAGAAGTGTGCATATGACTTACAGTGTGCCTGAGTATCTGTGGCTACAGAAACACTGGTCCCATAGGGGCCTATGCTTCTGCTAACAGAACTGTTATAATGTGGGTATCATGGATTGGTATCTGTGGTTGCAAGGGCCTGTGCTTCTGCAGCTAGAAGTTGGTGTGTATGTCTTGCACCTGTGGCTGCAGAAGTGCTAGCCCCTCAGGGGTCTGCTCTTCTGCAGCCACAAGTGTGGGTGTGTATATGTTATAGTGTGCATAAGTACCTGTGGCTACAGAAGCGCTGGCCCCATAGGGGCCTCCACATCTAGAGACAGAAGTAGTGTTTTGATTTGAGTACTGTGGATTTCTATCTGCAGCCAATCATGAGTATGTGTGTCTGGCTGTGTGCATGCCACAGATACAAATCCATGAAGATAACACATAAGTTCTATTGCATTTATGACATCTGGAAACAATTGTATATTGTTTGTTTTACCTGATGATGGCTGTTCGTGATTGCTTGTGTGGTCTTGTCCTTTTGCTGCTTGCTGGAGGAGCTAGGGTTGGAAATCCTAATGCCACATTTCCCTACTTTTGTGGGTTTATGTTGAACCCTAACTGGTGAAATTATGCAGTTTTTTACAATGAAAGAAAATATATATATATCTATAACACTTCTTCTGAGTGCAGTTTGACCTTATCACATCACGAGTGGTGGAGCCACGAGTGGTGTCAAAGGTCAAACTGCTCAAGGGAGAAATATTACAGATATTTCTGTTTGGGGGTATGGCATATTTGATTTATGCAACACTTCTTTTTATATAAAGACACTGTTTCTGTACCTGTTTTTTTGTGTGTGTGTAGTTTATGGATGATGAAGTGGAGCTTCAGGATAACTGAGTGGTCTTTTTTCAAAGTTTGATGCATGACGCTTGTGCGTGTTGCATCATACATCTGTGCGTAAGCGTGTTTGCACTTTCACATTGAGGCCCAAGGAGAAGATGCGGCATGCTGTGGTGGCTAGTGGTGGTTTATGCTGCCTGCTGAGAAGAGGTGCTGCTGTTGCTGGGAAGGTGCATTGATGCCATTTGATGAGGGAAAAGAGCTAAACGGGAACGGACTGTAGCATGATCAGGAACAGCTATTGCAAGGAAAGAGGAGTGGTGGGGAGTGACTAATTTAAATGGGGGGGCGTTTATAAAATATAAAATAAAGTATGGGGTGGTGTGTGTATCGAGAATTTTACACACACTTGAGGTGTTGGATGACACATAAATCCTGAGAGTGAAGCTCGAGGGGTTTATCTAGGCATCCAACATCGAGGGTGTGTGTAAAATTTAGGTTTACACACCACCCCATAGTTTACTTTATATAATTGCTGGGTTTCGCTTTCTCACGACAGCAGTTATATAAAATAAGTGACGCTCTGGTGTGGCCATGGTCCGGTTCACTTTTAGCATGGTCGCTTTGTGGCACTTAAGTTTTTTGGGTTTTTTTGCCCCGTCTGGTCACAGGTTTAGTAAAGAGCAGATTTTTTTTTAAAAAGTAACTTACCGCCGAATCACAATGGCGGTGCAGTTTTGGGTGAGGAGGCAGGGTGGCAAGCTATGAGAAACCTCAAAAAATTGTGGCTGGCGCATGTGCAGAGTGAGGGAAACCCAGCAAGTGTTTGCCATTATAAACACTGCTTTATAATGGCAAATTGCATGATGGGTTCCCCTATGAGAGAAAGTAAAACCCAGTTATTATAAACAAAAGAATTACCATCAGAAAACAAAAGTTTTGGGAGCCAAGTTGCCAGAATCTATCACAGTGAAAAACTGAGATAGAGAGAGTTGGAGCCGGCATGTGAGTCATCAGGTGCACTTGAAAGTGATAGTGTGCTACTTGAGCTACTGGATCCAACCAATCTAAGGCTACAATGATGATATTTTTGCTCATGGGGACCCAGATTGAGAAGATTTCTATATTCTCACTCTAGGTATGGAGGGCGGGATACTGTCACAGATAAATGACAAAAAAATCCTCACAAGTGTTGCATAAATCTATCTATCTATCTATCTATCTATCTATCTATCTATCTATCTATCTATCTATCTATCTATCTATCTATTATTTATTTTTATTTATTGAATTGTTTCACCAGGAAAGATACACTGAGCAACTTAATGCTCATCTCACGGTACGTCCTGGGGGAAAGGGGAGAGGGTTGTACAGAGTGAGAGTTTAGATACATACATAACAGATGGTGAATACATACATACAGTTACAAAACAGGTTCATGGCAACTGAGTACATAATAGGCTGATGCAACAGTTACTGTACTGTCAGGTCATAGGAGCAGCATACATATAGAACCAGTACAGAGACCAAGCATAGGATGCAAGGTTGAATAGTGCATACATTACAGGCAGTTCACTAGTGACGCAGGTGCAGCAGGGTGAACACATTGGAACCAGTCAATCTTTCTTTCTTTCTTTCTTTCTTTCTTTCTATCTATCTATCTATCTATCTATCTATCTATCTATCTATCTATCTATCTATCTATCTATCTGTCTATCTATCTGTGTGCGTATAGAACGTTTCAAGACAGCATCAACAAATACTGCTCTCTGGCTGGACAAACCAGGTCGCATACTATGCCTATGCAAACTCACAAACATGTGGTGCTGTATTTCCTAAGTTAAAACTTTTAATTTCAGGTAATTTTATAAATCCAGTGACATACTCCAGGGTACATAGGCTTTCCTCCGGTGTGTGCCAATAAACAAACACGTGTGTGTTACTGTACAAATATATATAGCGTAAAGGCAAGGCTCATCAATTTAATTTACAGAGTGCTCTGTCCGACATGCTCTGGGCACTTTACATATATAGAAACAGAATTTGTTGGCAGAAAAGGACCGCTTGGCCTGCCCAGTTTGCCCAGATGTCCCCTGCCTATTCTGTCTCCGCAGACATTAACTGGTCTCCGGCAACCCTTCCCCCTCCCTTGCTTATTTACCAGTATTCCCCTATGCCTCTCCCACGCACATTTGAAACTTCCCCACTGTTTTCACCCCACTACCTCTGGTGACAGACTGTTCCACGTGTAGAGATGTGCATAATCCATGAAATTCCCCGTGCAAATTAATTTGTGAACTTCATGGAAGTCGTGAAGCGAATACCACACAATTTGCATAATTCGCGATCTGTGAATTGTGCAAGTTGTGCTGCGAAGTGTGAACATTCACCCACGAATTTTGTGCTGCCCAGTGAAATTTGCACAATTCATGAGGCAATTTTCACAGACTTCACACATAGTCTGATGCAGGGATCGAACTATCATCACTCCATTCATTTATTGGCTAAACTCTAACAATTTGAATATCAGATGTACCCATAACAACCATCCTGACAATTGAATATCTTGACGTATGTGTTTTTGTTGGCAGAAATAATCTTGTTCAGTGTGCCCCCTATCATAAACCAGTGTCAGGGAATTCATTATTACATGCCGAAAGCTTCCATCTGAGAATATTAATAAAGAGTATTCCATTGGGGCAATTCATAAGGATTAAGAGAAATTGCTTGGATCAGGTTACATATGAGCAAGAAGCAGTGGAAAGTTTCAAGAGAGGGGCTATTCAGCACAAACAGTACACTGGACCAAGGACAGGGCCAGTTTAATTGATAGAGCAACTTTACTGACACCAAAACATCCAGAACAAACAGATGAGAAATTAGTAACAGCAGTGTTAGGCTACAACAAAAGGGCACAGTGCATCCAAATGATAATTAGGAATAAATGGGATATCCTCATGTCTGATCCCGAACATTGTACCTGTGTTAGCCCAAAACCCAGGGTAATTTATAGAAGAAGCCAATGTCTTTCTGACAAGCTTACAAGTAGCCATTTTAACTAATTTGAAAACAGGATTCCATTTAAATCAGGATTCTACAGATGCAGGAGTTGTAACCTGTAGACATGCAGAGATAGGCTTGGGGTCATAATGTCGCTGACATAAACAGCGCAGCAATCAATGCCAGAAGCAAAATGTTGTGCACAAAAATAAGGTCGGGAAAAACATCAACCTTACAAAAACAGCACACACCATTCACTGTAATGAGACTTTATGTTTTTTGAGGTGGGCTTCACCCCTCACACCCCTGCATGTGAGAGGCATCGGCCCCCACACCACCCGGCCTTAATATAATTAACTTCGAGGGGAGGTGGACTCCAGAGATGGAGACAAACACTGGTGGGGGAATAATTTATTTTCTGTAAAAAAAAAAAAAATTGTTGCAACATCAGGAGACCTGTGGGGAACTGAACCATGGTCCCAGGTCTCCAATCTTGCCTTGTGCTAATGCCTTAGCCACTCCACCATGGGAGCAGCTCAACCAGGCACCACACACATGGCAATGTGATCCATTACAGTTGTCAGCACAGAGTGACAGGGGTTGTGGTAATTTCCTACCACTATTAAACCCTTGTCACTCTAAATCCTTTAGCGCTTTGCACAGTGCGGTTATTGCGGCACGGTTTTTGAAACACTATATTGACCCGGCACCACAGAGATAGGACCTGCATTTATCATTCCAAAAACACAACAGGAATTTGCATTGAAAACATACACAGACTGTAAAACTGATCATGTGGTACATGTGGCATGGTGTGGGTGTAACCTTTTATATGTAGGACCGACCACCAGAAGGGTGAAAAAAAGAGCAGAGGAACACATAGTGGCAATCAGAAATAGTAATGAGGTCAATACCTTTGGAGCTCACTATAAAAAGAATACATAGCTGTGACCCAAAATGTTTTCCTTTTGGGATGTTACAACATATTACTAAAGGTGCTAGAAATGGTGATCATCTTAATAAGTTGTTAAAAGCTAAAACTAAATGGAGGCATGGATTGGATTTTCTTGTGCCTAATGGATTAATTGAAGAACTTGATTTTAAACCATTCCTTAATTAACTGCTGTATGATTCTACTACATTTAACTTGTGATTATCAGTTTGAAACCATGGAGGTGGATAGTACTGTATTTTTAATAAAATGCATGAGATTAACATAAGATTTAGTGCACAGTTATCCATTTTTTATGTTTCATTTCTATTGACATCATCTCTGCTGGGGTATAGATGTTGCGAAGTGAAACCTCAGCCACGAATTTCGTGCTTTGCGGCAAAAAGCACAAATTTTGCTGCAAAATTCATGCAAATTAGCGACGCACAGATGATAAGGGAGGGGCTGACCAGAAGCCCTCTCCTCCAGATGAGGGGAGTAGCCTTCAAACCCAAGGGGGGAGGGGGGAAACAGATTGGAGGTGGAGGTTTCAGGAGGAGCAGAGCGAGGATGGAAGTATAAGGAACCTGGGTTGGGTCCGACAAAGGGGATCAGGGATAAGGGATGGGGGGTGGTTTTAGTAAATGCCAGAAGCTTGGGAAACAAGTTGCCAGAGTTCCAGGCCATGCTGTTCAAGGGGGAGGGGGTGGATGTGACGGCAGTCACGGAAACGTGGGCCACCAAAAACCATGACTGGGACCTAAACGTGTGGGGGTACACTATGCTTAGGAAGGATAGAAAGGAGGGCAGAGGGGGTGGAGTGGCTATGTTCATTAGAGATGACATAGAAATTGCTAGGGTAGAAGAGGCAGAGGGAAACGTGGAGGCCTTATGGGTCACCTTATGAACCCCAGCAGGAGATAAGGTCAAGCTGGGTGTAGTATATAGGCCCCCCGGGATGGGTGATGTTCTGGAGGATGGTTTGCTGCACAACATCAATGCCCAGTGTGGACCAAAAGGGGAAGGAGTGGTGTTGATGGGGGACCTTAATATGCGAGGTACAAACTGGGGAACCATGTCCTCTAAGGTGGCCAAGGAGCAGAGGCTGCTGGACAGCTTCCAGGATGTGTTCTTAACACAGTATGTGATGGAGCCCACAAGGGAGGGGAATGTCCTGGATGTGGTTCTAGCAGATGGGGATCTGGTAAGGGACCTGGTTGTAGAGGATCCCTTCGCTGGGAGCGACCACAATACTGTCTGGGTTCAAATAAGCATGGGGGAAGGGAAGATCTAGGACACTGGCAGTGGACTTCAGGGGGCAGACTTTGTGGGCATGGGAAATATTCTCAAGGATCACTTGAAGGGGATTACATCAATGACAAATGTGGAAAAGAGATGGGAGGTCATAAAACGGGGACTTCATGAGGCAGTCAGGACCTGCGCTAAGGTGAAACAGAAGGGAGCAAGGTCACATAAACCATGCTGGTGGTCCAATGAGGTTCAGGTAGCGGTCAGAGAAAAGAAGGCGGCCTACAAAAAATATAGAACAACAAGAGGGGATAGGGATAAGGAAATGTACCATCTTGCATCTAGAAATGTCACCCGGATGGTGAGGGGGGCAAAGTCCAGTAAAGAGCAGCAGCTGGCACAGGGGATACATGGAGAGGAAAAGGGTTTTTCCGGTACATTGGGGAGCGGAGAAAAACTAAGGGCCATCTCAGCAGATTGAGATCAGAAGGAGGGTGGGTGGAAGAGGCGAGGGACCAGGCAGAGGTATTAAATGAGTACTTCGCCTCTGTGTTCACTAGGGAGGGATGGGATATCTACAAAGCAAGGCACAATGGGGATAGAAGTGGCGGGAGTGGGATCAGGAGCAACAGAAATGGAGCAAGAGGAGGAGAGAGGTACCCAGGGTGTCACATCAGGATAAGGATAAAAGGCCACTAAGGTGGAGGGACGGATGATGCTATCTCCACCGAAGGGTGTGGTTAGCCCTCAAGGCCCTAAAGAAAGACAAATCTTCTGGGCGGATGGCATTCATCTGAGGTACTATGGGAATTGGCGGACATACTGGCTGCACCTGGCGGAGCTCTTCAACAGGTCGCTTGAGACAGGGAGGGTACCTGGGGATTGGCGAGAGGCACATGTGGTGCCAATCCATAAAGGGGGGTCGAGGGAAGTACCAGGTAACTATAGACCCATCAGTTTGACCTCAGTGGTGGGAAAATTAATGGAAAGTATACTAAAGGAATGATTGGGGATGTACTTGGAGGAGGTGGGAGGTCTGGATAGTTGGCAACATGGGTTTGTGCCACATAGATCATGTCAAACCAATCTTTTGGAGTTCTACGAATGGGTAACATCAGAACTGGACAGGGGAAAGCCTGAGGATGTATTATTCTTGAACTTCATCAAGGCGTTTGACTCTGTTCCCCACAATGGTCTGGTGGAGAAACTGATGGGGTTGGGAGTAGGCCCTTTAATGGTCAGATGGATTGAAAACTGGCTAGCTGGACGCACCCAGAGAGTAGTGGTCAGTGGGGAGCTCTCGTACCCTAGAGAGGTCGGTAGTGGGGTACCGCAGGGCTCGGTCCTGGGTCCGATCCTGTTTAATGCATACATATCGGACATCAGAGAGGGTATAGGGTGTGAAATGAGTCTCTTCACTGATGACTCCAAGATGGGAGCAGTAGTTGATGGGGAAGAGGGGAGGTTGGCCCTGCAAGGGGACCTGGACACCCTGGAAAGCTGGGCTCACACATGGAAATTAAATTTCAATATAATCAAGTGCAAGGTGTTACATCTTGGGCGGGGAAACCCTAAACACAGGTACACCCTGGGAGGGGAGGCGCTGGAGGCCTCAATAGGGGAAAAAGACGTAGGGGTCATGGTGGATGCATGTATGAATAACTCTGAGCAGTGCAGGAGAGTGGCTAGCAAAGCAAACAGGATGTTGGGATGCATCGTGAGGATCACCTCTAGGAGCAGGAGAGTGATTCTGCCACTGTACAATGGACTGGTTAGACCACACCTTGAGTACTGTGTACAGTACTGGAGACCACACTTGAAGAGGGACATACAGCTCCTGGAGAGGGTACAGAGGAGGGCAACTAAGATGATACGAGGACTAGGGGATTTGACGTATGAGGACAGACTTGAGGAGCTCTGCCTGTTTTCATTGGAGGAGAGGAGAGACAGGGGACATGATTGAGGTCTTCAAGTACCTCAAGGGAATAAATAGGGTAAACATGGAGGGGATCTTTAGACTAAAGCAGGGAGGTATCACCAGAGGGCATGGTTTGAAGTTGGAAGGTGGAAGGGTGAGGGGAGAAAAGAGGAGGAGGTTTTTCACTGAGAGGGTGGTGGACCCTTGGAATGCACTGCCTGGCGAGCTGGTTCAGAGATCCACAGTGGAGGCTTCAAGAGAGGGTGGGACAGACACAGAAAGTGGATGTATCAGATGATGGCCTGGCCCAGGGGGGTGGGGATGGATGATAGGTGTTTCTGGAACACAAGGAGGGGGAGGGCCTCGGCACCCAACTAGGGATCTGAGGTACGAGCAGACTCGATAGACCATAAGGCCTAATCTGCTGGCAATTAGTATGTTAGTAAATTGTGCGACACAAATTTCAGCTGGTCAGCCTGAAATTCGCACATTTTATGAAGTGCATATTTTTGGTGTGTCACTCAAAATTTTCAGACGAGTTTTACTTCGCAACACCTCTATCCATGTGTCCACCACTCTTTCAGTGAAGTAATATTTCCTCAAGTCCTTCCTCAATTCCCCCCTTCTAGCTTTGTTGCATGTCTTCTTGTTCTGTTACACGTCCTTATTTGAAACAAGTTTCTCATCAGTACCCTGTTCACCCCCGTGAGGTACTTGTAGGTCTCTGTCATGTCCTCCCTCTCCCTCCTCTCTTCCATGGAGTAAATGTTGAGATCCCTCAGTCTCTCCTCATATGATTTCTCATGCAACCTCTGCACCATTTTAGTTGCCCTCATCTGGACTGCCTCTACCCTGTCGATGTCTTTTCTGAGATGCAGCCTCCAGAACTGTACACTGTATTCCAGGTGTGGTCTCACCAGTGAGCTATACAGTGGTAATGCCACCTCCCTTCATCTGCTGGTGATACCTTTCCTTATGTCCTGCCACTGCCTTGTCACACTGTCCTGCAACTTTGAGGTCATCAAATATTAAAACCCCATGGTCCTTTTCCTGCTTAGTGACTGACAGTACCTCCTCCCCCATTTTATACTCATTCTCAGTTGCTATACCCCAGGTGCATGATTTTGCACTTTTGGACATTTAACCACAGGTGTCATACTTTTGACCATTCCTCAAGTTTTCTAAAGTCCTAATTCATTTTTTCCACCCCCCCTCCTGAGTCACCACACTATTAAAGATCTTGATGTCATCTGCAAAAAGGCATACCTCCCTTTCTAGTTCATCTGTGATGTCACTTATGAAGACATTGAGCAGGACCAGTTCCAATACTGAACCTTATGGTACCCCACTGGTCACTCGCCTCTCATTAGAGTGAGTGCCATTTACTACCACCTTCTGCCGCCTACCCATTAACCAGTTTTTTACCCCGTTTACAACTCTGGCTCCCACCCACTGGACTATCCAATTTCTTTATCAGTCTCCTATGTGGCACAGTGCCAAAGGCCTTGCTGAAGTCCAAGTAGGCCACGTCCACTGCCCTTCCCTGGTCTATTTTCCTGGTCACCCAGTGAAATAAACTGATCGGGATTTGTCTGGCATGACCTCCTGTCATTAATCCGTGCTGCCTTTGGTCTTGCAACCCACTGAATTCAAGATATTCCACTAGCCTTTCTTTTAACAGGGTTTCCATTAATTTACCCACCACTGATGTGAGACTTACTGGTCTACAGTTGCTAGCCTCCTCCCTTCTACCACCCTTATGGAGTGGAACCATGTCAGCTCTTCTCCAGTCCCCTGGAACCACTCCTGTTACCAGTGATATGTTGAATAAGGCTATCATTGGTGCAGTAAGATCCTTCCTGAGTTCCCTTAGCACCCTTGGATATAGCATGTCTGGTCCCATGGCCTTGTCTACTTTCAGGTTTGTAAGTCCCTCCCTTCTGGACACTTTCCTCTGTATATGGACCTATGTTCATCTCCCCCCTACTGTGTTCCTGCTGCTCTGTGTTGGTCCATCTCCCTCTCTCTGCACTGTGAAGACTGAGCAGAAATACCTGTTCAAGACATCAGTTTTTTCCTGATTCTTCTCTGTGCAGTCAGTGCAGTCACCATCTACTGACCTTTTTCTCTGCACTATCCCAACCCTTGCCTTTCTCTCCTTGCTTATGTATCTGAAGAAAGTGTTGCCCCCTTCTGCCACCCCCTTGGTTATCCTTTCCAGTCATGTAACATTTAAACCTCCCATTGAGTACTGAGGTCCTCTTCGCAGAAGGATCTTCCATCCATTTTGTAGAGGCCTATATCCTTTCAGGTTATCCCTCAGTCTCTGGTGAATCTGAATCCCTCTTCTATGCACCATGCCTTCAACCAACTTTTGAAGTTCCTGGTGTGAAGTGCTCTAACCTCCCCTTGGCCATATATGGGCAGCACCCCAGCAAAGTATACATACATCAATAAGCAGACCAAATAATATAAACAATAAAACTCAATAAATAAATACAGTCAGAGGTACACATAAAGCAGCTTGTAAGTCCACACCATATGATAGATCAAACAGATACCTTTTCAGATCTTTGTCACTTCCACTAAGGGGGATCTCCTCAGATGAAAAGCCAAGGAGTTCAATATTATCAGGGCCACTGCTCAGAAGGCTCTGTCACAAGGTGGTTTCAATTGCGATCACAGAACCACCAGGAACAATTCTTCAGTGCAGCAGAGAGTGGCTGGGAGTATACCTAGCCTAGCAGTCTTTGAGGAAGACAGGGCCCAATCTATGCAGGGCTCTGTATGTGAATGAAGAACTGCGCGGAACGTGTAAATCATTTTTCCCAGAAGAAGCATTTTTATATATTGCATCCCATTCTGCTATTGTTCAGTCTTTACTGGCCTTTAAGTTAGCTCATTGGCTGTTTCTGATTCATACACTGGTGGTAAGTGCCATTTTAGAACTGTATAATGTAGTTTAGATCCCACTTAGACCACAGAGTTCTAAAGTAGAACACAAATTAATTGCCAAAACAATGTAAATTCTTTAATAAGGACATAAAGTACATCACACAGTTCTAAAATGGTACTGCCCACCAGAATATAAAGCACAAACAACTGTCTGCATTTGCCAAAAGGCAAGTAAAGATGGAACAAAAATAAAATGTAAACCAGTACTATAAACACAGCTTCTTCAGAAAACACAGGTTTACAGATTCAAGGAAGTTCTCCATTAACAGAGCAATTTTGAAGATGGTACACCATCTAATCAGAAGCCAGTGCAACTGGTGCAGCACAGGCAAGATATAGCCTCTAGATAAAGGGGATACACAATGGCTTGACTCAGAATATGCCACTGATCACCATAAGTAAAGGGGCAGGGCAATCAATACCTTGCATGTGACAGATTACTATTTCCACTTGGAACACATAATTATTTCCACTTAGAAATTACTATTTTCACTTAGAACATGTTATTTTCACTTGGAATCCAGAAATAGGACACAGAGAACAATGAGCCAGACAGAGAGTTTACACATTGATATTGTAACCCCCCAACTAGTGCAGCTTACCTGTACTGTCACGCATGCAGGCCTGTTTTGTTGTGGACATTTTGATGTTCCCTGTGACCTCTGAGGACTGCGGAGTGTATCAGTGGGTGGTCAAGGAGTGAATGAATCGGAGTGTTACTTCTTCAGCACCTTCTGCATATGGATTGGTTGTTTGTGCATAAAATCATCGCGCTATGGCCAATGCTCATGCTAAGCATGGGATTTCTCCAACAGTGCCCCCCCCTCCCCAAATGGGCACCAGTGCTTTTCTGCACAGGGCATTGGATGGGGCACAAAGTCCATTTTGAGGGACCAGTGCTTTTTAAAATGGACTTTAATAGATTGTGCTTTTGGAACTGATAGCTGCAGTCATTGTTTGCACCTTTTGACCTCTGACAGTTTGCCAATCAGGGTCCATGGACAGCCAGAAATCAGTTTGACAGTAGAGCCTACTCCTGAGGTGTCAAAGGGCTCAGGAGCAGTCTGGGGACTTAATTAATTTTTCTGGGTATGAGGTGAACAATCAACTGTTGAGCTGACGGGCAACTCTCCCCTGCGGCTGACATTCAGTCTAAATCAGTTAGGAGGCTGATTGCTCAGATATGTCTACTCAGAAGCACAAATGGTCTCTCCAAGCATGATGGGGCTCATGGTAAAGTCACATACAGTCAAAAACAAAAAATTGGCACTAGCGTCTGCTGAGTAATAAAGCAGTCTCAAGCTGACTGTAATAATGTGCAAATCAGATAGTAGCAAAGTGAATAGGTTGCTCATGACAAAAACAGCTTCTGATGCAAATTAATTTGCACATTACTGCAGTCAGCTTGAGACTTCTTTATTACTTGGTAGACGTTTGTGCCTGTTTTTTATTTTGTTATTTGTTTTTGTCACATGGAAGTAGCCCAGCTTTGTGAGTGTGTTCCTACCAGTCTGAGGAGGCAGACCAGCACTGCATAGACATTAATGAAAGGGAAAAGTGTGCAATCTCAGCCACTGAGGAGGGGCTGCTTTACACAGGACTACTGCAACCTAACTGACTGACCCTGCGTTGTTATCCACCAGCTGTTGGACTGTGAGAGAGACACCTTGCATTATGACAGGGAAAGAGGAGAGAGAAACCAAAAGACAATGCCACTCAGGCATGAGCAGAAAGGTCTGATAGACACTGTGCCACACATCAACACTTGGTGATGGCCTGCAGTGGGTATTGCTGGGACAGCCTCAGTGGGTGAGCTCAGATGTGCATGATCCCAACCACTTCAAAAGTAAGATTTCTGTGGGAAAGAGCTGGGGAATTGGAGCTGTGATCCACTCTGCAGAAGAGACACGCTGGCACATCCAGCCTGGACTGAGAGGGGAGGCATCTGCTACTTTGCCATTAAGAGAAACCATGAATACTGGAACAGGACTCATGGGCCCTGCAACACAATCCTGTACAACGTTCTGCAAGGCACAAGTTAATTATAAGTTGGTTTATTTATTTATTCTGCTAATCTCCTCATACATAAGAAATAATTAGCCTGGGTATGCTGATGAAGTGACTTACTGTAGATATATATATATATATATGTATCTATATAAAATGAGTAGGGAAATTGCTTGGAATTTATTGGAGAATGAGCATTACATGACCATGCATATATCAGAGCGTGACTGCACACCTGCCCTTTTACCCCGCTCCAAAACAATTTTACCATCTTATAAAATAGATAACCCACTCTGAGATGTGTGGTCGTGCTGTGATATATGCACTCCTTGGGTGGTAGATGCACTCAGCCTTTGGCCTCATGTGTAACAACACACATCAAGGAGTGTGTATATAAGAGCGTGACCACACACCTCAGAGTAGCTTATATATATATATATATATAGTCAAGAAATGTTGGCCTGTTTTATGCATGGTTTGAAAAAAAAAAAAATATGCTGGCGACTGAAGATTGTCCACTATTGTCCTCTTCTGTGTGTTTATCTGCGGCTTGGTGGACAGAATCCTCCCAGTAAAGGTTTACTTGCCACAAGAACATCATTTTGCAATATACTGTGGGGGTATAAAATTGACAAAGATTATGTATGAATATGTTTTTTTTAGTTTAGCATAGTATAATATTAACAACAGTGCTAACACATTAACATTTTTACAGTCAACAACAGTGCAGAATATCAACTTTTATAAAATGCGTTTCAGAATTCTAGTAACTTTATTGGTCTCATCACATGACCCGACTATTTATTAATCTGTGGTCATGAACAGTTAATGACTAACCTGTCCTGATCTACTGTATCTAGAAACAAGTTAACTAAATGAAAATGAAAACCTTTGACTAGTAAAATAACAACTTTTCTATTAGTTAAACACAAAACCCCACAACAGGGCAATGGTTTCATCAAAAATAAATGCACTTCCCAGGTTCATTTAAAGGCACATGACCTTTATTACCAAACTCACAAATCCTACCTAGCAACAACATAACTAAAGGAATATAAAACCTTTTTCCATTACAAAAATATTTTTTCCATTTTATAACTGCAATAACCCACTCCAGGGCATGTGGTCTTGAGAATTAATGCATGTTCTAGTTGTACTGAAAGTCATTTGGCTGTTGACCTCATGCCTTCCAATTCACCTAGGAAACATAGAAACATAGATTTTGACGGCAGATAAGGACCGCTTGGCCCACCCAGTCTGCACCATTTCCCTACCTAAAGGATAAGCTGCAGATCCTAGTTAACCAACAGCCTACTTCTTCCTACCCCCACTCCCTAAAACTGCCTTATGACTGTCCCATGCATTCTTGAATTCCACCACTGTTTTTGACTCCATAACTTTCTCAGGAAGACCGTTCCATGCATCCACAACCCTCTCTGTGAAAAAATTGTTCCTTACTTTACCTCTGAGCCACCCTCCCATCTTCAAATTGTGCCCCCTTGTTCTTACACACCTCTCTTTCAGAAATATGCTACCCTTTTGGACTTTGTTGATTCCCTTGAGGTACTTGAAAGTTTCTATTATGTCCCCCCTCTCCCTTCTTTCCTCAAGACTATACATATTAAGCTCCTTAAGTCTCTCTTCATATGTCTTCTGGTGCAGACCCTGTACCATTTTAGTTGCCCTCCTCTGGACTGCCTCCATCCTGTCTATGTCTTTGGGACATTGGGTCTCCAGAACTGCATGCAGTACTCCAGATGGGGTCTCACCAGCTGTCTGTACAGAGGGATAACAACTTCCTGTTTTCTACTGGTGATGCCTCTCCCTGTGCATCCCGTATCCCCCCAGCCCTCCTCACTGCCCTCTCACATTGCTTGCCCACCTTTAGGTCATCTGATATGACTACCCCCAGGTCCCTTTGTTGTCAGAGTCTCATCCCCCACTGTGTACTCTCCCCCTGGGTTTTTGTTTCCCAGATGTATTACTTTGTACTTCTTAGCATTGAATCTAAGCTGCCATACATTTGACCATTCCTCCAACCTTGTCAAGTCCCTTCTCATCCTTTCCACCCCACCTTGTGTATCAACCCTGTTGCAGATCTTTGTGTCATCTGCAAAGAGACATACTTTTCCTTCCAATCCTTCTGCAATGTCGCTGATAAAGACATTGAACTGGACTGGTCCTAGAACTGAACCCTGCGGTACCCAACTAGTAACCCCCCTTTCTTCAGAGTGGACTTTGTTTACTATTACCCTCAGTGTCCTGTTCTCCAGCCAATTCTTTACCCAGGCTACCATCTTGGGACCCATTTCCAGGCTGGCTAACTTGTTTATTAATCTTTTGTCTGGGACTGTGTCAAATGCCTTGCTAAGGTCTAGGTAGGCCATGTCCATAGCTCCTCCCTGATCTACCACTTTGGTCACCCAGTCAAAGAAATCTATTAGATTTATCTGACACGACCTTCCCGCTGTCAATCCATGCTGCCCTGGGTTCTGTGCCCCTCTGGCCTCTAGGTACTCAACAATTCTTTCCTTCAGAAGTGATTCCATCATTTTCCCTGCATTATTTTTCTTGAAGCCCAGGCCCTGTTGTGGGTTATTGCTGACTGTGAAACACAATTGCAGATAGATGCGGACAAAAGGTGACTAGGCCATTCTGTAAGGATTACAAATGTTGGGTTTTGCTGCAACTTATTTATTGTTTATTTATACGCACCAACACCAGCGTCAGCAACCAACCACGTGCAACTGCAATGGAACTGCACGGTTTCCCTTCCTAGTACCTAGTGAAACACAGGGAGCTCCCTTCAGATACAGGGGTATGCTGGTACCAGTGGGGAGCAGAATAGAGACCTGTACAGTACAGTCAGGCAGGGGCATTCTGTTGGTTGTGGGAATGGGCTGCATGGAAAGATAATCGGCAACTGCTGGGACACTGTTCGTTTATTATTTTGTCTGCTTAACCCTTGAATTTTGCTTCCCTTAGGACCACATTCCTGACCTTCTAACAAGTCCTCGTCATACTTGTTTGAATTATTAACTTTCTGGCTTGTTGTTTGTAAAGTGTAAAGTGACTGTGGGGCAAACTGCTGTCACACTGCGTGGGAATTGGGAGGGTTGTACCAGCAGGGACCACAGTGGGTTGGTGCTGTTAGGGAGCAGTAGTAGACTGTGACCTAGCCCACTAAAGATCCTTGAGTGTAGGTAGTGTACAACTTATTTCATCTTAAAATCTTTATGCAATGAATCCCCATCAGTGTTAATGATCCAGGCCCCTCAACCTTGTTCATGCCCAGGGTTAGTGGACTGAGCATCTACGGCAACACTGTGTGTAGAGAAGTACAGTAAATGCAGTTTTAAAAAGTTAGTGTACTGTCTGAAACTAATATTAGTTTTTAAAAGAAGTTAACATTGCCTTTTATATCTGAGGTAGTTTTCCTTTTCCGTTTGGTAATTAGAAGATTGTGTACCTGATGGTAGTAGATGTGTTGTGTGGGACAGCACTCTGCCTGGCAGCTGATATATCTATATCTGTCCCCCCCGGTACATCATCAGCATTGTGACCTCACTGTCAGTGACATCACTGCAGCTGAGGAAGAGCCACTCAGCAGCAGTCAGGATAGTCACCTGTTATGTCACTGTAAGTGAGATCACAGTGCTGATGATATAGTGGGGGTGGGGAGTGGGACTAGAGATAGATATGTCAGCTGCCAGGCTGAGAGCTGTTTCAACACAGCACAATATTATCATATAGAAGACTTTCTAATGAGCAAAGGGAAAATGAAAAATACTTCAGAAATAAAAAGTTACAGCTGACTGCTTCTTAAAATTTGTATTATTTTCCTGTCTGCTTGTTTTTGGTAAACAGTAACAAAAACATTAAAAACTATATGGTAAATTTCAAACAGGTAATCAGTTGCAGTGGAATAACACATTTATCTCCACCCACTGTAAGAGTGATAAGGCCTTCATAACTGACTTGTGACTGCATTATAAATGAATTATGGGTCTTAACCACTCACTACCGGAGAAAAAAAGTCTTACTCCATTGCAACTCATTATGTATTCCATTAACTTATTATTCACATAAAACATTATATGGTGATGACTGTGAGATGAATTGTATCTGATAATAAGGTCCCAGTTTTAAATAATATAATCTGCTTTTCTTGTTCTGCATATTCAGGCAGACCTTCTGGACACTGAGGTGCTGCCCTATCTGCATGCATCTCTCTGGACTGCGGGATGAGGTAGCCAGACTCAGAGCGGAAGTAAACTGGGTCAGGAGTACCATCACCCCTATCCAGGGACCACCCAGTCCAATGCAGCTGCCTCAAAGGATGCAGAGAACGAGGAGCACTTGGATGACAGTGGGCTCAGGGAGGGTTAGAGCAGTCAGGCAGAGGCACATCCCAGATCCTATTCCTCTCAAGAACTCATATGCCACACTGGCAAATGAGGACAACCAAATAGAGGTACCTAGGGAAGTGGAAGGAAAGGATGTGGAGGTTAGGCAGAGGTGACCTCAGTGGGGAAAGCAGTGGACCCCAGAGGAGGAGGAAGCAAATCCTGGTGGGGACTCCATCGTAAGAGGGATCCAGCTAGGAACACAGGAGGGGAGGACAGGGAGGTGAGGTGCCTTCCAGGGGTGCCACGGCATGGAGGGATGGAAGGAAGATACTGGGGATCACTGGGAAGGCAAGACGGAGGGTGAGCTGGATGTCATTATCCACCTAGGTACTAATGACTTGGCAAATGGGGAGCCAAAGGAAGTTCAGGAAGAGTTTAGGAAACTGGGAGGGTCTCAAGCAAGTAGCTTCTTCTGTCACTTCTCAGAAGTACTACCTGTGAGAGGCAAGGAGAGAGCATCAGTGTGCACCAGGAACTTTAACTCATGGTTGAAGAACTGGTGCTGTGAGGAAGGGTTTGGATTCATTGGTGACTGGGGACCCACCTGGAGGGATGGAGGTTTGTTCAAGCCTGACGGCCTGCATCCATCCTGGAGGGGAATCCAAGCACTCAATGATAAGTTTAAATGCTACATTGACAAGCATTTAAACTAGCAAAGGGGGGTGGCAGGCCAGCAAGGACGGTACCTACTTGCTCACCCCCCACAGCTAGTAGTGGAACCAGTGAACCAGAGGAGTGGCTATCTCTGCAAAGCAGTGTGCAAAAGATTGAGATTAGTGTCCAAAAGGTGGATAAGCAGAAAAGGGGCAAAATTCAGCAGAAGGGCAAACAGCAAGGAGAATCAGGGATAAATGACAACCAAGGAAGGGGCTGGAGTAGAACAGTGAAGCAGTCTAGGAGGTCAAATCATGGAAAGCCATGTGCAAATGCCAGGAGCCTTAGCAACAAGATGGAAGATCTGGAGGCTGTCATGGTACAGTCAGACCTGGACATTGTGGCCATCACTGAAACCTGGTGTAATGATAACCATGACTGGAGATGGCCATACCTGGCTACAACATATTCAGAAGAGACAGAGCAGGCAGGAAGGGAGGAGGAGTGGCACTGTATGTAAAAATGACATAAGGGCCACACAGATCCAGGAGGAACAAAATGGGGGAGAGATACTGTGGGTTAAGCTGGAAAGGAAAATGGGGCCAGCCATCTGCACAGGTGTGGTCTATAGACCACCAGCCCAGGAGGAAGAAACAGATAGGGAGCTGATGCTAGCCATCCAAAGGATGGCAGACAAGGGTGAGGTAGTACTGGTTGGAGACTTCAATATACCAGACGTGGACTGGAGCATCCCAGCAGCAGCATCAATTAGGAGCAGATTTATCCTGGACTCCCTTCAGGGTGCCTTCCTCAAGCAACTGGTCATGGAACCAACTCGGCAGAAGGCAATACTGGACCTTGTGCTCACAAACAGGGACAGTGTGATGGGGGTAACAGTGGGGGAGCACCTGGGTAACAGTGACCACCAGTCATTGTGGTTTGAAATCACAGAAAGAGCAGAATCAAACCACACAAAAACACGTATCCTGGATTTTAGGGGGCAGACTTTGGGAAAATGGGGAGATACTTGAAAGAGGCATTAAGGGAATGGGACAGGAATCGGGATTGAGGAACAGTGGGCAGTATTTAAAATGGGGATTATAAGAACAACAGAATTATGCATTAAGCAGGTTAGCAAGAGGAAAGGAAGAGGAGACCATTATGGTTTCCAAAGAGGTAGAAAAGAAAGTGAAAGCCAAAAAGATTGCATTCAGGCAATACAAAAAGACACAGGCAGAAGGGGATAGGAGAAGTACCAGGAGAAACAAAGGGAGGCAGGGAAGTCAGTAAGGAAGCTCAAAGCTCAGACAAAAGAACACGTTGCAAAATCAGTGGGTAAAGGGGACAAAACCTTTTACAGGTACATAAGTGAAAAAAGAAAGACAAAGGGAGGGATAGTGAGACTGAAGGGGGAGGATGGGAGCCACGTGGAGGATGACAACAATAAAGCTGCCATATTGAACAGGTATTTCTGCTCAGTCTTTACTAAGGAAGAGGGGGTAATGGGTCTGAAGGAGTACAAGGGGTGAGAATGGTGCAGAAATGGACACAAGTCCCTTTACACGAGAAAGGGTCCTGAAGGAACTGGAAGTAATAAGAGCTGATAAAGCAATGGGGCCAGATGGGGTGCACCCCAGGGTCCTTAAAGAACTAAGAGAGGTGGTGGCTGAACCTCTGGCTATCCTGTTCAGCCAATCACTGGAAACAGGGGAGGTACCCAAAGACTGGAGGACAGCAGATGTAGTCCCCTTATACAAAAGTGGGAACAAAGAGGAAGCAGGGAACTACAGACCAGTCAGCCTCACCTCGGTAGTGGGAAAGATCATGGAAGCACTACTGAAGGAGAGATTGGTGGAACATCTGGTTGTCAATGGACTACAGGACCCAAGGCAGCATGGTTTCACCAGGGGAGTCATGTCAGACCAACCTCATTGAATTTTTTGACTGGGTGACTAGGGAGGTGGATCAGGGAGGGCAGTGGACATGGCCTATCTGGACTTCAGCAAGGCCTTTGACACTGTGCCACATAGAAGACTATTACACAAACTGGGAAATATGGGTGTGGGCAGGACAGTAGTGTGGTGGGTAGGTAACTGGCTGGGTGGCAGGACACAGAGGGTGGTGGTAAATGGCTGTCACTCCACAGAGGGAAGAGTAACCAGTGGGGTACCACAGGGATCAGTGCTGGGACCGGGTCCTATTCAACATCTTCATCAGTGACATTGCACAGGATCTAGAAGGCAGAATTTCACTGTTCGCTGATGACACAAAGCTCTGTAACAGAGTAGACACACCAGAGGGTGTAGACAGAATGAGAAGGACCTGCAGAAACTTGAAGAATGGTCAAGGGTTTGGCAGTTGAAATTCAATGCAAAGAAGTGTAAGATAATGCATATGGGGCACAAAAACCCTGGCACAATATATCAGTTGGGGGGTGAGGATATAGCATGCACCAAGCAGGAAAGAGATCTTGAGGTTGTCATCTCTGATGACCTCAAGGTAGGGAAACAGTGTGACAAGACATCAGGTAAAGCAAATAGGATGCTGGGATGTATAGGCAGGGGCATCACCAGCAGGAAAAGGGAGGTCATAATTCGCTATACAAGACACTAGTGAGGCCCCACCTGGAGTACAGTGTACAGTTCTGGAGACCATACCTACGTAAGGACATAGACAGGGTAGAGAAGGTTCAGAGGAGGGCAACAAAGATGGTGCATGGGTTGCATCACAAGTCCTATGAAGACAGGTTGAAGGAACTGAACATGTACTCCTGGAGGAGAGGAGGGAGAGAGGATATGATAGAGACATACAAGTATCTTACAGGGAGGAACAGGTGCAGGAAAACACTATTTTTAAGTGAAAAGATGTTTCAGGACTAGAGGGCATGGGATGAAGTTGGAGGAGGACGATTCAGAGGAAACATGAGAAAGAATTTCTTCACAGAACGGGTGGTGGACAAGTGGAACACCCTGCCAGAGGAAGTAGTGGGGGCTGAAACAATCACGGGATTTAAGAATGCATGGGATAGACATAAAGGAATTCTAGAGGGCAGGGGTAAGGGGAAACAGACTTCTAGGAAAACAAACTGAACTTACAAGCTCAAATGGGCAGACTAGGTGGGCCATAGGCCCTTATCTGCCGACACTGTCTATGTATCTATGTATCTATATGGTACTATTTCCAATAAACTTTAACTTCTAGAAGTCCCTTTTAAATGGACTATCGGTGCTGAAAGCCAGTCAGGCAAGCAAGAAAGCTCAGGGTAGGAGATTTCAGTGCATGGCTTAAGGGGTGGATCAAGGGGCAGGAATATGGCTACCTTGGGGACTAGGGGACAGTATGGGGGACGATGCCCTGAACTCAGTGGTCACCTGCCCTTCAGCAGTGCAGGAACAAGAAGCCTGGATGTCAGACTGAGTACATTGACCTAAATGTAAACTAGAGAGGGGCTGCAAAAGGTTACGAGGCCTGAAGCCTTCTAAAGGGGGGGGCACAGCCCCTCCCCTCCCCTCCCCTCCCCAGGAAGCTGGATAAGGGTTGGGAGGACTGCTAGGGGAAGGAGCATGAAGCAGTGGAGGAGAGGTCAAACAAAATTTGTGAGGGGTAAATTAGGGAGGGGTTAGGGCCTTAAGAGGGGGAGAGTGGAGGAGCAAACAGGTGGGCAGGGGATGGGGCACTTGAAATGGAAAACAGCAAGTGGTCGACAGGGGGCTAGAGAGACAGTAGAAATCCTGGAAAGTTGTATGCATTAGTGTCAGAAGTCAGGGAAACAAACTGGGGGACCTAAAAACCCTAGTGGCAGAAAGCCAGTTGGAGTTGGTGGCAAATATGGAGACCTGGGTATTCCTGAACGATGAGTGGGACCTGAACATTCCCGGATACACTGCCTACAGAAGAGACAGAGCAGGAGGAAAGGATGGGGAAGTTGTTCTGTACACTTCCTACATAAGAGATAGAACAAGAGGGAAGGGTGTGGTGTTGTGCTATATGCCAGGGAGAGGTTCAAAACCACAAGGGAGGAGGTGGGGGCATTTGAACCGAGACATGATGGGTACTGGTTGAGTCAGAAGCAGTCAGGAAAGTGAGGCTGAGGGTGATCTATAGACCACTGAATCAGAGTAAAAAGCTGTATAATGAACTAGATGGTGAGATAAGGAAGAGCATAAGGCAGGGTGACATGGTAGTCATGGGGGACTTCAATCTGTTGGACACAGATTGGAGCATCCCTGTAGCCAGCAGTGGAACAAGTTAATTATCCTGAAGGCACCAGGATGGCTTCTTGGTGTAGGAGTTCAGGGAACACTTCACACTGTACCTAGTGCTGACAAACTACGATTGCATTAGGGACATCAGTGATGCTGAGCCCTGAGGTAACAGGGTGTTATGTCAATACAGTGCAGGGATTTGAGCGATTCAATTGGGGTGATTTTAGCTGGGCGAAAGCAAATTGGATGACTGTATGTTAATACCGACTGGCTATTACGGCGACTGTGTCAAAGCAGCACATCTGTTATTGAATGACCCACAATTAAAACGCTATGAATGATAACTTACCCCAGTATCCAGGTGTATTGTGGAGTAGTAATCCAATAGATGGGGGGGGGTTGGGGGCACAGCCCCCCTGCATGACATGGGTGGACTTGTATAAAATCAGGGTCATTAGGTTTGGCTGAATTCAGTCTCCACAGACCCTTCCCATGGAGCATAACAGTCCCCCAATGCAAAGTAACAGATTGTAGCACAGTTACTATATGTAACCATTAGCCCATGTTGAAATAGCTGAAAAATTCAGTCGCTGAGATATGCAGTCACTGATTCTGCATTCGATGTAATGCAGTTGCCCAAATTGTCTTCGCCCAGTAATTTTCGTGTAATTGACATGGAAGCAGGTGATAGTGACCACCTTGTGGTCTGGTTTAGGCTTGAATTGGGGAAGGAACACCTGAATATAAAAACTTTGGATGCTTGAATTCCAAAGGGGAGATTTCAATGCTATGAGGGAAAAATTCAAGGCAGAGCCTTCAGGATATCACCAGCTTCTGTCTAAGACAGATCAGCAAGAAAAAAAAGACCAAGAAAACTAATGTGGTTCTCTGAAGAGGTTAAGTTGGCAGCTATCATTCAATGTGAAAAGTGCAAAATAATGCACTTGGGGCTCAGAAACTCAGGGCAAGAGTACAAAGTGGTGGGAGTGTTAATGATGACCACCTAGCAAGAGAGACCTGGGGTAATAATCTCTGATCACCTAAAGGTTGCCAGGCAGTGCAACAAAACAGTTGGGAGGGCTAGTTGGATCTGGGGTGCATAGGGAGAGGTATCACCAGCAGATGGAGAGAGTTTGTGCTGCATGTGTATAGACTGCTGGTAAGACCTAACTTAGAATACTATCTACAGTTCTAGAGGCTACATCTCCGGAAGGACATAGACGGAGTGGAGGCAGTCCAAAGGAGGGCAACTAAAATGGTGCTGGGGATTGCATCAAAAACCCTACATGGAGAGATTAAATGAACTCAGTATGAACACCTTGGAAGATAGGAAGGAGAGGGGGGATATGATAGAGAACTTTAAATACATCACAGGGGTAAATAAGGTACAGGAGGAATGTATTTTTCAGAAAAAAAGGTACACAAGAACAAGGGGACATGCTATGAAGTTGGAGGGGAGGGTAGATTAAGGAGAGATGTGAGGAAGTACTTCTTCCAGAAAAAGTGGTGGATTCCTGAAACAGCCTACTGAGTTGATGGGGTGAAAACAGTGGTGGGGGGTTCAAGAAAGTATCAGATAGGCATAATGGAATCTTAGTGGAAAGGAAAGGGGGGAGGGAGAAAGAGCTTGAGATCAAGTAGGGTCCAGAGTGATACCGTACGTAAGGAAAAATGGGCAGACTGGGTGGGCCAAGCAGTCCTTATCTGCTAATAAATTCTATATTTCTATGTTTCTATGTGAAACAGAAAAGAGTGGCCTTCAGGAAATTTAAAGGGAGTAGCAAGGAAGGGGACAAGGAAGACTACCATGTGAAGCAGAAGGTGGCATATTGGTAAGGAAGTCCAAGGCTAGCACCAAGCTGAGAACAGCCAAAGGCATTAAGGGATTAGATACTACCTGTTTTTGTTATATCAGGATTAAATTATAGATGGAAGATGGTGTTGTCAAACTGAAGAACTGGGAAGCTTGCAAAGGAAAATCTGAGATATTGAATGAATACTTCTGTTCAATGTTTACCAAGGAGAAGAGGGGCCATTATTGTGAGAAGGGATAAGCAGGAGAAGGAGGCAGGGGCACATAAATTTGTAGAATATATTATTGCAGAGAGGGTCCTCAAGGGACTACTAGCCATGAAGGTGTACAAGTCTCTGGGGTTGAATGAGGCTCACCCCAGGGTGCTGTGGGAGATGGCATGGGTGCTGGCATTACCCTTAGCTGACCTGTTCAATGATTGCTTGACAACTGGTGAGGTGCTGGGAGACTGGAGAGCAGCAGACATGGCCCCTCCCCACAAAAGTAGGGCCAACGATGAGCCAAGAAACTACTGGGTCAGCTTGACCTCCATAATAGGCAAGCTCATGGAAACTGTTCTGAAGAAAAGATTGATAGAGTTTCATGAGGCAAACAGGCTCCAGGATGGCAGACAGTATGGAGTCATGTCGGGAAGGTCATGTTAGACCAATCTGAAAGACTCCTTTGACTGGGTAATGAAGGCCATTGATAAGGTATGAGTAGTAGAAATACTGTACCTGGACTTTAGCAAGGCCTTCAACGCTGTCCCACACAAGAGACTAATAAAGAAATTGGGTGATCTAAGGATGGAGACAATAGGACGAAATTTGTGGGAAATTGACTGGGGGAAGAATGCAAAGGTTAATGCTTAATTAGGAGTACTTGGGAATGAGGGATGTCATGAACGGGTTCCACATGGCTTGGTGCTTGGACCATTGTTCTTCAATGTATTCATTAGGATATTGGAGAGGGCATCAAGGGAAAAATCTGCCTTTTTGTGGATGACTCCTACTTCTTACTACTACTTGCCAGCCCTCGAACTTGAGCCTTCCATAACCATAGCCTGTCGACAAGCCTTCTATCTACTGTCCTTAACTCAGCACTCTGTTTTACGTCCCTCCCCTGCCATTGACCCTGCACAAATGTAATTGTCTCAAAGCACCTGTCTTCCCCCCCAGATTATTCTGCGTACGGTCCTCCCTAACAATGCTCTCTAGTATGTTCCTACTAGGTCAGTCCTGCACAGTAAATCCCCCTCCCCACCCTTGACTTGAATTAACGACAAAGCCTCCTCTTTGCTGCATTAACATAGAGGGTGTGAAAGCATATGTTGACTCTCTCCCCCCCCCCGACTTTATATGAAATAACAACAATGCCTCCCCTAGCTGCTTTACTTCCTGCTAAATTAGCTTCTTAAACCCACAGCACTCACCATGTACATTGGGCTGTACTAACTGCAATATGTACCTCTATAAGAGATAGCTTACAATTGTAAATAGTCAGACCAACTGCTGTTATTTCTTGTATTTTTTTGTCTCTGTACTTGTGCACCCATACTCTGTAACTACCTTTCTGTGTTGTCCTCCTGTCAAGATGTGGAACCTTTGAAAGAGAGCATTTTGCTCTAAGGTTATGTCCGAATGAAAAAATAAATAAAACATCAAGCTCTGTGGCAGGGTCAGCTGTTATGATAGAAACATAGAAACATAGAATCTGAGGGCAGATAAGGACCGCTTGGCCCACCTAGTCTGCCCATTTCCCTACCCAACAGATAAGCTGCAGATCCTAATTAACCAACAGCCTACTTCCTCCTACCCCCCCGTAGAATTGCCTTATGTCTGTCCCATGCATTCTTGAATTCCCCCACTGTTTTTGACCCTACAACCTCCTCAGGAAGGCTGTTCCATGCATCTACAACCCTCTCTGTGAAGAAATACTTCCTCACATTACCTCTGAGCCGTCCCCCCTCTGTCTTCAAATTGTGCCCCCTTGTTCTTGCACATCTCTTTTTCTGAAAGATGCTAGCCTTTTGGACTCTGTTGATTCCCTTGAGGTATTTGAAAGTTTCTACCATGTCCTCCCTCTCCCTTCTTTCCTCTAGACTATACATCTTAAGCTCTTTTAGTCTTTTTTCATATGTCTTCTGGTGCAGACCCTGCACCATTTTGGATGCCCTCCTCTGGACAGCCTCCACCCTGTCTATGTCTTTGTGGAGATGGGGTCTCCAGAACTGTACACAGTACTCCAGATGTGGTCTTACCAACTGTCTGTACAGAGGGATAACAACTTCCTGTTTTCTACTGGTGATGCCTCTCCCTATGCATCCCAGTATCCCCCAACTTTCCTTACTGCCTTCTCACATTGCTGGCCCACCTTTAGGTCGTCTGATATGACTACTCCCAGGTCCCTTTCCATTTTTGTTGTTGTCGGTATCTCACCCCCATTGTGTACTCTTCCCTGGGTTTTTTGTTTCCCAGGTGCATTACTTTGCACTTCTTTGCATTGAATCTAAGCTGCCATACATTTGACCATTCCTCCAACCTTGCCAAGTCCCTTTTCATCCTTTCCACCCCACCTTGTGTATCAACCCTGTTGCAGATCTTTGTGTCATCTGCAAAGAGACATACTTTTCCTTCCAGTCCCTCTGCAATGTCACTTATAAAGACATTAAAAAGGACTGGCCCCAGTACTGAACCCTGTGGTACCCCACTAGTAACCCCCTTTCTTCACTGTGGACTCCATTTACTATTACCCTCTGTGTCCTGTTGTCCAGTCAGTGTTTTACCCAGGCTACCACCCTGGGACCCACTCCCAGACTCGCTAATTTGTTTATTAATCTTTTGTGTGGGACTGTGTCAAATGCCTTGCTAAAGTCTAGGTAGACCATGTCCACAGCCCCTCCCTGGTCTACTACTTTGGTCACCCAGTCAAAGAAATCAATTAGATTTGTCTGACATGACCTTCCTGCTGTGAATCCATGCTGCCTTGGGTCCTGTGCCCCACTGGCCTCTAGGTACTCAACAATTCTTTCCTTCAGAAGTGATTCCATCATTTTCCCTACCACTGAGGTCAAACTGACAGGTCAGTAGTTTCCTGCCTTTGTCTTGCTCCCACTTTTGTGAAGGGGAATTACATCTGCCCTCCTCCAGTCCTCAGGTACCGCACCATTCTCCCATGATTTATTAAAAAGGGTAGTCAGTGGTGTTACTAGTTCTTCCCTTAGTTCTTTTAGAATTCTGGGGTGAATCCCATCAGGTCCCATTGCTTTATCCACCTTCAGTTTTAAGAGTTCTTTCAGAACCCTTTCTTCTGTGAAAGGACTAATATCAGCTCCCCCTATCCAGAGTGCTTCTGTTGACTGGACTAGGCATCTCCCACTGCTCTTCCATTGTGAATACTGGAAGTATTCATTCAGTATCCCTACTTTTTCACTGTTGCTCTCTGCCCAACTACCTTCCTCTTTATTCAGCCTCAGTATCCCTGCCTTAGTCTTTCCTTGCTCCCTAATGTACCTATTGTAATCCCCGGACCCCTGCCTTTTTGCAAATGAAAGGTGGCATGCTGTTGAAGCTGACAGCAGTACCTGGTGGGGACTGGGTTCAGGGAGGACTAGGTTACTCGGCACAGGGGACCTAGGTTTGGCTACTCTGCACAGGGGCACCCAAGTAAATCCAACACAGGAAGCAATAACTGTAATGTCCAAAACTAGGAATGGGATTCTACAGTGTGGCTTTTATTCACATCCAAACTTGAACAAACAAAGCATAGACGGACCCCCATGGGGCTACATTCCTGGTAATGCAGATTAGAGATAACAAAACACTTCTTCACATTTCAGCCCTCAGGCTCTGAACCCACCAGGCACACAGCCCAGACTTGCATGCAGCTTTGGGTACACAGCCCGACTTGTACACTACTTGGGTTTTCCCAATGGCCTGGCTCCCCTGCCGGCCACTTGATCCACGGTCCATATGGGAATGAACCAGTTTTCCTGTTGGTGGCTCCCCAAACCACCTTAGAGCCTTACATTCCTAAAGGGAAATTTCCTTCCAATCCCACGTCTGGGTACTTCCCTCATCACTGGCCGAGTGCATGAGGCAAAGTAGAAATCCACAGAGCAAATCCGTAGAGGTGGACCTGGTTACTAAAGATGGGGGGGTCTCCCACCTCCAGCTCCCACAATCCATATCCAGCCATTTCTCTGGATACTAAACAACTCTTTTGAAAGCTTGGCAATGCAGATTACTGGGTAGATGTATGTCACATCTCCACTACATGTCTTGACTTTCCCTTTGTGCTGGACTTGAACATCCTTTTACTTTTGGCTAAGCCTATTACTCTAGGCCTCCCACTACTTCAGCAGTCCAATCCCCCTTTAACACAGTTCAGGATGAAACATGGGCCCTTTAGAAAGAGCAGAACTCACCCGTCGGTTGCAGGTGCCCCACAGGTGAATCTTGAAATCTTCTTGTACCCCACACACTTGGGAAAAACATAAGGCAGCTTCTTCACCAGCAATAGCCAGGGGGTTGCTCCTGGAAATGCAGGCAAACCTTCCTGCCCCATCCCCTCAGGGATAGGGCACAGAGACCAGTATCAGCAGTCTCCACCACTAAAAAACAGCTTACTGTGTCTCTCTTTTGGCGGAAACACACACCTTTCCCTAAATGTAGCCCTATTTCAGGGCTGAGGCACCAAGGGCCTGAGCACAGAGCTGCTGTGCTCCTCTCACAACAATCTCCAACTTCCAACTGAACACACTGACTGTTGAAACCTCCCAACATTCTAATCTAACTCCTTTCTGCAGATTCCACTGTGGCTCATGCAGCTGCGATAGTTCTATGGTGATGTCATCCCTCAGTCTCAGCTGAGACTGAGAACAGAGTGAGACAGTGTGAAATCCATTTAACTGGAGTTTCACAAGCTGCCTTCCCTGCCTACCACTAGGTCTTACTGGATTCTAGTAACCCCGGGTAACAGCGGGGTTACACTCGCCCTTGACCAGGAAAATGACTGTCCGCAGTCATTGTTTACCCAGCTTAGGCCATCCCACCCTATGTGCTACCTGCAGAGGGGGATGATCAGGCCCCCCCCACGCAACACTAAGGGCCTAGAGGCCTTTAGCTGACATATCAGCCTCTACTCTACCCACTTACTATGGACGCCTAGTGGCTCTGGTAGAACTGTCCAGAGCATAGCCCTAATAGATCAGCACTGCAACCCCTACTGCAGGTCAGGGCCACAGCCTATCTATCCCCCCTAACCTTCTAGGGAAAATCTATCTGCCTTTAACTTAACACCCCAAAAACAAAAACAACCCAGGGACCTCCCCGACCTTGGGCACCCTGCAACCACACACCAAGAAACTAATACCACACCATTGCATTACTTTACTGCCTCCCTACCCCCACAACCACGCCTGTGGAAGGAAAGGGTTAATACAGTAACAACAACAATAACAACCACAGTACTTTAAATTCTACACACTAAAGTACTAGTGAGGAACTACGATGAGCCCCTCCTCCTCTTATTGTCTTCTCTTCTATCTTCTCCAGGAACACCTGCAAGGAAAAGAAAGACAACACACACTCCTAATCTGCATACACAGTCTACCTAAACCCCTACCATCAAAACACTGAAGAATCCCAAAAAGATTTTTTTTTTTTTAGAAAAGGTAGAAAACAGTATATACACTAGAAAACAGTAGAAAAACAATGACATTATTTACAATACACATTTGGAGGGGATGGGGTGCCCTAAAAGTCCCAACTAGTGACCACAGTGCCCGAAGGCTAGTCCATTCAAGAGTCTCTCCTGGGCCGGAGCCCAGTGAAGCACAGTTCTAGCAGGCCAAAATCCCGAAGGGGAGAGTCTTTGAGGACAATTCACACATTCTGGAGTCTGCTAGTGTAGGATGTGTACTGCAATGTCATAAGGATAGAAAAGGTCGGACTTACCAGCCCCTTGTAGAACGAAAAATCTGCACTGACCTGCTCATCAGCTGAAGACTCTCCCTGGCAGCATTCTTCCAAAACAGCTGGGCGGACATCTTCTGGGAACTACAGGAGGGCACATCTGGGAACTGCTGGGCTGATGTCATCTCTGGAGATGGAACCTTAGAACAGGAACAAAAAGGAAAACAGCTGGTCTGACATCATCCAATTACCAGGCGATGGATCAGAATACAGCTGGGACGGTGTCCTCTCTGGATCTGAAGCCATCTGGTGGGCCAGTCGATGGATTCTGGAAAGGCCAGTACACTGTAGAACTGATGAATGTGGGGCACCTGAGTCCTGGATGTCCATACTGGCGGATCAACAAAGGCACTGCAAAGGCTGGTGTGGCAGTATTGACTACCACTGCTCGGTTTTCCATCTAGTAGGCATGGGCACATTTGCTGGGAGGTCCTTGCATTGAGACCAATAGTACAGGGGGTCAGGAACTTGAATTATTATCCCATCTGGGCACACATAATTCACACAGTGGAAGGTTTCATGTCCCTCTCCGTCCACTATTCGCACTCTGTCCATAAACAGTGTCCTGCCTCTCTTCCACTGGGTATATTTCTCATGAAACAGTCTGTTTCTGACATGCTTGTTTGCACCAGAATGCACACATTTCATTGCTTCGGCCCAAATCCAGGATTTCTTGCTCTTCTCAATCTCCTCCCAGACTCTCCAAGGAAAGGTAGGAAAGGTCATCCCATAGATTTCATTCGCCTTCCTATGAACCAGTCTCTCCTCTTTACTAGCTTTGGTTGACCTGAGACCGCTGGCCTGGCTTGGGGGCGGTCAGTCCTGGTTCTGCCAGCTATGCATCCTCAATGAGATTAAAAATGGATTCCTGACTTCTTCTTCTTCTTGCATAGCCAGGGCAGTGGCATCACCACTCTCTTCCATGCATTCCTCCGAGGCAAGAGCTTGAGGCTGTGTACCCGTTCCTTTTTCACAAGGCCACATAGGTTCCCCCTCATCTTCTTCCTCACTAAGGATCTGAGCCCAGGAGTGAGCAGTCGTCCTCACTCCTGAGACTATCCACTCATCAGTAGGCACAGAGGTCGACACCTCCCATTCAAAGGCCTCCCTCATCTCATCTTCTCTTATGAGACTTGGGCTAGGCCCCCCCTCCAGGGGTCTACTGATGCTTTATCTGAACTTTCCTTCTGAGATCCAGCATCCGAAACTTCAACATCTGGTTCTGTCTTTAAATGTGCACCCTCTAGCTTTGTGTCACACTCCCCCGAGGAGCCTTCTTCAACAAGCTCCACCTGGTGCTGTGTGCTGCCAACTACAGATTCCTGAACCTCTGTCCATGTGGGAGCCAAACGAATCTGGGGCACTTTATACAAGCCATATTTTTCTAGGCATCCAGAACAGTGAGGTATCATGAAGACGTCCCTTCCAGCATTTAAGCAAATTTGACACACTTGCACTGGGATATCCAGGAATCGCCACATGAGGAGGCAGTTGTCCTCCATAATAACACCTTTCAATGTCCCTTAATCTATTTACTGCTGCTGTTACTGCAACCTGGGCATGATCCGGGTAGCGAGCTGGTCCTGAGGCCATAACTGCAGGGAAAACAAACAAAAGCTCACTGTTACTGAAAGTCCCACTTCACTGAACACCTTCTTTACTTTTAAAATGGCTCCTCTGCTGCTGTGTTTACTTTACTACCCCACACTGTAATGGCGGCGGCAGCACTCCTGCGCATCAACATTCAGAAATTGGGTCAAGCCACTGCGCATGCGATTTACACACACTACTGATAATTTTTGCTCAAACTGCACAAATTTGCACTGTTCTTTTACTAGCACATTTACATGATTTGCCACGGACTCTTCACTTGCTGGAAACATTTCTTTAACTCACAGTCCCTTAAAGCCTCAGGATTTCAAGCACAGGATTGCCTGTAAACTAGTGCTGCACATTTGGCTACAACTCACAGTCTCTCTCTGGCTTTAAAACTTTAAACTGATGCTGAACTCATAACTATGCACACAGTCAATGGCCTAGCAGACTTGCACTTGCTGGTAGAACTTGACACAGTCATTATTTTCAAAGTGACTACACTGCTGCACACATATTCAGCTGGCTTTTGGCAGAAAATCACTGTTTGAGCAACTTTTACTGTTGGTACTCACTGTTATCAGTAGCTGTTTGCTGCGATGCAAAAACAGCCTGCAGCCAGTCTTGGAGGCCTCAGAAAGAAAACAGTGGGCAGTCCTGCCAATCGTCTCCCCGATCACCACATTTGCAATTCAGTCGATTAAGATATGGGTTGAGCCCGATTTTGAACAGAAAAGTCTATTTTTACAAGTTTTACAGCGCTTTTTAATCACCGCGACGCTCCTCCACTAGGCAGTACACGCACTCCACTCACACTCCCTCTCGAATGCTGGGGCAGTCACTGTAGAGCTGGCTGAGGGGCGGGACTGATTGCAGTCTCACCAATCACACGATGCCATGCAAATGAGCCTCTTCTTCCTCACGAGTGCTCTTCTCTTCACAGCGATCATCGAGCAGGCAAATTTAAACTGCAGTAACCACTTTTTTTTTTTTTTCAACTGACTCCATGGCGGGAGCCTATTTCAGCCATTTAGCATGGCCATTCACACAGCAAGTCTCTCAGTTTACTCAAAAGCATTTCCAACGTCCAGGGCACAATTTTCCTGTTGCTACCCCTAATCTTCCACACTTTTCTTTATCACAACACAGTTCTTCAACAGGCTGGCAAAAACACTGTAAACATTTGATGCAGGACAAGGGCACACTCTTTTAGCTTTACTGCTCCTTGGTAAACAGTTGGCATTTTAACAGCAGCATAAGATCCACAGAACACAGTGACACACTAGTTAGCCTTGCTTCACATTTTTGGGCTATCCACTGCCAGATAGCAAAAACGCTAGCCCCTTGCTCGAGCACCTTTCCTCCCAGAATTAAATCCAAAGCGGTGCCTCCATTTTTGTAACCCCTGGACCCCTGCCTTTTTGCAAATGACAGGTGGCATGCTGTTGAAGCTGACATCAGTACCTCGTGGGGACTGGGTTCGGGGAGGACTAGGTTACTCGGCACAGGGGGCCTAGGTTTAGCTACTCTGCACAGGGGCACCCAAGTAAATCCGAACACAGGAAGCAATAACTGTAATGTCCAAAACCAGGAATGGGATTCTACAGTGTGGCTTTTATTCACATCCAAACTGAACAAACAAAGCATAGATGGACCTCCACAGGGCTACATTCCTGGTAATGCAGATTAGAGATAACAAAACACTTCTTCACATTTCAGCCCTCAGGCTCTGAACCCACCAGGCACACAGCCCGGACTTGCACGCAGCTTTGGGTACACAGCCCGACTTGTACACTACTTGGGTTTCCCCCATGGCCCGGCTCCCCCTCCGGCCACTTGATCCGCGGTCCATATGGGAATGAACCAGTTTTCCTGTTGGTGGCTCCCCAAACCACCTTAGAGCCTTCAACTCCTAGAGGGAAATTTCCTTCCAATCCCATGTCCTGGTACTTCCCTCATCACTGGCCAAGTGCATGAGGCAAAGTAGAAATCCACAGAGCAAATCCATAGAGGTGGACTTGGTTACTAAAGATGGGGGTCTCCCACCTCCAGCTCCCACAATCCATGCCAGGCCATTTCTCTGGATACTAAACAACTCTTTTGAAAGCTTGGCAATGTAGATTACTGGGTAGACGTATGTCACATCTCCACTACATGTCTTGACTTTCCCTTTGTGCTGGACTTGAACATACTTTTACTTTTGGCTAAGCCTATTGCTCTAGGCCTCCCACTACTTCAGCAGTCCAATCCCCCTTTAACACAGTTCAGGATGAAACATGGGCCCTTTAGAAAGAGCAGAACTCACCCATCAGTTGCAGGTGCCCCACAGGTGAATCTTGAAATCTTCTTGTACCCCACACACTTGGGAAAAACATAAGGCAGCTTCTTCTCTAGCAGTAGCCAGGGGGTTGCCCCTGGAAATGCAGGCAAACCTTCCTGCCCCATACCCTCAGGGATGGGGCACAGAGACCCATATCAGTGGTCTCCACCACTAAAAAACAGCTTACTGTGTCTCTCTTTTGGCAGAAACACACACCTTTCCCTAAATGTAGCCCTATTTCAGGGCTGAGGCTACAAGAGCCTGAGCACAGAGCTGCTGTGCTCCTCTCACAACAATCTCCAACTTCCAACTGAACACACTGACTGTTCAAACCTCCCAACATTCTAATCTAACTCCTTTCTGCAGATTCCATTGTGGCTCATGCAGCTGCGATAGTTCTATGGTGATGTCATCCCTCAGTCTCAGCTGAGACTGAGAACAGAGTGAGACAGTGTGAAATCCATTTAACTGGAGTTTCACAAGCTGCCTTCCCTGCCTATCACTAGGTCTTACTGGGATTCTAGTAACCCTGGGTAACACTGGGGTTACACTATAAAAGGTTTTATCCCCCTTCTTAACTGAGTTGTCTATCTTTTCCTCAGTTTGGGCCTTTCGCTATTCTGACTGCCTTCCCCACTTCCTTCTGCTTTAACTGGTACAGTTCTCTGTCCTGCTCCTTCTGTGTTTCCTTATACTTCCTGAATGCTATCTTTTCTCCCTAACCTTCCCCGCCACTTCTTTTGAGAACCATAGTGTTTTTCTTTCATTTTGATTTGTTTATTTGCTTCACACAAAGGCTTGTTGCCTCTGTGATGGCGGTTTTGATGTTTCCCCATTGTTGCTCCACCCCACCTTTTTGTCTTTTTGCTAGTGCTTTTCTGAAGCACTCTCCCATTTAGACAAAATCAGCCCTGCTGAACTCCAGTGTCTTCACTTTTGTATGGCTTGACTCTACAGCTAAGTTTATCGTGAACCACACTGTTTGGTGGTCACTTGTTCCCAGATGGCTACCCACTTCAAGATCAGAGATCCTCTCTCTGTCCCCATTTCAGAAGTCCAGGTCTAAGATTGCTCCCTCCTGAGTGGGTTCCAAAACTAGCTGTCTGAGGCATGCCCCCTGTAGGGCATTGAGAATGACCCTGCTCTTGGATGTGGCTGCAATAAAGGTGCTCCAGTTAACATCTGGCATATTCAGATCCCCCATCAGCAATATATCCCCTTTCTCTGCCATCCTAAGGATGCCTTCTATCATTTCCTTGTCATTTCCTCCCCTGAGACGGGGGTCTGTACTACAACCCCTATGCGGATTGTGGTGCCATTTCCAGTCTCCAGGATGACCCACAGTGCCTCATCTCCTCCCTGTTTACCCTTTAGTTCTGTTGCTTTGATCCCTTCCCTTACATAGAGAGCTACTCCTCCTCCTCCTCTTCTTCCCTCCCTGTCCCTCCTGTAGATTGTGTACCCTGGTATGTTGACATCCCAGTCATGCTTATGTGTATACCATGTTTCTGTGACTGCCATGATATCCAGGCATCCCTCTTCCATCAAGGCCACCATTTCGGGGAGCTTTTTACCTATACTATGGACATTGGTACTCATTACCCTCCATTGTTTATGGCTTTATTTCTTTTTGCCCCACCCTGTCCTTACTGCCTCTGTCTTTTTCTCCATTTACCCCTGCTCTTCTCTGTATTGACTGCTCTATCTTGGTGTTTACCTCACTAGCTACCCTGATCATTGATAAACTATGGTTGTGCATGGTTATACATTGTCAGTAACCATGGCCATTCATGGTTTGGCCATGATTTGAATCATGGACATTCATGGATAATCACTGAAGGTAAATGGCCCAGAGACAGATCATGAATGACCATGGTCAGTCTCATTTTGTAATGGAGTCTCTCCTTATTTATAATAAATAGAATGGCCTAATAAGTGATTAGACCGGCAACAATAGAACTCTTTGCAGATGTGGTGATTTCACATCATTGTTTGCATGCTTGAGTAATTAATATCCTTTGTAAACCTTATTTATTGGTTCAGACTGGTCCTCAGGTCTGGTGAACTACAGTTGAGAGCTGAAGTCCTTGATTATAGAAAGCAGACTTCAACAGGCTAAAGGAACTGGTCAGGGATAAGTTAGTAGGGGTGGACAACATAGACGTGGAAGGGAGATGGGAGAAATTAAGGGAGTCATTCTCAGGGAGTGTAAGGTGTACATGAGAATGGTAACCAAAATGAACAGGTTCAAGAGACCACAATGGTTCTCAGCAAGGGTCATGGAAGTGGTGAAGCCAAAAAAAAAAGTCCTTCTACAAATTTAAAGAAAAGCAAGGGGAGGAAGAACAGGAAGGTTATTTGCTGAAAAATAGGGAGGCAAAGAGGGTGGTTAGGGAGCTAAAAGTAGATACAGGCTACATATTGTAGACAGGGGAAAAGAGTGGAGAAAAACAATTCTTCAGGTATATTAGTGAAAAAAGGAAGAAAGGAGAGAGAAATGAGGCAGATGGGCAAAGCGCCATTATCCTTGACAATTACTTTTGCTCAATTTTCACTAGGGAGAATTGTGGACCCTTGCCAGAGAGTGGCATCAAAATGGCAATTTAGGAGTCTCAGAGATAAGGCAGCAAGTATTTACTAGCGAAAGGGTTCCAGTACCAGATGGATTGCAGCCATGGATACTCATGGAATTAGCAGCTGAACTGGCTGATCCAGTGGTAGGTCTATTCAACAGCTCTCTAAGGACAGTTGTGGCTCCAAAGGCTGGAGGGTGTCAGATGTAGTTCCACTCCACTGTGGGGAAGGGGACAAGAAACAAGCAGGGAACTACAGACCTGTCAGTCTTACCTCTGTTGTAGGAAAACTGATGGAGTCACTGGTCAAAAAGGATCTTGTGGACTACTTGGAGAGCAATGGTCTCCAGGGCAGTAAGCAGCATGGATTCATGGCAGAGAGATCTTATCAGACTAACCTGATAGTTTTGTTTGATGGGGTGATGAGGGAATTGGATAGAGGCCACACTGTGGATTTGCTCTGCTTTGACTTCAGCAAGGCTTTTGACTCAATATCCCACAGACGCTTGCCGAAGAAGATTGAGGATCTGGGTGCAGCTAAGGTCATAGTAAACTTGGCAGGTAACTGGCTAAAGTGGAGGTAACAGAGGGCAGTGCTCAACAGGGTTAAATCAGAAGACAGGGCAGTCTCGAGTAGGGTTCCACAGGGATTTGACTTTGGTCTGGTCCTCTTCAACATGTTCATGAGCGACATTTATTTATTTATTTAGTTTGTGTTGACCAAGTAAGTACACTAGACAGATTCTTGTCTATTTTCAGGCATGACCCAGGGGAAGGGGGATACAGATGAATACCAACTGACCTTGAACCAGATTAAGTTGTTGGTGGTATTTTTAGTAAATGGGGGAAATTTGGCCAGGGCACCAGGGAAATTCCCTTACTCTTTTTGAGAAGTGCCATGGGATCTTTAACATCCATCTGAATTACCACCAGAACAGGCAGATGGAACCTTGATTTAATGTCTCATTTGAAAGACGACACCTCAGGGGTGCAGCATCCTCCTCATGCTGTACTACAGTGTCAGTATTGGGATTTAACCCAAGTGCCTGGTGTAGGGATAGAACCCACAGCCTTCTGATCTCCCAGCCTAAGAGGTGAGTGTGCTACCTGCTGAGCCATTGATATTGACATTGGTGAGGGAATCCAAGGCAGGCTGTGTCTCTTCGCAGATGACACTAAGCTCTGAAAAGGTGGATTGTGATGAGAGAATAAAGCAAATGCAGAAACACGTGCAAAAGCTGGAGGGGTAGTCAAGAGTTTTGGAAGTTGAAATTAAACGCCAAAAAGTGCAAGGTGATGCACCATAGTGAACAAGAACCCAGAACAGAGTACTGGATGGAATGGCTGAGACTTAGTATCAAGGCTGAGGAACAAAACCTTGGAGTTACCGTATCCTCAGTGATTCCCTAAAGCGATCGAATCAGTGCAACAAGGCTTATAGCAAGGCAAACGGGATGCTTGGATGTATCGGGAGGGGTTCTGATAGCAGAATATGGGATGTAATACTGTCCCTGTATAGATCCTTGGAGAGGCCACACCTGGAGTACTTCACCCACTTTTGGTGTCCTAACCTCAGGAAGGATAGGGGTAGGTTCCAGACGGTGTAGCACAGGGTAGCAAAAATGATTCAGGGCCAGCAGGGCATGTCCTAGGAGGAGCACCTCAAGACACTGAATGTATATTTGCTGGAGACCAGAAGGGAGAGGAGAGATATTATAGAGATCTTCAAATTTATAAAAGGAATTAACAGGATGAACTGTGGGGAACTATTTAACTTGAACACCAGCTCATGGTCATGTGATCATAAGTAGAGGGTAACTGGAGGCAGGTTCAGGGTGAATATGGGAAATATTACTTTACAGAAAGAGTGGTGGAGCCATGGAACAGCCTGCCGACTGAGGTGGTGGGAGCAAAACCATTAGTGGTTTTAAGCACGGCTGGGACAGAATGAAGGATATACTGGTTGCTCAGGGCATCAGAATTGGGGAGGAGAAGAATGGGAGGGTGAGGAGGGCTTGGACCCTGGAAGAATAATAGGACCCAGGGCTAAAAACAGGAACACAGGTAGACTAGATTGACCTTTGGTCTTTTCCTGCCAACACTGTCTGTATTTCTATGTTTCTGTGTTTATTCTTCATAAATTGCAAACAATGCTATTCTGATTATTTACACTAGTTTGAAGTGCCAAATTCTATATTATGATTTGCAGATAAATTATGCAAATGCAGTTGTTATCCCATGCTATTAAGACAGTGGACAAACCATGGTCAAACATAGATGAACCATGAGTGACCATAGTTGACCATGGTGTGTCCAGAACATTTAAAAAAAAAACATCGAGAAATGCTGTAATGTACAAAGGACATGCTTGAAGAATTCTATAGCAACAGTAGCCAAATGGAACCGAACCAATTTATTAATTAACATGCCCTATTAATAAATATAGATTTAAGGAATATAACTTTGACTTGAATATATTTTAAGAAACTGTTTTGCTTTACTGTAACATAAGAAGTTTAAATGATAAGCTCCTAATGTGATGTTTTTTTATGTCTTAGCTAGGATACCGTCCACGATATAATTTTAAATAGGGCACAAAGAGAGTACATATGATTAATATCATAGTTAAAAACCAAATCATGAAAATTATAGTCAAGCATGGTCATTAAAAGTCATATTTAGAGTACGGACAATCATGGCTGCTACCTGAAATAATTAAAAATGTTATTTTCAGAATCGTTTTTCTTTCATTTGCCAAACTGAAAATGTATCAAGTGCTCCAGAGCAGTATTTCTCAGCTGTGTGATTTTTTTCAATAGTTTGTGCAGGTTTATCAGTCATGGACAGTCTTGATAAACCCTGGATGGAGTTAACATGGACAAAGATTAGGAACAGAGCTGGGATGATCATGGATGTCCACGGACATATGTGTTTGATCATGAAAACATGGATAACTAGAGAGCAGGGAGGTCTTGAAAAAGCTGAAGAGATGGTCTGGAATTTATCAGCTGGGCTTCGATGCAAGAAGTGCTAAGTTATGCACATTGGTGCCCAGGTACTATTCGGATCTGGGTATTTATTTATTTATTGAAATAGTTTCACCAGGAAAGGCACACTGAGCAACAAGATGCTCGTCTCCTGGTACGACCTGGGGGAAGAGGGTACAAGGGGGTTAGATAACACACAGGTTATCAACTGAGCAAATAACAGAGGCAAGTAGCAGCATATGGATACAATTGCATTAAACGACAAGCAACAACACATGGAGTACATTGGATATTGTATGGAGCATATAACAATTACCTGACATATAGCAGCAATACAAGGGAAAATTTAGCACACAATAATATGAGGTATAAGCAACAGGAGACACAGAGCACATGACGATGCAGGACAAAAAGGCACAGAACAAAAGTGCATAGGTTGGGGCTATATGTCAGCATTTATAGAAAAGCTAAGGCTGCTGGTCGGGCAGGAGGGAGGGGAGCAATTGGTGCATGGCAGAGTCAGGTACAGGAGCAATTAGTGGTGAGGAAGTTAGCTAGGGCAGTAGAAAGAGAGTGGGCAGAGTGGGTATGCACAACAGGTGCACAATAGCTGGCATTCACCACCACCGGCCACCACAGGCTGCCTGTCCGCAGTCCCACCCCTGGCATACAGGTGCACAAGAGATGGATTGAAGGACACCGGTGGGCATCCAATCACATGCCCAGCCTCGTCTCAGAGTAGATCCCCTATTCCATGTAGAGAAGGGGATTGTGTGATGTCACAAGTCCCATATTTGCAAAAGGAACAGGTGAGTGCCTGAACTGCTTCCGCCAGCCCCCCTTTCCTGACTGGAAGACTGGGGCAGCATGGCATGTTGTAGAATCCTTCCTGCCATGGCTGATGGGTGTCTTCTGCAGGGGTGCACAGAGGATATCGTAGGGTGCCTGCTGTCACACCTTGCACCGCTCTCATCCAGCACTCCACACCATAGAGAATGGTGTAGAGTGCAGACACACCCCTGGCCACTCATCCAGACAGTCCATGCACATTGCTGTGGGGATTGACTGCAGAAAGGGCATGCACCTCTTTTGTGAATGCCACCGGGGACTCCCGATGTGTGACTCTGTAACATAGGCATGCTTGCATGTCATGGATCTGTGGCACATAGGCAGTACGCCCCTATGTACATAGGGACCAATGGGAATAAGAACCCAAGGGCTGAGTACCAGCTAGGTGGAGTCATCATTACAGTGTCAGATGAGAAGGACTTGGGGGTAGCAGCCATGAGCTACCTTAAGCCAGTGGCGCAGTGCAATAAAGCTGTGGGGAAAGCAAACAGAATGCTGGGTTGTATAGGCAGGGGGATCAGTAGCAGGTGCAGAGAGGCTATACTGCCCCAGTATAGAGCCCACGTACATCCACACCTGCAGTGTTGTGTCCAGTTCTGGAATCCCTATCTGGGAAAGGACATGAATAAGTTGGAGGATGTCCAGAGGCAGGCCACATGAATGATGCAGTGTCAGAAAGGGAACACATACAAGCAGAGGCTGGAAAGCCGGAACATGTACTCATTGGACTGGGAGGGAGAGAGGGAATATGAGTAAAACCTTCATACATGAAGACTATCAATAAGGCATATCCCCACCAACTGTTCAAACCCAGAAAAATTACATGCACTCAGTATAACAGTAGTAAGCTGACTTTGGGTAGTTTCAGGAGGAAAGCCAGGCTCTACTACTTCATAGAGATGGTGGTAGAGGGATGTACTAAGCTGCCTGAGGAAGTGATAAATGCAAAATTCATGAGGAACTTAAAGAGGGGGTGGGTCAGATACAAGAGGATGATCTAGGTGGTAGGTGGGGGGGGCACTTCAACATATAAAGTACAAACATCCCCACACTGAGCAGACATGATTGAGCACAAGGCCTTCATCTGCTGGCTTGTTTCTGTTTCTTTAATGAGAAATGTACAAGGCCAGAAGTCTTTTAGATTTATTGTAATTAAATATTTGAAATGCCTTAACTGTTTGTACTATTGCAAATTAGCTCCTTTTTTTAAAGTACAATTAAAGAGAGGGCTTCTGGATCCAGCATTTTGTAAATGTGACATTTAATAGTGTTTGTATTTGTTCTTCTGTCTTTATCTCAGGTCATCCTTGAAACTGGCAATCCCTCAATGTTGTTATTACTATGAACTGCCTTAATTTAGTATATGGGGTGGTGCGGATGAACCATTTTTTTTTTTTATTTATTCTTTTGGTAACCAGATAAGGCCCACTAGGCACAAGTGCCTGTTTTCAGGGGCAACCTGGGAGCACTGGGGAAGTTAAGTGACTTGCTTAGAGTCACACAGTATGCAAGTGGAGGTTGTGGGAATCAAACCCAGGTCTGCTGGATGTACTAAGCTCATTCACAGTTCAGTACGCTAACCTGTAGACTAAACTAAACCCACCTACCCTCATGGCCTCCTATTCCTCATAAGGGGTCTATAACCTGCACCCAGTGCCCTCTCCTCTTCCACCTCCCCTTATCACTCTGTTACATTACCCATCTTTTCCATATGACTACATTCTCTCTCTCCTCTCCCCCACATGCATTCACTCTCTCTCTCTCTCTCTCTCCCCCCCTTTCTCCCTCCACTCTAGGCCCCCCACTGTCTCCATCTCTCCAGCCCCTCTGCTCTCTACCCCTCCACCCTATGGCTCTACATACTACCCACTACTACTCTCTCTCTCTCTCTCTCTCTCTCTCTCCCTCCTTCTCTCTCCCTCCACTCTAGCCCTCCACCCCACTATTTCCATCTCTCCAGCCCCTCTGCTATCTCTACCCCCTCCTTCACCCTTTCTCTACCCTATGGCTCTATACATTACCCAAGAATCACTCCCCCTGGTACCCTCAAGCAACTCCTCTCTGCCAGTCTGTACCCCACCTGTTCAATGCACTATCTTCATCTCTCTCACACCTCCCCACCTTCTATTTGCAGCTCTGACAATGCCTGCTGGGCTGCACCCTGTAATCCCTTGCCTCTCCCCCACAGTCACCTTTAGCAGAACTAGGATACACCCTACTCCACCCTGTTTAGAGTATTCTTGAATAAGATGTAACTTCCCAGCAGGCGTTACCTAAATAGATGTTTATGTGGAACAAAATGTTCAGTGTACTTAATATGTCTGTATCATGTTATCTTTGTTTGTTTGACATGGAACCTTGTAAAAGAGCCCTGGACTCAAAGGTAGTTTCCGAACCAATAAATAAATAAATACTACCAATGCAGAACCAGGCTACTATCCTAAAAAGAAATCTAGCTCCAAAACAAAGTTGTTGTTTCCTGCTTTCTCAGCGGCTGATCTAATAGAAGTTACACTTGCTATGCAACAAAGGTTAGCTGAATAGTCAATTACTAGACTTCTCTCATACTTGCAGTGATAAATTTTCTTTATTCACACATAGATAGTTTGAAAAAAGTTACAGACATTGTCCTTGGCACAGTTAGTAGTAATAGATTTTATTTCTTTGTGGCACCCTTCCCCAGAGGTGCAGGATAGCATTACAATAAAATATAGTTAAAACATTACATTCACTTAACAAACAGGGTAGCCATCATACAGATAAAACAGTGCATGACAAATAAATCATGACGACTCCCATTAAAACAGATCCATAACTCACAGATATTAAAACTCATTCAGGACTAATACTAGACATGCGGCATTAAAATCAAACAGCATCCGCAAAAGCCTGCTGAAATAGGAATGTTTTAAGGCCTTTTTTAAAAATACTCACTGAGGAGTGTCCAACAGGGTCCTGGGCAGTTCGTTCCATGGCAGCCGTCCTGATATTTCAAAAGTCTGATCACTTGAGGATTTTTAACCTTGCCCTAGGAACCATCAGAAGGCCCTCTTCGGAGGATCAAAGTGGCCGAACTGGGGTGTAAGGATGCAGGAGCTCACTCAGGTAGGCTGGACCCAGTCCATGCAGGGCTTTATAGGTTATTAAACCTATCTTAAATGAGATACACCACTTCACCAGCAACCAGTGCAGATCATGCAGTGCCAGAGATATATGGCAAGTTCTTGGCAAGCCCGTAAGTAGCTGGGCAGCTGCGTTCTGCAGTAACTGCAAGTGCTATAGTGTATCCTCATTAACTTCAAGGCACAGAGCATTACAGTAGTTCAACCTTGAGGTTACAAATGTATGGATTAGTGTGGCCAAGTCTTAGGATAGGTAAGGGATCTGATCTGGCAGATGTTCCTAAGGTGGAAAAAGTCATTCTGGAATACAGGTGACACTTGGGCCTCCATTGTCAGGCCTTCATCCAGAATGACTTCCAGATTCTTCACTCTGGTGAAGGCTGGCAGATCAGAGCTGCCAAGCCTATGCCCAATCACTCGTCTGCCAGCCCCCAATCCCCACTTTCGCCCTGGCTCAATCAAGTTCAGTCAAGTACTATAGCTATGCTACATTAACAGCATAGGCTCCTCTGTTGTACTACATATTTGGGAAGTGTGCAAAAAATGCTGACTGTATCTGGTGCAAGAAGCTTAACAATATGTGCTAGTCCATATAAAGTGCTGATATATCCAAAAGTGCAAGCAGTGCTGAATTAAATTATCAAAACCTGTATTGGCAAATGTGTCTGGTGTCCAAATGCCCCAGCGCTTCACACTTGATTGAACTGTGGCAAGGAAGATGTCTACAACTTTTATCAAATTCTCTTTGTGTGAATGAGGAGAATTTGTCACTGCAAGTATGGGAGAAGTCTAGTAATTGCCTGCTCATTGATCTTTGGTGCATAGCAAGTACAACTGCTATTAGGTCAGGCACTGAGAGTGCAAGGAACAACTTTGTTCTAGTTTAGTTTAGTTAGTTTTTGATTACTGTGGGTAAGTGCTCTAGACAAAGAAATTGCCTATTTTCAGTCACAACCCGGGACAGTCACAGACATAGGTAAAAGCACATCACATCACAATGGTTACTATTACATAATACAGACTCGGGTCAAACACACTGCAGTATAGACAGGGACATTGATACCTACTGTACAGGAGAAATTAGTCATTACACTAGGCTATCCATAGATGCAGGGGAATACACAATGCAGTTTCAAGGAGATGGGCTATATGTTATAAGCAAATGGAGAAACTATTCCAGACAGTCTTGCAGTGGGAGACGTCACAGCCTGTCCTTGCCTGCTATTTAAAAGCATGCGAGAGTGATAAGTGCCTGAATATGTGCTGAAGGAACATGCAAAGGAAGCCTAACTAGGGGTCCTCCCCTGGGGTTAGGTCGCAAGTGCATCTGTCAGAGGCCAGGAGGTAGGCATGAAGCTCATGTTTAAAGATCAGGTGTGTAGTGAAGTGCCTCACAGTTGAAGGCAGGGAGTTCTATAGCTTTGGGGCGTACACTGCAAATGCCTGCTCACCCATCCCAGTGGCGCATTTGGGTGTATTAAGGAGCGACTTTTCGGTAGATCTTAGTGGGTAAGTCTGATGGTCCAGGTTCGTCAAGCATGCAAGGGACATTGGTGTTCCAGTTCTGATAATGCACTGGTACGGTAGTGCCAGTATGGTAGGGTTGAGTTAGTGTTTGTATCAAACCCCCAATGTTTGACAGCTTATAACTCGGCTGTCTCAGGAGCTAGGGTATTGAAAATTAGCATGCACCTTCATTAAGGACAATTTTCAAAATAATTAGCCTAGTAATTTGCAGTTGTACACTTGTTCTCAGGTACCAGCTGTCCAGTCTTGCTGTTACAAAAACACCCACTTCATCCCCTTTTCAAAATCAGGTGCTCAACCCTGGTGTCAGGTGAATGTTTAAAGCAAAATAAATTACGAACATACAAAATTTGCCAGCAGAAAAAGGCCATTTGGTCTATCGAGTCTGCTCAATTTTGTAGCTAGCAACCCTATTCTGCAGCTGCCCTTCCCTCCTCACCCCCTCCCTTTATCCTCCCTCTTGCCCTGTCCCAGCCCCTTTGAAGCAGCCCACTGTCTTACAGGCTACCACCTCTGCTGGTAACGTGTTCCACCCTGCCACCACCCTCTCTGCAAAAAAGTGTCTCCTCATTTCCCTCCTGAACCTTCCCTTCTCCAATCTTATGTCATGGCCCTGAGTGTCTCTCCCCACCCTTACCCTGAATAGCCCCTCCATACCAGTCTTGTTTACCCTCTCATGTACTTGAATGTCTTGATCATATCCCCCTCTGTCCATCCTCTCTTCCAGGAAGTACATGTTCAACTCCTTTAGCCTACTCTCATACTGTAAGTCCCCCAGTCCCTGGATCATGGATCAGATGAACTTTTGTGGCCAACATGGTCCCAATTCCACCAACTCCCTTACTCTCCCTCCTGCATGTACCTCCTGCTCCCCACCCTCACCCACCTTCTGCCACCCATGCCACCCTCAGCCCTCCCTCTACCTCAACCAGTCACTATCTTCTGCTCTGCCATCCACTGCTGACCAGTAACCTAAAAGAAAGAAAACAGCAAACACACCTTTAGTCTGAAAAAACCTACTGTGTGTGTTCGCTGGAACTTAATTTTTTTAAGGGGTTACAAATGTAAGCCCCCCCCCCCATGTCTAGGGTATGTCCAAGGGAAGGGGCACTATACAGTGGAAAGAGTCCACATACCTGGATGGCCTGGCTTACCAGACTTGATGAAACCGGGGTATTCTCAAACCTCTGGGTGCCATGACAAAAGGCAGAGATACTAAACAAATATTTTTGCTCAGTATTTACAAATGAAGAGAGGGAGGTACATAAAACAAACAATAGAAACACTCTGGATACAGAAGTTGATACCAGCCCCATTTACAGAAGAAAGGGTTCTGAAAGAACTCTTAAAACTGAAGGTGGACGAAGCAATGGGGCCTGATGGGATTCATCCCAGAATTCTAAAAGAACTAAGGGTAGAACTAGTGACACCACTGACTACCCTTTTAACAAATCATGGGAGGATGGGGTGGTACCCAGGGACTGGAGGAGGGCAGATGTGATTCCCCTTCACAAAAGTGGGAGCAAGGCAGAAGCAGGAAACTACAGACCTGTTAGTTTAACCTCAGTGATAAGGAAAATGATGGAATCACTTCTGAAGGAAAGAATTGTCGAGTATCTAGAGGCCAGAGGGCACATGACCTAGGCAGCATGGATTCACAGCAGGAAGGTCATGCCAGACAAATCTGATAGATTTCTTTGACTGGGTGACCAAAGTAGTAGATCAGGGAGGGGCTGTGGACATGGCCTACCTAGACTTTAGCAAGGCATTTGACACAGTCCCACACAAAAGATTAATATACAAGTTAGCCAGACTGGGAGTGGGTCCCAAGATGACAGCCTGGGTAAAGAATTTTCTGGATAATAGGACACAGAGAGTAATAGTAAATGGAGTCCACTCAGAAGAAAGGAGGGTTACTAGTGGGGTACCTCAGGGTTCAGTATTAGGACCGGTCCTCCTCAATGTCTTTATAAGTGACATTGCAGAGGGACTGGAAGGAAAAGTATGTCTCTTTGCAGATGACACAAAGATCTGCAACAGAGTTGATGCACAGGGTGGGGTGGAAAGGATGAGAAGGGACTTGGCAAGGTTAGAGGAATGGTCAAATGTATGGCAGCTTAGATTCAATGCTAAGAAGTGCAAGGTAATGCACCTGGGAAACAAAAACCCAGGGGAAGAGTACACAATGGGGGGTGAGATACTAACAACAACAAAAATGGAAAGGGACCTGGGGGTAGTCATATCAGATGACCTAAAGGTGGGCAAGCAATGTGAGAGAGCAGCAAGGAGGGCTGGGGGGATACTGGGATGCATAGGAGAGGCATCACCAGTAGAAAACAGGAAGTTATTATCCCTCTGTACAGACAGCTGGTGAGACCCCATCTGGAGTACTGTGTGCAGTTCTGGAGACCCACTCTCCATAAAGACATAGACAGGATGGAAGCTGTCCAGAGGAGGGCAACTAAAATGGTGCAGGGTCTGCACCGGAAGACATATGAAGAGAGACGAAAGGAGCTTAATATGTATAGCCTCGAGGAAAGGAGGGAGAGGGGGGACATGATAGAAATGTTCAAGTACCTCAAGGGAATCAACAAAGTCCAAGAGGGTAGCATCTTTCAAAAAAAGAGGTGTGCAAGAACAAGAGGGCACAATTTGAAGATGGGGGGGGCGGCTCAGAGGTAATTTAAGGAAGTATTTTTTCACAGAGAGGGTTGTGGATTCATGGAACGGCCTTCCGGAGGAGGTTGTGGAGTCAAAATCGGTGGTGGAATTCAAGCATGCATGGGACAGTCATAAGGCCATTCTAGGGGGTGGGTACTTGAAAGTTTCTATCATGTCCCCCCTCTCCCTCCTTTCCTCAAGGCTATACATATTAAGCTCCTTAAGTCTCTCTTCATATGTCTTCTGGTGCAGACCCTGCACCATTTTAGTTGCCCTCCTCTGGAGAGCTTCCATCCTGTCTATGTCTTTGCGGAGATTAGGTCTTCAGAACTGCACGCAGTACTCCAGATGGGGTCTCACCAGCTGTCTGTTAGGGTAACATCAATGCTGCATCGTGTGATCATTCAAACCAGTGGAACTGAACACCAGGGATTCATCAAGGCTCCAGGGACATTTTCCCCCTAACTTTTTATTTTCCTACTTTTGTTTTGTGCTTCAACCCTAGCAGAGGAACTAGTGTTGTATATACATATATAGAGAGAATGCTGGTTGGGCAACAATGCACAACCAGTGTATTCTGCCACAGAGGGGTCTGATTCCCTCTGAGCTCAAGAGCAAAGCTCGAGAGGTCCATAGAAATCAGAACCTCAAGGTGACAGAACACACTGCTTATGCATAAAGTTGATCATCCTGTATTTTTTATAGTGTATAGTATTATGAGAAATGTGTGAGTGGTGGTTCATTTGCTGTCAGAATGAACCTGACTTGTGCAGTCTCTAGATGTTTCAGAATGCTGTTGTACCACAGAAGGGCACAATAGCAATTCAGGACCTTTGAACTGTGGTACAAGAGCATTTTGAAAGGAATGGAATTCCATATCGAACAATGCTCTACTATACACAATATATAGATTAGTTGCTCAAGCATGTGTGTGTTATGATGCTTTTTTTACACAGCCGAGGTGTGAGATGAGCCATAAACCTTGAAAGCAAAGTGATGTTGTATAAATCAAATATCAGTCAATCAATTCTTTATTTAACCAGGTGGAACACCCCTGAGATATACTCATTTGCGAGGTGGACCTGCATACAGTCACAGTAATGCAATACAGTGATACAGTTAACAGAGGGTTACATTACCAGTCAAAGTACAAATGCAACAACATGGGTTACAGGGGAAGGCAGGCTTGAATATCAAACAGAGAAGAATACAGATACAGTTAAATAAACCTCATATATTTAAATACATAAGCGAAATAAGCAATTCACAACATTCACAGCATATACAGAATATGAGAAAGCTATACATAGACAAAAATACAGAGCATATACACAATATCTGGATAAATTGCTTATAAGAGGCTGCAAGGAGCACCTCAGCGGAAGGGTATGCAACTAACGTGGAGATAGTGCAAAAGACCCATGCAGACGTGCGTCCTAAGGTAGGAGAAAGAGAAGGGCATGTCATCAGGATAAAGACAATGGAGCAAGAAAGGCATATCGTCAGGATATATATCACTGGAGGGGCGTGGCCATGTATAAGTGTCACTGGCAAAAACAGTTACAAGTCTCCTTAAATGACTGTAAAAGCAATTTTTAAAGATAGACAGTGACAGCGGTGCAGCCAGCTTCAGAGTTTTATGCACATCATTCCAAAGGGATGGGAGGGAATGGCTTATTGCTGTTCGGCTGAAGTGCCATCTGACTTTAGGGATTAGAAGGGAGATATGAGAGGGGCTTCTTAGTGGGTAATTTCCAGGTGTGCAAACAGGTAGGCAGTCCTTAATGTACTGCAGAAGCTTATTGGTAATTATACAGTACGTCCAGAGTAATGCATTGTTATGTCACCTAAGGATAAGAGAACACCAGCCTACTGACGTATAGAGGGTGCAATGGTGAGTAATAAATCTAAGTGCTCAATGGTAGAGGGAGTCGAGAGTGGAGAGGGCCATACTCATACTGTGTCCTACAAGAGGTCAGCGTAGTCCAGGAGTGGTGTGAAAGTGGTTTGTACTAGCCTTTTGTTTCTTCTCCTGACATAAAAACTGCCTGATCCTAAAGAAAATCCCAAGCCTCTATTTTAATTTTTTAGAAAGTTCAGCTATGTGAACTTTGAATGACTATTTACAGTCTATCCAAACTCCTAGATATTTACACGAGCCCACAAAGTCCAGAGTTTCACCTAGCAGGGTGACTACTTGGGGAGCTGCCCTTGGGGTCAGGAGTTTAGAGGCATAAACTGAATGGGAGAGCAGCAAGGCCTTTATTTTCTTGGCATTTAGAAGGAGTTTTAAATGCAAGAGGTTTTTCTGAAGTTCACTTTATTTGATTTGGAGGTTGTTACATGCGAGCTCAGGGGTAGGCCTAGCTATGTACAATGTATCATCGGTGAATAAGTGTATGTTAGCAGATTGGAGTCTGGTATTTAGACTATTAATATAAATGGCAAATAGAAGCGGTCCAAGAATGGACCCTAGGGGCACTCCTGTTGTGAGTGTTTTTATTGGGGAGAGGTCACCGCCCACCTTAACCTACTGGAAGTGGTTAGTGAGGTCATTTGAAAACCAATTTAGGGCCAAATTGCCAACCCCAATGTTCTTTAGGGTGACCAATAGCAAACTGTGGTCAACCATATCGAAAGTTTTGCTAAGGTCAAGATTATCCAAGACTTTTTGCCAATCGTTTATGACCTTAGCAAGTGCAGAGATAGTGCTGTGACGGGGTCAAAAAGCAGACTGGTACAGGGTTCAGAAGGCCAACTTCCTCTAAATACTGCCTGAGCTGAATGTTAACCACCTTTTCGAGCAGCTTAGATAAGGCATGAAGCAAGGATATTGGACGAGAATTATTTAAATCACTCATGTCTCCAGTTTTAAAAATTGGAGTGACATGAACAGTCTTCCATATATTGGAGAGGATACCCTGAGTTAAGGATAAATTAAAAAGATGAATGATTGGAGGGGACAGAACATAATGCTCAAGTTTGAAACAGTGAGGTTCGATAAGGTCAGCACCTGTACTTTTACCTGGTATCCAATTAGACTAGGAGGTCCTCAATCTGTTTCACAGAGACAGGGTTGAATGAAAACACATTGTCTTGGGTGGGTGTAATAGAGTTAAAACCATCAGGGTACAGGTTTCCGAACTGCGCCCAGAGGTTATTGGCCGGAGATGTGTCAAATGCCAAGCCCACCGTGGCAAAATGATTGTTGAATAGGTCAAGTATTTCATTTTTGTGAATCATGACAGAGCCACCATTAAGAATGTTTTAAGAGACTGGACTGGCTGAGCTATGGCCTTGTTGGTCCTTTATGGTTTTCCTGAACTTAGAGGCACAGTTAGAGGAGGTTTGAAGCTCTGTGCGATAAATGTTTGCTTTCTCTGCTCTAATCAGTTTGGTCTGCAGGCTGTTTGTTTTTTCTTGCCCTCTTCCATAAAAAAATCCCTATGTAACAGTTTAGATTTCAGGCTAGTGGTGAACTATGGACAAGTTTTCTTTTTAGTGTGGGTTTTAATTAAGGGGTCATGCTTATTGATGGCTCCAAGTGAAATGTTATGGAAGACCTCATAAGCTTGGTCTATTGTGGGGGACAAGTAGAAGTCTTGTCAGTTTGCACGTTGGAGGTCAAAGACGAAGGCTAGGGAGTTGAAGTTCTGTTGGCATCTCTTAAGGGTGCACTTAGAGGAGGATACTGCTTTAGGAGTGGCCCGCACACAGGAAATAGCACAATGGTCAATAAGATCATTGAAGAAAACATCTGCATGTGCAAATATACAATGGTCTGACTCACAATACGCATATATCATCACTTGTGTGTGGAGGCAGGACTTTCATAACTCACCTGTGGCTGTGCCACTCTTGAGTTATGATCCTGCCCCCTCACACATGAAGATTAATTGCATATTTTTAGTCACACCCCCCGACGAAGGCTTGAACGCTGAAACACTGGGGTTGCTGGCCCGACTTTTGGCACCGCAATAAATACACACTGTTAGTATTTACTTCTTTGGTGTGTTTTCCTTTCATTTGGAGTGCTTGGTCTTGTCTCGATTGTATCTTCTGAGGTTAGCAACCTCCTGTACGAGCACCCCCCTCGCAAGTCTTTGCACAGCTCATTTTTCTTGTGGTTTCATATTTTTAGTCAGGCTATTGCATATCAGCGGTATATATATTATCTGCAAAAATCTGCATTAATGCACCAATTAGGGTTCAAGTTAATGCCAGAAAAGTAGGGAAATGGGGCATTAGGGTCATCAACCATAACTCCCCATCCCCGCTCCACCAAAAAGCAAAAGGAAAAAAAAAATTAGAGTTTTAGGTCTTCAGAGTCTTGATGAATGAGTGGTGGGGTCTTCCTTAGATTTGATGAATCTAATGCTCATTCTTCCCCCCAGCCCATAGCCTCCATCGTGAAGCACAAGGTACCACTCCAAATCAGTGCCTCATAGTGATGCAATCTTCAGAGACAAAGAAGTATGTCTTGCCACATGTTGCCAGCACAATCTGTCATAGCTTTCTTCACCCAGAGCCCTGCATGAAGAAAGGAGATCATGTCTGACCTGGCTTCTCAAGGAAGGGGATGGGCATTAGGTTTGACATCCTCAAGGAAGACCCCACCACAAATTCCCTAAGACTCTGGAGACCCAAAACTCTATATGCTGCTACATCTGTATTTTCTAATGGTGCACTGAGCCTCAAGGGAAGGGCGCCATGAATAAATGAAGGGCTGGATTTTCAAAGGCCATGGAATGACGCATAGTGCTTGCTTCAAATTGACATGACGCAAGGGGCACACTGCGCCAGCCCATGTGTCATTCCAAATTTTAGACCATGGCTTGTGTCTACAGTGGGGCTACGAGGATCAGACTGGTTGTGCGGGCCTTGCAGTGAATCCCAGGCTGTGCCATGGTGGAGAGGGGGCCTGCGACACCAGATGGGTGCACCACCATCATGTTATTCAGGATTCTGTAACCCAGCAGGTCCCGCCAGTGATTAGACCAGCCAGAGCTGGTCTAATCGCCCTGTTCACTGCCACTGTGCGACACTAACCGAAATATATGGGACATAGCAGCAGACATGGTGATGCATGCTCAAAACACTACTGTGGAAACTACATCCTTTATTTGTGCAATTATAACTTCTGACTTAGCAGGTATCATGAATTTGTGCTTTATAATCTTGAGGTTGCACTACATCTGTTTAGGGCAGCACCTTTTCCACATTGCACAGAATAATTATGAGGGCTGACATGAGGTCTGTCCCTCCTTATGAGGGATAGTTGCCAAACACATGAGCACATACGCACATATACACACACACACACACACACCTCTCAGGGTCCGGTTCTCATCCTCATGGCTGGGTTATAGAAAGAATCCATTCATATCACAGCAACACCCCTGTACATACACAGTGCCATAAAGCACATCAATGTCTAAGGTGTCCAGGCCAGCTGTCCACCCAAATGTGAAACTGTTCAGTGCGGAGGATCTGCCATGTACAAGTGTACAACACACTACCATGCATATTATTTTTATATAGCATCTGCCTATTTAAACCTCATGGCCTCTGCACATTCGGGCCATAATAAGTGGCCATGTCTCCTGCCATTGGAATGCTTTTGGCAAGTTCTTTCCCCACACAGATTTCCAATAATGCAGTACTGTATAGTTTCGCTTTAATGACTGTCTTTACACGTAATGAGTTTACACAGCTATACACAGCTGGCAAACACAGGTCCTACATGCTGCACATATAAGCCATGATCTCCCGTCAAATTAGACAATAAATACACCAAGACACACACACAACAAAGTCCCCCAGATAATATGTTCACAGTTCAGTCCCAACCTGTTCCATCTGACAACCCCACTGAAAGATTGCATCACTGAGCACCAACAGATACAAGATCCCCATGGCACTAATACACATATCAGATATTGGCAGCAGCCGCCTCTGTCAGTCCCCACCCTTGCACCATCAGTTTGATGCACGTGACCACTTGTGGCAGCTGTGGGGACTTTGCTTCTTTTAATGGTTTTCTACCAAAATCCAGCACAGAGTCACTGACACACTGGACATTGCACCAGCTGGGCATATCGTATGTCATTTAAAATCTACTACTACTAAACATACAGTATCTATGTATTGTAAAGGTTTTATACATATATGCTGCAAAAACTTTGTTACTGCATTAGTCACCCCTTTCCATTGTAAGCTGAGTGGCAACAGTATAGGAGAATGGGGTGAGAACCCAGTGCCACCCCCCTCCCCAACAACTCCTAGTCTCTGCAGGGCAGGGGTGTGGTGTTAGGGTGAAACCCTAATGCATCATTTTCCCTACTTTTGTTGTGGCAACCCTAACTAATGCATTAATGAAGTTTTTGCAAATAATTTCCTTACTTTTTGTGGCAGCATAATAGTATCCTCATTTTGGGTCCAAGGACCCTGCGCTCCTATCCCTCCATCCAGATAGTATAACAGTATCCATATGTTACGGTGGGAGGGCAGGTTCCTTCGCACCCTGCGCTCCCATCCCTCCATCAACATAGTACAATAATATCCACGTTACGGTGGAGGACCCTGTGCTCCAACCCTCCATTGAGATAGTATAACAGTATCCTTAGTTGAGTCCAAATTTTCAACATTGCCTTTTTATGACCTCACCACATGTACCCAGCACAGCAAATTTTCAAATCCCCTCAAAAATGGAATTCTGTGCAACCGCAATGTCATGCTATGCTGCAGGTGTAAAATCATATCTTGGACAGGATTTGAGAAATGACAGCTGTGACACACATCAGGTTGGGTGATAAGAAGAGCATGTTGAAAATATGGGCCGAAAATATTAAAAATTTACTAAGTTATGAGCGTGCGTAGTGAGATTGCACCAAATGCCCATAACGCAACCATTTTTCAAAATTTTGAAACTAAATTTTCAACATGGCCTTCTTATGACCCCACCTGATAAACAATGTGACTGTCATTATGCAAATCCCACTGGAAAGGTGATTTCACCAAGTGACCGTGAAATCATTTTTCCGAGGAGAGTTGCCTAATGATCATCATATTGTTCAGGAGGAGGGGTCTCCAGGACTCAATGTTGAAAATATTGGGCCAAAATCTTGAAAAATGGCTGAGTTATGGCCGAAGGTTGACCCCCCCAATTGAAATACAAAGGACCATATTTACCTTAGTTCAGATTGCAGTCTGGGGATCATGAAGAGGGATTTTACATTTTTAAAACTGCTGTTTTTTTTAAATAACTACACAAAACCAAAGGCATGGGCAGATAGAAGACATCCCCCTAAGCAAAATCCATGCCTTGGTTTTCACAAAAGCCGACACTGGGACAAGTTGTAACATTTTGTTTTCTCCCCTCGCTAAGCGATAAAACAAAATGGAGGCAGACAAACACAGATTTTTCTCTCAAAAAGGGATTTTGCGAGATTTCCAAATCCTTTTTCACAATCCCTGTTCACGAGCCTTTCAGGACCAGGAATCCTTGATCAAAACTGTGCAGCTAACTAAAAGACTGAACTGCACATGCTCAGAACCCAAATGTTTAAAATTTAATAGCTTTTGAATGGATCAATATTTTTTCACCAAACCTATGCTGGGCTGTTCCTTAGGATAACCTCTTTCTACCCTGACAATTTCAGGCCAAAATTCCAAATGGTGTGTGTGCAGCACGATGTCAAAAATTGCCCTGACATTTGCCATAAGAGGCAAAAAACATGATTTTTGGCACTTTGCTGCACGGAACCCACTAATCCGATCAAAATGTAACTTGGAAAATCAAGGACCTACCATCCAAGACCGTGTATTCTAAATTTTGTGCAAATCTGTTGAATGGTTGAGAAATTATTAAAGTACAAAATTAAGGGTTTAACATTAAACTGCCTACTCAAATCTAACTATAGAGGCGCGGTCTGCCATATACAGTATATATAAAACTGCAAAAAACTGCATTAATGCTCTAGTTAGGGTCACAACCACAAAAGTAGGGAAATCTGGCATTAGAGTTTTCAAAGCTAAAACCCCACGCTCACCCTGCATACACCAGTAGGCGTGGGGGAGGTACCTTGGGGTCATCGACCTTAATGCTCACCCCATTTCATAAGTAAAAAAGCTGAGATGAGTACAGTATGGGAGAATGGGGTGAGCATTAGGGCCAACAATGCCAAGGCACCCCCTCGACGCCTGTTGGTGTGTGCAGGACAGGTGTGGGGTATTAGCTTTGAAAACCCTAATGCCACATTTCCCTACTTTTGTGGCTTTAACCCTGATTAGAGCATTAAAGCAGTTTTTGTAATATATTTCCTTACTTTCTGAGATAGTATCTTTATTTTACTGTGCGATCCCATAGGTCCATAATGGTATTCATATGTACATGTGGGAGCACAGGGCTCTGTGGGCCCTATGCTCCCACACATGCATATTGCAATTGTCCCTCATTTGTGTGTGGGAATGCAGGGTCCTCCAGGCACTGCGCTCCCATCTATCCATATGTTTAGAGAGATTATAATGAACCCTCATTTCCCTGTGGTACCACAGGGCCGTTGGGGCCCTTTTGGTGCCATCAGTCCATAATGTTATATATCCATGTGCTCCCATGCATGCATATTGTAAGTGGCCCTCATTTTTGTGTAGGCAGACCAGTACAGATGTCACGCTGTGAATGCATGGCACAATACCACAGTCACTGTAGGCCCATTCATTAAAATTTTCCCCGCACCTGTAAACAAGGCCAGGAAACATGCAAGACAGCTTAGCACACCTAAAGGTGTACTAAGCTGCACGTCGTAGCAAATCTGTATCTCGAAGCACTTTCGAGATACAGTATAGCTTTCAAAAGGTACCCCGACCATTGCAATGTTATCCTATGGGAAAACACAAAACTTCAAATCTTAAAACTATGCAACAGATGAAAATGTTCTCAGCAAAGCAGAAAAAAAGCACATCGGAGGGGCAAGCCCTTTGTACCATGAAAATTTCAGCCCATAAGTGCAAACCATTTGTTTGCAATGAAGTGACAGAAACAGACATATCTGGAAACTAGTATTGCAGATTCATTTAGTGGCACAACATTAATTATTCTACCATGAAACCATAGATAATGCCGCAAGACCTTTTCTGATGCTGAGATACCTTTTTTGATGCCGTGATATAAAAAAAAAAAGTGCAACACAGAAAAAAAATGTGCACAGGGCCCTTGCATACATATTGTAATTGCCCATCATTTGCATGTGGGAATGCAGGGCCCTCCGGGTCCTGTGCTCCCATCTACCCATAAGTTTAGAGAGAGATTATGATGAACCCTCATTTCCTTGTGGGACCACAAGGCCCTTGAGGCCCTGCAGTGCCATCATTCCATAACGTTATATGTCCACATGCTCCCATGCATGCATATTGTAAGTACCCCTCATTTTTGAATAGGCAAACCAGTACAGATGTCATGTTGTGAATGCATGGCACAGTATCACAGTCACTGTAGGCCCATTCATAAAAATGTCCCCTCACGCCTGTAAACAAGACCAGGAAACATGCATGACAGCTTAGTATACCTAAAGGTGTACTAAGCTGCATGTCGCAGCAAATCTGTATCTCAAAGCATTTTTGAGATATAGCTTTCAAAAGATTAAATTTTCACACATCAAGACCTTGCCTCCTAGACCACATGCATAAAATTTCATCTCATTTCGTCAAAGGGAGGCAAGATACTAATGTTCAAAATTTTAGGTTTAATATTAAACAGGCTGCCCAACCGTAATTATAGTGGTACTAACGTGCCACTGTAATATATCTATACAGTTAAACAGGCATGGTAGTGCATGCATATTAATGTTGAGTAGGCATTTGAATTTTAAACCCCTATTTTTGCACCTTTATAGCATAGCTGTTGTTATGTAGAAACATAGACTTTGACGACAGATAAGGACTGCTTGGCCCACCTAGTCTGCCCATTTCCCTACCTACAGGATAAGCTGCAGATCCTAGTTAACTATCAGCCTATTTCTTCCTACCTCCCACAAGAAGCTGCTTCTTTCCCTGTTAAATTGATGCTGCAAAAGGATTTAAGAATTTTTAAAAGCTGAAGGGATCATCACAGACAATATTTGTGAAACTCATTATGATTATTGCAATTTCTATATTTTATGTCCTTTTATATATTTTTTTTTAAATAAGTGTGTATTACATGTTTGTATCATTATGCTTTTTGGTGGATGGTCACTTTAAGTGTGTTTTAGTTAAGAATGGTGGACATGTGATATTTCATCCTCCTGATGACGCACGTAGTGCGAAACCAGTAGACGTTGCGTCCTTGTACTGCAGGGTGGCTATGACTATTTATGTAGTTTTGTGAAATAAATACTTTTTTTCACTTGTTACCTGTGGTGCCTGGTTTTTGTTTTTCTTAAAGTCTAGGTAGGCCTTGCCCACAGCCCCTCCCTGGTCTACTACTTTGGTCACCCAGTCAAAGAAATCAATTAGATTCATCTGACATGACATTCCCGCTGTGAATCCATGCTGCATTGGGTCTTGTGCCCCACTGGCCTCTAGGTACTCAACAATTCTTTCCTTCAGAAGTGATTCCATCACTTTCCCTACCACAGAGGTCAAACTGACAGGTGTGTAGTTTCCTGCCTCTGTCTTGCTCCCACTTTTGTGAAGGGAAATCACATTCACCTTCCTCCAGTCCTCAGGTACCACACCATCCTCCCATGATTTGTTAAAAAGGGTAGTCAGTGGTGTCACTAGTTCTCCCCTTAATTCTTTTAGAATTCTGGGGTGAATTCCATCAGGCCCCATTGCTTTGTCCACCTTCAGTTTTAAGAGTTCTTTCAGAACCCTTTCTTCTATGAAAGGACTGGGGTTGACCCCCTATCCAGAGTGCTTCTGTTAATTGGATTAGGCACCTCCCCCTCCTCCTCTTTTGTGAATACTGAACAGAGGTATTCTTTCAGTATCCCTGCTTTTTCACTGTCCCTCTCTGCCCACCCACTGTCCATTCTGTTCAACCTCCCTATCCCTCTCTTTGTCTTTCTATGCTCCCTGACGTACCTATAAAAAGTGTTATCTCCCTTCTTAACCGAGTTGGCTATCTTTTCCTCAGTTTGGGCCTTTGCTATTCTGACTTCCCTCTCTGCTTCTTTCTGTCTTAACTGCTACAGTTCTCTGGCTGCTCCTTCTGTGTTTTCTTATACTTCCTAAATGCTATCTTTTTCTCCCTAACCTACCCCACCACCTCTTTTGAGAACCATAGTGGCTTTTTCTTTCATTTTGATTTGTTTATTTGCTTCACACAAAGGCTTGTTGCCTCTATGATGGCAGTTTTGATGTTTCCCCATTGTTGCTCCACCCCTCCTTCTAGCCTGTTTGCTAGTGCTTTTCTAAGGCACTCTCCCATCTTGCCAAAGTCAGCCCTCCTGAAGTCCAGTACCCTCACTTTTGTGTGTCTTGATTCTAGCTGAGTTTATCATGAACCAGACTGTTTGGTAGTCACTTGTTCCCAGATGGTTACTCACTTCTAGGTCTGAGATCCTCTCACTGTCCCCATTTGAGAGTACGAGGTCTAAGATTGCTCCCTCATGAGTGGGCTCCAAAACTAGCTGTCTGAGGCATGCCACTTGTAGGGCATCGAAAACGGCCCTGTTCTTGGATGTGGCTGCAGCAAAGGTGCTCCAGTTAACATCTGGCATATTCAGGTCCCATATCAACAGTATCTCCCCTTTCTCTGCCATCTTAAGGATGCCTTCTATCATATCCTTGTCCATTCTCTCCCCCTGAGATGGGGGTCTGTATATAACCCCTGTACGGATTGTGGTGCCATTTCCAGTCTCTAAGGTGACCCACAGTGCCTCTTCTCCTCCCTGTTTACTCTTTTGTTCCGTTGCTTTTATCCCTTTCCTTACATAGAAAGCTATTTCTCCCCCTCTTCTCCCCTCCCTATCTCTCCTGTAGGTTGTGTACCCTGGTATGGTAACATCCCAGTCACGGTTCTCTGTGTACCATGTTTCTGTGACTGCTACAATATCCAAGCATCCCTCTTCAATCAAGGCCACCAGTTCAGGGAGGTTATTGCCCAGACTATGTGCACTGGTACTCATACCCTCCATTTCTTGATGGTCTTACCCCTTTTTTCCCCATCCCTGTCCTTATTGCCTTTGTCGTTTTCGCCATTTACCCCTGCCCTTCTCCATATCGACATCTCTATCTTGGTATTTACCTCACTTAGTACCCTGATTTATTTTTTGGGAGGGGCTAGGATTTCCCTCCTCCTTTCCAGTGCCTCCCCCCCCTTGGCTAGTTTAAATGCTTGCCAATGAAGCATTTAAACCTATCACTTAGGACCCTGGTTCCCCTCCTGGACAGATGCAGACCATCATGCCAGGATAGGCCTGCATCACTCCAGGTGGACCCCCAGTCCCCAATGAAGCCAAATCCCTGAGCTCTGCACCAGTTTTTCAACCACTGATTGAATCCCATGGTGTAGAGCACCCTAGCCTCACCCATGCCATAGACAGGCAGCATCTCCGAGAAGGTTACTGTGTGTGTTACTTGTCAAAGGCCCCTCACCAACTCCACAAACTCTTCATGCACTGCTCTGATCCCTTTCTCAGCCAGGTCATTTATCCCTAGGTGGACAATGACATCCAGCTCCCTCCCCTGTGCAGCTGCTGTGGTGATCTTGAGGATTCACTCCATGTCCCTCCAAGCCACGGCACCAGGCAGGCACCTTACCTCCCTCTCTCCTTCCTCCCCTAGTTTTACCCTCCTAACAATGGAATCCCCCATCAGGAGTTGTTTCCTTCCCCTGTGGGGTCCCATGCCACCCTCCTGTGGGTCTCCTTTGTGGAGGTTCCCAGCATCCTCCTTGGTCTCCACTGCTGGTGCCTCCATAAAGGAACCACACTTTGCCAGAATGGCATATGAATTGTGGAGAGGTACAACTGGAGGGATGCGCCTCTGTTCCTCCACCCTCACTCTCCCTGAGCCCACTGTGGCCCAATAGCTCCTCATTCTTGGCAACCTCTGAGGCAGTGGCAGTGGCCCTGGTGGTCCCTGGGTGGGAGAGGAGGTCCCCCAAATCCTGGCCAACTTAGCCTGGAGATGAGCAACCTCCTCCCTCAGCCCAGAGAGGTGCCTGCAGATGGGACAACACCACATCCTCCAGAATGTCTCCTGGAAGACTGCTGCTCCACGGCCACTGCACTGCACCACTCACATCATGTCTTATTCCTGGCCCCTTAACTGTTGTTTGGAATACTTACTCTTTCCTATGTTTAAATATATTTTTTTTCTTTTTCTCCCTACTTACTTACTTGCTGCCTCTGTGCCCTTTAAGCTCCTGAGCTTCCTATTCTGAGACAAGAAGTTCCTATAATTCTCAGTAGCCTCCTTATTTGCTCAGAGTCAGACCTCCAGCAACTGAGGGGGGGACGAAGAGCTACTCTTTTCCTTCTAGGATGGTGAGTCTTTTGTGTCTCTGTGATCACTCACTTCCTGCTCCCAAACAGGAAGTTCCTGTTGCCAGTCAAATCCTGTGCCTATAAAAGTAGAACTGGCTTAGGGTGGGAGAGTGGGGGGGAACTGGGAAGGAGGGCAGTATAGTCCCAGTAGAAAATTATAGTTATAACAGCAGCTTCTTCCTCTTGGTGTTCTCTGCCTGAAGCTATCTAGGGCAGTTTTTGAATCTGGCTTTAACCTGACTTCCTTCTAGCTAAGCCACTCCCCTACTTTACAGCTCTTTCTACGCTTAGTTAATTATAACAATTCCCTTCAGCCGCCTGAGATAAACACCTAGAAAACTGCACAGATAGCAATTCACTTCAGCCAACTCAGGCAAATGTTCTAGTTTGACATTTGACATAGACAGGGTAGAGAAGGTTCAGAGGAGGGCAACAAAGATGGTGCATGGGTTGCATCCCAAATCCTATGAAGACAGGTTGAAGGAACTGAACATGTACTCCCTGGAGGAGAGGAGGGAGAGAGGGGATATGATAGAGACATACAAGTATCTTACAGGGAGGAACAGGGTGCAGGAAAACACTATTTTAAGCGAAAAAGATGTTTCAGGACTAGAGGGCATGGGATGAAGTTGGAGGAGGGCGATTCAGAGGAAACATGAAAGAATTTCTTCACAGAGCGGGTGGTAGACAAGTGGAACACCCTGCCAGAGGAAGTGGTGGGGGCTGAAACAATCACGGGATTTAAGAATGCATGGGATAGACATAAAGGAATTCTAGAGGTCAGGGGTAAGGGGAAATAGACTTCTAGGAAAACAAACTGAACTTACAAGCTCAAATGGGCAGACTAGGTGGGCCATAGGCCCTTATCTGCCGACACTGTCTATGTATCTATGTATCTATGTATCTATGTAGTTCTTTGGTCCCAGTAGAGAAGTATAGTTATAACAGCAGATCCTGCCTCTTGGTGTTCTCTGCCTGTTTGACCAGTCTGGCTGATAACTTGTGTACTTGGAGTTGGTGCCATGATCTTTGAATCTTGTAATTTACATAGTGATCCATTCAGGACAGGCCAAGTTTAAGAGGTTGAAAACACATAAATTCACCAAAATGAAGACTTTTTGCTCATTAATAACTCAGTAATGGTTGGGATTTCAAATCTGAAACTTTCAGGGTTGATAGAGTTTCGCCCAAGAGTGAATCTTTGCTCAACAGTTTTTTTTTTCTAACTATAACAGTTTTTGAGTTATTTGCAGAAAATGTGTTCTGCTTGCACACATGTGCGGTAGCAAAAAATGAACATTCTAAGGAGACCTGATTTTTTGTAACAGCATTTTTTATGCTTTCATATGAGAAAAATTTGTTTTTGTGGTAAAAAATAAACTTTCATATCAATAATGTGAAAGCATAAAATGTTTGCAGACTTAAAACAGAAAATGCAGGTGGAGAGGTGGTTTCTGGTTAGTTTGGTTAACTTTAATGGAAAAAATCCTTGTATTTTCTAAGTAGATAGCATGTGTTTTGCTGGAAATAAAAATAAAAAAAAATCACTAGTGATGAAAGTGTTAATATTGTTATGGTTTTGTGAGTATGCTTTCATTGCATTTATGCTTTCATTTGTTATTTTTGCTTTTGTGAGACTCTGAAATGCCAACTAATGATTGTGCAGTTGCAATTTGAAAACAAGATTGATTTCACAGCTGTAACTTTTGTTTAAGTTGTGTTGGGGATTTTTTTGGATGTGTTTTTTTGAAGAATATGCCTTACTTGTATTTTAATGACAAATAAAACATTGATCAGTCACAACTGACAAAACCAGAAACAGAGTTATATTTTCATCTCCCATCTAATCTCCCAGGGTGGTGACAAGTGGGGTGTCACAGGGCTCTATACTGCGGCTGGTGTTGTTTTGGATCTTCATAGCAGACATCTCAATAGGCATCAAGAGCAAGATCAGTCTGTTTGCAGACAACACCAAGATGGGAGCAGTAGTAGATGACTTCCTGTAGAATGGTAGCAGGGGCTGCAAGATTATCTGGCAAAATTGGAGGCCTAATTGGGCACTTGGCAGCTGGGGTTCAATGCCAAGAAATGCAAGGTGCTACATTTCGGCTCAAAAAAAAACAAGGAGGAGCTACCAGCGAGGGGGGATTCAACTAGCTGAGATTGAAGAGGAGAAGGATCTGGGGGTGATCATAACGGGAGCAATGAACAACTCAGCACAGTGTAGAAAGGCAGCTGCAAAGGCCAACAGGATGCTGGGTTGTATTGCCAGAGGCATATCCTCCAGCAGGGGGGAAGTGATCCTGCTGCTGTATAGGTCACTGGTTAGACCACACCTGGAGTACTGCATGCAGTTCTGGCAACCGTACCCAAAGAAGGACATTAGGTTACTGGAGGTGGTACAGCGCAGGGCAACAAAAATGATCCAGGGGTTAGGGGACTTACCCAATGAGAGCAGGCTGATGGAGTTGAACATGTACTCCCTGGAGGAGAGGAGGGATAGGGGGAACATGATTGAAACCTTTAAGTACATGAAGGGAATAAATAAGACAGGCATGGAGGGGCTTTTCAAATTAAGGAGGGGAGGACACTCAAGGGCACGATCTGAAATTGGAAGGTGGAAGGTTCAGGAGGGAAATGAGGAGACACTTTTTATGGAAAGGGTGGTGTCTGGGTGGAATGCATTGCCAGAGGAAGTGATATCCTGTAGAACAGTAGGCTGCTCCAAAAGGGGATGGAACAGGGTAAGGGGAGGGTCACTGGAGGGGAGGAGGGGCAGCTGCAGGTAAGGGGCGCTAGCTACACAATCAAGCAGACTTTATAGACCAAAAGACCTTTATCTACTGGCAAGTTCGTATGTTCATGAGGTATGTTTTGTGACATGAAAATGCTTTTGTGAGTTTTTTTGTTTTGTGAGTGTTAAAATTGGGGGACTTACGTAACTTGTGTGTATGACAGTGTAAGTTTTGTGGGGGATTCTTTACAATGTGTTTTGTCTAAAAATGGCCCTTATTTTAACTAAAAAATGAAATTTGCCGAGGCATGAATGTCAAAATCAAAAATAGATTTAAGGAGTTCATCAGGTAACATTTGTGACATATGGAAATAGTTTTGTGTGTTTTTTGTTTCAGTGATGGTGGTTAGTGTGTCTCTGTGCAGGGCCTAAATAGCCCTGCATGCAACCATAGGTTACATAGGTTTCTACAGAGCTGTACAGCCTTTCGTCCTTTGTGCTTGCATATTACTTGAAAAGTAAACATTCCCATTCTGTGTACTTTGTCTAACTTCAGCTTGAAGCTAATGAGTAATGACTGAAGAGCTGCCCACCATTACTAAAGGTAGGGCATTCCACCATGGTATCACCCTCTGGTTTCACCATTTTTGTCTTTTCCATGATTTGCATTTCACTCCATTCAACTGAAGTGGGTGTGGCCTAGTGTGATAGGATTGCTCTCTGAATCTGAGCCCCAATCTATCCCATAGATCATCATCCATTTGGATCTTAAATAGCAGACACATGTCTCCTCTTACCCTCCTATAATGCAGTGAGAACATATCTAGTTCCTTCAATCTGCTGGTATAATCCATCCCTTTAAAACCTGATATAGTGTGTGTTGCCCTTTTTTGTACCCTCTCCAGCATGTCGATCTTGCCTTTTTTATAAGGTGACCACACTTGTGCTCCATACTTTGATTAGCGAGCCATACAGTGGTACCAAAACCTCTCTCTTCCTACTAGAGAAGTGCCTAATAATGCAATTTAAAATGCCATCTGCTTTCTGGCACACTTTCCTACAGTGTGTTCCGAATTGCAGATTGTTAGAAATAGTAATGCCCAAATCTCTTTCTTCATTTACACTTCTAAGAGCTATATTGGCCAGGCAATAGGTGATCTTCAGATGTTTCCTCCCTAAATGCATAACTGTGCACTTTTCTGGGTTTTACTAGCTTATGGATGTTATACCACTTGTCTATGTGGTTCAGGGCTTCCTGTAGACTGACTGTATCACTTGGGTTTGTTAACTCTGCCCCCACCCTGCAATCATCTGCAAATTTTGTCATCCACAAATTTGGATGTTCAATCTGAAGGGATGCAACATAGATATTGAAAAGACATGGACCCAGAACAGGGTCCTGAGGCACCCTGCCCGTAATATCAGTCCAGTCCGAGAGTACACTCTTTACACTGACCCTTTGCTTCCTGTCTAATAACCAGGAGTGAACCCATGAGATGACATTTTCATGCAAGCCCATATTAAGGAGACGCTGAACTAGCTTATCATGAGGTAGCTTATCGACGGCTTTAGTAAAGTCTAAGAATACTACGTTCACTGATCTACCTGCGTCTAAGCTCTTGCTAGCCCTGTTGTAGAATTCTAACATATTAGTTTGGCATGATTAAGGATGTAAGTTTGTCATGGATGAGGTTTTAATAAGTCATTAGTTGTTCATGAAATCATTAGTAAACTTCATGGCACTGTCATCATTGCTACATTTTGATGACAATAGTGAAAGTCATGGAAGTCCTGAATAAAGACCAAACGTCATGGAATCCATGATGCGTATGACTGCCATAACAAATTTACATCCCTAGGCATGATCGACCTTTGGTAAAGCCATGCAGAGACCTATCTGCTAGATTATGTTCTTGAATATGGTCCATGATGTACTCCTTAATCATCCCTTCCAATATCTTACATAGGGTGGACGTTAAGCTTACAGGTCGATAATTAGCTGGACATTTTTTACTGACTTTTTATGTTGGCATGCATGCACGTGCAAGCAACATCTTGTGGTGGTAGCAGAAATGCAGAGGTGTGTCAGTGTTGGCCAATGCAGGGGATGCTTTAGTGAGTGCATCCCTCAGCCCCCAATGAGTAAGCATGCTGCTGATGACAGCTGTTTCAAAGAGAGCCACGGAGATTAAAGAAATCTGCCACTGCAATCAGAGAAAAGCTAGTCATTGCAGAGGCAGATGGCATGCCTCCGTTATGTGTATTTCCTGGTGAAACATGTCAGTAAAAATGGTGGCTCCTGCCATCCGCCACACAATCTGCAGAAAGCAGACATTGAGGTGCCCAATCCCTGTGTTGGCATGTTCGCAGCTCCTGCAGCTCACCACACTGCAACCTCCCACTGCTGCTGCCATCCCCTCTCCTTGTCCCCCAACAGAAAGAAGAAAATGGCAATACTGGAGATCCCTGGGTCCCCAGTGTGCTTCTTTTCAGACTCTGATAATTATGGGACGCGCTTGAAGTCGCTTTGAATCAAGCATGTTGTAGACTTGTAGTGCCATGTATCAAACGCTATGCATTTAATGCATTTAGATAAAAGTGCCAGTTTTCACAGAAAGAAAATGAAAGAAATTAAGACAGCTGATTACGGGAAGGGGGTGAAGCTACTAATATATGTTACAGGTATGTATGAGGGAGGGGGGCAGCTGCAGTCTAATGGACTGAAGTGCTGCACACTCGAGCAGACTAGAGTCAGATAGACTGAATGACCTGTATCTGCTGGCAATTTCATATGTTCATAGGTTATTGCTCTTTAGATGCTGTTTCCTTTATTAAATTATTTATTTACCTTGGCAATACTTTCAGATTGGTGGGGAAATACGGGAGATGTGAGCCATCCCCCTGCATTTCTTTTGTTTAGCACTCTAGTAGACAGGTAGCAGTGCGTGATGACCATATTTGATCGAAAAAAATTACCACGCAGGGGAACCTAGGGATCTCTAGTAATGTCAAAAGCCCTTCTGCAATCCCCCACTGCTGCTGCCCTCCCTGCTCCTCCATTCCCTGTCCCTGACTGACAATAAAACCCTCCTGCAATCTCCACTGCTGCTGCCCTCCCGCCCCCAAATTGGTAGCACACTGGGACCCCTCCCCAGTGTGCCTTTTTTTTTGTTTCTTAGCCAGTAAATGAAGAAAACCTTCCCTCATGTTTTTTTTTATTTTTTCCCCCTGCAAACAAGAAAATGGTCCACCGATGTCTCCTCATCACCATCCCCACCCTCCCTCTGTGCATTCACCTCCCCGCACCCCCAACCCATACTTTCCCTCCGGAGATAGGGAGCCGTGATCTTCTCTGAACCAGGATGCATCTGCACTCTTCAAAGCTGAACTGCGATGTGAAGAAATGATGGTAAGCTTTATAATGGGAAGCAATGGGGCGGGGGGGTCTACTTAGGTTGATATCTCAGCCATTATTTTGAAATTTTGGCATCAAATTTTCAACATGGGGTTCTTGGGACCCCACCTCATGAACATGTCACTGTCATTTTGTTTCTCTGTCCCAAAAGATGATTTCGTGGTCGCTGCATGGAATCACGTTTCGGGGCTGATTAATGAAACAGCACTGCCACTGTTCATGAGGTGGGGTCCTAAAAAGCCCATGTTGCAAATTTGGTGGACAAATTCCAAAACAAGACTGCATTACAAGCATGCATTGCACAGTTTCTACACACACTCGTTAACTTTGCCAATTTTTAATATTTTCTCTCCAGATTTTCAACGTTGCCATTTTTTTCAAACTTCCTTATGAACAGAACAGCTGTCATTTTTCACTCCTGCCCAGAATGTGTTTTCGCACCTGTGGCGCACAATGGGCATGTTCACTGCGCGAAATCAACTTTTGGGACAGGTTAACAAAATCACAGTGCCACTGCTCATGCAGAAAAGTCCCAAAATGCCCATGTTGAAAATTTGGTGAAAAACAAAACTGTATTATGAGGGTGCATTGCACAGTTTCCATGCACACTTGTAAGTTCATGCATTTTTCATATTTTCTCTCCAGATTTTCAACATTGCCATTTTTTCATATCTCCTCATGAATTGTACAGCTATCATTTTTCACATCCTGCCCAAAATGTGTTTCAACACCTGTGGCTCCAAATGGCACAGTTGCTGTGCGAAATCACCTTTCAGGTTTGAGAAACAAAATGATAGTGCCACTGTTCATGAGGTGAGGTCCCAAAAAGCCCATGTTGAAAATGTGACGTGGAAATACCAACAAATGCTCGGGGCATTAAGGTTTCTAACCATACACCCACCCTGTAGAGACTGACAGGCGTTGTGTGTGTAACTTGGGTTCATCAGCTGTAATGTTCTCTGCATTCTACCCCCACCTTACAGCTACTGACAGGCATTGAGGTGTGCCTTTGAGTCTGTCGCCCTAACATTCACCCCATTCTCCTATACTGCACCCATCTCAGTTTATTTCCTTATGGAATGGGGTGAGCCTAAGGGCTGAGGACCCCAAAGCACACCACAACACCTGTCGGTGTCTTTGGGCAGGGGGGCTGGCGTTAGTTCAATACTTTACTGCCATTCCTATTATGCATCTCTCTAACTCCTGCACTACCAATGCCAATGCCAGCAAGCAAACATTCGGCATTGACAAATGTTTGTTTGAAGAGTGGAATCACTGTAATTATTCTCCATGAGTCTATCACTTCCCCCTATCTAACGAGTGCTGTAAAATTAAGCTAATGGGGGGGGGGGTGCTAGTTCATTTGCCAACTCCTTGATGAGTCTCGGATGTAAACCATCCAGTCCAGGGGATTTATTTTGGTCTAGCTGTTTTAATCTGTCTCTAATATTTTCCAGATCAATTAGGATAGGGCTGCTTGTAATGTTAAATGCATTGCTCTTACTATTATTATGTTTTGTTTTTATCAATAAAAATGGTGGCAAAATATTTATTCTGAATGTCAGCCATTTCTTTATCTGAAGAAACTGCTGTGCCATCCTGATCTAAAAGTGGTCTTATTCTTCTCCCTGATCCCCCTTTGTGATTTATGTAAGCATAAAATGCCTTATAATTAACCAGGCAGACTGTTGTGTTGGTGCAAGGCCCAAATGGCCCTGTGCATCCTGGCATGAAGTTGGTTGGTGTCTGGCAGCCAGACACACTGTTGTGTTGGTGCAGGTCCTGAAGGGACCTGTGTATCTTTATATGGGCATCATAGGGGTTTTATATGCTTAAACTTCCTTCATTTTTATGTTGGCTTGCCGCGCTTGCGCGGCAGTCAACATATTGGGAGAGTGCAGCTTTGGGGGCATGGCTGCTGTTGGGCAAATGCAGAGCACGCATCAGTAGGTGCGTCCCTCATTCCCAAATAAGCCAGCATGCTAGCGCTGACACCAACATTATGTAAAGTGGACAAAACTTCTAAACAAAGTGCGCTGCAATCAGAGACAAGCTCGTCATGCAGCGTCACTTTATTTAAGATATATCACCTCGACTCGTCCGTCCCCACAGTACAGGGTGCCACGCTTTGAGAGCCCACCCCAGCGTGCAACTGATGCCATGGCTGACGGGTGCCCAATCCCCATCAGCTCCACACCCCAGCCGTCCTTCTGCCACACGGGAGCCCACCCCAGTGGCAAAACGCCCGCTGCCTTTTTTTTAAACCTGCAAATTAAAAGCACCCACGGTGCTTCTCCCTGCCCCCCACAACCCGCACCCACCCACTGCGCACCCTGCCTCCCCACCCCCCTCACCCCATTCTTACCTCCGGAGTCCGGCGCGATGATCTTCGGTGGACCAGGAACACGTCTGCACTCTTCAAAGCCGACCGCGAACTGAGGAAATGCCGGTAAGCTGTATAATGTAGTGATAGGTTTTTTCAACTTTAGTGCATATCTCGGGCATTTTTGGGAATTTTTTCACCAAATTTTCAACATGGGATTTTTGGGACCCCTCCTCATGAATTCTTGAACTGTCATGGCGTTAATCGGCCCCGAAAGGTGGTTTCGCCGTCACTGTGTGGAATCACCCTTCTGGGCTGATTAACGAAATGACAATGCCGGTGTTCATGAGATGGGCTCTCAAAAAGCCTATGTTGCAAATTTGGTGGAAAAAATAAAACAAAATGACTGTTTTACGAGAGTGTGTTGCGCAGTTGCTGCGTACGCTCTTAACTTCGCAAATTTACAATATTTTCACACCAGATTTTCAACATTGGCATTTTGTCACACCTCCTTGTGAGCAGTACAGCTGTCATTGTTGACATCCTGGCCGAAATGTGTTTTCGCACTTCCGGTGCAGAATAGCGTGGTCACTGTGGGAAATCAGTGTTCAGGACAGATTAAGAAAATGACAGTGACACTGTTCATAAGTAGAGGTCCTAAAATGCCTATGTTGAAAATTTGGTAACGATACTCCATAAAATGACTGTGTTATGAGTGTGCGTTGCACAGGTTGGCACGCACGTTCGTAGCTTCGCGAATTTATAATATTTTCACTCCAGATTTTCAACATTGCCAATTTCCAAGACCTACTTATGAACAGTGCAGCTGTCATGTTTCCCATCCTGGCTGAAATGTGTTTTTGCACTTCTGGCACAGAATAGAGTGGTCGCTGTGTGAAATCACTATTCGGGACAGATTAAGAATATGTCAATGATACTGTTCATGAGCAGAGGTCCTAAAATGCCTATGTTGAAAATCTGGTAATGATAGCCCATCAATTGACTGTGTTACAAGTGTGCATTGCGCACTTTCCATGCACCCTCGTAACTTCGCAGATTTGTAATATTGTCACACCAGATTTTCAACAGTGCCATTTTTCCATACCTCTTTATAAGCAGTACAGCTGTCATTTTTCACATCCTGATCGAAATGTGTTTTCACAGTTCCGGCGCAGAATAACGTGGTCACTGTGGGAAGTCAGTGTTTGGGATAGATTAAGAGAATGACAGTGGCACTGTTCATGAGCAGAGGTCCTAAAATCCCTATGTTGAAAATTTGGTGACGAAACTCCATAACATGACTGTGTTACAAGCGTGCATTGAACTGTTTCCACGCACCCTTGTAACTTCGCAAATTTGTAATACTGTCACGCCACATTTTCAACAGTGGCATTTTTTCACAAGTCCCTATGAACACTACAGCTGTCATTTTTTACATCCTGGCTAAAATATGTTTTTGCACTCCTGCCGGACAATAGCAAGGTCACTCTGGGAAATCAGTGTTTGGGAGATTAAGATCGACCGAGTGACAGGGGGGAGTGACTGAGCTCAACTGAGCTCTGTTGGGACTGCTGCAGATTTGTTTGTGGATAGACAAAGGCCCCAACACAAGAGCCCAGTACAAAAGGGCAGCCTGCAGCACTGGGAGAAACAGAACGAGTGAGGGAGGGGGAGTGAGCTAACTCAACGAAGTGCTGTCAGGATTGCTGCAGATTTCTTTGTGGGCAGAAAAAGGCGTTAATACAGGCAGGGGCCCAGTACAAAAAGCCAGCCTGCAGTGGTGGGAGAAACAGTACGAGCAAGTGAGACAAGGGGACTTAGTGAGCTCAACGGAGCTCTATCAGGACTGCTGGGATTTCTATGTGGGCAGAAAAAGGTGCCAATGCAGGCAGGAGCCCCGTACAAAAGGGCAGCTTGCAGCACCAGGACAAACAGAATGAGCAATGAGAGAGGAAGACTGAGCAACCTCAATGGAGCTCTGTCGGGACAGCTGCGGATTTCTTTGTCAACAGACAAAGGTGCCAATGCAGCCAGGAGCCTGATACAAAAGCGCAGTCTGGGGCGCCAAGAGAAACAGAATGAGTGAGTGACAGAGTGGTAGTGAGCGACCTCATTGGAGCTCTAGTGTGACTGCTGCAGATTTCTTTGTGGGCAGAAAATGTGGCAACACAGGCAGGAGCCCAGTACAAAAGGCCAGCTTGCACCGCCGGCAGAAACGGAATGCGAGAGTGACAGGGAGGAGTGAGCGAGCTCAGTGGAGCTGTATCAGGACTGCTTCAGATTTCTTTCTGGCCAGAAAAAGCTGCTAATGCAGGCAGGAGCCCAGTACAAAAGGGCAGCCTGCAGCACCAGGAGACACAGAACGAGTGAGTGAGGGAGGGGGAGTCAGTGAGCTCAACGGGGCTCTGTTGTTACTGCTGCAGATTTCTTTGTGGGCAGAAATAGGCAGCAATGCATGCAGGGGCCCAGTACAAAAGAACAGCCTGCAGTGGCAGGAAAACCAGAATGAGTGAGTGAGTGAGCTCAACAGAGCTGCATTGTAACTGCTGCAAATTTCTTTGTGGGCATAAGAAGGCAGCAATGCAGGCAGGAGCCCAGTAGAAAGGCGGCCTGCGGTGCCAGCAGAACAGAGATGGCCCAGTGAGAGAGAAGGGCGTGGCGAGCTCAACGCCCAGCTTTTATGGGACTGCTGCAGATTTCTTTGTGGGCAGAAAATGTCACCAACAGAGGCAGGAGCCCAGTACAAAAGGGCAGCCTTCAGTGCCAGGAGAACCAGACTGAGTGAGTGAGACAGGGGGAGTGAGCAACCTCAACGGAGCTCTGTCGGGACAGCCATGGATTTCTTTGTGAGTAGAAAAAGCCACCAACACAGGCAGGAGCTCAGTACAAAAGGGCAGCCTGCAGCGCCAGGAGAAACAGAATGAGCGAGTGAGAGAGGGGGAGTGAGCCACTCCAATGGAGCTCTGTCGGGACAGCTGCGGATTTCTTCCTCAGCAGAACAAGGTGCCAACACAGGCAACAGCCCAGTACAAAAGAGCAGCCTGCAGCACCGGGACAAACAGACTGAGCCAGTGACAGAGGGCCACTGAACAAGCTTAACAGACCAACGCAATCAACATTCGGCATTGACAAATGCTTGTTTAGATAGCCATAGTACCTTGGAGGATGCATCATGCATAGCCTTGTGGATTATGTGCAATGCAACTTAGCAAAAATCCTCAAAGGAGGAGATTAGCCCAAAGCTGCTTCATGTGGGGCTGTTTTGGGAGGTAAGTCCTAATTTGTTTCCTGCAGGATCATTAGGATCTAACTTGCTTCAGCAAGACATGCAGGGCCCGAAGGAGCCCTAACTTTGTGTTTTTCTTGAGATTTTTTCCCGCCAATTTTTTAACACATTCATATTTGTTTTTTTCACCCTACCTCATGAAGTGAGTTTTCCTTTTTTTTTTAAATCCTGCCCAAAATGTTTCTCAGAATGACCATGAAACAATGTTGTAAGCAGGATTTGAAAAAAAATTACAGCTGTGAGGTTTATAAGGTGGGGTGGAAAAAGATAATGTTAAAATTAGAGGACATAATTTCAAAAAAACAAAAGTTATAAATCAAAGTAGTAGCTTGAGGTCAAATCTCAAAACAAAATGAAGCAATGAACTTACGAGTCAAAGTAGTCATAGCTTTATTTCATTCTGGTGCCCTCCTCTGGAGGCTCAGGGCTCATTACAAGACAGCAGATAAATAGCATAAATAACAACTAACCAATACGTTACTTAAATACACCGAGTTAACTCACTTTCTGATAATCCCATATAACTAACTAACTAACTGATTAACTAACTAACTAACTAACTAACTAACTTCCTACATACATCTGCTACAGCATACTGCAGAGTGCTTTATACGTGGGTTTTATCCTGGAGGACGCCACTGTACATACATAAATATATACAGGCATACATAAATAACTACAGATACCATATTGGGGTAGCAGCAGCTCACGTGGCTAATTATATCCAAATGTCTGATTGAATAAATAGGCCTTAAGACACCTTAAAGGTCTCCTACAAGGGGGGGCCTTGGGCCTTTCTCAGGGCCCTTGACAAGGAGTTCCATAGGACCGGACCTGCCACTTTGAAAACACAGTTCCCAATGTTTGAGAATCAAAGATTCATAGAAACTGACAGCAGAAAAGGACCCCATTGCCCATCCAGTCTGCCCGTAACCCTCCCTCCTCAGGAAGCTCCTCCTCCCTCCCTTATCAGCCTTCCCATTGCCCGTTAGGCTCATGCACCTATCCCAGACGCTTTTGAAGCTGCCTACTGTATCCACCTCCACCACCCATTCTGGCAGACTGTTCCATGGCCTTACCACCCTCTCAGTAAAGAACCTCCCCCTGATTCCCCTTCTGAATCTTCCCCCCTCCAGTTTGTAGGTGTGCCCTCTAGTGAAATTGCTCTTACTCATTCCGAAGATGCTGTCAACCCTCAACTTGTTCATGCCCCTCAAATACTTGAATGCCTCCATCATGTGCCCCCTCTCCCTCCTCTACTCCAGTGTGTACAGGCCTAGCTCTTCAAGCCTCCCCTCATAAGACTTCCCCTGCATCCCCCTCACCATCTTGGTTGCCCTTCTCTGGACCCTTTCCAGCCTGTCCTTGTCCCCTTGTAGGTATAGTCTCCAAAACTGGACCCCATATTCCATGTGTGGTCTGACCATGGTTTTGTAAAGTGGCAGGATCATCTCCCTTCTCCTGCTTTTGAATCCCCTCCCTATGCATGCCAGCATTCTGAGAGCCTTTCTTGCAGCTCTGTCACACTGATTCTGGACTTTCAGGTTGTCTAAAACAGTGATCCCCAGGTCTCTTTATTTTTCTGCTACCTCCAGCTCTCCCCGCTAAGCCAGTACTTCGTCTCTGGGTTATTTTGCCCAATGTGCATAATTTTGTACTTTTTGATATTGAACTGTAGCTGCCACTTTTCTGATCACTCTCCCAACCTAACCAAGTCCTCCCTCATATCTTCCACTCCTTTTTTTGCCGAATCAACCCTACTGCTGCATATCTTCATGTCATCAGCAAATAGACACACTTTCCTCTAAAGACCCTCAGTCATGTCCCCAATGTATATGTTGAAAAATATGGATCCCAATACAGACCTCTGGGGAACCCCACTAATCACCTTCTGTTCCTTAGAGTGCACCCATTCACCACAATCTTCTGTGTCCTCCCCTCCAGCCAGTGTTCTAACCAGCTTGTGAACTTGCTTCCCACTCCTAAGCTATCTGCCTCCCCTATCAGCCTCCTGTGGGGGACGGTGTTAAATGCCTTCCTGAAGTCCAGGTAGGCCATGTCCACTGCCCCCCCTTGGTCCCTTATCTCTGTCACTCTGTCAAAGAATTCAGTCAGGTTGGTCTGGCATGACCTATCACCTGTGAAACCATGTTGATTGTCATCTAGGAGGCCCTCATCCTCTAGATATTTTATCAGACTTTCCTTTATAAGTGCCTCCATTAGTTTTCTAACTACTGAGGTTAGACTAAACCGAGCATTAGTTTCCTGACTCCTCCCCTCCTCCCCTTTTATGCAGGGGTACTACCTCAGCCCTCTTCCAGTCCCCAGGAAGCCTTCCTTTGTGCAGTGACAGGTTAAACAGCCTTGTGAGTGGTGCTGCCAATTCCTGTGTTAATTCTTTGAGCACCCTTGGGTGAATCCTGTCTGGGCCCATCGCCTTATCCATCCACAGCTTTCCTAATTCTTCCAGTACTCTAGCCTCCGTGAAGGGACTTTAGTCAATCTCACTGACCATTATCCCCCTGCTTTTTAACTTCAGCCCTTTCCCCTCCTCCACCGTACAGACCGATGCAAAGTATTTATTCAGGACCTCAGCTTTTTCTACATCTCTTTCCACCATTGCCCCCCCTTGAGCTTCATAATCCCGCGCTTCCCCTTTCTTCTGTTGCTCACATACCTGAAAAACCTCTTGTCTCCCCTTTTTGCCTCCCTTGCTAGATACACTTCCATTTCAGCTTTTGCCCGTCTGATCACCTGCCCGCTTCCCATAGTTTTTCCTTATATACCTCCCTGTCAGCCTTCCTCTGCGATGCTTAATATACCTTGAATGCCCTCCTTTTCTCCCTAACTGCACTCCTCACATCAGTTATGAACCAAAGTGGTTTCCTCCCTGTCCTTTTCTTGCTACCCATCCTAACGCATAGTTCTGTCACCTTCAGTATTCCTCTCTTTATTTCCCCAGAGCTCCTTCACATCTTCCAAGTCTTTCTTTCCCTCTAGTTCCTCCAGAACCATTGTGAACAACACGGAGGCCCTCCTCAGTGGAGCAGAAAGGGTTTGAGGACACATAAGGGGCAGGAGATCAGACAGGTAACACAGACCCAACCCGTACAGAGCTGTACAAGTTATTAAACCAGCTTCAAAGGCTGTCAGTATAGCCTAGAGGACAGAGTAATTTATTTATTTTATTTGTTGAATTTTGTTAACCCGGTAAGCCCACTGAGACAAACGTCTCTTTTTCAGGGGTGACCCGAAATTAGTTACATTATTGTAAACATACAATTTAAGAGACGTGGAGTGTAGATACAGTAGTGGTTTCACATATTAAACAGTATAGTTTTAGTTAGTTACAGATGGGAGTTACAAAGACTGTTTTGCAAGTATTTCATCAAGTAGGGAAAGAAAATTGAATTTTGCAAATAAATAATGCATGCAATACATCAATTAGGCAGAGCAGACGCGAAAAGGAAACTTCAAATATAACAACAAGTGCAGGAAGTTACAAAAGGAAGGTAGGACTTGAGGTAGTTTCTAAATGACCAAATAGAGGGACATTGGTGTAGAGGGACTGGAAGGCCATTCCACAGCCAAGAGGCCATGCTAGAAAGGGACCATTGGCCAGATAAGGTCCTGGCTCTAGGAACCTCTAGGACAGACAGCTCAGAGGAGCAAAGACTTCTGGTGTGCAATTTTTTTCTCACTGTCCCAGTGAAGGCTAGGTAGAGATCCAGTGAGGATTTTGTATGTGAGGCAGAGAACAGAGCAGTTTAGTCTCCCTTCCAGAACAGGCCACTTCAGGGATGAGAGTGCAGTAAAGTGGTGCACCTTGCTACCCATTCCAGCTGCAAACCTACCTATTCTATGATAAACTCACTTGAGTTTGCCTAGTTCAGTGTCTTTTAGCATAGCTAGAACAGGAACTCCATATAACAGAACAAGAAGAAGGGAATTAGTTATTTATAGTAAGTAAGTTAGCTTTATTTATTTAGTGCCCAAACCACGAGATTCTGGGCACTTTACATAGAGGTGGAAAATTAAAAACAGAACAGGTCAATAATTAAGTCAGAGCCAGTTTAAAACACACACATAATAAATATTAAATAAAACTCTTAAATCCCAGTTTAAAATGCTAATTTTCAAGTTAAAAGCTTGTTTAAACAGATGCACTTTTAATCTTTGTTTAAAGCTCTCCACAGAGGACGCTTCCCTTAGAGATTGCAGCAAAGCGTTCCATAGTACGGGCCCAGTGACCTCAAAAGCTCGGTCGCTGGAGGTCTTAAGCCACACCCTCGGAACTGTGAGGAAGCCCTCCATGGAACAGTGAAGTGAGCGCACCAGGCAGGCAGGTATCAGAAGGTCTGACAGGTAGCCAGGACCTGACCCATATAAGGCCTTGTAGGTGAGCAAGCCGACCTTGAAGGCAATCCTCCACCTGACCAGCAGCCAGTGCCATTTGTGCCAAACTGATGTTTTATGTACAGATCTAGGAAGGCCTGTTAACAACCTGACTGCAGTGTTCTGCACCAACTGCAGCTGGTGGGGGTTACCCCCACTGACCCCAAAGTAAAGAGCATTACAATAGTCAAGTCTGGATGTTAAAAAGGTGTGTACCATGGAGGGAAGGTCATCAGGCGGGATTAAGGGTTTACTCTGGGTGATACTCCTCAATTGGTAAAAACCATTTCAGATGACAGAAGACACCTGATCCTCTAGTGTCAATTCGTCGTCAAGGATGATGCTCAGACTTCGCACCTTATTGGCCTCCACCAGTGAGGTGGCACCCAAGAACAACTCTGTTCCTGTTCTGGTGGTGGCCATATCCTGCTGATGATCCGGCTCAGTCACCAGCACCTCCATCTTGTCTGGGCTGAGCCATAGCCAGTTAGAGGACATTCAGTCCTGGATCTCAGATAAGCACTTATTTAGCATGTCCACAGCATCTGATGTTCCAGGGGAAAGAACATATACAGCTGGGTATCATCTGCATAGCAGTGAAAACCCAGCCCATAATGCCTAATGATATCACCCAGGGGCAGCATGTACACCACAAACAGCATGGGCGACAAGATCGAGTCCTGAGGGACTCTGCAGGTCAGGAGCTTCGGGCAGGAGGAAAAATTCCCCATCATTACCTATTGCTTTCTGCCTGTCAGATAGGACTCAAACCAGCTGATGACTTTGCCGGTGAGTCCACAAAGTCCTCTAAGGTGATCAAGAAGCAACATGTGGTCTACGGTGTCAGAAGCTAATGAGACATCGAGGAGAAGAGGAATTGACTGCTCTTTTCTATCTCTCATTCTGAGGAGATCATTCTGCACCCTAACTAATGCTGTTTCAGTGCTATGCTTTCTCCTAAATCCAGACTGGAGTGGCTCGTAGATGCCAAAGGTCATCAGGTGGGCTTCAGCTGCAATGCCACCACTTTCTCCACAACCTTCCCCAAGAATGGAAGATTTGAGACAGGTCGGTAATTTGCTAAAATGTCAGGGTCAAGAGATGGTTACTTCAGAAGGGGCCTCACCGATGCTTCCTTCAAGGCATCCATAAAAAGACCCTCTGACAAAGAACACCGGACAATCTCAGCGAGCACTGGATCAACAGACTCAGCACATCCCAATAGGAGATGTGTCGGACCTGGGTCCAGTTCACAAAAAGTGGGTTGCGGCTTCGAGATTGCCTCTAAGACCTCTGACATCCCCATTGGCTGAAACTCTTCCCACACAAACGGAGGGTCCATGACCCTACCAGACTCTACACTGTAGGAATAATTCTGTCCCACTGGAGAGACCTAATGGAGGACACCATGTCAGAAAAGAACTGTGCAAACTCCTCACACTGGGTGATTGAAACTGCTCTTTTCAGCTGCAGACAGACTGGATGTATTAGACTGTCTACACTCCAAAAGAGCATGGCTGGTCTGTTCCTTCCTGCAGCAATCTCCATGGACTGGAACTCTGCCTTCTTATGTTGATTGCCCTTTGATACTCGCCATAGTGAGCTCTCAAAGCTAATTTGTCATCCAAAGACATGGGCCTTCTCCAGCAATATTCCAACTTCTGACCCTTGGTCTTCAACTCCTTGAGAGCCCCATCTGACCATGATGATCTCAAGTGAGAAGAACCGGGTCATATACGGATCAATGCTACATTGTTGAGCACCTTGGTGACAGCATTATTATATGCTGCCACCACCTCGTCCAACCCCACCGCACATGCGGCACTCACACTAGAAAAGTCCGCTATGGTCAGCAGTCCCTCTGGGGACAATCCTCTTAAAGGGCAGTAGTGAACCATCTCAACAGGGGAGGGACTAACCGGGGGGGGGTGCCCTGAATGAAAACGCCACCGGCAATGATCCAACCAAGAGACTGGATCAATCTTAACATTCATAATCTCAAGCCCCAGTGAGAATACTAAGTCCAAGGCATAGCCATGGTGGTGGGTCACAGAAGCAACCACTTGTGCGAGACTCAGAGATGTCATCAACTGGAGGAAGTCCTTTCCAAAATGCGAGAGTTTGTCATCAACCCAGTCATTGCAGTACCCCAAAATAAACCATCTGGGTGACTCTAAAACCCTATTGGCAATGATGTCCAAGACCCCCTGCAGTAAATCCCCCTCATGTCCAGGAGGACGATAAATGAGGAAGATCCTGCAATCTGCACCTGGACCCCCACATACTGCCACACATTCAAATGATGAAGTAGAACCCACTGAGTGCATGGAGAAGTTCAGGTCAGATCGAAAGCAGATGGCCACACACCCACCACTGTGTTCTCGCCTTGGGCAGTGCACTACAGAGTACCCAGCTGGGATAGATGCCTCCAAAACTGGACCTGCATCATCCCCCAACCTGGTCTCTGATACAAGCGAGGTCAGCTGAAGAAATCAAGTCTGCCATAATAGCAGTCTTGTTCCTCATCGACCTCACATTGCATAGCACCACCCGAAGGGAACTAGTGGAGGCTGCCGGTCCCTCAGCTACCTGCCCACTCAGTCCGTTGGGAACCCTGGAAATGGGAACCAAACACATCTGGCCTCTCTCATGGTCTCTAGACAGGCCTCTTTTGTGAGGTAGAGCCTAAGCCAGCATAGCACGCCAAGTTTTTGGGCTCCATGTGATATGAGCGCATCAATAAGAACAAGACCAATAAGAGCAATGGCATTTCAGCAAATACAAAAATGGTGACCATACATATGGGTGATCACCAAAATGGCAATCAGGATACCTAAATATTTATACTGTAGGTGTTCACCACCTAGAGTTTTATCCCCCCGAGGGGACGATAAAAAGAGAATCAGACCTATCTGAGCCTAAATTATGAGACCCTAAAAGCATCACCCTGATTTTTTTGGGGTTTAAAACAATGTGATTATCCACTAGCCACTTTTCCAAAATGGCAAAGTCATTATTTAATCCAACCTCAATTGTTTTTACATCTGAATTGGTTCTATAAAGGACAGCATCGTCTGCACACAATAAAGCTTGTGACTGACCACAGTTTGAGGGCAGTTCAATTATAAATAGAGAGAATAGCAGAGGCCCCAATATGGAGACTTGAGGGACTCCAACATGTATCACTTGAAAGGATGTAAGGCTGCTACCCCATTTAACAGCTTGCACATGGTCAGACAGATAATTTTCCAGCAAGGTAGTGGATAGTTTATCAATCCCCAGGAGATTTCATTTCAGGATGAGTAGATTATGGTTTACCAAGTCAAAGGCTTTGGTTAGGTCTATAAAGATGGCTCCAGTGGCTTTTCCTGAATCAGTGGCCAAGAGGATGTCAGAGGTGAAGTGATTAAAGGGTGTGTCTGTTCTGTGACGGCTTTCGGAAACCATGTTGGGCAGGGGTAAGCACTGAATAAGCTTCAATGTAGGACACCAGTTGATTGTGTATGAGCCTTTCCTGGATTTTAGATAAAACACTAAGAACTGAGATGCAGTGACAGTTATCAATATGCTCCTTGCAGACTCCTTTGTGAATCAGAAGTACATAAGCCACCTTCCATTTTTGGGGGCCTCCCATTTGAGAAGAGAGAGGTTGAAGATTTTTGTCAGGGGTGAGCAGTTACTTGAGCTACAAGGTTTAGTAGTTTAGGTTCAAGGATATCATGACCTGCAGACTGGTCTGTCTTTAGCTTGAGCAGCTGATCTTGAACTTCATTTTTTGAGATCTGCAGTGGAAATCAAGGCAAATGACTTTGGGGGGCAGATGGAGGAGGAGGTGGATTAGAAAAACTAACTTTATAGGCATCCAGATTTGTAAAATATTATTGAATTTATCTACTACTAGTACAGGATCTTTGATACTCTCAATGTTGATTACAAATTCTTGCAGTAAGGACGATGGATGTCCTTTTAGCAAGTGTTTAATTTGTGCCCAGAATCATTTTTTAGTAGGTCCTTCTAGCCTTTTTTAGGTATGCCTTGCATTTCTTCCGTAGTTGTCAGTAAATGTTCCAATCATGTAAATGCCCCAAAGTTCTATGGGTTTCCTGTGCCTTGTCCCTCTCCTTCATAAGTTTACAGAGTGCAGGTGAGAGCCATTTAGAGCAAGGACCTTTGAATCTTCTTTGCACTAATGGGACACACTTACTCATCATTGTTAAGAAATTATTGAACAGGAATTCAAGGGCTTTATTGACATCTTGCATGGTGCTAATGCGTTCCCAACTCATGTGGGTGAGATCAGCCAGGAAGGCATTACTTGGACATTTTGAGTAGTTCATAATCACAATAAGTCTTGGGGGGGGGTGGAACCTAGGGAAGGTATTGCTCCAGATACAGAATACTGGGGAATGGGCACTTACGGAGTCAGAGAAAATACCTTCTGTTAGTGTACTGTACGGTCTATTTACCTATATTCAGTCTTTCAGGGTGTGGTTTCCAGTTTTGTTGTTCTGCCTTGCAGGTTTCTCGATTTGGTTGAGTAATGCATCCTGGACTGTACTTTTGTAGGCACCTGGTCCCTGTTCCAGTGAGGTTGAAGTCTACAAGTAGTACTAGATCTGGGAGATACATTTTCCTTAGGTATCCTATCAGAGTGGGTGCTACAGTTTTCTCTTCCATAGGTGGGCTTATAGTTGCAACCTATGTACAATGGTTTAGTGTTTCCAAGGAGCAATCTGACAAGTAGGAATTCACATGGGGAGGAATCAAAAGAGAATGAGGGAATCTCTGTTACAGTAAAGGAGGTTTGAGTAGTTATGATCACTCCCCCCCCTTTTTTCCCTTTCTGTCTTTCCTAAAAGTGTTGTAACCAGGTAGTTTGATTTCCATTGAGAGTATACTGGGTCTAAGCCAGGTTTCAGTTGTAGTGAGCACATCATGTGTGTAGAGTTTTACCCTGGCTACCAACCAAGGCAGCTTGGTCTGCAAATTGTTAATGTTCATATGACCAATTTTCATGCCTTTAGGGTTACTCCAGTTAGGATCAGTGGGGAAGGATATTCTAGTACCTTTGTGGGTTGGGCCAGGATTGGATTCCATGTCTCCCACTTGCAGGAGTAACAGAAGCACAGCTGATCGAAGCAAAGGTCACATACAAAAAGTGTTTTTCCCCTTTGTGGCAGGCTTGGAAGGTAGATCAAGTTATAGAACAGTCCTTTTCTATTTCCACTGTGGATAGTTATTATACTAGGATCATACATGGATTACCATTATACAACTCCTTAGTAAGGCCTCATCTGGAGTACTGTGTTCAGTTCTGGAAGCCCCATCTCCAAAAAGACATAGACAGGATGGAGGAGGGTAACAAAAATAGTGTCCGGGATGCAGCATGAGTCGTATGAGGAGAGACTCAGAGCTCTCAATATGTACCCCCTGAAGGAGAGGAGAGAGAGGGGGTACATGATGGAGGCCTTCAAGCATCTGAAGGGGAACATTAGGGTACCAAAGGAAGGCATCTTTCACACGAAGGGAAATAGCAGAACAAGGGGGCACAGCATGAGACTAAAAGGGGGAACATTTAGGGAGAACTTAAGGAAATTCTACTTCAATGAATGGGTGGTGGAGAGATGGAACAGTCTCCCCCAGGAAGTGTCGGGGAAGCCATGGTTCAGGGATTCAAGAATGTGTGGGATAGACACATAAGAAATATCAAGCTAGGGTGAAGGGGGGAACTTGTTGTAGCAGCTAGGGTACCTTAAGCATTAGAAAGAGGGATAGGGCAGACTAGATGGGCCACAAGGCCCTTATCTGCCAATAACATCTATGTAACTATGTATGTACCTATGATCCAGCTGTTACCTTATAGGCTGTGGGAGGCAGGTCCTCTGAGTAGTACCCAGTAGGGGATAGAACAGGCAGTGCTAGCAAATTTTCTGAGAGGGCTAGAAGGACTAGTGTCAAGATGGCTAGTACCATGCCAGCAATGGCCATTGTTAGTTATAATTTTCCCTTTTACTGTCCCATCCCCCCTCGAGGATGAAGGGCACCAGCAGTGAGGTGGAGTCCTGGTAAGCAGGGACTTGGAATGTTATAGCTAAAGGGCTTGGGCACGTAATATGCCAGGTCAAGAGTGTGCTTACCAGCTGGGTTTCAACTGAGGTCAATAGGATGCATCAGAGGTGCCTTACAGGAGGGTAGAAATGTGTCAGAGGGACCCAGCAGAAGGATCCTCAGAGATGCCCTGCAGGAAGGGCAACAGTGCTTCACATGCACTAGAAAGGGAAAGAACAGAGTACCTAACAGTGGGCAGTAATCACAAATAAAGGTATCAGGATAGAGACACCCCTCAGAGGTTTTGCACTAACAATGCTTTGGGCCATCTACTTTTGGTCAAGTAGTACAGTTTAAGCAATGGGTTAGAGAGGAGTTACAGGTGCAAGCATTACAGCAACATTAAACACCAAAGCAATCATTACAGCAACACTGATCACCAAAGCAATCTAGTGGACATTTTCACTATGCACATTTTCCTCTGGGTGACCACTTAGATCCTTCTGTGCTTAGACTGAGGAGCTACTCACTCAGGCTATAAACTGGATTATCTATGCCATTACTTTAGGACATTCTGGATTCTCCAACTGCACTGGGTTGCTAGAGACATCCTTCTTCACAAACGTCGAGACTATGGTCCATGGCACCTGTATCCAACAGACACCAGAAAACCTCCCTTTAAACAGGTTCACACACATGTTCCTCAGGGTCCATGGCACCAAGTATCTGACAAAGCACCAGAAAACCCCACTTAATAGTACTTGAGATCCTCAAATCTCACAAAAAATAAATTTCTTTAACTTGTACTCACAAATCTCTACAAATTGTACAGTGCTGATAGCTCTTACAGTCAATTGGAGGTTGCCCCAAATCACTTACTGAACCTTCAGTCCCACTCCTCTTTCACTGTGAAGAATCTTCACCCCCTTGTGGCTTCACAAAATATGGTAGCCACCACTTCTTGGAAACCAGCCTTTGGATTACTGTTCTCTGGCAGAAACATGATCAGAGGATCCTTCCCTCTCGAACAAGAGTGCCACCAGCAGCTCATGCCCGCAGAACTCTCAATGAGCTCCTCTCACTTCAGGCTCCAACTTCAGATTACAGTCTAACAGCTCCAACAGCAGCTGTTAGCCAAGTGTGGCTTATGCTGCTGTGAGAGTTCTGAACAGCATTACCTAATCCTCTTCTCAGCAGAGCCAGGCAAATGATGATGTAATGTTTTACAGAGAGCATTTAAGCCCTCTGAACACTGCCCAGCTATCTGCCTGATCTAAAACTGTTGGGATTCTAGAAACCCCAGGAACTGGCCAGTTACAACAATTTTCTCCCTCCCATGTCACATGCAACTAACACATCTGAGGTATCCAGCATCTCCAAGAATCCTTCTGACTTCCACCCTCACAAAGGGTGGTACTAAACTACCTCCACAGGGGGTGGACTACAAGGGTGATCCTGAAAGAGAGCCTGATAGGGCAATGATCCCACCAACTGATCAAATCAAACTTGAGATTCATCACTGATTCACCTCAAGCCCCATAGAGATTACCATGTCCAAGGCATGGCCATGTTGGTGAGTCACAGAACCAATAGTTTGTGCAAGGCCCAGGGCTTCCATTCTCAGGAGGAAATCTTGACCAAAATCTGAGAGTTTGCCACCAACCTAAGCAGTGAAGTTACCCAGAATAATTCATCTAGGCAACACTCCATCCCTCCATTAGTCATGAAGATGTGATTTTCTGTAGAAAATCCCAAAAAAGCCCCATAGGTTGGTATATGGGAAGGTTTTACAACCTTCACCTGGACTCGCACACAGAGCCAAACATTCAAATGATGAGGTATACCCCACTGGGTGCTACATTAAGTTCAGCTCAGATCTAAAACAGATGACCCCCCCACCATGGTCATTCCTGGGCAGTGCTCCACAGAGAACCTTGGTGAGATGGCTGACTCAATATAGGCCAGCACTCTCACCAAGCCACATCTCCATGAAGCAAGCCAGAGCAACAGAGGAATGAAACAGATATAAAGTGTGCTATAATAACAGTCTTATTATTCATTAATCTGGCATTGTACAGCACTGCCTGCAGAGGACAAACAGTTGTGGCTGATCACTCAGCTACCTCCGCACCATAGTCTGATGGGTTCCACGGGTATGAAGATTAAACCAGTCTAGGCAAAAAAAAAAAATGGTCTAGCTGTACCTCTCTACATGGGGGAAAATAAATTTGATAAAAATTATTATTGCTCCCAAGATTTTTCACATATTAAATAACCTTCTATTTCTAATTAAAGGTTCTTGGTTTTGAAAATTAGATAAACTCTTCTCCTCCTTTATATGGGGCAATAAACCTCCACAGTTGAATATTAAAAAACTAAGGTGAGCTAGGCAAGTTCGAGGCTTTGCATTGTGCTACCACGGTGGAAGGGTTTATTACCCCTTCCAATATGGGATAAGCCTTATGGGTGAAAATGAAGAATGAATTGTTAAACCTTTAAGATCAACAGATTTTCTGTTTACACAGACACCTAAAACTGCATCCAAACACCCCTCTTTATCTGTTTCTATTTTAGTCTGTAAATAATACACTGAAGTAAGAGAAGCTATCTCCAAGCCACTGCAGTTTATGCCCATCTGGAATAATCCAGTATTCAGTTATAAAGGTAAAATATTTGAGGACATAGATTGGATTAAAAAAGGTATTAGAACACTTGCAGATTTGTTTGATGACCAGTGTTCACTAGTAAATTTTGATGATATCAGTAAAAAAAAAATTAAAATTCAGAGGTGTCACTTTTGGTTACATCTACAGAGTAGGGAGTTATTACTTAAAGATGTCATAACTTTTGACTTCAAGCTTTTGGCTAATCTGGAATGGCAAAACTTTGTTAAAACAGCAAACCTTAGGAAAGGGGCTAATTATAGGTAAGTTTTTGTCTTCAGAGAGCAACAGTTTGACAGATTCTGTTAAAAACAAAGGGGAAAAAGAATTTCAAGTGCAGATACTAGACAAAAAAACGGTCCAAACTATGGGAAAATGCCCACAGAAGTTGTGGAGAGATACAAGGAAGATTAATCCAATTTAAAATTGTACATTATTTTTATTTCCCACTTCAGCTTAACAAAATTGGATAAAGCAGCACAGACAAATGCTGGAAATGTGTTAGTTCAAGAGCAGATTGAAGTAATTTATTGTGGTACTGTCCAGAAATCCTCAAAGTATGGGAACTTGTTCACTTCCATTGGCAGGTGATTCTAAAAAATACTAAACCCTTTTCTTCTGTTTTATTTACTCTTGCGGATAGTACTTTAATACCCCATTTACAGAAATATAACTAAGACTGGCTTCTGTCTGCTTTAACCTTTAAGAGACTAATCCTAAAATATTGGAAAGAAACAAGATACCCTTCTCTAAGGGAATGGATGAACTCTCTAGGTTCTTTGGTGAACAATGAAAGGATTTGTTACCTTGTTTTGGACAAACTGGACTTATTCCACATTACTTGTGGTCCTTTTATGTGTTTTGAAGGGACTTTATAAAGCTGTATTGGACTAATTTCAGTATTAACTCATCTTAATTCTACAACACTTATAGAGTCCTTATTCTGGTAGATGGGTACAGTTGTATTCTTGCAACATACAGTATCTCATGTACTATTGTAGTTTAAAATAGTGTATAGTAATAGTTCTTTATAAACTAAGGTTGTATTATTTCTTGTTGTAATGCATCAGTGCTTACACGCTGAATTGTATTCTTTTAAATTTTAATAACAATTTAAATAGAAAAAAAAGGATTAAACTCATCTGGCATCTCTCAAGTCCCCATTTCACCCCAGGGTGTCTCCTGGTCCTCATGATCCTAATGACACCATCCCCATCATCACTCCCGACCTCCACTGCCCCCCCACTCCATGTCTCCTACTGATCCCCACCTCCCTGCGCTAGTGCAGTGCCACCTTCAGCAGAGTGGAGTCACAGAAGGGATGCAGGTCATGAAGCAGGGCTGGGGGAGTAGCTGAGCCTAGGGGTCTGCGGATTCCAACACATTCCCAGTAAAACACAATACATGCTAAAAAAAGAAAACTAATAAGCTAATTAAAATCCCTAAAACCACCTAACACCCCTCAAATATACCCAGACTTTCGCACCACTCTCTAAATCAATCACACTCCAGCCATTCCTTACATACAGATAATACTAAACATGAGCCCTCCTGACACAATCCAGCTATAAAACATAAAAACACAACAATATCAGAGTAATACAAACAGACAACATAAAATAAGAAAAGGGTGAGAAAATGTGGTGTAAAAGCAGATTAAATAAATCAATGTCTGTTAGTATAGTTTAAATTTGTCCAACACCCCAGGCCAATACTCTGAGTAAAGTTCACATCCATCCATGCATTCTTCGGCAACTAGCACTGGGTAAACTAATCCATTCCAGTGGGATGAGGCCAATGTGCTGGTGCAGGAGCAGTGGAGGAGGTAAGGCAATACTTTTGATGTGGTGTTTGTAAGCAGCACTGTCTTGCAGAGTAGCAGAAGAAAGCATTGGGAGGGGTTTTACATCAGTCGGGGACAGAGAACGTGAATTGCACTACTAGAGCAGGATAATTAAAAACACAGAAAGGCATAGTTAGACAGGCAGCACTAAAGTAAAGAAACAACATCTACCTTTGTATAAAGTAAAGAAACTGTAGAGCACCAGTAACCACACCAAACTTCCAGCATTTAAACAACTCAGCTGTAAAGCAATTTTTGGAAGTAGATTTTACTTCATTTTTCAAAAACAGTTGTCTGCTATTAGCCGGCTAATGGGAGTAAACACGCTAAAGATCAGGTCAAGAATCCACACACTGGGCTGAGAGTAACACATTTCTGCTTTCTGGTTTTTGATTCCAAGCACTGAACTAACCTGCTTCTGAGGTGTCTTGTTTTTCAGGACTACAGCTACCCTCACTACAGGTTGGAGTCAAAGTGGAGGGTCATGTGGCTGCAAGAGGTCCAATTAGGGACTCAGTTGTTCATCAGGAAGTTCCACCTGGAGGAGATGCCACAGGGATGATAAAAGAAAGCGCTCCTAATGTGTCCCATTCATATTCATGTCCCAGAATGTGAATGGAAGAGAAGTGAAACAGGTATAGAGACTGGTGTCTTAGGTGATGGCAGGCATGCAGGACACTCTGCTGGTCCAGTAAGGCAAGGCAGGCTACCTGTATACTTGTTGACACCTGTGTTAAGGAGTACAGGAACTGTAAGCACCTGATAAAGAGGGTATTGATAGAACTCCCTATCTAGGGTAAAAGGCAAAGACGGGGAGACAAAAGGAAAACTTAAAAATCCCAATCTAAGGTAAGGGTAAGAAGGGAGTAACAACGGGGAAACTTAAAAAACCTACCTAGAGCCAGGTAATAAAGGGTTAGGCTAAGCAAAAAGAGGGAACTCTAGTAAAGTCCTATTAAAAGCATAATGGTAAAGCTATTTAAAACCATATCTAGGGTACAACAACAACAACGGGTATACCAAACAAAAAAAGGGAATTCCAGAATCATTCTATTGGGTGTAAAGGCATAAGTTCTTTTTTAGGTCATTGGAGGTGTAGTACTGGGGATTATGGGAGTGGCAAAGTGCAGTGGCTGTGGAGAGACAGTCTTCAGGGAGTCCTTTTGGAGGCTGAGGTGCTGTCCCTTCTGTGTGCACCTCTCTGGACTAAGGAAGGAAGTCACTAGACTCTGGGCTGAGTTGGCTAAGATTCAGGGGATCTCTTCCCCCACCCAAGGGTGACCAAGCCTGCTACCATTGCCTCAGAGGGTGCCAAGAAGGAGTGACAGCTGAACTGTAGTGAGCTCTGGAAAGGTGGTGGTGGGGTTGGGAACACAGTACTCAGCTGGTGCTACTACACATCTCTTTTGCCATTCTGGTGGGATGGGACTGACAAGAGGAGGCACCCATGATAGTGGCAAGGGAACATGTGAGGGTCCTCTAGAGGGGAGGCCACAAAGTGGGAGGCAGAGGACACCAGCAGATGAGTAAGTAACTTCTGATGGTGGATTCAATCATTAGGGGGTACTTTTGCAAACAAGATGGGAAGAAAAGAGGGAGGTGAAGTGAATACCTGGTATCTTGGCATGGAGGGATAGGCAGTGGATCTTTAGGATCTCTAGGGTGGAGAAGCAGGAGGGGGAACTGAATGTCATTGTCTATCTGGGGACTAATGACCTGGCAAGGGTGCAGTATGGGTTTTGTAGAATAGATTTAGGGAGCCAGGGTGGGAACTGAAGTAGGTAGCTCGCATGGTGGCCTTCAATGAAGCGCTACCTGTATATGGTAGGGGAGAGGCTAGGGAACACTGCACCAGGATCTTCAATGAATGGTTGAAGGCACTGTGCAGGAAGGAGGGGATTGGCTATGTCAGGGACTGCTGTCCTACCTGGTGGGATGAAGTCCTGTCCAAATGAGATGGCCTCCATCCATCCAGGAAGGGAATGGCAGTCCTGGGTGGAAGGTTTAAATGCTACTTCAACTATCATTTAAACTAGCCAAGGGGGAAGGCAGAAAAAATGAGGGAGACAATGAATGCCCACTCCCTCAGAAGATGGAGCAGCAGAGAGGAGAAGCCCAGGGAAAATAAATTCCTCATTGGTAGAAGAGAGTAAGGACATTGAGAAAGGAACAGGAGGGTTGTGAGGTGGTTGTAATGTTGATGAGAGAAGTATTAAGGAGGGTGGACAGAAGGAAAATAAAAAATGGGAAGACATTACCAGGGATAAGGGAAGGATGAAGGAGGGACTGGGGAAGGGAGGGCAAAGGTAGTGGCAGAGAGGAACAAAAGGAGTGGAGAATCATGTGTGCCAACACAAAGAGCCTGGGAAATAAAATTCCTGACCTCGAAAGACCCATTGCTGAGGCAGACCTGGATCTGATGGCCATAACAGCATCATGGTGCACCGACAATCACAGCCAGGATATGGGCATTCCGAGTTACATCATGTTTCTGAAGGAGAAGGCAAGGTGAAAAGGGGGGAGTTGTTTTATATGTGATGGAAGGTATAAAGGCCATGGAGCCACAAGAACACAATGGGGATAAGGAAGAGCTGGAGATTTTTTGGGCTGGCTTAGAGACAGAGTCCATGGTCTTTATACATGTGTGGTGGTGTACAGACCACGAACACAAGAGGAGGAGGAGTTGGACAGAGTTTTGGAGAAGGCCACTGGCACAATGGTGAGCAAAGAGGAGGTACTGATTGTGGGGGGCTTTAATCTGCTGGATGTAGACAGGAGCATTCTGGATGCAGTTACATCTAGAAGTAGGATCATCCTACACTCTCTGCAAGAAACATTTCTTAGGCAGCTAATCACATAACCATTAGAGACAGGGCAGTGCTGGATCTGGTACTTACAACTGGGGATTGGATTACAGATATCATAGCCGGTAACCCCCTGGAAGCAAGAGATCATCATACAGTGTGGTTTGACATATGGATATGATGGGACAAGTGAAAAATCACACTAGGACTAGGGTCCTGGATTTCAGAAGAGCAGATTTTAAAGAAATGGAAGATTATCTAAGGAAATACTTTGAAGGGAGACTGGCTGGGTGGAAATGGAAGCACAATGGAAGAGGATAAAGGAGAGAATGACTAAGGCAATGGCAAATGTTTTGAAAGAAATAAGCAAGGATAAGAGGAGGAGGAAGAGGCCACTATGGTTCTCAAAGGAGGTGGCTAGGGTGGAAAGGAGAATAAAACAGCTTTTGGGAAATACAAGGTGACCCCAAATGGAGGTGGACAGAGAGGTATATTTAGAGAAAAAAAGGGAGGCAAGAAGGAGGGTGAGAGCAGCAATGGCTGAAACAGAGGAGAGGATCACTCAGGAGGTAAACAAAAAAAGGGGAATACGACTTTCTTCAGGTATGTGAGTGAAAAGAGGAAGGCAAAGATGGTGAGGATCGTGGAGTCAGGGGGGGGATCTGTGCAGAGAAAGATCACGAAAAAGCTAGAATTTTAAATGATTACTTCAGCTCAGCCTTCACAGTTGAGGGGGGAGGCAATGGACCAGCATGCCTCAGAAGGCACCAGGGAGAGTGGACATTGGTCCATTTTCATAAGACAGAGTTTGCCGGGGATTGGAAGCCCTAAATCTAAACAAGGCGATTGGGCCGGGTGAGGGGAACCACTTGAGGGGGACAACGATAAATTAATTACAAATTAGAGGTGCATGACCCAAATGTTTAATGATTATTTCAGCTCAGTCTTTAGAGGAAAAGTTAATTATAACCAACAGAGGACAACAGATAGGGTTTATAACAAAATAACAGTGGAAAAGGACAACATTCGTGACAAACTACTTAAGATAAATCCTAACAAGGCACCAGAACAGGATGGGGTGCACCTGAGGCTGGTCAAAGAATTGGCCAATGAACTGGCAGGGCCACTGACATACCTTTTTCAGTAATCTTTAGATCAGGGCATGGTGGTGGAGTGCTGATGGTGGGCAAATGTGGTTCCTATTTACAAATAAGGGAGTAAAAAGGTGTGTGCTGATTATAGGCCGGTGAGCCTAACATCAGTTTTGGACAAAGTGCTTGAGGGGATAATAAAGGAATACATAGACAACTTTGTGATAGAACATAACTTAACGGATGAAATACAGCATGGATTTACGAAGGGCCACTCATGTCAAACCAATCTGACCAAATCTTATAATTAGGTTAGCTATGCACTTGAATGCAACTCCTTGGTGGATGTGATATTTTTAGACTTCACAAAGGCATTCAACAGGGTTCCTCATCAGAACTAATTTATTATTATTTTTATTTATTTAGCTTTTGTTGACCGGGTAAGTGCACTAGACAAATCCTGCCTATTTTCAGGCACAACCCGGGGGAGGGGGATACAGATGAATGGCAACTGACCTTGAACCAGATTAAGCTGTTGGTGGTATTTTTAGTGAATGAGGGAAATTTGGCCAGGACACTGGGGAAATTTTCCTACTCGCTGGAGGCAGAGGGCGCTGTGTTTCTGTGGGTGAGCGATCAGAGGAATCTAGCTCCCGTTGAGGAAGGACGTGTGGGTGGCTGAGGAGAGAGCCTACTCCTCGGTCTTCCCCTGTCATAGTTTCTGGGCACTATGGAGGCAATTTCTACATTGGACGTTTTAGGCATGGACGAAGAAATGGATTGCGCTACAACACCAATGGTTTCAGTAGTGGGACCGAGAGGACAGAATCCTGATGCGGAGAAGAAATTGGCAGATTTACGTATGGAACTAGTGGTAGCTGAGCAGCAATATTTAGGAACGAGATCCCGTTTACAGCAGGATTTACAGTGGCAGGAGGAGCTACACGATATCCCGAACCCGGAAGTGGTTTCAGGTGCAGGCAGTGCTGGTGCTCGCGTTAGTTTAGGGGAGGTAGACGTGCTACCTGTCCCCGATGTTTCTGTTGTTCCTCTTGAGGTAATGGATATTCTGTCAGTCCCTAACACTGGATCTTTGGTTTTGAATGACGGTGATGAAGAATCTGTATCAATTCCTATTGAGTCTTCACAGACCACGGACGAAGGCCTGCAGATAAGTACATCCCCTGTTGGGGATTCGGGACATGCCACTGATTTACCTGTTCTAGCTCCCATAACCTTCTCTATAGGAATCCCTAAGAGGGGGGCGGGAAATTGAATGGGAAAGATGGAGTTGGGAAGGGTCAGAGACTGCATTCGCAGCGTATTGAGGTGAAAGCACTGGAGGTAGCCCAGTCTTGCCCTGGTCCCGTGGATTTAGTTTCCCCCGTTGCTGCTACTTGGATTTCCTCTGCTTTATTAGTGGCAGGTTGAGTTAAAAAGGGTACAGGAGATGGATGGGATCCCAATCTCTCTGGGGAAGACAGTACCTCTCCTCATACAGGCCCTAGTTTAAACTCTTGTACAGCTGAGGAAAGAAGTATCTCTGATCTTCCTGCAGGGCAGATGATGCCTCAATCGCAAGATCTTATTCCACAGCCCAGCTCTGCAAATGAGATATTAAAAGCAATAAAGGAGATGGAAGGGGATATCCCTGAACCTGTTATTTCGGATTCCACTCTAGGTGTTCAAGAGGGAAGTCAGACCACCCCCTTTATTATAAGGGAAAATGCTATAGCAGCTAACAATCAGCCCATCTCTGGTAATATGATTGCATCCCCTAATGTTTGGCATGAAAAGGTTAGGGATCAGCTCTTTCCCCCTAATACAAACTTGTTGTCAGAACCAGCGATGAGGCGAAATGCTGTTAGGCTGAAATATAGGGATAACGCTGCAGATGTTCCAGATAGGCATTTTGTAGGGAGATCATTATTAAAGGACAGTATGAAATACTATGCTTATGAGGTATATACTCTCATACATATACCTGGGGACTCGGTTTCTGATGTGAGCTTTAAACATCCTGTGGGTTTGGAGAAGTTCTGGAAGCAATAACAGTTGCTAAAACTCTCTCCATTATGGAAGCCTTTTTTGGCAATACCCTTGACTAAACCCTTGACAAAAAAGATAACAGTCCTTTTTAGGAATGAAGGGTTAAACGTGGCTGATATTACTTACTGGCTACAACAAAGGTGTACAGTAAAAGGTTATCCAGAGCCTATTCTGGATGATGAACAATTATGGATGGGCGGATGGAAATATCAGGTCACTTTGAAGCTTGAACAAGGTATGACTAAACATCTACCAAACTGTTTTTTCCTGGGAAGAGATCGAGGGGCTATTTTCTATCCGGTTCAACCCAGAGCATGTTTTAAATGTGGGGATATGGGGCATTTAAGCAATGTCTGTGACAGGCAAAAATGTGGCCTATGTGGTGAAATAGGCCATTTTGGATCCCAATGTCAGCAACCTTTGAGATGCAATTTATGTGACGAGCAGGGTCATACTTTTAGAAATTGTTCATGGGCATCTCATAACAGCAGAGATTTGGTATTACGTGCAGAGCAAGATGTCTATGTTGCCACGGCACAAAAAGAGAAGCAGCGTATGTTGGATTTACTCCTCATGAAGCCTCAAACAGATGTACCTTCTTCAGGCATGCCTTGCCCCCACATAGACTCCCTTCCAGTAGCTGTCAATCAGGAAAGTGATGTGGCTTCACACAAGGGGCCTTTAGTTGGCTCCATAGAAAAAATGGATCCCCTTGTTTCAAATGAGTCTGCTACATCAAATGACCCTCCTGCTCAGGGCAAAAGTGGTTCTTTTAATTCAGACACAGAAAATATAAGCCCTGTTCAAGGAATAGAGGTGGACCTAGAGGAAACAGCTATGCCCCCACCCACTTTCCAGCAGGATGAAATTTTTCAGCGGGTTACAAGGTCTAAAACAGGAAAGTCATCTGTGGAGATTCCTACAGAGGCCAAGATTTTGGATGTTATACCGGTCCAAAACTCTTATGCTTTGTTATTCGAGCAAGAAGGGGAAGAGGAAAGTCATGACTCAGACTTATCTTGTATTGCCTCTTCACAGGCAGATGCGAGTATTGAGGGAGGGCCTATGGATAAACATAAGCCCAGAAAGAGGAAGAAGAAGAGATGAAGAGGATTATGTTGTTGTTTTTTTTTTTTATCTATGTCTCCGAGTCCTTCTTCTCTCTCTCTCTATTTCTTTATGTCTAGGAATCTTTCCTTTCTTACAATAAATGTGAACAGCATTAAAACCTTAGAGAAAAGGCAGGTCACCTTTGCTAGTGTGAAGGAAGGGAATTGTAATGTGATTTTATTACAAGATACTAGGCTGCAATCATTAGTAGAGGTGAGGGATGTGCAAAGGGACTGGCGATGGGGTGTCTCCTTTTGGTCTTTGGGTGACATACCTTGTTCAGGGTTAGGGATTTTGTTTATGGGAATGCTGGTAAAAGTACTACATCTTTTTGATGTATGTCCTGGCAGAGTAATGATAATGTATGTTGTTCTAGGTTATGAAACATATAGGATTATTAATATTTATGCTCCTCAGGTAAGGGTGGATAGGTCTTCCCTTTTTACTAGGGTTGACCCATATTTACATTCGTCAAAGTTGGTAGTCTGGGGACGTGATTTTAATTGTGGCCTTACAAGTAGAGATTGGGGAAGATCTACATCTAAAGTTTTCAGTGATTCTAATTCTTTATTAAGAATATTGAAAGCGAATAATCTCTGTGATGCTTATGATTTATTAAATCAAAAACCTTTGCATGCTTTTTATAAAGGTAGATTATCCTCTAGAATTGATTTTTGGTTGGTCGCAAGGAGAGTTCTTTGTCAGAAAGTAAGGATTATCCCAGTTGAAACATCTGATCATGTGGCGGTTAAATTGGACTTAGGTTCTTAACAACAGGTTTCTATAGAGACAGGATATTGGAGGATGAACATTACTATTTTACAGGAGGTAGACATAAAAGGCTGTATCGAGGAATTTTTTAGGGTAAGAGCGGATGCCTCCTTTTTGTATGTCAGCCCTATTGATTGGTGGGAGGATACAAAGAGAGACTTGAAAATTCTTTTAACTGTTGTTTCAAGGAAAAATGCTTGTAGTGGCTACATACAGTATTTGGGGCTAAGGGCTAAATATATGCAGCTATTATCTCAAGCTGTTAACCCAAGTATTTGTATGAGGCAGTTGAGAGATATAAAGGATGACATGTATTCATATTTAAAAATCTCAGAAAATAGAGCAGCTCAGCAGCAAAAATATCAAACCAGGGGGCCTAAAGAACAAGTGAACCCATTTGATTTAGGCCTACATGGTGTGCAGCATTTGGTTATGACAAAATTGAAAAACATACATGGTTCTGTAATTACAAACACTAATGGTTTATTAGCATGTGTTCAAGATCATTTGAGATTGACATTTCAAAGCGATATGGTAAATGGTTTAGAGTTAGATTTTCAAGATTTGGAGAGTCCACAGTTAAGTAATGATGCAATACAGAATCTGGTATCTCCCTTTTCAATTTTTGAAATGGAGCAAACTATTTCTGGATTATCACACCAGTCAGCTCCAGGGTTGGATGGGATTCCAAATGATTTTTATAAATGTTACAGCAAAATCATAGCCCCCTGACTGCAGGTGTTATTTACAGCTGTATGCAAGGAAAATAGGTTAGTCTCCACTATGAGAGAAGGTGTTATGTCCTTTCATTATAAGAAAGGGGATAAACAGGATATTAGAAACTGGAGGCCAATAAGTTTGTTAAATTCGGATTATAAAATCTTAACTAAAATGTTATCAACTCGCTTATCACAGATTGCAAAAATTATTATATATCCCTTTCAATCTTGTGCTGTTCCTGATAGGAACATTTTGCAAAATTTGGTGTTTATTAGGGAAGTGGTAGAACAAAGCTTACAAAGGAATTTGGATGGATATTTAATGTCTATTGATCAAGACGCTGTTTTTGATTCGGTGAGACGGGAGCATATTTGGGCAGTCTTACAATATTATGCGATACCGGTTTCCTTTATATCATTATTACAAACATTGTATAGGGATGCTTAGGTTGTTCCGATGGTAAATGGTCATTTGGGGATACCTTTATTTTTAAAAAATGGGGTGAGACAGGGCTGTCCATTGAGTCCGCTGCTGTATGTTTTTGGTCTAGATCCTATACTTTGGCAAATAGAGAAAGCACCATATATTAAATCCATTGAAAATAAGAATGGGATAATATTTCGTAAGGTTACTGCCTATGCTGATGTCTGTTTTTTTACTATTTCTGATCTTGAGTCAGGGCAGCAGATACTGAGATTTTTTGAGTCAGTCTTTAATACTACTGGTATTAAGATTAATATAGGAAAAAGTAGGATTTTGGTTTTAGGTGAGGCTCAGGTTGTGGAAGGTTTTCATATTGCTATGACAACTAATGAAATTAAGATATTGGGTATGTTTTTTGGTTCTCAGAAATCAGAGAGGAAGAATTGGGTGATAGCATATGATCAGGCTAATCTGAAAGCGAAAGCTTGGTTGTCATGGAAAATGTCCTGGGAAAAGAGGGTTCATCTGCTTCGGGCATATATAGCTCCTATTTTTTTGTATGTTTCTCGTGTATATCCTTTGTCTTTTGATATGCATGCAAAAGTTATGGGTCTTTTTTTCCTTTTCTTATGGGAGAGTCATTTGAATCCAGTTAAAAGAGTTGATACGTACAGGTCTTGGAAAGCAGGTGGCTTAAATATGATTCAACCTTTGTTATATTTTTTTGGGAACTTTTTCTTTAGTTCTATTTACCCAGTCATATTAGAGTCCGAGGGTTTAGGGTCTCTCATTATGAAGCTATGGGGTCCTAGTTTTTTGACAGCTTGGGGCAGGGGCAAATGGGACCCATCAGATAGATCTCTTCCGGGATATTTACAGACTACCCTGAAGTATATAAGAACCTGGAAAATTGAGATGGGTTGGTTTTTAGATCAAGACAAAAAAAAAAGCTTTTTATAAATTTATGCTAAATAAGTGGTATACTGAAGAGCCTTTATTTCAGGTGTCTGCAGCCATAAACATTGATGCTTTACTGGAATGTTTTTAGGATCCTAGGATACCACTTAAGATGCAGGATTTTGTTTGGTTGTGTGGGCACCAAAAGCTGAATGTAGGGAGTAATCAAAAACATAAACAAATTAGTGAAAGGGTCTGTGGAGACCCTCGGTGTCAAGGGCAGATAGAGACTATGCATCATTTATTTTTTGATTGTATGAATGTTCAAGGTTTTTGGAATCAGCTAGCTGAATGGTGGGGGGAGAAGGTTTTTAAAAATATGACATATGACATTTTGGTTTTAGGCCAAATACCTATAGGCTATATCCTGGATGAAATGGGCCAAAAGTATGGCTATTGTTATATTTGCATGTTTAAAGTGGTCTTTATGGCAAGCTAGATGCTTATGTTCCTTACAGAGCAAGATAATCTCTCAGCAGAAGGTTTTGTTTAATATACAAGCTGATTTGGATAAAATATACAGTTATGAATTTCGTACACTAGGACAAGAAGTGTGTTCTAGATTATGGAGGAATTTAGGAAGGGTGGGGTAAAGGGAAAAGAAAGGAAAAAGCAGAGAAATCCTTCCTTTTTTCAGCTTTATCATTTTTTATTTTATTTATTTAAGCATCAGTTTACAACCTTTGAGCCAGAGGCTAATTTCCAAAGGTACCTCGTCACATTGAGAACAAATACATTACATTACAGTTTCGTCGTTACATCACATTGAGGACAAATACATTGTATTACAGGCTCATTGTTACATCACAGTTTCAAGTTGTAATAAAATGACAACTAATTAAGTTGACAGCCATGTATATTTAAAATATTTGTAGAGCAAAGGAACCATTCTAGTTACAGTGGTGCCGTTCATGCAAGCATTGTCAGTATGTGGTGGACTACATTTTTTCTACATTTATTGAATGATGTTTTGTTTAATGGATATGTTTTGTAGATTTGTAGGCAGGATCCAAAACTGATTTGTATGATTAAGTTCATTGGTTTAGTTAAAAAGCACAATTTTTTGGATATATTGGGTTATTTAAGTGATTCACTATGTTTTGTTTTAAGTGGTGTTTTGTTTTAATGTGGGGTTCTTTGGGTTTTAGTTTGACTTGGTGTGTACTATGATATGTATTATGTGTCATTATGTTATGTTTTTGAATTCTAAATAAAAATGTCCCCTACTGTTTTCAATAAGTGCCATGGGATCTTTAACATCCACCTGAACTACCACCAATCCAGGCAGATGGGACCTTGGTTTAACATCTCATCCAAAAGAATTAACACCTTGATTGAACTAGGGTTAGATAGCAACATCATCAGTTAGGTTGGGTCATGGCTGAAGGACAGAAGGCAACAGGTGACTCTAAGGGGCATTAAATCTGGGTGGGCTAATGTGACTAGTGGGGTCTCCAGGGCTTGGTGCTTTGGCCTATGCCTATTTAATTTGTGCATAACATCTATGAGGTGCATTGGAGATACAGTACCTGGGTTGCAAAATGTTCAGATGCTATAAGAATCGGTATGACTTATACTAAAGAGAAAGTATTACATTTACAGAGAGAATCAGCAGAACTTGAAAAATGAGCTGAATTACATGGGTTGGATTTTAACACTAATAAGTGCTCTGGGTGTTATAACAACCAATGACCTAAGTTTCACAACCCACTGTCATGGCATTAAACAAAAAACAAATAGGGTGCTTAGTAGTATTCTTAGATACATTACAAGCAGAGACAAGGAGGTGATAATCCCCTTATTTTCATCACTGGTCAGGCCAAATCTCAAGTGCTGTGCCCAGTTCTGGCCACCAGGGTCTAAGACTGAAATAAAAGCACTAGAGGGGATACAACAGAAGGCAAGTAGGGTGATCAAGGATTGAAGAGGCCTTAGTTATGAGAACTGATTACAAGAGCTGGAATTGTTTGCACTGGAGTACCAAAGAATGCATGGAGACTTATGTCTAGCTTTCAGCACTTTGGAAAATCATGCGCTCTGGGATTGTTTAGGTTTTACTTTCCAGGATCAATACCACAATATGAGCTCTCATAATCTGCAACTCAAGGGAGACCTTTGTTATTCAAAAAATCTGACTCATTGGTACAGTGGATTCCACTTAAGTGCACACCTGTTTTGTAAGGACAAATTGTGTACTTAAGCAGAATGTGCATTAAAACGAAACTCACCGATCACACTACTGAAATGGCATGTCATGGAAGCAATGAGGCAGATATGCAAAGACGCAAGTACTGAATAAAAGTGCAATACTGCACCTATCAGTTTATTTATTGTTCACAAAAACAAATAATCACACTACTGTAAAATAAAATAAAAAAAAAATTAACTATATTTAATCAGAATAGAGCTGTACTTAATCACAGCTGGAAGTAGCTCATTATCTTGCTCTGTTTTGTATTTTCCACTGCGACCTTGTTCAGGTAGTGCTCAAACTCAGTGCACTGAGGTTGTATTTCTCATGTGCATGTAGAAAGCAACTGATTTTGTCTATTGTTGCAAGAGGCTTTGACATGCTGACATGTGGGGCTATGGGATCACCTTCCTCTTCCTCCTCGATGTTTGACCTCATCACTTCATTGCAGATTGCTGTATCGTGAATTGGACCATCTGTTGGTATGGAATTGTCCATGTTCCTGAACATTTCAAAGTCGATCAATCAAATCTTTATTTATTCAGGCAAACATTGTTGAGCAAGCTGATTTACAAGATGGACCTGGTTAAGTCCAAATTATATTACAAGCAATCAGCAATATTTACAGTGGGAGTAAGACATAGCAGAAGTGCAAATCAGGATACACAAATGTACATAACATAACGGTTGATTCAGGAGCATCAACAAGATCAGTGAACAATGGGAACAGGCAAGTCCACAGAGATACAGAGATGGATATTATTACAGTAATTTTCATAAGGAAAAAAGGACAGGCGAGACCCAGGTATCACTATCATGGCAGACAGACAGACAGAAGTAAGTGATAACAGCTTTTTTCTTGACCAGTTCACAATGAGTAAAACAAGTATAGCTATGTCTGAAGGAAGCAGACAGCCTGCCAGGCACTAACATGGCATCTCCAGGGAGCGCTTACACTGGGGCTGTGGGCGACTGTATAGCAGCGTACGAGAGGAAGTTGTGAGTGAGGTACTGAGGCACGGGTTGGAGCAGCAGCTACCACATATATAATCCAAGACTAGGTGCTAGTGCTAGTTGTTCAGGTACAACAGACCATCGGGCCATGGAAGGTCACAAGGCAGGAACAGTATGAATATGCTAGGGCACCTGGGACCAGTCATGGTCAATGATTCAAAAGGGATCTTAATCACTCATACTCCAGATGATAATACTTTAGCAGAATGGAAGGATTGCATCGGTCAGGGAATGAAGTGATTACAGCTATTTTAGCAGAGTACGGCAAAACATTTGAATTTTTGCCAGCATTGGAAGGATCACTGAGAGAACTTCAGGAGCCAATTGGGAGCAGAGGCTGGAAGGTTCTCGCAATTCGATTGGTTGATGGCTTTGGTGGTACTTTGTTGGGGAAGAGTCCGGGCGAATGGTCTTGGATGGTGGCTTGTGAAGGTGCAACCACCCAGGAGGTTGAGATTGTGCATTTTGGGTTCAGATGTCTCTGTAAGACTTATCTATAACGCGTGAGAGGGGTACAGGGACTGAAAGTAATAACTTCATGTGGATTAATAAAGCATGCACAAATTAACCTGGGGTATGGCTGGTCATGTCTAAGGCCAATCTCTGGGAAGCAAGTCAACAGTAGTTAATGATTAGGAACTGGGGTAACAGTTGCAATGTTCACACACACCTTGGGTATATAATATCTTGAATGTCTTGAAGTCGGTGGAGGTTATGTTGGGAGGCAGCCATGAGGTAACAAGGAGCAGGTCATCTGTCTCTCTGACAACCTCCATAACAGCAGCAGCAGCTTCATTAGTAGGTACGAAACCTGCCTTTCTGTAGCAGTTCACTATGATGTCCTGTTTAACACTCCTACAAGCATGGTCGAGCATTCTGATGGCATCCAGTATGGTGATTTTCTTTGCTAGGGCAGTTATCCTCCCAAGCAGTCCATCATCAAGGCAAAGGAGCATCTTTTCTTTTTTTTTTTTTTTTTTGAAATTTAAACTTTATTCATTTTAACAAACATAACACAGTATAACATGGTAAAAACATGGTACAACATACAGAGATAAGGATTAACAACCTCAAACCTCTACCCTTATCCTCACCCTCCCACCCCACCCCTGGAGGATGCCGCCACTAAAGGAAGGAAAAGAAAGGAAGCAAAGGAGATAAGGGAGGAAGGAGGGAAGAGAAAAGCATCCAAGGTGAGCCAAAACCCAAGGTCCTATCACCCGGAAAGGTACAAGGTGTAAAGTTTACCCCATTTTTTGTGAAACGCAGGCAAGTCATGCCTAATACTGGCAATCAATTTTTCAATTTTAAAACTGTGACATTTCTGCCACCCATTCCTGATAGGTAATTTCGGATTGGTCAACCCAGTGACGGAGGACCAGCCTTTTAACAGCCATCAAAATAAGGGCCATGTGATATTTCCTTTCGTTGACCTTAATAGAGGAGAAGATACGTAAGATACAAATCTCGGGCGTGAATAGGTTTTGTAGACCCAAAAGTGGACTTAGGTTATCTCGAATAAATTGCCACAAGGGAGCAACTTTGTCACAGGCCCAAAAAATGTGTAAGATATTTCCCTGGCCAGTACCACATCTGGTACAGTTAGGGGAGTTAATTTTCCCAAACTTGACTAAGTTTACTGGGGTATAGTACATGTTATTAACTATATAGAACTGTATAAGCTTATTCCTATCTAAAGAAAAAACGTGTAGATCAGACCAAACCTGAGCCCAAGAATGGGGGTACAGCCAAGCAGCTTATCCCAAACTTTGGAACCAGGCAAAGTGTCCGAGTTTTGCTAAGAAGAAGGTGTGAGTAGAGATTAGCCACAGGATGGGGTTCATTGACTCGAGACTTAAGCAGCTCTATTAAGGACATATATTAGATGTCTTTCTCACCAGACCAAAATAACTAACTATGAGGTGCCTCAGCTGAAATACTTTGAATATGGCCTGTGAAGGAATATGAAACTTGGACATCAGCTCCCGAGAGGAGCCAATAGAATCCAGAAGAAAGATCATCAACTACACAGTCTGAATTTGCGGTAGCCAGGAGGGAGCAACCATTGTGCCCCTATCTTAACATTGGGGTTAAGAACTAGCAGTTGGGCAAAGTCTTTGGTATTTTGTATGTTTATCGAGGAGCAGAACTGGTTGAAAACCTTTATTGAGGTCCCGACTACTGACTCGCCTATTGTAATGGGAAGAGATGAGAGGTTGCAGTAAAATGCAGAGTGGGGATCTATATTGTGGGCCTTCAGCAAATTGACCTCAAGTTGCAACCAAAAGTGCCGATAAGTATTTAGGGAAGGGGAGAGCCATTTGCCCATTTTTAACAGGTGGCTAGCCCAATAATAGAATTCGAAATTGGGCAAACGAAGACCACCCATGGTCTTGGGTAGACATAACTTGGAAAAAGCTCTCCTTGGCTGTTTATCTTTCCAGATAAACTTGGTAACAGGAATGTATTTTCCAGAAAAAGGTCTTAGGTAACCAGATATTAAGTAAATTTAAAGGGTAGAAAATACGTGGAAGTATGTTCATCTTAATTGTATTTATACGGCTAGTTAGGGATAAGGGAAGGTGGGTCCATCTGTTGAGGTCACCTTGGATCCGGTCTAGTAGATCATCTAGATTAAGTTTCCTAGTTATGGAAATATCGCGGGCTAGGTAGATGCCCAGATATTTAAGGTGATCGGGTGCCCATTTCATTCCAAACTGGGCTACATCCGCATGAAATAAGAGGGAGTTCAACGGAAAAATTTCGGATTTAGTCAGATTCAGCTTATAATTGGAAACTTCTCCGAATTGGTTGATAATTTTTAGGACTTCCTGAATGGAGTGGACTGGATCTGATAAGTGTAACAGAATGTCGTCTGCAAACACTGACATAGTGAGTGCCTGATGGCCAATGACACAACCAGTGATGGCAGGTGAAGATCTAATACAAGCTAGTAAGGGCTCCAAATAAAGATTAAATAAGTAGGGTGAGAGGGGGCATCCTTGACGAGTACCGGAAAATAAAGGAATCTAGAAGAGAACACCCCATTACAGTACACTCTTGCGGAGGAGAGCTACATCGCCTTGATCCACTGGATAAATTATGCTGGGAAACCCATCGTATTCAAAGTGGCCCATAAAAATTCCCAGCTAACTCGATCGAATGCCTTTTCGGCATCTAAGGCTACAAGGGCCATGGGCGATTGAGAGTTTTGGGCTGTACAAAAAATGTGAGAAAGGGTTCTTAAGTGGTCAGATGCTGATCTCCCCTGGACAAAGCCTATCTGTTCTGCACTTAGGAGTGGTTGCCAAACCCGTTTAAGTCGTAAAGACAGAATTTTGGACAGGATCTTAATGTCATAGTTAAGTAATGAAATCGGTCTATAGTTGGCGGGATCTAGAGTTGATTTATTAGGTTTGGGTAATAGAATTATAACTGCTTCCAGAAGTGAGGGGTCTAAGGGCCCTAAAGTGAGAATATAATTAAACAGTTTAAGCAAAACAGGGGCGAGTTCACTACCGAAAGCTTTGTAGAAATTTGGGGAGAACCCGTCAGGACCAGGGGCTTTGTCCAGGGGGAGACCGTGAATAGCATCTGTAATTTCCTCCAGGGTAATGGGAGTAGTAAGAACCTCACACTGACTAGGTTGAAGCTTAGGCAGAGAGGTGTGCTCAAGGAAAGCCGTTATACTGGGGAGTTTAGAGGGGGAGGTAGTAGAACCGTATAGGTTCCTGTAGAAGGATTCAAAAACCCCAGCTATGTCCCTCGGATTAGTTTTGATAGAGCCATCTTCCTAAAGATCCCTGGGACTAGTCTTGAACTTTCAATTTCTTTTAGTTTAAGGGCCAGCAGTCTACCAGGTTTATCTCCCTGGTCCAGGTATTTCGATTTAGTTTTCAGAATGGAGTATTCCGTTTTCTCCTAATTAAACCTTCATACTCATCTTTTAGCTTATAGAGATTTTTAAATTATCTTGGGAGAACGAAGTCGAAGTTTCTCCTCAGCTGACTTGATTTGTTTAGCTAGGAAATTGGTTCTTTCCAACCTTACTTTTTTCCTTCTAGATGATTCTTTGATAAATTCACCCCTTAGAAAACATTTTAAGGAACACCACACCAAATCAAATCTGGAAACTGAATCTTGATTAACCTCTAGAAAAGATGAAATCAAGGTCTTGAAAAGCAAGACCAACCGATCATCTTTCAAGATCTGGTTATTAAGTTTCCAGATAGTGTCCCGCTGATCCAGAGGTCCTGGAGCAAGTTTAACCCAGGATATGGCATGGTCAGAAATGACTACTGGCTCAATATTAGTGGCGGAGACGTTAGCTAGAAGATTAGAGCTCACTAAAATGTAGTCCAAACGTGACCAAGAGTTGTGGGCTGGGGAATAGAAGGTATAGGATTTAGTGGAGGGGTTGAAGAGTCTCCACGGGTCAACCAAACCCAGCAAAGAACAAAATTCTGTTAAAGCAAGCTGAGCCAGTGACATATTTCGGGGATCTTTATTCGACCGATCTAGGGTTGGACTTGGAGGGATGTTCCAGTCCCCTCCCAACACAAAGTTAGATGGAAGGTAAATGGTCAGTAGATCCGTCAGACCCATCAAGAATACGGCATCTCCTCCCACTGGACCATAAATAGACCCTAGGACAACTTCAACACTGTAGAGTAGACCTCAAACAAAAATGTACCTGCCATTGGTATCCTGAATGCTTTTCTTCAGCATAAAGGGGATATTACGTTTAATTAAGATAGCGACTCCCTTGCTGTTAGTGGATTGACCGGCCTCAAAAACCTGTGAGAAGCCTTTAACTTTCAGTAATTTAGATTCCTGTACCGTGATATGGGTTTCTTGGAGGAAAAGAATATCCACCTCCACTAAAGAACTATTCAAAAGAATTTGGCCCCTCTTGGACGCCTCCCTCAGCCCCCTCACATTCCAGGTGGCGAATTTAACATAATTTAGTGTCATTAACCCTAGAAAAAAGTGAGTACGAGAGAAGCAACCAGGAATGACATCCACCAGGAAATCGGTTAGTGGCGGCAATCCCCCCCCCAAAAACCCATCAACCCCGACCCGCCTAAAATATGTGAACATAGTACTCCCACCAGATTCAGCACATAAAGGAATATGTAACCAATCAATCAAACTCGGAATCGGCATAAACTTACGTCGGGGTGACCATAACACTAGAGTAACATTTGCCGATTTATAAACTCCAAATCCTCCCTCCCCAAACCCCAATATAGAACCCTTATAACTATGTACAAATAACCTCAACAACAGGTATTAGAGTGCAACATTTAGATTTGCCATAAGGATTGAAAACCTCCCCCAACCATACCATGGCTTTCTCCTTGGTGAATTAAACCAATACCAAAAAGTTGTGTGCAGCCCCAAAATAAACAACTTAATTAACCAGGGATACTGACAATTCGACCATAAAAGGAGGAAAAGCCATGGCACACCCCTCCCCCTCGAAACAGTCGTGAGGCAGGATCAGACAGCAGTTTTCACTTCCCGGCTCCCCCTCCTCCCAAAACAACCATAAACATCTATCCCCAGCACATTAACAGTGAAAACAGCAGGCGATTGGGAAGAGAAGGGGAAGATCTGCTGGAGTAATATTAGTAACACCCGTAACTAATCACTAGACCGGCGTAAGCAAGACTGAGTACAAAATGGGCAGAAAAGGTGGAATTACCTTCAGGGGTGATCCTGGGGATGCAGTGGCCCAAAGGAGACTCTTCGTGAGGCACCGGCATTGAGTGGAGCTGAAAAGGAAGGAAGCGGAGGTCAGAATCAGCCGGGATGGACCTAAATGGTCCGAGAATTAATCCTTCCCCCCGGAAACAGCACCCAGCATTAGAGTTCCGGCACACCGCATTGATTCAGTACACGAGGAGCCTCAGGGAGTCAGGCCTATGCAGCCTTCTAGGCCTCGCGGCCACCATCGGGATCCAACGTCTACCCTCCCCAATCAGGCGAGACCCCGTCAGGCCAGGTAAGACCAACCTTGGCGGGATTCAAGCGTTAGGTGATTAGAGGTGAAATTAAGGACAGGAACCAGCAACAAAACTAAACCCTCATCAAAACAGGTTGCAAAGGCTAGTAATTAATAACTACATCAGGGTCCTTTGAACAGACTGGGGAGTCTCTTAGTGAGGTCAGCCAGGGCCTGATCGGAATCTTCGTACGATTGCCCCATACCATCCAGAGTGACCACTAATTTTGCTGGGTAGATCATCCGAAACCGAATACCAGCGGCAATGAGTTTTTTGACTACCGGGTGATAGGCGGCCCTCTTTTTACGAACTTCATATGGTAGGTCCTGGGATATCCTCAGTTTAGCTTGGTTCCAGTGGAGAGAGTCGATTTCTTTAGCTTTGGCCAGGACATGTTGCCGCTCAAGGTAGCTCAGAAATTTAATTATGAGTGGGCGAGGAGGTGAATTCGGCGGTGGTCTGGGCTTCAGAGATCTATGGGCCCGCTCTATATGGTAAGACTGATTGATCGGAGAGGCACCGATGACTTTATTCAAAAAATGTTGGGTGAACTTGACTGCATCGTTGCCTTCTTCGGCTTCCGGGAGCCCCAGAATCAATATGTTATTTTGTCTGCTTCGTCCCTCTAGATCTTCCATTTTAGCTTGGAGTCGCTGGATTTGCTGTTTAATTTAGTAATCTCTGGATCAGTTTTGTTTTTCCAGCGGTCCAAGATGTAACGCTAGCTTCCAGATCCCCTACTTGCCACGATAGCTCGGAGAAGTCTTTTCGGATAGATTTAATTCCGTGGAAATCTCCTGCAAAGTATCTCTCTGAAGGGCAGGATTTCTTGCAAGCGATCCTCAGTCAGCAGGGCAGTTGGAGGGCGAAGCTGCTTGTTTAGAGGAGCTGAAGAGTTGATGTTCTTAGCTTTTGGAGGCCTTCTCAGGCGTCGTTGGTGGTGTGTCTCACACTAGCTGACTTCATGTCAGCTTCCATCGCTGCAGCAGCCCTAAATCAGCTTCAAGCGCCCTAAAAATTAGCTTAGAGATACTGGATGGAGTCAGCAAGCCTTTAGGGTCGCTAAAATGAAGTTAGGTGTTGATTATTTAGAAAAAGAAGGTTGTTTTTGAAGGTGGAGGAAGGGAGCCAGATAGGGAGCTGCTCTCAGCCACTCTGCATCACGTGACTACCCAAGGAGCATCTTTTCAATGACCTAAAAAAATACATTTAAGCTACCTGAACTGTGTTTGCAAATACAGTACTGTACCTGGCTACGATAAAGGTGTTTGACATTACAAAGTATGTCCATATCCATTGGCTGGATTAAAGCATACGACTAGGTGGGATAAAAATAAGTCTAATGTTTGATAGGGGAACATTAGGATGAGCAGAGTAATTGTCCAAGATGAGTACTAGTCTAAGTCATTTTCTGAGCTTTGACCTCTTTAAGCCAGTTTGTAAAAATTTTGACTGTCATCCAGGCATTACAATTTCCTTCCCAGTCAGCTGGCATGGCATCCACAGACAGACCAGAAAAACAATGGGGTTTCTTTGCTTCACCCACAGTCAGTGGCCTTAGCTTGTCTGTCCCATCCATGTTACAACCGAGCAGTATAGATATTCTCTCCCTTGCTTTTCCCCTCCACATGAAGCATCAGATTTGAATGCCAGTGTGTCTTGAAGAACTGCTCTAAAATCAAGCCCAGTCTTATCACAGTTGTACACAAGGTAAAGGGGGTAATCTTTTAAGAGTTGTGGCAGAATGCTATTTGCCCATGTGTCTGCTGATTGAGAGTCTGCATCTTTCTTTTCACCATGATACCTTTTGAAAACAATTCCATTTCTCTCATTACATCTGCTTAGCAATCCACTACTGGGGGGTGAATTCAATGCCCATATTTTCTGCTAGCTGTTTTGCCTTGGTTAAAAGAATAGGGCCATTAACGGGGGCATCTGCTCTTAGGGAAGCTGAGAACCATCACAGTAAAGCAGTTTCCATTTCCTCACTCTTGCCTCCCCTCCTGCGTTCTCTGCACGTATTTTCAGACTTTTCCCGCTCTGCATACAACTGATGTTTGTATTTTTTATATGGCGTACTGTTGACAGATCTATGCCAAAATCAGCAGCAACATCTGACCTTTTTATTCCGGGAGTTTCAGTATGCTGCAACACTTCGATCTTCCATCCAAATGTTAAAGTGACTCTTTTTCAGTCCATTCTGCTTTCTGTCAGCTCCTAATGTGCTCAACAATACTTCGGAAATACAAGCAAAGAGCACCTATTAACACCTCATGCACTAATCCAGAACACAATTGGCACGTTAAATGGCAGACAGAATCCTGAAAAAATTGCACTTAGCCAAAAATTGCATTGAAGCAGATTACTTTTAAATGAAATTTTTAACATAGGGCTTTAATATAAAAAAAAATGGGAAAGTAAAAAAGTGTATTTTTAACCATAAATTGCATTAACCTGAATTGCACTTAAGTGGAATGCACTGTATAACCCATGACTAATAGTTTTAAGGAACTCACTGTCGGCTGAGATAGTAGGTAGTAAAGATGTGAATGATTTTAGGAACAAATTGGATTGCTACAGTAGAAATAAAGACATAACTGGATACTTTGGTTGATTAAAGTGTGAGCACAATGGACTCTTGTCTTCTTTCTCTGTAATACTTATGATACCTAGGTAGGATCCACTCATGGGTACTAAAAAAACTGAGCATGGTGCTAGCTGCCCCTCTGGAAACACTATTCAGCACCTCCTAGGAGATGGGGAGTAGTTCCAGAGAACTGGAGGAGGGCCAGTGTGGATCCCCTGCATGAGAGCGGCAGCAGGGAGAAGGCTAGTAATTACAGACCAGTCAGTCTCACATCAGTGGCGGGGAAATTAAAGGAAACCCTGCTGAAGGAGAGAATGATGAAGTCCATGGAAGCAAATGGGCTGCAGGACCACAGACAGCATGGCTTCACAAGGTAGGTCATGTCAAAAGAATCTCATAGATTTCTTTGACTAGGTGACTAGGTGACTAGGGAGATGGATAAGGGGAGGGCAGTGAATGCGACCTAGTTGGACTTCAGTAAGGCCTTTGATGCTGTGCTGCACAGGAGGGTGATTAAGCAACTTAGCAACCTGGGGGTGGGACAGAAGGTGGTAAACTGAGTGCCAAACTGGTTGAAAGATAGGAGGCAGAAGGTAATGGTAAACAGCAGTAAATCAGAGGATGGGAGAGTGACCAGTGGACTACCACAGGGATCGGTAATGGGTCTTGTCTACTTTGATGTCTTCATAAGTGACATCACTGCAGAACTGGAGAGGAAGGTGTGTTTCTTTGCAGATGACACAAAAATCTGCAACAGGGTGGCCCCCCAGAAGGGGGTGATAAAAATGGAAAGGTATCTAGGGAAAACAGAGGAGTGGTCTGGACTGTGGCAGCTGGTTTTCAATGCCAGAAAGTGCAAAATCATGTGTCTGGGATGACCTGGAGGCCATGTATAAGATGACGGGGTACTTACTGTAAGTCACCAAGCAAGAGTGGGATCTTGTGGTAATCATATCTAATGATCCCAAGGTGGCAGAGCAGTGTGACAAGGCAGTAGGCAAGGCTAGCCAGATTCTGGGGTGCATTGGAAGGTGGATTTCTTTGAGAAGGGAAGTGGTGTTGCCACTGTATCGCTCACTAGTGAGACCCCACCGGGACTACTGTGCCCAGTTCTGGAGGCCACACATCCACAAGGACATTGATAAGCTGGAAGCAGTCCAGAGGAAGGCTACCAAAAGGGTGTGGGGGTCCACAAGAAACCATACGAGGAGAGACTGCAGGAGCTCAACATGTTCTCCCTGAAAGAGAGGAGAGTGAAAGGGGATATGACTGACACTTATAAGTACCTGACGAGGGTGAACAAGGTGCAGGAGGGGAGTATCAGAGGAGGAAGAGTGCCAGAACATGAGGACATGCTATAAAACTGGAGTAGGGGGATAAGAGGGATGTGAGGAAGTACTTCTTTAGGATGGTGGACACCTGGAACAGCCTGCCAGAAAAGGTGATGCGGGCAAAGACAGTGGGGGGTTTCACGCATGTGTGGGATAGGCACATGGGCATGGTAGGCAGAGGAAAAGAAGGAGGGGTGAATACCTGTGACCAGGTAGAGTCCAAGTTGTAGTAAAAAGCAAGGGAAAATAGGGCAGAGTGGATGGACCTACCAGTCCTTTTTTGCTTAAATATTCTATGTTTCTATGAGTATGCTCAAACAGTTTTTACCCTCCTGGTTCTCATCCAGGGAGAATGTCCTTAATCCAGATTTCTATTCACACTCTGAAATAATCCAAATATCCAGCACGACAGAGGATTTTTCAGATTTACTCTTCTGGCTGTCACCCAGTGAACAGAAGAAAGAAAATCACCTGGACCCAACTTCTTCCACTAAGTATCGTCACAGATTTTAACCAGTTTTCCATTCAGCACAGTTACCAACTGTGAACAGAGTCAGAATAGCAGTACACTTTACTTGCTGCTACAGGCAGAGAGTGGCCTGTTTCCTAGAGTCTCCATACCCCAGTTGGTAGGCTTCTCTCACCAGCCTCACCAACACTCTATTCTTTGGCTCCACACTAGTCTCAGGGTCCCTAGTAACTCAGAAACACAAAAGTATGCAAAAGGAATCTCAAGCCACTCTCACCAGCTCTCACACTCCCTCACGAACCTTGGCATGAACTGAGAAGCTGCTCTTCCACACAACATGACCTCCAACCCGGATCTTAAACTCCTGACCGCAGGTTCTGTCTCCAACAGTGGCTGTCCAGAAGCCACTGATTCCTCCAGCCTCCAGCCCCCCCCCCAGGTAACATGTAGGGTTTGCAACTTCAATGTTCGTATGGCATCTTAGCACCTTTAACCAAGTGCAAAATTGCTGTTGAATGGTATTTCAACCATACTGTAGATGCCGATCCACAGGTTAGCAAGTAACCAGACAAACTCCATGCGGATTTACAAAGTCCAGTACTTTAAAGCCACAAGCACCACAAAAAGTTGTTTGTGTGAGAGATATTAAATTTAGGCCACTGTTGGCTGCAAAATTACATGACTTTCTGCTTCACACTATACCAGACAGGGACCTCAATTAAAAATAAAACAAACTCTTAGTCCATCTCACTTGCAAACCATACTATGCTAAAATCAACCCTACTATCTTAGCTAAACTAAATTATGAACTACCGATCGTAAATACACAAATCTGATTGGCTGAAAGCTCTTTGAAGCCGTGATGATATCGAGCTACATCATCACGGGTTCAAAAAAGCTCCGGTGCCACCAGCCTCCTTACTGATCCATATTAACAAACTCCTCCGACCTAAACCCTCGCCACATTGCCCGCCCGTAGATTTTTTCAAATGAGTGAGCAATGCTGAACTTCCGGTTTACGCAGGAGCAGGTAAGTAATTGCACGAAAACCTCACAAAATGTCCAGCTATTTTAAAACTAAGCCTTATGTGAACCCGAGTTCAATTCTTCACAAGTGCCCATGTTTCTCACCCGCTGAAGCATGCGCTCATTTCAAAATGGCAGAGGCAGCACTTGCTACGCTTAGTTTAACTCGCTCTCAGTCCCGTTGCTTCCAAATCCTCCGTTACCGATCAACAGCTTAATTTTTTCTCTTACTAAACCTCACCTTTTCTCAGTCCATCGCTCAGTACCACATTTATGGGGAGACTGGGACCACGGATGGCACACAGAGACTGCACATACCGTGGCAGAGTAGCAGCTTCACAAAACAGAGCTGTCACCATGTAGCAGCAGCACCATCTGCTGGTGAAAGCAGAAACTGCACACTTTTTAATTAAAAGGTGTACTTCCACTTCACAAAAACAATAAAAAAAAAAGTATTTTAACACAGTTTTTTTTTAAATAAATGAAATGAAACTCTAACCTAGTTCATAATAGCAATGAGGCACTCCAGGGTGTGGTATATCATGGGATATCATCACTTCTCGGACGGTTGGATGCACTCAGCCTGCGGCCGCATGCCCAACCACCTGAGGTGTGACGATATCCCATGATATACCACACCCTGTCGTGCCTTATTGCTTAATTAAAAAATGCAACAAAAATTGCACAAAATACCCTCACACAGGGTATTTTAAGATCAATGATAATCATTTTACATGTGATAAAAAAAGCCTGAATTCAAGTCCCTGTGTCATGAGTAGTGTTTCCTGAAAAGGTCATGCTATTTGGTTTTGTGGTTTTCTTTAAATTATCATTTGTTAACTTGTTCTGCACTTGCTAGAAACAGACTGTCTCTGTCCATCTGACTGAGCCTTGGAGAGTGATGACATCATATTGGAGAAAACTACTGCTTCAGTAGTACAAGTCCTTGCTTGACTGAAGAGCTAAAAAGCTGCTAAATTCCTAATTAGTGCAGTCTGTAGAGTTAATTGTTTTCTGTCCAGGGTTTTTACTAACTCAGTCTCTGGTTTGTCAGATGAATTAGCTGAAAATCTATCATTCTGTTCTTATAAAAAAACTGATCATTTGGGTTTCAGTGCTAAATTGAAGTGGTATGCATTTGAGAAATCAGCTTGTCTGTATTACAGCTGTGAGTTCTGTTCCATCAAAACTCTATTTTTTTTCTAGCTATATGGGACTGTAGTATAGCTTAGATGTTAGCATAATGAGCTTGATACATCCAGCAAATTAGGGTTTGATTCTCACAACCTCCATTTGCATACTGTGTGACTCTGACAAAGTCACTGAACCTTTCCAGTGCTCCCAAATCACCCCAGAAAATAGGCAATTGTGCCTAGTGGGCCTTACCTGGTTACCAAAGACTGAAATAAAAAAAATGAACACTGGGTTGTTTATTTAATAGATATAAAATACATCTAACATTTGTTAATTCATACAAGTAGTTTGTCTTTGATATAGCCTCAATAAGTAGGTTCATGTAAGAACAATTGTTTTCCTCTCAGATTGGAAAAACAGGTGCCTGCCACACTCTGCTATATCAGGCACATGTACTATATGAACTCACAAATTTCAGTTTTTTGATGGTTTCTGTGTGAAAATACAATATGTACAGTATATGTGTAACTAGAAACACTATATAGCATCATGATGCCCCCATCCCCTGCCTACAGTTGATGCAGCTGCACTCTGATGCCCCTTGTCACCTGCCCCACAATCCCCCTGTCTTCTGTCCCACATTCAAAGCTGCTGCACCCTGTTGCCCCATCTCCTGCCTGAACAATTAGGGCCACTGTACCCTGCTGCCCCTGCCTGAACAGTTGTGGTTGCTGCACCCTGCTGTACTCCCCCCCAGTCAGAGCTGCTGCACCATGTTGCCCCTTGTTTCTGTCACCACAGTCAGGGCTGCTGTGCTGTGCTATGCCCTAGAGTCCCATGTCCCCTGCCTCCACATTTGGGGTTGCTGCACCATGCTGCCCATGCCACCAGTTGTGGGGCTTTTATGGCACCTTGCTACTTAATTTCATTTTCCCAAATGGGCAGAAATGCTGCACCATGACATCCCATCCCACAGTCAGGGCTACAGTACCCTGATGCAAACCCATGCCCTGCTCCAGAATCAAGGTTTCTGCACCATGCTGTAATCTGTACCCTGCCATCATAGCCAGAGCTGCTACACCCTGATCCTGTATACACAGTCAGGGCTGCTATGCCTTGCTGCACCCTACAGCCCCATGCCTCCACTGCCCCATGACTCCACAGTTAGCGTTGCTGCACCATGTTGCCCCCTGCCATGAAAGTCAGATTTTTTGCTGCACTGCCCAAAAGAAAAAAAAGAAAAATATTTTTATCTTGTGTTATGGGAGTGAAGGACAGAAGGCAGTAAGGTGCAGAAGTCCCGACTGTTCAGCCAGGAGACAAGGGAAGCATTAGGATACAGCAGCCCAAACTGTGGGACAGGGTGCAGCAGCCACACCTTGGTGGAACTGACACAACTTTGGGGGCAGAGGACAGGGTACAGCAAATGCCATAACTCTTGTGGTAAGTGGCAGCATGGTACAGCAGCTCCAACTGTGGAGACGAGGGGCTCTAGGCACAGCAAGCCACAGCAGCCCTGCCTAAGTAGGCAGGAGCAGAGTGCAGCAGCCCTGGCTGTGGTGGCATGGACTGTGGATAGGATGGTGTAGAAGGCTTGACTGTGGGGCAGGACACAGGGGGGCATCAGGATATAGCATCTCTGACTGTGTGAAGGGGTGCACATTGTGCAGAAGCCCTGACTGTTCAGGCAGATGATGGGGGCAAAAGGGTCCAGCAACCCCAGCTGTGTGGGAGAAGACAGTGTGCAGCAGGGTGCAGCAGCCTCAAATATGGCACAAGAAACAGGGGGCTTGTGGGGCAGGGGATGGGGCAGCAGAGTGCATCTGCCTCAACTGTGGCACAGGAGACAGTGGGCATCCAGATGCTGTATACTGTTTCTAGTTATTTTCACACAGAAACCATCAATGAACTGAAATGTGTGAGTTTATATAGTGCATGTGCCTGAAACAGCAGTGTGGCATACACCTGTTTGTCAATCTGAGAGAAAAGAATTGTTCTTACATAGACCTATTTATTAAGGCTGCATCAAAGACAAACTATGTGTATGCATTAACAAATTTTAGATTTCTTTAATATCCACTAAGACAACCCAGTGTTATATAGCTAGGAAACAAAACACAAGAGTTTTGATGGGACAGAACTCACAGCTGTGATACAGACAAGTTAATTTCTCAAATGTATACCACTTCATTTCAGCACTGAAACTCAAATGATCAGCTTTTTAGAAGAAGAAAATGACAGATGTTCAACTAATTAATCTGAACACCTACCAGAGACTGAGTTAGTAAAAGCCCTGGACAGCAAACAATTAACTCTACAGACTGCTCTAATCAGGAAATGTACAGCTCTTCAGTCAAACAGGGACTTGCACTGCTGAAGCAGTAGCGTACTCCAATTTGATGTCATCACTCTCCAAGGCTCAGTTAGAGTGACAGAAACAGCCTGACTGTTTCCAGTTAGTGCAGAACAAGTTAACAAATGCTGATTTAAAGAAAACCACAAAACCAAACAGCATGATATTTTCAGGAAACACTACTCATGACACAAGGACTTGAATTCAGGCTTTTCTTAACAATGTGTAAAATGATTGCCATTGATCTTTAAATATAATTATTTAGAGCCCTAGCATAGAGTTCATAATGGCCTGTCGAGCTCAGTGCCACAGTCATCTTGATCTTGAAAGGCATTTCACTGGCACTAGCCAACTCCTGTTTGTTGGGTTGGGTGTTTATTTCATTTTCAAGCTTTGCTCGTAACGTTGGTGTTTCTTGAGATTTTGACTCCACATTTTTAATGTGTAATTTTTACTCCATCTCATGAAGCCAGCAACTGTCATTTTTCAAATCCTGTTCAAAATGAATTTGTGACCATGATTTAAAAAAATAACAGCTGTCAGGTTCATGAGATGGGTCACAAAAAGGCTTTGTTTTGTTTAAAAGATGGGGTCAAAAATATTAACAAAGTTATGAATAAAATTTGAAAAAAAAAAACATGAAAAAAATCCAAGTCCCAAAAAAACGCCTTTAGTTCAGCCATGTCTGAGATGTAGTAATGTAAACATCACAAGCCACTTAGAGAATTACAACAGCTGACTCCTACAGTACACAGGTAAATGGCTGACTGGGGGTTCAGAGGAGGCAGGGTTCAAGGGATGGTCGGGAATAGTGGGAATGGGTTGGGGAGAGATGCAGTGATGGACCCTTTTCTTTTTTACAGGAACCTTGAGGTGGGGAAGATGATGATGGACTGCTGTTTTATTTTTACAGAAATAAACAGTTTATTAATAAAATAACTACTTGGGATGATTTTCTTTTTTTACAGGTACTGTACCTATATGCAGGGAGAGGATGGGGAAGTGGGTTACATAAGTGCTAAGGGGGGTGTTACATAAAAAATAAATGGACACACTGGGCATGGTTAATCAATAATAACAATGGCCTCCAGGTCTGAGAACCCCAGTGGCTGGATATATAAATAAATGGCCACTGGACTTGGGCACTCCAATGGTCAAAAAAAGAAGGGAGAACACAATAGCTTGAGAGGGGCACTTAAAAGGGCACTGTCAACTCTTTTTGCATCATGTTATTTCTTCATTCTCTAAAATTAATTGTTGTCCATAGTTGTTTTATTTGATTCTTTCTTAGTAGCATGCAAATGTTTGCTAATGGAGTAATTATACCCAACCTTGTTTTGTTTCAAATCCTTGATTTGCTCTTAGTGCATACTTCCTGAACAGCGGGAACACCACCAAACAGTGTGGTCACTCATGATGAAATAGTCTCCATTTCCATTACATGAAGTGTGTCTAGTTCAAGTTGGGGGTGTTCCCAAGTCCAGGAAATAAGTGAACCATGTATTAAAGGCACCTCTTTGGGTCAAAGGATCCCAGCCTGCACCTCACTGGGTCAAACTCTAGCAAAGTTAAAAGTTTCAAGTTTTAGCTATTAGCCATTTTTAAGCAACAGGTGAGAAAAAAGGTCTTAATTTGGCAATTTTTATGTATTTTCAGTCTTCAAGAACTCTTCCACCACTGAACCAATCATTACTATAGTTTCAGAATCTGGAGATCCTGGGACCAACAAGGGTCATGTCAAATTGCAAGCTTTTCCATCCAAAAATGCCCCCATTGCCAAAGCACCAACAGAAGAACAACATGATTTCCGCCTAGGACACAGTACCACTACTGGTCTCCTGGAGTTCTCTCAATACCTGCACTCTACTCTTGACTCCGGCAACCTTGCCAGCGCAGTGTTTATAGACCTCTCCAAGGCTTTTGACACTGTTTGTCACTCCCTCCTGCTCGACTTCCTCCACCAACTCGGCTTTTCCACTGGTCCCCTTGCCTGGTTCTCTGGCTATCTGTCTGCTAGATCCCAGTGTGTAAAGATAAATGGCTCCCTGTCCAATACCAGGGCTGTTCTTTTCGGGTTACCACAGGGCTCCATTCTTGGCTGTGTACTTTTCAGCCTCTACCTCAACACTCTCCCCAGCTCCTGCATAGGAAAAATGCTCCTCTATGCTGACAATGCACTTCTCTTTGCCACCCACCCTGATCCCTCTTCTCTCCCAGTATCGCTCCAGCACACCTACAACCAATCTGAAAAATGGTTCCGTGACCACTGACTTGTCATTAACCTAAAGAAGACTAAGTTAATGCTCTTCTCCCATTACCAAAACAAGGCCAAGAATGTCCCCCTCTTCATTCTCCTAAGCACTCTGCACCCGCTGGAGCATGTGACCTCTTACAAATATCTAGGCATCACTTTCAACTCAGATCTCACCTTCAACGCCCACATCAATGCCCTATCCTCTGCCATAAATTCTCGGATAGGCCTACTATACAGTCATAGAGATTGCCTCCCCCAAGCTGCCCTCTGGCTGGCCATCACCTCTTCCGTCCTGTCACTAGTGGACTATGGCTTGCCCATTTATGCTGTGGCGGACAATACCGCCTTGACTAAAATCCAGCTCTCAATCAAAAAGGCCTGAAGGCTTCTGACTGGAGCCCCTAGCCGCACTCAAACTTGCCTGCTCTACTCCACCACCAACCTGCTCACCTTTGAGGAGTGTCTGTGCTACCAGACCTGCCTACTCACCAAAAATTCTCTTCTAGGGCTCTCCCCCTGGGGTTTCTGCTTCCCTACGACATGCGTCCTCATCTGTTGCCACCCGTAGCTCCGTCAAGTCCACCTTTCTGGTGCCCAGAACCAAGACCTCACTAGCCCAGAGGTCCTTCCATTACTGAGCCCCTGCTTGGTTCAACTCCCTCCCACCCTGCATCACAGACATTGCCAAAACTGGTCCCTTCAAAATCGCCATCCGGAACCACCTCTTCAATGCTCATTGCTGCAGATGCACCTAATTAATCCCACTGTGGGATCCTCCTGTCAGGCCTCCTTGACTAGACAACATCCTCTGGACTGCCTATCCTCTCCTCCTCGCTCCCACCCCACTCCCCATCCCTACCTCCACCATCTCCGGGTATTATCTAGGTATGTCCAGGGCTGTACCCCCAATGTAACCCTTGGATACCTTGTATATGACTGTAACCTATTATGAGTAACATTATTATGTAACCTATGTGTGCTGTATGTTTAATGTTCTGCATCTGTACTGTTCTCACTGTTGTAACCACACTATGTAACTCTGTCTACCCCCCCAAGATGAGGTCCCTTTGTAAATTAGTCCATGACTCAAAGGTTGAAAATCCAACTTTTCTAATAAATAAATAAAATAAGGGTTTAACACAGAAATGCATTTGTAACCCTAACAGTAGGGGCACTACCATGTCCCTATATGCTACAGTATATGCTGAGTCAGCCACAATGACACATAGTAACTTGCAGCAATGACATGTCACCAAATCCTGCATGACAAAAGGGCTTAATTGCCATTGACTTACAATGGCCCCTGCAGTAAACTGCAGCATTCTGTGATATTCTGCAGCATTCCTGCATTGCATGCTGGCTATCACGTCTGTATTTACCCATTGCAAAAATTACCTCAATGAACATGTTGTGATAACAAAGTCACAAAAATCAGGAAATGTTGTATTAGGGCTTTCAACCCTAACAGCCTTTCCTGTCCCTTACCCTTATGATCCAAGGTCAAGCTACAGGTCTGAGGCTGTATCACATGGGTATAGCATAGGTGTTTTATTCAATGTATGACCATACACTTGCATCTTGATTGTAGGATCAAAGGAAACATAACATAGAAACATAGAATTTGATGGCAGATAAGGACCGATTGGCCCACCTAGTCTGCCCATTTCCCTACATAAATGGATAAGCTGCAGATCCTAGTTAACCAACAGCCTACTTCCTCCTACCCCCACTAGAATTGCCTTATGTCTGTCCCCTGCATTCTTGAATTCCCCCACTGTTTTTGACTCCATGACCTCCTCAGGAAGGCCGTTCCATGCATCTACAACCCTCTCTGTGAAGAAATACTTCCTCACATTACCGCTGAGCCATTCCCCCCTTTATCTTCAAATTGTGCCCCCCTGTTCTTGCACATCTCTTTTTCTGAAAGATGCTACCCTCTTGGACTTTGTTGATTCTCTTGAGGTATTTAGAAGTTTCTATCATGTTCCCCCTCTCCCTCCTTTCCTCGAGAAGCAGACCCCTGGTACATAGTCCCAAACCTGTTGGCTATAAGCAAAGCAGCATATCTGTGCGCCACAACCCTGGACTTGCAGATCACTTTGCCCAGGGCCCTGCAGGCCCTACACAAATTAGCAAACCCAGATCACAACCCTGGATGTACAGATTGGTTCATTCAAGCCCAATATGAAGCAGCTGACCTATAAGGGCATGGCCCAAGTCTTTTAGCTTGCTTCACACAGGGCTCTGTAGCTCCTATGTGAAACAGAGGATGTGCTGAGCACAGGCCTGGACCAGGTTATTGCTTCCTGCTGCTCCCAGTGGACCTATATGCAGCAACAGACCTGTGGGAAATTGTTCTGGATGTCTAGCTTGAAGCAGCAGACCTTCTGGGCATGGCCCTAGACCTGTGGGGCATGGCTCCAGACCTTTAGTTTACACCCAACATGGTACATGGATCTAGACACATTGGGCATGGTCCCAGACTTATAGATTGAAGTATCAGCTGCATGTGGCAAGGCCATGGACCTGCAGCTTGGCCTCGGCTCATGAACGTAGAGGACAGGTATGTTTTAGGGTTGAAAACACTAATGCCACATTTCTTGACTTTTGTGGCTTTGTCATCCTACTGTACACATTTTTTTTTGAATGAATTTCCTACGTTTTAGAAAGTATTGTGCCAGTCATATAGCTTGCATTGTGCAGGGTCTGTATTTCGCACAGGGTCTGCAATTTAGTAGGTGAGTGGTATCTTGCTTCACTCAGACCCTGTGGGCCCTGCATGAAGCAGAAGATGGGTCATACTTAGCTTTGCAACAGGCCCTGTGGGCCCCATACAAATGCAGAAAGTAACCTCAAGGGAAGGAATTTTTTAAAACTGCTAGTAGTGGCAATCTTTAATAACTTGAGTAATTAATTACAACAATTAGCAAGAAAAGTTGTTTTGAAAACATGTAAGGAGAAATAAAATATACTGATGATAAATCTAATTGTGTCAGAAGTATTTTATTACTAAAGCAGTGTTTGAGGAAATTGTTTTCAGATTAACAAATACTACTGCTTTAACCATCAAATAAGTAAAACAACAGATAAAAGAAAATGTGATCTATACTCTAATACAGGAGCTTTCCAGAGAGTACTGGAGAGAAAGAACCAATCAATTTATGCAGCAAAATTCCTGTTTCATCAGATACCATTTCAGATGGTATTTAAAGGAAGCCAAGGACTGAGAGACTCAAACTTCCACCAGAAGGAAGTGCCATAGGGTGAGGATAGCTATCACAAAAGTCCTAATTTAAACTCTAAAAACAATTTAAAATGTAAGCACTTCAGTATTTTAAAAATGTAGCTAGCCAAATTCAATGCAATTTAAGCAATTTGGCACACCACGGTATGTGTCATGTTGGGATAATGTTTTGCCTCAGGTGTGTTCCAAAGCATGAGGCCACAGGCTGAGTGTCTTCAATCACCAAAGAAGTTACATTATCCCAGTGCCACATATCCTGAAGTGCCTTACTGTGACAACAAAGATCTGCAACAGGATTAGTACACAAGGTGGGGTGGAAAGGATGAGAAGGGACTTGGCAAGGTTGGAGGAATGGTCAAACGTATGGCAGCTTAGATTCAACACAAAAAAGTGCAAAGTAATGCACCTGGGAAACAAAAACCCAGGGGAAGAGTACACAATAGGGGGTGAGATACTGACAACAACAAAAAATGGAAAGGGAGCAGGGGGTAGTTATATCAGATGACCTAAAGGTGGGCTAGCAATATGAGAAGGCAGTAAGGAGGGCTGGGGGGATACTGGGATGCATAGGGAGAGGCATCACCAGTAGAAAACAAAAAGTTGTTATCCCTCTGTATAGACAGTTGGTGAGACCCCATCTGGAGTACTGCATGCAGTTCTGGAAACCCCATCTCCACAAAGACATAGACAGGATGGAGGCTGTCCAGAGGAGGGCAACCAAAATGGTGCAGAGTCTGCACCAGAAGACATGCAAAGAGAGAGAGAGAGAGTAAAGGAGCTTAATATGTATACCCTAAAGGAAAGGAGGGAGAGGGGGGACATGAAAGAAACTTTCAAGTACCTCAAGGCAGTCAACAAAGTCCAAGAGGGTAGCATCTTTCAGAAAAAGAGATGTGCAAGAACAAGGGGGCACAATTTGAAGATGGGGGCGATGGCTCAGAGGTAATGTGAGGAAGTATTTTTTCACGGAGAGGGTTGTGGATGCATGGAACAGCCTTCCTAAGGAGGTTGTGGAGTCAAAAACAATGGGGGAATTCAAAAATGCACAGGACAGACATAAGGCAATTCTAGTGAGGGGTAGTAGGAAGTAGGCTGTTGATTAACTAGGATCTGCAGGTTATCCATTAGGTAGGGAAATGGGCAGACTAGGTGGGCCAAGCGGTCCTTATCTGCTATAAAATTCTATGTTTCTATGGCTCCATTTATGCATTTACAGTTGCAAGAAGGCTGTTTTGTGAGCACCACGGTGCGGCACCACACTTTTACAGTAAATGGAGCCGCCCAAGCATCCACCATACTTCCAGGTAGCGGACTTTTGAGAATTAAAATAAACAGCTTTGCGGCATGAGGAAAAAGCCACTTTTTTCAGTAAACCTAAACTAGAAGGTAAGGTTTGCAGAGGTGGGAACCCCTGCAAAGCAGAGCTTTAGTTTAATTTCTACAGTAAAATGACATCTTAAATAATAAGGCCACACAATTATCTAAATTGGAAGATTATAAAAAAGATCTTGGCAGGATGAAACTGAGTGCAAATAGCAAGTATTACATGTGAGACTCTTTAAATCTGAATTTTACACAAGAATGCAATAAAGTTCTAGATATTACTGTCTTATCATACAGAAGGATTTGAATGAGCACATCTCTGTAAATAAAACAAGTCTCTGATATACACACATGCAAAATACAAATACTCACAAAAATGTTAAATAAGCAGAATAATTGAATTGAATTAATGTCAAATTAATCATGTTCATCGTTACATAATGTTCATGTGAGAGAAGTCCAGAGTGCTTTGACTCCATTTTTTAGATCTTTCATGATTATAAAAATTCAAAACTTTCTCCATCTGTGAAAATGTAAAAACATTCAAACCTGGTATGTCTGGAATTAAACATAGTCTTTACTGTTCTGATGGCAAGTCAGAGAAGAACAAACTGCTTATAGTATCTCATTTGTGAAATCAAAGCCCAGCCTTTAATCACTATCAGCAAATATTCTGTTGAATAAATTATATATGGAATACATATAGATCATACCTCTGTATGCAAAGTCATCAGGGGAAAAAGTAACAGGTGGAACCACCATTAATATAATGCTTACACAGGACTCAAAGTGCCAGCCAAATTTCAAAGCATTCAACCACGTTCATTATTTCTCAAAAGTTTCAGGACTCAGTCTCCAGTCTTACTTGTCCTCTATCTCAGACAGGTGCCTCCAAAAAGCTTCTCAGACCTTGCTCTCTTTAATTCTGTTTAAACCCAAATCTTGGGCTCCATTGATCTGGCCTCAGTGTCTGACTAATTTACCTGGAGTGTACTCAACCTCTGCTGCTTTCTTTTTGTGGACTGAATTCTAATCTGCTGGGCTAGGGTACTTGCTGCTGCTAGCTGTTGGCTGCCATGCAACAAACAAAGGGTAGGGTTGGGGCTCCATTAATCCATGGAGGCTTGATTGCTCAGTGTCCATCAGGAGTGTCAGGCGGTATGCCCATGCTGCCATATAGCCTTACAGTAACTTTTCTTTCTTCCATTCTAGCCTTTCTGCTACTCAGATCTGCCCTCCAGGTACTGGTGTGTCCACCTGCTGCTGCCGTTGCTCTGTCCTCTTGTCCACCAGTACACTCACCTTCTCTGAAGGATTCATGGCACTGCACTCTCACCTCCATCTGACTAGTCCAATAACAATGTCTGTTACATACAGTATGATGCTGTGCATGTGGGGAATATGTGTAATTGTGTTCTTTATTTTCATATATTTGTGACTTTCGTTTGGAAGTCAACTTTTCAAACCCAAACAATCCAGAGTAGAACTGTATGTATTTGTTTCTGGGACCCTATTGAAAAGTATGTGATGCAGTGTAAAAAGCATGTTCATTGTTATTGGTCTAGGGTTGTCGGGGCTTGGCCAGGTCCATCTTTTCTTTCAATTCTCAAACAATAATGAAGCATAGGCATAGCTGGGGGGGTTACTGGGTGCATGGATCCCCCCTGGCTTGCTTTAATGTTTAAAAACTGCATAATTTGTCAGCACTGACTCACTGTGGCAGCCACGGTGTTGGGGAAATCAAAGGGGCTAGTGAGACGGAACAGGTGGGCGTCGGCTCATGAATATGCAGAGCAAGTCCCACCTGCCACTGGGGATACCCTGACAGTTCAGAGCTTGGGAAAATTGCTGGACTGGTCACACGATCTGGAGGAACAGACTCACGTGGGTGGTCGGAGGAGCAGAACACGCCGAGCTGCGGAGACAGTCACTTTCCCACCTGAGTTGGTGTGTCTCTGAGCACTCTTGCTGATACTGCAGCATCTAACAGGTGGTGGCATATTAAATAAAAAGAAATTTGAACCCAGTCCCTTGGCTCAGTCTCAGTGGGTTGTCGGACTGGAGAAGCTCGGAGAGAGTGAGGGGATATTGAATCAAGCTCCTGAAGTCCAGTCTAGCCCAGGGTGCAGCAGCATTACCATGGCTACTGCAGCAACAAGTGGCAAAATCTGAATCCTTATTGTGTCTTGCCCTGTAAACATAGAAACATAGAATTTGATGCAGATAAGGACCACTTGGCCCACCTAGTCTGCCTATTTCCCTACCTAATGGCCATACTGTTTGAATTCCTGTTGAATTTTCCACCTGACTCTCTCTAGTGACTTTACTTAATGTAAGTGGCTGCTGTTATCTTCCTGGCAGAAAAAAAAAAAACATGGTAGATTTAAGCCACATCGAGTGTGAGAATGGAGATGGGAGATCAAGAAAAAAAAACATCACGGTGTCCTTAGGGCTGCTGCTCAGCTAGAAGACTAAAAGGAAAATTCAACAGGATTTCAAACAGTATGGCAATTCTAGAGAATATCAGGAGTTCTATAATGTAGAAATGCCTGGCAGGTCAGAGGAAAAAGAATATTTGGGTCAAAGAAATGTGAATCAACATTGTCAGAGGGCTGCAGATAAATAGAAAAAGGAGGGAAGTAAAGTAATATTTCCAAAGAATAGAAATGGCAATTTTAGAGGAGGGGCACATAGAAGGTGAAGGCAAATTTTCTGATTGACCCATATTTCTGTGCTGATGATCCAATCAGAAAAGTAGGAGATTATGGAAGTAGCAAAAGTAGCAATAAAGTGGAAAGGAAAAAATGCTTCCTCAGTTACTTACAGAACTACAGTGACAGCTGTCCTTAAAGTTTGTCAAAACATTGTGTTGGGTTGCCATCCATGGCACTCCAGACATTATATCATGCATTTTAGCCCACCTGATAGGCTAGTGATTCACATGACCTAAGATCAAATTTCTTGGTATATCCAGGTCCCAGAAGCCCCTGTTCTCCAGTTCAAATCATGCATCTGATAAGGCTATACGCACTCCAGGAGTCCCTGTTGTTCTACATTAAGGTAGGCCTGCATATTGATTCTGTAGCTTGTTTTTTCTGCTGTATTTAGTAAAAGAGACATTTGTTTTTTGTGCCTGCCTAAAGAAATGTTCAATCCTGCTTTCAGCAGTGGGATATTAGTGAGATGTTTATTCCTTGAAAAGGATACTTAGAATATATTTATATATATATATATAAAAGATTTGTATCCTGCCTTGAGCAGTGAGATGTTTGTTCCTTGTAAAGGATACTTAGAATTTAAGAAACTCTTGTATCCTACTTTCAGCAGTGAGCTGTTTTATTCCTCTGGAGTAATTGTTTAGATTAGAAAATTTTGGATCATGCACAGCAGTGAAGGGTTTATTTGTGAATTTAAATTATAGGATCTTAAGCAGTGTTGCTTGTTTGTGATCCTAACCTTCTTGGGTCAAATTGTGCTGCTGTATCTAGAGAATTTAATTTTTTATTTAATTTAGCTTTTGTTGACTGGGTAAGTGCACTAGACAAATCCTGCCTATTTTCAGGCACGACCCAGGGGAGGGGGATACAGATGAATGCCAACTGACCTTGAACCAGATTAAGCTGTTGGTGGTATTTTTAGTGAATGAGGGAAATTTGGCCAGGACACCGGGGAAATTCCCCTACTCTTTTTCGATAAGTGCCATGGGATCTTTAACATCCACCTGAACTACCACCAGTCCAGGCAGATGGGACCTCGGTTTAACGTCTCATCCGAAAGACGGCACCTCAGAAATGCAGCACCCCTCTCATGCTGCATTACAGTGTCAGTACTGGGATATTAACACAAGTGCCAGATGTGGGAACTGAACCCACAGCCCTCTGATCTCCCGGCCTCAGAGGTGAGTGTGCTACCTACTGAGCCACTGACACTGCTATATATATATTCTATATTGCTATAGAATAGCAATGCTTAAAGAGATGAGAGTGTACCTGGAGCTAGTTTCATGGCGACGACCGTCTCTGGCATTCAGTTGTAAATAGGCAGCTCAGTAATCCTTCTCCGGGGAAGCTACATGCCTCAGCAGTTGTTTTCTGTTGCAACCTAGCAGGAGGCCCATTCTGCGGTTTGTGTTATGCAGTGGGAGTACTATCTTGTGCACTGATCGCCGCATGGCTGACCCTCCCCCCTCTCTCCTTTGCTCTTGCTCTCCTGCTACCGCTCAGAGAGGCGTCGGCCACAGGGACTTCGCCTCGCTCTCATTCCGTCGGCACTCCTGTCCTCTACCTTGCATTGCCAACAGATTTGGATTTCGCGCCTGAAGGCCCCAGTCAGAAGAAAAGCCCGTGTGGGCCTATTCCATCCTGTGACCTACACTCTGGCATCCCCCCACCATCTTAAGTTTGTGGGAGCAGGGGTGGGGGCACAAACGGCGCTACAGCTCGACAGGACAGTGAGCCAAAGAGAGACAGGAAGCCTTACTTGGGGGCACAGACACAATTAAAACAAATGCTGCAGTTTTTCATCAGAAACACATACAGGCTCTACATAAAGATGTTCAAACAGCAGCTAGAATGCACATTACGGGTTTCACGGCTCTCCCCTCCCAAGCGAAGACCTATGACACCGGAGTTGGGGACATTGAAGGATTACAGAATTTGAGCACTCCATTGAAAATCCCTTGTGAGGCACCTCTCCCAGCAGCCAGCCTACTCGGGTGTGGTTTCATAGTATCTCTTCCCACCCCACCCCATTTAAACCACCACCTTTTGGGTCCCTCTCTATAGCAACCCACAGGTGAGCAACTAAGGACAACTCTGGCATTTTATGTCCTGGGATGGGCCCATTGCTATATTCGCTGTGCCGAGTGACCCACATGGCTCCATCTTGCATGCTTCCTTGTGGCTGCCATTTTGTCCAAGGGACATGCATCCCTTGCAGACTCACCTCTCGTAGTGGCAGCCATTTTTATCTCAAGGGGCATCTTCTTTCCAGGGGAGATGGCGACAATGGTTACCTGCCTGGTTATTCATGTCTTTCATATTATTATATTGTGTGTTTCCTCTAAGGTATACAGGTGACAGGCACAGGCCCTGCTGTGTAGAGCATCCACTATGCTGGAGGCCCATTTTAGCTCTTCCCTAATACTCATTTCTTTTCTCTCCCCTCTCAGATGGTGAAAGCAAAGAAATGCACCACTTGCAGTGTGACCTTGATGCCCCACAATATGGGACTACAGTGCCCCGCCTGCCTACATGAGGAGGACAACCTGTCTCTGGAGCAATCTCCAGTGATGGGATCTGACAATCCAGGGCCCAGTGGCTCTAATTGGATGGACCATGGGGCTATTTTCCTCCAGAATCAACAGGCGATGGTGGCCATGATGGAGAGCCAACAGAACTTTATGCCGATGATTATGGAAAGATTGGAATCCCTGACACAGCCCAAGGTACCTTCAATCCCTCACCTGCAGCCTGACACTGAGAACCCAGGAGGGGCCACAGGGGACCAGACAGATATCAAGCTGCTCCCAACCACTCCAGTCCCCCAACACAGGGGATGACATGGAAGACAAAGAACTTCCAGATGATGAGGAGGGTGCAGGGTCTGATGATGGGGAGATGGAGTCACAATTTGTGCCATCCCTCACATCCAAATTGTGTTCCTTTGACCTGATCCCTGGCCTTATGAAAATAATCAAAACCACTATGGGTTAGAGGTAGAGGAGGACAAGCTTAAGTCGATGCTCGACCCCATGATTCAGCAGAGGAAGGTCACCAAGGACACCTTCCCTGTATGTCCAGCAATCGATTACATCTTTAGTAAGGAGTGGGAGACTACAGAGCCAGGTAGGACATTGGACAAGAGAAACCTGGATCACATGTATCCGGTCCAGGAGGACAAGGCCAGCTCCTGGTGCAAAGCACCCACGATTGACCCCCAAGTTGCGGCTCTCAGCAAAAAGACGGTACTACAATGCGGTACCATATCATTGAAGGACCCCACAGACAAAAAAGTGGAGGACTTGTTGAAGAAACTATTTGAAATAGAGGGTACAGTGGCCAAAGCCTCCACTACTGCCATCTATACAGCACATGCTCAAATTCGATGGCTTGAGGAACTACTTGAGCAAGCAAACCCCAAGACCAGAGAGGCAGAACTGCTAGAGTGCACTCTTGACGCCACTAAGTATTTGGCTGACATGGCGGTGGACACTCTGAAGCTAAATGCCAGGTCCACAGCCCTCATGAACCATGCCAGAAGAGCGTTGTGGCTTAAACTATGGGCAGCAGACAATGAGTCCAAGGTTCTGTTGCAGAACCTTCTCTTGAAGGTCAAGCATGGCTTTGGCGAGGGACTGCAGGTATTTGTAAAGCAGAAGGAGGAAGGGAAGGACCTCCTCAGGAATAAGAACAGACCAACCTACCTGGCCTCCGGCAGATGGAGGTTTACAGGGGGAAACAAATTTCAGCAGACACACAGGGATGAACATTATCAGAACAATTCCTTTTGAGGCAGAGGAGCACAAGGAGGATTCCATAATTCCTTCAACCCTGGCTACCAGGCATCCTCCTTCAGGAGCTGTGGCTCCAAGTTTGGAGGAAGAGGAATAGGGATCAGAGGCAAGCAACAGTGATTACACACCACCAGTTATAAGGCTTCCACCCATGCAGGAGCTTTGCCCATCCATGGGCAAGAGATTAATGCTTTTCAAACAAAGGTGGTATGACACAACCTCAGACAGGTGGTTCTAGAGGTAGTGTCCAGGGGTATTCCATAGAGCTGTCCCACTCTCCAGTCACACACAGGTTCATAAGCTCCCCATCATAAAAAAAAAGGTATCCACCCATCAGGTCCAACAAATCTTGCTGGATCTGATGCAGAACAGGGCCATCCAGGTTGTTCCCCCTCACGAGCAAGAACAGGGAGTGTACTCCATTTTCTTCCTTGTACCCAAGAAAACAGGGGAGCTTTGTCCCATCCTGGATCTCAAGCACATCAGTCAGCATGTAGTCACCCAGAGGTTCAAAATGGAGACACTGAAATTGGCCCTCCACAGCATTCAGATAGGCGACTATCTCACCTCCATAGACCTGAAGGACACGTACCTTCACATCACAATTTGGCCAAAACACAGGCAGTACCTCTGATTCCACATCCTCAGTCAACATTTCCAATATCAAGCTCTACCCTTTGGTCTTACCTCAGCACCAAGGGTGTTTACTAAAGTGTCCATAGTGCTGGTGGCCAGACTGCGAGAACAGGGAGTGGATGTTCTCCCCTACTTGGAAGACTGGCTGATCCGGGCTCGCTCCATGAAGCAGTCATAAAGGGGCACCCAGATGGCTCTACGGGCACTCGAGGAGCATGGCTGGTAGTGAACGAGGCCAAAAGCCACCTGGTATTCGCACAGCAGCTAGAACACCTGGGGGTGGAAATCAACACATCCCAGAAGTGGGCAAAGCCATCCCAAAAAAAGGGTGGAAAACTTAATAACCTTGTCCTGCTGGCTGAAAGCCTTACACTCACCAACCATCGGCCAAATAGCTCAGTTACTAGGTTGCATGGCATCATGCATCGACCTGATTCCATGGGCCAGGTGGCACATGAGACCCCTGCAGAATTATGTGCTGACCCAGGGGTCTCCCAATGAGCAGAACCTGCAGGTAAGAGTACCACTACTGCACACGGTGAGGTGCTCCCTAGTCTGATGGAAAGCGAGCCTCAACCTCACACAGGGGACCCACTAGAGGCAACTTACAATGTCTCCATCGAGATGGACGCAAGCCTACTAGAATGGGGAGCTTGTCTGGGCATCCAATCAGCCCAAGGCCAATGGACAGCCTCAGAAGCCTGGTTGTCCATCAATGTGCTAGAGATGAGGGCAGTTTTCTATGCACTCAGATCTTTCTGGTCATCCATTTCCGGTTAGTCCATCTTCATTCACTCCAACAATCAAGTGACGGTGGCTTACATCTCTAAACAAGGGGGCACCAGGAGCAGAGCTATGCAGCGAGAGGCGACGAGGGTGCTGGACTGGGCCCAGACCAACCTCATGCACATCAGCGCAGTCCACCTTGTGGGCAAGCTCAAGGTATGAGCAGATTAGCTCAGCTGACAGCAGGTGCACCCAGGGGAGTGGCACCTCCACTCCAACAGATTTCAACTGATACAGGAGGCATGGGGCCCCATATTAATGGCTCTCATGGCAACAGCAGAGAACGCTCAAGTGATCAAATTCTTCTCGAGGTACAAGGAGCATCACTCACAGGGAATTGATGCCCTGTCCCAGCCTTGGTCCTGGGATCAGGCGTGTGTTTTTCCTCCTATTCTCCTACTGCCAAAAGTCCTATCCATGATTTGGCAATCCTGGAGAACCATTGTCCTGGTGGCACCTTATTGGCCATGGACAGTCTGGTTCTTGGCAGTAATAGCCATGGCTCTGGACAAACGCAGATCACCTTACCAATCGGACATGCTGACACAGGGACCTGTGGTCCACCCTGCACCAGGGACTCTGAAACTGATGGCCTGGCTTCTGAGAGGCAGAGACTGCTGAGAGCTGGCTATCATTAATCCATCATCTCCATGATGTTGCAGTCCAGAAAATCCTCCACCACCTCCACCTATGGTAGTCAGTGGTTGATATTCATGACGTGGTGCAGAGGCAAGGGTAAGGACCCTGAACTAGCAGACATGTCTACCATTCTTCCGTACCTACAGCAGGGAGTGGACAAGGGGCTATCCCACTCATCACTCTGGGTACAACTATTTGCCATCAGGATGGCCATTGGATCCATAGGCAAACATAGCCCAGGGGCTCACCCAGATGCAGTATGCTTCCTCAGAGCAGTAGAAGTACTGTGACCCAGGGTCAGACCGTCAATCACCCCCTGGGATCTGTCTTTAGTCCTGGAATCCCTCAGTACAGCCCCCTTTGAACCATTGCATGAGGTGGATCTGTTCTGGGCGGGTCTCAAGACCTGTTTTCTCGTGGCCATCTGCTCCACCCACATGGTCAGCGAGCTGGGAGTGCTGTCATGCAGAGAGCCTTACACTGTGTTTACCCCACAAGGGGTACACTTATGGATGGTTCCAGCTTTCCAACAGAAGATCACATCAGTATTCCATAGAGAACAGCCCATAGAATTGCCAACTTTTTCTGAGAATTCACAGCCGGGTGACAGGCTTATTCCTCATCGTTTAGACGTGGGGGCCACATTAGCCACATACATCACTAGGACACAAACCTTACACAAGACAGAGATTATTCATTGTGACAATAGTGCAGCGGCAAGGTAGGGCAGCATCCAAAACCACCGTCGCTGGCTGGCTGAAGAGAACCATTCCGGAGGCTTACAAGGCAAAGCAACTCATGCCCCCAGTGGGTATTAAGGCTCATTCTAGTAGAGCAGTGTCCACTTCTTGGGCAGAGAGGGATAATGTGTCTACGGAGGACATTTGCAAAGCAGCAACCTGGACTTCAATCCATACATTTGCCAGACACTATAGATTGGACTATTTATACAAGCTACAGTCTACCTTCACTACTCAGGTTCCCGTGGCAGCCAGTTCTTCCTCTCACTCTTAGATCACTCTGCCTATCCCTGGGGTACAGTACTGCTGCTTATCTACCCATGATGTAATGTCTGGAATGTCATGGATGGCAACCCAACACAATGAGTGTTTACTCACCTGGTAAAGGTGATTGTATTGGTTGACATCCATGGCACTCCACGGCCCTCCCGGCAGAGCGATCAGAGTGACAAGGAATATGCTTATGTCAATAGCAAGAAATGCGGGGGGGGTTTATAGATATCTTTAAAGGCATCCAGGATGTCTGTCATCAGCCATCTAGTTGGTCAAGTATTAGAGTTGTATTAGTAGGCAAATAAAAGGGCCACTCAGTCATGCTCAAAAAGGCATCTCAAGGTATGTAATTGGTTCAAGTTTTTGGTGGTATTACTAACCTTATTTTCAGCTATGGAAGATTCAAACTGGAGAACAGGGGCTTCTGGGACCTGGATATACCAAGAAAGTTGATCCTAGGTCATGTGCATCACTAGCCTATCAGGTGGGCTAAAACCCATGATGTAATGTCTGGAGTGCCTTGGATGTCAACCAACTCAATCACCTTTACCAGGTGAGTTAATGCCCATTACATATAACCACAGCCCAATTTATCAATAATGACATCCTCAAAGTGATTACTACCTTCATATACATATATATGAGGAAGGGAAGGGTCACATTCCAGTGTTATAGCAGCTCCTGCCGGTCAACTGGGGAGCTTCCTCTCCCCAGTAGGAGCATGCCGTGTGTGTCTGAGTTGCACCCTCACACTTGCTGTGTGTGTCGATGGTGTTAGGGACAGAAACATGGTAATAAATCTCTATCTGCCACAGGATGAAGGTCTGCCCATCTCAGATCCAGCAAAATTGGCCACAACACATCTCTCCGCTGGATCTGGAGCTCCTGGAGGTTTACTGGAGGGTTAGAGGAACCCAAAGGTCCCCCACTATGGATGGCAAGCCATGGGGCAGAGGGCAGGGTAAATATCTGGTGAAGGTGATTGAGAGGGTTGGGGGTGGTAGGCTGGATGGGGGTAGGCTGGTGATGGAGTATAAACATATAAATAAAAAATAGGTTGCAGTCGGTCATACAAGTACCCCAAAGTGGGTGCTACAAATGAATAAGAAGAATACATTTTTTGATTAGGTTCTATGTGGGGTTCTGCCAAATTAAACACAATGAAGTGCAGAAGGTGTACTGCCTCTCTTGGGGAGTAATTAAGACTGCTAGCATGTTGCCTGGGCAAACAAATAAACTAAAATGCCTGCTTGACTGTCAGTGTGGTTGTGGACAGTGGATTTGTTATGGACCATGGTTAAAGTGACAGGTACCCCATTACATCATGTGCCCATGTGTTCCTAAGACAAATTAAACCTGGTCTGCTCTCTCTCATTAAGCTGGCAATTAAAGGGGAAATACATACAAAGGGAGAGGTGGAACATAAAAGGCAAGAAGACAGGGGAAAACAGAAATGAAAATGGGGGAAATGAAAATTAAAAAATAAATTAAAAGGAAGAGCTGTAAAAACAGTGAAGGTGGTGTATGGATGGTAACAGAGTGGGAAGAGAGCTGGAGAATAGAAAGATGGAAATATGAAAATGGAAAAAAGAATCCTGGGTTGATCTCACAGACCTGGGACTGGGGAGGGATGAGACTGACCACTTGCATTTTGATGCATTTTGTAAGTCAACAGGTATTGCCTAAAAATGCAATAAACTGCATCGTTTCACTCCTACATTTTTATAATTTTCCGGGGAGCATGCCCCTGGACCCCCTTACAAATATTTGCCACCCCCCCCCACACACACCAAATCCTGGCTATGCCCCTGTGAAGGTACAAATATATTTAGCTTACACAAGCCTGATTCAGTAAGGTACTGTACAGTAGCCTGTATGCTCCCTTACAGAATCAAAAAACAGCACTGCCCTTTTTTATGGCCAGCATGAACTACTTTCTTAACAAATGGAATATCTAACAGAAAAATGTTATGCAATTGTATGCATGAGTGAAATCCAGTGTGCATGTGCTACTATATGCACACACGACTGTGTATGTGTACTGTTTAGACTCTGACAAGGTTCCAAAACTCCTCAGTCTAGATGAACACCCTCAAGCAAAAGCCGGCCAAAGTTCTACATACCCCTCCTGAAAACTGGCAAAATCCAATATTCTTCCTGAACTGTACAAACCAGTAGGCAGAGTGGGTTTAGACTGTGACCCAAAATGAACTGACCTCTGCTTGTGTACAATTAATCAGTGTGTTCTTAGTCCACATCAAATGGCTTGCAATATCAGACAAAACTTACACCTCATTACCATATTGATTGGGACACAAGTCTTTATTCTGAAGCTCAAGGAATACTTGCAAGAAGGCAGTTTGACAAATCCAGTAGGAGTTGCTTTATTATGGCACCTGAGGCTAGATTTTCAAAAGTGAAAAAAATTGTGCAGGTAGGGAAAAAACGTCATGCAAGTGAAGGTTTTCTTCTGCAGCCATAATTTTTTTCCTGCATGCTCTCAATTTTCAAAAAGATTGCCTTTTTGCAACCTTTTCCGCAGTTTATGTCAGTTTGCACATTTTTTTTGTGCAGCTGTAGGAAAAAGTTACGTCAGGTATTACCAGGTGTAACATTTTTGTGCTGCTACAGAAAAAGGAAAATGCTGCTTGTGCACATAAAATGCTGAAAATAACCTTTCCACAGTTGCATGGGAATTTTTTTTCCTTGCACCAGGGAATTGTGCACAGGGACTTAGTCTCTGGGCCATGTCAGGCCTTTTGAAAATTTGGACCCTGGTGTTTTATAAGACTAAGAGCAAACTGACTAATTAATATGCAGGCTGTGTGTGATTCATTCGGGGTCACAGTTTTGACCCACTCTGCCTGTTGTTGCATTTATGGATTTACACAGCAGGGAGCCAGCAGCACTTGGGAAAGTGAAGGCTCAAGCATTGTTGATGGGGTGGGCTAGGTTCATGGCTTGTGCTTGGACGCGGTAGTCACAAATTACAAATAAAAAATGCCTGGGTCTTCAGGCTATGGCCTGGCATTTCCTCACTCCAGCTTTCTTTGAGTTTAGGCAACAATAAGTTTTTATTTTATTTTATGAAAAGAGTTCCCTAGTTTTCATTGTACTAAATAGCATTTTAGTTCCCCTGATAAATGTGTATATCTGTAGTTTATAAAACTCCAGCCATTGACAGAGGTATCAAATCACTTTTAACCAAAGCATTAGCTGTAACATCTGTATTAGACCAATATGCAAAGGCCTCTGACATGCACTCACATTGCAGCATGTTATTCCGTCTCTAAGGAGAGCTGTTCACAAGCACCAGTAGAAATGCTGGTTGACAGAAGTCATTTGCATTCAGAGCTGCCATCTGTTTGAAGCTCTTCAAACACTTGACTATATTATATGTTGATGTGTACAGTTACTGGGTATAGGCACACAAATGACCTGAGATGATTTATTTTCTGAGACCGATAATTTTATTGATTTTTACAATAAATGAGACATTTGACATGAAAGAAAAACATCATATGCTACAAAAACTGTCATGCAATAAGCAATTATAAAGCTCAGCTCACATGTTTTCTTTATGAGGATAAAACATGTCCAATAATTCTACCATTGTTGGGGAAACATATGACATTTTTCCTTTAAACTATATGATAATTATCCACTCTCATAGAAATGTGGTAGCTGTGTTAGTCCAGACAATGATGCAGGAAAAACAAGAACAGCAAATACATTGCAGGTGATACCTTTTTCCTCAAATACCCAATCCATGTTTTATTCCAAAACTTAAATATGCAAACGCTTCTATTAGTCATTCTCTTCTACCAGGCACAAAATCAGAAACCCAATGTCAAAGTTGCATTTTGGTTGTTAATCACTGTCAAAGGCATTTCCTCACTTCTAAAGCATATATTATATAAGCAATAATCCATGGTAAGATGTGCATTTCTAGAGATTTAATTAGTTTTATTTAATTATTAGTGAATTGGAAGGCATGAGGCCAATGGCTGAGTGCCTTTAAATGCACCTGGGAAGTGCTCTAATTCGCAAGAAATAAACATCCCAAAGTGAGTATTTGAGCTTATAAAATAGAAAAAAAGAATGTTTTTTTTTTTTAATGTACAAAGTTTTATTTTTCTGTTGCTTGGCAGATTATGTTAGGTTTGTGACAAACTGTTCATTTACTATTTACTACATTTATTTAATGAATGGTCAGGTGATGCATTTTGACAAATAAGGTTGTTAGAATTCTGAAGAATTCTGAAGTCTATTTTATAAATATCTGTAATACATGGCTAGGTCTTTTCCCCTTATGTAAAAGTATGTTTATTTCCCCATAATGCATACTAACTAAAGAAATAATGCATACTAGTCAACTGTGACATCAGTACACGAATCAATCAATTATGACATCACCAACTGGCTACTTTTAAAAATTTCTTACCTCAACCTCAAAACCAATGCTTAATAAAAAAGTTTTTTTAACAGTTTCCATCCTCCCAAGCACATCTGAATAGCAACAGACCTTCATTAAAAACAACATTCCAAACAGTCTGGGTTTTTTCCACAGCAAGCACATTTTAAAAGCAAGACGTGCTCATGAAAAATGGCTTTTCATACAGTTTGGATTCAATCCTTTTATAAGCAACAAACTTTCATGGAAACAGCTTTCCAAATGGTTTGGGTTCATTCCATCAAAAACACATTTTAACAGCGGCAGACGTAAATGAAAATTGCTTTCCAAACAGTTTGTCCCCCCCCCCCCAAGTGGGAGGGAGGCACGAAGTGCTGAGGAGCATTGTGTCCATCCTGTGCTTTAAATTACTACTATTTGCACTTGCAAAACTTTGAACGTTCGTGCACTTGTTCTTTCTTTCTTTTTCCCTGGTTTTCACTCCCCAATAAACACATTTTAAAAACAACATATGAAAATGGTTTTCCAAAGAGTTTGGTTCACTCCCCAACTAGCACATTTTCAAAGCAGCAAACAGTTATGAGAATAGGCTTTCTAAACAGTCCAGGTTCACTCCATAACAGGTGCATCTTAGAAGCAACAAGTGTTCATGAAAAATGGCCTTTTCCCCCCCGGCAGTAAGGGTTCACCTCTCAGCAAGCTCTCTTTAAAACCAACATTAAAATAAACACTGAACTTACCTTACAATCTTGTGGGGTTTTTAAACCATTTACAAAGAAAGAAAGAAAACCCCCAGACCACAGACGTTGATGGTAGACAAGTTCCATTACCTCATAATTACATGATCTAAAAATGAGATGACTGATGCCGCTCCTTCACAGTCATATGAAACCATTACCAAGCTCATCGAGGATTACAAAGCTGTCTGCGAATTACTCCAGATATTTTTTCACACCTGGAAGAAATTCTTGTTAAATTTAGAACAGCATCTTTCCAGCCCTCCTGAGGGCACCCAGAAAACAGTCACAGGTGTGGGTTAATGCCAAGATCACTGATCCATTTAGGATTATCCTAAACACTCTCCAGTTTGGCCAGATCAGTCTTAACTCTCAGCTCTAAAGAGGAATGACATCCATTTATTATGTTTGCTTGCACGCATGTGCAAGAAACATAGTGCCTTCATCGGAGATTTCGGAGGTGTGTCACCTCCTCCTCCAATTCAGGCAGTGTCCTGGCAGGCGCGGCCCCTGTAAGCCAATGCATTTTGGAGCTGTCTATGACACGCTCCAAAATGCAGTGGCAAACAGTTGAAAGGGGGAGCTATGCTTGAGTGGTAGCGATAAAGAAGCTGCTCCGCGGCGCCTTCCCAACGCAGGCGATGCCCCGCATAGCGTATAGCCGACGGGCTGCCCAATCCCGTCGGCTGCGCTGCATGGTCTCCCCGCCCCTTCCCAGTATTTGGTGCCACGCTGGAGCACCACAAGCGTGACAATGAATGATGTTGCCGATGGGGTGCTCAATCCCCATCGACAAGCGCCCCGAACCAAGGGTCATCGTGCACGCTGAGGAGCCCACCCCAGAGAACAGCGTACCAATAGTTTTTTGCCGGCAGGGGTGCCCAATCCCCATCGGCTGAATGCCCCCAAAGTCGTTGTGCCACACTGGGAGCCCACCCAGCGTGGAAAGCGGTCCATCGACGTCTTTTTTTCCCTGTAAAGCGAAAACTGTCCGAGCGCGTCTCCGAGCCCTCCTCCCACATCCCGCACCCACCCACTGCGCACCTAACCTCCCCACACCCCCTCACCCCATACTTACCTCCTGGACTCAGCGCGACGATCTTGGTGGACCGGGAACACGTCTGCACACTTCAAAGCCGACCGCGAACTGAGGAAATGCGGTAAGCTGTATAATGGGCTAGATAGGAGGAGTTCAACTTTATTGCATATCTCAGGCATTTTTGGGAATTTTTGCACCAAATTTTCAACATGGGGTTTTTGGGACCCCTTCTCATGAATGATGTCACTGTCATGGCGTTATTCAGGCTCGAAGGGTGATTTCGCGCAGTGACTGTGCAGTGACTGTGAAATCACCCTTTGGGACTGAATACCGCCATGACAGTCAACATCATTCATGAAAAAGCCAAACTACGTTGAAACCACAAGTCCAAAATTCAAATATTTCTGTTTGACGAGCGTCGCGTTGTGTAGTTCCTACGCGAGGCTCGTAAGTTCATGAATTTCAATATTTTCACTCCAGATTTTCAACATTGCCATTTCACAACACCATCTTATGAGTAGTATAGCTGTCATTTTCACATCTCAACCAAATGTGTTTCCGCCCTTGTAGCGCAGAATGGCGCAGTCGGTGTGCGAAATCAATGTACGGGACAAATTAAGAAAATCACAGTGACACTGTTCATGAGCAGAGGTCTTGAAATGGCTATGTTGAAAATTTGGTGAAAAAATCCTAAAAATGACTGTTTTACGAGCGTGCATTGCGCAGTTCCTACGCACGCTCATAGGTTTGTGAATTTTCAATATTTCCACTCCAGATTTTCAACATTGCCATTTTTCCACACCTTCTTATGAGTAGTATAGCTGTCATTTTTCACATCTCACCCAAAACGTGTTTCTGCCCATGTAGCGCACAATGGCACAGTCGTGCGAACTCAGTGTATGGGACACATTAAGGAAATCACAGTGTCACTGTTCATGAGCAGAGATCTTAAAATGGCAATGTTGAAAATTTGGTGACAGAATTCCTAAAATGACTGTTTCTGAGTGTGCGTTGCACAGTTCCCACACTGCTTTCGTGGGTTTGCCGAATTTTCAATATTTCCACTCAGATTTCCAACATTGCCATTTTCCACACCTCCTTATGAGGCAGTACAGCTGTCATTTTCACATCCTGCCCAAAAACGTGTTTCCGGCGTAGCGACAATGGCGCAGTCGGTGTGCAAGCTCAATGTATGGGACACATTAACAAAACCACAGTGACACTGTTCATGAGCAGAGGTCTTAAAATGGCTATGTTGAAAAATTGGTGGAAAATGCCTAGAAATGACTTTTTCTGACGTCGTTGCACAGTTCCTATGCATGCTTGTAAGTTTGCAAATTTAATATTTTCACTCTAGATTTTCAACATGTCCATTTTGTTAAACTTCCTTCGAACAGTACAGCTGCAGTTTTCATATGTCACCCAAAATGTGTTATCGCACATGTAGCGCATAATGGTGCTGTTGGTGTGCTAAAGCAATGTTTAGGACACATTAAGAAAATCACACTTACACTGTTCATGAGCAGAGGTCTTAAAATGGCTATGTTGAAAATTTGGTGACAAAGTCCATAAAATGACTGTGTTACGAGTGAGCATTGTGCAGTTTCCACGCATCCTCGTTAGTTCATGACTTTGTAATATTTTCAGTCCCGATTTTCACTAGTGGCATTTTTCAACACTTCCTTATGAACAGTACAGCTGCCGTTTTTCACAACATGGCCGAAGTGTGTTTTCACACTTTCAGTGCAGAGATGCGTGGTCGCTGTCGGAAATCATTGTTCGGCACAGATAAAGAAAATCACAGTGACACTGTTCATGATCGAGGCACCAAAATGGCTGAGTTGACAATCTGCTATAAAATATCCCCAACCTACTTATATAGCGGGTGTCGTTGCACAGTTTCTATGTACGCTGTGACTTCACCATTTTTTAAATATTTTACTACACATTTGCAACATAGCCATTTTACACCTCCCATGACAGAATACAGCCGTCATTTTTTACAGCCTGTTCGGAATATTTTTGCACCTGTGGTGCTAAATCCCATAGTCACTGTGCATAAGCAGCTTCCGGCTACCAACCTGATATTCCCCCTGTTCATGAGGTGGGGTCACAAAACAAACATGTTGAAAATTTGGAGTTAAAATACCAATGAATGCCTGAGGTATTAGGCTTTTCAACTAACTCACCCAACCCTATAGAGAATGACAGGAATCAGGGGTGTGACTTGGGATTCTTGCCTGTGATGCTCATACCATTCCACACCCTGCAGTCACTGAGAGGCATCGAGGTATGCCTTGGACTCTTCAGCCCCAAACTTCACCCCATTCTCCTATATTGCACCCATCTCACCGTATTTCCTAATGAAATGGGGTGCGCATAAGGGCCAAAGACCCCAAGGAACATGTGACACTTGTCAGTCTCTGCAGCGTGGGGTGTGGTGAAATGGCGTGGCCGTTATGCCTGACGACCCAAATGCACACCCCTATGCCTGTCACTCTCTGCAGGGTGGTGGTGGGGTTGGCTTCAGTTCAATACTTCACTGCCATTCCTATTACGCAGCTCTGTAGCTTCTACACTACCACTGCCAATGCCAGTAAGCAAACATTCGGCATTGACAAATGCTTGTTACCAATGAACTGCTGATATACTTGTACTAACTGGGTAATATATCTTATTCATGCTAGCAGCTGTTCTTTTCTGTTTTGTTTATTACTTGTTCTTGTTAAGAAGGGGTGGTTGTCCCCTCTGGTCATATTTCATGCATTAAAATGGTATGCTAGACTGTATGATTGAATGCAACAAGTTCTGCATGTGTACACATTGGTATCATATACCACTTTATATTAATGTGTAAATACCACTATACTGAGCTCCTGTAACACTGCTGTATACAGACCCTATTGCTAGTTAGACAAGCATTTGTCAATGCCGAATGGTGTCTCGTTGGCATTAGCATTGGTAGTGCAGGAGTTAAAGATGCATAATAGGAATGGCAGTGAAGTATTGAACTGACGCCAACCTCACCCCCACCCTGAAGAGACACATTTTCAACATAGGCATTATGGGACTTCCCCTCATGAATAGCGGCACTGTGATTTAGTTAATCTGTCCCGAAAGTTGATTTCCCACAGCAACCACGCCATTCTGCACCACAGGTGCAAAAACACATTTTGGGTAGGATCTGAAAAATGGCAGCTGTACTGTTCATAAGGAGATATGAAAAAATGCCAGTGTTGAAAATCTGGCATGAAAATATTGTAAATTTGTGAAGTTACAAGGGTGCGTGGAAACTGCACAATGCACGCTTGTAACACAGTCATTTATGGACTTTCATCATCAAATTTGCAACATAGGCATTTTAGGACCTCTGCTGATGAACAGTGTCATTGTCATTTTCTCAAACTATCCCAAAAACTGATTTCACACAGTGACCACGCTATTCTGTGCCGGACGTGCGAAAACACATTTGGGCCAGGATATGTAAAATGACAGCTGTACTGTTCATAAGGAGGTATGGAAATGCCACTTTGAAAATCTGGAGGAAAATATTACAAATTTACGGGTTACGAGCGCAAGGTGGAAACTGTAATGCACGCTTGGTAAACAGCCATTTTTGATTTTTTCACCAAATTTGCAACATAGGCTTTTTGAGAGCCCTCCTCATGAACAGTGGCACTGTCGTTTTGTTAATTGGTCCCGAAAGGTGATTCCACACAGTGACCATGAAATCACCTTTCGAGACTGAATAATGCCATGACAGTGACTAAATTCATGAGGAGGGGTCCCAATAGCCCTGTGTTGAAAATTTGGTGCCAAAATTCCCAAAAATGACCGAGATATGCACCAAAGTTGAAAAAACCCTATTTATGCCATTACACAGCTTACCGGCATTTCTTTAGTTCGCGGTTGGCTCTGAAGAGTGCAGACGTGTTCTCGGTCCACCAAAGATCATCGCGCCAGGCTCCAGAGGTAAGTATGAGGTGAGGGGTGTGTGGGGAGGCAGGGTGCACAGAAGGTGGGTGTAGGTTGCAGGAAGGCCACCAGAGTCAACGAGGGACCATTTTCTGCTTTGCAGGTGTAAAACAAAAAAAAAACATTACAGGATGGTTTTTCTTTTACAGGGGTATTTATCTGACACACTGGAGTGGGCTCACAGCATGCCACCTGAGTGTTTTTATTTTTGGGGGGGTTCTGTAGCCGACAGGGATTTGGGCACCCCTATCTGCACACAACAAATGGGGGGGACACTATGCCGATGAGGAGTGGGCTCCCCCATTGGCAAATTAAACTAGGAAGGGGCAGCATGATGCTGAGGGGGATTGGGCACCCCCTCAGCATGGGAGGGGTGGTTACATTATGCCAATGGGGAGTGGGCTCCCCCATCGGCAAATGAAGTAGATTGGGGCACTCTGCGGCTGCATGCCACCATGTTTTTATTGTAAACTGGTCACCAGAAAAGGCACGCCGCTGCATGAGAAGCTTGGCTCTCATTGCAGCGGACCTTTTCTTTGGTCTGGTGGCCAGTTTACTTGTTGCTGGTGTCAGTGCCTGCAGCTGCCTTATTGGGGAATGAGGGATGCACCTACTGGTGCATGCTCTGCATTCGCCCACAGTGACTGCACTTCCAAATATGCTACTACTGCAATATATTGGCTGTGCAAATGCAAGCCAACATAAAAATGGGGAACAAAAAAGCTGAAGCCTGATTGGCTGAAACATCATTCTATCTATGTTATTATTTCTTAACAACGCCCGTTAAATAACAAGTACCTCCTTGCAGGACTCATAACCACCTGATATCCCTGTGTCCACGCCTTGATAGCTGCCTTTTTTTTTCCTACAGGCTTACCAAGACAGTTAGCTGTAGGTCCCTCGCACAGTCAGTCTATAGTAAGAAAATACAAAGTAAAAATCTTTTTCTTTTTTTTTTTCTATTAACCCGGTCCTGACTCTGGCACTCATAAGACTCAGGACCTCTGATCCTCTGCTCACTCTCTTGCAACTGCTGCTACCCAGCAGGGTGACTGCATCTTTACCAACAATTTAGAGGAAATTCCCACTCCTCCGCTCACTACCCATTTTGTGCAGTTCTCCACCAGTGCCATGGAAACACTGCTACTCCCGTGCTCCATAACCAGATATACAGAAACTGGGCCCACAACAGCAACCTTCATGCTTTGAAACAAAAAGTAAGTACCTTCTTTTTTTCACCAAACATCAGTCCACTTCCATGTCCATGGATCGCATTTCGCAGGACACCATGCCATTCCTGCTCCACAACTGATGTTCTCACTCCCCACTCTCACTCTGGCAAGCAAAACCATAGGTGGGGGGGGAGTACATCAAATTAAAACTAACAATGCCCCTGCTAGCTATGAAAAACTGACACTCCACTACAAAGAAGGATATCAACAACAGCAGCAACTCTAGTGGCAAGGGACTATTTTATAGAACCCCACATTTCTGTTCATTTTTAATAATATTTTACCCTTTTTTTAATGAAGTCACTATTTAAAAAAATAATAATATAAGCCCATTTTCTAAGTGTAATAATACCCTCCAGGGTGGGCATAATGGGATATAGAGACCTTCCAGGGGCTATAAGGCCCTCTACCTGTGGTGTTGGGCCTCATTACACCCTTGGGTGATCAGTTATATCCCAATAATGCCCACCCTGTCAGGTATTATTACTTACTTCATACTGTATGTGTGTGTATGTATGACCTGTTCTGTCTCTTAAAAGAAAAACCTTTTTTTTAAATGATTTAACCATAAAAAAGGACTACCAAGCTATTATGAAGTAACTACTGGAAAGTTTTTCATCTCTAAAAAAAAGGTGAATAAAGGCATTTTTGTATTTGTAACAACTTGCTGTTTAATTTCTGTACCTCTTTTTATTTTAACACTATTTGCTAAGGTGACAGGCATGTGCTGGGGAAATTATATTAAAATTGTTGCCAGGGACAGAGCAGCTGTACCTGGTACATAATTATAGTCCTTTTGTCCTGTAATGACAAGACACCCTGATCAACTAATGAGGGAGCTTTAAAGAAGCCAAGGTCTTTCATGTCAGCAAATTATCAAGATTCTGGTTTAGACCAGCTTTCCAAAGAGGTAGCAACTCCAGGAGACAATGAAAGTGTTAAATCCATGATGTAAGAGTGACATATCTGATGATGCAGGCTTGTTAGCTGCTAGCTGAAGGCTTTTGAGGTCTGGTTAGACTCTAGCAAGGCAGTCAGTGTTGGGAGAAGGGTAGTATGGTGATTGTGGGGGACTTCAACATGCCAGGAGTGGGCTGGAGTACTCCAACAACTAGGAACAGAAGGGCGCAGGTACTGCTGGATGCCTTCCAGGACAGCTTCCTGCTGCAAATGGTAAGTGAACCAACCAGGTTAGGGAATACCCTTAACCTTGTGCTGGCAAATGGGGATTTTGTGAGAGAAGTTACAGTGGAAGAACCGCTGTCAGGGAGTGACCACCACTCAATATGGCTCATATTGGATATGGGCAAGAAAGGAGTGGAATCTGGCACAAGAGTGCTGGGCATCAGGAGGGCTGACTTTGGGAGGATGGGGAAGTGGTAAAAGGGTACCTGGCCAGAATTCAACCTAGTATGGACACTAACCAGAGGTGGGCGATCATAAAGCTGGGGATAGTGGAGGCAACCAAAACCCGCTGCAAGACTCAGTGCAAGAAGGCTAGGGCTAAGAAACTGAGCTGGTTGAGCAAGGAGGTCATGGAAATGGTAAGGAGGAAAAGAGCTGCCTTTAAAAGGTACAAGAAAACAGGAAGGGGGAGGACAGGGAGGAGTACTTGACGGAATCGAAGGAGGTGACTCAGGCAGTAAGGGGAGCCAAGGCATCAACGGAGCTCAGGCTGGCACAAGGCATTAAGAAGGGGGAGAAGGACTTCTTTAGGTACATCAGGGAAAAAAGGAACTGTAAGGCCACATAGTAAGGATTAGGAAGGAGGGGGGTTGGGTGGAAGCAGGGTGCGATAAGGCAGAAGCACTAAATGAGTACTTCTGCTCGGTATTTACTAAGGAGAAGGGGGGGTGACATCCAAGGGGGGGAGGAACAGCAGAAATGGGGGGGTGACAGATGGGGAAGTCATGGAGGGCAGAGTTCGGGAGGGTTTGAAGGCACTGAGGGTGGACAAGGCACCAGGCCCAGATGGCATCCACCCCAGGGTACTGAAGGAGCTGGCAGAGGTCCTTGCACGACCTTTGGCAGACCTATTTAATGCCTCACTACACTTGGGGTGTGTACCTCAGGACTGGAGGATGGCTCATGTGGTGCCCCTCCACAAAAGTGGGCCCAAGGATGAACTGGGGAACTACAGACCGGTGAGCCTCACATCCATCATGGGTAAGCTAATGGAGACTATCCTGAAGGAGAAGCTGGTGGCCCTCCTAGAGGCCAAAGGACTACAGGACAGCAGACAGCATGGTTTCATACGGGGCAGATCCTGCCAAACCAACCTGGTGGAGTTTTATGACTGGGTAACTAGGCAACTGGAGAGGGGCCATGCAGTCGATGTCCTGTATCTGAACTTCAGTAAGGCATTCGACTCGCTACCGCATGGAAGGCTGGGAAGTAAGTTAGAAGGCACAGGGGCAGGTTTTAAGCTAGTGAGATGGGTAGGAAACTGGCTTCAGGGAAGGCAACAGAGGGTGGTGGTGGGTGGGGAGTGCTCAAACCCAATGGTTGTGATGAGCGGTGTTCCACAGGGCTCGGTGTTGGGACCAGTGTTGTTTGGAATATTCATTGCAGACATATCATTGGACATCAAGAGCAAGATCAGTCTGTTTGTTGATGATACCAAGGTAGGAGCAGTGGTGGATGACCTAGGGGGATGGCAGGGGTTGCAGGATGATCTGGAAAAGCTTGAAACCTGATCAGACACCTGACAATGGGGTTTAATACCAAAAAGTGCAAGGTGCTGCATTTTGGGATGAAGAACCCAAGGAGGAGTTATCAGCTGGGGGGAGTGCAGCTGGCCCAGATAGAGGAGGAGGAGGAGAAGGATCTGAGGGTGCTCATTACAGGGTCAATGAACAACTTGGCACAATGTAGGAAGGCAGCTGCAAAGGCCAACAGAATGCTGGGTTGCATTGCAAGGGGTATATCCTTGAGGAGGGAGAAGGTGATTCTGCCACTGTATAGGTCATTGGTAAGACCGTACCTAGAGTACTGCATGCAGTACTGGTGCCTGTATCTGAAGAGGGACATTAAGTTACTGGAGGGGGTGCAGTGCAGGGTAGCAAAGATGAGCAAGGGGCTGGGGGACTTATCATACGAGAGGATGCTGAAGGAACTGAACATGTATTCGCTGGAGGAGAGGAGGGATGGGGGGACATGATTGAAACCTTTAAGTACATGAAAGGAATGAACAAGACAGGTACAGAGGGCTGTTCAAAGTAAGGGAGGGGAGGGACACCAGGGGCCATGATACAAGACTGGAGGGAGGAAGGTTCAGGGGGAAGAGGAGGAGACACTTTTTTGCAGCGAGAGTAGTAGCTGGGTGGAATGCATTACTTGCAGAAGCGGTATCCAGTAGAACAATGGACTGCTTCAAACAGGGATGGGACAGGACAAGGGGGAGGGTCAATGTAGGGGAAGGGTGGAAGGAAGGGGCAGCTGCAGAATAAGGGGTGCTAGCTGCACATTCAAACAGACTTGATAGACCTCTAGGCCTTTATCTGCTGGCAAATTTCGTGTGTTCGTATGTTCATATGGTGCTTCATACTTTTTTTTTTTTATTTAGTTGTTTAACCAGGTATAGCACACTGCCATCTAAGGTTGAAGTCTGCCATGGCTCACACTGTTCCTGTGTGGTGAGAGTCTTTCTATATTGCTTAGAGTTAAGAAATTATAGGAAGGGTTTTTGTGTGTGTTTCTTTTGCTGTGTGCAAACCTTTTCTTTTTAATTTCTGTAGTAACCCTATAATTCCCCTATTCTTGCATGTGTGATATCTTGTAGAGGTTATACATCTTGTGACATAGTAAATATTATTTTTATTTACTTCAATGACTCTGTGACTGAATCTTCTGGGGGAATAGTGAACTGTTGTTATTGAAAATTTACAATCCATCTCTGAAGAGGGAGAAAAAGGCTATGGTTATTATATTCGAGAAGTAAAGTGTTTCTCAGGAGCAAGTGATAGGGAAAGGCCATTTGCCCTTAGTCAAAGGAACACTGCACTGTGAGCAGTGGCTCTTGTGGGATGGGGACCAAGAAACTCCCCAGGTAAGAGAAAAATGTCTGAGTGGTGGCAGCTACTGAAGTGCTCTTACAGGTGTGGAGGGCTGAGAAAACTGGCAATCTGTTACAGACTGCATCCCAAGTGTGGGCAGGTTGTGACAGTATTAAATAAATAAAGCAAATACCAACAAAGTGCTGTTTACTCATGAAATAATGTCATTTTGGAAGAGCTACAAACCTAAAAAGATCCCTAATCCTTCAGACTCATGGTTTATAAGTTACTTAGCGCTCCATGGCATTATTTCCATATATTCCTATGTACACTGCACTTTACTAGTATATGTTACACACACATAGACACACACACACACATATATATATATATATTCATGGCAAAAAAATCTGTTTAATGCATCAGTTAGGGTTGTTCCACAGTGACAAAAGTGAGGAAATTCGGTGTTAGGGTTGAAAGCCCCGCCTTGCACCCCCAGCCCACTCCCCAACTGGCATCGGGGTGTGCGTTGGAGATGTCGGCCCTAACCTCACCCCATCATATGTGTAAACAAGCTGAGTATATGAGAACTGGGTGAGAGTTAGGACCAACGACTACGCGCACACCCCAATGCCAGTTGGGGGTGGGCTGGGGGTGCAGGGGCTTTCAACCCAACACCGAATTTCTCACTTTTGTTGCTTGGAACAACCTAACTGATGCATTAAACTGATTTTTGCCATGAATGTCCCTTCTTTTTGAGAATGAGGACTATAAATAGTGAATAGAATGCAGTGGTGGGAGCATGGGCCCTTCGGGCCCCACGCTTCCACCACATGATGTCTTGTGACATAGTAATGGTAACTGCAATGCAAACGCAAGCGCATACAGAAACGCAACTGGTAGCGCGCACGGTCACAGTACCACTATTGTAAATGCAAATGTTAACTGTTACAGCAGTAATAATGCCAAAGGGAACAGAAGCAGAAAGACAAATGCAAGCGTGTATGGAAACGCAAAGCATAATGCGCACGGTCACGGTACCGCAATTGCAAACACAAATGGTAACAGTAACAGCAAAAATAACTGGAAAGGAAACAGAAACAGAAAGGCAAATGCAAGCGCGTATGGAAACGCAAACCATAACGCGCATGGTCATGGTACCATAATTGCAAACGCAAATGGTAACGGTAACAGCAATAATAACGCCAAAGGAAACAGAAATGGAAATGCAAGTGTGTACGGAAATGCAAACCATAATGCACACAGTCACGGTACCACAATTGTAAATGCTAATGGTAATGGTAACAGCAACAATAATGCCAAAGGAAACAGAAACGAAAACGCATATGCAAGCGCATATGGAAACGCAAACCGTAACACGCACGGTCATGGTACAGAAATTGGAAATGCAAATGGTAACAGTAACAGCAACGATAACACCAAAGGAAACAGAAATTCAAACGCAAGTGTGTATGAAAATGCACACCATAACACGCACGGGAATGCATTTGGAAATGCAAATGGTAATGGTAACAACAACGATGACGCAAAACGAAAGACAAACGCAAATGGAAGGGTGACCACAAACGAAAATGGTAATGCACATGGTGACACAAAGTGAAACACAAACAGAAACAGTTCTGTAGACACAAGTGGTAAGAGTAACGCAAATGTAAGTGCAAACAGAAACACAAAGGATAAAGCACATGGTGGCATACATGGGAATGCTAACGCAAATGGGTATGGAAATGCAAGTGGAAACTCTATGTGTAACAATAACTGGAGCGCACACCCTGGTTTTCCTAAACAGCTGCATAGAGAAACATAGTGAGTACAAAGAATGTATGCATAATAATGGGGCTCGGAGCAGAAAAGGAGGAGTTGGAATACTGAATTGCTTAAGTCTCAGGAACCATACAACGTGGAAAAAAAATTAAGTTTCATATGAATTATTACTTTCCTGGCTAGTTTTGTGCTTAACCCCTTAGGTGGGGGCTAAGGATTTTTCCAATGAAAAGTCCGTATCTCGCACCGTTTCCGAGATACGGGCCCCGAAAGGCGCACAGATGCTGCAGTGTTAGTCTATAGGAAAAAGCGCCAACTTCGGAGCACTGTACCTTTCCATCTGTGCACTATTTTGTCACCAAACTACCAAAAGGCACATCTGTGGAATGTTGGCTTTCTTCCCTCCAAATTTCAGCCAAAAAGACCAAACCATTTTTTTTGTAGCAGGGTGGCAAAGAATTCCTGTTATTTTGGGCATAGTGTTGCAAAATAGTGTCGCAAATCACAACACTTTCGCAAATGAAATCACGAAAGTGTCGTGAGTGCAACACTGCTTTGCGACACTATTTTTTCCAAAAATTTAAAAAACATATTTCAAAAAAGACATGGCTAGCATCCTCAGGGTCTGACTAGGTGAACATAAACAGAATTGTGTCCATAGAGGGTCCCACATTTAAATGCCAGGCATTTCTGTGATCACTAACTAAAAAGAAAAATGGCTCACTCATGACACTACAGAGGTCATTTGCAACACTAAAAACTGCATTTGAGACACTTAGTGTTGAACTTTTTGTTAACTTTTCCCATTGACTATAATGGGAAAATTGTTCTTTGAGTAACTTTCGAACCGTTCAATATTTTTTCACAAAATCTTCAAAAGGCACATCGGGGACCCTGGCCACATGTTCCCTGAAGCTTTCAGACTAGTCACACAAACCATGCAACCTGTATGCACGAGCAAAGAATGTGCAAAAAAAGCATAATTGCGAGCATGGATGTCACTTAATAACTCTGCAGCTGTATGTTTGACTGGAACGAAAGTTAGCAGATCCCAAGATCTATGGTTATGCCCCATGTCTGCCAAATGTCAGGCAAATCTGTTGAATGGTGGCAAAGTTATTAAGGTACAAAGTGTGACCATTTAACCTTAAATGGGGTACTCAACCCTAACTATGGTAGCACTACTGTGCTACCATAATATATATATACAGTATATAGTATATACTGTGTATATATAAATATATATATATATATATATACACACACACACACACGTGTGTACAGCACATAGTGATCGCAAAAAAAAACTTCATTATTGCATCAGTTAGGGTTGTTACTAAAGTGACAAAAGTAGGGAACTGTGGTGTTAGGATTTCAAACCCTAACACCCCACCCCAACCCTGCAGACACTGACAAGCATTGGGAGGCTGCATTGGGGTCATCAGTCCTTATGCTCACCCTATTCCATAAGTAAATAAGCTGAGATGGGTACAGTACAGGAGAATGGGGTGAGCGCTGGCACTGATGACCCCAAGGAACCCTCCTGACACCTGTCAGTGTCTGCAAGGTGGGTGTGGGGTGTTAGGGTTGGAAACCCTAATGCCACATTTCTCTGCTTTTGTTGCTTTAGTAACAACCCTAACTGATGCATTAACAAAGTTTTTTTGCAATTAATTTCCTTACTTTTCCAGATAGTGTAAATCATATTGTTATTTGTCTCTGGATATTTATGTTGTCGTGGAAGCACAGGGCCCTCCAGGCACAGTGCTTCCATTCATAAGACAACAGTGACCAAATTGTCAGTACAGCCATCTTATTACCTCACCTCATATACTATGGTACAGAAAATTGTTGACTCCATGCCAAAACATAATTCTGCGCAACTGCAATGCTGTGCTGCACCACAGGTACAAAAACAATTTTTTTTCACAGGATTTGAAAACTGACAGCTGTGATATACATGAGGTCAGGTAATAAGAAGGCTATGTTGAAAACCTGGGATCAAAATATTAAAAAATTCCAAAGTTAAGAGCGGGTGTACCAAAATTGCAATGGATGGTCATAACTTCAGCATTTTGTCATATTGTAACCACAAATTTTGAACATAGTCTTCTTACGACCCCCCTCATAAACCCCCTAAGTGAAAATGTTCAAATCCATGCCAAAATGCCATTCCATTCCACACGTGCAAAAACACATTTTGGGCAGGATGTGATAAATGACAGCTGTACTGTTCAAGAGGTGATGTGAAAAAATGGCTATGTTGAAAAGTTGGAGTCAAAATATTGAAAATTACCAAAGTTACATATGTGCATAGAAACATTTCAATGAACTCTCATAACTTGACCATTTGTAGGAATCTTTTGACCAAATTTTCAACATGGGCTTTTTGGGACCCCACCTCATGAACACTGGCACGGTCATTTCATTAATCAGTCCTGAAAGGAGATTTCACAGAGCGACTGTGAAATATTCTTTGCAAAAAACTATGTTAATGCATCAGTTAGGGTTCAGGATAAAGTGACACATGTAGGGAAATATAACGTTAGGGTTTCCAACCCTAAAACACCTGCCCCACCCCTGAAGTGAATGAGGGATGGAATCTTCCTTGGGGTTGTCAACTATAACACACACCCCATTGCAGTAACAGAAAAGCTAAGATGTGATGGAGGCAGGTGTATATGTTTCATGAGTGCATACAATGGGTGAGCATTAGGGTTGACAACCCCAAGGAAAATTCCACCCCTCATTCACTTCAGGGGTGGGACAGGGGTTTTAGGGTTGGAAACCCTAACATCATATTTCCCTACTTTTGTCCCTTTTTCCTAAACCCTAACTGATGCATTAACATAGTTTTTTTGCAAAGAAGTTCTTCACTTTTTGAGCTAAAGTATTCATATCCTTATTTGCCTGTGGAATGGGAGGTGGGGGCGTGGTTGGGTGGCTGATTAGCATGGGACTTTTTTTGCAGGAAAAAAAACATTGAGGGATGTTTTTTCTTCATTACAGGGACATAACAGGACATAAAGGACAGCACGAGGAGGACAATCAGAGAATGGGGCAGAGGGGAGGGACCACTGGACTGCCAATGAAACTATACATCATATGGGATGGTGATTGGAGAACAGGGAAGGGGGAGGAACCACTGGACTACCAATGAAATAAATAATGTCATACAGGACTGTGAATGGAGAATGGGAGAGGGAGGATGGACCACTGGACTACCAGGGAATTTTTTTTTTTTTTGCCAAAGGGACAGCAGTTGAACATCAGAGGAGGGTTGAGGGACCACTGGACTACACAAATGTTTTTTTTTTTTTAATACAGGGATTCAGAGAACGGGGGAGGGACTGCTGGACTACCAGGGAACTTATTTTCTAATACGGGATGCTGATTGAAGAACAGGGAAGGGGAGGGGAGGGACCACTATACTACCAGGGACACATTTATCTTCAGATGACAGAAATTGGTGGGTAGGGGGTGCCACTTGACCCCAGAGAGCTATGACAGTTCAAACTGTCATGGGCCTTTACTCTTCACAGTCTTTTCAGTTCGAACAGTAAAGTGCAAACTGTAAAGAACTGCCAATGGTTATTTTTGGATCGATTGATCCTTAACTAAGCAAATGATAGGTGAAGTGATTCTAGCCCCAGAAAGACATACTTGTCATCAAAAATTTTAAATAATAATGCAATAACGGAACTAATTGGCCAGAGCACATGATATAAGCAATGATGCCAGAGAGTGGTTTCCCCATAAGATATAGAGAAAGTAGGGGAACCTCAGCTCAGAATGTCAAGGTAAAACATGATGCTTTTTCCAGACCAATGAGGTGGTCACCTTGTTGTGGTGGTCAGGCTTGATTATAATTTAGCTGAAAGATGATACCAAGAACCCCTCTAACAATTTAAAACAAGTAAAAATACTGGAGTTATTTGAAAAAATTGTAGGCTTTTAAACAGCGGGGGGGGGGGCACTGGTACCTTAATTGCATGCTTTGTTTTGGTCACACACTAGCTGCATCCCTATAAATCTTATAAGGATGTATTGTAGATGCAATGGGTTGAGCTTGCCAAACCCTTAATACAGAATATGGGAACTAAGCATATGACTGAGACCTAAATACAGATATTGGTCATTCCTTAGCAAGTAGCATGTCTTTAGGAAATCAATTTTTAAAATGGGGAAAAAAACAAGATAACTTCTCACCACACTATCCAAAGGCACACCCTTGGCACAGACCCCATCATCCCTGACAAGTTCAAGAAAACATTTAATTCAGCCTGGGCTGTAGATGAGGACAAACAATCTCATGTTAACTAATGGCAAAAAAGTGTTTTTTCCCAATTTTTTACCACTCCATATCCCAAAAAAACATACAAGATGACATCACAAAATGTTCCACATCTTGAGACACTGGCAGAATGACTGTGTTGCCAAATGTTGGGCTATTTCATCAAAAACATGCCAAAGTTATTAAGGTACAACATTTTTTAATTTAACATAGAAGTGCTGGTACAGCCCTAACTGTAGGGGTGCTAAAACACCCCTATCATATATATAGATTGTAGGGTTGCAGTTGCACCGCTATAGTTAGGGCTCAGTAGGTACTTTAATGTTAAACTCCAGATTTTGCACTTTAATAACATTGTAAGTGTTCAAATGATTTGCATGACAATTTGTATGCACGGTCTCATAGGGTAGATATCTGAATGTGCCAAGTTTCATTCTGGTCAGATTTCCAAGTTCCAGAGGGTGAAAAAAATTATTTTGGGGGTGTGATTTGCTGTTTCTAAGCAATTTTTCTTTTAACTTGCCTAGCACCCAGACAGTTTGGAATTTTGGTCTGAAATAGTCAGGATAAACAGGGGCTGGCCCATAGATGTGCTTTTTGCTGGTTTGGTGAACAAACACTAATCTGTTTCAGAGTTACATATTTTTAAATTTGTGTTTTGGGCATGCTCAGTAAGCATTTCAAGATAGCTGTATAAAACAAAAAATACATCTTTTTTTTTTGTATGGGAATAATCCATTTTCATTTGCTGCCATCTTGTTTCTGCTTTTTTTAAAGACAATAAAATTCAAAAGTGACAAAAATGACAACCTGGACAGAAACCAACACCAAGCTCATCGGGACCCCATTAGGTGGATTCTGCATTTAAATGTTGGAAAAATGACCCCCAAATGTGTTTTTATTACATTTAAAATACTTTTTTGTGACTTGCTTCCTAGCTGTATGAAATGAAAGGAATCCTTTTTCATTTGGGGCCAATTCTTTTTTGTGATGGGAGAAAAGTAGCTGGTCAAGACCATGCAGCAATAACCGTGCGATAATAACTGCTCAGCAATAACAGCGGGAGCATTAATAGCGTGGGGCACAATACAGCTCGAGTCCGGAATAGTGTGCACCTCTTCTGTGTTAGGTGTGACTAGGTGTTGAAATAATTAAGTTCTGTGGTGTGCGGGGGTGAAACAATTCTGTATTGTGTGCTGTACGGTGAGATGTGTGAAGTCTGCAAACTTCACTTTGCAAAATATTTTGCAGAGCGAAGTGTGAAATTTCACCGGCAAAATTTAACTTCATTGCATCTCATTGTGGTGTCGGGGATTTGTGAGGTTGTTTGCCTGGCTGTTTTTCCCTGATGCTGTCTTTTACCACATGGTTTTGCTTGCTCTGTGTTTATCTGCACAGTAAAAATTTAGCTGTTATTGACCTGAAACTGGGAAAAATGCTACATTTTGTCGGTGGAGTAGCAAGATAGCCGCACTGTTACTTTGCTCCTCACGGCTCCCTTTTTTTTTTTCTTGAGAATCAGAATTTACTATAATGATTCTCTTGCTCTAAGCTACAGTATGCTTTTGCTTTAAAACAACTCCTAGTTATTTTTATTATAACATAGAAGACTCCTATTTTTTTTTTACTTTCAATTCAGCAACTCACTCTATACTTTTGGAATGTGTAGAATGCCAGGGGTTCTTGCCAGCATTTTATTTTCGGATCGCTTAAGAGCCGTTTTGTTTTAAACCTATTAGACAATCCAAAATATAGCTTATGAACTAGCTACTACTTTTGATTTTTGAGCAGTCCGGAGAAGTCTGATAGTCTGGTTGGAGATGGCGTCCAGTAGCGAAGGAAGGTGTTCTGTAGTGTGGAAAGATGAAGTTGTACCTGTAGTGGACTGATTCCCTCAAGGAGAATTTCTGACTGCACTATAAGTGCATGAAAGTGCCTTTTATTGTTCTCATTGTAGAGAGGACTGTAATTTTTCTACTACAGAATAAGTAATTATGAGAACTCCCAAAGTCAGTGGTGTGCAACAAATTTAAAAACAAGGACATAGTTGCAGGTCAGAAATTGGTGTTTATTCCAGGCTGAGAGAAACGCAGTGAAATCCCAATGCTTTGAAACCTGCTGGATTTCAGTACGGTTTGAAGCACCTGGGTTTCAATTCAGTGCATTTCTCAACCTGGAATAAACACCAGTTTCTGACCTGCAGCCTGTGCCTTGTCTTATTTTTTGCACACCACTCACTTTTGGAGTTCTGCATTGCATTATTTGACAGATTGCTGCATACATTTATCTCAGTGCGCATGGTGGCTTTCTGTAGGCTAAAGTAACAACCCAAAGTTGCTGCTTCACTCAGAATTGCCCATATCTGAAATCACGATGACTTACTGAGTACAACAAAAAGTCCAGCACAAAGCATTGGGTTTAAATAATCACATAGCGCTTTATTTTAAACACAGAAAATAACACATTTAATTTCTTTTTTAAGGTGGTGCAGTGTATATTGTAGCAAAGAGAGTGCTAGTGTGAGCCACCGCTAGTGACTTGTCCCCAGTTGGGTCACCAGCGGAGGCTCACACTGGCACTCTCTTTACTACAATATGCACTTCACTGCCTTAGAAAAGAAATTAGATGCACTGGCGGTGGCTCACACTACCACACTTTTTGCTACAATATGCATAGCACTGCCTTAGAAAAGAAATTAAATATAAGTGTTACTTTCTGTGTTTAAAATAAAGTGCTAAGTGATTATTTAAACCCGATGCTCTGTAAGGGACTTTCCATAGCTGTTTAATTATAAGGCAAGAAAGGGTGCTTCTGTTATCGTTACCAGAGTTTTGTTGGAGCAAAGTCTCAGAGCTCACACACATGGAACTAAGGAGGTCTATTCGAAACCATGCAAGTTGTCTGATAACAATTTATAAGACAACTCACCTGGAATAAACTTTGTTTACCTAAGGAGCAAGAAGGGATGGCATGCCCAGATATAAGGATTTAATACATGGCCTATGTAACTAAATTGGCAATAAGGTTGTCCTTTATGGATGTAGGGATTACAGAAGAGTTCTATATGACAATTAAAGGAATAACATCAGGAAATATAGATATAAAATTTATTATACATACAGCAAATAAAAATAAAACATGCACATGCAGTATACTCAAGAATATTAGTTATATAATATATCAGTACTCAAATAAAACTCAATGGGATATAAATTGTTCACCATCAAACAGAATATGGGAAAATCACAACTATAAATTAGACCGGAAGACATTAAAAACAAAATAACGGAGTCAAAATGAATTACAAAATGGTAAGATTTTTGAGGCAAGGTAGTTGGATGGAATAGGAACAATTTAAAACAAAATGTGAGTTAAGCAATACATACAGGATGTTTTTCTATCAATTATGTACTCTATACAAAAAAAGATTACAAAAGATGGGAAAGAGCCCAAAATAACAAAGAAAAAGAAAAATAATTGCTATTCATATTAAGCACTGACCCGAAAAAATTGTTTCCTTGGCTAGTTAGCCAATTAAATAATTCTGTGATACTAACTTATGCAAAAACCATATAAAAATGGGAGTTAGATTTAAAAGCATCTTATACAGAAATACAATGGCTGCTGGCATGTGGCTCCATTCAAGACTATAAGCTTTCCGGAGATAAAACAATTCAGTTTAAGATTTTTAATAGAGCTTACCTAACCCTGTATAGATTAAACAAACTGAACCCAGCCATATCTGCAGTCTGTTGGCACTGTGGAGCTCAAGCAGCAGATACACTGCACACATTATGGGACTGTAAACTGTGTAGAACTTGGTGGTCCCAGTCTTTTGAAGTATTAAATCAAATGAAATATAGGCGGTTTTTATGGCAAGACCCCAAATTCTCCATTTTAGAAATGTACAATAAAAACAAATAGACCCTAAACAACGTATAATAGTTAAAGCAAATTTGATGGCTGTCAAAAGGTTAAACTTGAAAAATTGGAAAGACCCAGCAGACTCCACATCCTTCCCTGAAGGAGAGTAGAAACAACTATTTCTAAGTTTTTTATTTAATCATAATTTCTTCACAGGATGGGAACAGATTTGGAAATCATATAACAAAAAAACAAAGGACGGGGTCCACTCCGACTTCATTTGATCCAATTGTAACTCAAAGATGATTTTTACACATATTTATATTATAGTAATTCATGTCACAAATGCACCTTTTTCTCCCCTTATGGTGTAAACTTTGTATATTTTTAATGTGTCAATAAGAAAATGCAGCATATTTATCTGAATGTATTTAAATACTGAGTAAGAATGGGTTGCCTCATGGCTATTCCGTAACCAACTGTATGTTAAATATGAATACAGAAATCAATAAAAATATTAAAAAAAAACACTTTATAAGGCAGCTACTGGTGAACACAGGAGCCAGATGAATGATGGCACAGCTAGACAGCTAGCAGTGACAGAGAGCAATCATAAAAAAGTTGGCGTTCAAACCGATTAATAAAAGATCAGCAGGAGGTGACGGTCATCACATCTCAGAGACACTTTCTGAATAGAAACACACAAGACTGGCCTACAACTGGACTGGTATTGGGGAAATGCTCTGTTTTCTCAGACCCACATTAATCCACACAGGCATTGGCATGGAACACTGTTTTATTAAGACAACATGAGAGAGAGGGAAAGCTAGCCCAGACACCATGGAAATGAATTACAGTACCCTAGTGAGCAAGTGCTATTTAATCTTTAACTTTCACCTGGCTACTACCAGAGGTAGTCAGAATGTACCTCAGTTTAATGTCTTGTTCATATTCAGAGAATTCCTGGCTGCAAGTACAGAAACTGATATAACAGCATCAAGGCAGTATATAACAACTCTTCGTCCTTTGTTCCCACATCTGAGGGATCAAGTAACATAACAGTCATAAAACAGATCATCAGCCTATATTGAGCATTTTGCTGCAATGATGTGGACTAAGTTCAAAAATTAATGTGCAGTAACAGTACATAGTGCCAAAGCACTTTTATGACACCCATAGTGTCGAGGTGTCCAGATCAACTGTAGTAACAAAAACAGTTCACTCTGTAATCACTGAACTGCTTCATCCACTACTGTTACCCTAAGTACCTCACAACCAACCTTTTGACTCAGTAAAAGAATTGCATAACTGGTCTGTATAACATTGAACAAACTTGAATTGTAAACATCATGCACAACTAAAGTAGCATGCATGGAACCGTATCACTTTGGAGTTTTAAGTCTTACAACAGGCAGAAACTTGAAAGCAATAGTAAGGCATGTGCATTTGGTCACATTCAGACATTGAATTGTTTAGGAAACAATAAAGAATATTTAAATAAGATGCAAAGTGAAAGATGCTCAGTGTGCCTACCAGGGGAAGTCATCCATCAGCTCTGTGTGCAAGGTCACTGCAAGGCTCATGTGGTGCCATCTCTAGCCTCCGTGTGGCAGTCATCATCTTGCCTCCCATGCCATTGCGAGTAAGCAAGATGTTCTTGCTGGGAGATATTCCAATTGAATGAGGCTATAACCTAAATGTTCACTTGCAAACTTTCACAGATAGTACTTCAGTACATTTCCTACCTAGATTGAAACCGCTGTACTGCCCTTCCCCGGTGCATGTACAGTATCTCCACAGGGCATATCAGGAACCCTCACAGATCCATTAAAAAGCTACACAAATTAAGTTTATTTAAGGTATCACATCATAATAGTGACTCAAAATGAGCGACTACAAAATTAGTGACTCATTTTGGGTGATATTATTGTGGGCTACCCTGAAGAATAGCGTGGGTGTGGGATATCGACCATGGGGAAGGGCAAACAGAAGGGAGGATTAGCGAGGGGAAGGGGAATGGCAGGGAAAGCACAGGGAAGGGGTTTTCAGGCACTGGTGTACCTGTTGCTGCTGAGCTAGCCATGTGGCGTGGTGTTGTGGGTGGCTAGCGCTGGTGCAGCAGGTACTAGGCTCGGGACCAGGAGCATGTACATTTTGCCACAGCTGCAAGCTGTGGCACTTAAATTTTGCCCAAAATCTGGATTTTGCCCCTTCCCCAACATGCACTCCCCCTGGAGTTGAGAATCGTATTTCGGGGGGTGTGGGACCATGGAGGTGTGGATCACCCAGCAAAAAAACACTTTTTATCAATCTGGATATCAGTTGCTTTTAAGGATATATTGCCAATTTGCTTTTTGGTGACATACTCGCCATAAAAGCGATTGCTGATTTGCGATCGCTATTATGACATGGAACCTTTATTTACTAGTTCATTTAATCACTGCCATTAGACTCCGGGTTCTTCTGTCTGGTAGCAAAGTCTTTCATTGCATGCTTTCTAGTTTTTCCCCCACTTCAGCTGGGTTATTTTAAATGTGTTTTACCTGCATATGAAATTCGGAGTATAGCAGGTAATTGCAATGTGTGTGAGATTCCCAGTGTCCTAAGGCTTGCTCGCACAGCATCCAATGTCTTGTGACACTGACGGGTAGAGAAATTTAAATCAGGGAAATAATAAATCAAGGTACTGACCATAAGATTTACTGTCCCTTTGGATCTGGAAGCCTGCAGAATCAAGTCCTTGATGTGTGTCCCATAAGTCACAATTAAGAGAGTGCGAGGCTGGTTTATGTCTGCTAGACTTGATCTACACCATATAGATCCGAAGTAATTTTTATGAGTTACTTCATTAATCAAACCAGGTCAGTCCCCCTACAGTTCTGGGTATCCTCTTGGATACCCAGAAAGTTGGAAACTGGCCAACCTTGCTCCATTCTTCAACTTTTCAAGTTGGCTCCTGAACACATTGTTCTCCTTGCCTAGTCCCACAACTGCAATCACTGATTTATTTGCTGAATCAGTCACCATTTTTGCATCTAGTGCCAGTTTCTACATTGGTTTCCACAGTTTTAATTCTTGTACTGAATGATTTAACTTTATGGTCCATAGACTTTGAAACATAGACTTTGAAGGCCGATAAGGACCACTTGGCCCACCTTGTCTGCCCATTTCCCTACCTACAGGATAAGCTGCAGATCCTGGTTAACCAACAGCCTAATGGCTTGCAGGAGGGACACATTGGATGGTTTGTCTGGGGACCTGCTGCTCATGTGAGGTCCCTCTTCTTTACCAGCTTGTTTGGCTATTAAAGCAGCAGTGCTAGTTAATGTTTTTGTATGGCTTCAAGTTTTCAGATAGCTAAGTTTTGCTTGAAATCACCAAGCTTTCATTTTTTACATATATTTTTTTAGAAATAGTTATAGTGCTGTAGATCTACATAATGGTCTATGTTTACTGATGCACACCCCTTTGAGGTTCCTGCAGTTTGTGGGCTTGTGCTGCATCATCACTTAAGAGACATCAGCCCATGTAGCTGTGTTGCATGATAGAGAGATTAGCTAGACTGAGCCAGAGGAGACAGACACTGAACGGTGTCCTTCAGTCACCATCCGGAGATCAGTAAGGAAAATCAGGCTGTGGTTTTAGCCCTTTACCAAGGCAGGAATGGCTTCTTAATCTAGCAGAGGGAAGGGGGTCTGGTGGTCAAGCAAGCTTGGTGTGGGTCAGGTAGAGAGAGAGACATTATTCATTGGAAACACTACTGCAGGGACAGGTAGGATCTGTTGTCCATCTGTGGTCAGTGAGGAATTTTGAGGAGGAATGGGATGTATATTGCCTTGTTAGTGCCATACCTATGGGTTCAGGATCTATGCCAGCTGACAGTGTGTCTGAATTGCATGCAGCCTGTGAAGGAAACAAGTGGAGACCCTTTTAGCATGCCCCAAGGCAGTGTTTACCTTATTGTTTGTTCTTACTGAAAGCAATGTGGACTGGTCACTTGGCACCAGGGTTAGTAACACTAGTAAATACGTGACCAGTTCACATTAATTTAGGGTAGATTAAACAATGAAATAAACAGTGGCTGGCATTGATTTTTAAATATTGGTTGCCTATAGAACTGGAGTTTAGTTTACCCCTTCAAAATGCAGCAACTTACAAATTTGAACACTTACAGTAGCATTTAAACTTGTTCTTGGGGAGGACTCCCATTCCCTGTTAAAAGCAAAAACAAAAACAGGCCTACCTGGCAAAATCATGGAAAAGGTTCTACTCTCAGGCAGCCCAAAACTGCAATCTCTAGGTACCTAAGGCAACCTTTGAATTATATATTTTTTCCTTGGAGTCAGAGGTTGGGGGAGACCTAACAGAACTTTGTTTTATCTTCCATGTAAGCCTTAAAATGCACTACAGAGCACCTAAAACCCTAGAGCTTCTGGGGGCTAGCAGCCCCCAGACCCCCATCTTTTTATAAACATTTTGCAAGCGCCATGCATGCAACATACCTCTACCACCTAGTAAAAGAACCCCCCCTGCAAAGATCCTGGCAACAGGTCTGATACTAAATCCATTTTAAGGAACACCATGATGTTTAAGGCTCAGTGGGGCTGCTGTTGAAACCTGCTTTGGAGTTATATAATGAACTCAATGTTTACATGGCGCCACCTCTTTTCTTTCCCTGGTATCTAGTTGAACCTTCCACCCTCTGGTTGCTGGCCTGCCTGTAATAAAGAAAACAGTCCCTCAATGTCTTTTTTTTTAACCTTTAAAAAAAGAAAATGGTCCCTTGTGATCTGACCCCCCCACCCTGACCTCCCACTCAGCACGTACCCACCCTCATCCCTTCCATACTCCGCACACATCCTCACTCACCTGAACAGGTCCCTGGGTGAAGATCCAGTCTCTGATCAAAGACACGTCTTGATGCTGGAAACACCAACAGCTATATGAGACAGTAAGGTAAGCTCAGTTCAATGTATTTCAGTGGAGTCTTTAACTTTCTGGTGTAACTTTGCCATTTTTTGCATATTCTGATCCCACATTTTCAACATGGTCTTTTTTGGGACACTACCTCATGAAATAATGTCAGTGGATTTATGCAAATCTGGCCTGAAAGGTGATTTCACAATTACTTGGAAAAATCACCTTTTGGGTGTGATTTGAAAAATTTCACCACCCTTGTTCATGATGTGGGGTCCTAAGAAGGTTGTGTTGAAAATTTGGGGTCACAATATGTAACAATTGCAAAGTTATGTGCATCTGTTGACATTTTCCTGCACTCACTTGCAACATTGGTAATTTAAAATATTTTGACCCCAAATTTTCAAGATAGCAATTTTTGTACATCTTCTCATAAACATGACAGCTGTCATTTTTCAGATCCTGCCCAAACTGTGTTTTCACACCTGTGGCATGGGATGACATTCCGGTGGCACAGAATAATGTTTTGTTGAGGATTTGAACAGTTTTAGTACTGGATTCATGAGGTGGGGTAATAAGAAGGCTATGCTGACAATTTGGTGGCCCTGCACTTCCCCAGCAACATACATATCCTCAACTATTTAGGGATGGCAGCGTAGGGCCTGGAAGGCACAGAGCTCCCACAAGCAAATGAGGATTTGATTATACTACTGTGTCTCAAAAAGTAAGGAATTCTTTACAAAAATCTACATTAATGCATCAGTTAGGGTTGCTTTAAAGCAACAAAAGTTTATGAGCAATTTATAACCATGGTGCCCCCCCCCCACTCCAAGAAGCATTCAATGCAATATTAGTAGGAGAAGTGGAGGTACCCCCTTCATGGAATTCTGCTCAAATTTTGGTACTGTTAAAACCAAACAAGGACCCAGAGGCTTTTGGGTCATATTGCCCAATTTCACTACTACCAGTAGACTTACAAATTTTCACAGGGATATTGGCAGATCATCTTCAAACTTGTATTGGCCCACTAGTACACATGGACCAAACTGGCTTCATATCGGGTAGACTTCTTCAGGATAACATATGTTGTTTTCTAAATATTATCTCGGCCCAACACACTGATAAAACCTTCCAATTAGCAATAAGTATGGCTGCTGAAAAGGCTTTTGATAGGGTGGATAAGGCATTTATGTCCACCACCCTACAAGCGTTTGGTCTGGGGTCTAATTTTATCTCAGCAGTTACTTCTCATTACAGTTCCCCAACAGCTAGAGTAAAAGTAAATAGTTTCCTGTCAGAGAATTTCCCATTGGGTCGCGGCATGAGGCAGGGGTGCTCCCTTTCACCTCTGCTTTTTGCCCTTGAACTGGAACCAATGGCAATTGATAACAGGGCAAATCCTCATATAAAGGATGTGTGGGTAAGAGGGAGAGAGCAGAAATTAGTCCTGTATGTGGACAATTCATTATTTTTCCTGGCAGACCCCTCTGCATCTTTACAATTCATTATTTCTCCTGGCAGACCCCTCCACATCTTTACCTTACCTACAACAGACCTTACAAGAATTTGGGGCTCTTGCAGGATATAAAATAAATCTACAGAAATCAGAGGCAATGATCTTGAGTGGGGGGGGGGCCCACATGTCCAGCAGACTTTCCCATTCACTCGGGTGAAGAGAAACACATTTAGATACCTAGGAATACTGATCTCCGCAGATCTGTCTCTATTATTTAGTAATAACTATAACAAACTTTACCAAATCTTACAAGCAGATCTGGCCAGATGGAATTTATTACTACTTACCCTATATGGCCGGGTGCAAACTATCATGATGAATGTTCTGCCATGGCTCCTGTTTTTATTTCAATGTCTACTCATTACTATTCCTAATGACTTTTGGAATAACTTGCACAAACAAATTTGTCACTTTCTTTGGTTGGGTACACCCGCTTGAGTAAAAGAAAAGTTACTGTAGGCACCAAGGTCCACAGGAGGTCTAGCTCTTCTAAATTTAAACCTTTACTACGTAGCTGCTCAGGGAGCCCACCTGTGTACATGGGCCAAACAAAGAACCAGCTTAGGCTGGTACTTGTTGGAGGAGGAGGCCCTGCAAAATTGGGCTTTATGGGCCCTACTGACTAACAGTGTCCCACCCCAAATATGGAGACAGACATCTAACCCCTGGGTTAAACATACAATAATGATTTTATTGAGACTTAGGAAGCTTGCCTATACCCCAAATATGGTGAGTCCCCTCTCCCTTATTAGACATGAGAGTTCCTTCAGACCCCCTATCCTGGATCCGGGATATGAGTTCTGGGTGCAACATAAATGACAACCTTCTCAAAATGTATTGATGAGCATGGGTGTCTCCCATTTAACCAATTGCAGGATACATACACTCTCAGAAAATAAGACAATTACAGATATTTATAAGTACAAAACTTCATAATGTCTTCTGATGTTCATATTAAAATTCAGCGAGACCGGACAGCCTTCAAATCCTTTTTTTACTTTGCTATTTCCCTCAGGGCTCATTTTAGATACCTATCCGAACTTTACTCCATTTTAGTAACTCCAGAAACTCTCCCTTTAGAACATGTACGGCTAAGGTGGGAATAAGAGATGGGGAGCCAGATAAACCAGAAACAATGGGAGAGATAGTTGACATTAGGGTGGCCGGTGATTTCCTCCCCCACTTGGAGGGAGTTTAACTGGAAAGTTTTAATCAGATTCATTTGCACACCGACTATAACAAAACATTTTAACTCAACACACACGGATCTCTGTTGGAGGGAGTGTAATGGTATAGGATCTCATTATCACATATTTTGGGCCTGCCCAAAACTATCAGAATATTTTCAAGCAGTCCACTTGAAAATTCAGACTTTAACTGGAATCACAATACTCTTTATGTGCACAGACTTAGTTTTATTTCTAAAGTTGCCTGCAGAAGGGACTAGTATGGATCTTGGATATTTTATAATAGCAGAACTTTCATATCTATTGGCGATCCCACTGGGCACTGTAATATTCACCAATACCCTTACTAAGATAAACGTTTTTTTTTCCAATGTATAATACCTAGATTTATTTTAAGTAGACACAACAAATTGTTCCCAGAATGCTGATACTTTGTATTGATGTTAAGAGCATGTATCTTTATCTGAATAAAAGATAGTGAAGTAAAAAAAAAAAAAGTATGGAAATGCAATATTAGGGTTTTCAACCTAACTCCGCAGTCCCCCTCAAGCAGCCAAAGGGGGCAAGGCAACAGAAGCAACCACAGACATCCATCATCAGGTAAGACAAACAGCATACAACTTTTTCCACATGACACAAGACACATCCATCATCATGGTTCAGCACTTTCTGTAACCATGGATATATGCCACAGGTGGTTGAAGGCACTTGGCACCTGCCTGCAATCATCCGTGTGTGCACAGAAGTGCAGTGCACACAGCATAGGTGTCTTTCACACCTGAGTAAAGACATCTGGACCTCCCAGGTGGTTGATGGCATTTGGCTGCACCCTGTGCCTCACAATCCACCTACGATCCACTTGGGGCATGCGGTAATTTAGCATTACTCCACATCCTGTCCAGTGTTATCACTTACTTATAATTTACAATGTGATCCTATGGGGATTTTATATCACATTTCCCAAGTCCCATGTTGTTAAAGGCACTGGGCTGGACCTTGTGCCTCAGAACCCATATAGGGCATGCAGTAATTCAGCATTGCTGCACACCCTGCTGTGTGTTATTGCTTACTTACAATTTACAATGTGACTTTATGGGAATTTTATATTGCACTTCCCAGGTGGCCAAAGGCACTAACCCACCTTGGGCATGCAACAAATTAGCATTGCCACACACCCTGCCACGTGGTATTACTTAATTAAAATGTATAATGTGATCCTATGGGAATCATATACTGCACTTCCCAGGTGGTTGAAGGCACTCGACTGCGCCTCATGCCTCACAACCCACCTGGGGCGTATGCTAATTTAGCATTACTGCACACCCTGTCATGTGCTATTCCTTACTTACAATTTACAATGCGATCCTATGGGAATTTTTTACTGTACTTCCCAGGTGGTGTGCAAGTGTGCATGTGTATCCATGGTTACAAAAGCACTGGACCGTGATGATGGCTGTCTCTTGTGTCATGTGGAAAGAGTTGTGTTGTCAGTCTTACCTGATGATGGAAGTCTTTGGTTACTTGTGTTACCTTGCCCTCTTTGGCTACTTTGTGGGGGGGGGATGTGGAGTTAGGGTTGAGGTGAGGTCTATAGAGTTCATACCCAGCAGTGATTGTGGCTCAGTTGGCAACACATCCTCCTCTGGACCAGAAGGTCATGGGTTGTTGTCCCACACCAGGATTGTGCTCATGTCTAAAATGCTGGCACCCAAATGAAGTATTCGGGGGTGCTGTAATGTTGAGTGTGCGGTCCTTCATCTGAGATGTTATACCATGGTCCCTGCTACCCATCCTGGTGCTGTCCTGGTGGGTGTCCAGGTGGAAATAAAAGAACCCAAGGCACTCTTCACAATGAGTGGGGGACTTTCTCCAGTATCCTGGCCAACATTCCCCTTCCCATAAAACTGGTTCATGCAATTATCCAGGCTGCATGTGAGTGTCGATACCAGGTACCAAACCTTGCAACAGAACTCGCTACTACACCTGCAAAATTATTTCTAGTGTGACTGAAATTCGGGGGCCCACCGGTATTTTTCACACTAACAAGGAGTTCTCATGCTCCTCCACTAATGTGGTATATTGTATTGTATTGTATTCTTTGCAGGAAGTGTGCAGATATTTACATCAGAGAAACTGGTAGATGCCTTGCTGACCATTTCAGGGAACACTACAGGGCAGTCAGGAATGGAGACACTGATAAACTCATTGTATCCCACCTTATCTCCAGGGACCACAGTGTCAATGATCTTTCTGTTTGTGTCCTTCAGCATGGCTTCTGGGATTCTGACCATAGAAAAAACATGGAAACCGCCTTGGCTCCCGGCAGCCCTCCGGTTTAAATGATAAGATTTATTTTCTACTAATATAGTTCAGCCACCCCTTCTTTTCCCTAAAGTCTGTTTATATCTGTACACATCTATTTTATTTTTCCACAGATGTCTCCATCTATGTCTCCTTCCCCTACATTTGTCACCTTCCAGTCTTCTTATTAGGCCTTGCTAATTAGTCCACACCTGGGGACTTCTCTAGCTCATTCACTGCTATTATGCCTTGTCACTCCCATCATTACCTTTTTGTTTTCCAGATTCTGTCTTTATCTTGCCATTTATCACTTCTTCTCCCAGAGCCTCCCCCTTTTTTCTTTCCCCATATATATATATATTCCTTATTTTATCTCTCCTCTACATTAATTGTGATTTTTCTCTTTTAAATATTTCCTGAAAAAGACCTGTGGTTGAAATGTTGATTTTTAACTTTATTTTCTATTTTCAGAGTGCATTTAATATAACCATTTTGTTTTGTTTTCAGACCACGTGCTGATGCAGCACCTTATTTTTGTCTTTACATGATGTGTGATATGGCTGCCACTATATGGTCAGTCGCTTCACTGCCAGTCTAGCATTGCTTGTAAAGTGCTTTGAGATACATTGTGTATGAAAAGTGCTATATAAATGATGATTCTTCTTCAGTTCAAAATAAATCATTTATTTTCACGCAGCCCATGTCATGTGCTATTTATACAGTACCTTGCTGGTAAGTTTAATTTTTTTTTTTTTTGTGAATTTTTTTATTGTCAGACCTGGACAGACTGTTAGGAATAAAGGAAAATTTGGCTCAGAATATTATGCAGCTGGAGTGGAAGTATCCATTGCTCTCTGAGCTGGAGTGGAAATAACTGATTTATTTTCACTCCAGCTCCCCTGTCTATGAAATAAATGCATTTGTTTGCAATTGTGTATACCCACTGGCATTGTATAAATATATATAGAATAAATAATGGGTAAGGGTGGTATGCAAGGATGTATATTCATAGAGAGGGACTAATTAGGGCTGTGAGGCCACAGGCCCAAAGGGCTAGTGGCTTTATTGCCCTAATTAGCCCCAAAAATGGGTATACTTCTGAGTGTTCCACCCTTACCCAATGTTTGTTGAATATAATATTATTAGGATGGTTACTGTTATGGAGATCACATTTGCGATCACATTATGGTACCTGAAGGTCTCTTGAAGTGAGGAGGGAATGGTGTATAGTGATGGCAGGTAGACGTTTGTGGGATTTCTGGGTTGGGAAGGTTTTGTATGTCTTTTTTCCAGGTTCTTTTGCAGCGTGTTAACTGGTTTGGCTAGCTTCCTAATGATGTGTTGTTTTATCAGTATTGTCCCCTTAATTATTTGATTAGTGTAGGTATATAGCTTTAATTAGTGTAGGTATACAGCTGTAATTGTTTGATTAGTGCAGGTATTTACTTTTAATTGAAAATGTTTTCGTTTTAAAAACTATTTTTCTTTTTTGATTTTTTAACATTTTTACAGTAAAAAAACATGATATTTGTACTATCTTGGTTGATCAAATAAACTGAAACTGAAACTTTTAATTGATAGATTAGTCACATGTATACAGGGAAATAAATGATAGCCTTTTCAATGGGGAAGGGTTCTCATTCATATACATATCTACTGTATATATCTATCTAATAAGGGACACCTTCGCTGCCCAAGACCTGACACAACTCATCTCCCAGCTCACTAGAATTAACCCAACCAGAGGAACCTGCACCCTCCTGGACGTCATTATCACCAACCGCCCTCAGAAAATCCAATACAGTCAGGTCCTCCCTGACTCCTTAAGTGACCACTCCCCTATCCTCTTCCTCTGGTCTGCCTCCACCCCCAAACCTGTAACCCAAACCACACTCCGCAGGTGCCTTTGCCCAGGTGGACTGATTAAACTCAAACAGTACCTCGCTCAGATTAATTGGTTCCCCCATCCATCATGCACCTGACATTGATGCTGCCCTCACCCTCTTCTCACAAGCCTTTAACAAAGCCTGTGATCTCTTTGCACCCGTTACCAAACTCCGCTCCAGAAAACATAACACACCATGGGTTACCCCTGCCGTACTCCAAATGCTCAGAAATAGGGATAACCTCTGGCAGCTAGCCACTGAAATGGGCCGGGCAGCTGACAGACAGGCCTACAATGCTGCACGGAACAGGCGCACATGGGCCATCCATAAAGCCAAGGTAGACCACTACCAGGCCACCCTCACCTCCTCTTGGGAGGTCTGCCCAGACCTTCTGGGACAATATTAAAGAGCTAAATGGGAAATCTCACTCCCCCCATCCCAGCTCACTATTGACGGCTCTACCTCCACTGACCCAGCTTGCATTGCCAACTGCCTAAACTTATCCTTTATGGATCTTAGCTCTGTCCTCCCTGGTAACTTCTTCGATCCAACCCCCGACCGACTGCCCCCAATCCTCTAGTGCCTCTGGTTCTACCTACACAAGGTATCTGTCCAGGAAGCCAGACTCCTCCACCTTAAAGCTTTAATGAGCAACAGTCCTAGCAACGATTCCCTGGACCCCAAAATACTCCAGCTGGTCCTGGATGAAGTACTTGTCCCGCTCACCGGTCTACTTAACTGGTCCCTCTGTCTGGAGCAATTCCCCACTGCGTGGAAAACAGCTATAGTCATGCCTATTCATAAAGGGGGTGAAAGGTTCTCTGCCTGCAATTGCCGACCAATCTCCATCCCCCCCCAAAGCCCTAGAAAAAGTGGTGGCCAATCAAATCACTGAATATCTGGCTAAGTATGATATCTTGTGCCCGAAGCAGCACGGCTTCTGTGCTGGTCACAGTACTGGCACAGCGTTAATGGAGTTCTCCAACTTCCTGCACTCCTCCGTGGATGCCGGCTCCCTAGCTGGTGCAGTGTTTGTGGACCTCTCTAAGGCCTTTGACACTGTTTCCCACTCACTTCTACTAGACGCCCTCTGCCACACTGGTTTCTCTGCTGGCCCCCTCGCCTGGTGCTCGAGCTACCTATCAGCTCATTCCCAGTGCATCAAAATCAATGGGACACTCTCGGAAACCCATCACATCCACTCTGGGGTACCCCATGGCTCCATTCTGGGTCCCCTACTTTTTAGTCTCTATCTAAACACTCTGCCTAGTGCCTGCTCCGGCAATATTCTTATGTATGCCATAATCTTTGTCACCCAATGAAATCCTATCTCCTTCCAGGACTCTCTCCAACACTCCTTCAATGATGCTGAAACCTGGCTTAAGGAACGCAGACTCATCGTTAACCTCAAAAAAACCAAGACAATGCTCTTCACCCATCCCCAAAGCAAAGCTTGCAACAGCTCACTCCTTATCCTCCCTAGCACCCTACAACCGTTAGAAGAAGTCTGCTCCTACAAATACCTTGGGGTCACCTTCGACTCAGCCCTCACCTTTCATGCCCACATTAATGCCCTTGCATCCACCACTAACACTCGGCTTGGCGTCCTCTACCCCCTAGCCTAGGAGGAAGATGGATGTGTAAGACAAACGCTCTGGGTCCCATCTGAATAATATTGCTACCATCCTCTACTCCTATCATCTAAAAATGCCTCAGTCATTAGCCAGAGGGAAGCTCTATATGGCCTCAAACAAGAAACTGAGAAAGAAACAGGCCCAAATGAATTTTCAGTCAGCAATTGCTTCGAAAGGGAAAGGGCCCGAATGCACTCTGCGAGCCATTGTGGCAGACAGCATAGAGGCAATGCAGCACGCCACCACTACTCCTGAATCACAAACATCTGCCCCAGGAAAGATAGAGAATTAATCCAAACACAGATTTGCTCTTACTCACCAAGTGAGACTGGGATTTGAAAATATAGGGGCTCAATTAACTCACTTGCAGCAAATGGTGAAGTCGCTCAGCGATACAGTGGAAAGCCATGCAGGAAGGCTGGAGGAGGTTGAGACACATGTTAGCACCCAAGAGGACCCCAATTCTAGAATGGATTCCTCATTGCAAAGAGCCCTTCAAGAAACTGAAGATCTGAAAGCAACCCTTGACGAACATGAGAACCGCGAAAGGCGGTGTAATGTGCGTGTGGTCAGTTTTCCAGAAGGGACTGAGGGCTTGAATTGTAGGGCCTTTATGAGTAGTTGGCTTAAAACTACTCTACATCTCCCTGAATCCACCACTTTGTCGATACAAAGAGCCCATAGCTCTCCTGGTAAGCACCCGGGACTGGAGGAACACCCTCACCGTCTCACAGTAAAACTTTTAAGGTATCAAGACTGCCAGTCGGTGCTGTTTGCTGCCCAGAAGGTGGGCTCCATCATGGTGACCGCGGGAAAAGAGTCAGCATCTTTCCAGATTACTCCTGGAAGATCCAAATAGAGAGGCAGGCCTTTGCAAGAGTAAAGAAGGCGCTACATGAAATTAATTGTCCTTTTGCCATGATATACCTAGCATGACTCATCATTCACCTGAATAATCAAGAATCAAGAGCCTTTACTGACCCAGATGTGGCCAGAGTATATGTGGAGCAGCTGAAGGAGCAGAGTGCTCAGCAACGTGATTGCTAGCAAGATAATCCCTGAACTTAGGTGTTATGGTACTGTAAATTCAACTACATAAGTCAAGGCTGAATGTGGTGGTGGTGGTGGGGGGGGGGAGTTGGTATTTACTTGTCCTGCAATGGAGTAATCTCCAGTCCATAGTGACTGGGCTGGGTAGGCCCCTTCCCCTCTAGGCCTTAAAACACCTTGAACTGTGCCACAAATCTAGCTTTCTAGTGGGTGATGTTCGGGGGAACTTGATGCTGGACCATGACCATGTTTTCTCCAGACATGAAGAAAGTAAAGTGCTTTAGCAAAAGTCAAAATGTAAATATATTACTGTTCTGTTTTTTCTACTTATTTGCTTCAGTTAGTGGATTAGAAATAAGAAGTGGACAATGATCCAACTCAATGACAGAAAATCTGCTTATTTTTCTGGTTCTGTTATTTGTTGACATTACAAAAACTTAACTCCTTACTGTGAAAGTTACTGATTATCTTATAGAGCTTTACATAATGAGAGTGGTACAAATGTGTATAACTACAGTATATGGGTCTTGGATGTTTTGGAGGGGGATCTTATTGGTTGTTGTGGGGGGTGGTCAGAGGAATAACTAAATGTATATGCTCTATCACTGCAGGGCTTTGGGGCGAGGGGGCTCCCACCATAAGTACTGGGATGGATGAGCAATGAAAAAGTCAAACTGCAAATGGATTTTACCTGGGTGCATGTATCTGCAGGGAGATCCCACTGAGGGGGCCTGGGAAGCAGCACTGTGGTCCGATACTGGGGGAGTTTTTTCTACCTGCTCATTCCGGTGGGTTAAGGTGCCCCACCATGTTGCCCAAGAACATGACTGAGTGAGGGGAATATGACTGGCTCCTCCACCTCCCTGCCTCTAAAACACACTGGGTGGGGACAGGCGCACCCCCTCTGGACTCCAGACAAGACAGATATTGGGAAAAAAGGGGATGGGACCCATGTCTCATCCACAAAAAGTAGAGGGTTCCGGGAGGTATAATCGCAAAAACAGTGGGAAGTGGGAGGGAGGAGGAGGGTCAACTATTTAAAATAGCTAAGATTGTTAGAATGGGGTTATGTTGGGGTGTGAATGTTGTGGGAGGGATAGGGTGGGAATGTTATGGTGGGGGAAATGTTCTTTGTTTTGGAAGGTTAGAGTTTAAAGTTAAAGCAGTTAAGTTAGCTTGGTTTAGTGGGCGTGTTAAAAAAGTGAAAATCCAGCAGGTGGCACTGTCTCAAACTGAAAATATGTCTAAGTAGAAAGCTGTTTATGGGTACCTTATTTACTGTTGTGATCAAAAATGAATACTCTAAATTGTATTTCATGGAACATAACGGGATTGAAGACTGATTAAAAGAAGAAGGATCTGGAACTACATAACTAAATAGAAGGGAGATGTTATCTTCCTATAAGAAGTTCACTTAACAGGCGAAGAAGCTAAAGAGGTGGTGGGAGCCTGGGGAGGAAGGTTTTTGGTATCCCCATTTACCTCAAGAGCAAGGGGGGTGGCAATATGGCTGAGGCCAAGATTTTAGGCTAATGTCCATAGCTTAACAGTGGACCCAATTGGCAGGTACATCATATGTGGAGTTACCATTGAGGAAACCAGATACACACTGGTATCCCTCTATGGCCCAAATATCGACAACCCCAGTTTTTTCCACCATTTGTCTGTAACCTTGGCCACCTTTCCAGATAATATTATTATAGGGGGTGATTTTAATACTTACTGGGATAGGGCATTAGGCCACTAAGGACAGATGGGTAGACCCCCACCTAAAAGCACAGTGACCCTTAGAGAACTGGCCAATGAGAGGGCACTCGTGGAGGCCTGGAGGCATCTTAACCCTAATAAGGGAGAGTTCTTTTTCTACTCACCCGCACATAAAGTTTATACCAAGATTGATTATTTTCTGGTCTCCCCTATGATTCTCAGAAACATTATAGCTGCAGAATACGGCCCAATATGCATTTCTGATCATGCCCCCTTAAAGGTGTCCATCTCCACGGGGTCGACTCCTCCCCCTAGTAAGCAATGGAGATTAGATTCTACCCTTCTGTCTCCCTTGGAATACAAGACATATATTTCAGAAAATATTCAAGAATTCCTTACCCATAGCAAAGTATCGGACACGTCAGCTTCAACCACTTGGGAGGCACTAAAGGCCTATCCAAGGGGGGCCACTATTTCTTTTGCATCTCACCAAATTAAGGAAGAGAGTTGAGAGGAAGAGACCCTAGAAAAGGAAGCAATGGTGGGCAGGGTCTACAACAAAGAGGAGAAATTTAAGAGACTAAAAGGCAGATTACACCAACTCTCCAACCATCAGATAGAAAAAAACATTTTGAAATTAGAGTCAATAAATTATTTTGAAGGGGACAAAGCAGGGAAATGGTTAGCATGGAAGGTAAAAAAACAAACAGCAGAAAGAGTCATCCTAGAAATAGAGGAGGACGGAGGGGAGAAATCCTCAGACCCCTTGGTTATCAATAATACTTTCAGAATCTTCTATGAGACTCTATATACCAAATAAGCCCCAGGCGATTTGGATCCAGAGAGCTTCTTGGACACAGTCCCCTTACCTACCTTAGACCAGACTGACAGGGAGGAGCTTGACCACCCTTTCTCCTTGTCTGAGCTTAAGCATGCAGTGTGGTCCTCCAGGCCAGATGGTATACCCATGGAGTTTTATAAAACTTTGTGGGGAGACATATGTCACATTCTCCTGTCCATGATACAGGAATCTCTGGAAACTAGCACACTTCCCCCCTCTCTGCAGATGGCCACTATCACTGTCCTCCCTAAACCAAATAAGGACCCCACATAGCATGGGTCATATTGCCCTATTTCTTTATTAAATGCAGATTACAAAATAACAGCTAAGATCATAGCATCCAGGCTGGTGGGTGTTCTCCAAAACTTGATACACCAAGACCAATGCGGCTTTATCAGGGGCAGACAAGCAAAACAATATCTACAGAATGCTAAACATTCTGTACTGATGGTCGGTGGGGGTGGACAGTAGTAGGGGTCTACTTGCATTAGATGCCGAAAAGGCGTTTGATAGGGTGGAATGGTATTTTATGTTATCTACCGTGAGTCACTTTAACATAGGTACTAGACTGTGCTCCTGGATACGGGTACTGTACTCCTCCCCCAAAGCACAGATTCTTACTAATGATAACCTCTCCACCCCCTTTGCCTTGACCAGGGGAACTAGACAGGATTGCCCCCTATCACCCTTACTATAAGTCCTGACAATAGAGGTACTGGCCTTAGCCATTCACAACCATCCTAATATACAGGGGTATGGTGGTGGTGGGGGGGGGGACCAGGACATTTCACTCATTGCAGATGATATTCTGCTTTTCCTTAAAGAGCCAGAAGTTTCAATTCTGGCACTCACTGGTCTATTTGGTCCCATATCTGGTCACAGAATCAACTGGGCAAAATGTGAGTGACTCTCGCTGGGGAGGGCTGTCCCCTTAACCATTAAGGGCTCCACCATCCACATCCCTGAAATACCTGGGAATTTTAATACCCATAAGACTTTCTAGTCTATACAAGATTAACTACATCCCACTTCTTAAAAAAATCCAGGAGGAATGTGAGAGGTGGAAGAGTTTGCCCCTGACCCTGATAGGTTGGGTGAATTTGGCCAAAATATACATTCTTCCACAATGCCTGTATTTATTCCAGACTTTACCAGTGTGTATCCCAAAATATTGCTTTAAATCTCTGAGAGGAGCCATTACCTCCCTGTTATGGAGAGGCAGGAGACCTAGAATAAAACAGGAAACACTACGGAGACCAATAAGTGAGGAGGGCCTGGGCCTACCCAATATTTATCTTTATTATTTAGCAGCTCAGATTTCCCCTCTGGTTGACCTCCTCCCTGGTATTCCTGAAAGGAGAACCTGGACGGACCTGGAACTGTCTACATTTGGTTATCCCTGATCCTTCTATTTTGCAGCTGCTTTGAGCCAGAGGGTGGTCAAGTATATTGTAAACCCTTTTACAAGAACCACAATGAGAGCCTGGTTGACAGCCCACCTACTGGTGGGAGGCCTGGTTGTGATCTCCCCGGATGCATCTATCGTGCAAGCACTTTGGGAGGAGGGAAAAGAGCCCACACAGGCTACAAAAGTGCTAGCTGCATGGCATAAAACTTGTCTTCAAAGCATATCACAGTTAAATGAGCTGGGTGAAGTCCTTCCTTTCCAGGCCCTATACAAGAGGTATTGCCTCCAGCCTTCTCATTTTTTTTGTTTACTTATTAATAAGGCAAAAACTGTCTGGGAAATTGATTGAAAAAATTAAACAAAGCCAACTGAACAGATCTCCTATAGAGGAGGTGTTATGGGCATCCCTAAACCCAAAAGTTTAAAGCCACTAACTGGGTGCTATAAGACCCTCCTGGGAAGTCTACCAACAGATCTAGAAGCCCTAAAAGAAAAATGAGATAGTGATTTGGGAGGTGGGATCCTTAGAGAGGGGTATTAGAGAACAATTCTCTGCAGGGGTATGCAATGTTCAGTCAATAACAGACTGCGGGCAATACATTTTAATATTTTACATAGAACATACTTTACCCAAGTACTCGCCATTAAGATTGACCCCACGGTATCTAACCTATGCCCAAAATGTAAAGCCCAATCTGGTGCCTTTATACACATGATCTGGTCATGCCCTAGAACCCTAAGATTCTGGAAGGTGATTACTGATATAATGGAAAGGGCCCTGAAAACAAAGCAGGATGGGGAGGCAGAATATTACTCGGGGGGAGGGGGTTGTTTCTTTGATCTTCTAGTGAGTCTAGCATGTTTCTGCTGTGCTTTAGCCTTAGCAGGCACTTGTTTGTCAGAGGGTTGTTGTATTCCTGATGAGAGGGGGTCATCTCTATCAGAGCTTACACCTGACAATGAAGACCAAACAGAGGAGTCATCAGAGTCGTTACCAGAGCAGGTTGCGACCACCCGGAGATGAGTCATGTCGGCCCAGCTTCCCTGGCCCCCTTGATCATCACCATGAGGTTTACATATCGTCTGCAGTGCAGCCAGATCCTGGTGGCATGAGTACAAATTAGGGTAGCTCCCTGCAATGAAAGCTAAAAATCACTGTGGTACCATCTAATTGTTTTCCTTTATTGGGTTTCTTGCAACGGACTGAGTCCTCCAGCTTGAATTACAAATAATTGAGGTGTGTGCATGTTTAACTGCTGTTTTCCCTCTCCTAAGGGCCCCAACATCAGCTGCAATGCCACCCACCCCTGGCAATGCTTCAGGCTAGCCTGCATGACATTCTGGGTACCCAGGGTTGTTGAACTGTCTAATGGGGACTTAAAATGCATGCCAGCAACTTCTGATTTAAATCAGGTTGCTAATCATTCTGCTAGCTTCACGCCCCTCCCTTGTTCACTGCCCCTAAATAAACCTGATTGTCTTTTTTCACATTTAACCTGGCTAGTGTGCATATTATTAGACAGGTTAGAGTATTAAGATTGTATTGCTGCTATGCTAACCTTATTTTCCAGGGAGTCTGCAGGGCAGTTGCTGTAGGTCCAGCTCTGGTGGTAAGTGAAAAGGATGTGAGCACATTATTACTGTTGTCTGTTGATTGTGAATTTACACCTGTGTTATATTGTAGGCCACTAGAAAGGTTGGTGGGTTGGTGTGGGGGGGGTATAGCCTCCCAGAGGGCTATACCAGAGCAGGCTGCTCAGTCAGAACACTAAATCTGTTCAGCAAGTGAATACCTGAGGTTTTAAGTACTTTAGAAGTAGGTTGGGACCAGGTTTGTCTATGTTGCATAGCAGTTTTGGCTGCTTCCACTACTTTAGTTACCTGAGGGGGGCCATGTCAACTTGCATGGAGGTGTCAGCTTCCTGAGGCGTGGTACAGGGTCAGATGCACTTATCACTATAAGGGGCACTGCTTGCATCTCATGTTGTATGGCTGCTGGAGCAGGTGTTAGATCAGGAGAAAAAGGTTCACCAGCAGTATTTTCTTGTGGCAGAGGTTCTCTGGAAATCTCAACCAGTGGTGGAAGGGGTTGGGGGGAACTGTGGGGAAAGTTCTTCCCCTGGATCTCTGAGTAATAGCAATAAGCAGCCATGGTTCTTCACTGTCAGATTGATTAGGCTGATTGTGGGCTGCCCAGGGGCATGTATGGTAGGAATGACCCTTAGCATCGCACAGATTTGCATATTTGGGCATTTCTACAATGCCCACTAGTGTGCCCTAATTTCCCACACAGTGTACATTTTAGTTTGTTACAGAGACTACTTATATGCCCAGTTTCCTCACACCTGCAGCAGGCTTTGGGCTGCCCTGCATAAAATAAGACGCCCCTGTCACGTCGCAGAAAAAAACAGTTGGGCAGGTGATGCAGCCCAGTCTCAGTAGTGTGTAACATCACTCTTTATTTTCCAGCCCTCAGTCCATATTTTTTCCTCATTGAAGATTGCTTCAGGATTCTCCAACACAGTACACCATTGCTTCATCCAGTACATGAGGTCAGTCACTCTGACTCCCTCGTTTCTGAAAAGTACCATTACCTGTTCTGTGTACAGGCTTAGTAAGTGCTATGGCCTCAAAGAAGGCCCATAAGGGAGTGGTTTTCGGATTATGGTATAGTTCCCAAAATTTCTACAAGCCACTACTGAATCTAAAACCCATATCAAAAGTTTGTTCTCCAGAAACGTGAACGAGAGCATATATTTCTTCTGCAGTATATCTCACAGGACCTTTCAATAAGGTTTTTGCCACAAATAACTTGTTCGGAAAAACATCCATGCCCCCTTTATAGAGGAGGCAGACTGCATTGTGGTGTTTGGCTGGAAAGACAGGCTCTCTAAAAATAGAAGCATAAGATCTTTTGTCTATTTTATTATGTGGGCCATCTCCATTAGTTGCATGTTGGTTTGTAGTATGTTGCCAAGAGGGCCCAGGTTTTTCTGCTCTTGAATAAGGTCATGAGCTGCTTTCATATGTAGTATCAAGTGGGGCAGTGGTCCCAGGACTTTTGTTGAAAACCTCTAGTTGTGGGTTTTGAGTCAGTTGTAGTGAGTCAGGTAAATGCATTGGCGTTTATTTCTGACCCATCCACAGATTCCATTTCAGTGGCCTCAATTATTTGTACTTTTCTGGGGGGCCCCATTGTGTTTCTCAGGTCCTCCCTGCTTGGCTCAGATAATTCAGAGATGCTTACCACCCATTGTCCGGCCTGACATTTTTCCCATCCAGCTCCTAGGAGAGCCAATTCTACTGACCAGTCAGTTGTTTCTATAGTAATAGTACTGGGGTTGCGTCTTAGGCCAGGTATAGCTGCACCTGTTGTTGCCATTCCCGGAGTAACCCCTACAGTGTTTTACTGGTATCAGCACTGTTCTTGATGCCATTAAACACAAAAAGAGGTAAAGTAGAGGTCCTTGCCAAAATTGAGAATTCCTTCAATTGCGCTTTCCTGCAGCTGTTGTTGTGAAGTTGTCAGCTGTTCCTTCCCAGCTGCAGTGGAGGTTTGCAGCTCTCCCTGAGGAGTGGTAATGAGCATCATTTGCAGTGTGGTCTCCTTTACATTTTTCCTTTGTGCAATTGCGTCTTTTAATTCAGCTTGCCTCTTTTTTTTTTTAACTTTATGTTTATTGCATTTTGAAAAAAGCAATGGCATATAGTACATTCTCCTGAAAGGCATCAGAATTACATTTACATATACATCCAATGTAATCAGAATAGTTAGCCTAAACAGACTTGTGTTAGCTAATGGGGGAAAAAAACATAATAATGCTATCATTTCGAAATGGGTAAATTCAATTAGCTACAGTCAACTATGGCTTTAGGAGGACAAATCCAAAATGTTCTAGAAAAATAAAGGAGAAGTTATAACTCAGCATCCAGTGTTGCTATGTCCCCTAATCCAAATGATAAAAATAATCCAAACATAACAAGCACTGGTATATACTCTGCACCCTGTATATTAATTTCCAAACAAGAACATTCTAAATATTAATGAACCATGTAAGAACTTCCCATAAGATATCCTCTCCCTCCATATAAGCCCCTTGTATGATTATTAGACCCAAAAATAAATGAAATACTTAGAGCCAAGCGATAGAGAAAGTCCCAACAGTAGAACTTCCAGAGTTCAGGTTTCTTCATCTGATTCTGAAGCTAGCTGCATCTCCGATGTCTGGAACTCTCGAGCTATGGCTTCAACTTTTTTCCCCTGCTTCCATGGGATCATTGTACTGAAAAGTGTGGCCTCCATAGTAGATGCGGAGTCACGCCGGCATCAGTAAAGAGTGAGTAGCACCCAGGCCCCTGAGCCGAGTGTGCACCGCATCAAATTTTTTCCTTCTAGCGCACATGGCAAAAGACAAGTCTGGAAAAAGATGAATTGTTGCTCCGTTGTATAAGAGACCCTCCGCAGATCTTGTAGCCTGTAATAGGATGTCTCTTGTGCTGGGGCTAGCAGTGATAAGCAGCACCCCCCTAGGAGCCTTACCTCGTGGTCCTGCTGCTCTAGGAGTAAATCAGTAGGCTTTAGTTAGTTGACCTGGGATGAGATCTTTTGATAGGTGTAGCACTTCTGGAAGCCAGGACTGTATGAAACTTAATGGGCCTTCATCTTCGCTCCCTTCCAGTAACCCAATAATACGAACGTGCGAGGCCTGGTGCGAGTTTTCTAATGCCTCGAGCCTCTATCTTAATTGAGAGTTCTCTTGAGTTAGCTCGGATGTAGCAGCTAACACTTGAATGACTGCTTTTTCAGCCAAGCCTGTAGTCTGGGAAATGGATTCCAGCTTTGCGTCCTGTTCCACAAAGTGCTGGAGAATAGATTCGACCTTCAGGTCAATGGCCTGCATGGAGGCTTGCAGAGCTCTCCAGGGGGGTTCTGATCTGGCCATAATCACTGGAGTTGAAGCGGCCTGCTTCTTATTCACTGGAGTACTTTTCCTGCACTCCCGCCTGCTTTCTGACTGCAGCCCATCGTAACTTCTGATATCTCCTGACACCGGAGGGTTTAAACTTTCTACTACTGTTATTGTTTTTACAGGTTCTTGTCTTTCCGAGTAGTTTTATACCTTTTTAATCTTGACATGTGCAGTGCTGATGTCCAATGCATCTTGCCAGTTGGCTGCTCAACAGCGCCCCCCCTTGCCTCTTTTTAAAAGACTCTTCTTCTGGCTGAAGTAGAGCTTCCAGTTCAGCTGAGGACTCTGAGTCTGTCTCCATAGCAACCACAGGTTTTGCTGCACAGGTAGGGCTTACATGTACCTCTTCAACTTTTGTTTTCTGTTTTTCTTCCAGAGTCTGGTTATCAGCCATTACTTCAATTTCCATTTGTGCATTGGGAGCCACAGGGGCATCAAATAAATGTTTGGTCTCAGCCGCTATTGAGGCAGAAGAGGAGCCTGAATCCTCTACCTCCCACATGTCCACCTCCATCGCTGACATCAGAGAAATGACTGACCAACCAGTCAGAGGTTCCCCTATAGGCTAGATGGGGTATTGCCCAAGTGTCCTGGCCAAATTTCCCCCATTCACTAAAAATACCAACAGCTTAATCTGGTTCAATTTCAGCTGGTTATCATCTGTGTCTCCCACCTCCCGGGTCACCCCTGAAAAAGGGACTTTTAGTCTCAGTGGGCCTACCAGGTCAACAAAATTCAATAAGTAAATAAATAAATAAAATGTTTTCTTTACATCTCAAAACAAAGGTCATAATGAGTACTATAAAAGTAATACATATGCCCCACTAAACATTTAGGGACAACATAAAAGAAGCATACAAAATGCAAATTCCCTCATGATAACATTAGAACTTTAGCAAGTCATACAAACAAGTAAAGAAACTACTGTTTTGGCAAAAACAGCAACATAGATGTATGCATCTATGGAGGGATGGACAAGCAGGGCCCTCCCATAGGCAAATTAGGATACAATTATATTATCTCAAAAGTAAGGAAATTAAAGCAATTGCAAAAATCTTTGTTAAACAGCTAGTGTACTGCTTGGAATTAATAGTTATTTTCAGATGCAGTCAGATATCACTTCCAGTATCTGAAGTACATTTTTTATTTTCTGTTTGCTAATTAGAAGATTTTCCACCTGGCAGTACTGGGGTGATGTGTGGAGCAGCACTCTGTCTGGAAGAAAAAAAAAGTCAGTTCTGTTCCTCCCACTACATCATCGGAAATGAGACAAACATCTTGAGGCATCACAGTCATTGCAGCCTGAGCAGTGACTTTCACAAGTTACCAATCAACATGTAGGAAATTGTGACATCACTAGTAACCAGGGAGAGTCAGTCGGTGCTGCTCCATGTGAAAGTGAAACCTAGCAGTGAGAAATGGTCCTCATTGGTTACTAGTGATGTCATAGTCGGTGTAGTTTCAGTGTTGATGTAGTAGGAGGAACAGAACTAACTTTTTTCCCCTCCAAACAGAGTGCTACTCCATACTTTACCCCATTACTGCCAGGTGGAAAATCTTCTAATTAGCAAACAGAAAAGAACAAATACTTGTGATATAAGAAATGATAGCTGACTCCATCTGAAAGTTACAATTAATTGCAGGCAGTTTCCAGGCAGTACACTAACTCTTTAATGCACTAATTAAGGTTAAACTGACAAAAGTAGGGAAATGTGGTGCTAGGGTTTCCAATCCTAATACCCCACCTCCACCCTGCAGGCAGCAACAGGAAAAAACATTAGGGTTTGACCTCTTCTGCATCTTTACAAATCAGGTGTGGGGTGTGCTTTGGGGTTGTCAACCCTAACACTCACCCCATTCTCATATACTGTACACATCTCAGCTTATTTATTGATGGAACAGGGTGAGCATTGGGGTTGACGACCCCAAGACACATCCTACACCTGATTTGCAAAGATGCAGGAGGGGTCAAACTGTAATGGTTTTTCCTGTTGCTGCTTCTAGGGTGCGGATGGTTTGTTAGGGTTGGAATCCCTAATGCCACATTTCCCTACTTTTTGTCTGTTTTGCAATGAATAGATAGATAGATACTATATAAACTAGCATTTTTATTAAGTTAAAGAGAAATGCTATCTATAGCACAGAACACCAGCTAGCTATATACATTTTTTATCTTTACAGTAAGGTATATCATAAATATATCTAGCTAGTTGAGGTCCTTAAAAGAAACTTTTCATTATGCTACCTGTGTCTAGCCATCAATAGATCAGCACATTCCAACCAGCACCAGCTACCTTTAACAAACAGCATGTGTGGGTGCTGCATGTTAGCTCATGTAAGGGTTTTATAAGTTTCAGTCAGACATTTTCTGGTCCTGCTGTTCTTCCAGGGCTCAGTACAGTCTTCTGTGACTGTACTTAGCCCAGGGAGGACAGCAGGACCAGCAAACAAATGGTTAGAGCTTATAGAAATTCTACCTAGCACTGCAGGGTGTCACAAACCCACTCAGCAGGTCAGACCCTCTGCTCCCACAGTGCCAACCTCTGAGCGCCCGTCTTGTGAACAGTTAACAGAAACAGGATAACTCTCCTGTCTGTTTTGTGGGTCTGAATCAAACTTTGGTCTCAAGTCTTGAAGGGATTCAAACTGTGAACCTCTTGCTAGTGTACCCAATGTACAGGCTCAGATAACTCTGCTCTTCGGGTAGGCCAGATATCTTTTGCCTATGGGTACCTAACCAGACATACAAATTGAACCCTTAAAACTCTATTAAAGACCTCAGAATAAATTCTTACCTTTTCCCAGTTTGGTAAAACCAGTAAGCTTTGTACCGTGTCAACTTTAACCATGTATGCAGCACATGGCCACCTGGCACTTCCCAGTTTTGACAGTGAGCCTGGCCTTCTGTATCTTGCCCAGCACTTCCCTAAGGTGGGATAGGTGTTCCTCCCAGCTGGCACTAAAGATGGCGGTTTCATCCAGGTATGCCACAGTGTACTCCTCCGCACCATTTAACACCTGGTTCACCAACCTTTGGAAAGTGTCCGGGGCGTTCTTCATTCCAAAAGGCATTACTTTAAATTCAAATAAGTCCATAGAAATGATGAAGGCCGACCTCTCCCTAGCTCTGTCAGTCAACTCTACCTGCCAATACCCCTTGGTCAGGCCAGTCGTCATAAGGTAGGTTGCCCCTCCCAACTTGTCCAGGAGTTCGTTTGTCCAGGGCATCAGGTGGGCATCTGACTTTGTGACTGCATTCAGTCCATGGGAGTCCACATAGAAATGAGTAGAGTCATCTGGCTTGGGCACAAGGACTACGGGTGAGGCCCAGGGGCTGTGGGACCTTTGGATTACCCCTAAATCCAGCATCTCCTCCACTTCCCAGCTAATGTCCTTTTGGACAGCCTCTGACACCCGATATGCTGACCGCCATATGGGTGTCTGTGTCCCTGTCTCCACATCATGAGTTGCTAAGGGAGTTAGTCCAGGCTTGGTGCTAAACAATGGGACAAAGTCTACTAAAACCTCCCTTACTTTCTGGATCTGGTCCAGGGCCAGCTGGGGAGACAATTTGACTGTCTCCACAGAGGACTCCCACTTACTTTCTTCCAGCAAGTCCAGAAGGGGGTCTCCTTCATCCGTCCCCTCCCCAGGACTACACACTGCAAACACCATGTCAGCCCTATTTGCATATGGCTTCATCATGTTGACATGGTACATCCTTTCTGTCTGTCTTCTGTCAGGTAACTCTATAATATAGTTCACATCATTTACCTTCCTAACCACTTTGTACAGCCCTGCCCACTCAACCTGCAGCTTGTCTTTCCAGACCAGAATAAGGACCATGACTTCCTGACCCACCATGTACAAGCGAGCTCTTGCTCTGCGGTCGTACCACACTTTTTGTTTCTGTTGGGCTGCTGCCAGGTTGCTCTGGGCTGTCCCCATAAGCTCCTTCAGCCTTTCCCTAAACTTAAGGATGTAATCCACAATGGGAGTTCTCTGGGTGGTGTGCTTGCCTTCCCAGACCTCACTGATCAAGTCTAGGGGCCCACGTACCTGGCATCCATATAAGAGTTTGAAGGGAAAAAAAATCCTGTCAACTCTTGGGCCACCTCCCTCTATGCAAACAACAGGTGGGGAAGGTATTTCTCCCAGTCCCTCCCATGCTGTTCAGCAAATGCACAGAGCATTGACTTCAGGGTACCATTGAATCTTTCCACAAGCCCATTGGCCTGTGGGTGATATGGTGCTGTGCATCTCTGCACTACCCCACACTTCTCCCATAAATATTTCATCAGGTTTGACATGAAGGAACCCCCTCGATCGGTGATAACCTCTTGTGGAAACCCAACATGGGAGAAAATCCAAAGTAAGGCATCTACCGCTGTGTCTGTCCTCAGTGAGGATAGGGCGACTGCCTCTGGGTACCAGGTGGCATAACTCACCACAGTCAAGATGAATGTCTTCCCTGAGAATCTGGGGGTATTTAAAGGTCCCACAATATCCATTCTCACCCTCTGGAATGTCTCTTCCACTATGGGCAATGGAATTAGGGCAGCTTGGGTTTTCTTGCCCACCTTCCCTATTTCTTGGCACCGGTTACAAGACCTGCAATACTCCTTCACCTACTTGGTGAAGTTAGGCCAATATAAATTCTGGTCCAACTGCTGCATAGTGCATACGATTCCCAGATGACCAGACAAGGGAATATCATGTGCAATCTTGAGCAACTGCTCACGATACCCCTGGGGAACGACAAGCTGCCTGCCTAGCATCCTTCCCTCTGCCTGCACAGCCTGAGAATACATCAGTCCATTTTCCCAATAAACCTTATGTCTGCCATCACCTCTCTGTGCCCCATCAGAGTCTGTCTTAGCCCTCAGCTTCTCTAGACTAGGGTCACTTCTCTGAGCACCTGCAAACCCCTCACACATTCCCAAGGCATGGGACAGGTCCCCTTCAGTCACTAAACTAGGGTCTCTAGCACTAGTGTCAGGGCACTCAGGATCACTGTCAATCCCAACCCTCTGACAATGGATCACCCCTCCCTCTTTGGAGTAACCCTCGGTAGCTGTGTGGTTACTTGTTTCTTGGGAAATTTCTACCCCCTTTTCATTAGTTTCCCTATCAGGAGACACAGGCTGTGGAACCAGTCTCTCAGTGGTTTCCACAATGGCTTCTGTGGGGTTCAGGGAACTACAATTTTCCCTTGCCACTTGGCTACGGGTAACTGCACACACCATCTCCTGTTTGAGATTGTTGCCCAGGATCACATACACTGCTAAGGTTTGGGCTACAGCTACCTGTTGCACAGTTCCCCCTGTTTCACCCCAGTCTAGGAGAACACTGGCCAGTGACAATGTTTTCTCTTCACCAGTGAACCCTTGTACAGTGATGTATTTTGGGGTATAAGCTGACCAGGCTGTACCAGATCCTCTTTTACCAATGTCAGGGATGCCCCTGTGTCCCTTAACCCTTGTGTCTGTACACCATTCACCATGACTGGGTGCATGTGTTCCCTCATGTTTGCTGGCATGCTTCCAGGGACACACAGACAACCCACTTCCTTCCTAGCACCACCTTGCGTATTATTGTTCATTCTTTTGGGACACTGTCTGGCAATATGTCCAGTTTCTTTACACAACCAACATTTACTTCTTCTCTCAGAGAAATCTTTTCTCTGAAACCTGGGGCTAATTGGTTTTGGTGGAGGCAGTGAGGATTTTAGCTGCCTGAAGGTGCACATTTCCCTTTCTGTGCTGCTACGCCTGCCCCATTCGCTGTCAGAGCAAGTCTGCTCTTGGCATAGCGGTCTGAGAGTTCAGCAGCTTCTTGCACTGTTTTGGGATCTCAGTCCTCCAGCCAGGTTTTCAACCTGCTGGGCATGCCCAGAAAAACTGTTCTAACAAAATCACATTTTCAATTTTATCAACAGAGTTTACTCCAATTCCTTCCCACCATTTTAAAAACTGACGTTGTTTCATGACTAGCTCCTCATAGATCATGTCAGGGCTTCTCCTGAGCTTACAGAATTTAGCTCTGTATGATTCAGCAGTTAATTCAAATTTCTTTAACAGTGCAGCTTTAAGTTTGCTGTAATCATCACTATCCTCATTGTCCATTTGACTCAATTCATCCCGAGCTTTCCCGGTAAGTAGCTGGGATAGCTGGAAGCTCTAGGACTCCCTAGAAATTTTAGCCTGAATACAAACTTTTTCAAAAGAATTTAAAAAGGCATCCATATCCTCCCCCTCTTTAAATTTGGCTATCAATTTGGAATTCAGTTTGTAACCCAGTCCTGTAGTCCCAGTTAAACCCGAGCCACTTACCTGCACTGGTGCTGCTGGTTGGAGTTGTAGCTTCTCCAGTTCATGTTGCCTCTGGCACTCACTCTCCTCACGGTCAGTTTCTCGCTGTGCACGCTCTGCCTCTCCGCGTTCTTGTTCTGCCTCTCAGCATTCTCACTCTCTGTTCTCCTGGAGCTCCATTCAGCGCAACTCAATCTGCAGCCTGAGTACCTCTGGATCCATGATACTGGTGACCTTCCCCTGCTGCTATGGCCCTTCACTTACAGTGGCCCTGTTGCCCTTCTCATTAGATCTGGACACTGCACTGGCTACTAGCCCTGCCACACTCGAGGTTTGGTCCTTTTCAGTCACTGTCTGTGCCTCGATGCTCTAGGTATCTGCTACCATAGGGGCATCCATGAGGTTCTGTTTGCTGGCATTCACCTCGAACGGGACTCCTCTGTCCCCACACAACTGCTTTAAGTAGTCTACAGTGTGCCTGCTGTAGTTGGATGCCATCTTCTTCCCTAACTATGGCTACTCTGACTTGCACTTTAGAAAAAAAATAAAACGGGTAGGAACTTGACTGTACGCCAAGTGATATAGTTCTGTCTCCCTTTTTAAAAAACAAATCACTGCCTTTTTCTTTCTTTGCAAGTGAGTTGACGGTCTGAAGTTGACACACTGAACAATAACTTGTAATACCAAAATTTATCACACTACTGCCAACCAATCTGTCACAAACCCACTCAGCAGGTCAGGCCCTCTGCTCCCACAGTGCCAACCTCTGAGCACAGTCTTGTGAACAGTTAACAGAAACAGGGTAATTCTCCTGTCTGTTTTGTGGGTTCGAATCAAACTTTGGTCTCAAGTCTTGGAGGGATTCAAACTGTGAACCTCTTGCTAGCATACCGAATTTACAGGCTCAAATAATTCTGCTCTTTGGAGGGGCCAGATACTGTACCTTTTGCTTATGGGCACCTAACCAGGCGTACAAAATGAACCCTTAAAACTCTATTAAAGACCTCAGAATAAATTCTTACCTTTTCCCAGTTTGGTAAAATCAGTAAGCTTTGTACCATGTCAACTTTAACCATGTGTGCTGCACTTATCAAGAAAAGGAATTTCAAAGGCACACCAAGTAGTCTCTAAAGTAGAGGTTTACTTAAAGACAGATTAAAAAAATGTAACATGTAAATACAGAACCACATATCACAAATCATACAAATTACTTAAAAGAATAAGGTTTTAAAAAGTGCTGATTCCTACCACTAATACACTTAGACTTGTCTGTTCTAAGGTATTCTTATCTCACAGTGCTGTAGATGTTTCTTTTTCAGAGTCCAAACATTTGTGTTTAAAATGGAAAACAGAATACTGTTTAAAAACTGGCTTTGCCAACCTCTTTACGTGGGGTCACCTAGCTCCTCCCTGTCAGAATATAAAAAAATATATATATGCAAAACAGGATGTCTTACCAAAGTATTACATTCTGTGACTTCAGCACAACTCATTTTCTCATATGACTTTCTTTGATCTTATGAGCAGATTCCCCTTTCCAGGATATCGAAGGACTTGTTATGTCTCTCTGCCAGATCTCATGGAGGTGCAACATGCTTTGTATCACCATGTGAATATTAACTATGTTTCCTCTGAATGTCATAAAAGTTTATGACCTATCTTGGCAGTTGGCAAGCTGCAATTAGTCACATAAACAGGATATGCTTATTTTAGGCCTCTTCTAGCCTGTTATTATCTCCCATCCTTCCAGGTAACATGTTGTAGCTAAACCTGGGAAGGGGGGTGTCATTCCACAGGCTGATTCAGCATGTACCAAGAGAGACACTCAATAACACATTTTTATATTACAAAAAGCATAGATTAATCAGAACCAGCTGTCCAGGTGTCGCACAGGGTACTTAATCTTCCACTGCTGCAGCCTTCCTCTGATCTCAGCTCAGGGGGTTCTAGGATTTGTTGTAGAAAATGTCAGCTTGCAAGTCAACAGAATTAGTCTGATACAATCTACTAAACAGCAGTAAGCAGTAAGTAAAAAAAAGATTTTTGCACAAAAAGTGCAAATTATGATTAGCCCCACACTTACACATGGGGATCATAGTGCTGTCTGTTCTCCTTTGAGAAGTTTTGGATCTCTTAGCATGAGATGCACTGTACATGAATACCTCCAGGAAAGCACTGAGTGTGTATGAATGATGATGGTATTGAAATACACTGTGTGTGCCCAATCTGTGGCCCATATGAGTTACACACAAAATCTGCAACTCATTGGGGCCACAAAATTGGCCCACACTGTGTTTTCTGATAGCAGTACCTAGTAAATGATACTCAATTGCAAGTATTTGTAGAATTAGGAGTTCTTCCACTCTTTTTTTTTTTTTTACTTTTTCATGTGTGTATGAAAGGCGCTGGATGAAAAACTCCTTTTTCCACTTTCTGTTCTGTGTTGGCATGTTTAAGCATGCCCTCATGTCTATTATCCACTGTCCTTGTAGACAGCAAACACCTCTAGAGATGATGTGCGAGCTGTTGGGGGAGGTGGAGATACAACTCTCATTCTGTATCACCTCCTGTGGCCAGGATATGAGTGAGACTTTACAATTTATGTAACCAGAGCAGCCCAACTGAGATGCAACATCTAATTTTCCATGAGGAAACACAAAGCAGGTGAGCACACTGTCTATGGTATGGGATCCCAGTGCAGTCTCAGGGTAGCCAGCACTAAACAAAGATTCAACTGCACTGGAGGCACAAACTGAGTGAAGTGGAAGCACTACATGCACTACACACCAATGTCTTGAATGGCAAAATAGGTAAACATTTATTGATGAAACACAAAAAGTTAAATTGCAACTTAACAGTGCTCACATTCCTGTCAGAAAAAAAAAAACTCCTTCCACTGCTCAGGTGACCCCAGTGCTTCCCTCTCTCAGGCTTAATCAGTGAGCCTGTGGATGCAGTGTTTTTCCAGACTGGAGTGTGGATACAGTTAAGTTGTACTTTTTGTTAACAGCACCCTCTTCCCAGTCACTTAACAGCACACTATCCCACAGTCAATCCAAAACACAAGTGAGCTGTCTGCTAACAGTTTCCTTGATTCTGGGATTAGGCAGTGTTTAATTATATGTAAGAGGCCCAGACTTTGATGGACTGCCTTAACCAAGTTATCTGTATGTGGCTCAAAGGAGAGATACTGTCCAGGCTCAAACCTAGGTACTTAAAATCTCTAACCAATTCAACTGTTTCTCTATCACTAGCCATAATCTTAAAAATGTATTTAATCACTTTATGAGGGCCAGAGAATACCATTGCCTGAGGCCTTTCGGTATTTGTTACAAGCTAGTCTCTCCAAGACTCACCCTGTCAGTGTCATCAACTTGCTCAAAGCCTTCAGATGCCTCCATGGGTACTCAGTAACTGACACCACTCAGCATAGACACTCTCTGCACACTCATCTCTGAGGATGGGCGATTGAAAGTTTGTGGGTTCTAGCCCCACAACAGGCACTAGGGGTAAATCCCAATACCGACACCCTAGTGCATCATGAGAGGGAGGCCGCACTCCTGAGGTGCCATCTTTTAGATGAGACATTAAACCGAGGACCTGTCTGCCTGTTCAGGTGGACATTAAAGAGCTCATGGCACTTCTTAAAATGAGTAGAGGAATAATATCTACCAATATATACGGAAATCAAAAATCAAACATCTAGAAAATAAGAAATTCAAAACAAAATACAACTTACTTCAGCACCTTAATACAAAAATAAAGAACTGGAAAAATCGAAGGGAAGAACAAAAAACATTCTTAATTTCCACACTTTAGCGATTATAAGAAGCAAAAAAAAAAAATAACAGAAAAAAAGGAGGCTTAAGTCAGCTGTTAACAGAAATTCAGCTAAAAAAAGGAAAAATAAAACAAGGAAATATAAATATACAATATTCACAATCTTGGGAAGGCTTCATCCCATAAATATTTTTCTACTTTACTTTTTTCTAGTATCTGTATCTGTTTTATTTGATTGATAACAATAATACAAAGTTCTTGACTTGAAATATTTTGCTGTTGTAAGATGAATCTACATTGTGCCTGCCAAATTAAACATAGCATAATAACACAAAGACTACTGATATTATAGTGTCTTAGAGTAGCTGGAAATATCCTTAAGTACAGCATATCTGACGTAAGATTTGAAAACAACAGCACCTTCCATCTCTCTTTTAAGAAATCCCCCAAATCCAAAATATAAGGAAAATGAAAATGTAAGTGGTTCATTGTTTCTATTTGAGACATACATGTATGCCTGGGACAAAATCTTTCTGTAAGTTTCTTATGTTTATGGTTACCTTTTGTATTTATTCTTCCGTGGACCCCTAACCAAATGATAGCCCACATCTCTTTTGGAATTCTAGGATCTTGAAATAAATTTGAGATATCATCTTGATGTTGTTTTGAAAAGTTGGAAAAGGGGTATTCTACAAAATTTCTCTGTAAAATGTCATCATATAATAAATCGATAAATAAAAAATAAAAATAAATATAGTTTTCCTTGGAAGATCTAAAACATCTTCATATAGGATACCCCATTTTTTAACCCTTAGGCTGCCGCTGACATAATATCTTGTCCTAAAAACCTATGTGTTCTAAATATAGCCTAAGGGCTAGTAAGATCAAAAACATGTGCCCACGTAGTGGACAGCCTAGACATCTTTTATTTTTATGTGAAAAAACCTTCCCAATTCATTCCTGTAACACACCCTTCAAATGTGATGTTACCCATGGACCTCAAATCTTCCCTCCCTTCATATTTAGGAGTATATTAGCATAAAGAAAAGTCAAAAAGAAAAAAAAAATCAGGTTTGGCATCTCCACGCGCCCTTCTTTTATCGATTTATATACTGCAGGTTATTTTGCTTTATAGCATTTAGACAGCTACACCAAAAGCAAGAGAAGAAAACATCTAAAAGGGTGGTTTCCAATTTCTGGGGCACTGGATGTATGTCACTAATAAACAAAAAAATGGGCAATGAGAAAGTTTTAATTAAATAAATCTGTTTCAGTTTCCCTAACTTCCAATCATTCCATCTGCTTGCTTTGTTTTTCCCTTGTGTCAATCCTTGTTCCCAACCACTTATAAGTGGTCATATCCCCTAGCCCCCAAATAATACCTAATATTCTCTGTGGTAATGTTTCTACTGATAAGTCTCCTATATCCGGTTCTGGTTCCCCTGTCCCTTGTATATTGAGACATGCACTTTTTTTTTTAATCTACTTTTGCACCAATTGCTGTAAAGCAAGCTGCTCAACAAATGGTAGGCTAAATTCCCAACCTCACATCTTTTACAAGCAGACACAAATCATCCACATACCCAATTGCTTTAACTTCTGGGATGTCAGTATACAATATTCCTTGTATTTTGAGTAATGCATTTATGATCCTTATTATAGGATCAATTGTAAGGCTAAGGGGGCTCAGAGGGCAGCCCTGTCTGGCTTCTACTTCTACTTGACATTTCTTCCCAATCCTCCCATTGTCATAGGGGCATACATAAGCTAACGCATAACACATCTGAATCCAGGAAACAAAAACACATCCATAAATAATCATGAAGTACTCTGTCAAAGGCTTTGATTGGTCTATAGTCAGCACATAACCTGAAATTTGTTTTTTGGACTCCTTTGTTCATTATTTCACTTAATAATATGAGAGCATCTGCAAGTTTTTGACCAGGTACTGAACAATATTGTGATGGGTGTATTAAAAATTCTTAGACTGTGGAAAGCCGTTTACTCAATAATTTTGCTTGTATCTTAAAATCTGTATTTAACAGAATAATCAGTCTCCAGTATGTCTGCTCTGTCACCTCCTTTAAAAAAGGAAAATCATTAGTCCTTCATGCTGTACATGCTATCTGTGATCCTGTCTTCATCTAAAAATGAATTATATAATACTTCCAGTTCTTTTGGCATACATTTTATATACTTCTCCTGGTAATCTATCTGATCCTGGGGAAGTATCATTACTTAATTATTTAATTGCCTCTTCCATTTCTGGTAAAGTAAATCTAGTTGTCAAGGAGGATGTTTGCTCTGGCTCTAACACAGGCAGTTATGCTGTTTATAAATAGAATAATAGATAGATAAGTGTGTATTACAAGGCAGTAATACAATTGAGAGGTTTTGGGGAAATGTAACCTCAAGAGTGAAGCTCGACAGATCGTAAATTCCCCCAAACCTCAAGATGGTATTACTGCCTTGTAAAACAGTTATCTTTCTGTTATTTTTGTAATATATGGATCCATTGATAGCACTACAACTGGAAATTACCTTTGAACCATAGTATTATCAACAAAAACAATGGTATTATCACTTTTCAGGATAGTATTATTGAGAGTAGTGATGTATTTCTGGGAAAATTTTGTACAACTTAGTATAGTATTACTGAGGCTTATCCATATATTACAATATCATAAACATACTTCTAACAATCACATAGGAGTGTGGTGTGCATATTTTATGGAATATATACAAACAAGGGTGAGAAAGAATAAGTGCCTCAGCTAGGACATACTGTATTTGTATTCTCTGATACTGGATTACTGATTTGTGCATGTACAAAGTTCTCCAATATTTCCATGATACACTCATTATCTGACTGTAGAGTACCAGAGGATAAAAATTCTGTAATCTTTCTTTTAGATACTCTATTAGCACAATCTATAAATGGGTTTGTCTGTTCTTTCTTCCCTTGAGTGCCAAATTTCTGCTCCTGTTCTAGAGATTTTTGCCTATTATACCGAAACGTAAATGTTTGTTGTTTTACTGTATTTATTTCTTCAGTTAAATCTATTTGTTGTTATTCCTGTTAAGAAAATAATATTTGTAATTTATTTCTTAGAGCTATATATTTTGATAAGCAGTTTTTGCTTTATTTTGTGTAGTTTGTTTGAAATAGTCAATTAAACAGACCTTTGTTTCCTCCCACCATGATATCATAAAGGAATTTCACAGTTCTTCTATCCTGTATTCCTGTATGATTTCTTGTATATCTTTCAGTACCTGTGCATCTTGCAAAATACTGGCATTCAGTTGCCATACCCCTTTGCCCAATTTCCTCGGGGTTCTGAAGCTACCTGGATACCTATTCACGAGTGGTCTGATGTTTCTAAATGCAAAGTATCAGAAAAAAACACAGGGAGATTATTGGAGCTGAACTAATAATTTTTTGTAAATAATTTGCCCTTAAAAAAGTAGGTTTTGATGCTTGCCTTGATATTTTTTGTGCATCTTTTAACTTTGTTTGTTTTAGCATGAGTTGTAAATCATTTTTATCACAATACATTTGTGTTTGTTTGCACTGAGTTATTTTGGTATTAAATTGTACTATATTAAAGCCCCCACAAAAAAGATCTGTCTATTAGTAAATAATATAGTTGTATATTCTTTAATAAAGCTATACGTAAGGCTTTTGTTGAGGGGCCATAAATATTAAGCAACCAAAATGCTACACTGTGAAATAATATATCCATAATAAGGGCTCTACCTGGGTCTACTTCTATGATTTTTTGAACTGCAAAATCAGGGCCCTACATTCAAATGTTTGCACATGATGCAAAATGTTAGCACTGGAATCAGGCCGGAATAGCAACGTATCCCCATATTCAAAGGCTAAGAAAGTGCTGGCGCAAAAAATAATGTATGCAAGGTGGAAAGTGAGGGGTGGGGACTTGCACACAGGCACAATGAAATATTCAAACAGTTAGCACCATGCAAGTCCCCTTTGCACAACTAATAATGCGATGCTAGTTACTGCCTATAAAAGGCATGTCTTAATCCTGGGCAAACCAGGCAGAGGGAGTGTGTACTCTGCAGAAGACAACATAGTAATATATACAACAACACCTTCATGCTGTACCTCATGGAGGCTGTCTATGATGAGTAGGAGAGGGACCAGGCCCACCGTGGCCCACACTGCAGGCCAAGGAGCAGATATGCTGCACACAGGTTGCACCGGCAAAGGCTTTCCTTTGAGATCCTTACAGATTACCACCCTGTTTGCTGGTACAGGATGAACAGGATTATGTTGAGGCAGTTGTGCAAACTCCTGCATGAGCAGCTGCAGTCTACCACCAGATGCAGCCATGCCATGACAGTTGGGGAAAAGGTGATGGCTGCAATGTGTTTTCTAGCCACCGGTGCATTCCCGAGACCAGTGGGAGATACCATCAGAGTATTGCAGTCAGCCACCTTGTGCCTTCTGACCAGTTCCTTGATGCACTCCTGCCACATACTGCCAAATTCATAGTATTCTGCAGCACAGCAAGAGGATGCAGAGAAACCATGCAGCTGTTCTGTCTGGTTGCACACCTATCAGCTGTACTCAATGCCATTGACTGCACCCACATTGTCATCCATGCACCACCTGGTTAGGGAGGGGATGTGTACATAAACAGGAAGGGGTACCATTTCGTTAACTGCCAGGTGGTATGCAATGCAATGGAGTGTATCATTAGTGTTTTCGCCTAGTAACCTGGCAGTGCCCATGATGCCTTCATCTGGCACCAGTCCAGGCTGTGCCAGGCCTTTGAGGATGCCAGTATACCTAGTGGGAACCTTGTCAGTGAGTATCAGCTGCAGGCAGAACACAACCCACACCAATGATGGGATGCTGCCAGAGAACAGGAGACAAGGTGGTGTGGGGGACAGGGAGGCAGGGTGTCACAAAATGAAGTGCAGTAAACAGGCCTTGAGACTGACACAGGAAACAGCAGCTTGTATTCACAGGAGACTTCCTATCCCCTGAGGCCCTGGCTACTAACACAACTCCTCTGCCCGGCAACGGTGGCAGAGAAGAGGTACAATGAGGCACATGCCACCACCAGGAATGTCATAGAGAGAGAGTCTTTGGCATGCTCAAGATGCGCTTCTGCTGTCTGGACCAGTCCAACAGTGACCTACAATATATCCCATGTAAGGTATGCCATATATTCTTAACGTGTTGCATGTTGCACAATATGGTGCGACACAATGGTATACGTGCACCTGAAGCCGAGAAACAATCTGACAGTGAGTCAGAGCCAGAGTTCCAGGAGTTAGAACAACTCGAGAGGAAAGACCCTCAAATGGCCAGGAGGTCCCAAGAACATAGCAACAACATTATTGCTACAGTAGCATGTATGGCAGGTGAGTGAGAACAACACAGACAAGAATGATGTGATCAATAGTGACTTTATTACAGCTGAAACATAGTGCAACACACAGATAATTGTTAAAGTGCACAGGAGCAAGTGTGGAGGTGTGTGTATATGTGCATAATGTACTGTGTGAATGTAAGGGGAGTGTGCGTGAACAGTGAGCTGAGGGCGGTGTGTGGCAGTAAGAGGTGTGTGTGCTGCAGGCTGCACATGTGTGTATGACAAGTGTGTGTGTGCACAAATGTGTGTGTGTGGATGTTAGCAGGTATTACTGCCGCCCCCTCCACAGATATTACAGGACTCCACACAGCATCCATGTGCCGGGGCACATCCTGCAGTGGTGAGCCCACCAAGGAGGATTGTGGGGTACTGACAGCCACTTTGCAACTGCGGTCACGGCACAGCCTGTCAGGCATCCCCATTGACCAGCCACTCCTGTACCATGATGTTCTTGCTGAAGAGCAGGATGCCCCACTGGTTGAAGTACCAGACCTGCCACTGCAAGCACTAGTGCATTGCCGTGGCACACTGCCCACACGCTGGCACCATGCAGAACCAGTGCGCCTATGAGCAGCTCTGGATGCAGCCCTCACTGCAGCAGCATGATCCCTGACAGCTGCAATGAGTTCACTGAAGCAGTCTTGTACTGTGGTGAGGGCACGTGTGAGGAAGTCCTCAGCACGCTGCTCAGTTCACAGCAGCCCAGCAGTGACTGCCTCTCTGAGGAGGGACAACTCTGCCTGACCGCAGTCCGGAAAGCATGCAGGTCCTGTTGGGCAGCTGTCTGTGATTCCAGGGCTGCACAGAGGATGGGATTGGGCCCATGTACCTCTTGCTCATGCTGTGGCAGTCCTTCTGGGACAGCAGCCTGTGGTGGTGCTGGTAGAGCTGGATGTAGCTGCACAGCGCTGGTTGCACGGGCTGCACACTGCATGCTGTGGCATGGCCCCCACTGGTCTCTGTTGCATATCCATGGGTGCTATCTGCTCATCTGGCTGACCCTGAAAATTGTGCTGCACCACGTGGCTTAGTCCTGGCAAGGTAGGCTGCTGCACAGCATCTGCTGTGCCACATGTGGTTGAAGTGCCTGTGCTTGGCACTGTACCCAGGACATGTGCAGCAGCAGCATGTGGTACTGGCAATGTGATGTGTCCATCACGCCATACTGGGGATCCAGCACCCCCCCCCTCCATTGATGTTGGCACTTGCAAGTGCCAGTGGTGCCTCACAATGCAATACCGGTGACACCGGCACCATGTCAAGCTCTACCAGGTAGTCCAGTGAGATGACAAAGGTGATGTCTGTGTCCATGTCATCCTCGTCATCGTCATCCCTAATTGCAAGGAATGCAGCATGTCCAGTGGCCATGGGCATCTGGGTGGTGGCTGGCTGTGCCTTTCCATACTGCAACCCAGTGGTGGATGGCCTGTCATCTCCCTCCTCAGCAGACCCCACCTGTGCCTCCACTGTGCGACTCTCACCCTGAGCTGTGGAATGAGAGAAGTGTGAGTGTCCCACACTATGCACAGGTGTGAGAAACCCCAGACCCAACATGCAACACCCAACTATGATGAACATGTGCAAATGCATGCAGTGTCCCTGTGCCAGAGTCACACAGAATGGCACTACCAGTGTCCACACACCCCCAGCTGGATGACGCACAGTTCAGGTGTACAACACACAACCCCATGAGTGCAACCCCCCCCCAATGTGGCACATGCAACAAAACTGGTGGTGTCATTGCAGGGCTGACAGTAGGATCAGCGTGTGTCCACCACATTCCATATGACTGTGTAGACAGGTACACACATCAGCTGCCCACAGGACACGTGTAAATACACATGGTGTCCAGCCATATGGAACCCACTGGCACAGCCCAGCAGCCACATGTGGCATACACCAGTTTGCATTGTAAAGCTGTAGAACACCCATACTACATGGGGTGCAACCACATACTCCCAGTCGTGTAGCTGACAGACCACACAGACGCCACTACAGTGGATGAATGCCCAGAAGCCCCTGTGTGTGGCATACATAGGATGATGCAGCTGTGTCAGGGACTCACTGCCAGGTGGAGATCGAGTGGGGTCTCACATCCTTCACCCTCCACTATCTACCCCGGTCATGGATACAGGCCTCAGGGTCGATGCCACAAGCACCATGATTGGATCGGTCACCTGCAGGTCAGCTGCATGGGGCCTCCACCAGTCCAATGCTTTTCCATCCACCTCTGTGCCTCTTCCTCCTTAGTACAGCACTGCATGTCATGCCAGTGCTTCCTCACAGCCTCCACTGATCAGCCACAGCCACCCACAGCGTTAACCTCGGCTGTGATGTCTACCCACATCTGGTGCACCACGGTGTGTGTGTTGCGGTTGTGCCACATCTGCTGCTCACGACTCTTGAAACCTTCAGCGAGGGCCCTCTTCTCATCCGTTGAGAACCTATGGGCATGAATATGTGACTGTGCATCATTTGCACCTGAATGGGACAGAAGGAAAGGTTGTGGTGAGTTACGGGTGGCAACAATGTGCGTGTGGATATGTGTGTGTGTATGTGTGTAAGTGACTGTGAGTACAACAATGCAATGCATTTGGAACATGCCATACCAGTGGCAGTGTATCCATGGTGCTGGTCTGTAGTGGCACACAATGGTACACATGCTCAGGGCTTGGACACAAACCCTGTCATCATCCCAACCATGGCTCTGACTGTGTGCAGCCCTGAAACACAAACATGGTGTAACTGCATGTGCATTGGCATCCCTCTATCCCATATGCACCTACAGTAGTGTGACTGTGCTGCGATGCACGGGGGTGCAGTGCATGTACAGGATGCAGTGTACCCAGTGTGCACAGCACAATGCTCACATGTACAGTGCTAGGGACACAGGGAGGGGTTAGTAGAACAATGTTGTCCTCAACTGGGCCTCTCATTCTGTGTGTGTGTCTACAGGTGTGTCCAGTGCACACACCTCCCCTGTGTCTCCCTCCCCACCATCACTCTGTCCATGCACAGCATGCCTAACTAGTGACACTCTGGTGATCTGCAGGACACCACAGTAGTGACAGTCACTGTTGTGAGCCACCATGTTGTGCTGTGCACTGCTGCAGAATATGTGCTGCACCATTCCAGCCACAGTCTGCATGCCTGATCTGCACAATGTTGTCATGTGGACTGCAGTGCTCATGCCTATGCTGTAATGTGTCTAATGCCTCCCCCAGAATGTGTACATGGCCAGACCAATGAGTCTGAGCAAACCTTCTCCGCACAGGTGTACATGCACACTGTACAGACTATTCCAGCCTTCAGCGGTTCCACAACATTCGAATTACATGAGGTGTGGGTGGCAATCATCCCAGGGCCCTGTTGTGACATCACACAGTAACCATTGTGGTGACGGTCCACCCAGCAGCTATGTCCATACCATGCACAGCATTTACCTCCAATGGCTACACATAACATGGGGTTCAGTGGCCTAACATTGCGCACACGATTGTGCATCCCCTAAACAATGTGCAGGTTACATATAATGATGTCACAACACGTGAATGCCATAATACTCCCATTACTTACATCATTCAGTGTGTACTGACCAACTCTGCACAGTTGTGGACTAGGAATGGGAAGCTACAGAGGGATGCTACTGTATGTGGTGTACAGCAACATCACCTCCAGGTCGCCACACATCCCGGTCCCTCCACAGGTGCGGGTGTAACAGCCTTGTAAGCCTTGTAAGCCACGTGCTGTTATCCCCCCAACCAAGCATCCCATACATAGGATGTCACAGAACATGGGTGTGCAATGCACATAGGTTGCATTGGCCTTGCTTTGTCATGTCTGCATGCCTCTAACACACACTGCTGGGCATTAGGGCCACAAACAGATATTACATTGCCTACTGATTATGTACAGTGTAACACTGTGTCAGTGTAGGCCCTCTTGCAGGCCTGCAGCCTTTGGACCTAGAGTGTGGTGTGTTCACAGGGGCAGACTATGGCTGGAAAGACCCACAACAGTGTCTAGGTGCATCTGCCACAGGTTTGTCTTACATATTTGTAGGGTGCACATGACTGCAACATGATTTCTGCATGTTACTCACCTACATTTGCAAGGTCCCCTTCGTGGCTCATCCTGCTGAAACTCTGACAGCCTTCCAATGTAACTGCAGTACCTGTCTGTTGCAGAGGTGGAGCCTTGTCAGCCGTAAAATAGCCCAGCTGGGCAATCAACAGGTTAATGTATGCAGGGCAATCTGCAATGAGATGTAAATGTGTGTTTGCCCCTTGCATGTTTAGTCTGATTTGCATACTGGCTTTGAATATGGCAAGATTTAGGGCCGGGCAAAAGGGTTAGCACCGGGCAATTTCATAGCACCATGCTGTGGTTGTCTAGCACCGTGCAACGGGTGCTTTGTGCACACGCGTTGGGCATACGTGTCGGAACCATGGCGCACATGGTCACGCAAGGGTCCCACATGCTCATGTACGACACCTGGCCTAGTGCTGCACAAGGGGTGTTTGCACAGACATGTGGCCAGACAGTGGGGTGCAACAGCACCACCGAGGTCACATCAGGGTCACGCAGGGGTGGCGCATGTGCGCTAACATCTCCTGTGTTAGCGCAGCACTACAAGTGTTTGCATGGACATGGAGTGCAACTAATGCACCACTGTGCTCCTCTTAGGGCCTAGCTGTCTGCCACATTGCTGAATGTGTAGGTGCTGTCTGTGGAGGGAACATGAAGCATAATGGCATCTGGTAGAAGGGTCTGGGCTATGGCACATAGGGACCACAGATGGACTGAGGTAGAACTGGCCAACATGGTGGAGTTGATCATGGAGAGGAAGCACCAACTATTTGGGACTGTCCAGAAGGGGGACAGGCCTGAAAGGCAGGTGTGGGCCTCCATCAGTTGCCACCTGTCCCAACTTACGGGCATTACCTGTAACAGGGAACAAGTCAGGCACAGGTATGTGGACCTGCAGTGGAGGGAAAGTGATCACCTGCAGAGCTTACAGCAGATGGTCAGGGATGGGATGAGTCCTGAACCAGGAGAGTGGCTGCCAGGGAAGGGTCTCCTATGGTCACCTTGCATTGTGTGGGTGCACAGCCATGCACATCTGTCTGCTGTGTGTGTGGTGCTGTACTAGCTCCACATGTGCACATGGGGGAGCAGTGCTGGATGTGCAGCATGGATGCTATGGTGGTGTGCATGTTTGGATGCACTGTATCCCTGTCTGACCTCATGCATACAGTGCACTGTGCTGTCCTCAGATGGGACAGTGGTGTGTGTGTGTGTGTGTGTGTGACATTGCTATGTGTGTCAAACACATACACTGTGTCAGCAGGCAGGTACTGTCACAGTTGTCTGTTGTCTCCAGGAGAGAGGAATGCATGCTGGCATTGATGTCATATTTTGTATACATATTACTTTGTTATAGCTTCCTGTGTGTCTGGCTATCAGGCTTCCCTCACATGTATTGCTTGAGACATGTAGGTTACTTATTCAAGCTGGTTTGGTCACAGTGCATTGGTGCAGTGTTATACTATTGCCTTTTTTGTTGTGTACAGAACGCAGAGCACCTGGGATTGGGTGTCTTCACGTTGCCTTTGCCATGCATTGACATGCCAATGTTGTTATGGGTGGGGTGTGTGCATGCTGTTGTATATGGTGTGACTAACAGAGATGTTCCACATTATCTCCACAGATCGCCAGCAGCAATGCAGGGACACCACAGTGGCAGGAGGAGCCAAGTCAGCAGTGGCAGGAGCTACAGTAGTGCCAAGCAAGAGGGGCACAGCAGTGATGGCCACCAGCCTGTTGCACATGAGTTTGCAGCTGTGTTGCCATTGTGCTGTGGGGCTTTGGGGAGGGGGTCTTTGTTGTGGTGCCACTGTTGGTAGGGGTGGGCATGCTGTGCAATGTCATGTGTCATGCATGCATATGTCCCTAGCAGTGTACCAGTGTGCTTGGATGCTGTTGTCATCTACCATCTGCCACCTGTTTGTCTGGACCGACATGTATACTTTGGGTGTCAGATGGCTGCAGACACAACACTGGCAGTAGTCCACTCAGGTTGCTGCACATGTGCAGGCAGGTCCATGGAGTGGTGAGGATGTTAGTGTCTGCCAAACCCCTACCATGTATGCCTGGATTGCATGACAGAGTGGCATGCACATGCAGCCACACGCAAGTGGTGCTGTGGCCACAGTGTTTGTCATGCACTCCGATCAGTGTCCCTGTGTTATGGTGTCCTGATGCCATACACCTGCATGCGCACTACGTTGCAGCATGTATGTGCTGTGCAGCCCACGTGGTGATGCCCTTGGTAAGCTACATCATGTTATGGCTATGTCGTGGACTAGTGGGAAAAGATGGACACACAGACAGAATGCAGGTGTAAGGCAAGGCAATAGCCAAGCAATCAATTTATTGAATTTCAGCAGAAACTTAAATGCAGATTTGATACGGCAAAATAATAAAACAAGACAAACAAATCAAAGTCAAATCACAAGTCAGGATGTCCATAAGAATGCTAGTAACTGCTAGAGAGCAACATCAGTAGATCAGTACTACTCTGACACCACCACTCATCTGAAAACGTACCAAAGAGGTGCTTCTTTTACACCAGAAGGGGTCAGGTGGTCACCTGAAGCCACACCCACTAGTCTTTAGAAACATCTATTATTGTTAAATGGCTCTCATTTAACACAACAAACAAAAAGAGAAACTCTCCTACATTTAAAACATGATATGACAGGTCTAAATACAAAAGAAAATTAAGTTCTATCTTACTTTTTTCTGTCCAGTTGCAGCTGTAGACTCCTCCCCTAGATCTGGCCAATATAGCTATAGGAAAGAAAGGGCTGTCCAAATCTTAGGAATACTATAGAGCTCATAGAAGAATGGCCACAGCTGAGGTAAGCATTAAGCAGCTTATTCGGTTTATTTTATTTTTATTTATTTATTTAGACATCAGTTTAACAACCTTTGAGCCAGAGGCTCATTTACAAAGGTACCTCGTCACACTGAGGACAACAGACAGCAGAACAATAAACAACAGTTAATACAGATTCAAGCAAGTTACAATTCAGGGTTACAGTAGGCAAAATACATGTGTTTGTGAGGTGAGGATAGGAGGGGACGGTAAGAGGGAGAAGGGATGGGGAGGAGAGAGGAGAGGGAGGGAGGATGTTAAGGGGAGAAGGAAAGCAGGAGCGGGGGGGTGGGAGTGCTGCTCAGCGAGCATTGTCAGAACCCTTATTTTTTTCTTTTTTTCTTGCTTCTTCTTCTCAGCAGCAACACCTGTGTGAGATGAACAGGTGGTTTCTGATGCTGAGTTTAAAGCTTGCTAATGTGGGAGAGTCAAAGATACTGGTAGGGAGTGAGTTATACCAGGTAGGTGCTCTGTGGGGAATGCCCTTTGGCCTTGTGAGGTCCTAGCCCTTGGTATGAACAGAGCTGTTTTGGATGAGCTGCGGGTGTTCACAGCTGGTGCAGCAGCATGAATAGAGCCAGTTAGCCAGTTGGAGATAGGCCATGCAGTGCTTTAAAGGTGAGCTGGCAGGTTTGATACATGAGCAGCTCATCCAGGTTGAGCAGGGTAGCCAAGGCATACAGCTGACATGTATGCGTATGTCTAGTGCACTGGTGATAAGTCTGCAGGCTTTGTTAAGTGTAAAAGGCGGACCTTGCTGGCGCTGTCTGATCAGCTGACCCATGAGACCGGGAGGCCATAGTCGATGAGAGATATGACAGAAGAGGTGACAGCAAGGCGGAGGGCATCCACAGGGAGACATTTTTTGTGCCGGTAGAGAATGCCCAGCCGCCAGTTGGCGGCAGTGTTCAAGGAGGAGATATGGTCATGGAAGGAGAGGGCAGGGTCAAAGACAATTCCCAGGTATGTATAGGATTGCACAGGTTCGATGGGGATTTTGAGGGTGGAATGAACAGTGAGGAGCAATTTGCTGAGCTTGTTTTGGGGGTGGGAGAAGAGCATTGTTTTTGTTTTCTTTAGGTTGATTATGAGTCGATGCTCAGAGAACCAGGTTTCAAGCGGAATCAAAAGCAAGTTGGAGAGAACTCTGAAGCAGCGTGGGGTTACTATCAGAGGCAAGGGTACAGCATCGTCAGCATATAGCAGGATCTTGCCGTGCAGGCACTGGGTGAGTTGAGGAAAAGGGAGAAGAGTAGAGGTCCAAGAATAGAGCCCTGAGGGACTCCAGAGGTGAATAGGGCAGGTGCTGGAGAGGTTTCCACTAACTTTCACACATTGGGAGTGGGCTGAGAGATAGCTGGCGCACCAGGAGACTGGTCCAGTGGCCAAGCCTATGTGGTCCAGGGTAGTTAACAAGAGTGGGTGCGATACGGTATCAAAAGTTTTAGACAGGTCAATGAATACCACTCCAGCCAGGGCACCAGTGTCCAAGGAGGTGTGGAGGAAGTCGGCAAACTCCAGGAGAGCCGTATTGGTACTATGACCAGCTCTGAACCCATGTTGCTCAGGGCAAAGAACATTGTACTTTGAGGTAGTCGGAGACTTGAGTGGCAACAATTTTCTCCAGGGCTTTAGAAGGGGAGGATTGAGATGGGTCAGTAATTACAGGCAGGTCCTTCGCCACCTTTGTGGACAGGAGTAACCGTAGCAACCCTCCAGACAGTAGGAATGTGCCCGAGGCAAAGGGATTTATTAAAGATGCATGTGATAGGGGCGAGGACCTGATCCAGGACCTGACGCAGGAGGCAGGGATCAAGGAATCATTACCTATGGCGTTACCTTTAAGGGCCTTAAGGAGATATGGTCTAGTTTCTTGTAAGGTGACAAGCCTAGGTGGAACAAGGCGGTGTGATGGGAGGGCAGAACTAGAGGGTGGAGGACTAAGAAGTTACTAGGGAGTACTGAGCTAAGGTCGGTAAAGGAGTTATTGAGGTGGGTGGCAATGAGGGTAGGGTCAGTGGAGACAGTACCATTGATGTTAAGAAGTGTGGGAGAGGGGGGACCGGGAGTGACCATTCAGCTGCTTGACGTTGTCCCAGAAAGACCTAGGATTCCCCCAAGAGGAGGTAAGGGAGGCTTGGTAGTAATCCGCCTTTGCTTTACGGATAGCCCAGGTGCACTGGTTTCTAGCCGCAGCATAGGTCTGCCTGTCAGATGGTCGGCCAGAGGCAACAGCAAGGTGCCACAGATTATCCCGCTGCTTAAAAAGCCGCCTCAGTGCAGGGGTGAGCCAAGGAGCATATCTTACTTTGGACCTATGGGCAGTTATAGGAGCGAAGATGTCACAGGCAAAGTTGAAAGTGTTGATAAAGAAGGACAGGGCCATGTCACCGTTAGTTGCGTTTATTAGTGGGGACCAGTCTGTGTGAGCAAGGTAATTCTTTAGGTCATTCAAACTCCCGGGTCTAAGCCGCCTTCGAGAGGTGGCATTGACTGAGGGTGTGGGCTGAGAGGTTACCCAGCTGAAGAGAACAGGAGAGTGGTCACTAAGACAGTCAGGGGAGGATTTGGATATTGTGGACCCGGCTTGGCCTGTTAGTAAGGACCACATCCAGAAGAGTGCTAGTGCCCCATCTGGGGTTGATTCTAGTGGGCTGGGAGACTAGTTGGGTTATATCAATTGCAGCAAAGGCCTCATGGTGAAGAGGCTGAGGGCAAAGCCAATTAACGCTCAGGTCACCCACCAGAATTTGGTCAGAGGGGTTGGGTAGGGAGGTAATGTAGTTAATTAGTGGGCCCAGTGCCTGAGATTGGTTTTTGGGAGGTATGTAGGCCGTAGTAAGGAAGATAGGCCCTCTAGAGGGGTCAGGAGATAGTTTGATTGTTAGTGCCTGGGCATGATGGTCAAGGTCTGGGGAAGGGAGGGCTAGTCCAGTGAGTGGGTCCTTTAAGTAGATGGCACAACCCCCACCTCTCCTACTGACCCGGTCCAGCCGGTAGAGGGTGTAGCCAGGGAGAGAGACCAGGGAGTTAGGGGTGGAGTCAGACAGCCAGGTTTCAACCAAGGCAACCACATCAGGTTTATGAACCAACATCCAGCAGTGTAGTGAGTCCAATTTTTCAGGAGGCTACAGATGTTCATAGATGCGTCGAAGTCCAGTGGTTCGAGGGAGGCTAGTGTTGCCGGGCCCAGGATTGGGATGAATGTTGCCAGACAGAAGTAGGAGTAGGAGGCTGTTCTTGGGAGTAAGCAGCAGTATGAGAGTTTCTGACGACTGAGGTAGGGGGATGTGGGGATGTAGAGGGTGCAGGGGATAGGAGCGTGGTGCAGACAGGATAAGCAAGCATGATGAGATGCAGAGGGGGCAGGGAGTGAGCGAGGAGGTGACCACACAATCGGTGGTAGGTAGGTGGGCATGCGGGGTGAGTGAAAGCTGCAGGAGGGGTGGGGCAGGGTGGGATGTGGGGTGGGTTGCAGGCAAGTCTCTGGGGCATAGGAACCGCTCAACAGCGGGATATAGCACCCTAAGGAGGTAACTAAAATAGGATTAGGGAAGGAGGGGAAGGAGGCGAGGCGTGGGGTGATAGACATGCATGGCGGTAGTAGTGCCATGTTTGTATTTTTTTGTGAAAACAGCTAACACGGGCTAGGATGGTAGCTGGAGGGGGGAAGAGGTGGGATAGACCCTATATAGGACTGGGGGGGTGGTGGCACAGCAGTAGGATTGCTAGGGGAGAAACAGTGCCCACTGGTGGCCAGCAGGTATAACCTGCAAATGGGAAAGAGGGGACTTAGGTTCACGTGCACACAGGATGTGACGTCACAGGAAATGACATGCACAACCCCGAGCCAATAAAGCTACGGCTAACCCTGGGTGGGTGGGGCAGACGACACGAAGCATCGTCGGGCTAGCACCCCACAGCAGAAAGCCCTCCGGAACAATCAGTTGACTGTGGGGCAAGAGTCCTTTGTTGTACAGCCGAAAAATGCCCCACGGTTGACTAGGGCAGGAGTAGAATGTAGAGATGCCGTTTACCTGCTCTGCCGACGTTTCTGTGAGGGCTCCAGGTGGGAGCAGCGATCCTCCGTCCCTGCCGCGGTCGGCAGCGTTTAGTGTGTGGGGAGGGTCCGTCTGAAAAGGTAGCAAGCAGGGAGAAAATTAGTATGCGGCGGGAAGATTAACAGCAGATGATCCTTTGGCTTCACACTGCACATGCGCAGATACGGTGCTACGCCAGTTACTCTACACAATGTGCACCACTTAATTAATTCTGCCTAAAATTAATCTGCACAGTATACCAGCAAGCCTCTTAACTTTGTTTTTGTCTACACGTATTTTATCTGGCTTCCTTCAGTTTTACATTTAAACAACACATGCGAGTGGCTAGTGCTACACTTCACTAACATACCAAACCTATATTTACAGCTTTCTGTCGTTTGTGCACCCCAGAATACTACAGCACTAACAGAGATTAACTAGTGCAGTTAAATACAGCAGTCCGCTTCCACATATGTGCACATTTGATTCCATGCTACAATGTCCACCATGACGACTAACCTGAGTCCCCGACCACCCTCTCAGGTAGCACCCCACAGCAGAAAGCCCTCCGGAACAATCAGTTGACTGTGGGGCAGGGATTCTTTGTTGTACAGCTAAACATATGATAAACTAAAAGCAGAGTAGAATGTGAGATGCTGTTTACCTGCTCTGCGGCGTTTCTGTGAGGGGCTCCAGGTGGGCAGCGATCCTCCGTCCCTGCCGCGGTCGGCAGCGTTTAGTGCGTGGGGGGGTCCATCTGCTCTGCCGGCGTTTCTGTGAGGGCTCCAGGTGGGAGCAGCGATCCTCCGTCCCTGCCGCGGTCGGCAGCGTTTAGTGCGTGGGGGGGTCCGTCTGCTCTGCCGGCGTTTCTGTGAGGGCTCCAGGTGGGAGCAGCGATCCTCCGTCCCTGCAGCGGTCGGCAGCATTTATGCTGTCTCTTAGTCATGCTTTAAGTTTATTATGGAGGGTACTTTCAAGGAACAGAAAAATGTATTCATCAGCCAAAATAACATAAACAGAGAAATACATCATTTAAAGCAAGCTTTCATTTCTTTTAGATTTATTTTCCCCTTCTATGCAGTTGCTCCAAATGTAGTGTACAACATGTCTATTAGTTAAAACAAAAGGACAGCACTTTATTGTGCAACATTTTGGCCCAGATATTCAGACTGCGCGGGCAGTGGTGCAAGCCTGGGCACAGCACAACAGGGCTGCACCAGGGCATAGACCAGGAGATATTCTACGGTGTTGTGCCATCGCCCAGCACGGTTGAATATGGAACGGAGGGCACACACACTGTGCATGGCGTAGTGGTACTGCGCCAGTGCAAGACACAGAAACAGAGCAGGGGTATGCGCCAGCACAAATGCAGTTGCGCTAGGTGCATCACTCATGATATTCAGCCTGGGGCATGCAAATGAGGCCATAATGCAGGCAAGGTGCAAATGGGGCCATTTGCATGTCATTATGGCTCCATTTGCATGTGATGCACTGATCCCCATTGAATTGCACCTGGCGCCCTGCCAAGCTGCAGCCGTTGGGGATTGACACTCTGTTGTGCTAATGCAGACCCCTTGCTCCCGTACACCTGATCGTGGGCATCTGTAACTGACTAACCACTTCCTGGTGATCTAGAGGCAACCCCCATGCCCGATCGTGGGCCGACGTAAAGGAAACTGACGTCCCTAGTGGTCTAGCTGTAACCCCCCTGTTCTCCCGCATTCATTCACATACAAGGCCTGTGTAGTATAGCATGGTTTGCATGCCCATTGGTCCCCGCAGTGGACCAGTAGGTGTACGGATTGTACTGTATGCTGTCATTAGGCGGGTGGCCGGGCAGCATGCAGGCAGGGTGCTGCCACCCACTGATGACGGGGGTGCTGGGTGGCAGGGTACCTCTGTGGGTGGATGGGTGGGAAGGGGGGTACCACCGGACCACCAGGTAAGTCTTTCTTTTCACAGCAGCCCATGATCGGGCGAAGGGGTTGGTTACCACTAGATCATCAGGGATTGTCTATTATTACAACAGCCCACGATCGGGCAAAGTGGGGGTTACCACTAGACCACCAGGGATATCTCTGATTTTACAACAGCCCACAGTTGGGCGAAGTGGGGAGTTACCACTAGCCCATCAGGGTTTCTCTATTATTGCAACAGACTCCAATCGGGTGAAGGGGGGGAGTTACTGCTAGCCCACCAGGGATTCTCTATTATTACAACAGCCCTCGGTTGGGTGAAGGGGGGGTTACCGTTAGATCACCAGGGAATTCACTATTTTCACAGCAGCCTGTGATCGGGTGAACGGGGTGGGTGAGGGGTCTACTGGACCATCAGGGGGGTATGTGTGCCCAGCAACAGTGTTCTGGGTGGGTGGGTGGCCACCCATGGCTGGCGGCTGCTGTGTTGCGCCATGCAATTCAGCAGCCCGCCTGTGGGTGGGTGGCTGGGACTTGCTCCTGCTCTTCCAGGGCTTAACTTTGAGCCCCCCTTGTGCAGTGCAGTGCAGGGTTGTGCCGGCATATGCACCGCACATCCTGGGCTGAATAGCGGGATGTGCCGCATATGCATGGGCACACCCCCTGCATCTGGGCCACTTAGGATTACATTGTGCCCTGGCGCATCAGGACTTATGCTGCACCTGGCAGCCATTTGAATATCCCGCCGGGGAGCTATGTGGGGTTGCGCCAGCGCAACTGAGTTGCACCAGGCACAACCCCTTTGAATATCCAGGCCTCTGTGTATAAAGTCTTATACGCTATTTCTTTTTGGCTGCATACTGTTTAAGTTTAACTCCTATGAGGTCCTGGTGCAGGGAGTAGAGCATCAGTATAAAACCAGCAACACAGCATTTTATACCACCACTAGACACCTAGCCTGCACCCAGGAAACATGTCAAAATGCTCAAGTTCAATAATGCTTTAAGCGCTGTGACTTAACTCATGTAAGCCATTTTTTTATTCCACAGGCATTTAGATTATTCATTCTTTTACTGTGTCTCCTAGTTATCAATACATGGTAACATGCTATTCGGAGATTGGCTGAAGCAGTGCTACAATTTCTCAGTACAGTTGTGATACTGCTCGAATATATGCATCATCGAGCAGTATCTACAGCGTTATAGCAGCTTTCCTTATTTTATGAAGTGGTCAACTCTTTCCAACTTGGGAAAGAGTGCTCAGGTACAGTCAGCACTTGTTTATCTGGCTCTCATTTATCCATTTCCCTCATGTATCCGTCTTTGACTGCATGATTTTTTATGTCCCATTTAGTTTACACTCGCTTGTCCATCCCTCGCGTTATCCGTTTCCGTTGCCCATCCTGCCTGTTGTCTCCTATGTAGATCTCAATGTTTACTCTCAGATTACTGACCCTTTTCATTCCCAGTAGAGTACTGTATAGAAAAACACAGACCAAAGCAGGCAAGGCAGTCACAAACCAAAGCAGCCACAGACGTAAACAGCCACAGCAGCATCCAGTTTCCACTTGACCGTTTCTCTCAGATATCCGTCACCTGACCTGAGAACAGAAGGCAACGGATATCTGAGTGCTGACTGTATCAGGTAAGGATACTGCTAACACACTGTTTCTTTTACAGGGCAGCTTTGTACAGAACCACTACAGCAACACATGCAGTGTTTATGGCAACCCAGAGCCAGGATCCATCAAAGAAGGGTCAAAACAACATCCCCTGCTTGCCATATTGGCACAATACTTGTTTCAGGGGCCAATATGAGCTGAACAAAGGAGGGTTTCTCTCAGATGGGGGGGGGGAGAAGTGTACAAATAATATCCCACAGTAAGAACTCATCAAAAAAACGATACAGCATAACAAGAACCTTTTTCAGGTGGCCTTACTGAAAAAGGGGGAAAATAATATCAGAAGATAAGAGAGAGAGAGAGAGAGAGAGAGAGAGAGAGAGAGAGGTTAGGGTGCTGTAGCAGACTTAAAGAGAGAGGCAAAAGGAAAAAGGGTTCATAAAGGGGGGTTCCTGTTGTACACTATGACAGACCATACCCTGCTTGGTGCCCATGCATCTGTGGAACAGTGCACGTTCAGTCCAGCACCGACAGTACATGCCTGTACCACAGAACTTGCTATTCTTGCCATATGCCTTATTGTTACTGTGGTTGGTTGTTCTGTCAGGGCTTCTGAGTATAGCTCTGTGTTACCTGCCTGGGGGCAGGGTGGGGGTGAGCCTGTGCTGAATGGGTGTGTGCATGTGCCACTGGCGGACATCTGTGCAGCTTGTCACGGAATTCTGCCAGCACTTCTGTAGCTCTGTGGTTTATACATGCTGGCATCCCTCTGGCACATACCCTGTCTGTTTGTGTGCGGTGCATACAGTTACCATTGTGTTTGCAGGCATGCATGGTGTCACTACCGGGGTTCATCTGTGCCTATGTCCTGTTGCATGTGTGTCATCTGTGTTGGCTGGGCATGTCTGCACTGTGTATGGTACCGGGCTGGAGGCTAGCACATGGGCATGAGTGGCTGCTCACGGCATGCAGAGGCTGTATGCTGTGCACCTACTTTGGGCATGGTCACTGTGGACATTGGTGCACACTGTGGTGTCTTACATTGGCGCGATGCCTGCAATGTGCATGCTCCCCCTCTTCAGGTCAGCATGCAGCCCACTTGTTGTGCATTGTTGTGCCACTGCGGTGCAATGGGTTGGGTCTTGGCCTCACCATGAGTGAGGGTCTGTTGTGGTTCTATGCTGCTGCTGTTGCATGGGTTACTGTACTGGTGCATCTGATCGGGGGGTCACTGGCTTGTGCTGCATGACGCATGGGGGTGCCATTGTAGGCATCAGTCTGCTGGACTCTGCTTTGGTTGTGAGTGCTCTGTTGTGGTATGCCATGGCCTATGGCCGTACACACAGTTACATTGAGCAGCATTTCCCAACATGTCCATTGCTACGGTGTTCTTCTGGGTCTCAGGTGGGGTCTGTGGTTTATGTGAGGGGGGATGTGTAGCTGTACTGTGGGAGGCTGTCCATTTGCCATGCTTTTGCCACCGTCACATCCGTGGTACTGCTTTATGTGGCATTCTGTTTGCCTTGTATTGACATGTTTGTCATTGTGTTATTTGCTGCTGCACACACTCACGGCTCGCTAGCGTGCGTGCTGTTTACAGGGCTATGGTGGTTGGGACATACTGTCCTCCCCATGGCACTCATCCAGGGGTCTGTTATCGTTTCACATTGTTGGTCTGAGATCCTTACATGCTGCTATATCCACCCATTGGTCCATGGAAGAGGTCATCGTGAGCCACCAGGAATGAGGAAGGACAAGGCCAAGATGAGTTGCTGTGCTGGCTGGTGTGGCAACAGTGCACAATGATTGAACAGTTGGCAGTACTGATCTCAGAGGCCTGACTGGTTGCCTGCATCATGGACGAGATGTTGCCTGAACGGCCTGCAGACTCGCCCACCGATCACCATCTTTAAATCCATAGGTCCCACAGTTTGTTTTTGTGCCTTATTTATTTATTATTTTATTTATTTGAATTTTGATGACCTGGCAGGCACACTGAGACAAGACAGTCCCATTTTCAGTGGTGACCCGCGGAATCATAGCATTCCACAAATGACAGACATTAAACATAGTAGATGGACATTAAATGTAGTACCAACGGTGGTACAAACAGTTGTAACATTAACAGGTAGAAATATTCAACATTGTGATACAGTAAGTACATAAGACAGAGAAATGTTATACATGTTGGGGCATAAACAACTTTTATACTCGTTGGTTACACAGGGTTCAAAGAAATCTTGAGAGCATGACATAGGATTAACCACTTCCTGCTAGGCAGGGGGTTATATAAGGGTTGCCAATATTGGATTTCAAAAATAAGGGACAGATTCCCGTCCCTTTTCCCAACCCCTTGTCTCAGTGGGTGTTACTTTTGGGATGGAGCCCCCCCCCCCAATATCTTGGTCTCAGAAGAGCGTTGCACCCTGATGCTGTGAGTTGGGTGGGATGGAGGTTCAAACTATTCTTTACTTGTTTTGATAATGAATAATTTCATTCAGTACATCGCATATCATGTAAGATTATAGATGCAATGGAGATAAAACAGCAGTAGCAGTTGTTAGCATCAGGGACAGCACTTAAAACATTGGGGATGGGGACAGAACAGATGACCAAAAATCATGAACATCACCACCTTTAAAAATGGGTCATCATTCAACATCATCGTCATCATCCCCACAGTAACTTTACTTAACAGAATCCAGACAAATAACAAGTCGGTGTCAGTGTCATCAACATTAACATTCATTTAATTTGATACAGTCACACACTCAATGTCACAGTGTCACATCACAGATTCAATCAAGTAAGTGAAGTAAGTAGTGTGAGCACTCTTGCAGAGCAGAACAGAAAGAGAAGCACTTACTTTTACTTTTTACCACTGGTCTCATCTGTCTGGCCCACACAGTAGAAGTAGACAGTACAAGGTTGGCAGGCTAGCCTAAGCCAGGCTCAGCCCTGGGGGTTCTTCTTCCTTCAGTGACCCATCTGGACCCGACTCTTTCCTCCTCCTGACTCGCTCAGCTCACAGCAGGAGCAGGTAGTCCATACTAGTACCACATCCTCCTGAGTCTGACTCAAAGTCCACTCCTCCACCATCCACCATGGACACTCGCGTCGCCTACAGGCCCATGCCAGCCCGGGCTCTCCGCCCCCCTGACCAAAAAAAGAACTCTCCTCTCCTCTTCTCCGGACTACTGCTGACTACTCCCTCTCTGGTCTGGGTCTCTCCAAGTCTCCGACAACTCCTGTCTCCTCTAGTATCACTCCTGACTCCTGGCCTGGGCCCCTGGCATGCCGCAGCAGTGCTGCTGAGTCAAATGCAGCTTGAGAGACAAAGAGAGGATTCTTCTTGCAGCAGGACTGAGTTGCACATGGTGGCAGAGTAGCAGCAGCAAGGCAACTTCCTTCCCGCTCTCTCGTGGTGATGATGACGGGTCACGTGACATCCCCAGGCATGGTGTGACCCCACTGCTGCACATGTGCACAAGCTCTGCTGACCCACTAGAATCTTGGAAGAGTGAGTTTTTCTACAGTACTACGGGGGACCACCCAAAATACAGGAAAACAGGCGTCCCATATGAATTTCAAATGGGACAAAATAAAATAGTTCTAAATATGGGACATCCCGTAAAATACGGGACTGTTGGCAACCCTATGACTTACACATATGAACATACAAATGTACCAGCAGAAACAGACCACCTGGTCTACTTAAGTCGGCTCAAGTGTGCAGCTAGCATCCCTAGTTTGCAGCTGCCCCCCCCATGCCAGTGGCAAGGAATAGGTCCTTGTACTGTTTTTTAAACTGTGAGAGAGATGTGCAGGATAGAAGTCCTATTGGAAGATTGTTCCATTTATGTGCAGCTGCATATGAGAGAGAGATCTCTTTCTAAGTGCTAAATGAGTTTTAGGTATACTTATTAATGGCTGATGAGATGTTCTAAGGGACTTGGTGAATGGTTTCCGGGTCAGTAGGTTAGACAGGCTTGGAGGGGAGAAGAATTAATTTGAAGATGGTACACAGCAAGGGGTAGTCCAACTTCACCTTGAAACCTGGCCAATTTAAGGTACTGAGCACAGTACAGTGGTGAGTTTGGGCCGGGGCTGAAGTGACAAATCTGGCAGTACAGTGATATGCTTGCCTAAGTCTGTTCAGAATAGAAGGCTTCACTGAGGAAAGCAAGGATGCACCGTAGAGGAGACCTGGGAGTAGGGTTGCAATAGGGATGGTCTTTCTGGATTGGGAAGTGAAGTAGGGGGCAGCACGGTATAGTAACCCTAGTTTCTGGTGAGAAGATTTTATAATTTTATTGGTATGGATCTTGAAGGATAGGTTTTTGTCTAAGGTGATGCCAAGGTATTTAAAGCTTTTGACACATTCCAGTGTCACCCCACTGATGTTTTAACAACCAAAGGTGGTTGGTTATCAAGTTTATTGGAGGTGTGGTGGAATAACATGGTCTGAGTATTTTTAGTGTTAAGTACTGACAGGTTGGCTTTAAACCAGGCCTCCAAAGCCTGAAAATCACTCTTGAGGTTGGCGTTTATGACACTGATATATTTAGCAGACCTGTATAGAACGGCGTCATCAGCAATTGGACTGCTGCAGCCCCACAGTTGTGTGGGAGTTCATTGATGTCCCCACTTGTACATGGTTTCTATTTATTATAGTGTGTGCCCTGTTTATATATATATGCTCCTGTGTCCCTTGTTCCCCAACCCCCCATAGTAACTAGTTTGACTTAGGTTGTTGCCTTCCCTGTTCACCCATTCCCCATAGTAGCTGGTTTATGTTGTACTGTTGTATTCCCTGTTCCCCCAACCCCGTTTTGTGTTGCTACTTTTCGTTGTTTGTTTCTTGTATTTCGAGTCTGCATATCTTGTGTCATTGTGTTTGTTGTTTTATATTTTTACATTATACCACTTTAATTCTTTACATCCTATGTCCTGTGTGTTTCTTGCCTGGCTGTTGCACCACTGGGCTGGCTATTTGGGTGTTTGGGTTCCTGTTGCTGCATGTGTTGTTCCATGGCAGTGTCTTTGGGTGTAACATTGACATTGTTTGTGTTTCCCCCTGCATTCTGCTGTATTACTCTGGTTTTGGTCTTTGCAGCTGTGCTTGTGCCCCTTGCAGACATTTTGTTCCACTCTGCACCTGGTGTCTGTGGGGGGTTGCACTGCCTGACCGCTTGCTATTTCCAGAGCTGTCTTATTTGCTATATTCAGTGCTGTCTTACTTCCCGGGTATTTTGCACTGGCCCTCCAGCTCAGGTTGTCAGGCTTCATTAGCACGCTATATTCAGCAGGGTTAGCACCAAGGCTATTTCCTTGAATATAGTGGGCTATTGGGTCTAGGCAAATTTAGCATGCCTGGCAGTGCTACTTTTGCCCCGAGGCTTGGCTTTGAATATAGAAACAGAGAAACATAGACGTTGATGGCAGATAGGGACCACAAGGCCCATCCAGTCTGCCCATTTCTTTTTCTACCTTATAAATGTGCCATTGGCCTTTGTTCTGCCAATGGCCTATCTATTCATACTCATCTGTATTGCTCCCTTATGCCTATCCCATGCCTGTTTGAAGCCCTGCACTGTATTCATATCCGCCACTTCCTGAGGTAGGCCGTTCCATGCATCCACCACCCTTTCTGTGAAAAAGAACTTCCTCTCATTACCCCTTAATCGGCCTCCCTCTAATCTCATGCTGTATCCTCTTGTCCTGCTATTTTTCTTATATTGAAACATGTTAGACTCTTTCACCTTGTTAATGCCCTTAAGGTGTTTGAATGTTTCGGTCATATCACCTCTCTCCCTCCTTTGCTCTAGGGTATACATATTGAGCTCCGTTAATCTGTCATCATATGTTTTCTGATGCAGTCCCTGCACCATTTTGGTTGCCCTTCTCTGGACTGCTTTAATTTGATTCATGTCCTTGTGAAGGTGTGACCTCCAGTACTGCGTGCAATACTCCAGATGGGGCCTAACCAGTGCCTTGTAAAGAGGGATTATTACCTCCCTCTTCCGACTTGTGATACCCCTACTAATACACCCTAACATCCCCCTAGCCTTACCTACTGCTTTAGTGGTCTGCTTGGATGATTTCAGGTCATCGGTGATGATGATGCCCAAGTCTCTTTCTTCCCTTGTGACTGCCAGCAACTCCCCTCCCAGCCTATAGGTGGCTTTAGGGTTTCTCTTCCCTATGTGCATGATCTTGCACTTCTTTGCATTAAACCCCAGTTGTCACTCTTCTGACCATTTTGCTAGTTTATATAGATCTCTTCTTAGTCTGCCCACCCCATCTGGATCATCTACTCTGTTGCAGATAATGGTGTCATCTTCAAACAGTCAAACCTTACCCTCCAGTCCATCTGCAATGTCACTGATGAAGATATTGAAGAGGGCTGGCCCCAGGACTGATCCCTGAGGTACCCCACTTGTGACTTGCATCTCTTCTGACTGTATACCATTTATCACTACTCTCTGTTTTCTGCCGTCAACCAGTTTGCCACTCAGTTGACCAACTTCTGTCCCACCCCGAGCCTACCCAGTTTATTAATCAATCTTCTATGTGGAACAGTATCAGAAGCTTTGCTGAAGTCAAGGTAGGCGGCATCAACTGCTCCCCCTTGGTCCACGTCTCTGGTTACCCAGTCAAAGAAATCTATGAGGTTAATTTGACAGGACCTTCCTTTTGTAAACCCATGCTGTCTTGGATCCTGTGCTCCTATGGATTCCAGGCATTGCACTATCATTTCCTTAAGGAGTGCCTCCATAATCTTGCCCACTACTGAGATAAGACTGACTGGTCTGTAGTTCCCTATCTTCTCCCTGCTACCACTCTTGTGGAGCGGGATCACATGAGCCCTTGTCCAGTCTTCTTGGACCTCTCCTGTGCTCAGAGACTCACTAAACAGTTCTGATAATGGCTCTGCTAGTTCCACCCTTAGCTCCTTTAGTACCCTGGGATGTATGCCATCAGGTCCCATTGCCTTGTCCACCCTGAGCTTATTGAGCTCTTGTAGGACCCTTTCTTTTTGTGAAGGGACTAGTGCTCACCTCCCTCCCCCCTGTGCCCATGGTGCTGAGCTGTGGGCCTTGCCCTACCTTCTCTTCAGTAAATACTGAGCAGAAGTAACTATTTAGGATAGATGCTTTTTCATGGTCCTTCTCCTCACATGGCCCCTTATCTCCTTTGATCGTAGCAATACCCCCTCTGGACTTTCTCCTTTCACTAATGTATCTATAGAAAGTCTTGTCACCTTCTTTTACTGTTTGTGCTAGTGTTTCCTCAGTTTGGGCCTTTACCTGCCTTACTGCCTTCCCTGCTTCCCTTAGGGAAGTTTGGTATGCCTCCCTATCTTCATCCCACTGTGTTCCCTTATATTTCCTGAAGGCCAGCCTTTTTGGCTCTGACCTTTTCTGCTACTGTTTTTGAGAACAAAAGTGGTTTTCTTCTTCTTTTGCACTTCCTTTTCTCTATAACACAATGGAATGTTGCTTCAAGTATTGCATCCTTAATGCTTGCCCACTTTGCCTGTACCCCCTCACCTGTATTTCCTTTTGCCAGGGCTAGCTTAACTCTGTTGGCCATCTTATCAAAGACAGCTCCTCTGAAGTCCCTTATTTTTGCCTTGGAATGGGATGATTCAGTTGTAGTGGCCATTGAACCATACCATGTGATGGTAACTGGCCCCCAGGTGACCTTCTACCTGGAGATCTGTGATGCTTTTCCTGTTAGTCAGTACTAGATCTAGGATAGCCCTGTGTCTTGTGGGTTGTTGTACCAGTTGTTTGAGGCCTTCCCCCTGCAGGGAATCCACCATGTGTCTAGTTCTGGCAGATGTTCCTGCTGGTATTAACCAATCTGTATCTGGCATGTTGAAGTCTCCCATTATCAGAACCTCCCCTTTAGCTGTCATGTTTTGTATATCTTCTAACAGTAATGTGTCTATGTCCTCCCCCTGGTCTGGGGTCTGTAGACAACCCCAGTTCATATGGCTGTCCCATTTCCTGTTTCCAAGGTGACCCACAGTTCTTCTGGCTCCTTATGTGTATTCTGAATTTCTGTAGCTTTGATATTTTCATTGACATAAAGGGCCACTCCACCCCCCCCCCTTTTTGCATCTCAGTCTCCTCTGAAAAGTACATAGCCAGGTACTGAAGTCTCCCAAGTGTGGTTACTGGTAAACCACATCTCGCTAATTGCTACTATGTCCAGTTTCGCCTCTGTCATTATTGCCTGCAGGTTTGGTGTGTTAGTTGTTGGGTGAGGTCTGGCATTTCCCCTGTGCATCGTATGGGGAGCTGGACCTTTTTCCTTACCTGGTGATGCAAATGAACTGCAAACATGCTGAACTCCTGTTTGACCACTGGCTGAGGGGCAGGGGTGTTCTTCCCATTCGATGTATGTGGTGCTGCACCCCTCTCCCCATTTGCTAGTTTAAATATTCTGCAAAGACGTCAAACTTCTGCCCCAATGCACTGACTCCCTCTTTAGTCAGATGCAGTCCATCAAATTTAAAATATCTGGCCCAAGATGTTGTAAAACAAATTCCTAATCCACTGCATCTATCTGGGCCTGTTGACCAAAATGACCTTCCCGTATACCACTCTAAAGGAACAATTTGTATTTCTGATAATATGTGCAGACTGGTGTCCTGCAGAAAAAAAAACATCATATGTTAAGGTAATATAGCAAATGTTGTCTTTCTTTTTATGTCCGATTTTATGCTATTAACATTAAGGCTTGCAAGCCTTATAGGTAGAAGTGATAGTTTTGAAGCAAAGCCAGACTTTCTTCCTGCTAGATCTTGTTATCCTCTTTTTAGCAGTTGGTTTTGGTAGCTAGGGTCCTGGCAAAACAGGTTCCGCGGTAGGTTCACTGTGTATAGAGTGATATGAGACATCCTAGTCCTCATCCTCCACAGCCTCCCCCCAACTTTACAGAACCTCGTAATGATTGTCAGTTTGAAGGGTTTCTGCTTCTTGCATCTTTGTTGCCCTTGCAGGTAATATTCTTTTACTCTTTACAACAGGTGTGAAGATCGTGTATCTTCTGTAGGTTGCTCAATCGCAATAACAGGCAAAGGGGGGCATAACTGGCTGTAATACGCTGCCCTCGGGGATTCCATTTGAAGCTACACCAGAAATGTCCTGAGCTTTATTTTCTTCTGTTGTGGAAGTCTCTCTTTCCTGAATTGCCTGAGAAGCACTACGAAATTCTCTAGTAGTAGGATGTTAGAAAGTGTTCTCTGAACTTTGCCCTGCTCTTCTATGAGGTTTGGTTGCTTGATTTATGTAATAGTCCTGTTCTGAAAAGTCAATTGTGTTATGGGCTGCCCAAGGACAAGATTTAAAGGAGTGTTCTTCAGCCCCACAAAGATTACAGGTTGGGGGAATTGTACACAAATTTGCCGTGTGGTCCAATGCTCCACACAAGTAGCATTTTAGTTTGTCACAATCAGTATTTAAATGGTCTTGGGCACCACATCTATAACAGAAGCGTGGCTGGCCTGGGTATAATAAGATTCCTCGGTCTCTGTAGAGGAAAAAGCAGTTTGGCAGATGCTGTATGCCTTGGTCTGTCTGTTTGAGTTGAATTCTAAACTTCCACCCCTCCATCCAAAAATCATTGTCATTTATAATGGGTTCTGGGTGACCATTCACCGTGCAGAGTTTTTCCAGCCTTCATTTCAAAATAAAACTGCAACTGTTTTCAATGTAGGTTTTGTTATTGGGATGGCTATGAAGGTGTCCCGTAAGGGGGTATGTTTTACCAAATATTAAGCTGACCAGAATTTGTCCAATAGATTATCACTCCAAAAACTGACATCAAAGTTTTGATCCCCTGGTGCATGTATAAATGCATACACTTCAGCCGGAGTAAAATGTAGGGAGTCAATAATCAGAACTTTGCCCACATAGTTCCTATCTGGAGGTAAATCTAACCCCCCTTTATATCGGAGGCGCACTACAAAATGCGATTTAGCTGCTTCAGCAGGTTGTTTAAATAGGCTTGCATAGCTAGAAGGCCTTCTATGAGCATTTGTGTTTACATTTGTTTCCCTTGACGCAGGCAACAGTTCTATGGCTTCATCAGTTTCCATATTTTTATTTAAAGTCATACCTTCTCTGTGCTGGGTGTAGCCATCTGAAATGCCTCCATAGTATCAGTATAGTAATTTCTGGCATTTTGTGTGCTGCCTGGCATTTGTTGCACCATCGAGGTCTTTGTGGTCTGAGTGCTAGTACTGGGTGTAGTGTCTGATGCAGCATTACTCGGTGCAGCAGTATTCTGGTCTTGCACAGCTGCCGCAGCTGCTGCAGCTGTTCATTCTTCAGTCACAAGTGCTCTTTGATGCTCCATGGGATCTTCTTGTAGAGCATTTTTCCTTTGTTCCAGAGTTCCTGGGAGCGATACATTAGGGTCTGGAATCCATGTGCCTGCTGAAAAAATCCAACCAGATTTCTGTAGAGCCATCTCTGGGGTCCATTCTGTTTCTTCTGCAGTAAGTGGAAAAGAACTTGAGGCTGATACATCCTCCTGCAGTGCAATAACTCCCTCCGATGTGCATTCTTCTGTTTCTGGAATAAACTGCTTTCCCTGTGTCAGCGGTGGACTCACTTTAGATTGTTTTCTCATCCTTCCATCTTCTAGACAAATGTTATTTATTTCAAATTATTTTTCTGCCTCTGTCATCATGGCTAACAGTTGTTGCTTTTTCTCATCTAAATCCGTTTTTAGTCATTTTTCAGCTTCAGCGATTTCCTGAGAATCATCAGTTAGCATGTCAGAGTCTGTAGTATGTTGAATCTCAATACCTTCCATAGCAATACAGTATCGTTCTCCTGTGCCTGCTCCATGACACAACCTCCTCCATCCATGTCTGCAACCAGACTAGGAATTCTCCCTCCTTCCACAGAGAGATAGCGCCCCCTGCAGACAGAGTAGGGAAGTTTGACTGGTGTCATGGCCAAATTTCCCCCATTCACTAAAAATATCACCAACAGCTTAATCTGGTTCAATTTCAGTTGGTTACCCTCTGTACTGCACCCCTGGATGCCCCTTAAAAAAGGACTTCTAGTCTCAGTGGGCCTACCCAGTCAACAAAATTCAACAAATAAATAAATCTCTAGGTCTGGATCCCATCAGAGCCACTGCTCACACAGAAGAGCACTCCTTGCTCAAGGACAACTGACCCACCCCTCTCTGTCATAGTTGAGAACTCCTTACATTAAACTTTAGGTGAAAACACACTTTTGCCAGTTATGAACATACGAACATACAAAATTGCCAGCAGATAGAGGCCATATAGGTCTATTGAGTCTGCCTGAGTGTGCAGCTGGTTATTCTATGTAGCAGTTATAAATCATTTTGCTGTACCTCATAGGACTCAGTCACAGAAACATGAAGTGTATGAAAAATAATGTTTTAATACTTCAAGGTATTTGCACATATGATACAGGATACTACATAAAGACTATAGGTAACAGTCATTCTATAGAAATGGAAACAAAATGTTTGAACAGTAGGTAACACACAGAAAAATGTATCTCAATCTTCTCTACTTAGCAACAGTAGATTAGCTTACCACTTAAGACAGTTTGGTGAATCAGGGCAGACTCAAACCTTAGATGGCAGCTGTTCATAGTCCCAAACCTGACTGCCTCTTTCAGTATCTGCTAGACATTAACATAGAAACATAGAATTTGCCATCAGATAAGGATCGGTTGGCCCACCTATTTTGTCCATTTCCCTTGCCTACAGTATCATCGCTGATCCTTCATGATCGCTTGCCCATTCGCCCATGACCTTCTCGTTCCCTAAGATTCTATTATACCTATACCATGCATTTTTGAACCCCACCACCTTCACTGGAAGACTGTTTCAGGAATCCACCACTCTTTCTGTGAAGAAGTACTTCCTCACATCTATCCTGAATCTACCCCCCCTCCAGCTTCTTATCATGCCCCCTTGTCCTTGAACACCTTTGTTTCTGAATAATACATCCTGTACCATATTTAATCCTGTGAGGTATTTAGAGGTCTGCAAAGGTGTCTTTCATACCCCCCACCCCTGGTCTCTTTCAGGGTGTACATATTTAGGTCCTTAAGTTTCTCCTCATAGGACTTGGACTTCTGAGGCACAACATGCACCATTTTAGTTGCCCTTCTCTGGACCAGCTCCACTCTGTTTATGTCCTTACAAAGATTTGATCCCCGGAACTGGACACAGTACTTTAGGTGGGGTCTTATTAGCTATCTATGCAGAGGTAATACCACCTTCCTTTTTCTGCAGGTGATACCCCTTCCTATGCAGCCCAAAATTGCACTAACCCTCCCAACTGTCTTTTTGCACTGTCTGGCCACCTTTAGGTCATCTGATGTGATTATCCCCAGGTCTCTTTCCTGCTTGGTGGTCATCAGTACCACTCCTCCCATTTTGTACTCTGCCCCTGGTTTCTGTGCCCCAGGTGCATTACTTTGCTCAGCGGCATACCCTTGACCACTCCTTAAGTATTCTCTGGTCTCTGCTCATCCTTTTCACCACCTGTAGTGTCCACCCTATTGCAGATTGTGTTGTCATCTGCAAAGAGGCAGACCTTCCCTTCCAGCTCCTCTGCAATGTTTCTTATAAAGACATTAAATAGGACCAGTCCTAGCATTGATCCATGAGGTACCCTGCTGGTCGCTCCCTTCGTCTGAGTGAACTTTGTTTATCGATATCCTCTGCTGCCTATCCACTAATCAATTTCTTACCCAGTTTACCACATTCAGGCTCACTCCTAAGCTACCGAGCTTGCTTACTAACCTCCTATGTGGAATGGTGTCAAAAGCCTTACCAAAATCTAGATATGCCATGTCTACCACTCCACCCTAATCTAATTCCTTGGTCACCCAATCAATTAAATCTATTATATTTGTCTGACATGACCTCCCCGATGAATCGTTGCTGCCTTGGGTCTTGTAACCCATTGGATTCAAGATATTCCACAATCCTTTCCTTCAGCAGTGACTCCATTAACTTTCTCACCACTGATGTCAGGCTGACTGGCCTGTAATTGCCAGCCTCTTCCCTGCTACCACTTTTCTGAAATGTGACTACATTTGCCTTTCTCCATCCTCGGGAACCAATCCTGTTCCCAATGAGCTGTTAAATAGAACTATCAGAGGTGCAGCCAGTACCTTCCTGATCTCCCTCAATACCCTTGGATGTGCCCCATCTGGCCCCATTGCTTTGCCCATTATCAGATTAGCAAGTCCCTTCTGGACACTTTCCTCAGAAAAAGGACTAGTGTCCACCATCCTTCTTCCAGAGCTCCTGTTACTTTTTTGTGGCCCTTCCCCACTCCTTCCTCTGTGAACACCAGACAAAATTATTTGTTCAGGATGTCTGCCTTTTCCTTGTCCCCCTCTGCACAGTCCCCTTTCCCTTTTTATGGATGTAGTGGGCAGAGCCCTGAAGACATTTTGTTATTACAGTAGAAAAAGGGAGCTCTCCTGATTCCTAACAGACTAGATAAAATTAGAGGTTTGTGCTGTCACTCCGTTTTCATTCAGCTGAGCAGTGTTTCAAAGCACTATTTTGTGTGCTAAGCTTCAATCTGGGTAGAATTGTCTTTCAAGAAAGCTTCCTAGCTCATAAATATGTCTGCTCAGTCAGCCTTTCCCAGTTATAAAGCAACATGAGCAAACAACCCTGGGACTATAGCAATGAGTAAGACAAATGTCACATAATGGAATGTTTAATGTAATAAATCATCTGATGTTACAGCTCCCACTGAAGATAAGTTAAAGGGCCCCTAAACACAGTGTACTTATGTTACAGTTTTTTTTTTACAGTGGATGTTTGAAATGGACTGTTCATATGCACTGTTTCATCTTAAAACTTACCATGCTGTTAAAATTATGTTGCTAAAGTACTGAAAAAGGATTTTGCTAGTCTGTGCTGGTTATGTGCCTTCTTCCTGAAAACTTAGATCATCCCCACCCCTGCTGCATTCTGATGCCGTCAGTCTTACCAGACAGCCTTCCATTATGTCCATGCTTTGCCTAACTGTTTTACAGGGAGTGTGTTGTATTTGAATAATCTCTACTGTGCCTGTGCTCCTTATTCATCATGTTTGAGGTAGAGAAATATAAATATAGAAACATAGAATTTGATGGCAGATAAGGACCGCTTGGCCCACCCAGTCTGCCCATATCCCTACCTAATGGATAAGCTGCAGATCCTAGTTAAGCAACAGCCTACTTCTTCCTACCCCAACCCCCTAGAATTGCCTTATGACTGTACCATGCATTCTTGAATTCCACCACTGTTTCTGACTCCCCAACCTCCTCAGGAAGGATGTTCTATGCATTCACAACCCTCTCCATGAAAAAATACTTCCTCACATTAACTCTGAGCCATCCCCCCTCTATCTTTAAATTGTGCCCCCTTGTTCTTGCATACCTCTTTTTCTGAAAGATGCTACCCTCTTGGACTTTGTTAATTCCCTTGAGGTACTTGAAAGTTTCTATCATGTCCCCCCTCTCCCTCATTTCCTTGAGGCTATACATATTAAGCTCCTTAAGTCTCTCTTCATATGTCTTCTGGTGCAGACCCTGCACCATTTGAGTTGCCCTCCTCTGGACTGCCTCCATCCTGTCTATGTCTTTGGAGATTGGGTCTCCAGAACTGCATGCAGTACTTCAGATGGGGTCTCACCAGCTGTCTGTACAGAGGAATAACAACTTCCTGTTTTCTACTGGTGCTGCCTCTCCCTATGCATCTCAGTATCCCCCCCACCCTCCTTACTGCCCTCTCACATTGCTTGCCCACTTTTAGATCATCTGATATGACTACCCCGGGTGCTTTTCCATTTTTGTTGTTGGCAGTATCTCACCCTCCACTGTGTACTCTTCCCCAGGGTTTTTGTTTCCCAGGTGAATTACTTTGCACTTCTTAGCATTGAATCTAAGCTGCCATACATTTGACCATTCCTCCAACCTTGTCAAGTCCCTTCTCATCCTTTCCACCCCACCTTGTGTATCAGCTTTGTTGCAGATCCTTGTGTCGTCTGCAAAGAGACATATTTTTCCTTCCAGTCCCTCTGCAATGTCACTTGTAAAGACATTAAGGAGGACCGGTCCTAGAAATGAACCCTGCGGCACCCCACTAGTAACCCCTTTTCTTCAGAGTGGACTCCATTTACTATTACCCTCTGTGTCCTGTTCTCCAGCCAATTCTTTACCCAGGCTACCATCTTGGGACCCACTTCCAGGCCTGGCCAACCTTGATATTAATCTTTGTGTGGGACTGTGTCAAATGCCTTTGATAAAGTCTAGGTGAGCCATGTTCACAGCCCTCCATGATCTACTACTTTGGTCACCCAGTCAAAGAAATCTATTAGATTCATCTGACATGACCTTCCTGTCCAGAATCCATGCCACCTTGGGTCCTAGCCCTCTGGCCTCTAGGTACTCAACAATTCTTTCCTTCAGAAGTGATTCCATCATTTTCCCAATCACTGAGGTTAAACTAACAGGTTTGTAGTTTCCTGCTTCTGCCCTGCTCCCACTTTTGTGAAGTGGAATAACATCTGCCCTCCTCCAGTCCTCAGGTACCACCCCATCCTCCCATGATTTGTTAAAGAGGCTAGTCAGTGGTGTCACTAGTTCTACCCTTAGTTCTTTTAGAATTCTGGGATGAATCCCATCAGGCCCCATTGCTTTGTCCACCTTCAGTTTTAAGAGTTCTTTCAGAACTCTTTCTTCTGTCAATGGGCTGGTATAAACCCCGTATCCAGAGTGTTTCTACTGTTTGCTTTAAGTACCTCCTCCTCTTCATTTGTGAATACTGAGCAAAAATATTTGTTTAGTATCTCTGCCTTTTAACATAAAGATGTTAAAGACACATATTTAAACTTTGATATTGGTATCCAACCTTACCGATTTGAGCCCACAGTATCCAGTGTTAATCAATGTGAGGGGGCACAAACTGCATCTGTTTCTGATGCAGAGAATGACAGTTCTGATTCAGATGACACAATTCAGAGATGTGCCTTGGACTGGTTAGTATTTTTAATTATTAATATCTAACCATTGCTTTATCTGTAATCTAGGGGTCATTGTCCGTTTTATATAGTAACACAAAGGTATTCCAGTCCTTCATATCATCTGTGCTAGCCCCCCCATTATATTGTATAGTAACTCATTGACCTATGCTGTGTCACAAATTGTATATCTGTATTTTTTAATATCTTTGTAGTTATCAACTCTGAATTATACAATGGCAAGAAAGAATCTTGGACTGTGATTGGTCAGTTTGGGGCTGGACCCATGGCATTATCCCACCATGATGCCACAGCTCTACTCTCAGCATTGTGAATCAATTGAGGATTTATTGGATGGTTGTTTCTTGCTCTTTTTTTGCATCTCCCCTTAAGAAACAAAAATATTTTTCCACAGTAATAAAAACATTCTTTAAAATTATTTCTTTATTTTACATATGACAACAAGCCATTGTATAATAGCAATAATGCACTCCAGGGTGTGTCATTTGGGATAACACCATGCCTAGGGCATTGGACGCACTCGGCTTGCGGCCTCGTGCCCAACCCCCCATGTGTGACGTTATCCCAGCAGGACACACACCCTGCTGTGCATTATTCCTTTATAATATCAAGTTATACTGTTTATTGCATATGTGTGTGTGTGTGTGTGTGGAGGGGGGAATCTGCAGAGGTGTCCATGTACACCCACTGATATCATAATTTTAGAGTGCTTCATATTAGTTTATTAGGGTTTGTGTTTGGATATGGTTTCATCTTGTGTTGCAGGACAAGTATGTTCATTTTTTTCTCATTGTCTATGTTACCTATTCTGATGTGTGTGTGTGTGTGTGTGTGTGTGTGTGTGTGTGTGCGCATGCATGTCCTAACTGTCTGTTCCTGTACTGTCACCTGTGTGGCAACATGTGGATGTTCATGGACAGGGGTCAAAAATGGGACAGGCCCCACTGGCCAAATGCTGTTAGATATTGTTTTGGGATAGTCAAAAATCTTTTTAAGTAGCCCTGAGGGCTTGTACAGGAAAAATAACCCAGTATTGCCTGTAATAACATCTATGCTTAAAATAAACTGTTCATGTGCCCCAGTATGAGTAAGAGTAGGATTTGTTACCTACATTTTAAAAATATATACTTTAGCTCAGACCAAGCACATTACCTTAGTGTTTGGCCGATCTTCCACCACTGGATGCCTCTTCTCAATGTGAACACCCATTGCATGTGTGTGAATTTCCTGAACAAGTGTAAGTGATAGTTATGGCTTAAAGTACATACTCTTCTGAGTATGGGGATCTTTGTAAGAATAAAAAGAGCATTGCAAGTCTTACTTTTATCACTTTGAAAAACAAGGCCTCAGTCCTGAGCATGTGTGTGACGTTAATGCCATGAACATGACATGCATGCTCAGGATCATGGTCCTGTTTTTCAAAATGGTAAGAAAAAGACTTGCAACACTCTTCATTATTCTTACAAAGATCCCCATGCTCAGAACAGCATGTACTTTTAGCCTCAACTGTCGCCTACAACTTGTTCAGGAATTTCACACACACACGCAATGCATGTTCACATAGAGAAGAGGCATCTGGCGGCAGAAGATCAGCCAAGCACTACGGTAATGTTCTTGGTCCTAGTTAAAGTATATATTTTTAATTTAGGTAACAGATCTTACTGTTACTCATACTGGGGCACATGAATAGTTTGTTTTGCCATAGATGTTATTATAGGCATACTGGTCACACAAGTTCAGGATAGCTACTGAAAGCTGACAATGTCCCTTAAATGTGTACACTGCTCATGCACTGCACTGATAAAAGTTTCCAGAGAGCTGCAAAGTACAGTAAGCTGAAACTGAATAGCAGCTAGAAACAAACTGTTAGGAAACTTTTAATTCATTGCAGTGAGCAGTGTGTGACGGAGGACCCCCCTCCGAATCATTTATGCACCTAGGGTATGCTATCTTGTATCTTTCACCTTCTTTTAGTCTGCTGCAGCAGCATTCTCTCTATCCTTTATTTTTCCCCATTTCCTACTTCAGTAGCGTGGCCATCTACCAAAGTATCTTGCAACTATTCTTTCTCCCTTTGTTTCTTTTCTCATCCTTGGTGGTGCTCCAAGGCACTCTGAGTGCCTCCTAGGTATGGGTCTAATGTCCAAGTAAAACAGAGAAGAAACAGTCCACAGGAAACATTCCCTTAGTGTAAAGTAAAGAATGAAAAAGGTACCTGCCAGATTTATGAATGGGACCCTGTTCAGTTTTTGTTAAAGAACTCTGTTTTGAAACAGAACGCACAGGAACCATGTTGTTTTAGTGCATGCTGCAGTTTTGGTTCCCTGTGCCAGCTCCTACAGAGTAATGCAGCTGTCCAGCTGAGTACAGGGTGTGCGTAAGGAAAAGACACCCCCGTAGCTGCTTTCTCCTTGCTCCCGCTGGAGCAAATCTAAAGAATACCCACTGCGTGTAAAGCGGGTTAAAAGGTGAAGTGCTTGCTACTGCAGCAGTGCATCAGAATGCATAGGTGTGTGCAAGAACACACTGTGTGGCTCGTAGAGCAGAGCAGAGCGAAATGGGAACACAGGAGAAATGCTTCCTGTAGTTCTCTTTCTGTTGTGTTTGGGTGCCCTAAAGGAAAGAGGGCTAGGAAACAGCCTTTGAAGCATGAAAAAATGGCCTGTGAAATAAATAAAGAGGGTGGAAGGAGGGTGCCAAGAAATCCCAGAAGGCCCAAATGAAAAGTTACCCCGACAGCCTGAAATTTCTGCTGAGTCAGGGGAATGAAATAGAAAAACCTCAAGAAAAGAGGGATACTGTTATGAGGGGAATGTTTCCTATTTACAAATGAAATTATAAGAAATACTAATATGTTGAAAAAGAAAAAGGGGATAAAATGTTTAAAGTATTATACAGTACCCTAATATATGGTTTACAGTAAACATATTTAAAGTACAGAGGTTATAACTTACATCAAGACTAAAGAGATATAAAGGGACTAGCTAGCAGTCATAATCTTAGGAGGTTGGAGGCCTCACTCGTACCTGTTGCTGTCCTTCATAGTACTGTACCTCATTAGGAGCCAGAGGCCCCATACTGAGGATTAATTATCAAAGTATCAGACTGTTAAGTCACTGTAAAGGGGGAGAGGCTTAGACCCAGTAAGTAGCAATTAAGCATGCAAGCCTTTTCACTGCCTATACAAGTGGAGAATTCTTGATCTACCTAACTAATATTGCATTTTAATACATTGAAGGTATTATGTGCCCTCCTGATCCCCCATTGTATGTATTAATGCAGTTATTTAATTGTATTATTTTAGGGACGATCAGGTGACCCCCTGGGTCTGTATATAAAGTCCTTATTTTTCCAGGTACAGCAGATCAGCCTTGGGAGCTGTACTGTGAGGATGTATAGCTAGCTGATAAAGGCACAGAAGATAGTGGAAACTGATTGCTTAGTATTCCACTCTACGGCAGTACTGTCAAAGTGGGTAGTACTGAAGCTCAGGAAGAGCTTGTTATTTTCTGATTTTTTATTTTAGTTTATTATTTTTATTATGAGTGAAAAAAAAATTCACACAGAAGTCTTGTGTGTTTTAAAACCTACTTCTTGTTGTCTGAGTTATCCATTTCCCACTCCTGTTCATGCAGTGCACACATTAAGCAACTCACTGAAAAATGCTAAACCATTGAGTTGGAGGGACAGTTTAATGTGACTAGCACTGTATGTTGTACTGGAATTTATATATATATATATATATATATATATATATATATATATATATATATATCAATCAATCAATCAAAATCTTTATTTATTCAGGCGAACATCATTGAGCATAGCTCATTTACAAGATGGACCTGAGTGGTCATAACAAAAGGTTACAGATTGTATACAAAAACATGATATTGAATAAGCACAAATACAACCATTTATGAGTGAGATAGATGTACAAATATTTACAAATATACAAGGCAAAGGACAATAAACCTAAAACCTAATAAAGGAGAGAAAACAAACAGTCTAGTAGGGATAAGGCATGGATAATGGTACATGGTGGGCATATATGTATGAGGGTTTGATGGGGAAAGGACCAGATGAATGATAGAAGAATAGGAAGGAGCTTTAAAAGGGGTGGAGGGAGAGGGTGTGGGAGGGTTGGGGGTGTGGGAGGACTAGGCCTTGTGGAAGCAAGTGCACGGATCTGGGATTAGGCTGGTATACAGTTTTTGAAGGATGTAAGAGGAATCAGTGTATCCATTTTCAATGACTTTTGGATAGAATTCCAGATAAGTGCCAGGAATAACTGATTGCAGCTCTTCCATACGGTGCAGGTGATAGGAATCTTCAGCAGGATCAGTTTGTTTTCATATATATATATATGGGGTATATATATATATATATATATATATATATATATATATATATATATGCATATATGGGTATAAATATTAGTCAATGAGTGTGTATCACAACAATTAGAAAGTTCAGTTAGGGGGCTCAGTGGTTAGTGCAACAATTGCTAGTCTACATTCCGCCATTATCTAGATCAGTTTCAGCCTTATGCATGTCATTGTTGATTAAACCGAGGTGTCTAGTGGCAATCTCCCACCCTCCAATGTCCCTCTAAGCCTGACAAGAAGAAAACAGTCCCTCAATGTCTTTTTTTAATCTGCAAAAAATGTATGTAGACAGTGCACTGCTATGGTATACTGGAATACTTATCCTCACGGACCACTCTGAGCAATTGTACCTTACTTGGCACTGTTCGCCCCCCCCAGGCACTTACCCCCAGTCCCCTCTCCCCTGATCTTATGTCTTACACACTCCCATTCCCACCCCCATACTCACTTCCCCACTTTGCTCACGTCCCACTTGCTCTTAGATACTGTCATGTCTCCCTAGGCTGTCCCCTGGTAGCCCCTTATACCCTCTGTAAGCTTCCCTAGTATGCCTTCTATTCAAGTCCTCCCTGTACTAATCTCCACTGAATTATTTTATGCTAGTAAGTTGCCTGTTACTGTCTTACTGCCCTATCACCCAGTATGTACCAATACCGTACTGTTTTTGTATTTTCAGTTATTCTAATTATTGTTGGTACCATCTGTAATTTCCCTGTGATGCCTGGTATTCTCTGTATCCTGTACTTACTGTAATCCCTATGATGCCTGTTTTTTCTGCTTGATGCATTGTCTCCCTCACTGTACCTGTACTCACTTTACTTGTAACACTCCCGGGTTGCACCAGAAAATAGGCACTTGGTTGTCTATTGTGCTTACCCAGTTAACAAAAGCAAATAAATAAATAAATAAATAAATATATGCATATATGTGTATATATATTAGTCAATGTGTATGTATCACAATTAGAAAGTACAGTTAGGTGGCTCAGTTGTTAGTGCAAAAACTGCTAGTCTACATTCCCCCGCTATCTAGATCAGTTTTAACTTTATGCTTGTCATTGCTGAGTTAAATGAGTTGTCTAGTGGCAACCCCCCCCCCACCTGTCAATGTCCCTCAGAGCCTGAAAAGAAGAAAATGGTCCCTCAACATCTTTTTTAATCTGTAAAAATGTGCGTAGATAGTGCACCACTATGTTATACTGGAATATATATGTGTATATGTATTAATCAGTGTGTGTGTATCACAACAATTAGAGAGTGCAGTTAGGTGGCTCAGTGGTTAGTGCAAAAATTGCTAGTCTACATTCCTCTGCTAACTAGATCAGTTTTAGCCTTATGCATGTTATTGCTGATTTAAATTTGGTGTCTAGTGGCACCCCACCTTCTGATGTCCCTTGGAGCCTGAAAAGAAGATCACAGTCCCTCAATGTCTCTTTTTAATCTGTAAAAAAAGAGGTGCATCACTGATGCAACCCCACACCCCCAATCCAACCTCCCACTGAGCACCCACCATCCCATACCCTGCAGACTCACCCACACTCCCTCACTCATCTGAGGAGATCCCAGTGTGAAGATCCACTGTCCCATGGAAGACACGTCTCACTGCTGAAACCGGCAATTGTTATATGAAAAATAAGGTAAGTGCAATTGGAAACCCACTGAAATACATTGAACTGCACTTACCTTATTTTTCATATAGCAGTCCCTATTTCTAGCAGCAAAACATGTCTTCGATGGAAGAGTAGATCTTTACACTGGGACCTGCTCATGTGAGTGAGGGTGTGTGGGGATGCGGGGTGGTGGGTGCTTAGTTGGAGATCGGGCTGGGGGTGGGAGTCACATCATCACCACCCAGTCTGCCCTATTAATCCCTATCTAGTGTGAGGCCACATGCCCAAACTGAATTCTGGTGCACCCCCCTTGCCTCCAGGATACCCATGTGTCTATCCCACCCTTTCTTAAATTCTGTGACCATTTTAGCCCTACCACCCCCTCTGATAAGCTATTCCAGGTGTACACCACCCTCTCTAGGAAAAAGTATTTTCTCATGTTTCCCCTAAGCCTCCCCTCCATGTCATTTTGTGCCCCCTTGACTTGGAGCATCTCTTACTTTGGAAGATGCTTCCTTCCTGTGATCTGTTTATACTGGTGATGTATTTGTATGTCTCAATCATGTTCCCCTCCTCCCTACTTTCCTCCAGGGGATACATATTTAATGCCTTTAGTCTTTCATCATAGGTCTTATCCCAAAGGCCCAGCACCATTTTACTTGCCCTCCACTGCACTGCCTCCACTCTGTCCATGTTCTTTCTCAGATGGGGCTTCTAGAACTAGACAAAGTATTCCAGGTGCGGTCCCATAAGTGTCTTATACAGGGGCAAGATGACTTCCCTCTTTCTACTTGTGATACCCCTCCCTATGCCTCCAAGCATCTGGCAAGCCTTTCCAGCCACCTTATCCCACTGCTTAGTTTCTCTTAGGTCTTCTAAGATGATAACTCCCAGGTCCCTTTCCTGTTTGGGACTGTCTGTACCTCCCCCCTAGATCATACTTTGCCCCTGGATTTTTCTGCCATATGTGCATGATCCTGCACTTCTTTGCATTGAATCCCAGATGCCATTCTTCAGACCATTTCTCCAGTTTTCTAAGGTCTTCCCTCATTCTTTCAACAGCCCTTGGAGTGTTCACCCTATTGCATACCTTTCTGTCATCTACAAAGAGGCATACCTTTCCCTCCTGTCCCTCTGTAATGTCCCCCATAAAGACTTTGAAGAGGACCGGCCCCAACGCAGACCCCTGTGGCACCCTATTCATCACCTCTCCTTCTCCAGAGTGCCCCCCCATTTACTACAACCCTCGGACTCCTGCCATTCAGCCAGTTCTCCACCCACAGAACTATTTTTGGATCCATCCCTAGGCTGTGTGGTTTGTTAATCAACCTTCTATGGGGGGACAGTGTGGCAGACCATTCTGAAGTCCAGATAGGCCACATCTGCAGCATCTCCCTGGTCCACTACCTTAGTTACCCAGTCATGCCATAGATTAGTACAACGAGTTAGAGCAAAACACAGTGCTTATCCTAAATACGGTAAATGTTAGGGCTAGATGTATAAGTAAATAAATGCCATATAAGGCAGTGTATTGTGTTAGTGTGTGTATGGAAATGCTCTGTGTGTGTGTGTAGGCAGTGCACTGCTATATTATACTGGAATATATATGCAAATATGTTTATATGTGTTAGTGTGTATGTATCACAACAACTAGAAAGCGCAGTTAGGTGGCTCAGTGGTTAGTGTAACAGTTGCTAGTCTACATTACCCCACTATCTAGATCAATTTCAGCCTTATGCATGTCATTGCTGATTTAAATAAGGTGTCTAGTGGCAACTCCCAACCCTCCAATGTCTCTTGAAGCCTAAAAAGAATAAAACAGTCCCTCAATGTCTTTTTTTAATCTGTAAAAATGTGTGTAGGCAGTGCACTACTATGTTACACTGGAATATATATGCTTATATGTGTATATGTATTAGTCAGTGTGTGTGTATCACAATTAGAAAGTGCAGTTACAGTAGGTACCTCAGTGGTTAGTGCAAAATTGCTAGTTTACACATTTCTCACTGCCCACAATACCTATATTTTGCAGCCATATTGGCTCTTCTAGAATTTGTTTATCTTATAATCTCACCCAAGGTCTTCATCCTTTCGCTTTCATACCTAAAAAAATGTCTTATTCCTCTTGTCACCACTATTTTTTCTTCTATTTGTGTCTTTGCACTCCTTACTGCTTTCCCTGCTTCTCTCTGTTTCCCCTGATATGCCTCCCTATCCTCCCTGTGTCTCCTTATACCTTCTGAATGCTACCCTTTTAGCCTTTACCTTTTCTGCCATCTTTTTCAAGAACCATAGTGGTCTCTTTTTCCTTTTAAGACCCTCGCTGCCCCCCATGACACATCAACCAATATGTCACTCTGACATCATAGATTCAATATTCTTTGTGTTTTGAGTTGGGTCCACTTGGAAAACTGGTCTGATCTGGTCTGGACTTTGGACTTTATATATACAAAGACATCCATTTTTTGACCAAGTCCTGTCTAGCACAACATGAATGACTCTTCCACAGTACATGAAAGGGTTGTTTTATGCTTCCAGTTCTTCCATTACTTGACCAAAGAGACTGTAATCACTCACTAGATACAGATGGTCTGTTTTCACAAAGGCACTAATAAAAACATTTTGAATTTTACATGCAGCTGCTGAATTCAAACTGATACCCATGCAGACAGTATTAAACAATAAAAAAAACAGTAACATAGAAACATAGAATTTGACGGCAGATAAGGACCGCTTGGCCCACCCAGTCTGCCCATTTCGCTACCTACTGGATAAGCTGCAGATCCTAGTTAACCAGCAGACTACTTCTTCCTACCCCCCCCAGAACTGCCTTATGACTATCCCATGCATGCTTGAATTCCACCACTGATTTTGACTCCACAACCTCCTCCGAAGGCCGCTCCATGCATCCACAACCCTCTCTGTGAAAAAATACTTTAAATTACCTCTGAGCTGCACCCTCTATCTTCAAATTGTGCCCTCTTGTTCTTGCACACCTCTTTTTTGAAAGATGCTACCCTCTTGACTTTGTTGATTCCCTTGAGGTACTTGAAAGTTTCTATCATGTCCCCTCTCCTCCTTTCCTCGAGGCTATACATATTAAACTCCTAAGTCTCTCTTCATATGTCTTCCAGTGCAGACCCTGCACCATTTTAGTTGCCCTCCTCTGGACAGCTTCCATCCTGTCTATGTCTTTCTGGAGATTGGGTCTCCAGAACTGCACACAGTACTCCAGATGGGGTCTCACCAGCTGTCTGTACAGAGGATAATAACTTCCTGTTTTTCTACTGGCGATGCCTCTCCTATGCATCCCAGTATCCCCCAGCCCTCCTTGCTGCCCTCTCACATTGCTTGCCCATCTTTAGGTCATCTGATATGACTACCCCAGGTCCCTTTCCATTTTTGTTGTTGTTAGTATCTCACCCTCCATTGTGTACTCTTCCCCTGGGTTTTTGTTTCCCAGGTGCATTACCTTGCACTTCTTAGCATTGAATCTAAGCTGCCATACATTTGACCATTCCTCTAACCTTGCCAAGTCCCTTCTCATCCTTTCCACCCCACCCTGTGCATCAACTCTGTTGCAGATCTTAGTGCCATCTGCAAAGAGATACTTTCTTCCAGTCCTTCTGCAATGTCGCTTATAAAGACATTGAAGAGGACCGAATCCTAATACTGAACCCTACGGTACCACTAGTAACCCTCCTTTCTTCTGAGTGGACTCCATTTACTGTTACCTCTGTGTCCTATTCTCCAGCCATTTTTACCCAGGCTGTCATCTTGGGACTCTCCCCAGGCTGGCTAACTTGTATATTAATCTTTTGTGTGGGACTGTGTCAAATGCCTTGCTAAAGTCTAGGTAGGCCATGTCCACAGCCCCTCCCTGATCTACTACTTTGGTCACCCAGTCAAAGAATCTATCAGATTCATCTGACATGACCTTCCCGCTGTGAATCCATGCTGCCTAGGGTCCTGTGCCCCTCTGGCCTCTAGATACTGGACAATTCTTTCCTTTAGAAGTGATTCCATCATTTTCCCTATCACTGAGGTTAAACTAACAGGTCTATAGTTTCCTGCTTCTGCCTTGCTCCCACTTTTGTGAAGGGGAATCACATCTGCCCTCCTCCAGTCCTCGGGTACCACCCCATCCTCCCATGATTTGTTAAAAGGGTAGTCAGTGGTGTCACTAGTTCTCACCCTTAGTTCTTTAGAATTCTGGGATGAATCCTATCAGGCCCCATTGCTTTGTCCACCTTTCAGTTTTAAGAGTTCTTTCAGAACCCTTTCTTCTGTAAATGGGCCGGTATCAACTTCTGTATCCAGACTGTTACTACTGTTTGTTTTATGTACCTCCTCTTCCTTTGTAAATACTGAGCAAAAATATTTGTTTAGTATCTCTGCCTTTCACAGTCTCCCTCTGCCCACCCTCCCTCCCCTTTATTAAGCCTCATTAACCCTCCCTTGGTCTTCCTTCACTCCCTGATGTACCTATAAAAGGTTTTATCCCCCTTCTTAACTGAGTTGGCTATCTTTTCCTCGGTTTGGACCTTTGCTGTTCTGACTGCATTCCCAGCCTCCTTTTGCTTTAACTGATACAGTTCTCTGTCCTGCTCCTTCTGCGATTCCTTGTACTTCCTGAATGCTTTCTTTTTCTCTTGAACCTTCACTGCCACTTCCTTTGAGAACCATAGTGGTTTCTTACATCATCTTGTTTTGTTTATTTGCTTCACACAAAGGCTCATTACCTCTGTGATATGGTATCACATAGCAAAATGTTACTGTATTCAAGGCTAGTTTATGCAAAAGCAAACCAATTTTGCAAAATATTAAAATCATGCTGTAAAATTTGGTTACGCTCGGTCATGTTTTTGTCTTTATTAAAATTAACTGTGTTGTCCACACACAATATAATTTTCATAGGTGGACATGCAGAGGACAATGAATTTAAAAAAGAGAAAAGAGGAGGGTGTCCTAAAATCAGTCCTTGGGGAATCCTACAATCAGTCATTGAAAAATATGATGGGGATGTTAAAAAATGTACCCACAGAAACATTCAGTGTTTATAGTTAAGTTGTGACATAACCTCTACACCACAGGTGCTGCTATTGACATGAGTGATGCTCACTGCTGCATGGGTTGTGTTGGCTTACCCAACAGACCAGGGGGTTGAATCCAGATCAAGTTCAAGTTTATTGTTTGATATCAAGTCATTACAAAACAAAGGGAAAAGAAATACAAACATAATAAGAATTCAGCAACATACATTAGTAAACAGAGCTCACATCTCTATAATAGACTCCAATACAAAGTGAAAATAGCAATAAAAGATTAATGTACCAATGCATTTTCATCATTAAAGTCTAAAAGGTAGGAAGGGTTGAGGAGGGAAAGGTTCTTAGAAATACTGTAGAATTACTGGAGTAAATGGGACTCATCTGGGTTCAGGTCTGTCTACCTACACCTCCATCCAGGTTAGTGTAGCCCATAATCTCAACATTCCAATGGACTATGTCAGATTGAAAAAAGAGCCAACTGAGGCAAAAAAGACATTTCCCTCTTGTACACTTCCAATAATTTACAACATTAAGAAGTGAACATGACAGCTTACTGAGATTGTAATATTCCCAGTTAGCTAACCAGACAAAAGTGGTAATTTCTCATAAACTGAGAATACTCAGAAATTCAGACAGATGATACAATGTGGGTGGGATATTCAAAAGGGTTGTGCCATGCACAATACGGTTGTGCCTGCGTAAGTCGGAAATTGCGCCAATCTGCGATATTCAGCAGGAGGCAGTTGCGCCACTGAAAACATGCTGAGCAACAGCGCAATGCTAATGAATGCATGCTGAACTGGAGGGGGAGGAACCATGCATAAACTGCACAGCCCGATATTAAGCCGGGCTGTGCAGAGTTGTGCAGGCACAACCCCCAACCTGCGCCTGCACAACTTTGAGCCAAAAAAAAAAGGAGTAAGTCGAGGGCCACCCACAGGTGAGCTGCCGCATTGCAGGGTGCAACACAGCAGCTGCCACCTGTGGCTGGCCCTCAACCTACTCCCTGTGCCCCCCTGCAGCCCGATCGCGGGCAAAAGTGTAAAAATCCCCCACGCCCGACTGGCCCAATCACGGGCAAAAGCATAAAATCCCCTCCCCGGCTGGCCCGATCGCGGGCAAAAGCTTAAATACCCCCTCCACCAGCCCGTTGCGGGCGGCAAAGTGTCCCCAGAACATATCCTGGTGGTCAGTGGACATCGCTAGTCGATGGGCTGAAGAAGTTTAAAACAACCCCCAGAACATATCCCTGGTGGTCAGAGGACCACTAAGTCGATCGTGGGCTAAAGAAGTTTAAAACAACCCCGAACATATCCCTGGTGGTCCAGTGGACAGCAGCCCATCGCGGGCAGCATTATGTGGTGACCCCCGACCATATCTCTGGTGATCTAGTGTCCCCACCCACTCACCCACCGAAGGCCCCACCACCCGCTCCCCGGCGGCGGTGCAGCATCCACCGCCTGCCGCCCGCCGCCGGCCGACTGACTGCCCAGTATTGCACGCCAGGTAGAGCAAGAGCCAGGCTGCAGCCCATATCAAGAGCGCGCAGTCCAGATATGTGAATGAATGAAACGAATTCATTCATATATCTGGACTGCCTTGTACGGTATGGATGGCGCCCATTGGCCTTGCCTGCACCACTGGCGCAGAGGCCCTACCGGGCAGTCAGTCGGCAGGCAGCGGGGTGGCAGGCGGTGATGCTGCCGCCCGCCGGCCGCCGGGGAGCGGGGTGGTGGGGCTCGTGGGTGGGTGGGTGGGGGACACTAGATCACCGGGATATGATCTTGGGGGTCGCCACATAATGCAGCCCACAATCGGGGGTTGTTTTACACTTCTTCAGCCTGGCGATCGGGCTTATCAGTCTACTGGACCACCAGGGATATGTTCTGGGGGCACTTTGCTGCTCGCGATCGGGCCAGTCAGGGGTGGGGATTTCTTACACTTTGCCTGTGATCGGGCTGCAGGGGGTCTGTCCCCGATGGCTGCTGTCTGGCAGGGCGCCAGGTGCAATTCCTCAGGATCGGCACACTTGCATGCTAATGGCATGCAAATGGGGCCATAGAATAGATGCAATGGCTCCCCTGTGCCTTTGTATGATCATGCCCCATTTGCATGTCACCTTTGAATATCGGAAATTTCATGCTGGCTAATAGTACTTGTGCCACCACAGCCTGAATGCTCCACTCTGACCACTTGCAGTGGCACAAGTTCCACTGCACTATGCACAGTGGCTGGGGCCGGGGTGATATTTCGCGAGCCGCTCAACAGCGCAACTCCTTTGAATATCGCCCCGCCACACCCCTGCGCAACTATTTTGTGCAGCGCAAGGGCCTGCGCCACAAAATAGCGCAGTTTGAATATCCGGCCCTGTGTTTATATCAGTAGAGTTAAACAGTTCATTCATTATTTGATCAGAAGAAAGACACAGGTTAGCCAGTACAGACCCGATCCAAAACTCTCTTCTTCTACAATATAATATAAGAGTACCACATGTTTCAAATCATCATGAACTTTCATTCCACATCTACAGAATTCCGAGATTATACCAGGTCTTTTTGTTTAAAATGTGTGTAATTTGCTTTGTATAGCTTCAGTGTAAACTAATAAATGATAGTCTGATTGGAAGGACGTGAAAGATGAGATAAATAAAATTCAAGTCCATGGTGTACTTTGATATTTCTGTACCACTGATATAACTTTAAGCTACTATTTCTAGATTGATCCAAGTTAACTGCCATGTCCCTACTCTTGGCTTTGACTTCTCAGACTATATCCCTTCTGGTGTAGTATAGATTTCATATAGCAAATTATTTAATCCCGTTGACAACAGTTGTTCCCTAATAAGTTTAATAATTGGGAAAATGAAACCCTGATGTGCATAACTAATTTGTTCCTCCAAGCACTATCTGGGCAGTCACTCCTCTGGTAAGAGGAAACATAGAAAAATAGAATTTGATGGCAGATAAGGACCGCTTGGCCCACCCAGTCTACCCATTTCCCTACCTAATGGATAAGCTGCAGATCCTAGTTACCCAACAGCCTACTTCCTCCTACCCCCCACTAGAATTGCTTTATGTCTGTCCCATGCATTCTTGAATTCCCCCACTGTTTCTGAATCCACAACCTCTTCAGGAAGGCTGTTCCATGCATCCACAACCCTCTCCGTAAAAAAATACTTCCTCACATTACCTCTGAGCCATCCCCCCTCTATCTTTAAATTGTTCCTCCTTGTTCTTACATACTAACATACTAAAATGCCAGCAGAATAGGCCTAATGGTCTTTAGAGTCTGGTCAATTTACAGCACCCGCACTGAGGACCAATTTTGGTGTCCTCCCCTTCCCCTTGGGTTATACTGTCCCAGTCACAGATGTGCCACCTGCATTGGACCTGGTCAGATTTACCTTCCCCTGGACCTGTCCCATCCTCTCTTAAACCCAGTCACAGTCTCCACCTCTACCAGCAACCTGGGCAGTGCATTCCATGGCTCCACCACCCTTTCAGTGAAATAACACCTCCTCCTCTTCCCTCTGAGCCTGCTCTCTTCCAGCTTACACCCATCTCCTCTCATTGTCTCCTCCTCCTTCCTTTGGAGAACCCTGACTGGGCCCCCACTTATTGATTCCCTTTATGTACTTAAAGACCTCTACCATATCCCCCCTATCCCTCCTCTCCTTCAGGTTGTACATTTTTATTTATTTATTTATTTCAGTTTAGGATCAATACCCTTGAGTCAAGGACTCGTTTTCAAAGGTTTCAAGTCAGTGGTGGACAAAACATTATAGACAGGACAAGAAATACAGAAAAACAGGGATTAAATTACACAGACAAGTACATAGCAATTATATACATCTTAATTACAATGGTGCCAGAGAAAGGATTGGGCTAGGAGAGGAGTGGGTACACTGTCTTGGTGATCACTGCATGGTCGATCCACCAAAAAGACAAAGATGGTAGGGTGGTCAGCCTAGATAAGGTCTCGTCAAAGGAGAGGAGGGGGGGCAGTTGGGGGGTGATCAGCCAAGAGAGGCATTGTCTGGGTCATCTACATGTCGAGCTCCTTGAGCCTCTCCTCATAGGTCCTCTCCCCAGGCCCTGGATCATTTTGGTTGCCCTCCTTTGGATCCTCTCTAAGAGTGTAACATCTCTCTTTAGATGTGGTCTCCAAAACTGCACACAATACTCAAGGTGTGGCCTAGCCAAGCAGTTGTACAGGGGTAGGATCACTTCTGAAGGTAATCCCCCTGGTGATGCATCCCGGCATCCTATTAGCCCTGGCCGCTGCCCTTCTACAGGTCTCTGAGTTGTTCATTTTGACATCTACCACTACCCCCAGGTCCCTCTCACCCTCTGTGACTTGAATTTCATCTTCTCTCAGGGTATACCCCTGGCCTGGATTTCTGACTCCCAGGTGCAGAATCTTGCACTTCCCCACATTGAATTTAAGTTTCCATTTTCCTGACCACCTTTCCAGTGCCTCCAGATGCTCCTGCAAGGCCACCTTCCCCTCTTCCTCAACCACCACTGCACCCAGCTGCAAAGAGACTCATTTCACTCCTGACCTTCTTCTTTATGTCTGAGACACAGGCGTTGAACAGGAGTGGCCCCAGCAATGACCCTGGGGCACCCCACTAGTAACCCACCTTAGGGATGAGGCTAGCCCCCCAACCACCACCCTCTGAGTATTCTTAGAGAGCCAACTTCCTATCCATCATAACAACTGTCTCCCTACCCCCATTTCCTTCAGTTTAGCCAGCAGGCCATTGTGGGGTACCAAATCAAACACCTTGCTGAAGAACAGAAAGAGGACATCCACTGGCCTACCACGGTCCAGTGCCCTCATCACCCGGTCATAGAAATCCACAAGGTTCATCTGACATGATCTTCCTGGGACAAAGCCATGCTGCCGATCATCCAAATATCCATTTTGCTTCAGTAACCACCCTAGCCTATCCTTGACGATACCCTCCATCACCTTGCCGACCACCAATGTCAGGCTAACAGGCCTGTAATTTTCCACCTCCTCCCTTGACCTCCCCACTTGTGGATCGGCACGACATGGGGCACCCATTCAGTCCTCAGGAAGATGTTGAAAAGCTCTGCTAGGGGGACTGCCAGGATATCTGCCAGTTCCCTCAGCACCCTGGCATGCATCTCATCTGGCCCAGGTGCTTTCTCCATCCAAAGGGACGGGAGGGCTTCCCTCACTTTCTCTACCACGTTTTCAGCCTCCACCTCCTCCCCCATTGCACCCTGTACTGCTGGCCCCCACCTGTCTGTCGTGGCTACCCCCTTTCCCCAGTCCCGTCAGGCCCCTGATCTCTACCGGTCCCATCCCTTCCTCCAGTTAGCCCTCTCCCTCCAAGATAGAGCCCCTCCATCCCCTCTGGTAAAAACTGTTGCAAAGTACTCATTTCAACCTCTGCCCGTTCCCCCGCCTCCTGTGCCCAACCATCCCCTGTCCTTATCCAGCTGATCTGCCCCCTTACTTTCCTTTTTCCCTCTATGTATCTAAAGAACCCCTTGTCCCCCCTCCAGATCCCCCTGGCCAAGGACTGCTCCTTTTTCACCTTAGCTGCTCTCACCACCCTAGTAACTCTTTTGGCTGTCACCTCATGCTCCCCCTGATCCCTTTTACTCCTTGAGTGCTTGAAACACCTGTAGGCCACCTTCTTGTCCCTCACCATGTCCTGAACCACCCGGGTCCACAAGCAGAGTGTTCTGGCCTTACCAAACTTACACCTTTCCCTTGTGCAGGATATGGTAACCTCCTGTATTCCCCTCCTTATGATCTCCCACCTGCTATCAGCATCCATATCTGGCCTTATCCTGTCCAAATGATCCTTAAGGATCCTTCCCATCTCCCTGAAGCCCGCACCCCTAAAGTCAGTTACTACTGTCCTTGTTCGTCTTTCCTCCTCCCCAGGTCCAAGAAGAGCCAGACTGTGGGGTGATCACTCCCTGCCAATGGATCCCTCACTTCTAGGCCCCTAATCTGACCACTGTCTGCCAGGACCACGTCCAATGTCCAGGCCTCCCTAGTTGGCTAACTCACCTGTTGGGTCAGGAACGCATCCTGGAAAACATCCAGCAGTCTCTGCTCTCTGGCCATTGGTGAGGACATAGTCTCCCAGTCTGTTCCTGGCATGTTGAGGTCCCCCATTACCACTACCCTTCCCTTTCCCAAACTACAGTGTCCCTCGAGATTTGCAACCAAACTTTCTTCCAGAGCCTCCGCCAGTGCAGGTAGTCTGTATACCACTTTGACCTTTACTCTCTTACCCCCCTGCATTAGCAGGGTGACCCAAATGGCCTCCACATTCCCCCCAGCCTCCTCTACCCCTCCAATACCGATGTCATTTCTGACTAACAGTGCTATACCACCCCCCTTCCCTCCCCATCCTTTCTCATAGTGTAGCCCTCCAGATTTAGGTCCCACTCATGCCCTTGGGTGGCCCAGGTCTCAGTGACTGCTGCCACATCCACCACCCCCTCAACTAGCATTGTTTGGAGCTCAGGCATCTTGTTTTCTAAGCTCCTGGCATTTATCAGGACCACCCTCCACCCCTTCTCCCTCCTCTTCTTCCTCCCCTTGAGCTTCCGTTTATCAGCTCCTGCACCCTACCTGGAAATCTATTTCCATATCTCCCTAGCCCTCTAGAGGAGTGGAGACCCTGTCTCTCTTTTATCATACCTGCTGGCATTGCCTATTTTTTGAGCCCTCCCCCTTCACAAGCTTAAACCCCACCATTTATTGATGATATCAGCTAGTTTGAGCTTTAGAATTTCCTTCCCCTCAGAGCCTGTCCTTAGTGTACAGCCCCTTATCCTCCCAGGTCTCCCCCCAGTCCCCCACCAAACCATACCCCAATCCCCCACACCACTCCCTAAGCCACTGATTTGTCTCCCTAATTTTCTTCTTGTTTTCCCCATTAGCCTTTGGCACTGGCAGGCCAACTCCTGGAATCTTGCCTGAATTTCTAATTCACTGTTTTCATTTATGTCATTTGTCTCCAAGTGCACTAAGATGTCCGGGGTTCCACCACATTTCCTTGCCAGTGAATACAACTCATGTTTGGCCTTGTTCATGGTCAGGCCTGGGTGGCATTTGGTTCTGACCAGACAGGTTTTATCCACCCCCTGCCCCTCCTATTGGATGCCTCTGATCATGGAGTCCCCCAGTAGCAGTACTCTAGCCTTCCCCTTGTCTACAGGTTCACCCCTCGGGTTCCCCTCCTTACATGCCTCTCCTCATCCCTTTGTCCAGTCTCTCCCCCCAACCAACTTCTCGCACCTCCCACAATCTGGGTGTCAAAGGTATCCCCTTCCCTATTGTCCCTGGTCACCCTCTCTTTTCATGTCCTGGCCCTCTTTATCCCCCCAGCCCAGTATCCTTCTCTGTGTCTCTATCTCCACTCCTGACTAATCCATCTGCCCTATCCATTTGCCTACTTTGCTTCCCACTCTCCATTATCCCATTTACGTCCTGCGCCTTCCTGCCTGTCATGCCTCCTGTTCTGTATCCACAGCCTTCTCCTTGTTTACCTGATCCTCCTTTTTCTTCCCCCGCCCTACTCCTCTTCCCCCATCCTGTCCAGGTCTCCCCCCCATTGTTCCCCATCTTCAATCCCTACCTCTTGCCTCCTTCACTCTCCCTATCCCTCCCTGCCTCACCTTCACCAGCACCATCATCATCATCAACATCCTCCCCCTGCTCCCCTCTTCTACCAATGGGCATGTTGGGTTAAAATGATTTGTGAGCCTTAGCCCATCCCCCAATGCCCTCCCCTTCCCTACCACCCCTCTTGGTTCCCTCTGAACACCCCCAGTCTCTTTCCTACTGCTGTGGAAAAGTCCATTTTCCATAAGTTCTCCCCTCCTATTGGATGAAACTTGTCCCGGTCTTGCACCGACACTTTCCACTTGTCTCTCATTGCCCCCCTCCATTTTCTTTCATCGCACACCCCAACACCCCCAGTTGCATCCTTAGCCAATTTACCTCTCCCCGATCTGCAATAACTGCCTGCAGAGTGGGCAACCTCCTTCCCTCCAGGCCCAGTTTAGTATTTTCGCTGCCCCACAGCCCATGCAGCCTACAATCCTTCCAAATATGCCTACCCTGGTGGCTGGAGGCCTTCCAAATTGTCCTTCTCCATAAATATTGGGATGTTCCCCCCTTGGCCCGGTCTCCTTCCCCTGGGGTACTACTCCTCACCCTTCTCCAAGTAGCCATAATGGGGTGGTATAAGATCAAGACTTAAAGCCCCTTACAGTTCTAACAGATAAAACATAGTCCTCATAATCAGTTTCCTAATCTAGGTAAAGAATTTAGCAACTAAACTGTTCTAAGAGATTCTAACATCTTACTACAGCATTTAGCAACTAAACAATTCTAACAGTTTACAACAGCATTTATAAGTATACTTAGAACAGTTTACAACAGCATTCATGAAGTATACTTAGCACTGTTTTACCCCTCAGTTACTATAATATTATTCTGTAGCAATCATATAGTATATCTTAGCTCCACTACCCCCCCAAGCTGCCTCTAGTAGCACAGTCCCACTATGATTTTCCTTATTCGCCCAAGGATAACATGGTTTTATTAAAGTAGAAGTCCAAGCCCAGATTTGCCCACCTCCAGAGAACCCCTCCCCTTACCAGCCCATAAAGGCTATTTAAGAAGGCAGAGGTGCGGGGAGGTGGGCAGGAGAAAATTCGCTCCAGAGCTGCTGCAGGCCACCCTTTAAATAGGGCAGCAAGCCTGCAGTGTTTGGCGCCTAATGTACATTCAGATTTGGTCCCATAAATTCAGTCCCCAAGCTTCGATGAGCTCTGTCTCGCTGATCTCTTTCCCGGCTCTCCTGCACTGCTGCAGGCCACCCTTTAAATAGGGCAGCAAGCCTGCAGCATTTGGTGCCTAAAATAAATTCAAATTTGGTCCCAAAAGTTCAGTCCCCGAGCTCTGATGAGCTCCATCTCGCTGCTCTCTCTCCCAGCTCTGCACATCTCTTGCACATCTCTTTTTCTGAAAGATGCTACTCTCTTTGACTTTGTTGATTCCCTTGAGGTGAGCTCTGTCTTGCTGCTCTCTCTCCCTCCCGGTTCTGCACATCTCTTGCACATCTCTTTTTCTGAAATATACTATCCTCTTGGACTTTGTTGAGTCCCTTGAGGTACTTGAAAATATCTATCATGTCTCCCACTCTCTCTCTCCTTTCCTCAAGTGTATACATATTAAGCTCCTTTACTCTCTCTTCATACGTCTTCTGGTGCAGACCCTGCACCTTTGTGGTTGCCCTTCTCTGGACAGCCTCCACCCCGTCTATGACTTTGTGGAGATGGGGTCTCCAGAATTGCATGCAGTACTTCAGATGGGGTCTCATCAACTTTCTGTAGAGAGGGATAACAGCTTCCTGTTTTCTACTGGTGATGCCTCTCCCTATGCATCCCAGTACCCCCCAGCCCTCCTTACTGCCTTCTCACTTTGCTTGCCCACCTTTAGGTCATGTGATATAACTACCCCAGTTCCCTTTCCATTTTTGTTGTTGTCAGTATCTCACCCCGCATTGTGTACTCTTCCCCTGAGTTTTTGTTTCCCAGATGCATTACTTTGCACTTCTTTGCATTGAATCTAAACTGCCATACATGTGACTATTCCTCCAACCTTGCCAAGTCCCTATCCATCCTTTCCACCACAGGTTGTGCATCAATCCTGTCACAGATCTTTGTGTGATCTGCAAAGAGGCATACTTTTCCTTCCAGTCCCTCTGCAATGTCACTTATAAAGACATTAACAAGCATATGTCAATGCCGAACGTTCGCTTGCAGGTATTTGCAGTGGTGTTTGGTATGTATGGTGCTTTAGCCTAATGCCCTGTGCGATTGCTGGTATTTGCACAATAAATTGTCAGCATGACCTTTTTGTTACCCCCATTGTGCGCTACATAGGCGGAAACACGTTTTGGGCAGGATGTGAAAAATGACAGCTGTACTGCTCATAAAGAAGTGTGGTAAAATGGCAGTGTTGAAAATCTGGAGTGGAAGTATTGAAAATTCACAAACCTAGTAGCGTGCATGGGAACTGTGCAATGCACGGTCATAAAACAGTCATTGTTAGGAATTTTTTCACCAGATTGTCAACATTGGCATTTTAAAACCTCTGCTAATGAACAGTGTCACTGTGATTGTCTTACTGTGTGCCTTACATTGATTTTGCACACCGACTGCGCCATTGTGCACTACATGGGCAGAAACATGTTTTGGGCAGGATGTGAAAAATGACAGCTGTACTGCTCATAAGGAGGTGTGGTAAAATGGCAATGTTGAAAATCTGGAGTGAAAATATTGAAAATTCGCAAACTTACGCGCGTGCGTAGAAACTGTACAACGCACGCTTGTAAAACAGTTATTTTTAGGAATTTGTTCACCAAATTTTCAGCATAGCCATTTTAAGATCTCTGCTCATGAACAGTGACACTATGATTTTCTTAATGTGTCCCATACACTCAGTTCACACAGCGACTGTGCCATTGTGTGCTACATGGGCGGAAACACATTTTGGGCAAGATGTGAAAAATGACAGCTGCAGTGCTCATAAGGAGGTGTGGTAAAATGGCAATGTTGAAAATGTGGTGTGAAAATATTGAAAATTCGCAAACTTACGAGTGTGCATAGGAACTGCACAATGAACACTCGTAAAAAAGTCATTTCTAGGAATTTTGTCACCAAACACAGCCATTTTAAGACCTCTGCTCATGAACAGTGTCATTGTGATTTTCTTAATGTGTCCCATACATTAAGTTCTCACATGGACTTCGCCATTGTGTGCTACATGGGCGTAAACACGTTTTGGGCAGGATGTGAAAAATGACAGCTGTACTGCTCATGAGGAGGTGTGGTAAAATGCCAATGTTGAAAATCTGGAGTGGAAATATTGAAAATTCGCAAACCTACAAGCGTGCATGGGAACTGTGCAATGCACGCTCATAAAACAGTCATTTTAGGAATTTTTTCACCAAATTTTCAACTTTGCCATTTTAAAACCTCTGCTAAGGAACAGTGTCACTGTGATTTTCTTACTGTGTCCCATACATTGATTTTGCACATCTCCTTTGCGCCATTGTGTACTACATGGGCGGAAAGACGTTTTGGGCAGGATGTGAAAAATGACAGCTGTACTGCTCATAAGGAGGAGTGGTAAAATGGCAATGTTGAAATTCGCAAACTTATGAGCGTGCGTAGGAACTGCACAACGCATGCTCGTAAAACAGTTATTTGTAGGAATTTTTTTGCCAAATTTTCAACATAGCCATTTGAAGATCTCTGCTCATGATCAGTGACACTGTGATTTCCTTAATGTGTCCCATACACTGAGTTTGCACACCGACTGTGCCATTGTCCCGCTACATGGGCGGAAACACGTTTTGGGCAAGATGTGAAAAATGACAGCTACAGTGCTCATAAAGAGGTGTGGTAAAATGTCAATGTTGAAAATGTGGAGTGAAAATATTGAAAATTCGCAAACTTATGAGCGTGCGTAGGAACTGCGCAACGCAGACTCGTAAAACAGTCATTTTTAGGAATTTTTTCACCAAATTTTCAGCACTGCCATTTTAAGACCTCTGCTCATGACCAGTGTCACTGTGATTTTCTTAATGTGTCCCATACATTGAGTTCGCACACCGACTGCGCCATTGTGCGCTACATGGGCAGAAACACATTTTGGGCAGGATGTGAAAAATGACAGCTGTACTGCTCATGAGGAGGTGTGGTAAAATGGCAATGCTGATAATCTGGAGTGGAAATATTGAAAATTGCAACGATTGAGCGCATGAGGAACTGCACAACGCAGCTTGTAGAAACAGTCATTTTAGGAATTTTTTCACCAAATTTTCAACATAGCCATTTTATGACCTCTGCTTATGAACAGTGTCACTGTGATTTTCTTAATGTGTTCCATATATTGATTTTGCACACCGACTGCACCATTGTGCGCTACATGGGCGGAAACATGTTTTGGGTGAGATGTGAAAAATGATAGCTGTACAGCTCATAAGAAGGTGTGATAAAATGGCAACGTTGAAAATCTGGAGTGAAAATATTGAAAATTTGCAAACTTATGAGCCTGCATAGGAACTGCACAATGCACGCTCGTAAAACAGTCATTTTTGGGAATTTTTGCACCAAATTTTCAACATGGGGTTTCTGGGACTCCTTCTCATGAATGATGTCACTGTCATGGCATTATTCTAGCCTGAAGGGTTATTTCATGCAGTGACTGTGCAGTGCCTGCGAAATCACCCTTTGGGCCCAAATAATGCCATGACAGTGACATCATTCATGAGAAGGGGTCCCAAAAGCCCCATGTTGAAAATTTGGTGCAAAAATTCCAAATAATGACTGAGATATGCAATAAAGTTGAAACCCCACTATCTAGTCCATTATACAGCTTACTGGCATTTCCTCAGTTCGCGGTCGCTTTGAAGAGTGCAGACGTGTTCCCGGTCCACCGAAGATCATTGCGCCGGAGTCCGGAGGTAAGTATGGGGTGAGGGGTGTGGGGAAGCTGGATGCGCAGTGAGTGGGTGTGGGTTGTGGGGCTGGAGACGTGCTGTGGGACCGCTTTTTATTTTACAGGTTTTAAAACAAAAATGACGACGTGGACGCTTGTCACACTGGGTGGGCCTTGCATAGCAGAAGATGGCTGTGGGGGCAAGGAGCCGACGGGGATTGGGGCACCCCTGGCCGGCAAACTACGCTGGGGGTCTGAGAGCCGACGGGGATTGGGCACCCGCTGGCAAACAACATTTCGGCCACGCTTGGGTGGGCTCAGCGTGGCACCAAAGCTTTGAAGCGGAGCGTATGACGGCGCAGAGGGAGCGTGTGACGTGAGGGGGATGATATGATGTGGTGCTCAGTATGGCAGCGGTGCTTTCTTTTGAAGCAGAGGAACACCGCTGTCATACAGAGCTCCTGCACCCATTGGTGCAGGACGGCCACACCTGCTCAAGGGAGCAGTGCATTGGATGGGAGAGGCACACCTCCAAAGTGTGCTACTCTCCCAAAACGTTCCTTGTGCATGCGAGCAAGCGAACGTAAAAAGGACTAGACCCAGTACTGAACCCTGTGGTACCCCACTAGTAACCCTCCTTTCTCCACTGTGGACTCCATTTACTATTACCCTTTGCATCCTGTTGCCCAGCCAATATTTTACCCAGGCTACCACCCTGGGACCCACTCCCAGGCTGGGTAATTTGTTTATTAATCTGGGACTGTGTCAAATGCCTTGCTAAAGTCCAGGTAGGCCATGTCCACAGCCCTATTGACTGGATTAGCTACTTCCCCCTCCTCTTCTTTTGTGAATACTGAGCAGAAATATTCATTCAGTATCCCTGCTTTCTTCACTGTCCATCTCTGCCCACCCACCTTCCTCTTTATTCAGCCTCAGTATCCCTCCCTTTGCCTTTCTTCACTCCCTAATGTACCTATAAAAGGTTTTATCCCCCTTCTTAACTGAGTTGTCTATCTTTTCCTCAGTTTGGGCCTTTGCTATTCTGACTGCCTTCCCCACTTCCTTCTGCTTTAACTGGTACAGTTCTCTGTCCTGCTCCTTCTGTGTTTCCTTATACTTCCTGAATGCTATCTTTTTCTCCCTAACCTTCCCCGCCACTTCTTTTGAGAATCATAGTGTTTTTTTCTTCCATTTTGATTTGTTTATTTGCTTCACACAAAGGCGTGTTGCCTCTGTGATGGCAGTTTTGATGTTTCCCCATTGTTGCTCCAGTCCTCCTTCTTTCCTATTTGCTAGTGCTTTTCTGAAGCACTCTCCCATTTTGACAAAATCAGCCCTGCTGAAGTCCAGTACCTTCACTTTTGTATGGCTTGACTCTACAGCTGAGTTTATCATGAATCACACTGTTTGGTGGTCACTTGTTCCAAGATGGCTACCCACTTCTAGATCTGAGATCCTCTTTCCGTCCCCATTTGAGAGTACCAGGTCTAAGACTGCTCCCTCCCTCCCTAGTGGGTTCCAACACTAGCTGTCTGAGGCATGCCCCCTGTGAGGCATCAAGAATGGCCCTGCTCTTGGATGTAGCTGCAGCAAAGGTGCTCCAGTTAACATCTGGCATATTCAGGTCCCCCATCAACAATATCTCCCCTTTCTCTGCCATCCTAAGGATGCGTTCTATCAGAGGTCCAAAGAAAATATTAGATTCATGTCTCTTATCAGATAAGATAATGGAAATTGCCCCAAGTCTAATTTCAATATTTCAGCAGGAACTGCTTTTGAAACTGGTAAAATGTATCATAGTATTTTGTTTAGGATAGTTTCTAAAGGTTTAATATTCATGGAACCCCAGACTTCTGCTGCATATATAATTCCCGACTGTAATTTCATATTTAATACTGTTAGGATGCCTTTAACCAAACCATTTCCTAATTTATGATTTAATTTCTTAAAAGTATTGAAAGCATTTTTAATTTAGATTTCTGTTAACTCATTAAATATGTTTGGTCCATAAAACATTTTCTGCAAATCTCACCCCTAGGTAATCATAATAGCCAGTTGTTCAATAAAATCATTTTCTATACATAATTTGAGCTTTTTCTTTGCTCTAGTCCCAAAGATCACTAACTTAGTCTTATCTTTAATTATTCTTAAAGCAAGATTTATACATAGTTTGATGACAAGATTCAATTTTCTCTAGAGTTCCAGCAAAGAAGTAGACAGTAATCTGAAGAATGAATATATCATCTGCCTAAGCTAGTAAGTTAATATGATTATCAAATACCTTAGGAGAGTGAAAATCAGAATTAGAAAGTTGAGTTATTATTGAGTTAACATAGATATATATATATATATGTATGTATATATATATATATTTATAAAATGGGCATCCATATCCATATCCAAATCCAGACTTCTGATTGTATAAAACACATCACATGACCATGCGTATATCAGAGCGCGACCGCACACCTGCACTTTTACCCCCTCCAAAACAATTTTGATATTTTATAAGATAGATAACATTTTGAGTGCAGTCGGTATGACATACGACGCCTTGTGTCTGAGCGACTCGGCCTTGCGCCCTCGCAGGCGTACAACGCACACCAAGGCGCATGTATATCAGAGCGCCGACCGCACACCTCAGAGTGGTATATATCTATTACATATATATATATGTATATATATATATATATAAAATCAGAAACAAGGAAACCAATATGCATCCTTGTGGGATGCCTAGGTTTGTTTTGATTTGTCCTTTTAAGGGTATCACGTCAATTGAGTAATTCAATTACAGCGATGATAACTGAGCGACTCTGCTTGGGTAAAAACAAGAAGAGCGACAGGTACATTCAGCAATCCCTAGTGGCAATGTGCATTGTGGGGGTGATAATCCTAGAGATAGGGGGTGCAGGGTGGCAGAGCCCCCCTACACAAACACAGATGTGCACCTTTGATGGGAGAGGAGTAAAACTCCAAAAGATGAACCTGGAAAAGGAGTTAGGGGCAGGGAAAGAACAATGGGCAGGAGGTGGAAGGTGTAAATACTTAGTGAAATGTGCCTCGCTGTGGTTTGCGCTCATTCAACTGAAAGGGCCTGTAAATGTAGTTGCCCAAATTGCATTCATTGAAATAAAGTCACCCAAATAACATGAAACCCTGTTAAGTAACCAGTCTGATTATACTGAACCTGTACCCAAGTATGTTGGAATAATCTTATTAATATGTCCAGAAGATAAGGGTCTGTACAAGTAACCATAACTTGTGCCATAACAGGTGATGACTGATACTATCAAAAGCTACATTCAGATCAACAAAGCAGCAATAAAGTTTAGGTTTCTTAACCATGATGTATTTATGTATAAGATGATAAAGGACGAAACACTGCCAGGTAGCAGAGTGGTTCTGTAGAAAGACATTTTGAGTTTCTACTAGGAAATGATGTTGAGACAACCAAGTCTGCAGTCTTTGAAGAATGATTCTACAAAACAATTTTTGTGAAGTATCCATGAGACTAATAGGTGTACACATTCCTGGATCAGTTATTTGAACCTTTTTATAAATCAGGAATATTATAGTAACCCTCCACCTCTCAGGGAATTTTTCTACCTGCAGAATTTTATTAAGAATGTTCAGAAAAATAGGAACCCACCATTCAGGAAATATCTTATCTGGGTCACGTGTTTTATTATTACTTATTATATTCAAAGCTAAAATTATGTCCTCAGTTGTACAAAGCATTGACCTAGGGGAACAGGAAGTTGATCTTATTTCTTGCAGGTTCTGAAGGATTGAAAGCCTATGTTCTTCAACCATTGAAAAATACAAAGATTCAAAATGTTTTCCCCATGTATGTGGTTCTATATGGGCCTCAATTCCGCTAGAATACTGTTCATAACTGAAACTTATTAATATCAAGAATGCTTTAACATCCTTCTCAACTATTGTTCTTTTGAGTCTCTCCCACATTTCTGCTTGATATTTTTGTTTTTCAATATTTAAGATTTTCCTGTAATCTTTCCTCTTCCTATTTAATAGCCTCATATTTTCTTTGCTTTTATGTGATTTGACAAACCTGACAAATCTATTTAAATCACTTTTTGCTTTTTTTACATGTAGCACTGAACCAAGAATGTTTGGCAAGCTTGTTCTTCCTTTTTACCTTGAACACTGGTTCTAACATTTTGTTAATTTCCAAGAGTACAGCAACAAGATTGGAATGATTATGATTTGATGTAATCTACTTCCTTAATGTTATCAATTGAGCAGAATAAAGGACAGGGGAAAATGAGTCTATGACACTAGATTGCCATCTTATTCTCTTAAATTAATGGTTCACCCGTGTGGCAGTGACATGCATTTTACCAATGCCAATTACTCCACAGTCAAAATGCCACCTGGCATCACAGTGCCAGGCATTTCATCTCCTGGGAATTACAGCACCAAAGCACCCTCCCAGGAAATGGTCACTTTTGCCCTGGCATGCCCCAGAGGGGATAGAAACTTTGGAGGCACAAAGGGTGACATAAGTAAGGGGTGATCTAAAATCAAGATAACCCCTTTCACCATCGCCCTTGTTGTGGCACCCTAATTGTGGTGTCCACATTCAGTCGGCACCTTGATGGGATAAATAAATTAAGGGCTTCCACTGCAGTATCCTGTGACTGTGCATTATCCTCATTATGTGAACAAAAAAACAGGAGAATGAGATGATTCAGGACATTCAATTATTTTAGGATAAGCAAAATTTTTCAGAGCCAGTTGATTAATCCGTAGTAAATCAATGACTTATGCTGCTGTGGGTCCCATGAAGGTAAATTCACCCTCATGGTCACCTAATGTTTGATCTTTTACTAATAAGAAATCAAGTGCCACCATAATCCTGTTTAAAATGTTACCATGAGAATCGGTTTTGGTATCTTTGGACTTTCTTACTATATTCTGCCTATTGTTGATCATTCTTATCTTAAAATTTTCAGTTTCATTATCCATTTCAAAGTCAGCTTGTCTGAGAATCATGACATTAAAATCCCCTGCCACAATAAGGATGTATATAGATTATTTAGTTGTTAAATCATCCAGTAGATTTTCAAAATATTGCCACAGAAGTGTAGTGAAACCTTTGCTATTTTTTTGGGAGGGAAAATATATGTTAATAAAGATAATCTTAAATTTAGCATTGCCTAACTTAAGTATTAAAGCAAAATTTTGATCGTGCAAAATTTCAGTAACTGTAAAGTCTAAGGAAGACTTAATTAATGTGAACAAGCCACCTTGATATCTTTCTGTCTTATTAAATCTAACATCATGAGTCATGTAGGACACGTAACCTGTGAACCTAGGTAGTGTTGAATGCCACCATGTCTCTTGAAGTCGCAATATATCGAAGGTGGTCATGAATTTATACACCTCATAGTCGGCCATTCTAGAAGCTAAACTTTTTACACTCACGTCTTTCGGATGAGACGTTAAACCAAGGTCCCATCTGCCTGGATTGGTGGTAGTTCAGGTGGATGTTAAAGATCCCATGGCACTTATCGAAAAGAGTTGGGGAATTTCCCCGGTGTCCTGGCCAAATTTTCCTCATTCACTAAAAATACCCCCAACAGCTTAATCTGGTTCAAGGTCAATTGGCATTCATCTGTATCCCCCTCCCCCGGGTCGTGCCTGAAAATAGGCAGGATTTGTCTAGTGCACTTACCCGGTCAACAAAAGCTAAATAAAATAAAAATAAATAAACATTCCAAGACAAAATATTCAATAAATTTATATCATCACTTTGCTGTTGATCTAAATCCAATAACTTGTCCCATGAGTATATTACCCAATATGAGTGCCATTTTGTTGGTCGCTCATATTGGTTTGCTATGCTTACTGGATACCCAATTGGATTCTGCTTAGGCTGTTAATTTAATGCATGAGACATTTTATCATTTCCACTAAGCAAATCAGGATGGACCAAGTAAAGTCTAAGTCTGTCCTGAAGTGGACTTGCCAACAAAATCTGGGATACCAAATTAGAGTCCCTAAACACAATATCAATTTTGGGAGAATCAGTGAGATCATTATGAATATTAACCCAATCAATTCCATCTTTTCCTACATATATGTTTAGGAAATGAGCCAAAAAGAGTGTAATGTTCCTTTTTATGTTTCAAACAGATTCTCTTGGATGAATTCTCCAACTGAAAAGTGAGAGTGATCTCCCAATTAGTTGTTTATCCTGTCTTAATGTATAAATATCTATCACTGACAATATTTTATCCAGTTTAGTTTTGTCAGTATCCTTTCCAATTTCTATCATTTTCACAGATTCTCCTCCATCATGTCTAGGAACTCTTTTTGGACAAGTCATAGATATATCCAATGACTTCAAAGAATCTCTTTCCCAGGTTGATCTGCCATGTCCTCACTATTGAAGTATAAGAACACACAGTCTGAATAATTCAGATTTGGGAGACAAGCCATGAATATTTCACCTGCAAGTTCTAGAGGTACATAGAGTAGGTGGCAGACCCAACTTTTCTATGTTTCCCAGGTGTTTTCTCACTCAGTTTTCCAATACCATATAGCTCTATCAATATTTTAGAATTAAGTGCTGCCTTCTCATAATTAGTGATATTCTCAGAAGGATTATTTGATCCAATAATAGTCTGTGGGCAAGAGATAGATCAATGAAGGTTTTGCTTATTACTATTCAATTCTAAATGTTTCTCCTTATTATTAATTTGCAAGAGCAAGTTAGGGTCCTCATGTATTCTTGGACTTCCATTTTGACTGTCAGAAATCATTTGAGATGATGGAGCAATCATGATTCCATTCAATTGTACCTCCCTTGACTTTGCATTTAGCGTTCTCTTAGCTTCTTTTACCATTCTTTTCTTTGTATTGTTTCCATTTTCATTACTTAAGTAATCTAAACTCAAGTATGTCATTATAGAGACATTCCTATATGATTTTGTGGAAAATTTAACTTGTATATCTTTGTTTTCTTTATGGAAATTTGACTTAAAATTACTCGGATGTCTGGTTTCATTAAACCTATTCTGAGGATCATTGGATACATTTGCCATTATCAATTTCTGCTTAAGCTGAGAGAGTGTCATCTGATTAAGTGAAGCATCTGTTCTAAGATTTATCAGTTCTTCTATTAATGCCCACAGATTCTCAAGGATTACTAGATTAGCTTGGTAATGATCTTTCATATAATCCAATATCTGTCTTGATAAGGATGCGAAGGAGATACATTCTTCTTCTTCAGCAGGAACTGCCTGTCCCTCCAGGGCATGAGGGGTGAGATACTAATAACAACAATAATGTAAAGGGACCTGGGGGTATTCCTATCACAGGTGGGCAAGCAATGTGCAAGGGCAGTAAGGAGGGCTGGAGGGATACTGGGATGTACAGGAAGAGGGATCACCAGTAGAAAACAGGAAGTTGTTATCCTTCCATACAGACAGCTGGTGAAACCTTATCTGGAGTACTGCATGCAGTTCTGGAGACCCAATCTCTGCAAGGACATAGACAGGATGGAGGCAGTCCAGAGTAGGGCAACTAAAATGGTGCAGGGTCTGCACCGGAAGACATATGAAGAGAGACTTAAGGAGCTTAATATGTATACCCTTGAGGAAAGGAGGGACGGGGGGACATGATAGAAACTTTCAAGTACCTCAAGGGAATCAACAAAGTCCAAGAGGGTAGCATCTCTTAGAAAAAGAGATGTGCAAGAACAAGGGGGCACAATTTGATGACAGAAGGGGGATGGCTCAGAGGTAATGTGAGGAAGTATTTTTTCATGGAGAGGGTTGTGGATGCGTGGAACGGCCTTCCTGAGGAGGTTGTGGAGTCAAAAATATTGGGGGAATTCAATAATGCATGGGACAGACATAAGACAATTCTATGGGTTGAGGGCAGGAGGATGTCGGATGTTGGGTAACAAGGATCTGTAGCTTATCCTTTAGGTAGGGAAATGGGGAGACTGGGTGGGCCAAGCGGTCCTTATCTGCCATCAAATTCTATGTCTCTATGTTTCTAGAGCTAAAGGGCTCCCATATATATTTAGATGAATCATTTAATAGTGAATCTGGAGTAAGAGAGAGCTTCTTGGGAGTTTTTGTTCCAGTTACTTCACCTTCCCAATAAGAAACACCATTAGAGTGTAAATTTTTAAGGCCAGTAATAGTTTTACTTAATTCATGCATAACAATGACAAAGCTGCTAAAATTCTGAAGTGCCTTAGGACAAATGTTTAGCCACATAGAAACATAGAATTTGGCAGCAGGAAAGGACCTCTTGGCCCACCCAGTCTACCCAGATGTTCCTTGCCTAGTCCATCTCTGCAGACCCCAACTGGTCAGTAACCAGGAGATACTGTGCCATTTCCATTGCGCTCACAGTATTTGCTATGGTTAATGACATTAAAAGTGCTTAGACCTTTCAAATATGATCAGCATTCAGGTGCTCTGCTCTGACTCAGAATATGAAGTCTAAGCTTACAAGGAAGTTCTAGTCCACACAGCCTGTGTGTACAGGACTTTGAAGTACGATGTTGTGGGGATAGTACACTAGGGACAGGGTGCAGTGAGTAGGGTGTGCAGCACTCAAATATAGGCTGACAACCTGTCCTTCCTGGTATACAATACATGCCAATTGTTTCTCTTTTGTGGAGAGACCCTTCTCATGGCCCATCATGCTGACTCAGTTTACTTTCAGGAAAATTAGGTCTTCTGTTATACTGTACATCCACCTTTCCTTCTCCTATAAGCTTGTCTGGTATCCATTCACTCCTAGTCATGCTCTAGTAACCCTTTCATCTCTCCTCTCCTGGCCAGTCATGAGCAGAAGATACTCTTTCCTCCCAAATGTACCATCTTGCTTTATAAGTGTCTTGCTTCTTTTGAGATAAGAGGTCAGCAGAGACAACAGTTGCAGTACAGTACATCTGAAATTGCCTTTGAACTCCATCTCCTTGTGTCATCATGTGTTGTGTCCAGGGTAAGACAAGTGTCGTAGGTGTCTGAGGGACTAGTCAGTAGGTCAGGTGGTAATCAAGTGCTGGTCTGTGATTGGGCTGAAATCTGGGTGGTTGACGGGTATGGAAACAATCATAATGGAAAGGGTTAAATAAGAAAGGAGTGATGTATTAGGACATATACAATACATAATTAACATTTTCCAGTTCTTTTGCCTTTAAAATATGGGACATAGATAGCCAAGCTGTAGCAAAATGTAAATGTGGATATCATCATAGAACCACACTCTCAAAAGTGGAAACCAGTGTATTGTGTGAAGTTTAAATGTGTTCCTAACTGCGCATTAGATGAAACAGTTCCAACTTTGTTATTTGTATTATTCAAAGAAAATCTGGCAGAAGGTTCTGGATCATTAAAATTCATTTTAGCATTATCCCAGTATTTACGTGGACAAGCAGATAGTTCACATTGGGGGTTAAAGTAGGTATTAACCAACTCTAAATCCAGATCAGCAGAAAACAAAGATACACCTTCAGAAGGGATTCTTTCTGGTATAGATTTATTAGTTATATATGTGGTGGTCTTTGTATTAGAAGCAGGGTTAAGCCCATGTGCCTCTACATTAGTATTGTTATTGGGTGTGGAAGTAGCACAGTCCATAAACTCTGAAATCTTTAGCTGAGCCACATCTAGTCCCCTACCTTATGATTAGAATTGCCTCTAGTGGCTGATATGTAACTAATTGTGGACCCAATAGAAGATCTTAACTTAAGTTAACCCCCGTAACATTCTTTTTCCTATCTGAAGTCAGTGGAGAATGTAAGCTTAACAGGTCTTTGTTCTTACTATTCCTAGTTCTACTCATCTTAAAAGAGGGGTGGACCTAACAATCACAATACATAAAATATAAAAATATAATAATAATCTTACCACAATGAGCACAATAAATAAAACAGAACCTCTTTAAGATGTCATATTTATCAGATATTGATCCAAGTGACTATACAAGGACTTCTGACTTAAATAAAACACTGAATAAAGTTCAGATGCTACTCTATCTTGTGTGGGTCCCAATGCAGTTCACAAGGGTCTGCAGCAGAAGACATATGAAGAAAGGCTAAAGGAACTAAAGATGTATAGCCTCGAGGAAAGGAGGGAGAGGGGGGACATGATAGAAACTTTCAAATACCTCAAGGGAATCAACAAAGTCCAAGAGGGTAGCATCTTTCAGAAAAAGAGATGTGCAAAACAAGGGGGCACAATCTGAAGATAGAGGGGGGACAGCTCAGAGGTAATGTGACGAAGTATTTCTTCATAGAGGGGGTTGTGGATACATGGAACAGCCTTCCTGAAGAGGTCATAGAGTCAAAAACAGTGGGGGAATTCAAGAATGCATGGCACAGACATAAAGCAATTCTAGTGGTGGGTAGGAGGAAGTAAGGCTGTTGGTTAACTAGGATCTGCAGCTTATGCGTTAGGTAGGGAAGTGGGCAGACTAGGTGGGCCAAGCAGTCCTTATCTGCCATCAAATTCTATGTTTCTATGTAAGGGCTCCCAGTGCTCACAATACACAAAGGCTCCCAGTAATCTTTCAAAGTTCAGCCGATGAAGCCAAAGTAGAAAGGTTATCAGGAATCAAATAAAATCCATGAACTATTGCTTGTTGATGAAGTCTCGGCAATAGAGTCTGTATAGGCTTTGGTGTGAGCTTCTCACTGCATCCATAGTAACAGAACACTTTTGTGTGTTCAGCAAAAACACATGGTTCAAATGTAGTGCTGTGCACAATACAGAATTCCACCAGAAACATTAGTATAGAATGGCCATTCTACCAGCAGAATTTCTGCTGGAATTTCACTGGTTCTTCTGCGGAAATCCACCTGCTGTGATCCACAGAGTAATAATCTGTGGGACAGCATTTTTTCCACCGAAAATCATTCTGCAACCATTTCTGTGGAAAATATTGAGATCCACAGAATAAAATTCTATGGAAATGTTGTGGAAAAACTAATTAATTCTGATGTTCTGCTTCCAGTGAAATTCAGAAGAATTTCGGTGGAATTTTCAAAATTCCATTAAATTTGGTTCTGCTACAATTTGAAGATTCTGCACAGCACTATTCAAATCTTTATGGTGAGAAAATGTTGCTCTTTGTGGAAATGCACTCTACAAAGCCCCCCCCCCCCGGACCTCTGTTTGAAACACACTGGAAAATAAATTCACTTTTATAATTGACTCCTCTTCATGTATACTCTAACAACACACCACAGCAGATCTGCATTTTCATGAAAATAACCTAAACAAAAATGTGTCATAAAGTACTAAGTCCCAGTCAGAATTCAAACCCTGGCCTCTTCCAGAAGATACAAAAATATAAGGTTCCTAGCAGGAACTTGCAGGAAACTGCCCTACCATCTTTTAATTTGTTTAGAGAGGACAGAATAAAAAAAGAAGGGAGGTTGTTTAATGTATGTAAAGTCAGATCTGCAAGATATACAATTTTCATTTAAAGACAAGAATAAGGATTTAGTTTATTTATTTATTTATTTGGATTTGGAAAATACTTTTGAGTCATAGACTCATTTACAAAGGTTCCACATCACAGAGATAAGATACAGATCGACATTACTAACAATTGATCAATGATAAAGTTCTGTTTTGTTACAAAGAACAGCAAAGGCAAACATTCAAATGCTAGGGATTACTTAGTACAGGTCCTACACAATACAGGTTGAACACAGATATGAAACAATGCCTAACAGATTCTGGTTAGGCTGAAAAGCAGGAGGGGGGTAGAATTAGGCCAGAGGCCATCATCAGTAGTGAAGGTGAAGGGAAGAGGACAGGGTTCAGTTGCAGCCGAAGGCACTTGAAGTCAGGAGGTGTACCCTAAGGTGGGTTTTGAATGCCCCAAGTCTAAGTTCATTTGCCAAGGAGGCGTTGTGCAGAAAAACAGTTCTCAGCACAGCTAAAGGAGGACTGGAGGGAGCGGTGGAGTTGAAAAGGGTCAGGGTTGGAGGAGAAGTGGACAGCATTGTCCGTGTACAGTAATAGATTGCCGACGTAGGACATGGGGAGGGAGTTGAGGAAGAGGCTTAATAGAAGTGGCCTGAGAATGGACCCCTGAGGTACACCAGAGAGGACAGGCAGACTACTGGATAAGGTGTTACCAATTTTGATCTGCTGTAACCGGTTCATGAGGTAGTCAGGGTACCAGCCCAATGCATCATGGGAGAAGCCCAGGTTGGCCATGGTGGTTAGTAGGAGGGAGTGGTTGATGGTGTCAAACACCTTTGTGAGATCTATGAAGATAGCACCAGTGATGTGACCCTTGTCCAGGGCAGAGTGTATGTGGGTGATAAACTCAAGAAGGGCAGTGGTAGTACTGTGCCCTTTGCAGAAGCCATGTTGTTGTTTACAGAGTAGGTTGTATTTGCTGAGGTGATCAGCGAGCTGGTCCAATACAATCCAATCTAAGGCCTTGGATAGGGGTGGGAGTATGGAGATGGGGTGGTAATTATTGGTATTGGATCAATCCCCACTTTTAAAGATGGGGTGATGGAGGCGGATTTCCACTTAGAGGGGAATTTACCTAGTCAAAGGAAGCAGTTTAAAATGTGAGTTAGTAGGTAGAGGACCCCTTGAAGGATGAATCGTATCATATCTAGAGAGTCGCTACTATAGGAAGAGTGGCTAAGAGCTTTTTTAAGGTATGGCGCCACAGACTTGGGAGTAATTTGGCACAGGTAAGGGGTGGCTTCTGGGGGGGAACGGGGTGCTGGATGAATGTGGATCAAAGAAATTGGGAGGGAGAACATGGTTGAGGTTTGTGATGGCATTATTGAAGGCCTCAGCAATTCGGGAAGGGTCAGAGGTCAAGGACCCGTCAACCATGACTTGATGGGGAACCGCGTTAGGATCTTTACCACAGATTTCCTTAATATTGTTCCAGAACTTATGCCCTGAGCCTTGGGAGTGGTTATAGAGGATTTATAATATTCTGCTTTTGCTTTGCGCATGGTCCAGGTGCACTTGTTCTGAGCTTCTTTGTACTTTTGCCTATCGAGCGAGAGGCCGGTCTCATTGGAGAGTTTCCACAATGAAACTCTGGACCACATCAAGGCCAGGAGGTGATCGGAGATCCAAGGCACCAGATTGCCTTTGACCATTCTTTTGGTAAGTGGGGCAAATTTGTCATATATATATACTGTATATACACTGTTGAAAGCCAGGATGAAGAGGTCAAGGGCTCTATCAGGGTCAGGGGAGTTAGTTATGAAGGGCCAGTCCATAGCGCTGAGGTGTGCTTTAAGAAGCGTCAGTTTACCAGGGTGAAGTTTGCGCTGCGTTATTAATTTAGGAGGAGATCTAGGAGCTTTGCAAGTTCAGGAACAGAGAACGGGGGAGTGGTCACTAAGTGCATTTGGGAGAACGGTGACATTAGTGATTTTGTGAGGATGATTGTTGAAATCGAGGTCTAGCAGAGAGGAAGACCCAGTGTGTAGGTCCAGACGGGTGGGGGATGTAACCACTTGGGATAGGTCTTGGACTGTGGCAGCATCAATGAGTGGTGAGGCGTCCCTTCCTAGCCAATTGATATTGAAGTCTCTGAGTATAATCTTTTCTGTATGAGATGAGAGGGTGTCCAGATAGGACAGTACTGAGAAGAAGGCTACCTTTTGGTCCCTGAGGGGAATGTATACAGCAGTGATAAGGAGCTAGGTTTGGGAGCATCCCAAGGTAAGTTTAAGTGTGAGTGCCTGTGGTCCTGGACCCAGCTGGGGGGTGAGGAGCAGCTGCTCATGTAATATAACCTTGCTGTAAATAGCGCATCCACCCCCACGCTTACCCTGATGGTCGGCGCGGTACAGGTTGTAGTCAGAGAGGGTAATGGATGAATCGGAGATCCGAGAGGTAAGCCAGGTTTCGCCTATGGCTATGACAGCAGGCTGATGCTGTAGGACCCAGCCCTAGAAGGTCCCACTTTTTTAAGAGACTGCAAGCATTAAGGGAGGCAATGCATATCCCATGGGCAGAGGATTGGGTAGATGCCTGGGGTACTGGAGGCCCATGATTAGGGTGGACGTTGCCTGACATAAGAAGGAGGAGGAGTAAGAACCTAACTGCAGGGTGCCAGGACCTTTTTTTTGCTGTAGTGAGTGAGTCTTTCTGAGCGCACAGGGGTAGAGAAGGTAGGAATGGGGAGGTTTAGTATATGGGGGGTAGCAAGGAGGAGGAGTTGAAACAAGGGAAGGGGGACTGCACCAGAGGTTGAGGGTGGTATGGCCGCCAAGTGCAGCAAGGCAAATGCAGTGTGATACATCTACAGTGGTGCTCATAGGAGGTGATAACAGTGGTGAAGGCCATGTGCACAGACCCATACACTAAGGCTGGGGGAGAGGAAGGGGCCTCCCATGTGTTAGAAGGTTGCCAGGCAGCCAGATTATTGTCTGACCCAAAATTGGGGAGAGTAATTGTGAAGTGTAATGGTTGGGGGGGTTCAGGACAGTGGGTAGTAGAAAGCATAGCTGAAGAATTAGAGGAAACATCCTGGCATTTAAGAGTAGTCCTAAGGAATAAGAGGAAACCAGGAGTAAGGCAGTATAGTACCCACTAGTGGCAAAAGTGTATAAGCTGCAAGTGGAGATGAGGGCTGATTGGCTCACAGGCCCTTGACCTCGCCTATATAAGGCCGTGCCAACCAAGGGTGGTGGCGGGGGCGGTGGGGAACCGACGTTATGCATCAGCAGGGCCAAATAAGTCAAGTCCTTGAGTGCTGGAAGAGAGGAGCTCTAAGTGGTGAGCTACACACGTTTCTACTGAAATTCGGGAGAGCCTTGCTTCCCACGGCCCTCTCATAGAAACATAGAAGCATAGAAGTTGAGAGCACATAAGGACCGCAAGGCCCATCCAGTCTACCCATTTCTTTTTCTACCTTATGAATGTGCCATAGGCCATTGCTCTGTCAATGGCCTATCTATTCATACTCATCTGTATTGCTCCCTTATGCTTATCCCATGCCTGCCTGAAGCCCTGCACTGTATTCATAGCCACCACTTCCTGAGGTAGGATGTTCCATGCATCCACCACCCTTTCTGTGAAAAAGAACTTCCTCACATTACCCCTTAATTTGCGTCCCTCTAATCTCATGCTGTGTCATCTTGTTCTGCTATTTTTCTTACATTGAAACATGTTAGACTCTTTCACCTTGTTAATGCCCTTAAGGTGTTTGAATGTTTCAATCATATCACCTCTCTCCCTCCTTTGCTCTAGGGTATACATATTGAGCTCCATTAATCTGTCCTCATATGTTTTCTGATGCTGTCCCTGCACCATTTTGGTTGCCCTTCTCTGGACTGCCTCAATTTGGTTAATTTCCTTGTGAAGTTGTGGCCTCCAGTACTGCACACAGTACTCCAGATGGGGCCTAACCAGTGTCTTCTAAAGAGGGATTATTACCTCACTCTTCTGACTTGTGATACCCCTACTAATACACCCCAACATCCCTCTAGCCTTACCTACTGCTTTAGAGGTCTGCTTGGATGATTTCAGGTCATCAGTGATGATGACGCCCAAATCTCTTTCTTCCCTTGTGACTGCCAGCAACTCCCCTCCCAGCCTATAGGTGGCTTCAGGGTTTCTCTTCCCTATGTGCATGGTCTTGCACTTCTTTGCATTATACCCCAGTTGCCACTCTTCCAGCCATTTTGCTAGTTTATTCAGATCTCTTCTCATTCTGCCCACACCATCTGGATCATCTACTCTGTTGCAGAGCTTGGTGTCACCTGCAAAAGGGACCTTAGGGACCCTCTTAGGATCCATGTATGTAAGCTGTGGAGGAAAGCACAGGAGGGGTAAGAAATTTATATTGTGGGAGTGCGTGGGGGGTGTAGGCAAGGGCAGAAATGATCGAGAAAATCCTACTTCGGATTAGATAAAGTACTGCTGTATCTGGTTATGTCAGGTTGTTCCAGCTCTGAATAAGATAGAAACTGACTGTTGGATTGCAGTTTTTTTTTTATTATACCAGAGCTTCAGAACAGCAGGGACCTGAAGGGCACCTTAGGGGCAGTATAAGCTGTAGAGTCAGGACACAGTCTTAATCAGGGCTCTTAACAGCAGAAATCAATTTGTAAATTTAGGGGACTGTAAAAGTACAGAGGTTTCAGAACTCAAGAAGCAGCACAGTTAAATAGAATTTAAGGGCATGCCACAAAAGAGGAAATCCTTAGTGCACATTTGAAACAGTAGGCATTACTACTTTAGGGAATACCATAAGATGTTAAACACAGTTCTAATGTCCTTAAAGCACAGTTAAAACAATAGGCATTTATGCCTTAGGACCTAAAATTGTTAGAGCAAAAAAACTATCTCCATGCTTACGCCAACAGTAACATTTAATGTAACAAAGCAAGAGGTAAAAATGGCACCAAATCCAAATAATCCAAGTCCTTGAGTGCTGGAAGAGAGGAGTTTCTTGTGGTGAGCTGTGCACGTACCTGCTGAAATTCGGGGTGGTGGGGAAGGGTGCCTTGCTTCCCATGGCCATCTTGACATCAGGGACCCTCTTAGGATCCATGTATGTAAGTTCAGATTACACGGAGCACTGCTGTGTCAGGTTGTTCCAGCTCTGCTGAAATTCAGGGGGGTGGGAGAGGGCGTCTTGCTTCCTGTGGCCCTCTCGACCTTAGGGACCCTCTTAGGATCCGTGTATGTAAGCTGCCAAAATTCAGGGCTTGGGGGAGGGTGCCTTGCTTCCCATGGCCTTCTTGACCTCAGGGACCATCTTAGGATCCATGTACGTAAGCTGATTGTGAGTGCCTAGCCATTAAACTAATTTGGGGAAATGGAAATACAAATCTTAAAATTATGACCATGTTTATTTCAATAGGAAATCAAGACAAGGATTTGGATTCCTTTCATAATTACTTTAAACAGATGAGTCAGAACTCAGAAAAAATGGTACTGGGTGATATTAACATTAATTGGTACTCTAAGGCTAATAATGGAATTAAGGATAAGATCTCTAGTTGGTACCTGAATGTAGAGGAACAAACTATAGGACCAGTACTAGGAGCCCAATCAATTGGATTTTTATTACATTTACTAAAAGATTAAAATAAGTTGAGGTACTCCCCGATGATATGAGTGTCATTCACCAATTCATTTTAAATGGGTAATCAAGTAATTGAATCCTTCCCCTTGTGTTATTTATATTTGTGCCCTTAAATGAGTACTACAGTCAAAATTTGCAAAAACATATGTTGTGCAGAGTGTTTTGATTTGTGTGTGTAGTTCTGGTGTGTCCTTCCCTTTCTTTGCTATTAGGTTTTTTTGTGAATTTGCCTGCTAGTTTTATGATCCCAGGGGATCTCAATGTTAAAATTGTTATGGCTCTTTTTTGCCCTAAAATGCCTCCCATTCCATGTGACAGTGATACGTCGGGGACCATAGGTTCAGCAAGTACTGGTTTACAGTCCATTTTTCAGCAGTAGAGCTATGACTTTAAGTAGCTTTCCTTATCCAATGAGTACTGAAGGCTACATTTACAGTTAGGAAAACACCTGAGGACTAATTGAGTGAGTTATTCTGCAGAAAACAGCTGGAGTCTTTGCTAATTATAGCGCTGATGACCTGGGTGATTTTTGTGCTATTTTATGACTTTGTGTAGTCCGATTAAATGAAAATGTTTAAAAGCAAAACATTTACTCCTGCTGGCTAGACCTAGACAGACACATAGAATACAAAAGTATTGAATATTGACATCACAGTGGGAAGCCAGCTGGGGACCAGTGATCATCATACGGTATGGTTCAACATAAAGACTGGACCAGAATCAAATCACACTAAAAAGAGGGTCCTGGACTTCAGGAGGGCCAATTTCAAGAAAATAGGACAGTGCCTCAAGGAAGCCCTAGCAGGAACAGGGAAAATGGGTGGGGTAGAGGAGAAATGGGCAAAAACAAGTAATGCCATTGAGAAAGCAGCTAACCTCTGTGTCAGATAGGTTAAAAATAGCAAGAGAAAAAAAGACATCACTATGGTTCTCCAAGGAAGTAACAGAGAGAGTAATGGAAAACAAGCAGGCATTCAAAAGGTGCAAGTTGACACAGAAGGAAGAAGACAGAGAGAGGTATCAGGAAAAACAAAGGGGTACAGGGAAGGCAGTTAGTAGAGTGAAAGCATGAACAGAGGAAAACATTGCCAAGTCAGTTAGAAAGAGGGATAAAATATTCTTTAGGTAGATAAGTGAAAAGAAGAAAAGCAAGGCAGGGATAGTAAGTCTAAAAGGGGAAGCGGGGGCAGTGTGGAAGAGGACCAGAAGAAAGCAGACATATTGAATAAGTACTTTTATTCAATAGTCACAAAGGAAGGGGTAGATGATGGGCCACAGATAGGGCAAAAGGGCATTAGGGGAAGGGAGGTGGATGCTAGCCTTTTTATGGAGGAGAGACTTCTCAAGGAACTAGCTAGAATAAGAGTAGACCAATGCAATGGGGCCAGATGGGGTTCACCCCAGAATACTGAAGGAACTAAAGGAGGACCTGTCTGTGCCTCTGATGGCCCTGTTCAATCTATCACTGGGTATGGGAGAAGTTCTGGTGTACTGGAGGAGGGCAGATGTGGTCCCACTACACAAAAGTGTGAAGAGCAAGGAGGCAGGAATCTACAGACCTGTAAGCCTGACTTCAGTGGTGGGCAAGGTTGTGGAAACATTACTTAAATAAAGGATTGCAGAATATCTTAAAACCAGTGGAATGCAGGATCTGAGACAGCATTGGTTCACGGGGGGGCGGGGGGATCTTGCCAAAAAACTTGACAGAGTTCTTTGACTGGGTTATCAGGGAGGAGCAGTGGGTGTGGCTTACCTGGATTTCAGTAAGGTCTTCGACACTGTTCCAAACAGAAGACTGGTAAACAAGCTGGGCAGCCTGGGAGTGAGTCCAATGATAGTAAGATGGATACGAAGTTGGCTAAGTAACAGAACTCAAAGGGTGGTGGTCAATGGAGTTCACTTGGAAAAAAGTAAGGTAACCAGTGGGATAACTCAGGGGTCAGTACTGGGACCAGTCTTCTTCAATGTCTTTATAAGCAACATTGCAGAGGGGATGAAAGAAAAGGTATGCCTGTTCTTGAATGACACAAAAATATGGACACATCGGGGTGGGGGGGTAATGAGGGAAGATCTGAAAAAGCTGGAAGACTAGTCAAGGGTTTGGCAACTGGGCTTCATTACCAAAAAGTGCAAAATTATGCACATGGGGCACAGAAATCCAAGGGCAGTGTATTATTTGGGGGGGAGGTGTTAACCAGAAAACAGGAAAGGGATCTGGGGGTCATCATATTTGAGGACCTGAAGGTAGCAAAGCAGTGTGATAAGGCAGTGAGAAAGGCTAGTAGAATGCTGGGTTACATAGGGAGGGGTATCACCAGCAGCAAGAGGGAGGTAGTGTTATCCCTGTATAGATCAATCATGAGGCCCCATCTGGAGTACTGTGTCCAGTTCATCTCAGGAAGGACATATATTAAGTAGAGGCAGTACAGAGAAGGGCAATCAAAATGGTGCATGGCCTGTATCAGAAGCCCTATGAGGAAAGACTCAGGGAGTTACAGTAAATATATACGCTCTAGAGGAAAGGAGGGAAAGGGGCGACATGATAGAAACATTCTAATAACACAAAGATATCAATAAGGTACAGGAGGGTGGGATTTTGCACAGAAAGAGGTGCTCAAGGACAAGAGAGCATGTTATACAGCTGGAAGGGGGGAGACTTAGAGGGGATATGAGGAAATATTTCTTTACGGAAAGGGAGGTGGACATCTGGAACAGACTCACAGTAGAGGTGGTGGGTACCAAAATAGTAACAGGTTTCAAACAAGCATGGGATAGACACATGGTGACCTTAGTAACAGGGCTGGGGGGGGCAGATATTATTTAGGGTCTATGGTAGCACAGTAGGTAGGGTCCTTAGGGCAAGCTGGGTGGGCCAAGATGTCCTTTTCTGCTGACAGCTTCTATGTTTTTATATTTCTATGAATTATTAGAGCTAATTAGTTAAGGGCAGAACATTGTGCTTCTATCTGCTGATTACTGCTGCAGCACTTTCCCTCCCTGAATCAGGGGTCCAGGATGTATCAATGTCACATGACACAGGAGGAACTGTAGAAAATTGAAGAGCAATAAACATTGTTAAGATGGCACTCCTCAAAGGTCACAACACTTGCAGGCAAATTTAGGAAAAAACACCTAATAGCAAACAAAGGGAAGGACACACCAGGACTGCACACACCAAATCAAAACACTCTACATAACATATGATTTTGCAAATTTTGACTGTAGTTCTCCTTAAGCAAGGTTAAAATTACAGAAGTAAAAGAATGCATGGCACATATAAAGATATATGGATGCCATTAATCTGAATAGCAATAATACAGGGTGCTAATGAAAGAGAGAAATGAGTGATGGATCCTTGCTAGGGAAACTGGGAAACAAGTCCGTGTTCAAAAGTTTAGAGAACTCAGAAATTAAGGTAAAGCAAAGTCAAGAAAAATGTGCAGAGCAGGAATGCTCACTCACTAGAAAACTGCTGGGTCAGCAACCAAAAGGTTGTCATTGTACAAGACATAGTAGCGATCAGACAGGTTATATAAAGGAAGAATATTTATTGTGCCCTATGGCATTCCATGCCACAGGACACAATAAAAGTTCTTCCTTTTTGCCATAACCCTGCCTGTGAGTCACTGCCTTTTTCTTGTACAAAGCAAAGGCAAGATATGAAAAATCTGAATACTGTATGCAGGGTTTTAAATAATTGATTAGCAGTTTTTTTTTTGGGACAATGCTAACTGTATAGAATGTATTTATAAAAGTTTTCTAGAAGTATTATGTTTGTTAAACACAGTGAGGCAAGTGCAATGTATTTTCACAATGTTTTAGCACTTTAATGAGCAAAACGCTAATCAATTTTTGGAGTTAAATAAAACCCTGTGTATGAACCCCAAAAAGCAAAATTGGTCTAATTCTAAACACTTCAGGAAATGTGTCAGTAGTTTAATGAGGAAAAGGATAAGAAGCCACCTAAGATGTTGAACCTGGATTGGAAGAAAGTTCTGGTCCCAATTATGATAAACTGTTTTACCTCGGGCTTTACAAATATGCATTCATACATGATACCAGGCATTACATCGACTTTGTTTAGTAATTTAGGGGTTATATAAGAAAGCTATAATCTTGACAGTAGCACATGAGGTGGGCTCCTGAATTAAGGCACTGTCCAAAACGGTGTCACGATGTGGGCGAAAGCCCAAATGGTGAGGGGAATGGAGGCGACCCGGATGTGGGGTGGGTGGGTGACCCTAGCGACAGGATGTCGCCATATGTACATCGCGTTTAGGGGGCGAGAAAATGCGAGCGTGGCCTGGGAGAGGGCGAAGAGGATGTAGGGGGTGGCACTGTGGTTGGCTGCTGAGCTGTGCTGTGGCGTCGGGAGTTGGCCTCCGCTTGCAGTGAGTGGGGTTCTGGGTTCGGGTCTGGGTCCAGGTGCTATTGTTGTTTTGTTGCGATCGGCCCAAAACTTGCATTTTTTTTGCTTTCACCCCCCCTCAACATGCACCACCCTGGAGTTGAGAATCCTTAAGTAGGGGGATGCAGGGGGCTTGGGGGAAAGCAAATGCATTAAGTGTCCGCCACCGTTCTTCCATGCGCCGAGGATGTCAGGGTGGCAAAATTGTTTTCACCACCCTGATGTCGCCATAATGCGGGTTGCCATTCAGCACTTGCTATTATCACATAGAACCATCTTGACTACCCCAAATTTTACTTTAAGCAAATATCTGGAATTGACACCAAAAAGTCTGCTAAAAAGGTGTTATATAAAATGGAGCAGACTCCATTCATATGAAATTAATACCTTTGGTTTTGGAAAAACTGGTACACCAAATTAAAAATCTCTTTAATTTCTCCCTGCAGTTTTATTCATTCCCAGAGGTCTGGGAAACAGCCCATGTGACTGCAGTTTTCAAGAATGGTGTTCAAACAAATGCAGCCAGTTATAGGCCTATTTCTTTTTTTCTAGTTTAAGATTTTATTTTGTCAGAACACATGCATGTACACATGACAAAGTGACAATATTCTGAACCATACTGCAATATTTGGTAAGGACAGAAGAGCAAGGAACTGAACTACATATGAAAAATAGTACTGCAGAGCCTAACATGTCTCATCCTGAAAGGTATATGAAACAGTACATGTGATAATAGCAGGTTACAGAGATTGTCAGGGTCTAGATGGGTCTGTATTCCCCCAGAAAAAAAAAAGAAAATAAAGGGGGAAAGCCAGGAGTTAGTAGCTTGTGATAAAGCAGTAACTAGAGCCTTGAGGCCCAAGTAGACCTAGGATATACCATGATGCGTCCCAAATCAGGCATGAGATAATATTAACGATATACAAAGTAAAACACAACCAAAACCAAAGGCAAACTGATCTTGAGATTCAAATATGGCCCTGGTGGAAGGCAGAACAGGTGAGACCTATACCCTCCAGGAAGTGAAGGGAAGAGAAACAGGATCAGGGAACCCTAAAAAGGTTAGGTACCAGCCTGGGGATGGGTGTTATGACAATACTTATATTGTAAGTAGGGCTGCCAGTGTTTCTCAAACTGAACCAAGGTGCCCTCAGCGAAACTAGAGAGTCTCTCGAATATAGCCCCTTCGGTTAGTGTGAGACGGAACTTATGGAAGGTGGGAACATCTAGGGACTTCCATTTCATTAAGATGAGTCTTTTAGCTATGGACCCCACTGCTGTGACCCATTGGGCCCTCAGACTGTGCTTGGGTGCAGTAGATCGGGCACATCCTAAAAGAAGGAGAAGGGGGTCAGAGACTATTTGGGGAAATATCTGACTGCACAAATTTTGGCTTCATGCCCAGAAGTGTTGGAGGGTAGGGCAGTCCCATAGTATATGGAACAGATGTGCCTCTTGACTGCCACATCTCCAGCAAGCATCAGCCTGAATGAGTCCCATTCTTTTAAATTTAGCCGGGTCTCTATACCATCTATGAAGGGTCTTGTTCATGATAAGGCGGGTACACCAGCCTTGGCAAGCCAAATGTACTCTTACCCATGCATGGCCCCATTAGTACTCAGAAATGGGGGATTGGAGATCCTTCTCCCATTGAGTTCTAGCTGACTGGGTGGTGTCTGAGGCATCCTTGAGGGCACTATAAATATCACTAGCTATGTGCCTGGAGCGATGCTGCCATATACTTACAGGGTGTGGGATTTGTTGCAACCCTTTATTTCTGTGGGAATTAGGTAGACGCGATATGACATCCCTGATCTGGAGGTATCTCCAGAAATGTGTGGCTGGGAGGTGGTATCTAGCTTGTAGTGCCTCGAAGGTATCAATAGTGCTAGTTTTAGGTAGCAAAAGATCTTGTATTAGGGAGATACCATGAGCCTCCCATATTTTCCATGTATTTCCAGGGTGCCAGGTCATGGCCCAGGTGGACTAAGACTCGTTGCCAATATTGCATTGACAGCAGAATGGGAGGAGGGGGATTGGGGTATAAGTTTTTTTTGCTATACAAGGCCCCCACCAGAGAGGGTGCCCGGAGCAATGATGCCTCCAATATAAGCCAGATGGGGGAGGCATGCCCAACTCTGGAAAACCATTTGATAGTCTGGGCTGGAATGAAGGCCATGTGATAACCTTGTAACCAAGGGAGTCTCCAACCACCTCTGCTCCAGTGCTGACGGAGTTTAAGTTTGCTGTATCGAGGTCGGGATCCTTCCCACAGGAAGTTGCCCATCAGTGCTTCCAGTTTTTGGAACCATTTCTGTGTGACAGACATAGAGAGATGGGCCAACAAGTATAGAATCCTGGGGGCAACCATCATCTTGATGGAGTCTATTTTGCCCGCAAGGGAGAGCCACAAGGCCTTCCAGTGCTCCATATCCTGTCTGAGAGACTCCACTAGGTTGGAAACATTTACTGTGAGCATTTTTGACAGGTTAGGATGCAGAATAATACCTACATATTTCATACCATTAGGAGACCACTGAAGGCCAAGGGCAGCGAAGTCTGTGCTAAAGGGTACAGAGTTCAAGGGAAGAACGTCTGATTTGGACTGGTTTATCTTGAGACCTGATACCCTGGAGAACATGGAAAGGATATGAAGAATAGATTGAATCACTTGGGGGGGTACTCTCCATGGTGATAAGGAGGTTGTCAGCATATAGAAAAGTTTTAAGGGTGGTATCACCCACCTGTACACTGGGAATAGATTGAGATTCCCTAAGAGCAATGGTCAGGGGTTCAATTACTAAAACAAACAACAGGGAAGAAAGGGGGCAACCTTGTCTTGTACCTTTCTGCAATTGGAATAGTGGAGACAGCATATCGTTCATCACTACCCTAGCCGGGGGAGGCATAAGCAGTTGTATCCAAGAAAGAAATCCTGGTCCCACGCCCATTGAAGAAAGGGTATGAAAAAGGAAGGGCCATTTGACGGAGTTGAACGCCTTTTCAAAATCAATGGTTAAGGCTACAGAGAATTTCCCAGACTGTTTGGTGTAGTGCATTAACGAAAGCAAAGTTCTATGATGGTCAGACCCCAGATGGCCTTTAACAAACCTCGCCTGGGAGGAATGAATGAGACCTGGAAGAAGAGGTTCAAGCCTACTGGCTAGGACCTTGGCCAAAATGTTGGCATCTGCATTAATAAGGGAAATAGGTCAATAACTGCCTGGAGAGAGAGTAAACCTTTCCCCTTTTTGGGGAGAACCGTAATGGCTGCTTCCCTCATGGAAGGGGGGAGATGTCCTGTATGCAGGGAATGTTTCAAAGCCCATACCAAGTAAGGGGCAAGGATGACTTCCTGGACTCTATAAAAGTCAATGGGCAGCCCGTCCGTTCCTGGGGCTTTGCGGAGATTCATGGACTTGACAGCCTTCTCCACTTCCAGCCCAATCGGGGCATCTAGCAAATTGAAATCAGTTGGGGGAAGTTTAGGGATGGGTAGAGAGTCAAGGAAGCCCTGAATTTTGAGGGGGTCTAGGGGATGTGTGGAGGCATAAAGCTGCTCACAGAACTGCGTCATGATCTCATTCACTCATTTACCAGACTATCAGGGGGTACCTTTACTGTCCGTTAAAGCATGTATTCTCCTGGACATTTGTTGCTGTTTAAGGCAGTATGCCAGGAGTTTGCTCTCCTTTTCGCCCCCCTCCCAATAAGCATGGTGGATCCGCTGGAGATTCAGCCCAGCTTGGCAGGTTAAGTGGGCGTCCAGTGAAAGTCTAGTGCTAGCCAACTGTGCAAGCAGAGGCGCTGAGGGGGCCTTAGACTTAAGGGATTATATTGGGTTTCTAAAAGGTGCAATTGTTTCTCCAAGGCCCTCTGGTCGGCCTCACGGCGGTGTCTCCTAGCCGATGCAAATGCAACTATCCTGCCTCTTATTGTCGCCTTGAAAGCTTCCCAGAGGGTCATATCAGAAACAGCCCTATTGTCATTATTGATCCAATAGTCCATTACTTCAAGGCCTAACCACTGCTGAAATTCTCGATCCTCAAGTAGGAGGGGATCCAAATGCCAGGAAGGTAATTGAGGTGGGGTCCAGCCCTAGTTTAAGCAGTAACTCCAAAGGGGCATGGTCTGACACGTAAATCGGGTGGATATGAGAGGTAACAACCTTGTCATTAAGCCCCGAGGAAATCAACCAGAGGTCTATTCTGCTGGATGAACCATGAGACTGCAAAAAGCATGAGTAGTCATGCATCCCAGGGTGCAGGACCCTCCATGCATCCAGCAGGCCATGCTCCACCGTTAGCCTCTGAAGGGCTTTCTTAGCTTGCCTGTGAGGCTCAGGGGCTTCATTGCTTCTGTCCATAGAATGGTTGAGAGCCAAGTTGAAATTGCTTCCTAATAGGACTGGGACCTTGTTTATGTTAAAGTCTGTAAGAGCCTGATTAACCGAGTGAAAAAACTGGGGACAGTCCTGGTTAGGGGCACAGAGATTGGTAAAGACTAAAGAGCCCCCCACTGTCTTCATTTCGGCCATGATCCATCTCCCATCTTTATCATGAATATGCTTTTTAAATTTCCACCCTAGGTCTTTATGTAGTAGTATAGATACTCCCCATTTATGGGAGCCGGTCACACTGTGGAGTTCTTCCACCACCCACCCTTGACAGAGCTTCTTGGCTTCACAAGAAGATAGTTTTGTCTCTTGCAGAAGGACTACCATTGGTCTTAACTTTTTCAGGTGAAGCAAGACTTTTTTTTGGTTGATGGGTGAATTAAGATCACTGACATTCCAGGAGATGAGCCTAGTCTCCATCTGGTCAACGGTAAATCATGGCCGAAAGGATAGACAGCAGGAAGCACCAGGACAAGGAACTATAATCCATATGATAATTAGACTCTCCCTGTGTTAAACTCATGAAAAGTGTGTTCATCATCTCAAAGATCTGAATGCCAAAACTTCTAACTTTATACAACCATGCACATTTCCTATTGTCACAGTATTGTGCCTGAAAAGAAAAAACAACCAAGAACAGTAACAATGTCAAATAAACACAAATGTCCCTCTCCCCAACCCCCAAAACACTTCCCTTTATCAGACTAGCTTCCACTTCATGCATTGCCAACTCGTGGCCCAGATACCAGCGGAGATCGCTGGTAGGTAGGTGTTGATTAACTATGATGTGAGAGATAGGACACCAGAATGTCCTGAGGTCTCTCTGTACTTCATCCCCACCTACCCAGGAAAAAAAAAAAAAGAAAGGTATTTCTGCATATGTGGTGTTCTGAACTGACACCCGAAGATGTAAGCACACTGATCAGCGGAAGTGCCAGTCCCCCAGTCCTTATTGTTCCCTCCAAGGGATTGGTAGCAAATAGGGGCCACTAGGTGTATTAACAGGAGAGGTCCTCACAGTACCTCCTGTGTTTGCGTGGTCACCCTGCATAGACTGCCTGTGTGAAAAAAAAATGGCTGGCTGAGTAAGCATGGGGTGGTGCCCAAGCAGGGACCACAGCATTAATCAGACACCCCAGGCCCTTCTTCCAACCTAGAAGTCCATCTAGGAACCAAGGTACACATAGGGAATAACAAACTACCAGAAGAGATTATGCAGTTGAGTGTACTGCTCATCGAGCAGGAAAAAGAGGACTTGTAGGTGAACACTGTAAATAAGGACCTGGAAAAACAGTTCATCATCATCATCATCATCATCAAGCATTTTATTTGTTCGGCATAAAGCCATTACAAAAATATCACAATAAAAACAATCAAAAATACATTCTGCAAAAACAGACAAATTACCATTACAATACATAGATAAATAGACAGAGAATCCATATACAGAGCTACAATTAAGCTCCATCCTAGAGCTTTATAGATTTTAGAAAATGTGCAAGTTTTGTCAACACCTTTATATCATTGGATGTATACAATTTCATAAGTATTTGATCAGTGGGGAGTCCAAGGTCCCTTAAAATGGGGCCTAACCAGAACTATCTATGTTTCTGGTACAGTGGACATATTAGACTAACATGTTTTAAATCATCTACCATATTTAGAATGCACTTGCATTTGTCACTTTCCACTCCCTTCCTTCTCTGAGCATGATATACATAATGTGAATAGTATAACTCCATTCTAAATCTAGTTATAGTTCTTCTTAAGTCAGGACAAGACAGTATTAGCAAATATGGTTCCATAATGTGGCATAATTTAAATTTTTTATACCACATACAGTTCTTATAACACTGGACCTGTTCCAGATCCTTACTAATAAAGATATTCCTGACTCTTTCCTTCACCTGGAATTTCATATCTCTAAAAGGTAAGGAGTAGATTTAGTACAATAGATGGCCAAACCCTAGTGGATATAGCCAAACTGCTATACAATTCATGTTTTGAGATTTATAGCCTCCATATATATAATCAATCTCCTCCTCCAGACATATCCTCGGTAACCTATGCTCTGGATACAGAAACAGTTTAAGTAAAAATATAAACCTCCTTTCGACTACATATGATTCAATAGGAAGCTGACCTAATTCAGCTCTTGCAATTGGTGCAGGCACCGATTGTGGTATTTTAAGAACATACCTTAGTAGCTTATTTAATTGGATGTCGAGCTGTTTGGGGTCTTCTGGGACCCATATTTCTGAGGCATAGAGCAAGCTTGAACACACTTTAGCCTCCACAACCCTCAGAATTCCCCGCACAGATCCATTTCCCAACTTTGCTGAGAATCTTTTGAAGGCATTAAAGGCTATAATTGCCTTATGCTTTACATTATCTTGGTGGATGTTCCATCGAGCGAATTGAGAAAAATTCACACTCAAATATGGGTAAGATTTAACTGTTTCAATTTGTGTTTTATTAATAAAAAGTGTAGGTGTTCTCCTTTGTTTGTTTCCAAAAATCATCATCTGGGTTTTGATTGTGTTAATAACTAATCTATTTTCTTTGCAAGGAGCACAGAATAAAGTCATATTTCGCTGTAAGCCCAAAAATGACGTTGAGAGAAGTATCAAATTATCTGAAAAAGCCAACAATGAAACTTTCTGGTTCCTGATTGCTAGAGAATGGAAGTCATGAAAAAAAAAAAAAAAACAGTTACCACAAAGTAGACATATCCTTGTCATATTCACCCCACTGAAGCAGAAGTGGAGGGGGGAGCGGCCACCGAACAAACAGGTGGCGGCTCAGAAGGCGCAGTATTAGTGGAAGTGAGGGTCCCAGGAGAAAAAAGCTCTGTGTCTTCAGTCCAGGAAGGGGTCCTTGCTGTGTTGGAATTATTGTCCCTGTGGTGAGATTGCTCTGGGGGGCAAGGGGGGATCTTGCAGTGAGCCGTCCGTCGGTAGATCCATCAAGGCCCTGTACTGATTGTTGCTCATGTCAGGAGTAATGGAAGAGTATGAAGCAGTTGAGTCAGGGATCACACTACGGCTCTGAGATCAAAGCCAGGGAGTCTTATCAATGTGTGCCCCTTCAATCCGGGCTCTCCTTCTGTTCTTTTTCTTGCTCATTGGGGATTTCTGAGAGACAGGGCGAACCGGGGTTCGTGGTTGTGGAGCACGATGTGTGGCAGGTGGAGGAGTTGAAGCAGTTGGCTCTTGCAGCAAGGTTTCCATCGGGATAGGCCTCAGACTTGCGGGTTTCTCTTAATGTACTCCAGTTCAGCTTGGGGGCCTGAGCTGCCAGGAACTTTTCTGCAGCTGATGGGTTGTTAAATAACCAAGGAGAACCATTCAACATAATCCGTAAGGAGGCAGGGTATCATAGGGAGTACTCCAACCCCACTTCAGCGCAGGCTCTGCGTGCAGCTGTGAAGGTCCTGTGATGTGTTGTGAGTTCCTGGGAATAGTCTGCAAAATTTGAATTTTGTGCCCTCTCCAGATGAGCTCTTTTTTTTTGCGAGCCAATCTGGTAATAGATTCCCGGTCTTGAAACCTGAGAAAGTGAGCAAGAATGCTATGGGGGCGATCCCCGGGAGCTGGACGGGGAGCCAGTGTTCTGTGGGCTCTGTCTAGCTTGGGTGGAACATCGCAGTGCCAGTCTAGTAGTGAGGGTAGCTCATTTTGCAGGAATGGGATAACGTTGCTCCCTTCGCTTCACTCTGGGAAACCCATGAACCTCAGATTATTCCGATGGCTGCGGTTCTCTAAGCCCTCCACTCTGGTCTATAGTAAATGAATCATACGGTCTTGTTCTTGTATTGTTGCCCCGGCCTTGCACCAGCCATCCTCCACCTCAGCAAGTTTATGTTTGGAGATGCAAGCCCGTTGTGAGAGGTCCACAATATCAGCTGTATTCTTTTTTGCAGCCAGATCTCAGTTGTCCATACGATGTAGAATTTCGGCAAACATTTGCCGAATCTCTTCCAAGTTGCCCTTCCGCTGCGAGGATGGTAGGGCAGATTCCATCTCAGCGGTGACTAGTCCGCAGACCGGAATGCAGGCAGCGAGTATAAGAGCTGCTTTCACTCCGGTAGAAAAAAGACACGGGGCCTCAGACGAGTGAGTACTACGAGGGTATCGACAGCTTCACTCGCGTCAAAAAGTAGAAGTGGAACGGATTAAGCAAGGATTACGGTGGGGATTCAGAGAGCTCAGGGCTCAGGTGTCCATTAGGTTCAGCAGTTAGCCACGCCCCCTGTTATAGGCCTATTTCTGCTTTGTCTCCACTGTGCAAGGCCCTTGAAAGAATTGTAAGTGATCAACTTGTTTCATATCTGGAAATGTATGATATTCACTGTGCTCAACAACATGGATTTAGGATATCTCATTGTACTGTGACTGCACTGGCTGAGTTCACTGAATATCTTCATCAGGCCTTGAACAGTGGAGATATGTTTGGGGCAATTTTGATCATTTTAATGAAGGCCTTTAACCTCATTGCCTCTAACTACTGTTAGAAAGATTGATCAAATTGGATCTGTCCCTTTAAATTAACTCTTGGTTTTAGAATTATTTATCCCACCACTCTCAGAATGAGGATATTGGGGCTTCTGTTTCTGATTTGAAGACTGTCTCTGATGGAGTGCCTCAGGGCTCAATTTTCGGCCCCTTAGCTATTTATTAATTGTCTACTTAAAACATACCAATCTGTGAATATGCTTCTTTATGCAGATGATGCTTTGTTTTTTTCATAAGCACTCCATCATTGACAGTCTGACTTCTCACTTACTATACAGCAGGATCTCTGGCATATGGAAGCGTGTTTTTTTATGTTGGCTCATGCTTGCTCGGCCAACATATTGCACTAGTAGCAGATTTGGAGGCATGATCACTGTGGGCGAATGCAGGGCATGCATCAGTAGGTGAGTCCCTCATTCCCCAATAAGGCAGCATGCAGGCGACACACCAGGAATACATAATGTGGTGATCACATGTAAGGAAATGTCCGCTGCAATGAGAGCCAAGCTCGTCACATAGCGACACTTTCTGACGTGCCTTTCCTGGTGAAGCATGCTAGTAAACATGGTGGCAGTCAGTGCCAACTTCAGAGGTGCCCAATCCCCCTGTCAGCATGCCCTGAATTGGTTCATGTGCTGACAGGGGATCCCACTCCCCGTCGGCATAATGCCCCCCCATTTGTTGTGTGCCGAGGGGGGTGCCCAATCCCCCTTGGCTCTAGCGCCCCTCCCTTCGGTATGTGCCGACAGAGTGTGCCCAATCCCCGTCAGCTAGTCCCCAAACACTCAGGTGGCATGCTGGGAGCTCACCCCAGTGTGCCAAATGCCCTAATAAAAAAAATCCGTAATTTTTTTTTACCCGTAAAAGAAGGAAACGGTCCCTCGCAGTCTGTCCTGCTCCCTCCCCAACCCTCGCCCACCCTCTGAACACCCTGCCTCCCACACCCCTCACCACATACTTACCTCTGGAGCACGGTGTGACGATCTTTGGTGGACTGGGAACACGTCTGCACTCTTCAAAGCTGACCGCGAACTGAAGAAATGCAGGTAAGTTGTATAATGGCATAAATAGGGTTTTTTCAACTTTGGTGCATATCTTGGATATTTTTTTGAAATTCTGCACCAAATTTTCAGCATGGGGTTATTGGGGCCCCTCCTCATGAATTCAGTCACTGTCATAGTGTTATTCGGTTCCGAAAGGTGATTTTGCGGTCACTGTGCAGAATCACCTTTCAGGACCGATTAATGAAATGACAGTGCCACTGTTCATGAGGTGGGCTCTCAAAAAGCCTATGTTGCAAAGGTGGTGAAAAAAGTCACTGTTTTACAAGCATGCATTGCACAATTTCCACGCACACTCGTGAATTCATGAATTTTTAATATTTTCACTCCAGATTTTCAACATTGGCATTTTTCCACACCTCCTTATGAATAGTACAGCTATCATTTTACATATCCTGGCTGAAATGTGTTTTCGGTCACTTCTGGCGCAGAATAGCGTGGTCACTGTGTGAAATCAGCTTTTGGGACAGTTGTGGAGCATTTGATAAAGGAGATCAATAGTAGGTTGGAGATTATTTTGTGAAACAGGAATAGCTTTACCTTTGAGGCTAGACATTTGATTGCATCTAGTTCTCTTTCGTCTCTCATTAATTATGGATTGATTATTTACTCAGCTGCATGTGAGAATGTCCCAGATAGGATTCAAATCATATTTAACAAGGCATGTAGATTTGCATTAGATGTGAATAAAAATTCACATAGTTGTGATTTGTATCAGTTAACTAACCGGCTGCTGTTGTATTTAGGAAGAAGGTGCTATACATGTGTGTTGAGTAAAGAAAAAGCCTTATTAGGCATTACTACCGTACCCAACATTAAAAATTAATTTACAGCTATCTTAAATCAATATAATACTAGACGTGTGGATCAACACAGTCTGGCAAAACCTCTGCAGACCTTCTCTGGACCTATGCGCCTTATATGTTAAGGTTGTTGACATTTTGAAATGTTTGTCTATTGAACTCTTTCACTTGACACATTATACTCAGCTTCGTGTTTTGCTGTATGGATCAATTAACTATAATTGTAAACAGGAATGTTTTTTGTACTATGCATTCTGTATTGTTTTATACGTTTAGCTATGTGTTGTTTGTATAATGAGGCAGAATCTTTGAAAATGAGCATGTATGCTCAAATGTATTTTCCTAATAAGCAAAAATGAAATGAAAATGAATCGAACCTCTCACCCACTGCACTCTTAGTAAGCTACATTTCCACTTTGCCACTGAGCTGCACTGAAATGAAAAGTGGCTCCTATGATGTAGAGATAAAGTAATAAGCTAGAAACAAACATAAAGTTCCAGGCCACCTGGGTTGGAATCCAGGCAGTTCCTTTAGTAAACCTATCAGAGCCCCCATTGAGACTTCTCAGCAAAATTTCTATATAGTGCAGACAGCACTTTGCATGTATAACAGTCTCTGACAAAAGTAGAACATGAGGCTTAGTTCCAAGATGTGTTACATATGGTAAGTGATTTACTCAAACCCCATGGCATAAATGCTTAGCCATGTGTTCACATGAGATCAGGATTCAAGTCACGCTTGTGCCATGCCACATGCGGGTTGCGCCAAAGGTGGGCTACACCATCCACTATGCCTGCAACTTGCTGCGGCATGGCACAAGGGTGAGTTATGGCAGCAACTGAGCCCTTTTCCAAAATGGCAGCTGCCGTAACCCACTTACGTGATTCCAAGAGCTGCTATGGCACAGCAGAGTTAGACCAGCAGGGAGATGGTCTAAGGAGCAACCATCCATGCCAACTGATGGATGCCTACTCTGCAATGCCATCGCACACACATAGCCCATCTCTCTGTACCTCCCCAGCACAGATATGCCCCCAACCCCGAATGTCAGGGACCCCCTGGGTCCATTTCTCACAGCGCCCCCACAAACACCAGTGCCACCCAGCCAGCTCCCCCCCCCAATGCCTCGAGGTGCTTGTGGTGGTGTTCCGTGGTGGGGGGGCTACCGGCGGGGCAGTTATCTGTGGGCTGCAACTTGCGATGCCCAGGTCCATTGACCATTCTTGTGGTGCTAGCCTGCGGCTGCCGCAAGTCACAGGATGTAGGTGCTGGGGAGCCTGCCTGTCTTGAAATATGGCACAGGGTCCCTGGCGTAGTGCCACATGGTGCAACTCGCATACACCTGCGAGTTGCGCCATGCATCTTGGAATCAGGCCCACAAACATTATTGGTCCTAACAAACTCTTGTTTTATTTAATACAATATTGTTTATTCCTGTAATTTAGATGTGTACTGTATATCACAAAGTAAGAAATATATTTTAATAATATAAATGTTCATAAAGTTTCCACCCATTGTGGGAACTGAACTTTTAGCCTTCTGTTCCACACCACAGCTCTTTCCCAGCTACACTACAGGTTTGTCGATCATGCCTTGAACTTGCATCCCAATCAATGGCATATCGTAGTTATGCACTGAATCTAGAAGAACACATTTTTACATTTTTCTCTGAGGGTCATCAGAGTTCAAGCATAGTGCATTCCCATGTTACAAACGTTTGTGAAAACTGAACTTCATTAACTACATGATTTGTGTTTTCAACAAGCAGAAGTATATATTTTTTTCTACCTTTTAACTACATTTTTCTTGAAAAGTAGAACATCCATGTGAATTTTTTTTTAGTATTTGGTATTAGCATATCTAAATCTTTACAGAAACAGTAAAAGAGCTAAGTTCAAGTGCTCAGGAATTGAAGGTCCCACAACACACTGTAGTCCTGTCAGGAACTTCCAATCTTAACAGGACAAGTTCATGTTTGTTTCATTATTCCTTTACTCTGCTGTTACTTGCACCATCATATCTGACTGTTAGACCACTCTGGAAATGTGTCAGTGACGAGAACAATAAGAAGGCATGACTGCTATTGCACATGGTGTTGTACTGGGTAAGGACATTATGGCGTCTTTTCGTTCCACTGGAAGCACGTGCAGCAGTCAAGAGCGCAGCTCACACATTTGTTGACTTTTCTCTTCTGTCACCCTAATGAACCTTGTGTTTTATATTAACGCACCAGACTCTGGATATTATGCAGTTGTGTACTGTGTTTGGCCTATGTTATGGAAGCATATACCCGAAAATCTGTTATTCCTCAATTATTTATTAAATCTAAGGGGGTTTACTTAGCCTCCAAAGCTTTGTTTTATGTAAACACTGTGGTAAACATATGTCACTCTGTCCTGCTGTCAGGGCAACCTGTAATCCTATATAATTAACCCAAAAGTTATGTGTTCTTGAGTTTCTTTTTAACCCATGCTATAGATTCAATTTGTTGTTGTATTGCAGCAGGCAATGTGTTTAATTCAATTTTGATGTTTAATTATTTATCATAGTACATAAACCCTTATATTGGCAGCTATAAGACTGTGAGTACAGTAATGTATGTATAAGAATTTAGTTACTTCCTCCAGTCATGTAACAAATGTAGTAGGCTGCTAATGCTACTCTTGCATTACACTATGCCATCAGTGTAACATGTATGTGTCTCTACAAGCTTTATTTTTTGTAATGCTGGTTTACAAACTGAATAAATAAAGTTTTAAAATGGCAACTTTCTACCTCAACACATTTGTTTTATCAAGTGCTACTCCGTCTGCACCATGGAAATAATAGAAACACAGAAACATAGACAGTGATGCAAAAAAAAGCCGATGGTCCATCCAGTCTGCCCAATGGTTCCCTATCTAACCCTAGGACTTATTGTCCATGCAGGGTTCCAGCCTCCTCCTGTCCTCCCCATCCCCCTGTCTGTTTCTGTCCATTAATGGTTGTGGCGCCCACCACCTTGGCTGGTAGACTGTTCCATGGTTCCACCACTGTTTCTGTAAATAATACTTTCACATATCCCTCTTGAACCTCCCTTCTGTCAGTTTCTACTTGTGTTCTTGTGAACTGAAACCGTTGATCATGCCATTGCTCATGCCAAGTAATTTTCCGCAGTTCACCTTGTTTATGCCTTTCAGGACCGTGAAGGTCTCTGTCATACCCCCCTTCTCCTAGCTGATCTCCAGCGAGTACATGTTCAGTGCCTTGAAATGATCCTCATAAGACCTGTTCAGCTGGCCCCAATCATCCTTGTCATCCTTCGCTGTATTATCTCCAGCCTGTCCTTATCATTTTTGAGGTGAGGATTCTAGAACTGGGCACAGTACTCCAGGTGTGCCCTCACTAAAGATCTATAAAGAGGTAGCATTACCTTTTTACTTCTGCTGTCAATATCCCTCTTGCTACATTCCAGCATCCTATTTGCCTTACTATAGGCCTTATTGCACTTGCTTGATTGTTTAAAGGGGTCACTAATGATAACTGCTACTGTAGGTACCGTTCCTCAGCTGTAGTGCTAAGTCTTACCCCACCCATCCAGTACTCTGTCCAGGGGTTCTCATTTCTTAAGTACATTACTTTGCACTTTTTGGCATTGAATTTCAACTACCAAACCTTAGACCACCTCTCTAGTCTTTGTGGGCCACTCGGCATTTTCCTTATTCTTTCGTTGCTCTCTACCCTCCCACAGAGCTTAGTATCATCTGCGAAGAGATACAGCCTGTTACAGTTTCCTTTTCCAATGTCACTGATGAACATATTGAAGTGGACTGAGCCCAGGATAAATCCCTGTGGTACCCCACTCATGACTTCCCTGATATGACCTCATTAATCATAACCTGCTGCTGCTGCCTCCCTTTTAGCCAGTTATCTACCCATCTTACTATGTCACTAGCTCCACCAAGATCTTCCATCTTCTTCAACAATTGTCTGTGGGTCAGAGTCAAAAGCCTCTCTGAAGTCTAACTAGAGTAAATCCATGGCATGGCATGTATCCAATGCCCTCATCACCCAGCTAAAGAACATTATCGGGTTAGTCTGACAAGGCCTCCCTGCCACAAACCCATACAATTTACTATCTTGGAGACAATTGCTGTCTAGGTTGTCCTTTAGGCACTCTTTGACTAGTGACTATATCAGCTCCCCTACTACAGAGGTAAGACTGATAGGCTTATAGTTCCCAGCTGTTCCTTGTCTCCCCCCCCCCATGGAGTAGAACTATGTCCACCACACTAAAGTCCTTTGGAACTACCCCCGTCTGTAATGAGCTATTGAATAGTCCTACCAGGGGTTCAGCAAGTTCAGCTGCCAGTTCCCTGAGCATCCTCAGATGCATTATTTCCAGGCTTACAGCCTTATCTATCTTAAAGGCTGCTAGCCCTTTCTGGATCTTTTCACATGTGAATACTGGCTGCCACATCAATGAGACCCTATTTGTGACTCCTTTGATGCCACTCTTTGGTGATAGCCCACTGTCTCACCTTGCGAAGACAGAGCAAAAGTAATCATTAAGGATAGCGACCTTTCACACGTCCTCCTGTATCACCCTACATCCCTCAGATAGACTAACAATTCCCCCTCCTTTTTCCTTTTCTCTCTAATATATCAGAAGAATTGTTTTGACCTCCTCCACAATGCGCATCTCAGTGTCTGCTTTTGCCTCCCTAACCACCATCTTTGCTTCCTTATTTCTCAATATGTAGGGCTGTTCCAGTCACTGGCGAGGGGTTAAGATGGGGGGGTGGCCAGAACAGCCCTCTGCTTTTGTCTGCGCCCCCAAAGTAGCTCAATGAATGGGCATGATCTGGTCTGGCTGTCAATGAATGAGTATGTGCTTGTACAAGCACATGTTCATTCATTCCAGCTCAGTCGGACAACCAAATACTTTAACTTACACTTCGGGGAAGGGGTTCAGGTAGGGGGAGGGATCGTTAGCCACCAGGAATTGGGATACTTTTTTTCATACTGTGCCAGTGATTGGCAAAGGGGGGGGCAACTAGACACCAGGAAAAACTAATACTGGGTGGCGATCAGTGGGGAAGGGGGCCACTAGACACCAGGGAATTTAATTTTATGTGGGGCAGCAATCAGCATGGAGGGGGAGAGCCCAATGGACACTAGAAAAAAAAAACTCCACAAAATGCAGAGTTTGAACTCCACTGGCAGAGTTGTCAAGCTCTGCTACTGGAGTTCAAACTCTGCATTTTGCAGAGTTTTTTGGGGGGTGAATTTGTGCTCCACAGCACTGACTCAGTGAAATTGCTAAAATCCACAAATATTTTTGTACAGTGGATTTTCCCAACTTTGCACAACTCTAGTGGTGGGGCACTACCTATAGGGGTGGGGGTGTGCTAAACACCAGTGAATGGACTACCTTTTTTTTTTATAACTGGGGATCAGGGATAGGAAGGGGGGTCCTCTAGACACCAGGGAATGGACTACCTTTTTTTATTACAGGGGATCGGGGAGAGGGATAGGGAAGGTGGTCCTTTAGACACCAGGGAAACTGTAACATTATGTCAGGTGGGTGACCTGGTGGAGCAAGGGACCACTGGACACCATGGAATACTGAAAATAACATTGGATATGGGTACAGGTGGAGGAAGGACCACTAGACACCAGTGAAAGATTTTTCTTTAACATCGGGCCAGTGATCGTGGTGGGGGGGCACTGGACACCAGGGACATTTTTAGTTTAAACAACTTCTTCTGTGCCAAACTCCACTGGTGGAGTTGCTAAACTCCGTATTTCATTATTAGTTTTGCATGAATTTGGACTTCGCACCATGGATTAACTCCACAAAATGAGGTAAATCTGCAAATCAATCCACAGAGTGGAGTTTCCCAACTTCTCACATCTCTATACAAGATACGCTACCAGTTTTTGCTTTAGAAGTGTTTTTATTAATTTCCCCCACCACTGAAGTAAGCCTGATTGGCCTTTAGCTGCTAGCCTCCTCCATGTTGCTGCTTTTATGTAGAGGAACCATGTCCACTCTTCCTCAGTCCACCAGAACCATGCCTGTTTCCAGCATACTGTTGAACGAGGTTGTCAGTGAGGCAGGTAGCATCTCCTTGAGTTATTTTAGTACCCTTAAGTGTATCCCGTTCTGTCCCATAGCCCTGTCCATCTTCAAAGCTGCAAGTCCCTTCCACACTCTTTCTTCTGAAACTGGACTTCTGTCCACTCCCCCATTCCTGCTACTCCTTGGTGGTCCATCTCTCCTCCATCAATTGTAAACACTGAGCAGAAGTACCTGTTCAGGATGTTAGCTTTTTCTTGGACCTCTTCTCCACAGTCTCCCCCTTCTGACCATCTAATCCTCACTGTCTATGTGTTTGCTTTCCTCCAAAATGCCACTCATTTTTCCTTCAGCACTTTGGAAACTTCTAATTGAACCAAAACTGCCGTTTCCCTTCTGGTTTTACTCACTTCCTCCATACAGAGGTTACTTGTTTTAATTTGACCTCCCTTACTTTTATCCACTTTGCCTCTACCCATCCCTGGCAATGCCCCTTTCAAGGCAATTACATAGAAACAGAAACATAGAATTTGACGGCAGATAAGGACTGCTTGGCCTATCCAGTCTGCCCATTTCTCTCCACCTACAGTGTCACATCAGAACATGCCCAATCTACAGCTTTTTATCCCTCCTCCTTTCTTCCACTCTTCCTTTGTGCTTATCCCATGCATTCTTAAACCCCACACTGTTTTTGCCCCCACAACCTCCACTGGAAGGCTGTTCCAGGAATCCACCACTACTTCTGTGAAAAAGTGCTTCCTCACATCTTTCCTGAATCTAACCCCCCTCCAGCTTCATAGCATGCCCCCTTGTTGTTGTTCATCTTTTCTTCTGAAAAATATTCCCTTCCCACACAGTACCTTATTTACACCCCCCCATGAAGTATTTAAAGGTTTTTGTCATATGTCCACTCTCCCTCCTCTGTTTCAGGGTGTACATATTGAGGTCCTTTAGTCTCTCCTCAGAGGATTTTGATGCAGATGTCCTTCTGGACATGTGGTCTCCAGAACTATGCATTCTGCTACTGTGATATGCAATATAGCGATATACAACTCTGCATTCTGTTCTCTCCCTCACCATGCACTCTCTGTTTTCTTCTAACCCTCCTAATTTCCCTAACTCTTCCCCTCCTCATAACAACTCCCACCCCCTCCCCCTCACCAGCACTCCCCCCCATCCTCCCACTCTTCTCCACTTGGTCCCTAACAATGCTGTTTCCCCCCTCTTCTCCTTCCCTTCCTTGGAATCCCTTCCCTCTTTGCCCCTGTGCCTCTCTCATGTTCATCCCTCTCTACTGTACACTTGTACACACCATTCGTTTTCTCCCTTCTACTGACAGCCTTCCTCCCTTCCTACTAGGACAGCATCTAAGATACCCTAATATAAGTGTGCTAAACTCCATTATTTAATCATTGCACTCCTGCTCCTATCATCTGGAGACATTATTCCTAACACTGGGCCTTGCTCCCTAAATGGCACAATGCCTCCATCTACTACCCCTGTAGCCCCACTACCTCACCCCTCTGCCTTGCCCCGAGGTTTGAAAACTCTGCACCTAAACATATGTAGCCTTCTCCCTAAAATCGACTTACTCCTACCCCTTGTTGCTTTGCTGGGCCCTGACATAATTATTTATTTATTTATTTATTCATTCATTCAATCTAGGATTACAAATACCTTTGAGCACCAAGCAGGTCATTTACAAAGGTTCCACGTCAATGGGGGGGAGGGGTTACAGATCCATAATGGAAAACAGACTGGTTTCACAAACAACATGACTGAAATGTGGCTAAATAATAAAACAGGTGACCCCCCCCCCCACCACTCGCCATCCCAAGCTTTTCTATTTCATAACAAGACCAGTCCGGGAGGGGAGGAGGGGTGGCAATATATGTCTCCTTGGGTATCCAGTTCACTACGATTTATTCCACGTCTGCCCCCAAAGCGTACAAAGTACTTATCTTACAATTATCTCTCCCATTCTCAATTCCTATTTTTATTGCAGGGGCCTACTGCCACCCAGGCCTCAACCGCTCCCTGGTTACTGACCCCATCTCTACCATAGTTTCCCACATCTCCATGGGTGAAGTCTATATCATGGGCGATTTTAACCTAAGCTGGTTATCCCCTTCCCTTCTCAAAGTGAAAAGCAACATTGCTGCCCATGATTTAACCCAACTCATCCTTGAACCTATTAGGATAAACCCAAAAACAAGCAACCATTCCTTAATTGACTGGGCTCTCACTTCCTACCCACACAGTCTCATCAAATCTGGAGTTTTATCAGATGCTCTGAGGGACTATCGTATGACCTTCATAGTACGCAGAATCCACCATACCAAAGTCCTCCACAAAACCTGAGTGACTCGCTCATACAAATCCATGCACCTTGAGCCGCTCCTGCTTGACCTATGATGCACAAACTGGACCCCTATAACTTCAGCGAACACAATTGACGTAGTCACAGAATATTTCAAAGGTAAATTTCTCAAAGTTTGGAACTGGCACATCCCTCTATGCAATGTTAGAGTCCATGGGAACCATCTTCCTTGGGTCACACTGGAACTCATAGCATGCCAAAGAGCAAGGGATCAAACCTGGAAGCAATGCAAAATCTCCAAACTCCAGAAAGACTACGACAACTATCGTCAGCTTTGCAACAAATGCACCAAAGCCACTCGTTTGGCTAAAGTTGACTACTACCTCAACCTTTCAATCAAACATAAACGGACCCTCAAAATTTTGGAAAATCATTCACTCTCTTCTCCCCCTTCTTCTCCTCCTACCCCCCCTTCTCAGTATAAACAACACTATTACCTCTGACCACTTCAGTGTCGCCTCTGAATTTAATTATTTTTTCATCTCCTGTGCCTCTGCTGTACTATCCTCCTTATGGTCTCCTCAGTCTGATCCTGCCCCTAACTCACCACACACCTATGCCCATCCCCTTTTTTTCTCATTCATTAACATAACACCCTCTGACACCCTGGATGCCCTGCTTACCCTAAACTCTTCTAAAGGCAGTTCGCCTGATGGGCTGGACCCCAAGCTGCTTTACTTTTCTGCTATGGCTATCTCTGCCCCTCTGATGGAACTACTCAATCTTTCATTCACATTGGAAGCTATCTCTTCTGTCTGGAAACATGCCATTGTTCTTCCCCTCCTTAAGGGTGGTGACCCATCCTTCCCTGGGAATTATCACCCCATATCCCTACTTCCCAACCTCGCTAAGCTGCAAGAACACCTAGTTCTTATCCAACTCTCTGCCTATCTCTCTCACTCTAACTTTTTCACTCCCTTCCAATCTGGCTTTCGTAAAAACCACTCCACCACCACCTCCCTGATTAGGTTCACTGACTCCATCCTCACTGGGATGGACAGTGGTCAAATCACGTCCGCCATATTTGTCAACCTAGCCAAGGCTCCCACTCTATCCTGTTACACTCTCTCCACTGCAGGCTTGTCAGCTGCCACCACAAACTGGTTCCATGCCTACCTGGTAGGTTGGACCCAGTCAGTTAGAATAGTGGATTCCATATCCTCACCCCTCCCTATCGACACAGGGGTCCTGCAGGGATCAGTGTTAGGCCCCATGCTCTTCTCCATCTTTCTTAATGACTTGCCATCTGTCTGCACAGCTACAGTACCTCTAATCATATGTATGCAGACAACACGGTCCTTAACACTTCTGGCCACTCCCCCACTGATGTTGCAACCAGACTTCAGAACGACTTCAGTAACATTCAGTACTGGTGCTGCTCACATCAGCTTTTCCTAAATGCCAAAAAGACTGTCTCCATGATCTTCGGCACTAGGCAGAGACTTTCAAAGCTCCCCTCCCTACCCATTTTCCACATCCTCAATGGGACGGTCCTCGAGAACACCTCATCATTCAGATATCTGGGGGTTTGGCTTGACCAACACCTCACCTTCTCTGGTCACGTGGACGCCATCCTTAAAAAACTACTGCGCCCCAAGTTAGGCACACTATTTAGGAACCGGAACTGCTTCCTTCTCTAGGCTAGGCATGAACTTCTCCAGAAGATGATCCTCCCCATCTCTGACTACTGCAATGTAGTCTACAGTGCCACACCTAAGACCTCCCTAGCCGGACGGGACACCCTCTTTAACTCCTTCTGCCACTTTTCACTCAACACCTACCCTCTCTCATCACTGTCAACTTTACCACACTTTGGCTTCACTATCTCTTGATAATAGACAACTCCTCCGCTGTGCTAAATTTGTCTCCAAATTCTGGTTTGGCTCCCTCCATACTTAACTCTTCCCTAGCAATCCCTCCACCATCCACACATTCACTTAGGTCCTCAGTTTCTTGTACTTTAGGTGTCCTGTGCCGTGCTACTACTGTCGGCCAGGCAGCCTTCTCATACCACTTCCCTAACCTGTGGAATTCCCTGTTTCCCCAGATTCACCTTTCTTCTTCCCCTTCCTCTATCCCCTCAGCCTTATACAATTACCTATCTGTGAACTGCAACTGAGCAGACCAAGTTGCAGGCTGTAATAGTTATCCTATTATCGCACTTGTGTACCTTCTGTTCGCTATGAAGTAGTGGACTATACATACCAACTATAATTTCTTGATGCCTGTTACTGCTTGTTAATCGTTCTCTACTTGGTAATGTACCCTATGCATAATTGGCATTATATGCTATTTTGTTGTTTGACTAACACTTATTTGTACAGTATGTCTTCCAATTCCCATATATTGGCTATGTATACTGTTGTGTTGATTGCGTTTTGTTGTATGCCTTCCAACTCCCTCACCCCCCAGGAAGCACCGTGAGATGAGCAACTTGTTGTTCAGTGTGCCCTTCTTGGTGAAACTCTTAAATAAATAAATAAATAAATAAATAAACAAATAACTTGACACAGTACTCTAAGTGGGCTCTAACCAGTGATCTATACAAAGACAACACCACCTCCCTCTTTCTGCTGGTGATAACCTCTCCCTATGCACCCCAGCATCCCACTAGCTCTCCCTCCTGCCTTGTCACATTGTCTAGCCACCTTTAGGTCATGCAGTATGATTGCTCTCAGGTCTCTTTCCTGCTTACTGGTAGTCAATACTGCTGCATCCATTTTGTACTCTGCCCCGGACTGCTGTGTCCAATGTGCATTATTTTGCACTTTTTCATATTGAAACCCAGCTGCCATACCTTTGAACATTAGTCTAGTTTTCTCAGGTCTCTGTTCATCATTTACTCCCACGCACACATATACATACACACACACACACACACACACATTCTCACCTGGAGTGTCCACCCCACTGAAGGTTTTGGTGTCACTCGCAAAGAAACATACCTTCCCTTCCAGCTCCTCTGCAATGTCACAAATAAAAACATTAAAGACAACTGGTCCCAGTACTGATCCCTGAGGCACCCCGCTGGTCACCTTACCTTTCTTAGAGTGAACTCCATTTACCACCACCATTTGTCGTCTATCCCTTAACAAATTTCTTATCAGGTTTACCACCTTTGGACCCACTCCTAAGCTACCCAGCTTGTTTACTAATCTCCATGTGGAATGATGTCAAATGCCTTACTGAAATCTAGGTTGGCCACATCCTTTGCTCCAACCTGATCTAGTTCCTTGATCACCCAGTCAAAGAAATCTATCAGATTCATTTGACATTACCTCCTCCCATGAAACAATGCTACCATGGATCTTGTAACCCATTGGATTCGAGATATTCCACAATCCTTTCCTTCAGCAGTGATTCCATTAACTTCCCCACAACCCATGTCAGGCTGACTGGCCTATAATTACAAGCCTCCTCCTTGCTACCACTTTTGTATAGCGGGTCTACATCTTCCCCCCACCAGTCCTCTGGAACTACTCCTGCTTCCAATGAGCTGTTAAATAGAACTGTCAAAGGTGCAATCAGTATTTTCCTGAGTGCCTTCAATACCCTTGGATGCACCCCTTCTGGCCCTATTGCTTTGTCCACCTTCAGATTAACAAATCACTTAAGGACTCTCACCTCCAAAAAAGGACAAGTATCCACCTCCCTCCTGCCAAAGCTTTTGTTACTTTTTTGAGACCTCTCCCCTTCTCCCTCCTCTGTGAACACTGAACCAAAGTATTTGTTCAAGATGTCTGCCTTTTCCTGGTCCCCCTCTACACAGTTCCCCACTTCCATTTTTAAACTTATAATCCCACCCAGGACTTCCACTTTTCACTTTCATGTCTAAAAAATGTCTTGTCCCCTTTCATTACCACCTGGATTATTCTCTCTTTGGTTTGTACCTTTGCTCTCCGTACTGCTTTCCCTGCTTCCCTCTGTTTTCCCTGATGCACCTCCCTATCCTCCTCCCTCTATGTCTCCTTATACCTTCTGAATACTACCCTTTTAGGTTTTACCTTTACAGCCACCTCTTTCAAGAACCATAGTGGTCTCTTTTCCTCTTGCTTTTGCTCATTTGTTTGATGCTGAGGTTTATTGCCTTTACTATGCTCCCTTTTATCTACACCCACTATTACTCCACCTCACCCAGGTCACCTGCCCCTGCTAGCTCATCCCTAAGACATTCACCCATCTTTTTTAAAATTTGCCTTCCTGAAGTCTGAGACTCTCACCCTTGTGTGATTTGATTCTACAACTCTCCTTCTACTGAACCACACCATACAGTGATCACTGGTCTCCAAGTGACCTCCTACCTTGATGTCTGCAACACTGTTCCTGTTACTGAGTACCAGGTCTAGTATTGCCCCCTCATGAATGGGTTCACTGACTAGTTGCCAGAGGAAAGACCCCTTGCAGAGAGCCAAGGATGTCCCTGCTTCTTGCTGAAGCTGTTGCTAGGAGACTCCAATCCACATCTGGCAAGTTGAAGTCTCCCACCAGCAGCACCTCCCCCTTTTCTGTCATCTTGCCAGTGGCTTCTACCAGTACCTTATCTAATTCTTCTCTCTGTGCTGGAGGCCTGTAGATCACTCCAGTGTGAATAGTAGCTCCTTGACCCATCTCCAGGGTGACCCACGGTACCCCCGCCTACCCCTGTATTCCCTGTATCTCTTTGGCTTTTATGATCTCCCTCACATACAGCACTAAACCTCCTCCTTTCCTTCCTACCTGGTCCTTCCTGAACAGAGCATAGTCTGGGATATTCATGTCCCAGTCATGATTTTCAGTGCACCATGACTCACGCCACTATATCCAGGTCAGCCTCTGTCATGCACTCTAGGTCTAGAATCGTATTTCCTAGACTTCTAGCATTTGCACACATTAACCTTCCAGATTTTGTTTCCACTTTGCTTGTTGCCCCCCTTTTTTACTTTTTACTGTCCATCCTTCCCACCTCTCTTTTTAATGTTCCCATTCCTTTCCCCCTTTATTTCTACCACCCTGTTCCCTTTGTTAATTTGCAGCCTGGGGATTCCTTTCCCATCAAGTTCTCCTTAGTCTCCACTTCAGCATGTGGAGGAAGCAGTTTCTGACTTCCCAATTCCTTCTGCTACACCCCCGGCTAGTTTAAATTTTCATCGAATAACATTTAAACCACCTACTAAAGACTGTGGTTCCCCTCCCGGATAGATGTGGGTCATCACCCCTGTATAGGCCCTTATCCTCCCAGGTGGGTCCCTAGTCCCCAATGTAGCTGAACCCTTCCTCTCTGCACTATTCCTTCAGCCATGAGTTGAAACCCCTGGTGTGGAGTTCCCTGTCCTGTCCCCTGTTGTAAACAGGCAGCACCTCAGCAAAAGCCATTGAGCAAGCTACCTGTCTTAGACCTCTCCCGAGCTCCCTAATCTCCCCTGCACTATCCCAACCCCATCCCTAGTCAGGTTATTAGTCCCCAGGAGGACAATAGCATCCAGCTCTCCCTCCTGTCCTGCTGCTCTAGCGATCCTCAGGATTCACTTTCTATCCCTCTGGGCCATGGCACTAGGTAGGCACCTATCCTGCCTCTCCTCCCCATTTTAAATTCCCAAATCTATCCCCCTGAGAACTGAGTCCCCCACCAGAAGTTGTTTCCTCCTCTTCCTCCTCTGGGGTCATCTGCCACTTGTGGTCTCCACTACAGAGGGCCCCCACATTTCCCTTGGTCACTACCATGGGTGCTTCCTCCTAGCAGTCCTGCCCCACCAGAGCAGCGCAGGAATTTTGTAGTGATACTGATTGAGGAATGTGCCTCTGTTCCACCACACCCACCCTTCCAGAGCCCACCATAGCCCAGCTGTGGCTCCACTCCATGTCTGGAAGTTTGAAGTTACCAACTAGCAGCACCTCCCCCCATTGTTATTTTGATGATGTCATCCCGGGTGCTTTATCCAACTTTGTCCCTGTGCTGGAGGTCTGTACACTGCCACAGTATGGATAGCAGCCCCAGGGCTTGTCTCCAGGACTTTCTACTGCCCCTCCAACTCCTCCTTTTCATCTGGGTGTCCTCTACACCCCTGTAGCCTTGATTCCCTCCTTCACATATAATACAACCCCTCCTCCCCTCCTCCTTGCCCTGTCTCCCCAGAACAGAGAGTAGCCTGGTATGGCCATGTCCCAATCATGGTTCTCAGTGGACCACAACTCCATTATGGCCACTAAATCCAGGTTAGACTCCATCATGATGGCTTCCAGGTTTGGAACTTTGTTTCCAAGACTCCTTGTGATTGACACACATGGTTTTCCAACATCTTACTTCCCTGCTCTCCCCTCTTGCTGCCTGTGGTTTCCTGAAGTCCTCTAGCCTTGCCTCATTCCTTTTTCATTCACCAGTCATTGCCTTCTTCAATCCTTTACCCTCACTAACCTGATTTATACTCCTCTTTTCTTCTGTCTTGCCCCCATCCCTGCCTTCTGCTGCTTCTGCCCTATGGGAGGTTTCTACATAGAAACATAGAAGTTGACGGCAGATAAGGACCACAAGGCCCATCCAGTCTGCCCATTTCTTTTTTTACCTTATAAATGTGCCATCGGCCTTTACTCTGTCAATGGCCTATCTATTCATACTCATCTGTATTGCTTACTTATGCCTATCCCATGCCAGTTTGAAGCCCTGCACTGTATTCATATCCACCACTTCCTGAGGTAGGTCGTTCCATGCATCCACCACCCTTCCTGTGAAAAAGAACTTCCTCACATTACCCCTTAATCAGCCTCCCTCTAATCGCATGCTGTGTCCTCTTGTCCTGCTATTTTTCTTACATTGAAACATGTTAGACTCTTTCACCTAGTTATGCCCTTAAGGTGCTTGAATGTTTCGATCATATTACCTTTCTCCCTCCTTTGCTCTAGGGTATACATATTGAGCTCAGTTAATCTGTCCTCATATGTTTTCTGATGCAGTCCCTGCATCATTTTGGTTGCCCTTCTCTGGACTGCCTCAATTTCCCTGATGCGCCTTCTCTTTCCCTGATGCTCCATCTTCTGGGAGGGTCATGCAATTTTTTCCTCCCTTGGTTTTTCTGCCTCCCCCTGACTAGTTTATTGCTCATCCAAGTAGTATTTAAACCTTCCACCAAGGACTGCAATCTCTTTCCTGGAAGGATGCAGGCTGTTTCCCTTATAGAGGCCCATACTGACAAAGGATGGCCCAAACTGACCCAAGTTGGCCCCAATCCCTGATGCAGACAAAGCCCTCTTCCATGTACCATGCCTTCTACCAGTCATTAAATGCCCTGGTGCTGAGTACCCTGACAGTACATGGGTAACACTTTGGAAAAAGTCACTGTGTGTGCCACCTACTCGAGCCCCCCCAGCTGCTTGAAGTTACTTTGCACTTCCTGTACCTTATTCCTTGCCAGACCATTTGTCCCCAGATTGACAATGAAGTTTAGCTCCTTCACATCTTCCACTGCCCTAGCGATTCTCTGAATATAATCACCATCCCTCCAGGCCAAAGCACAGATCAGGCATGCCACCTCCATATCCATTCCTCCCCCTGCTCCCATGTCTATTCTCCTCATAGTAGACTCCCCCACCAGCAGCTGGCTTTTCCTCAGCTGGGGGCCTCTCTTTCCCTCCTTGGGGCCTCCACTTCTAAGGACTCCCACCTCCTCCATTCCCACTGTGACAGGTGCCCCGTTCCAGCTGCCCCTTCCCTCTAGTACGAAAAAGGAGTTCTGCAGTGGTATTGGTAGAGAAGCATGCACCCTTCCCACTACCCCACCCTCCTGGAGCCCACCAAGGTCCATCCATCTGCTCTGCCTCTACCTTGGCATCCTCTAGGGGAGTGGTGCAGACTTGGTGACCCCTGGGTGGGGCAGAAGGTCCTCTGTACCCTTTCTAGTTTGACACAGAGTCCAGCAACCTGTGCTTGCAACCCAGAGAGGTGAGTACATATGAGTCAGTACCTCAGTTTCCAGAAGGTGTCCCAAAAGACTGCAGCCCCACTACCACTGCAACACAACACTTCCATGATCTTTCCATCCTTGGCCTCTATAGTCAAGCTCTGCTGTAGTCTTCCACCTCCTTACTACTCCCCCGTACTCCTTTCTCTCTCTCTCTTTGTCACCCTACCCTACATAGGGTGTCCCCCGCTTTACCGTTTTTAACTTTCCTACCTAATCCACCCTTTTTCTGGGCGACTAATGCACCTTACAAACTTGTACCATGGCTACAAACTGTAGTTACCAGCTCTCCAGCTGGTTGTCAAAGTATGCAGTAAGCAGATTATATGTTACCTCCTACCTTAATCTGGTGTCCCACCTGCAGAGTCGCTTGCACCCTGTTTTAACCCTTGGTAGGCTCTGCAGATGTCTATGGAAGATGCTCCACTCCTGCTTTGTCCCACTTATACAATGGGACATTAACCTGATAGGGCATACTGAATGTTCTCCTTCTATCCCCCCTTCCTGCTTCTTGGTGTACCCAGATTGGCTGCTGGAGGTCACATGCTCAGCCATGCACTGTCCCAGCCAGCCATATCTAAGATGGCTGCTGTCATTCCTCCTGAAATCAGAATCTGCTCCTGCTGGTGAAAAGATTAAAAATATCAAACAGATACTGAATTTCTACCAAGACAACAAGCACTTGCTCAGCTCACAGGTGCAGTTGCAGGTCCACTCATTACTACCACATTCTGAATACTAAATTCCCTGTATGTTCTGCTTTTAACCCCCTTCCCACTTTCTGGTGTCTCCTGATTGGCTGCTGGAGGTCACGTACTGTAGTGTGCACTCTTCCATTCAGCTTTATCTAAAATGGCTGCAGCCTTTCATCCTAACCTCGAAACCTGCTCCCTGCTGGTGAAAAGATAAAAAAAAAAATCAAACAGATATTACATTTCTGTCTGTACATCAAGCACTCACTCAGCTCACTCCTGCTGTACCCTGAGTCATGGGCAGATATGTCCATGAAAAGGGGTTACTAAAATGTGGCATGAGGGTGACATAAGGGTAAATTTTTCAGATCCACAGTGGATAAATTTTAATAAGCTTTTCAAGACTGTGTGACTCAAGATTGAAAAAGGTACCATATTGTGAGATAACTCTCTAAACAAGACTTGAGAAAAACACCTTAAATGTTGCATGTGTAATAGTGAACACCACACTGTTACACATGTAACAATGGACACCAAACCACTGTTTATGTAAAAAAAAAAAAAAGAAAGAAACTTGGCTTGACTTCACTTTACTAAGCATTTTAAGACCATGAGACCCAAGTGTGAAAAAGGGACCATGTTGTGAGATAACGCCCTGACAGAGACTTAAGAAATAGCCCCTTCAGTATTGCACATGTAACAGTGGATAGCAGACAACACTGCACATGCAACAATATAACGGTGGACACCACACAACTGTTTAGGTTAACAAAATCACCTGGACCCCTCACACACAAAGGTCACACAGTGCTTTTAAAACCAGTTCCAAAAGACAATCCCACCTCCCAAAATGCTGGGTACTCTTGTTGAAATTTTTAGGGGCATGTAAAACATGTCACGTGCTGGGATACCACATGTTGAAACACCATAAAACAGTTAAGTGAACAATTTTCTTTATGTATTTAAGACCAGGGGGAAAAAATCCTTCAATAACAAAAGACAACACCAGAGGTAGTTTTAAAAATATTTGATTGAAGTGCCACTAGGAGAAAGTCTGCATAGTAGCAATGGAATATGCAGTGGTTTGGCATGTCATGTTTTGCTGAGAGAAATCTGTGGCATTTTGGAGTTGGATAGTTACATAAAAAATGGGTCCACCTGGGCTTTTCAAATCATGTTGATGTTTCTGTATTTGTTACCAGCGTTTAAATTCACTGATTATAACTGCAGTGTCTTTTTAATATTTTTTAATTCATGCACTAAATATTTGGTACATTGGTACCCCAATTGCATGAACTGACTCAGGTCACAGCACTAAAAGCACTCCACATACCTCCTCCACTGTAACTAGCCTAAACTATCCTGACCAAGATGTACATTCCCAGGACATCCAGACTCGACATTATCTCACCCACTTGGAGAAATCCTGCCTCAGTTAGACAACACCCTGTCTAAGAAGAATCAAGCAAACTCCTCACATCTCATTGTTGACAAAGCCTATACAGATTCAAGACAGGCTGGAAGAAAACGCATGTCTACAGTCTGGTAAATTTGAGGTGGCCGGTTCCTCCCAGCAGTAATCTCAGGAGACAAAAAACTTTGCCTTCTTATGGGTGATTACATTCTGATAGTCATAAAATTGAGTTTTCAGAGCCAGCTTGTCATGTAGTGCCTTGGACTTCCTGCATTGAGGCTCCAGCCTCTAGCCTCTGGCCTTTTACTACCTTACCTCTCCATCAAACCACAGTAAGCCTTGAAGGGAGACCAGGGGGTGTACACATTATGGTGTGGCCATGTGGCCATTAACAGCTCTGTGCAATGTCTCCACACATTTGTATGGGTGAAGACACTGTGCAGAGCTTCTGCTGTTGCCCCAGCCCACACCCGATCCCTGTTCCATAACGATAAAACTCTGGTAATGTACTGGTACCCTCACCTTTTTTTGTAACTTCTTTTTATTCATTATACATGAAAAACATTACAAACATATCTGAGTAATGCAATACAAAGATTATATGTTACACTATTTTACAGTATTTATTTAGTTTTTGTTTACCAGGTAAGTGCACAAGACAAGAAACTGCCTATTTTCAGGCATGACCCGGGAGAGTTACATACAGAGATACAGTTATATACAGAGTTACATACAGAGGCAATAGGAAGTCAGGAGACAAATAATATCACATGACTTAGTGCAAGGAAACTAGACTATAATAGATATCTCAGGTATTGCTGCATCACAGTCCGTGAGGCAGTTGCAAACGGGAAAAAATAACTGAGGAAGAAATCATGCAAAGTGTGTTCTAGTGCAGGGGTTAACAGCATATGGGATCAATATGACAACAGATCAGGTAGTGCAGGTCCCCTCAAGAAACAGGTGGTCACAATCAGAGAGATAAGGCCTTCCCACTTAAGAATGTGCCATACATATAAGGACAGTACTTTAGATTTGGGAGCGCTATACCAAGCGGGTGCTGCAGTGATTTGGGTGCATGTGCATCTATTAGTGCCCATGAGGTAGGCACATAGCTCATTTCTGAACACCTGGTGTGATTTGGAGAGCCTGATAGATGAGGGCAGTGTGTTCCAAAGCTTGGGGACCGAAGCTGAAAAGGCTTGTTCACCCATTTTCGTGGCACATTTAGAAATACTAAGGCAAGTCTTTTCTGCTGGCCTGAGTGGATAAACTTGTTTTGCTTGATGTAACAGGCAGGCCAGCACCGCTGGTGAACCAGATCTAATGATGGAATCAGTTGTACATCCTGCAGTGTAAACGTGATAAGAGGTAGGGGAGAGCTAACCTAGACTTGAGTACCGTATACACCTGTGGGTCCGCCTGGGGACCGATAAGGCAAAGCGGCAGATGTTATTGCAGCAGGTGTCCCACATTTGTAGTACTACTTTGTTTGCATCATGGAAGGTCGCTATGCCATAGGTGAGGCTTGGTCTAAGAATTCCCTGTGTAATGACCAGTTTAGCTGCTGTGTTTAGCAAGGAACAGCTTTTGTATGCCACACCCAGCTTTATATTTGCAGGCGGAGGCTACATGCAGGTTAAAATCAAGGAAGGGGTCCAGTGTTATTCCCAAGTACCTGAAGGAGCCCACCACCTCCAACAGGGTGCCATCTGTTCCTGAGATTGACAGTGCAGAAGTCTGAGCTTTGATCCTCGGTGCTGAACTGAACATCATGGCCACCGTTTTTCTTGGCATTTTAGGATTAGCTTGTTACATGTTAGCCATGCATGTAGGCATTCAAAATCGGTGTTTAGTGTGGAATTTGTAGTGGTTATGTCTTTGGCACTTGTGTACAGTACTATGTCATCTGCATACAGAATAGCAGAGGAGGGACCAGTCATCACTGGTAGATTGTTTATGAACAGTGACAAAAGCAATGGACCAAGGATGGATCATTGAGGCACCCTGACGGTGGTGGTGGAAAGATCAGATTTGTAGTTGTTCATTTGAATGAAATGTTTATATCCAGAGAGGTAGCTGTCAAACCATGATATAGAGTCTTTTGAGAGATCTAGTGTGTCCAGTTTTGATAGAAGCAGGTGGTGGTTCACAAGGTCAAACGCCTTGGTTAAATCCACGAAGACTGCTCCTGTGCAGAGGCCTTTGTCCATTGCAGTTTTTACATCATTTGTAAATTTGATAAGAGCAGTAGTTGTGCTGTGGCTTTTCCTGAAACAGTATAGTGCAGAAGAGAGTAAGTTATTCTGTTGTAAGTGTTTAGCCACGTGGGTTGCCACAGTTTTTTCTAGTAGCTTATTCAGGGCAGATAGTATGGCAATTGGCTGGTAGTTATTTATGTCCTTGGTATTCACTTTTTTACGTTCGCTTGCGCGCATGCACAAGGAACGTTTTGGGAGAGTAGCACACTTTGGAGGTGTGCCTCTCCCTTGCAATCCATTGCTCCGTTGATCGGGCGTGACGGTCCTGCACCAATGGGTGGAGTCTATATGACAGCGTGGTCTCGCTTCAAAGAAAACCACCGCTGTCATACCGAGTACCGCGCCACGCCAATTCCTCGCGGCCACGCCGCTTCCCCCAAAGCTTTGGTGCCACGCTGGGAGCCTCACCACAGCGCGTGGCAAACATTGTTTGCCAACAGGGTGCCCAACTCTGCCGGCTCCACGCCTCCTAAGCCATCCTTCTGCCATGCTGTAGAGCCCACCCCAGCGTGGCAACGTCCTATTTGTTTGGCCGACGAGGTGCCCAACCCCCGCCGGCCTCGCCCTCCCCAGCCATCTTCTGCCAATGTTGGGAGCCCACCCCAGTGTGGCAAATGTCCCACGAGTCCTTTGTTTTTGTTTTTTAAACCTGTAAAGAAAAACGGTCCCATCGAGTCTCCCAGTCCCCTCCCACAACCCGCACTCCACCCACTGCGCACTAGCCTCCCCACACCCCCCTCTCACCACATACTTACCTCTGGAGCTTGGCGCGATCTTCGTGGACCGGAACACGCCTGCACTCTTCAAAGCCGACGGGAACTGAGGAAATGCTGGTAAGCTGTATAATGGGCTAGATAGGGGTTTCAACTTTATTGCATATCTCAGTCATTTTTGAATTTTACTTAACATGGGTTTTGGATTCCTTCTCATGAATGATGTCACTGTCATGGCGATTTAAGTTCAAAGGGTGATTTCGCAGTCACTGTGCAGTCACTGTGCGAAATCACCCTTTGGGCTTGAATAATGCCATGACAGTGACATCATTCATGAGAAGGGGTCCCAAAAACCCCATGTTGAAAATTTGGTGCAAAATTCCAAAAAATGACTGTTTTACGAGCATGTGTTGCGCAGTTCCTACGCAGGCTCATAAGTTCGTGAATTTTCAATATTTTCACTCCAGATTTTCAACATTGCCATTTTACCACACCTCCTTATGAGCAGTACAGCTGTCATTTTTCACATCCTGCCCAAAACGTGTTTCCGCCCATGTAGCGCACAATGGCGCAGTCGGTGTGCGAAATCAATGTATGGGATGCATTAAGAAAATCATGGTGACACTGTTCATTAGCAGAGGTCTTAAATGGCTATGTTGAAAATTTGTTGAAAAAATTCCTAAAATGATTGTTTACAAGAGTGCGTTGGCGCAGTTCCTTACGCAGCGCTTGTAGGTTTGCAAATTTTCAATATTTGCACTCCAGATTTTCAACATTGCCATTTTACCACACCTTCTTATGAGTATTACAGCTGTCATTTTTCACATCTCACCAAAAATGTGTTTCCGCCCATGTAGCGCACAATGGCGCAGTCGGTGTGCAAAATCAATGTATGGGACACATTAAGAAAATGCCAGTGGCACTGTTCATGAGCAGAAGTCTTAAAATGACTATGTTGAAAATTTGGTGAAAAAATTCCTAACAATGACTGTTTGACGAGCGTGCGTTGTGCAGTTCCGCCGCTCGCACGTTATGATTTTCAATATTTGCACCAGATTTTCAATATTGCCATTTTACCACGCCTCATGAGCAGTACAGCTTTCATTTTCACATCCTGCCCAAAACGTGTCACTATGTTGCGCCTAATGGCGTAGTCTGTGTGCAAACTCAATGTATGGGACACATTAAGACAATCACAGTGACATTGTTCATGAGCAGAGATCTTAAAATGGCTGTGTTGAAAATTTGGTGACAAATTCCTAAAAATGACTGTTTTACGAGTGTTCATTGCGCAGTTCCTATGCATGCGCGTAAGTTTGTGAATTTTCAATATTTTCACTCCACATTTTCAACATTGCCATTTTACCACACCTCCTTATGAGCAGTGCAGCTGTCATTTTTTCCATCTTGCCCAAAACGTGTTTCCACCCATGTAGTGCAGATTGGCACAGTCGCTGTGTGAACTCAGTGTATGGGACACATTAAGAAAATCACAGTGTCACTCTTCATGAGCAGAGATCTTAAAATGGCTATGTTGAAAATTTGGTGAACAAATTCCTAAAAATAACTGTTTTACGAGAGTGCGTTGTGCAGTTCCTACGCACGCTCGTAAGTTTGCGAATTTTCAGATTTTCAACATTGCCATTTTACCACACCTCCTTATGAGCAGTACAGCTGTCATTTTTGACATCCTGCCCAAAACATGTTTCCGCCCATGTAGTGCACAATGGCGCAGTCGGTGTGCAAAATCAATGTATGGCACACAGTAAGACAATCACAGTGACACTGTTCGTTAGCAGAGGTTTTTAAAATGCCAATGTTGACAGTTGGTGAAAAAGTTCTAACAATGACCGTTTTACGGTGATGCATTGCACCAGTTCCCACACGCCGTTAAGAGGTTTGCGACTTTCAATATTTCCACCCAGATTTTCAACATTGCCATTTTACCACACTTCCTTATGAGCAGTACATCTGTCATTTTTCACATCCTGCCCAAAACGTGTTTCCGCCTATGTAGCTCACAATGGGGGTAACAAAAAGGTCATGCTGAAAATTTATTGTGCAAATACCAGCAATCGCACAGGGCATTAGTGTAAAGCACCATACATGGCTAACACCACTGCAAATACCTGCAAGCGAACGTTCGGCATTGACAAATGCTTGTTGTGTATTGGTACTACCCAGGTGATTTTCCAGAGAGCTGGGACTGTCTTTGTACTTAGTGAGAGGTTGAAGTTCCTGGTGACCAGTGCCTCTATGGCTGGAGCTGCTGTTTTAAGGAACCTTGGTATTAGGCCATCTGGTCCAGCCGATCAGTGAGCCAGGATTTTTCTAAGGAGACTTAGCACTTTTGCTGTGTTAACCTCTCTTAGGTCAAGTGGTGTACAGGCAGGGGGCATGTCACCAGTAGGTAGAGTATTTGACTGGTATGTGAGCCCTCATAGCTAAAGAGGTCAGTAAAGTGGGAGTTTAGTGCATTTGCTATTATTCTAATATTGTTACAGTTTGCTCCAGGCAGTGTCATATCCTCTATAGATTGGTTGCTGCCTTGCCCCATGAAGGATTTTATGTGGTTCCAGAAATCAGGGGCATTCTTGGCCGATGCCTGTAGCAGTTGGTTTGAGTAGGTCCTTTTTGCCATGTGAATGGCTTTCTTACAGGCATTATGCTGCCTTCTATATTCCTCCAAGTCTGCTTGTCTATTCAATTTCTTTGTGGTGATCCAGGCCTTATCTCTGACTTTCATGGTGGCTAACAGACCACTATGTACCCATCTCATAGCAGTGCCATGTACTCTTCTTCTTTTTAGAAGTATGTGTTTGTTCTGCACCTCCTGCAGGGTGTTTATGAGAAAAGCCACTGCAACTTCAACATCCTTTGTCTGGTAGATTGGGGCCCAGTCTATGCTGTTGAGGTCAGCATGAAGGACTCTTGTGCATAGCTTAGAAAAATCAGGGAACTAAATTTCCTTGAAAGGAGGCTTGGGTATATGTGCGCTTCCAGACACAAACAACTTGGCCGTGGTCACTGATGGAGTCAGGAAGTATTCCATACGTCTTTGTATGTTCCACTCTGTTTGCGACTATCCAGTCCAGCACTGATTTGTGATTGCTTTGTTGTGATACACTTGTTGGGCATGTAATTAGCTGCATTTGATACAGTTTTCTCAGTGCTGCCTCATAAGATCCTGAGTGTTTCCCTGCCCAGTCTAGATTGAAATCACCCATTAGTAGAACTTCATTTTGTCCTTTTTGAGGAAGCCAGAGAGTTCATGAGGCTAGTTAATCCTGACAGGCCACTCTTGGGTGGGTTGTAGGCACAGATTAGGTTTATTTTCTTGGTGTTTCCTAGTAACAGGACTATTTTTAGGGCTTTGAGGGTGCTGGCTGTATCCATGAGTTGTACTGTAAGTTTTAGGTACTCCCTGGCAAGGATGGCAACTCCATCTCCCCTTCTGGTGGAGCCACAGTCCTTTCTTATTAATTTGTAACCCTTAATAGCTCATAACGAGTTAGGGTTGCTTGGTTTTAGCCACATTTTGGTTAGTCCAAGTATGTCTGGGGAGTAGTGGGATATCCATGCTTCTAGTAGCTGTAGCTTACTCCCTACTTCAAATCATTATCATCTATTGTGACATCACAATCTGTTGCCATGGAATTAACTGAAATCACAAGCAGTGCTTTATAACCTGCGGTAGGGAGAAAGCAACAGAAACAGATGACCTCTTCAGGAGCAAAGATCCTGTTTACATGCATATAACCTAAGTAATAAATAATGGGGAGGAGGAATACAGAACTAATGGAAATACAAGCTGGACTGTGTCTAAGTATTATGTTTTGCTAATGTTCTCCTGAATGTGTCACCAGCTCTTTAAAAAACACATTTTGCGATTGGTCACATTCTATAAAATGTGCTAATGTAATTGTTAGTTTGATTCTGATTCCTTTTTCTATTTAAAAGAGGAAACAGGCTGCCCATCTTACTGGTGTTACCACACAAAAAAGGTCTTTGATTACAGTCCTTGATCAACTCCCACTGCATCTTTCCTGAACTTGGGAACACCCCCAACAGTCTAGCCAATCAAAATGTAGTGAGAGGAGAGGAGAGGAGACTAATCATGAGTGGCTGCACTGTTTGTGGGGTGTTCCTAATGCTCAGGAAGTGTGTGGTAAGAGTAGATGAAGTATTTGAAACAAATGTGGTTGGGTATAATTACACCATTACCCTGCATTTCAATGCCACTAAGGAAGGAGCCAGATTAAACCACCAACAACTCCAATTAATTTTAGAGAAGCTAAGCAATCTGAAATGTTGTTTTTAACTAGAAATATTATTATGCCAAAAGGGTTGACAGTGTCCCTGTAAAGGGAGTGTCCCTCAGCCATTGTTTCTGTTTGCCCATGTAGTTTGTAGGCATGAACAATGATTGTCTCTGTTGCATTAGCACAACTGAGAATTTACATTTTGCTGCAAACTGGAGCAAATTCATCCAATGTGCAGTATGTGTACCATTTACGTAGAGTGCACTACGCAACTCGCCACACTTGTGGCAAATTTCACAATGAGAATTGATGCCATTCACATTTTACAGTGAATTTTTGATGAAAAGAGTGTTAATTCACATAGTAAAATTTGCTGCAAGGCACATAGTGCATGTGTAGTGCAGCAATTCATGTAGTAAAATTTGCTGCAAGGCGCATAGTGCATGTGTAGTGCAGCAATTCACGTAGTAAAATTTGCACTATTGCATGAATTCTACTGCATGAATTTCCCACACTATGCTACATGAATTGTGGAGTTTTTTTCACTTCACCTGCACTTACATTGTACACTCTTAATTTTACCAGGATTTAAACTTGAATGAAGTTGCTTAAGTTTGGTATGAAAACCTGCTTGACTCTATTGCAAAGTTTGTGACCTGACTCATGCAAAGCATCATGGGTTTTGACGATGCTTATTTATTTATTTAGCTTTTGTTAACCAGGTAAGCACACTAGACAAGAACAGATGCCTATTTCCAGGTGCTACCTGGGAGGTTACAAGGCAATAATGATGCAAGTAAAAATCAGGTTATACAAAACTCAGGTAAACAATGTATGGACAGTTAAAAAAGAGACAGAGGAACAATTCAAGATAACAGAGTGCATGCACGAGGAACAGATAAACAATATACAGACATTTCAAAATGAGACAGAGAGGCAATTTTAAGATAACATAGAGTACATACACGAAAAACATTGCTAGCAGGTATGGCTGGAAGGACAATCAAATGCAGAGCTCTGGTAGGTGCCCCTCAATGAGGGCCTAGGTAATTAGTGTTACACGTGTTTGGAGGGTCGCTGGTGTCCTTGAGTGCAGTTGCAGGCTGAGGAGGGCAGCAAATGAACCCAGACGGAGTTTCGGAAACAGGTATGGGAGGGTGTAGTACGAATATGGGCAGGAAGGGAATTCCATAATCTTGGAGCTCATGTAGCAAATGCTCTGTCTCCCATTTGGGTGTGGGTACTGGTAACCTGGAGTATCGCAGGACCCTGCGACCTTAGGGAATAAGAAGAGTAGGTAGATTTGAGGAGCTCTGCCAGAACTCGGGGAGTGGCCGTTCTGATAATCTTGTCAGTGAAACAACCTAGGACAAAACTCCGATGATGGTCTGGTGGAAGACAAGTAAGCTTATTGTAAAGTTCACAGTGGTGGGTGAGACAATGGGCTGCAAGGGCAAAGCAACATATATTATTGTAAGCCACGTCCCATTTAGAGAGGTGAGTTTTAGCAGTATGAACAAATGTAATAAGACCATAGCAAAGCGTGAGGAGAAACACCTCTCTCACCAGGCAATATGAGCAGTGGGGGTAAGACTGTTTTTTGCTCTGTAAGCCAGGCCCAACTTGTTATTTACAGCTCTGCATACATGGTGAATATGGTGAGAGAGGTCAAGCTGGGGGTCAAGGGTAACTCACAAGTATTTGACAGAGTCAGCAACCATCACGGGGGATCCATCAGTGCCAGTAATACTCAGGAGCACAGGGGACACTTTCAACTTTTCTTGGGATCCAAAGAGCATGGCCTGTGTTTTCCTAAGATTGAGGACACGTTTATTTGCTTTTAGCCAGGATTGTATGTTGACAAAGTCAATGTTTAGGTGCTAGTTAATGTCGCTAATGTCATGGGAGTGGGTAAGGATGACTAGATCATTTGCGTATAAGGTGGCACTGCAATGGGACGGCACAGTGGGGAGTTTGTTAACGAATAGGGAGAAAAGGAGGGGCCCTGGACAGACCCCTGAGGAACTACAGATGTAACTAGGGTGAGCTCTGAGGCAGCCTTGTTGAATTTTGTGAGTTGCAGTCTTCCTTGGAGGTAGTTGGAAAACCACCCAAGGACGGAGGCTAAAACCTGCAGTTCTACTGTCTCGCCATCAGACTTGTTTGTTAGCCAGTACAGGGAAAGAAATGTGAGAGCAAAGTGACTGCATGCTCAGTCTACAAAATAAAAACTTGCAACATAAAACAATTCAGCAAAGCAGAAACAACACTTTATCAACTCAAACCTCCTTGGAAAACATTTTCTTCCATCTCAGACACACTTTAAACTACAGAAACCAGCGGGAAACCTACCTTGAAAAGTTTTATGACCAGCACAAGATATAAACACAGAAACTGCATAGGACATTAACAGCAATGGCAGGTAAAGTACATCTGCTACAGTGTTTAGCTCTAAAACAGCATCAAACACCATGATGACTTGCATGAGTTAGGTCACAATATTTGCAATGGAGTCAAGCAGGTATTCACACCAGACATAAAAAACTTCATTTAAATTTGAATCCTAGTGACATTAGGAAGGTGCAAAAGAAGGACTCCTTGAGCATGCCTACAAACAACGCATGTATACAGAAAAAAAAAGGCTGAGGGGACCTTCCTTCTAAAATTAGCAAAGGAAAATTAGAAGGGATTTAAAAGGTGGCACATCAGTGGTGATGATGAATAATTTTAAAATAATTTGTTTTTTAATTTAAAAGTTGCAAAATTACAAAATGAAAAAAAAACTGTAATTCAAATACATCTGCAAAACTTTTACGGTTGAAATTAGATGTTTATCTCGTAAATCTCTGCTGGGAATCCCCTGCATTTTATTTATTAATTTATTTATTTGATTATTTATTTATAACTTTGTTAACCAAGTTGGTGCACTGATCCTAGGGATGGTTTCAGGCATGACCTGGGCCACGTAAGGCGGCACAGAATAGAAACATCAGAATAATAAGAACATAACAAGAGCAGGTAATACATACTTCCTGACCCCAAGATACCACACCCGCTTCTCATTGGTGCTCCCATACATGCTGCCTGCTGCCATGTCCACTAGATTGCTTTCTCTTTTAGCCACAACCTGTCACCTTCAACTCACTCCCCCTCCCTCAAAGCCATTACCTCCATTATCACATTCTGGGTGGTCCCAAATTAAAAAAGAACTTGCTATAGCAAGATGTACTTTGAAAAAGCTTTTCTTGCTACTTGTTATCTGCTCTGATAATGTGGAGGTTAACCCCGGTCCTCCTTGCCCCCTTGCCTCACCCTCAGACTTCACAGCCACACCAGGCCTAAAGATGATGTTGATTAACATGCAGAGTTTGCAGAATAAACTAGACTAGCTCCACATTTGGGCTACCCACACCAAGCCAGACCTTATTATCATCACTAAATCCTGGCTTAAGAGCACCACTACAGACCAGCAGATTTCTCTTCTTGCCTACAAACTATATAGAGTAGACAGGGCCACAAGGGGGAGGGCTTTCATTTATTCAAAAGACAACTTTAGTATGACTGATACTGGCACCGTGTCAAAACCCAAAGAATCTGAATACGTGTCCCTAAAAATCCACCTGCCCTTTTCAGAAGCCCTGAACATCTTTGGTTGTTACAGGTACCCCCTGCAGGGGGGAATGAAATAATCACAACCCTCAAATCCGTCATAGCCCCCAACAACAATTAAACCATCACTCTAGGGGATCTAAACTTTGAATAGCTCTCATCCAAAGCAAGCAGGCTTAAAGAACTCTGCGATGAGCTTGGCCTATCCCAATTCACCACATAGCCAACTAGGATGAATCCCAAACACTGCACAAACAGCTCCATCTTGGATGTCATCATTTCAAACCGTCCTCACAAAATCCTTCGCACCGCAGTATTCCATAATGAATCGAACGACCATGACATTGTAGTATGCACCAGATCCCATGTAAAATGTCCCTCCTCATCTAAATTTATTACTGAGCATAGTTTCCAGAAATTCAGTGCCGCTAATTATTTCTCCGACCTCAACTATATAAACTGGCAAAGCCTCTATTTAGATAAAACAGTGGATTCGGCCGTCACCATCCTCAATGAGAACTTAGCACTACTAGCAAATAAGCATTCCCCTTTCATCAAAAACAGAGTCTGTAAGTATTCCCATCCATGGTTCATGCCAGGGCTCAAAGCTGCTCTAACCAGCCGGGATAAACTCTAGGCCCATGCAAGGCATACTTAGTGCCAGACCATTTGGCAGGCATTTAGAACTGCCAGAAACTGATGTGTCAACTTAGAGTAATACGCTCTGCTAAAACTAACTATTATATTGAAACCCTTGAAAGAGTCAAGTTCAAGTTAAAGTTCAAGTTTATTGCAGGAAAGACTCCGTTGAGTAAGCTCATTCACAAGGCAGTCCTGAGGCACATACACATACAGTTCGCAATTACATAGACAGGAGATATAAAATGTAGAACAACAAAGAAAAAATATATAATACAAGAGGTATACACAATAGAAGTCCTTATGCTATATATGCAGTACATTCCAGCTTTAACCTTGCCCTAAATTATGCAACACATTTCAGCTTAATAAGTAGAGGGCCAGTTGGTACCTAGGAAGTTGACTTGGCGTTGGGGCCTAGTAGCACCTACATATGTCTTTTAATTTAGAGATAGCTAGTGTTTTGTAGGAGTTAATTGATACGATGCTGGTTAGCTTCAGCATGGCTTGTAGTTGGTTCCAAATGTTTGGGATGGTGTATGAGACAGCTCTTTGGCCAGCTGTGGTACGTGTCCTGGGAACATCTAGTAGGATAAGGTAGGATTTCCTTACGGAGTAGGCGCTATGTGAGATGTGTATGAGAGACGTTAAATAGACAGGCAGTTTGTGGAGAAGCAATCTGAGGGTCCAAATGCCAGCAAGCAGGAGGCATCTGGTGACAAGAGAGGTCCACCCCACTGCTGCATAAAGATCACAGTGGTGGGTCCTGTACACAGAGTTAGTAATGAAGTGAAGAGCATAGTGATAGAGTACGTCCAGTTTAGATAGGCTCAAGGTTGGGGGGGAGATAAAGATAATGTCTCCGTAGTCAAGCAAGAGAAGGAATGTTGCTTGGACAAGTCTTTTACATGTTGTGAGAGAAAAGAGGTTCCTATTTCTAAAGAAGAAACCCAAGCATGCTTTAAGCCTCTTTGATAGTTCCTCGATGTGGTTGTTGAAGGAAAGCTTGTTGTCTGTCCACATACCTAGATATTTAAATTTAGGTACAACTTCCGAGGGTTCACCTAGGGAGGTAACTATGAAGTTTTTAGGTGGGGTAGGTAGGGCACTAGACAAGGTAAGTCTTGAGAAAATCATTGTATTGTTTTTTTTTTTGGCATTTAAGAGAAGCTTGGCATTAATAAGGTTGCTTTCTAACTGGATAAAGTCAGCTTGGAGTGCTTCCCTGACTTCAGTTAAGGACTAGCCTGATGCATACAAAACCATATCATCCACAAAGAAATGTATGCTAGAGTTCTTTATGTGGGAGTCAAGGTTGTTGATGTACAGGGAAAAAAGGACTGGTCCTAGGATGGAGCCTTGAGGGAATCCTCTGGCAGTTGAAAGGGGGGCAGATAGTAGGCCATCAGCTTTGACTTTTTGTATCCTTCCCGTGAGATAACTGTTAAACCACTGTAAGGTAAGTGGAGAGGCACCTATGTAGGCAAGACAGGTGATTAGGAGGTGATGGTCTACAGTGTTGAAGGCCCTACTGAGGTCTAGAAAGACTGCACCAGTAACCTTCTTGTTTTCCATAGCATGGATCCAGTCATTAGAGACTTTAGCCAAGGCTGAGATGGTACTGTGCTTTGACATGAAGCCAGATTGGGCCGGGTTTAGGAGTGAGTGCCCTTCAAGGTGATTTTTTAGTTGGTTGTATATAAGTTTTTCCAGCACTTTGGAGAGAACGGGCAAGATAGAGATAGGACGGTAGTTGTTTAAGTCACAAGGATCTCCAGATTTGAAGAAAGGAAGAACATGGGCAGATTTCCAGCAGGATGGAACAGTGGCTATGGTAATAGAGAGGTTGAAGATGTGAAGGATGGGAGCTGTGAGCTGGGCATAGCCTAACCGCAAGAAAAATTATTCAAGGCCATCATCCCCTGCACTTTTCTTGGTGTCAAGTCTAAGAATTATGTCTTCGACTTCTTTGTAGCTAAACAGGCACAACTGGAAGGGATGAGGTGGAGTAGCATGTGTAGAATCTGGGCTAGTGTTGCTATTCACTCGGCTAGCATATGGGGAGGAGTCGAATGCCAACCCGGCAGTGCAAAGTGAAGGTCAATTTCTTCAAGGATTCACAGCTTATTTTCAACCATCCTGTCCTTGGCCAGAATCTTGGTGGGAAGGGAGGAAGCAGCAGGATGGCCTTCAATGGATTTCAGTGTCTTCCAGATTTTTTGGGAGTTCCCTTTGTCCTGCTCCAGAGTGGAGATGTCGAAGTTTGCTTTAGTAGCATGTACACTTTTAACACAGGCATTTCTGGCAGTTCTAAATGCCTGCCAGTCTGCTGGGTTCTTTGTGTGCCTGGTCCTAGCCCATAACTTGTCTCTATTGGTAAGTGCAGATTTGAGCTCTTGGGTGAACCACGGATGTGAGATTTTCCACACTCTCATTTTAATAAGAGGAGCATGCTTGTTAATTAGGGTGGTGAGGTTGTCATTTAGGACAGAGATGGCGGCATCAGCAGATTTGGCGAGATATAGGTCTTGCCACCTGATTGTAGCTAGATCGGTTAGGAAGTTTACTGAGCTGAATTTACGGAACAAGCATTTGATTCTGAATTTAGGGTGCTGCTGGGTTTTAGATTGGAATCTTGTACATACAACGATACTGTGGTCACTCCTGTCATTATGGAAAACTGCGAATGTGAGATTTTATGGGGATGCGAAGTTAAGATGACATCTAAGAGTGAGCTGTTGGCAGAGTTAGAAGCACTGATTCTTGTGGGTTCAATTACTATCTGTGTAAGACCCAGCACATCACAGATGGCTTTTAGGGAGTGGGATTTAGCAGTGAGCCAATCCATATTGAAGTCCCCTAAGATTATTGTTTCTGTGTTAGCAGCCAAAGTTATGGATTTCAACACGTTAAGAATTTCTGTGCCTCCTGACGGAGGTCTATAGCCACCAATGATTGTGATACACTCTGAGGATGGAAGGTGAAGTTTAAGCCAGACAATCTTGTATTCCTTGGGCTTAGTTTTACAGGAAATGCTGCTAACATCAAATTTTGATTTAGCGATACATCCCCCCTTGAATCCTATCAGCCCTAAAGAGCTTGAAGCCTGGTATAGTAATTTATGGATCAGTGTTGGTCTCTTTTAGCCATGAATCAGTAATTATAAATCAGATCTGGGTCAGTGTGGGCTGCCCAGACTTGAAGATGATCAAGTTTTTTGAGCAGGCTTAGAATATTGACAGTCATCAGTTTCATCCAAGAAGCAGCTGCAAACTCCGACAGAGAAGTGATTTGAGTTAGAGGACCTGGATTTAGTTTGACATTGCCTGAAAAGAAAAGGAGAATTGGAAACATTTTCGTGAGGACATTTATCAAGTAGAAGTGGGCTCTTTTCATATGGGTTCTTGTGTGGTGTTCAGTTATTGAGGTACGTCTAGCCAGGGCATAGGAGATGCTGACATGGCCGTTCGAGGCTAGCAGGGGAAGTGCACGGAAATACACTGGTGAAGGGAGGAGGGCCAGAGGAGAGGGATGAGAATTAAAATGAAAACCCAACAGATTAAGAGTAGGGAAGCAATATGAAAATGCAACAGGAACTATGATTGTCAGTTCCCAGGCTGGGATGACTTCTGACTTAGCATGGATCAATGCTTTATGAGTGATACTTTTTGCCAGGATTAGAAGTAGAATGATAATGCAGGCCATATTGCCCACGACTGAGTACAGTGATTTGTGTAGAAAGACCAAGAATCCCTCTAGTGGCAGGTCTGTATAACCTGCTAATGGAAAACTAGCCAAAAAAAAACTTTTATTACACACTTGAAAGTGCCTAGTTCTATCTAAAATCTATTTGTAAAAAGTGTCAAGTGGCAGAAACAGGGGAAAACTCCTGGCCAATCAGAGCGGGTTTGCTGGAAGCGCCTGTGTTCTGATTGACTGCGCTGTCCCGTACCTTCCAAGGAGCTGCAGGCGGGCGTCCTGGTCTCGGTTGGTGGCTGGCTGGGAGCCGACCGACTGTGGGGGAGCTGAAGCAGCCCCGTTCAAGGGCAGGCAGCTTCCAGGGAGTTGCAGGCGGGCATCCTGGTCTCAGTCGGTGGCTGGTGGGGTGCTGGACGACCATGGGGGAGCTGAAGCAGCCCCATTTAAGGGCAGGGAGCAGGAACTCAGCCAAGATTTGGCAGATTTAAAAATTGGTCGAAGGACATAAAATTGCCCCTTCTGTCCCAACCAAACTCTGTGCCAATAGAGTTGAAATCAAAGATTGCAGCCTTATCCAAGAAAAACTAAATTCCTATTTCACCACTGCCGGGCTGGCATTTGATTCCTTTCCCTATGCAGGATTGTCCTGCCCTCCCCCAGACGTCAACACACCCCCTGTATCCTTGCCCTGTACTCCCTTCAGTTTCACCCCGTGTCTTACAAGGAAGTGGAAGACCATCTTAGCAAATTAGATATCAAAAAGGGTGGTAGAGCAGATGGGATTGAACCTTTTTTCCTCAAATTAGGCCATTACTATCTTACCCAACCCATCCTTCACATTTTCAACCTGTCCATTTCCACCGCCATAGTCCCTTCCTGCTGGAAATCTGCTCATATTCTGCCCCTCTTCAAATCCGGGGACCTCTGCAATCTGAAAAATTACAGGTCCATCTTTATCCTTCCAGTACTGCCCCAAATCCTCAAAAAACTAATCTACAGGCAGTTGAAAGACCACCTTGAAAAATATTCTCTACACAACCCAGCCCAGTCCGATTTTAGACAAAACCATAGCACCATCTCTGCTCTAGCAAAAGTTAACAATGACTGGTTCACCGCTCACGATTCTAAACAAGTAACAGGTGCCATTTTCTTAGACCTGAGTAAGGCATTCGATACTGTCGACCACAACCTCACTCTTCTTGGCCTCACAAATCTATGTGCTTCTACTATTACAGTTCAATGGTTCTCCAGTTACCTCTCAGGTAGACTCCAGAAAATTAAAGCTGATTGCCTTCTATCGGACTCCCTCCCAATCACAAGAGGTGTGCCACAAGAGTCCATACTAGGCCCTATATTATTTATGATCTATATTAACACCTTGGACTTCAACATCGTCTAAGCTGCATTTTTTCATGGATGACACCGTACATACACATATAAACCAATCATGGCTGAAGTCTGCGATGAACTTCAATCTGATTTCTTGCAGCTAGAACATAAACTCATAAATTCTAAACTTTTATTAAATGCAACAAAAACAAAAAACAAAAGTAATGATCTTCACTCATAAGCAACCCTCCCTCCATCAGCACTAAGGCTACGAACGCATCTATTGTGACAACCCTAGGTGAAACACTAGACGTGGTTGATAAATTTAAATGCCTAGGCAAATGGCTGTCTTTCAACACTCATATCGATAGCATCACCAGCAGGCTCAAAGCTACACTAGGATTCTTCTGTAGAAATAGGGTGCTCTTTCCACCCGACGTCAGACGTAGACTAGTTCAGGTCACGTTTCTCCTGCTTCTACATTATGGTGACATAATTTATAATTGCACATCAGCAACCAACTTACACAAACTAGACGTCTTGTTCCATCATGCCCTGTGTTTTATCACCAAGTCACCTTTTAGGATGCACCACTGTGACCTGTGTAAAGAAGTTGGCTGGACATCCCTCGCCACCAGGCATCTGACTCATCTCGGCACATAGACGCTCAAAATCATTTCTCATAGCACCTACTCCCTAAGGAAGTAATCTTTCATCCTCTTGGACACACCTAGGACTCACACCTTCCTTGGCAAGAGTACTATTTCCTATGTCCTCCCCATGGCATGGAATAGCATACAGGTGGTGTTCCAGCTCACTAGCCTTGTCTTACTTAACTTCTTAAAAACTTTGGCTAAAACACACTTTAAGTTAATATGTAATTTTCAGAGAGCTTATTTCCCTCCGTCACCATTTCCATCCCTCCACCCCTCACCTGGCACCCTCTTTCTACCCCCCCGCTTACCCCTTTCTCTTCCCGCTTCTCTCCTCCCTAATACCTCCACCTTCCCTTCCTCTATCCCACCTGCCCTCCCCATCCCCCATTCTATATTCTCTCCCCCTTTCCTGTTGCCCATTTTCTTTCCCCTCCCTCCTACTCTGACCACCCTGAATCCTTATCCCTCTAAAGGATGTCACTGTGCTCTTTTCCCACCTCACCTCCAGACACTCACACTCTTATCTTTTCTCTTTTCTACCTTTTTCACCTTTTCTCCCATGACTCCCTAGTATGCATGTCCCCCCTTTTGTTCTCCCTCCTTCTGGCTTATCCTGATGCCCTATCCATCCTATATACTCACTCTCCCCTCTGAATCAGCCAATCCTTCAATCCTATTCCAGTATGCTACACAAATGGGTTCTAGTAGCTACCCCTCTGACTGTGTTCGATTCTTTAATGTTTGCACTGTATTTACCTATTCCACACTGTATTTAGTCAATACATTATAATGTACTTCATTACTGCACTGTATCATTATGATACGACTTCCCTGTTTTTCTGTGCATTGTACGTTATTTTGTTTTTTATTGCTGTCTTGCAGTTATTCTGTATGTGCGTCACCTGTAATGTTCTGTAATTATCCAGTTATGTATTTCATCTACCCTGTTGTTCTTATGCATATGTCACTGTTTTATGCAATCAGAACCTCCTTGTGAACGAGCCTTCTCAATGGAGCTTTTCCTGCAACAAACCTGAACTTGAGATATGCATCTATGACACTTTCACAGGTGAACAAAGTTTTTTAGACCACCTGCGACAGTGCACCTGTGAAAATGGCCGTTAAAAATAGTGACAGAAAAATATAAGGAATTTCAAATTTGACAATTTTATGGTTATGATTGGTTATACTAAGTGTATTGTCATAATGAGAATTTAAAGAGTTTAAACATAGAAAAGTAACACATAAAAATAGATCTGTGTAAGTAACATGGTTAGACTGAGACATAATATGCATCTGTGACACTTTCACAGGTGAACTTGTTTTTTGTCCACTCTGAGAAAGTGCACCTGTGAAAGGTGAAAGTAACAGTTAAAATCAGTGGTACTAAATGTGATAGATTTAAAAATTAACATTTTCATGGTTGTGAGGAAGGTTTATGATTCTGTTATGCTCGACAATTAGGAGTTAAAAGTTTAAAAACAGAGAAGATGAAGATTAAAATAGATTTGCAAATTTTTTACAGTTGGACATAAAAGCCATGTTATGCAGAATATACAGCTGGAACACTTTTGCAGGTGGACTTAAGTTTTTCACTCATTTGAATAAGTGTACATGTAAAAGTGGCAGTCAAAGACCCGAGAGCCATACTACTCTAGCACACCACGCAGTCCTTCCCTTTAGATATCTTCACACCCCTTTAGCATATAACAGGAAATTTTTGCCAGCTCAACTCTACTCATTTTTATGTTGGTGTGCTTGTGCAGCCAACATCTTGGGACAGTGCAGCTTTGGAGGCGTGGTCGCTGTTGTGCGAATGCAGGGCATGCACCAGTAGGTGCGTCCCTCATTCCCCAATCAGCTTGCATGCCGGCGCCACACTATGCATACATAATGTGGTGAGCACATCTAAGAAAAGGTCTGCTGCAATCTGAGCAAAGCTCGTCAGATGCAGCGGACCCTTCCTACATGCTCACTGACATTATCAGCATGGTGGTTGGGCAGCCGCCCCAACTGCCAACTTTGGGGGTGCCCAATCCCCCTTCGGTTTACCACCCCCACTATCTTTGTGTACCAATTGGGGAGCCCACTCCCTGTTGGCATATACCCCCCATTGTTAAATGCCAAGGGGGTACCCAATCCCCCTCGGCTCGCCCCCCTCCGCTTTCTTTGTGTGCCGACAGGGGTGCCCAATCCCCATCAGCATAACTTCCTCCACCCTCCCGTGTTGTGTGCGGATGAGGGTGTTCAATCCCCTGTCGGCTACAGACCCCCCCAAACATTTAGGTGACACGCTGGAAGCCAACCCCACCATGCCAATTCCCCTGAAATACAAAAACTGTCCCGCAATGTTTTTTTTTTCCCACCTGTAAAACGAAAATGGTTCCTCATAGTCTCCTTGGCCCCAAACCTCTGTGCACCCTGCCTCTCCACCCCCTCACACCATACTTAGCTTCAGAGTCTGGTGCGACGATCATCGGTGGACCGGGAACATGTCTCTTCACTCTTCAAAGCTGACCACGAACTGAGGAAATGCCAGTAAGCTGTATAATAAAATAAATAGGGTTTTTTCAACTTTTCTGCATATCGCAGGCATTTTTGGGAATTTGGGCCCCAAAATTTTCAACATGGGGTTTTTGGGACCCCTCCTCATGAATTCTTGCACTGTTATGGCGTTATTTGGTCCCAAAAGGTGATTTAACAGTCACTGCATGGAATCACCTTTCAGGGATGAGTAATGAAATGACAGTGCCACTGTTCATGAGGGGGGCTCTCAAAAAGCCTATGTTGCAAATTTGGTGGGAAAAATCAAAAAAATGACTGTTTTATGAGCATGCATTGTGCAGTTACTACACACACTCATAAGTTAGCGAATTCGCAATATTTTCACACCAGATTCTCAACCTTGGCATTTTACCACACCTTCTTGTGAACCGTTCAGCTGTCATTTTTCACATCCTGGCTGAAATGTGTTTTCGCACTTCCGGTGCAGAATAGCGCGGTCGCAGTGCGAAATCACTGTTTAGGACAGCATGAAAATGACAGTGACACTGTTCATGAGCAGAGGTCCTAAAATGCCTGTGTTGAAAATTTGGTGACAATACTCCATAAAAATTACTGTGTTACGAGTGTGCATTGTGCAGTTTGCACGCACACTTGTAAGTTTGCAAACTTATAATATTTTCACTCCAGACTTTCAACAGTGCCATTGTTCTACACCTCCAATGAACAGTACAGCTGTCATTTTTCACACCCTGACCAAAATCTGTTTTTGCAGTTCCGGCGCACAATAGCGTGGTCGCTGTGGAAAGCCCGTGTTGGAGACAAATTATGAAAATGACAGTGACACTGTTCATTAGCAGATGTCCTAAAATGCCTATGTTGAAAATTTGGGGACAAAAGTCAATAAAATGAGTGTTTAACGAGCGTGCGTTGTGCAGTTTGCACACACGCTTGTGACTTGGAGAATTTGTAATACTTTCATTCCAGCTGTTCATCATTGGCATTTTCTCATACCTCCTTATGAACAGTACAGCTGGCTGAAATGTGTTTTCGCAAGTCCGGTGCAGAATTGCATGGTCACTGTGCAAAATCACTTTTCGGGACAGTTTGAGGAAATGATGGTGACACTATTCATCAGCAGAGGTCCTAAAATGCCTATGTTGAAAACGTGGTGCCAAAAGTCCATACAATGACTGTGTTGTAAGCGTGCATTGTGCAGTTTCCACACACCCTTGTAACTTCGTCAATCTGCAATATTTTCATGCCACATTTTCACCACTGGCGTTTGTGCACACCTCATCATCAACAGTCCAGCTGCCATTTTCCACAGCCTGCCCAAAACGTGTTTCTGCAGCTCTGCTGCACAATGGCATACTAGCTGTGCAAAATCACCTTTTGGGACACATTAACAAAATCACAGCACTATGCGTCTCCACCTCCGCCATGCCAATGCCAGTGCGACAACATTTGGCATTGACAAATGCTTGTTTAGATTAGTTGAAAGACTGGGTCTTTTTTTCTCCTTATTCAAGTTCAAGTTTCTTGCAGAAAAACTCCATTGAGCAATGCTCATTCACAAGGAGGTCATCATAAGGAAATTACATAAGGTATTCATTAGCAAAAGTAGCTGAATAAAGTGCATACATTGATTACAAAATTCATTTCATGATAAGCTGCCACCTAGCAGCTCTTGGTATAGTTAAGGAGTTGTTTCTTCCTAGCAAGCCTTCACAAGAGACTAAGTATACACATAGCACAGGTATGGGAAATTAATATGGATATAAACGCAAAGACAGGGGAGAATATATAAAAAGAAGAAGGAGGGTAAGGGTAGAGGACGGGGTAGAATAAGTGGGCAGGAGTATGATATCGATAGGAGAACTGGGACTGGGGGACTGAGAGTAGGTAAGAAGGGGTCTTAGCATGAAGCAAAGGTAGGCTATAGGCTGTTATGGCAATTTTGATACTGTCAAGGAGAGGATAGCCCATTTGGTGCACATGCACCGTAATTGTAATGGAATGGAGGGGTGGACTTAATGGCAGTTGAAAATATCTTTCATTTTAACAACAGCTAGTGATCTGTAGAAATTAATAGAGATGAGGCTAGTTAGTTTCAGCAAGGACTGGAGAAGATTCCAAGTAGTAGGCAGTGAATATTAAATAGTTTGATGGCCAAAGGTAGTACAGGTCCTAGGGACAGCTAGTAGGATGTAGTCCATTTTCCTAAGGGAATATGCGCTGTGGGCGATGTGGAAAAGAGACATTAAGTAGCTTGGTAGTTTATGATGGAGTATCTTGAGGGTCCAGATACCAGCATGGAGCAAGCGTCTGGCAGAAAGTGAGGTCCAATCAACAGCTGCATAGAGATCACAGTGATGGGTTTGGTAGGGAGAGCTAGTGATGAATCTTAGGGCGCGGTGGTAAAGAATGTCCAGCTTGCTTAGGTTAGTGATTGCAGAGGAGGTATAGAGTGGGTCTCCATAGTCAAGTAGTGGAAGGAATGCGGCCTGGACCAGCCTGGTGTGGGTCGCAAGAGGGAAGAGGGACTTGTTCCTGAAGAAGTATCTTAGACGTGCTTTGAGCCTCTTCGATAAATCCTTGATATGTTCATTAAAGGAGATCTTGTTATCTAACCAGATGCCAAGATATTTAAATTTATGTATGACTTCCAGCTGTTCTGTCAGGGAGGTGTTGATAAAATACTTCAGGAGGAAAGGAAGAAAACCAGGGGAGGTGTTAAGGGAGAAAATTATAGTCTTGTTTTTTTTGGCATTTAGGAGAAGTTTGGCTTTTATGAGGTTGCTTTTGAGCTGGGCAAAGTCAGCTTGCAACGTTTCACTAACTTTTGACACAGATGTACCTACGGTATACAATACAGTGTTGTCCACAAAGAAATGCAGGGTGGAATTCTTTATATTAGAATCAAGATCGTTGATATAGAGGGAAAAGAGGATTGGTCCCAGAATGGAAAGTTGAGGGATACCCCTGGCGACTTGGAGGGGAGCTGAGAGAAGGCCATCAGCTTTGACTTTTTGAATCCTTTCAGACAGGTAACTGGTGAACCACTGACCTGTGGATGGGGTGGATCCTAGTTTGGTAAGGCAGGTAATTAAAAGATGATGGTCAATGGTATCAAACGCTTTACTGAGGTCTAGAAAGACTGCACTGGTAAGTTTTCTGGAGTCCAGAGCAGTAACCCAGTCATTAGTGACTTTGGCAAGTGCTGAGATAGTGCTGTGTTTAGACCAGAATCCAGAATAAACTGGGTTAAGGAAAGAAAACGTTTCAAGATGATGTTTTAGTTGGTTATAGATCAGCTTTTCCAAAACTTTAGAGAGGATAGGCAAGATGGATATGGGCCTACAGCTGTTTAAGTCACACTGGTCACCTGATTTGAAAAGCGGAAGAATGTGGGCAGATTTCCAGCAGGACAGAACAGAGGCAGAGGTGATGGATAAATTGATTAAATGTAAGATGGGGCAGTGAGGTGGGCATAGCCTAGTCTAAGGGAGAAGGGAATGGACATTCTTGATTTCCCGACTATAATAACTAAATTTCACTGGTGGTCTAATGATTTTTTCTGACATACCAGTTTAGGAGCTTTCTTCAGAAATGGAAACAAAATACCTGACAGATCACTTCATTCCTATGCTAATACTATATACCTATTAAATCATGGAGGGCACTCCTCTTGACTCTTTCATTTTTAATCTATATAAGACCCTGCATGAACTAAAGAGGGGAGATGTAGACTACTTACAGGTCAGATGGCAAACAGACTTGAACCTAGAGATCACTACTAACAAATAGGAATTATATCTGTGTTATGTACATAATCAACCAATCAATCAATCAATTAATCAATCAATCAAAATCTTTATTTATCCAGGTGAACATCGTTGAGCAGTGCTCATTTGCAAGATGGACCTGGTTAGATCAGAGACAGTTACATGATGCAAGGTGCAGAGTAGAGAACAAAATACAATGTACATTATAGATAAGGTTATACAAGTCAATCAAAGAAACCAACACGTAAAATACTTGTGAAAGCTCATGATGCATTAACATAATTTCATACTTTCATATATTTACATTTATTTTTCATATTTACAATTTGTACATATATATAAGGTAGTAGATGGCATTTTGCAACATGGGCCTGGAGAGAATGTAGGTGGCGACTAACATGCATAATTGAGTTGAGGGATTTGTCAGAAGGGAAAGGAAGTAGTCACAAATGATCTGGGTCGGAGGTGGGTGGTAGGTCTTCAGCAGGGAGAGGGAGGGAAGCAGGAGACAGGGAGAGAGGGTGAGAAGGAAAGTGATGGAGTGAAGAGATGTAGGGAAAAGATGGATAAAACCAAGGTAATATCATGGGAAAACTAGGATAATAGGATATTATTGCAGAACATGTCGAGTTAGAGGAAGGGACTTAGATGCGAAATATAGAGGGGAATGATTCGCCCTAGTGCTGTCGAAAACAGTTGCATTGCTCCTTAATCAACTTTGAGTAAAGGGTTTTGAAGGACATAATGGATACAGGTATACTCAGTTTTCACATTTTCTGCAGTTTGTTCCATAAGGAGGGCAACACGAAACTAATAGCTGTTCTTCCAAAGCAGGAATTGACTTTGGGCACTTTGAGCAGAATGGAAGAGTAGCTTCTTAGGGCATATTTACTTATAGTGATTTGTGTAAAGCAGTCCGAGACATATTGTGGTAATTGCTTGGATATAGCTCTGAATATCCATAATGCCGCATTTCTATCCCTTCTGAAGTGAAGTCCATCCAACTGCTGCATATAGAGAGCAATGATGGGTGTCATATGGTATTCCTGTGATAAACCTCAGTGCCCTGTGATAAACCTCAGTGTCCTGTGATAGAGTGTATCCAATTTACCCAAATTGGAGGCAGGGCAATGACTGTATAAGAAGTCAGCATAGTCAATTACCGACAGAAATGTGGCCTGGACCAGCCTTAATTTAACGTTGCTTGTGAGAAAGTGTTTGATTTTGAAGCATAGACCAAGTCTCTGGTAGAGTTATTTTAGTAGTTCTTCCATATGTTCAATGAAGGAAAGTCTGCTGTCGAGCCAGACTACCAGTAATTTGAATTTTGAGACAGATTCAAGGTTTTCGTCGAGGATAGTGGATATATGTGGGAGCGTGCTTGGTCCTGGATATCCCGCATGTGTGTAAGGAGAGAAAAACATTGCTTTTGTTTTCTTTGCATTTAGCAGGAGTTTTTTGCTCAGAAGATGATGATGGAGTCGATTGACGTCAGTTTGTAAGTTTTTGCAGGCAACCTCTGGTGACGAGTGGCTGGCATAGAGCACCGTATCATCGGCAAATAGGTGTACGGTGGCTCACAGACCGTGAACAAAGGGTAAAAATAAGTAACACACTCTCTGATCCTCTGCCAGCTTCCTCTGGGGTCCCCCAAGGCTCCATACTGAGACCCCTCCTCTTTAGTCTTTTCTTAAACAACTTTCCACAAGCATGTCAACAAAAAATATTCCTCTATGCAGATGATGCAGTTATCTACTCCAGCCACACTGACCCAACCACCCTTGAATAATGTCTGCAACAGGATTTTAACAAAGTTGAGGACTGGTTCACTGATGCCAAGCTACTAGTTAACCACAAAAAAAAAACAAGTCCGTGCTCTTTGCACCAGCCCATAGCTGCCACAAGTCGTCCACTATAAATGTCCATACTAATCAAAATGCAGCCATTAAAATGGTCCCTAACTGGGACACTCCCGCAGATCACTACCATTCTAGGTGAGCAGTTGGACTACGTACCAAAGTTCAAGTACCTGGGGGTCTGGTTAGACCATAGACTTACTTTCACAGATCACTTAGAAGAACTGGCAAAGAAACTTAGACAAAGACTTGGTCTGTTCTTTAGGATTAATAATGTCCTCACAAGAGACGCTAAACTGAAACTGGTTCAAACTACTTTTCTTTCCCTATTGGATTACGCAGACTTTCTATATAATCAGAAACCTGCAGGTACCCTAGCCAAACTTGATACGCTTTATCACAGAGTGATAAGATTTATCACGGGTCTTCCATACTCAACCCACCACTGTGCACTGTAAACGGCGGTGGGATGGTCATCCCTTGCTTACAGATGGCAAAAAAATGCTGCGGTTTGGACATACAAAGCTATCTCAAATAAACTGCCTCAGTATATTGCTGTCTGTTTACCTTTGTGCACTCTGGGGAAGTATGCCCTGAGAAACACCTCATATAGCTACCTTTATGTTTACAAAGCAAAATTTCACATTGGCAGAGCAGCCATCAGCTTTGTGCTCCCTCAACTGTGGAACAAGCTGCAAAAAACTTTAAAATTAACTCACCCCATCAGCCTAGCAGCTTTTAAATCTCTATATCTACATCATAATATGGAGTCCTGTGCCTGTCTACCCTAAATAGTGACTCCTGTAAGTCCAAGCACACTCTAATTACTACTGTTAAAAGACTGATCACATCTATAATCAACTCTTCCCTCTCCCCTTTTCCTACCCCCATGTCTGTCCCTTCCACATTCCTTTGACACTGGTTCCAACTCTAAGTTCTCCATACCGTATCACTATATATCTTTTTATATTAGGTTTTATTTGTGTTCGGTGCACCTGATATGTATTTTTCTTTACTTTTATGAAAAATTGTGTCCTACCCAAAACTAGCTCTATCTTCTGTTCCAAACATATACTACTGTCAATGCTACCTGCTGATACTTTATATATACACTTTAATATTGTATCTCACTTTATTTGTATTATTACTATTTTCTTGTGTGTTGCATCCCATGTATATTGTCCCTTGTTCCTTGTTAACAAACCCAGGTCCACCTCGAAAATGAGCTTGCTCAATGGTGATTGCCTGGTTAAATAAAGACTTTGATTAATTGGCTGATTAAACTTTAAAAAAGTCATTTTTCAAATTCTGAATGTGATGGTGCACTGTTAGTGAGAAGTTCGTCACTGTGGCTCAGCACATGAGACCCTCTTAAGGGAATAAGAGTGGCTCATACCCAACTGAAGGAAGCACCCTGACTGGCCAGGAGTACTCCTGTGATCTATAATAACTTTTTTAAAGTGATTTTTTTAGGTTTGCCATAACAAATGGGAGTAATAACCTGTAGGAGTTGTAAATCAATCTCCTATCATTCAAACTGCCAAAAAGTACTGTTTTCCATGAAAAAAATGCTTTTATGTATGTGCTCTGTTTCATTTGCATAATCTTGCCCCTTTTTTTCTCAGTGCTGCAACCCCCAAGCGTGACATCATGCCAGGGAAACAATGTTTTGAAACAGAGACTTCTGTTGGTCAGTCTTGGTATTGCAGATATCCTTTTTCTCTCACAATTTTGGACTCCTAGCAAAAGCTTGACATCAAAGACAAATAAAAGTATTTTGACCCACAATGACACTCCTGAACTACTTGCAGTCATTCGGGCCCTATAACAGAAACATAGAAAAGTATCATCATGCTCCCACATTCTGACAGGAGCTGTCACTTCAGACCTGCCACTTCACCAGCAGGAAGTAAAAGTGAAACATCTACACAGAATGGCAAGTGATCTTTTTGGCCTAACTGCATCACAAAAACATTTTTCCAGAAATGTTTCTACAGACTGTACTGCTGTAAACACAACCGAAATACGAGACTGCACTTCAATTAGGGAGACAAAAAAATCAGCTACTTCTCTGGTCACTACAGAAATAGGAGACTGCATCTCTCAGTAAAGAAATCTTCTCAGCTAGATACTATATGCATAATGCCTTGTTTTGAAAATAAACATATGAGAGCTTTTATTGTTGAAGCCACTACAGAAATATGAGACTGTACCTCACAGTAAGGAAACTGGAAAACAGCTTCTTATTGTACCCGCAATGCCTTGCTACATATGTACCTACTGTGTACCCCTTTCCCCTCTCCGCAGGACACATCTGGAAATGAGCTTGCCTGCTCAGTATGCCTTTCCTGGGGAAACTTTTAAATACATAAATAAATAAATATGTCTACATATTACAGGTAAGTGCTATACTGTAGTTACCACTACCAAAATAAGGGACTGCACCTCTGAGTAACGAGCATTTAAGTCAACTTCATAATTTCCCCAGAATTCCTTGTTGCTGTATGTAAAATATTGACAATTCCCTTGCATGACATCATTCTGGGGGTGTGGCTACACACAGAAAACTGAAGGGTAGGCAGAAATAAAGTGTTGATAAAACATAAAACAAATGACTATGACAGATTTTTTTACAAAACAAATTGCAGCTTCAATATCGGAAGCATGGGCAGCAATGGCATACTATGTAAAAAACTCATCTGCGAAACCTTAGAAAATCACTTTAAGGTGCATGGAAAGCTAGCTGTGAAGTTAGTGCAACAGCAATGTTGCATCATGTGATCATTTAAACCCTAAGGAACAGCAGGGTACAGATTCACCATGGCAGGGGAATTGCAACCCTAACACTACATTTCCTTACTTTTAGGCTTTACGCATCAACCCTAATTGGTACTTTAACAGTTTTTATTTGTAATGAATTGTATTGTTTCTATTCTTGTTTTATTTTAATAATGGAAATATCACTGAGATGAAGCTCATTTACAATTTAGCAGTGTCAGTGGCTCAGTAGGTAGCACATTCATGTCTGGGACCAGAAGACCAGAAGATTGTAGATTCTAGCTCTATAATAGGCACATGGGGTAATACCCATAACTGACACCGTAGTGCAGTGTGAGGAGTATGCTGAACTGTTGAGGTGTCTTGTTTTGGCTGAGACATTAAACCAAGTCCCTTCTGCCCCTCTCTGGCCACTGTCCAGGTGGAAGTAAAAGAGCCTATGGCAGGTATCGATAAGTAGTAAGGGATTTTTATTTATTGAAAACAATCTAAACACAGTCAATCAGAGCAATTAACCAAAGAAAGACCCAGACAGCTACATCCAATGAAAGAAAAGAGAACAATAAAGCATAACAAACTGTTGGACTCATGTATCCCCATTAAACAACACTAACAATAAAATTTAATATCAACAAGGAAGGAAAAGAAGAAAAAAGAAAAAGAAAACACCTATACAGGACTCAAAGTAAATACTATTATCACACTTGCTGGCTGTCACAGGCTTGTCAGTATCTGTTATCCAAGGCATGTTCTGCCAGAAAGTGTGCAGCACCTGTTTCGGGTAGTGTCTGGCCTCATAAGCAAATAATTCCAATACTTCAAAGGATGAAGAGTAGGAGGGGTTTCTCCGGTGTCATGGCTAACATTCCTGCGTAAATAAAACTGTTTTACATACCCCCCCACCCCACCCCTGGATTCACCTGAAACAAGCTGTTGCCATTTAGAGTGCCTTTCCTGGTCAAAAAGTACAAATAAATAGTATAAAATAAATAAAGTGTGTCCAGGATCATAAAAAGTTGTGACAATTGCAATACGAGGATTAGTTTAACTTTTGAGCTATGAAAATTGTATTTATTTATTTATTAAGTTCTCGGATTATAACCTTTGAGCTACCAGCTCATTTACAAAGGTTCCACGTCAAGACACAGGCACAAAGTAGAGCAATTCAAAGTCACAAAGAAAACACAGGCATATACAGGTGCTAGTAGCCATTGACATAACTGAATCCTAGCTAACAGATTGTAGATTGGATACTAAGGGATATACAGGTTCAGATGCAACTAGGCATTGCTGGTGTGGGGAAGTATTGGGGGATGTAGGTAGTTGGTAAACCAGTTTAGGTGGTCAGTAGGATGGAGTGGAGGTGGGGGGAAGCTGTTCCTCAGGGACGAGAAACCTTGTCAGTAGATGGGGGAGTAGGCTAAGGTAGGCAAATGGGGGAGGGGGAAGAGTGTCTAGAAGAGTGAAGGGAGTGGGAGAAAGGATTGTGTGGGAAGAACAAGAGGGTTGAGGTAGGTTGTGGGGGCATAAAGAAGAGCATAGTTGGGTACACAGGGTGTGCTTTGGGAGGCAGTGGTCAGAGGTGACAGGAGCATTGCAGTTGGCTGGACAGGTGAGTTTTAAGTCTGGATTTGAAAGGGCCTATTTTGGTGATGGAGGCCATCTCAGGTGGGAGAGAGTTCAGCCAGAGTGGAGCCTGGTATTCAAAGGAACACTGCCTTTGAGAGGTGTGATGGAAAGGCACTTTAACAGAGGCTTTATTAGATGACCTTGTAGTCCTGGCAGGTTTGACCTGCTGGAAGATGGAACTGGTGGCAGGGAGTAGCAGTCCCAGGACCACTTTTTTTGGCAAGAAGGCAGACTTGGTAGCGGGCCTGTCACTTAGTCTAAGCAATCCTGTTTGTGAATAGAGATAGCAGGTATGTGTGAGACTTGGGGCTCCTAGGGCTAGTCTGCAGGCTTTATTATGTGTGGTAGCAAGCCTCTTGAGGGTGTTGTCCGGAACGGCGCTGTAGACGGCAAGCCCATAGTCGACGGTTGAGAAGACTAAGCTGGTGATGGCAAGCCAAAGGGCTTGGATGGTGAGGCAGTTTCAGTGTTTGTATAGTAGACCTGTCTTTCTCTTAGCTGATGTGGCGACGTGGTCGACATGAGAGGAGAAGGAGAGAGAAGCTGTCTAACATAAGCCCAAGGTACTTCAATCAATCAATCAATCAATCAAAGCCTTTATTTAACAAGGCGATCACCGTTGAGCAAGCTCATTTTCTAGGTGGATCTGGGTTTGTTGACAAGGAACAAGGGACAATATACATGAGATGCAACACACAAGAAAATAGTAATAATACAAATAAAGTGAGATACAATAATACAGTATATACAAAGTATCAGCAGGTAGCGTTGACAGTAGTTTTTGTTTGGAACAGAAGATACAGCTAGTTTTGGGTAGGACACAATTTTTCATAAAAGTAAAGAAATATACATATCAGGTGCACCAAACACAAATAAAACCTAATATAAAAAGATATATAGTGATACGGTATGGAGAATTTAGAGCTGGAACCAGGGTCAAAGGAATGTGGAAGGGACAGATATGGGGGTAGAAAAAGGGGGAGAGGGAAGAGTCGATTATAGATGTGATCAGTCTTTTAACAGTAGTAATTAAAGTGTGCTTGGACTTATAGGAGTCACTATTTAGGGTAGACAGGCACAGGACTCCTTATTATGATGTAGATATAGAGATTTAAAAGCTGCTAGACTGATGGGGTGAGTTAATTTCAAAGTTTTTTGCAGCTTGTTCCACAGTTGAGGGAGCACAAAGCTGATGGCTGCTCTGCCAATGCGAGATTTTGCTTTGTAAATATAAAGGTAGCTATATGAGGTGCTTCTCATGGCATACTTCCTCGGAGTGCACAAAGGTAAACAGGCAGAGATATACTGGGGCAGTTTATTTGTGATAGCGTTGTATGTCCAAATGGCAGCATTTTTTTGCCGTCTGTAAGCAAGGAATGACCATCCCACTGCCGTGTACAATGCACAGTGGTGGGTTGAGTATGGAAGACCTGTGATAAATCTTATGGCTCTGTGATAAAGAGTATTGAGTTTGGCTAGGGTACCTGCAGATCCCTGACTATATTGAAAGTCTGCGTAATCCAATAGGGAAAGAAAGGTAGTTTGAACCAGTTTCTAACATTCTAACATTCTAAAATACCAGCAGAATAGGCCTAACGGTGTTTCGAGTCTGCTCGATTGGTCAGCCCCCACCCTGGGTGCTGACCTTGCTGCCCCCCTCGCCTTCTCCGGCTTCTCCCTTCCCAGTTCCAGATATTCTTGCTGCATTAGATTTTGCTTCCAGAACCCTTCCCCTGTACCTGTCCCAGCCCCTCTTGAACACCTCCACCGTCTCTGCCTCCACCAGCCCCCTAGGCAGTGCATTCCATGGCTCCACCACCCTCTCAGTGAAGTAGCACCTCCTCCTTTCTCCCCTGAATCTTCCTCCCTCCAGCTTCCACCCATGCCCTCTAGTGGCCCCCTCCTCCTTCCTTTGAAGCACCCTGACTGTTCCTCCCCTATTTACCCTCTTCATGTACTTGAAGACCTCTATCATGTCCCCCCGGTCCCTTCTGTCTTCCAATGTGTACATAGATACATAGATACATAGACAGTGTCGGCAGATAAGGTCCTATGGCCCACCCAGTCTGCCCAGTTTTTACATATTTAGCTCTTCGAGCCTCTCCTCAGGTCCTGTCCCCCAAGCCCCAAATCATTTTGGTTGCCCTCCTCTGGACCCTCTCCAGGAGTTTAATGTCCCTCTTTAAGTGTGGCCTCCAAAACTGCACGCAGTACTCAAGGTGTGGCCTCACCAAGAAGTTATACAGAGAGAGCATCACTTCCCTCCTTCTGGAGATAATCCCCCTAGCGATGCATCCCAGCATCCTGTTGGCCTTGGCTGCTGCCCTCCTACAAGTCTCCAAATTGTTCATTTTGACATCCACCACCACCCCCAGTTCCCTCTCAGCCATCGAGACTTGTAGCATTTTCCCCCCCAGGGTGTACACTTGGCCCGGGTTTCTGGCCCCCAGGTGGAGTACCTTGCATTTCCCTGCAATGAACCTCAGCTTCCACTTTCTAGACCATCTTTCCTGAGCCTCCAGGTCCCCCTGTAGGGCCACCCTCCCCTCCTCCCCATCCACCACCGCCCCAGTTTTGAGTCATCCACAAAGAGACTCATCTCACTCCTGATTCCTATCCTTATGTCAGAGACGTAGGCGTTGAACAGGAGGGGCCCAAGGACTGATCCCTGTGGGACCCCACTATTGACCCTCTTTGGGGATGAGACTATCCTGCCAACTATGACCCTCTGGGTCTGATCCTGGAGCCAATTGCCTATCCATCTGATCATCTGGTTCCCCACCCCCAAGTTTCAGTTTAGTGTCTCTTGTGAGGAGATTATTAATCCTAAAGAACAGACCAAGTCTTTGTCTAAGTTTCTTTGCCAGTTCTTCTAAGTGATCTGTGAAAGTAAGTCTATGGTCTACCAGACCCTCAGGTACTTGAACTTTGGTACATAGTCCAGCTGCTCACCTAGAATGGTAGTGATCTGCGGGAGTGTCCCAGTTAGGGACCATTTCAATGGCTGCATTTTGATTAGTATGGATATTTATAGTGGACGACTTGTGGCAGCTATGGGCTGGGGCAAAGAACATGGACTTGTTTTGTTTGTGGTTAACTAGTAGCTTGGCATCAGTCAACCAGTCCTCAACTTTGTTAAAATCCTGTTGCAGACGTTGTTCTAGGGTGCTTAGATCAGTGTGGCTGGAGTAGAAAACCGCATCATCTGCACAGAGGAGTATTTTATGTTGACATGCTTGCGGAAGGTTGTTTAAGAAAAGGCTAAAGAGGAGGGGTCCCAGTATGGAGTCTTGGGGAACCCCAGAGGAAACTAGTAGGGGATCAGCGAGTGTGTTACTTATTTTTTACCCTTTGTTCACGGTCTGTGAGGTAGCTCCAGAACTAACCAAGGGAATGGGCTGAGAGCCCTGTTGCATCCAGTAGGGCTAGGAGGAGGTCATGGTTGACTGTGTCAAAGGCCTTGGTGAGGTCAATGAAGATTGCACCCACCAAGTATCCTTGATCAAAGGCAGTGTGAACGAATCCAGTGAACTCCATCAGCACTGTAGTAGTGCTGTGGAGTTTTCGGAAACCATGCTGCTTTTGGCATTGGAGCTGATATTTTTCAAGGTGGTCGACCAGTTGGTTGTAGACTATATGCTCTAGAGCTTTTGACGGGGGGGGGAGGTTATTGACATTGGACGGTAGTTGGCATGGTCTGTCATGGACAGGGGCTACGAAACTTATGACTGTGGCTTTCCAGAGTTTCGTGACTGTCCCAGTTGTGAGGGACAGGTTAATGGTTCTAGTTAGGGGTGGTCAGCAGTTCTTCAAGCGTAAGGGTTATCAGTTTTAGATCAAGGCCCTCAGCACTGTGCCTAGATTTATCCAGGACTTTGAAAAGGTATTTTTTCACTTTAGCCTTGGAAATTACCTTAAGGTAGAAAGGGGGAGGGGGGCAAGATTTACTGGCAGTGTTCTATGTGGATTTAGTTGGTTGTTGCCTGTAGAGCTGTGAGTGTTAGGGGGGAGTATGGCACTGAGGTTGGAAAAGGTTTTATTGAAAATGTCCACAATAGTTTTGGGGTCTTGTATAGTAGACCCTTCGTAGCACAGCAGGGCGGGTGAGGAGGTATCCTGCTTTCCAATGACCGCATTAATGTTTTCCCAGAATCTTCGGCCATCACCCCAGGAGGCGTTTAGCTCAGTTCTGCAGTGATTGGATTTGGCATGACGTATGGCCTGGGTGCATTTATTCCATGCAGCCTTGTAGTTCTGCTTATCACAGTCTGCAAGGGTGCTTTTATATTTTTGCCAGAGGACATCCCTGGAGCTCATCAGGGCAAGTAGGTGGGGGGGGGGTGATCCAGGTTTTGTGGGTACCCCTAACTTTTCTTTTGGTTATGGGGGCATAGGTGTCACAGACAGTGTTGAAAATTTCTATGAAATTGGTTAGTGCTGTATCGACGTCCTCCACTGTTAGGATTGGGGCCCAGCACTGTTGTTTCAGGTATTGCTTATAGCGCCAATGCTTGCCCTTTTTTAGTATGCGGGATATTATGACCTTTGGCGGGGGTTTAGGAGCCTTGTTCGACCAGTAGAAAATGACTGAAGAATGATCACTCGGGGAGTCCGGGAGTACTTTTAGTCTGGAGACCCGCTCGGGGTGGTTTATTATTACCCAGTCTAGAAGGGTACTGGTTCCCGCTCTATAATTTATATCGGTGGGCTGGTCCACTAGCTGTTGGAAGCTGATAGCGGAGACTGCATCTTTGATGGTAGCAGTGTCTTGTGATAACCAGTTTATGTTAAAATCTCCCATGACTATGATTTCATTGTCAGGGTGAAGATAGGTCAGGTGCTTATGCAGTATTCTAAAGCCTTCAGCTTGTTCTCTAGGGGGTATGTAGACAGAGATAAGCGTGAGGCCCTTGCCCTGGCCACCAAGGGTTAGCTGCACTGAGAGTATCTGCACATTCTTTCCTGTGTTTAGCTGTGGAAGAGCTATCCCCTGAAGGTGATTTTTTATGTAGAGAATGCAGCTGCCACCTCTTTTACAGAGCCTGTCTAGCTGGAAATGGGTATACCCTTGGAGTTTGACTTGTGAGTCCATGGTCCTGGGTGTGAGCCATGATTCAGTGACAGACAGGATATCTGGGTTATGCTGAGCCACCCAGGCTTGCACCAGGTCCAGTTTAGGGAGGAGGCTACAGGTGTTAATAGTTGCAATGGAGATTAGGCTTCTGTTCCCGAGCACCCCAGTAGTACTGTGTCTTGGGCAAGGGTTAGGGTGTACATTGCCTGACACCAGTAGTAGCAGTAATGCTACCCTGAATGCATAGAGTTTGAGTTGTTTAGCAGAGCGCGGTGGATAGTGGCAGGTGTGAACCTGGGTTCTAGCCATGCATACAACAGGTACTGTGGTTATAGTGGGAGGCAGGAGTGGGTAGCAGATGCCCGATAAGGGCCTGCTTAATGAACCTCCGAGTGGGAGGATGGCTGGTAGTGAGAGGCCTTTTGCAGATGTGGAGTTAGGGAGCCCATTCCTATATATTTGAAGGGGCTCCATGACTACATTATTATGTTCATTGGATGGGGACACAGAGAGCATCAGGGCAACCAGTATAAGTATAGCGAGCTAGATAGGTGGGGACAGCATCATTGTGGTTGCGGTGTATAGTACAGGTCAGTAGGTGTGAGTGCACTGCTGAAATAGATGCTGACCAGGGTAGCGTGTTTCATTTAAACTTAGGAAGTTCACTCCTGCATACCAAAAGAGGTAATTAGGGGTAGCCTGCCATAATACGGTATGGCTTTAAGAGAAGGAGACCGAGACGTGGTAAGGTACAGCTTTGGGGGGGGGGCCCTTACACCATGGTGGGCGGTCAGGGGCGTGGTCTGAGGTGTATTTATTGAGTGGTGGGGGCAGGGGTGAAATTAAATGAAAAATGAAATTAAAGAATCAAAATTATTAATACAATAAAAAAAATATTGTAAACCCAAACAAAATTAGCAATAGCAATCCAACACATTCAATCTCAAATTACTGCCTCACAGCAGGGTTTAAACATGGGGAGTGATTTATGAAACCATTTTCATAGCTTAAAAGGATTAACAGGTGGAGTTAAACATGATCTCAGATGAGAGGGGCAGATATTCCAGGAAATGGGATAAAAATCACTGAAGACTTGATCACATTTCTTAGTTTTCATATGAGGAACCACAAGCTCAATGAGGTCAGCATTATGTAAAGTAGCGACAGGAGCTCTGACCACAATAGATGATGCCAGATAATCACGCAGCTTACCCTGGATGGCATGCAGAGCAAAAAAAGTGTTCATGAAGCAGCAAGCAGATGTCTGTTATCCAAGGAAACCCAGCCCAATTGTAGGTACAAATCATAGAGATGTATAATGTATGATGCACCAGAGGCAAATCAAGCCAGATGTCTATTTAGAACATCTATGGGCCCAATATCAGAAAGGTTTGTGATGTGTGAATGTGAACCTGCTTTCCACTTGCACAAATGGCAGCTTGCACATGAATGCAATATTCGTCCATTAGTGTTGCACTGGCTAGTCGGAATTAGTACATGTACACTATCATGTGCATGGTCTGTGATGGGGGTGGCAAACCTGGGATAGGGTGTAGGTGTGATACGCACTCTATGTGTAGCTCATACCCCCCCAGGGACATAGTGCTGGCACATGCGATGCGTCCTGGTGGGAGCAGGGGGAACACCGTCCATGCAGTGAGGGATGGATGTGGGGATGGTGTGAGCCACCCATGGCCATGGCCTTGCGGGGTACTGACCCCTCTGAGGAGCAGGCCGTGGTTAGGGGTGCACGGCATCTGGCTTCTATGGCCCAACATGCAGGGTGTTCTGGGGGTTTGGGACATACACGGGGCCTGCACTGGGGGTGGCCAGATGACAAGTTGTCTGCCAGGGGGGTGATGATACCCTCATCAGAACTGCCAGTAGTGTGGCTGGCACTGCATTCTCAGAGAGCATGGCTGTGGCCTCCAACATGGTGGCAGCCACTGTGGCAAAGAAAGCTGCCATGGACTACTTCATTCTGGAGAAGCCAGCTTCCAAGGCCACCATGTGCTCTGCATGGTGATCCTCTGTGTGCTGCTCATGCATGGATCCATCTCCACCTGCAGGCCCTCCTGAGCCACCACAACAGCCTGAAACAGTTGTCTATTGGCTTTTGCCTACTGCCAGTGTGGATTGTCCCAGGGGACAGGGTCGGGCTGCAACCTAGTACATTGTGTAGGTTTGGGCAGTACCATGGTTTGTGCTTCGAAGAATGGACCAGGGCGACTCAGTAGTGGCTGGGCTTGGGGGATTGGCCTGGGGTGGCACAGCAGTGGCTGGGTCAAGGGCATGGGCCTGGGGTGGCACAGCAGTGGCTGAGCCATAGGTATGGACCTGGGGTGGCACAGCTGTAGCTGTGCTGAGGTATGGGCATGGGGGAGCACATAGGTGGCTTATCCAGGAGAGGTAGCCAGGCCCCATTGGTAGGGTGGCAGTAGGGATGATGTTCACCGGTGTTGGTGGTAGTGTGGTGAGCAGATGGATCTTTCTGCCGTCCTGCCCCTCAGTTGGGTTGAAGCTGAACCTGGGGTTATCTTGCTGACTCCACTCCTCTCCTCCACATATGTCTCTACATCACTGTCCCTGTCATCCTGTGCCCCAGCAGGGGTTGGCCACAGGAGCAAAATTATTCTGGGCAGTCCAAGTGCATTATCATGCAATGTGCCCAACACCAAGGACTTGGCTGTTGAGAAAAGAGAGGCTAAGTAATGCACATACCTGAGGCTTGACATTGCCAGCACAGAAGCCCAGTGTGTTGTGTATATATACACACACATGCCGCCCATGCAGTGTAGTGCTCATATGCCCCCAGTGTTATACACATCACACACACCTCCCATTACCAGTGATAACACAATATACAACACCTAGATTGCAAAGTAGGGGATTTCCCCACAGACATCCAAACCATCAGGATACCTGAATACAACCAGGTGGCCTACTGCAATTGTGTAACCCATCCAACAGGTACACCATTACAGAAAGTGCATGCAGCAGTGAGGGCCCATGTAGGTGGTGTACCGAGGCCCAGGCAGAATGCATGCATAGGGCTATGGTAGGAAGAGTCTGCAGAACACCAATCTGTGCAGTACATCTGAGCCCGGATATTCAAACTGCACCAGGCTATGGCGCAAGCCTGGGTGCAGCTCAACTTTGTTGTGCAGGGGTGTGACATGGGCAATATTTAACAGAGCTGCGCTATGGTGCAGAAGCTTTGAATATTGAACCCTGACCACCCCCACTGTTCATGGCACAGTGGCACTGCTCCAGCACAAGTGGCCAGAGTGGAGCATGGAGATGTGCTAGTGCAAGTGCCATTGTGCCATGCACAGTAACCATGATATTCAAAAGGGGACATGCAAATGGAGCCATAATTTATGCAAGGCACATTTGGGGCCATTTGCATGTCATTATGGCCCCATTTGCATCCCATTAGCATGCAGGTGCGTAATCCCCGATGGCTTGCGCCCTGCCAGGCAGTAGCCATCGGGGACCGACGTCCCCTGCAGCCCGATCGTGAGAATTCATCTAAAAGAAAACCCCCATCCAATATCCCTGGTGGTCCAGTGGATTCCTATGTGCCCGATCACGGGCATCAGTATAAACCCCCCGTCCAATATCTCTGGTGGTCCAGTGGACCCCTATATGCCCGATAGTGGGCATCAGTATAAACCCCCCATCCATATTCAGGCAGACCTTCTGGACACTGAGGTGCTGCCCTATCTGCATGCATCTCTCTGGACTGTGGGAGGAGGTAGCCAGACTCAGAGCGGAAGTAAACTGGGCCAGGAGTACCATCACCCCTATCCAGGGACCACCCAATCCAATGCAACTGCCTCAAAGGATGCCGAGAACGAGGAGCACTTGGACGACAGTGGGCTCAGGGAGGGTTAGAGCGGTCAGGCAGAGGCACATCCCAGATCCTATTCCACTCAAGAACTCATATGCCACACTGGCAAATGAGGACAACCAAATAGAGGTACCCAGAGAAGTGGAAGGAAAGGATGTGGAGGTTAGCCAAGGAGGTGACCTCAGCGGGGAAAGCAGTGGACCCCAGAGGAGGAGGAAGCGAATCCTGGTGGGGGACTCCATCGTAAGAGGGATCAGCTAGGAACACAGGAGGGGGAGGACAGGGAGGTGAGGTGCCTACCAGGTGCCACGGCATGGAGGGATGGGAGTAAGATCCTGGGGATCACTGGGAAGGCAAGACGGGAGGGTGAGCTGGATGTCATTATCCACCTAGGTACTAATGACCTGGCAAATGGGGAGCCAAGGGAAGTTCAGGAAGAGTTTAGGAAATTGGGAAGGGGTCTCAAGCAAGTAGCTACTTCTGTCACTTTCTCAGAAGTACTACCTGTGAGAGGCAAGGGAGAGCATAGGAGTGCATGCACCAGGAACTTTAACTCATGGTTGAAGAACTGGTGCTGTGAGGAAGGGTTTGGATTCATTGGTGACTGGGGACCCACCTGGAGGGATGGAGGTTTGTTCAAGCCTGACGGCCTGCATCCATCCTGGAGGGGAATCCAAGCACTCAATGATAAGTTTAAATGCTACATTGACAAGCATTTAAACTAGCAAAGGGGGGTGGCAGGCCAGCAAGGAGGGTACCTACTTGCTCACCCCCCACAGCTAGCAGTGGAACCAGTGAACCAGAGGAGTGGCTATCTCTGCAAAGCAGTGTGCAAAAGATGGAGATTAGTGCCCAAGAGGTGGATAAGCAGAAAAGGGGCAAAATTCAGCAGAAGGGCAGACAGCAAGGAGAACCAGGGATAAATGACAACCAAGGAAGGGGCTGGAGTAGAAAAGTGAAACAGTCTAGGGAGGTCAAATCATGGAAAGCCATGTGTGCAAATGCCAGGAGCCTTAGCAACAAGATGGAAGATCTGGAGGCCGTCATGGTGCAGTCAGACCTGGACATTGTGGCCATCACTGAAACCTGTGTAATGATAACCACGACTGGGAGATGGCCATACCTGGCTACAACATATTCAGAAGAGACAGAGCAGGCAGGAAGGGAGGAGGAGGAGTGGCACTGTATGTGAAAAATGACATAAGGGCCACAGAGATCCAGGAGGAACAAAATGGGGAGAGATACTGTGGGTTAGCTGAAAGGAAAATGGGACAGCCATCCACACAGGTGTGGTCTATAGACCACCAGCCCAGGAGGAAGAAACAGATAGGGAGCTGATGCTAGCCATCCAAAGGATGGCAGACAAGGGTGAGGTAGTACTGGTTGGAGACTTCAATATTCCAGACATGGACTGGAGCATCCCATCAGCAGCATCAACTAGCAGCAGATTTATTCTGGACTCCCTTCAGGGTGCCTTCCTCAAGCAACTGGTCATGGAACCAACTCGGCAGAAGGCAGTACTGGACCTTGTGCTCACAAACAGGGACAGTGTGATGGGGGTAACAGTGGGGGGGCACCTGGGAAACAGTGACCACCAGTCGTTGTGGCTTGAAATCACAGAAAGAGCAGAACCAAACCACACAAAAACACATATCCTGGATTTTAGGGGGGCAGACTTTGGGAAAATGGGGAGATTCTTGAAAGAGGCATTAAGGGGAATGGGACAGGAATCAGGGGTTGAGGAACAGTGGGCAGTATTTAAAATAGGATTACAAGAACAACAGAATTATGCATTAAGCAGGTTAGCAAGAGGAAAAGGAAGAGAGACCATTATGGTTTTCCAAAGAGGTAGCAAAGAAAGTGAAAGCCAAAAGATTGCATTCAGGCAATACAAAAAGACACAGGCAGAAGGGATAGGGAGAAGTACCAGGAGAAGCAAAGGGAGGCAGGGAGGTCAGTAAGGGAAGCCAAAGCTCAGACAGAAGAGCACATTGCAAAATCAGTGGGTAGAGGGGACAAAACCTTTCACAGGTACATAAGTGAAAAAAGAAAGACAAAGGGAGGGATAGTGAGACTAAAGGGGGAGGATTGGGGCCGCGTGGAGGATGACAACAGTAAAGCTGACATATTGAACAGGTATTTCTGCTCAGTCTTTACTGAGGAAGAGGAGGGTAATGGGTCTGAAGGGAGTACAAGGGGTGAGAATGGCGCAGAAATGGACACAAGTCCCTTTACACGAGTAAGGGTCCTGAAGGAACTGGAAGTAATAAGAGTTGATAAAGCAATGGGGCCAGATGGGATGCACCCCAGGGTCCTTAAAGAACTAAGAGACGTGGTGGCTGAACCTCTGGCTATCCTGTTTAGCCGATCACTGGAAACAGGGGAGGTACCCAAAGACTGGAGGACAGCAGATGTAGTCCCCTTATACAAAAGTGGGAACAAAGAGGAAGCAGGGAACTACAGACTAGTCAGCCTCACCTCGGTAGTGGGGAAGATCATGGAAGCGCTACTGAAGGAGAGATTGGTGCAACATCTGGTTGTCAATGGACTACAGGACCCAAGGCAGCATGGCTTCACCAGGGGGAGGTCATGTCAGACCAACCTCGTTGAATTTTTTGACTGGGTGACTAGGGAGGTGGATCAGGGGAGGGCAGTGGACATGGCCTATCTGGACTTCAGCAAGGCCTTTGACACTGTGCCACATAGAAGACTATTACACAAACTGGGGAATATGGGTGTGGGCAGGACAGTAGTGTGGTGGGTAGGTAACTGACTGGGTGGCAGGACACAGAGGGTGGTGGTAAATGGCTGTCACTCCACAGAGGGAAAAGTGACCAGTGGGGTACCACAGGGATCAGTGCTGGGACCGGTCCTATTCAACATCTTCATCAGTGACATTGTGCAGTACCTAGAAGGCAGAATTTCACTGTTCGCTGATGACACAAAGCTCTGTAACAGAGTAGACACACCAGAGGGTGTAGACAGAATGAGAAGCGACCTGCAGAAACTTGAAGAATGGTCAGAGGTTTGGCAGTTGAAATTCAATGCAAAGAAGTGCAAGATAATGCATATGGGGCACAAAAACCCTGGCACAATATATCAGTTGGGGGGTGAGGATATAGCATGCACCAAGCAGGAAAGGGATCTTGGGGCTGTCATCTCTGATGACCTCAAGGTAGGGAAACAGTGTGACAAGGCAGCAGGTAAAGCAAATAGGATGCTGGGATGTATAGGCAGGGGCATCACCAGCAGGAAAAGGGAGGTCATAATTCCGCTATACAAGACACTAGTGAGGCCCCACCTGGAGTACAGTGTACAGTTCTGGAGACCATACCTATGTAAGGACATAGACAGGGTAGAGAAGGTTCAGAGGAGGGCAACAAAGATGGTGCATGGGTTGCATCACAAGTCCTATGAAGATAGGTTGAAGGAACCGAACATGTACTCCCTGGAGGAGAGGAGGGAGAGAGGGGATATGATAGAGACATACAAGTATCTTACAGGGAGGAACAGGGTGGAGGAAAACACTATTTTTAAGTGAAAAAGATGTTCCAGGACTAGAGGGCATGGGATGAAGTTGGAGGAGGACAATTCAGAGGAAACATGAGAAAGAATTTCTTCACAGAACGGGTGGAGGACAAGTGGAACACCCTGCCAGAGGAAGTGGTGGGGGCTGAAACAATCACGGGATTTAAGAATGCATGGGATAGACAGAAAGGAATTCTGGAGGTCAGGGGTAAGGGGCAACAGACTTCTAGGAAAACAAACTGAACTTACAAGCTCAAATGGGCAGACTGGGTGGGCCATAGGCCCTTATCTGCCGACACTGTCTATGTATCTATGTATCTATGTCCAATATCCCTGGTGGTCCAGTGGACCGCACTCTGCCCGATCGGGGGCATCTTTAAAACATAGAACAGTCCTGTTACCCTGGTGGTCTAGTGTACCCCCCCCACCTGCCCACTGAGCCCCACCGCCCGCTCCCCCCCTGGTCAGTCGGCGGGTGGCAATCCACCAGCCTGCCGTCCTGCCACCATGACCGACAGCTCGGTAGGGCTGCATGCCCATTGGTTTGCAGCATGAGCCAAGGGCATGAGCCCATGCCGATATTCCAGTCCAGATATGTAAATTCATTCACATATCTGGACCGAGTAATGGAGTAGCTGACGCCCATTGGCTCACGCCAGAGCTATCGGGCGGCAGCCCCACTGAGCTGTCAGTCGGCGGGCGGCGGGTGGCAGGCAGGTGGGGTGCTGCTGCCCGCCAGCTGACCTGGGGGGGAGCAGGGCGGTGGGGCTCAGTGGGCAGGTGGGGAGGGGGGTACACTAGAACACCAGGGTAATAGGACTGTTCTATGTTTTAAAGATGCCCCTGATCGGGCAGAGTGCGGTCCACTGGACCACCAGGGATATTGGACGGGGGGGTTTATACCGATGCCCGTGATCAGGCACATGGGGTCCACTGGACCACCAGGGATATTGGACGGGGGTGTCTTTACACGGATGCCCACAAAGGGGCATAGGGGTGTGCCACCAGGTGCGGCAGGAACTCGGGTGGCCACCCACAGGTGGAAGCTGCTGTGTTGTGCCCTGCAATGTGGCAGCTCACCTGTGGGTGGCCATCATTTGTTCCTTTGTTTGGGGGCTTAACTTTGTGCAGGCGCAGGTAGGGGTTGCGCATGCATGACTCTGCACATCCCGAGCTGAATATTGGGCTGTGCAAGGTATGCATGGGCATACCCCCGCACCTGTGTCTGCATACATTACTGATGCGCTCCAGCACATCGGGATTTGTGCAGCGCACTTTTCCTTTTTGAATATCTGGGCCCCTGTGTTTTCCTTCTGTGCTTGGCCATCTGTGACCATATGCCCCCCCTGACAAGCATGCAACCCCCAACACCACTGATACACATGCATGCCAATCTCAATGTGCTGGGGCTGCTACAGTCACTCACATGGCTGAGTCAGTCCCACCTGGCTTTCATGGCCACTTCTCGAAACCTGCGTTATGGTGATGGGCTGAAGCATGCCAGATACTAACACCTCTGCAGGGGCTAGGGACTCTGCTGTTCGGGGTCCACCACCTGTGGCAAGGAGGCCAGACTTGGCCCTAGCCATGATGTCCTTTGTTCTGCACTTATGATCACCAGTCCTCTTCCTCACATCCTCCGCTGTCTGATCCATGCCTCCCATGGTATACACAGACCATGTGATATCCTGCCAGGCCTTTGCTATCTCATCCCTGGTCCCCCCCCTGCAGCAGCCCACCAGTTCCTCCTTGGCCCCATATGCATGGGCCAGGGCCATTACATCTTCTTCCAAAACCCTCTTCATTCAAATTCTTTCTTCTACCATAATGATATCTATTGTAAAGGGGAGGATAGACAGCACTGAGCATTGTATACACACAGCAGAGCACAGATATAGTGCTGTGCAGGCCCCAGTGCCCCCTGGCTGGGATACATATATGTCCCTGCAGGGCAGGGTCAATTACACAGTGAGCTGCTTGCCTATCAGAGACTCAAGGGCATGTGTATGTAATCCCTAGATGGTGCTACTCCAAGGGCTACTACCCCTGCCTTGTTGGCCTGTACAGGGTTGAGGGGCCTGGGTTCCCAAGATCTACTTTAAACTGGTTATTCTCCTAGACAGTACATTGACACGGTGCCTCCACCCAGAGTTTAGCTTTAAGTGGACTGGCATGGAACCAGGTATAACCTCCCTGGGATGCTGCACCCACCTACTTTAACATAAGCCACCCCAACACATGACCTGATAACAGATCCCCACATTTCAATATCTTTTACCATTTATTGACTGGATCCTAATAATATGCTCATGACACAGGTATCTGCAAAACAACAATGAACAATTTATTTTCAGGGGGAAGAACATATGAATGGGGAAGAAAGGAGTAGAAGTTATACATTTATTTACATTAGATCAATGGTTTTAAGTTCGTGCTAGTGAAAACCCTCCAGCTGGGTAGATATGTTGCAATTTTAAATCAAATTGTAATCACATATTGTACCAACTTTAAAATGGCCAGAGCCCTGGCTATCTATGGTAAACTGCATAATCAGATGACACAGAAACATTTCTTTTTTACCCACACTGATACCAGACCCCAACATTTGGTATGAGACCCTCGATCCATTCCCAAACTTAAACCTGGGTACCTAGCAACCAAAGTCCAGTTAAAGGTGCAGGCCTGAGGAATGGTGCAGCTGTACATTGGCTGACTAGACTGAACTATGTACAGTCTCTTTAAAGGGTGTGGGGGGCCTGCATGTTTAAATTGGTGCTCCTTTGTCTGGGCTAAAATAAAAGCACCTGTAGTGTAACCATCCGGTTACCTTTTTTTAACCACATTTTGCATTCCCTGAACATCCAGCACATTTATAATTCTAACACATTCAGCACATTTATAATTCTAACACATTCAGCACATTATAATTCTAACACATTCAGCACATTTATAATTCTAACACATTCAGCACATTATAATTCTAACACATTCAGCACATTTATAATTCTAACACATTCAGCACATTATAATTCTGGCACATTCAGCACATTTATGATTCTAACACATTCAGCACATTTATAATTCTAACACATTCAGCACATTATAATTCTAACACATTCAGCACATTTATAATTCTAACACATTCAGCACATTTATAATTCTAATGCATTCAGCACATTTAATACTTTTAATTCTTCAACCATGGGCCAGCATGGCCACCATGGGCCTTTCCAAGTTAAATCTTTCAATGGGTATTTGATCCCAAGGGCTAGGGTGACCTGGATCTCCACATGCCATATCCAGGGTTTTAAATAATTGATCAGTAGTTTTTTTCTTGGGACAATGCTAACTGTACAGAAAGTATTCATATGGGTTTTCTAGAAGTGTTATGTTTGTTAAACACAGTGAGGAAAGTGCTATGCATTTTTACAATGCTTTAGCACTTTCATGAGCAAAATGCTAATCAATTTTTGGAGTTAAATAAAATCCTGCATATCCGAATGAAATTACTTTATCAATACCGTTTCTTTCACTTTAACAATTTGAGCAACTACAGAAGTTCTTGCAAACACAACTTTCAATGTCTCAGTCCCACGTAGCAAATGGTTGGGATTCACAGCTTCCACAGGACATGTTGACAATAAAAGAAAAAAAATACTGGACCTCCCAGGCAAAATCAGGATGAGCCCCAGGTCTGAGTGCTCCCCTTCCTGTCCTGTAGGCACTTTGGCAATTTAAACACATTTCAGCACATTTATATAATCTGGACCCCTCCAGGCCCCTTAACTCATCAAAGTCCACCCACGCTGGGCAAGGATTATGTGCAGTAGATGCAGGGTGCAAAACAATGAATAGTTCCAAACAGTTAACAAGCCTCTAGGGCATTGACAGCCACAATAAACTTTCTTTGTACCTGCACCAGGGTTAGAAGATTACTCACTCAGGCATCCTCACAGAATGGCTCTCCATCATCTAAGGTTCCTGAAGTCTTCAGTTCCCTCACCACTGAGGCAGGTTCTGTTCTCTCACAGCTGGCTTGTCCTCAAGTTGCAGATCCATGTTTTTCCTAAACATGGAAAGGATGGGCTAGCCCCTGGAGGCCATTTTTTGGCAACCCCCAGGCTAACAGGTTTTACATTGCACTAAGCAGAATTACTCACTGGCAAAGAAGAACAAATCCCTTTCTTTGTGGAGGGGCTTACACTGGATCACCAGGTCCAGTTGCATTGCTGGGGGCCTGAGCCCACATCCCCAAGGGGACTCCCACTCGAATCTGAAATATCTGCTGAAACACTGTCTTTTATGGGGCTTTCCTAAGGCTTCCCATTGGCTGAAGCTATTGGTTGCTTTGGTTCTGATTGGCTGGAAGACTTGTCAATCACAAAAATGAATTATTCATTAAGCCTCCTCGATGCACAGCTGGTTTGCTATTTTGGTGCCTAAAACTAGGTTCTTGCAGTTCCCTATAAGCACTTGTAAATTTCACATGTGCTTTGGCAAATGTTCCACAAGTCCTGGCTTAAGAACCCTAGCTTTCTGAATGGCTGTTGCTGCTCTGTAATGGCTGCTGAACACACATGACTTTAGGCAGAATCACCATAGTCCAAAATAAAGTCCTGGTGCAGCCAGAATAATTAATAATTTTGCTCAATTGCTCCACAGTTCAGTAGCCATATGTGTGTCCTTAATGTTGCTGCCCAGCTTTTGATTTTCTCTCAGTCTGTTTGCCTGTCGCTGCTGCCAACATTTTGTAACCCCCTCTTACAGCAGGCAGGCTGTCTATCTGAGTCCCAACGTATTCTGGTGCTGCCAGTTTAATTATTTAATTATTCAGACACTTTTTCCCTTTAAACAGTATCCGCTTTTATATCTTTTCCCCAAAAGCACACACAGCAGTCACATTATTTATTTATTTCAACTTTCGGCAGCCGCTGAAACACACTCCCCTGAGGGCAGACAGAAGTAGTATAAGTTCATATATCTTGTCAAATGTTAAATTTCAGCCAATCAGCGCGTGCCACGTCATTTGACAGGTGGGCGTGGCCTAAAATGGACCAATCAGAATCGCCCCTTGTTAAACCGGAAGTCCCTCCCTAAAATGAGCTAGCCCGGCCCCTTGCACAGGAAATGACATCCATTCGAACCCGTGTCCCGCCCCTTGCACAGGAAATGACCTAACAACACCATTTTTGTAAGCGTCTTACGCCCCTCCTTCTCGTACACTCCTCGATCCCCTGGCAGACCATCCTGGCTGGAACCCGAGTCCCACCATGCTAGGTTGAACTCCTGTGTCCACTCCTTTCTCCTGCACCCCCACCAGCCTGGCTTGAACCCCTGTCCCCCACCCCTCATTCTCATACACTCCTCGATTCCCTGCCAGACCATCCTGTCTCGAACCCGAGTCCCTACCATGCTAGGATGAACTCCTGCGTCCCCTCCTTTCTCCTGCACCCCCACCAGCCTGGCTCAAACCCCTGTCCCTCTTCACCATTGTGCTCCTCCCACCCCAAAAAATCAGTTAGTGTTTATGTAGTGGTGTGTGCCCGCTGTAGGCCTATTGTATGACTGCAGGGGCATATGTGTGTTTTTTGATTAGGATATTTTCAGAAAGAAGTATCTAGGAGGGAACCTGATCATGCAGAGGTTTCACAGATCTGTGTGGAGACCCCCACCCCGAGGGAAATTCATATGCCTGTGTGAGTACCCCTTTTTTCTGTTTTTGTAACAGTATACAAAATTATTTAACATGCATCTGTAGGACTGTGTCAAACTTGCATCAAAAGGATAGCTTTATGTAAATGCATGTAACATTTATAAGCTAAAATGGGGGACCTCTGTGTAAATAAGATGGTTCATCAGTTTTCTCTGGATAGCATTGCAACAATCGCTAAAAACTAATTATTTATACTTTTGTCATGAATTAGAAAGAATAAAACTATATAAGAAAAAAGGAATACACATACCTATAGTTCACCCCCCTCAGCTCTGTGTAGTATCAAGGAGAAGGCTGAAATGAAATGTGTGTGATATTTATAATGTTTTGAAAAAGGGGGGTGGGGGCTACAACAGATGTACCTCTGACACGTTACCATGTATAGTATGATGGGGTGTGGTGATGGTTTTACCAAGGGGCAGTCCATCTTGCTAAGCGTTATATAAACCCTGCATTTGAAGCCAGAAGGCACAGCTTGAGATTTCTCAGATTCTGTTTTAGAGACTTGGAGCAGATTATCAAAACATCAAGCAAGAAGATGGCAAGGCTTCTCATTTCAACATCCCTGTAACAGGTCAGATTGTCATACCACCTAATGAAAATTCAACCTCCTGTAACAAGCCAGATTGTCACACCACCAAATGAAAAGTCTGGAGATGAAAAGCCAAGCAAGAAGATAGCTGTCGGGGCCCTACAACCCAAGCCAACGATGTACCACCCGTGAGGTGTGAAACGAATGCCCCACACAAGTCTTGTTGAGTGGAAGAGGTCTGACATAAAAAACTCACTGAACAGTTTGGTGAATCAGAAAATCCTAAACCTGACTGTCCTTCTGAAGAGACACCACTGCAAGACCTTGAAGAGTTGCTGGGGTGTGAATCTGGTACAGAAAAAGTTACTATGAAACCAAAACGAAGTGACAAGAAGGGCCAGAGATGATGGTCAGTGAGACACTGCCAAAAAAGCATCAGAGAAAGTTGTGAAAAAGAAATGCAAGACAGAGCCAGAGGGCACTCTGACCAAGAGGGTGATGATGATGATAATGCAGCCACAAGCAGTCAGGCCCAGGCTAAGAAGAAAAGATGAGAAAATGAAGAAAAGAGTTGCCTTGATGAGGTAAATGCATTTTAACATATAAAAAAATGTGAGTGGTTACATGGCATAACTAGGGGAGATGAGTTAGCAGTAGAACTAAATCTTACCTATAATGAGTCAGAGGACCAATGCTGTTTTTGTTTACTTTAATAGACTGAAAGATTTGCGATGGGCAGCAGTCATATTCGGACAGCATGGATTCTCGACTTTCCACAAATCTACTGCTCGACTGTCTTTGCTGTGTGAAAGATACAAATGTGGTTGTTAATGAGATGTGTGAGAACCAGCATGTTAGAAATACAGAGAGCGACAGAATGTTTCAAAATGTCACAGAACAGGCTGTGATCACCACACAACCCTCTTCTACTGAGATTAGACAGGGGACCTCATGTGAAAAATCAGGCCTTAGTAGTAAACCCCCCAAAACTGACAACGATATGTATTGTAAGTACATTATGTATCATACCATCCGTGGTGCAATTGCTTCAGTGATACAGAGGGTAATACATTGTGAATTGGTTGATTCCTGTCCTGGGTGTGAGATAGATGATCCGAGTCAGAAAAACCATTCATGTGTCCTTGATGACTTAAGGTCTAAGAAGCATACAGAAATGTTTCTGAAGCCATACATATAGGGCAGCTCATGCCCGTGATCTCAGCAATCGCTATGAAGCATCAGGGTTAAATATGACCAATTGTACCCTGGAAACTATAAGTCATGTTTTAAATGATGTGAGAAAATCTGATGACCCCATGTAGTTAGTTATACAAATGTTACAGCAGACAGACAGTGAAATTAAAAAGATGCCTGCCGTCTGGTCAGCAAAGGCTCCTTTAAAAATTTCTAAAGAAATTCAGGAACACTGTTTATATTGTAAAAAATTACCCCAACACCTCTACCCTCCCCAAATTACTACATGGAAACATTTCAGTACCAAAATGTGTCATATTTTATTTTTACAGATAATCATGCGGAATGCAAGTACAGAGAATCCAAAGGTTTATGTATCTGATCCTAAGCCATTACTGTCATCCATCACTGTTTGTTTCACCTCAATATGACATTTGCCTTTGTGAGATACATGCAGCCTAAACTGATGATGTTTGCCCTTCCAGAAGTATGGGAGGATACAGATAAATATATAAATGAATCTGTGTTACCACTTGTAGAAAATGTTAAAGTGATTGCCGATATATTCATGGAAGATGATGAATGTCTTTGTGGACTTTATAACATGAGACATCATAGCCATGTGTGTATCTACTAAAGCAGAAAAACCTTGTGATATTGTGCGTGTTGTTAACCTGGCTTCTCTGCTTGCTGAAATGATCCACTGGTCGAAAAGGACCCTTTAAAAAAATGATATAAGGACATTCAGAACACTGCTTCATTGTTAAAACATCCCCACCCCCACCCAAAAACTGCTACTTGTTACCATTTTAATATTGTTCATATTGTTACCCTAGGCTTTTACCACTTGCTAAATGTATGTTTTCCAGCGTATCAGCGATGAAACACCCTATCAGTGCATCAGAGCTTATTTACCAACTAGTCAGACACAAAGCTAAACAACCTGGTTTAAATCTACCTACAGGACAAGCACCGTCTGTACTTTTAGAGACATGCCAAGGTCTTTTGGTGGTCTCAGAGAGGACCCCAAAGAACTATGGATTATTTTAAGGATGAGGGAGCTACTCTTGAGAAGCAATGTTTAAAATTGCTAGAGGTTTTGCATAACCCTTATGATGTAATACACTTTGTGGTTTATCTGTACTGCTGTTGACTTTTTAGTGTTTAGTTTGCAGAGCAGGGGTCTGAGTCTGACATCATAAATTTTGTGCTTTTATCCTTTTGTTGTGTTCATAAACCAGATTTAGCATATGCTTTTCCTAAATAGTGTATTATAATGTACTTTCAGATGGAGCGTACTGGCATGCTTCCAATATTACAGACAGTCTTGATGTCTACAATGTACCGTAGTGATAAGGACATTTTAAAGGAACCATATACTTTTGAAAGCAGCCTGCATTAAATGTCTGCTCTGAAGATGCTGCTGCTTCACTGGCAGAAAACACACTGACTCTGATTAAAGTTGCCACCCTGTATGGAGACTCTATGTTGGCGTAATGGAAACAATAACCGTGAGAGCAGTATGCAAGGTGAATGTCATTTAGATGTAACAGAATGTCTTCAAAATCAGCCTTGTTATTTTGAGTGGTGTATGGCATATGTGTGTATGTATTGTGCATACCTCATCACTAAGGGTGAAGTGGACGATGCCAATGCTTGTGTAAAACATGCAGCTCAAAAGTTGCTGTTTCGGGGTATTGTGAAGCGTGTAAAAATTGAAGAGTAGAAAAACAAAATTATTATATAATCTGTTGCATGCTTACCATGTGTTATGCCTTTTGTATGTAGAACCTATATGCATTAGTTGATGTATTATAAAGTAAATATTCAAATACTGTTATGACGTGTGTATTTATAAATAAAATATAATCATGCATTGCCCTTTGTGGTTGTCATAGTGTTATGCCTTTTGTATGCAGAACCTATGCATTAGTTGATGTATTATAAAGTAAATAATCAAATACTGTTATAGCGTGTGTATTTATAAATAAAAATATAATCATGCATTGCCCTTTGTGGTTGTCATAGTGTTTTTTAAAAACAACAAAAGAGCACATACTTTATTTTGCTGGTGACAAGAGTTTTGCTAGCTAGCAGATGTGTCAGGGTGTTGCGAAGGAGATGAATGATCACCTGTTCCAGAATATATATTTAATGCCAAAAAAAGTGGGTAGTTTCACAGGGTGACTCAGCTGTATAAGGCTGCAAAACTTGATAAGAGGTCACCAGGAAAGGTGTTGCAGAATGGCTTGCAGAAGCGGGGACTGATTCGTTATACAAGCAGCCAGAGTCGATTTAAGAAATCTATCATTGTTTTCTGCCATAGACAGACAATGGCAAGCTGATTTAGTGGATATGAGTCAATATACAAAGAGTACAATAATGGGTTTAAGTACATACTGGCGTGCATCGATGTGCTGTCCAAGTATGCCTGGGTAGTGACTTTAAGAGACAAATCAGGCAAGGCAGTGATGCAAGCCTTTGCAAACTATTTTTTAAAGTGGGCCTGCCACTCAGTTGCAGACGATCAGGTAAGAAGTTTCTAAATGTTTCCTTAAAGAACCTAGTAAAACAAAATAAAATACACCATTTGTGAATGAATAATGAAGTTAAGGCCAGCATTGTAGAAAGATTTAATAGGACACTGAAGTACGCATGTGGCGTTACTTTACAGCCAGAATACTTGGAAATATACAGATGTGTTGTCAGACCTGGTGCACAGCTATAACCATACTTATCACAGAAGCATAAAGCACAGACCTGTGGATGTTAACCCTTCCAATGCCCTGGGTGTATGGAAGAGATCTATATATTAATTCTGTTCTTGGCAAAACAAAAAGGGTACCCTTCAGAAAGATGATCACGTGAGACTATCTAAGCTAAAGAGGGTGTTTGAAAGGGATATGAACAGACATACACAGATGAGATATTTATTGTGACAGAGGTCTTAAAGACACAGAGACCCACCTATAAGCTAAAAAGGACTATCAGGAGAGACATTAAAGGTACTTTTTCATGGAGGAGCTGCAAAAAATTGAACCTGATGAGGACCGTGTGTACAGGGTGCAGAAAATCCTGAAGGAGAAAAAGCGTGGCAGAAAAACTTGTATCTGGTAAAAAGTGGAGGGTGGCCCGATAAATTTAATAGCTGGTTGAGGCAACACAGGTTCAGAGACAATAAAACAGATAAGGCTTGAAAATGCTCAAAATGGATTTATATCACATTTGCCCAGCAATGCATGCGTTTAACTTATTTTTCCCCAACAATACTATACCACTTTTACTGTAAAGTTACCACAAGCCTTGAACTACCTGGTGAATGGGGAAGTGGGCTTGTAAGGAGTTAATTACCCTCATACCTGGGACAATGTGCCTGCACAGAAAAACAGGTTCAGTATGCTCTATCAGCCTCTAAGCTGTAGCCCACAGTAAAACACCACCAACTGGACCCTTTACTGAGTCAGCAGCATTTAAAATCCCATCAGATATTATCCTAACATGGCTGTTGTTATTGCTCAAATTAATAAAAGCATATTGGAAGTAAATGAACTGCCAGTGGTTTTAGAACAACAAACGTCGGTAGAAATAAAAAGTTGACAGTGACATCAAATGTATTTTGTTGTATGCATGAGGCGATTACAGTACCTTTGGAGTTTTAGCTAGACTCGAGTAGGTGTGGAAAGAATCTAGCAAAGAACCCTCCAGATATTAATGGGGACTTTTACACGTATATATATATATACATGACATTATCACACATGAAATAGTGGGTGACAGTCTAGTGCCTTGCTGAGATGCGTACCAAATCAGGAGCCAAGACAATGAGATAATAGTGACCGTGACCTCTGATAAACCCCATTATCAAACAGTCAGTAAACATCAGATTGATACAGTCACTGTAAGAAATAAAGAATGATCAAAATGAACCTGTACCATTTCTCGATTTGGAAGGTGATGATGAAGTTACATTACATACCCCAGAGAGTGCTCTAAAATTTAAACAAGGATGGTGATTGTTCGACATTATAGGGGACCCTACGCTTGACCAGAAGCTATTACAAGGCACAGGCAGGATCTGGTCTGCCAGGCTTTCATGGACTTCCTACCTGTATGGATTTCTGGTATAGGAGGGATATTTCGTAGTCTGTTCAAAAGCAGTTCCATTTTTAAGAAGGGGTTTGAGAATTGCAAAACCACATCTACAGACAGCTACTAAAAATGTTGCAAAAGGGATGTTGTGGGGCATGTGACTAGTGCTGTCGCTCAAAAAGATGTCAGGGGTGATAAGCCTTCTCAGGGTGGCTCAGGGCTGATTGTATTCAGGAGAGGTAAAAAGAAAAAGCCAAGGAGCACACTTGCTTCTAATCAGCCCCCAGCTACTTTAAAGAGAGTGCTTCAAACGCAAAACTTCACATAAAAGAAAACGCCAAAGGCAAAAAGGATTCTAGAGGATCGTAAAAAAGCAGAGACCTGTTCTAAAAACATGGCTTTCGTGCACCTGGTTCTGAAAGATACGCAAAATCAAGAACTTGACTTGTTGCCGTTTCTCCCACACAGACAAGCATTGAAAAAAAGCATTTATGAGAATACCCCTCTGGCTCCCTTTCAGAAAACTCACCAATTGAATTTTTATATAACTAGGGATGGAAGACTACTTGGATCTAAACAACACACTTCTTTACCTAGCACAAAATCACTAAGCGGATGGTAGTGATATACCTGCAGCAGCCAAAGTGTGCCTTATAAACTTACCAGTGGCAACCATTTTTCCAAGTCAGCTGGATGTGACTGTCAGGTGATCGGCTCATCAGTCTTAATGCTTCATGTGCCACCCCTACAGGGCTGTCATAGAATCTGTGTGCTGAACCCCAGTGAAGAGACCTTTCCACACACTCATCGCAGGGTTATTTTACAAAGACACCCTAGAATATTGAATCAGCAGACAGAGATGGTGGATAATGTAGGTTTTAATAAAAGCTCCTTCACACATCTCAGTAGAGAGTGAGAACTGCTGGGACACTTGCACAGCCTTGTTTTTCAAGAAAGCTGATGCTGAATGGCGTGGATATTAAAATTAAACTGACCGTAACAGGACAAATGCTGCCTGATGAGTGGAGATGCTGAGCCTTATAAGCTAAAAGTCATGGCGCCTCTCTGTTTGTCCAAAGGGTTAAAGTGATCCCAGTCCGTCTGGGACACTCAAGCCCTGCTCACCGCCAGCCTTCTACCTATAAACAGAGTGGGTATGAAAGTGTTCAGCCTCCCTGCAGGCAGCAGGGTCTGCAACAAGATAATTTGTTTTGGGACAGTTGCCAAAATGATGGTCATGGGATTTGTTGACAATGATGCTTTTAGTGAGGTTCCTACACTAAAACTCCTTTAACTTTAAGCATTATAACATTAATTTTGTGGCTCTGTATCTGGATGATGAACAAATTCCCGCTAAACCCTCTGCACGGCCAGATTTTTAGAAATAGGAATGCTGTGAGAGAATATTTTAATCTAAGTACTGGCCAGTGCGAAATCTATGAAAGATGCGACCGCTTTTTAGTTAACAAATCAAGGAATTTACCCAAGGTACACCCTGTTTGCCTTTGATCTCACTCCGGACCAAGTGCTGCTGATCATTGTTATTTTAATTAAAACTAGGAACCTCAGAGCTGAGATCAGATTTTGCAGAAGCCTTACAACAACAAACCATAAAATGAACACAAAGCAGCTGGAAAATTGTATGATAATGAGATTAACTGTTTGAAGGGTTTCTAAATCTGATCTCAGCCTGAGGTTCCCAGTTTTAATTAAAGAATAATGATCAGTACATTCTTGGTCCGGAGTGATGAAAGGCAAACAGGGTGTACCTTGCAAATTCTTGACGGTTAACCAAAAGTGGTCGATCTTCATAGATTTCCGCCACTAGTACTAGATTAAATATTCTCTCACAGCATTCCCATTTCTAAAATCTGGCTGCAGGGTTTACGGAATTTTGTTCACCGGTTCAGATACAGAGCCACAAAATTAATGTTATAATGCTTAAAGTTAAAGGGTTTTTAGTGTAGGAACCACTAAAAGCATCATTGTCAACAAATCCTATGACCATCATTTTTGGCAACTGTCCCAAAAACAAATTATCTTGGTTGTGACTCTGCTGCCTGTAGGGAGGCTGAACATTTTCATACCCACTCTGTCTATAGGTATTTAGCTTGAGGTGAGCAGGTTTGAGTGTCCTAGTATCTGACCCGGGAATCACTTTAACCCTTTGACAACAGAGAGGCGGCCATGACTTTAGCTTATAAGGTTCAGCATCTCCACCATCAGGCAGAAGCTGTCCCTGTTACGTGTCAGTTTAATTTTAATATCCACGCCTATTCAGCATCAGTTTCTCTTGAAAAACAAGTCTGTGCAAGTGTTCCAGCAGTTCTACCTCTACTGAGATGTGTGGAAGGAGCTTTATTGCAAAACCCACATTATCACCATCTCTGTCTGTGATTTCATGTTTCGGTGGTGTCTTTAAAATAACCTGTGGTAAATTGTAGAAAGGGCTCTTCACTGGAAGTTCAGCACAGATTCTATGACAGCCCTGTAGGGTAATAAAGTTATTGCTCTGACTGATGAGCCGATCACCGACAGTCACATCCAGCTGACTGAAAATGGTTGCTACTGGTAGTTTATAAGGCACACTTTGGCCGCTGCAGGTATATCACTACCATCCGCTCAGTGATTTTGCAAACCAGGTAAAGAAGGTAAGGTTTAGATCCAAATAGTCTTCACCAGTCCTTTCGCTATATAAAATTCAATCGGTGAGTTTTCTGAAAGGGCAGCCAGAGGGGGTATTCCCTACAAATGCTTTTTTTCAACTTTTGTCTGTGTGGAGAAACGCAAACAGGTCAAGTTCTGATTTTGTGCATTCTTCTAGAACCACAGTGCACGAAAGCCATGTTTTTTGAACAGTCTCTGTTTTTTTATGACCCCTCAAGATCCTTTTGCCTTTGAGCGCTTTCTTTATGTGAAGTTTTATGCTTGGAACACCTCTTTAAAGTAGTCGGGGCCGAAGGAGAAGCTTAAGGTACTTCATGCTTCTCTTTTACCTCTCTTGAAACAATCAGCCCTGAGCCACCCTGAGTAGGCTTTGTCACCCCGTGACATCTTTTGAGCGACAGCACTAGTCACATGCCCCACAACATCCTTTTGCAAATATTTTAGTAGTTGTCTGTAGATGTGGTTTTGCAATTTCAAACCCCTTCTTAAAAATGGAACTGTTTTTCTGAACAGACTCATTAAATATCCTCCTATACCAGAACCATACATAGTAGGAAGTCCATGAAAGCCTGGCAGACCATATCCTGCCTGTGCCTTGTAATAGCTTCTGTACAAGGCAGGGTCCCCATAATGCCTAAATTAAATCACCATCCTTGTTTAAATTTAGGAGCACTCTCTGGGGCGAAAATGTAACTTCACAATCACCTTCCAAATCAAATGGTACAGGTTCATTTTTTGATCATTCTTTATTTCAATAGTGACTGTATCGATCTGATGTTTACTGACTGTTTGATAATGGGGTTTATCGAGGTCACGTCACTATCTCATTGTCTTGGTTCTCGACGGCACGCATCTCAGCAAAGGCACTAGACTGTCACCACTATTTCATGTGTGATAATGTTGTATATATATATAATGTGTAAAAAAGCTCCCCATTAATATCTGAGGGTCTTTACAGATTCTTCCTACACTCACCTTTAGTCTGGCAAAACCCAAAAGAACTGTAACCGCTCATGCATAAACAAAATACATTTGATGTCACCACACCCGCTATTTCTCTCCACGTTTGTTGTTCCAAAACCACTGGCAGTTCATTTACTTCAAATATGCTTTTATTAATTTGAGCAATAACACCAGCCATGTTAGATAATATCTGGCTGGGATTTTAAATGCTGCTGACTCCTGTAAAGGGTCCAGTTGGTGGTGTTTTTACTGTGAGCTACGTTTAGAGGCTGATAGAGCATAATGAACCTGTTTTTCTGTGCAGGCACATTGTCCCAGGTATGGTAGGGTACTGAATTTCTGCTAAGCCCACTCCATTCACCAGGTAGTTCAAGCATTTGTGGTAACTTTACAGTAAAAGTGGATATAGTAATATGCTTGGGGAAATACAGTGATGCATTGCTGGGCAATGTGATATAAAATCCATTTTGAGCATTTGGCTTATCTGCTTTTAATGTCCTGAACCTGTGTTGTTTCAACCTCAGCTATTAAATTTATCGGGCCACCCTCTCCACTTTACTCAGATACCAAGTTTTTCTGCCACGCTTTTTCTCCTTCAGGATTTTCTGCACTCTGACACATGGTCCTCATCAGGTTCAATTTTTGCAGCTCCTCTGCGTAAAAAGTACCTTAATGTCTTCCCCTGATAGTCTTTTTAGCTTATAGGTGGGCTCTCTAAGTGTCTTTAAGACCTCCGTCACAATAAATATCTCATCTGTGCACGTCTGTTCATATCTTTTCAAACACCCCTTTAGCTTAGATAGTCTCACGTGATCATCTTTCTGAAGGGTACCTTTTGTTTTTGCCAAGAACAGAATTACTGTGATAGGATCTTCCATACACCCAGGGCATTGGAGGGTTAACATCCACAGGTCTGTGTTTAATGCTTCTGTGATAAGTATGGTTATAGCTGTGCACCAGGTCTGACAACACATTCATATATTTCCAGGCATTCTGGGCTGTAAAGCAACGCCACATGCGTGACTTCAGTGTCCTATTAAATCTTTCTACAATGCTGGCCTTTACTTCATTATTCGTCACAAATGGTGTATTTTATTTTGTTTTAATAGGTTCTTTAGGAAACATTTAGAAACCTTTACCCTGATCAGTCTGCAACTCTGAGGTGTGCGTCCACTTTTAAAAATAGTTTTAAAGGCTTGCATCACTGTCTTGCCTGATTTGTCTCTTAAAGTCACTACCCAGGCATACTTGGACAGCACATCGATGTAACGCCAGTATGTACTTAAACCCATTATTGTACTTTGCATATTGACTCATATCCACTAAATCAGCTTGCCATTGTCTGTCTATGTCAGAAACAATGACAGGATTTCTCTTAAATCGGACTCTGGCTGCTTTGTGTAATGAATAGAGGCTCCTGCTTTGCAAGCCATTCTGCAACACCTTTCCTGGTGACCTCTTTATCAAGTTTTTTGCAGCCTTATACAGCTGAGTCACCCTGTGAAACTACCCACTTTTTTTTGCATTAAAATATATATTCTGGAACAGGTGATCATTCATCTCCTTCACAACACCTCGACACATCTGCTAGATAGCAAAACTCTTGTCACCAGTAAAATAAAGTATGTGCTCTTTTTGTTCTTTTAAAAACACTATGACAACCACAAAGTGCAATGCATGATTATATTTTATTTATAAATACACACGTATAACAGTATTTGAATATTTACTTTATAATACATCAACTAATGCATATAGGTTCTATACATACAAAAGGCATAACACTATGATAAACCACAAAGGGCAATGCATGATTATATTTCATTTATAAATACACGTCATAACAGTATTTGAATATTTACTTTATAATACATCAACTAATGCATATAGGTTCTACATACAAAAGGCATAACACTATGACAACCACAAAGGGCAATGCATGATTATATTTTATTTATAAATACACACGTCATAACAGTGTTTGAATATTTACTTTATAATACATCAACTAATGCATATAGGTTCTACATACAAAAGGCATAACACATGGTAAGCATGCAACAGATTATATAATAATTTTGTTTTTCTCTTCAATTTTTACACGCTTCACAATATCCCGAAACAGCAACTTTTGAGCTGCATGTTTTACACAAGCATTGGCATCGTCCACTTCACCCTTAGTGATGAGGTATGCACAATACATACACACATATGTCATACACCACTCAAAATAACAAGGCTGATTTTGAAGACATTCTGTTACATCTAAAATGACATTCACCTTGCATACTGCTCTACAGTTATTGTTTTCCATTACGTCAACATAGAGTCTCCATACAAGGGGTGGCAACTCTTCAATCAGAGTCAGTGTGTTTTCTGCCAGTGAAGCAGCAGCATCTTCAGAGCAGACATTTAATGCAGGCTGCTTTCAAAGTATATAGGTTCCTTTAAATGTCCTTTATCACACGGTACATTGTAGACATCAAGACTGTCTGGAATATTGGAAGCATGCCAGTACGTTCCATCTGAAAGTACATTATAATACACTATTTAGGAAAAGCATATGCTAAATCTGGTTTATGAAACACAACAAAAGCGATAAAAGAAGCAAAATTTATGATGTCTGACTCAGACCCCCGTTCTGCAAACTAAACACTAAAAGTCAACAGCAGTACAGATAAAACCACAAAAGTGTATTAAATCATAAGGGTTATGTAAACTCTATAGCAATTTTAAACATTGCTTCCTCAAGAGTAGCCCCTCATCCTTAAAATAATCCACAGTTTCCTTTTAGGGTCCCTCTGGGAGACCATCAAAAGACCTTGGCATGTCTCTAAAAGTACAGACGGTGCTTGTCCTGTAGGTAGATTTCAACCAGGTTGTTTAGCTTTGTGTTCGACTAATTGGTAAATAAGCCTCTGGATGCACTGACAGGGTGTTTCCCATCATTGTATACTCTGGAAAAAACATACATTTAGCAAGTGGTAAAAGCCAGGTAACAATATGAACAATATTAAAATGGTAACAAGTAGCAGTTTTGGGGTGGGGGGTGGGGGATGTTTTAACAATGAAAACAGTGTTCCTGAATTTCTATATCATTTTTTAAAGGTCCTTTTTTGACCAGTGGATCATTTCAGCAAGCAGAGAAGCCAGGTTAACAACACGCACAATATCACAGGTTTTTTCTGCTTTGTAGTACACACACACATGGCTATGACGACCATGATATAAAGTCCACAAAGACATTCATCGTCTTCCATGAATATATCGCAATCACTTTAACATTTTCTACAAGTGGTAACACAGATTCATTTATATATTTATCTGTATCCTCCCATACTTCTGGAAGGGCAAACATCATCAGTTCATAGGCTGCATGTATCTCACAAAGGCAAATGTCATATTGAGGTGAACCAAACAGTGATGGATGACAGTAATGGCTTAGGATCAGATACATAAACCTTTGGATTCTCTCTGTACTTGCATTCCGCATGATTATCTGTAAAAAATAAAATATGACACATTTTGGTACTGAAATGTTTCCATGTAGTAATTTGGGGGAGGGGTAGGGGCAGGTGTTGGGGTAATTTTTTTACAATATAAACAGTGTTCCTGAATTTCTTTTTAGAAATTTTTTAAAGGAGCCTTTGCTGACCAGACGGCAGGCATCTTTTTTAATTTCACCGTCTGTCTGCTGTAACATTTGCATAACTAACCACATGGGGTCATCAGATTTTCTCACATCATTTAAAACATGACTTATAGTTTCCAGGGTACAATTGGTCATATTTAACCCCTGATGCTTCATAGCGATTGCCAAGATCACGGGCATGAACTGCCCTATATGTATGGCTTCAGAAACATTTCTGTATGCTTCTTTAGACCTTAAGTCATCAAGGACACATGAATGGTTTTTCTGACTCGGATCATCTATCTCACACCCAGGACAGGAATCAACCAATTCACAATGTATTACCCTCTGTATCACTGAAGCAATTGCACCACAAATGGTATGATACATAATGTACTTACAATACATATCGTTGTCAGTTTTGGGGGGTTTACTACTAAGGCCTGATTTTTCACTTGAGGTCCCCTGTCTAATCTCAGTAGAAGAAGAGGGTTGTGTGGTGATCACAGCCTGTTCTCCGACATTTTGAAACATTCTATCGCTCTCTGTATTTCTAACATACTGGTTCTCACACATCTCATTAACAACCACATTTGTATCTTTCACACAGCAAAGACAGTCGAGCAGTAGATTTGTGGAAAGTCGAGAATCCATGCTGTCCGAATATGACTGCTGCTCCATCGCAAATCCTTCAGTCTATTAAAGTAAAACAAAAAACAGCATTGGTCCTCTGACTCATTATAGGTAAGATTTAGTTCTACTGGTAACTCTTCTCCCTCAGTTATGCCATGTAACCACTCACATTTTTTTTACATGTTAAAATGCATTTACCTCATCAAGGCAACTCTTTTCTTCATTTTTCTCATCTTTCTCTTTCTTAGCCTAGGCCTGACTGCTTGTGGCTGCATTATCATCATCATCACCCTCTTGGTCAGAGTGCCCTCTTGGCTCTGTCTTGCATTTCTTTTTCACAGCTTTCTCTGATGCTTTTTTTGGCAGTGTCTCACTGACCATCATCTCTGGCTCCCCCTTCTTGTCACTCTCTGTTTTTGGTTTCATAGTAACTTCTTTTTCTGCATCAGATTCACCCAGCAACTCTTCAAGGTCTTGCAGTGGTGTCTCTTCAGAAGGACAGTCAGGTTTAGGATTTTCTGATTCACCAAACTGTTCAGCGAGTTTCTTTTTATGTCAGACACTCTTCCACTCAACAAGACTTGTGTGGGGCATTCGTTTTACACCTCACGTAGTACACATACGTTGGCTTGGGTTTGTGGGGCCCCACAGCTATCTTCTTGCTTGGCTTTTCATCTCAGACTTTTCATTTGGTGGTGTGACAATCTGGCTTGTTACAGGGAGGTTGAATTTTCATTAGGTGGTATGACAATCTGACCTGTTACAGGGATGTTGAAATGAGAAGCGCTTGCCATCTTCTTGCTTGATGTTTTGATAATCTGCTCCAAGTCTCTAAAACAGAATCTGAGAAATCTCTCAAAAGCTGTGCCTTCTGGCTTCAAATGCAGGGTTTATATAACGCTTGGCAAGATGGACTGCCCTTGGTAAAACCATCACCACACCCCATCATACTATACATGGTAACGTGTCAGAGGTACATCTGTTGTAGCCCCACCCCTTTTTCAAAACATTATAAATATCACACACATTTCATTTCAGCCTTCTCCTTGATACTACACAGAGCTGAGGGGGTGAACTATAGGTATGTGTATTCCTTTTTTCTTATATAGTTTTATTCTTTCTAATTCATGACAAAAGTATAAATAGTTAGTTTTTAGCGATTGTTGCAATGCTATCCAGAGAAAACTGCTGAACCATCTTATTTACACAGAGGTCCCCCATTTTAGCTTATAAATGTTACATGCGTTTACATAAAGCTATCCTTTTGATGCAAGTTTGACACAGTCCTACAGATGCATGTTAAATAATTTTGTATACTGTTACAAAAACAGAAAAAAGGGGTACTCACACAGGCATATGAATTTCCCTCGGGGTGGGGGTCTCCACACAGATCTGTGAAACCTCTGCACGATCAGGTTCCCTCCTAGATACTTCTTTCTGAAAATATCCTAATCAAAAAACACACACATGCCCCTGCAGTTATACAATAGGCCTACAGGGGGCACACACCACTACATAAACACTAACTGATTTTTTGGGGTGGGAGGAGCACGGTGGTGAAGAGGGACAGGGGTTCGAGCCAGGCTGGTGGGGGTGCAGGAGAAAGGAGGGGACGCAGGAGTTCAACCTAGCATGTTATGGACTCGGGTTCGAGACAGGATGGTCTGGCAGGGGATCGAGGAGTGTACGAGAATGAGGGGCAGGGGACAGGGGTTCGAGCCAGGCTGGTGGGGGTGCAGGAGAAAGGAGGGGATGCAGGAGTTCAACCTAGCATGGTGGGACTCGGGTTCCAGCCAGGATGGTCTGGCAGGGGATCGAGGAGTGTACGAGAAGGAGGGGTGGGGACAGGGGTTCGAGCCAGGATGGTGGGGGTGCAGGAGAAAGGAGGGATGCAGGAGTTCAAGCTAGCATGGTGGGACTCGGGTTCCAGCCAGGATGGTCTGGCAGGGGATCGAAGGAGTGTACGAGAAGGAGGGGCGTAAGACGCTTACAAAATGGTGTTGTTAGGTCATTTACTGTGCAAGGGGCGGGACACGGGTTCGAATGCGTGTCATTTCCTGTGCAAGGGGCGGGGCTAGCGCATTTTAGGGAGGGACTTCCAGTTTAACAAGGGGCGATTCTGATTGGTCCATTTTAGGCCACGCCCACCTGTCAAATGACGTGGCACGCGCTGATTGGCTGAAATTTAACATTTGACGAGATATATGAACTTATACTAATGACAGACCCTCATGAATATTCATAATGACTGGTGCTCCGGGCTCATTAATATTTATGAGCCCTGATCATAATGCTTTGTGGGTCTTTTTATTTAAATAGAAAAACAGGCTGTCATGGCCCTTGCTGTGGTCACCAGGTCCCACTTTGGCAGACAGGGACACTGGAACCACCGAACCTTCTCCTGCTCGATTGCAAATTAAGCAGTTGGGAGATCAAAGGCACAGCACTGCGCAATCTCTGTGACACCGGGAGTGCCAAAAATGAGCAAGTGGGGAGGCACAGCTGTTTCTTGAGCCCAACTGGGCTGGATTCACACTGAGGCTATGACTGGGGCACCAGGGGCACAATAAAAATGGGGCACCAGAAAAAAATAGCAGACATTTCAGAAGGTGCTATAGAGGAGGAGAGCAATCGAGAGCTAACGGGCATAAGATAAGCCCCCAAATTGGGGGGGATGTTACATGTAGATACAGCTATAGGCTATTCTGGATACTGCATAAACTCATTGCTATAAACACTTCCATTCCTATTGTATACCACTGCAAACTACACCTACCCCAGTTGCCTGCAGTACTTCTGTGGAAGCTGTGTGGTACTGTCTGCTCATTTTATATGCTCCAGGTGTAATTAGGCATGCAAATGACTGACACATTCCAGTAATGACATGCAAATGTGGATTTAGGTCATTGGCTGCAAGATTAGCTAATTTGTGTACACTGTCTGAATAGTGCAGTTCTGCACCTAGAGCTATTGTATTACTGCTACACTTGCAGTAGCACTATGGTCAGCACAGTGACTATTATGACATCATCCAACGTTGGCTGACATCATAGAGCTGCATGGCCATGCATGCTATGACCTTTGTGCAATGACACTGTGCATGTGCAGAGTGTTGCTGCAAATGTGCACCAAGCACCTGGGAAGCACATTGCTGTCCACATGTAGACAGATATCCCCCCAAAACACGGTTAGCACTGTGCAAACTCATGTAAGTGCTGTGTGTGACAGGGTTAGTCCCTGCCTCTATATAAAAGTACCCATCCTTTATTTCTTTCTCTGGTTGCAACCACTTTCCTCCCCTCCCCTCTTCTAAGGCTATCCCTGTATTTTCTGAATGGAGGCAGGCCACCTCCTTACACAGTCCCCCTTCCCCCATCTCTGTTACCCTCTTCATGCTTTATTTCTCTTTTTCCTTGGGTACTCTTAAATATCAAGTTTTGGATGTAACAGATTAACTGCCGGAAGTAATGAGTAAATACAGACTCCATTTCCCATAAAATATTTGTTTCCTTTCAGCATTATTTACTGTTTCTGTCTAAAGAGGACGGAGTAATATTCATTTGTAGTCTGGAAAATAGAAAAGAGTCTGTATGTTATAAATTCTCATTTGAGAGTCTCACTAAGAGAAAGAGTGTTTGTTTTTGTTTGAACGGGATTTCTGAGGTAAGCACTCTCCCTGCTGCAAGCTTAACCCTGCAGTACAGAAAGCTGTTTTGTTTTAGTTCTGCTGCACTGAGACTTGTTTTTTCTGTTTCTAACCTGCTAAAATAATTGGGTTTTGTCGACCTAAAGTATCTGTATAAATATAGTTATAAACATTGTATAGCCTAAACAATGAGTTGCTGTAACCATTAAAACTTGCCCCCTGTTCTGAAGAGCTCTTTTTTTTTGTAATTCTTCTTTTTATCAAGTTTTCAACATATATACACTTAGGTCACCATTAATTAGACATTTATGTAATCTTCAGATATTGCAGATATTACAGTCAGGTAGTACTAGTGTTATAACATTCATTCTGAGTTATCTCCTACGTGGTTCTATTTCTGGATTACAATTACATTCTTAATACATTGTGATTGAATAACCAGTTGCTTCACCCAACTCAAGGCCTAGACAACCAGGGCATCTCCTCTGTATGGGTGTTGCTGCCCCCATGGGGGACTGGGAAGGCCAGGTGGGGCACAGCCGGCATAATAATCCACCCCCCTCCACCCAGAGGCCACAGCTAGTTGTCCCTCTCAGGTACACTAGGGTACGAAAGTGGGGTCCTTCAGCATATAATATATCTGCCACCGTGTCCATCTATCCTTAAACTTCTCCCCCTGTTCATTCAGGTTGTGCGTGATTTTTTCCATATTATAAATCTGCAGTGTAATGTCCCACCAATCTTGGACTGTGGGGACCTTTGTAGTTAACCACTGCCTAGTGATCGCCTTCTTTGCAGCCGTTATTAGTAAAACAAGTAGGTATCTGGTAATAGGTCCTCTAAAGGCTCTGGGGAGATCCAGATATAAAAACATCTCCAGGGTTAGCTGGAGTTGTGTATCAAACAGTTCCTGCAGCTGGGACTCAAGCTGTGCCAGGAAACCTCGCAGAACCGGGCATGTCCACAATACATGTGTTAAAGTGGCACATGGTTCCCCACACTGTCTCCAGTACTCCGCTGTATAACTGGACGAGTAGTGCCGTGTAACCACAGGGGGGCGAAATGAAAAAAAAAAGAACCAAATACAGTTTAAATTTGTTTTAAATGTCCCTTCATTTAAAACAAACATTATGGTAGACCTAAAAAGCGGTTATGTACAGAATTCCCACCAGAAGGTATTAGAGAAAGAAATGTCCAGATAAGGAGGTTACCTGAACTCTGTTTGGGCTGCTCCTGGAAACAAAAAGGGAAGGCCTGTTCTCAGAGAAGGCCTGCTGCAGTCTGACTGTTCCTTTAGGGAATCAGTGGCCCCTAGTGGCCCACATTTATAACAGGAACCTGTCAATCATTGTCTGGAGAACATTCTATGGCATAGTAAAGTGTTACCAAAGAATACTTTTAAGTGATATCCCTTAAAACAGGTTTGTATCCGGTAATACACTAAGGAATGTGTATAAAATAGTTTTGGAAGCTATTAGAAGATATTTTTATTTTGATGATGCTGTGTCACCTGGTTCAGGTAGGCGAGTATCTATATCCTACCTGAACAGGTACCTGTTAGATAGGGTCAGTATCTTCTGATCAGTGGTGAGAGAAGGTGCCTGCTGTACGGATTATACTTGAGTTACTTTGCTTGAACACAGTTGCTTATTTCTTTTCTTTTGATGTTGTTTTCATTTGGCCTTTTATGTTATTTGGATGGTACAAGAAGAACTTGTTTATGAAGATTAATAAACATCCCACAAGCCAACGTGGGTTACACCTTATTTACTGAGTCCTGTGTCCAACTGTAGAACCCACACCGTAACACTGCGTAAATGTCAATTGTACAGTATTAATCCCTGGTCTACTCAGCAGAGCCAAGGAATTTCTGGAAGCAGCTGCAGGAGTGCAAGGGAGTTGCCAAACAATTTAATAATGTCAGACGGCACATGAGGGTCAGGGGTCCAGACAGCAGGACACAGGGTGGTCAGCTGTAAAGATGACCAACCTAGTCAACCTTATGCTGGACCATAAGGAGCTGCTAACTGGAGGGGGGGGCATCTGACAGGGTCAAGAACAAGGTATGGGCATCGTTGGGGTGGCACCAGGTAAGTCAGACAGGCATTGCTAGGACATGGGACCAGTACTGCCACCATTACAGTGACCTGTCCCGGAGGGAGCCAAGTTGACTTCAGCAGCAGTGGGCCATGCTAAATGGCGGACTTTGCCTTGGCCAGCGCATACAGCCAGCTGTATGTATGGCTACTGTGGTGCAGTACTGTTTCCGTGCTACAGGACTGCTTTGTTACTGTCTCTAAGGAAATGTGCAATGTACCCATGTGTACCTGTTGAGTCTGCCTTGTTCTATGGGAACTGAATAGCTGTATTGTCCTAGAAACATAGAAACAAAATTTGACGGCAGATAAGTATCACTTGGCCCACCTAGTCTGCCCATTTTCCCTTCCTACTGTAATACTGCAAGCTCTACTTGACCTCCAGCTTTTACCCTCCCTTTCTTACCCTTTAAGGTTCCCCTGTGCCTATCCCATGCATTTTTGAATTCCGTCACAGTTTTTTTCCTACCACCACCACCACCTCTGAAAGGCTGTTCCATTCATCCATCACCCTTTCTGAGAAAAAGTATTTTCTCACATTTCCGCTGAATCTACCCTCCCCTGCAGCTTCATTGCATAACCCCTTGTTCTTGAACATCTTTTTCACTGAAAAATATTACTATCTTGTGTCTTATTTCTACCTGTGAGGTTTTTGATAGGGCTGTAAGTTCGGTTCGCCCTATCCCAGTAAATATTCGGACTCCCAGAGATAGCGCTTGTCCGAGGGTCATGAACATTTGTAATAAAAATGTGAACTTTGGTTCGCGGTTTGCCAGTTCAAAAAAACAGGTTTTTTTTTTTATACCTTGCGGTTCCTCCAGTTTCTGCTGTGCATACTCTGTATGTCTCCCAGAGTCCTCCCCACGTGGTACACCAAGAGGAGAGTCACGAGACAGTGAAGCTTGTCTGTCTGTCATCTAGCCTTCCTCCAGTAAAAAATTATTTGATTGGAGGAAGGAGGATTTCTCACACACCACCCACTCTTACAGGGAAGCAAGTAAAGTAATCATTGGTGGAGCAGGTCACACAAACACGTGGTTGAACATCATGATGTCTTGGCTTAGATCTGCTCCACATTTCAGTGTTGTATGGTATAGTGTGAGCAGCATGCTTTCAAGCTTGCTTAGCTCTTGTTTGGTTTGGATTCAATTGTTCGTTGCAGTACTGTACTAGAAGAACCCAAACAAATCTATCACCAGACAAAAAGAGAACATAATCATCAGATTCATTCCTAGTTCATTTTTGTTTGTCAGAAAAACACACTTGATTGAGTGGACTGAGAGACTGAGAGTACGTGGTAAAATTAATGACAAGTGACGATCAGGAGTCAGGACTGGAGGAGAATACCTCGAGGAGCACTTTTTACTGAAATTAATTTCAGTTCTCTGTTCTGGTTCTTAAAGATCACTGCTTTAGTTGGGAATCAACCTTCTTTGGAACTGGATCATATACATTTTGTATTTAAAATAAAAACAAGTCAGGGCTGAGGCAAAACAACCCAAAAAAGTAAAGTTTGTCATACAGCAACAATAAGTACTACTGTCTAGAAGTAACTACTTGCTTTTTTTCCCCAACATCCTATGAGATGATGCATTAATTTAGCAGTACTACTACTACTAATTCTGAATTTGTATAAGTAGTACGGGGGGGGGGCATGAGTCTGCAGCCAGTTTTCTTTTTTCTTTAGTAAAAAAAGTATGAGACAAAAAAAAATTAAAAAGTAAGGTTTTATTTGGTGCAGTGCTTGCTAAATGTAAAAACAATTAAAGTGTTCTGCACTTTGTCTCTAACTGACTTCTCTCTCATCCCATGCAGTCAGCCCAGCAGTAAGTTCTTTCTGACTGAGTCCTCCAGGCAAACCCTCCTTGTGCTTTAAAAGTTTTCACTGCTGTACTACTGACCTGTTAGGGAAAAATCCTGTGTTCCCAAGTACAGACAACCACACCTATTTTAATTAGTACAGTGCGTTACTGACCTGTTTGGGATAATAACACTCCATTTTTTTCACAACTACTAGATGCAGCCGCAGTGTTGTATTTACTTGTTAGGGTACAAATATCCCTGTGTCTTACTACTTAAAGTACTTGACTGGACGCAGCCAGCAGTGCTGTATTTACCTGTTAGGGAGAATATATCTTAGCGTCTTACCACTTAAAGTACTTGACTCGACACAGCAAGCAGTGTTGTATTTACCTGTTAGGGAAAAAATATCCCTGTGTCTTACCACTTAAAGTACTTGAGTCGATGCAGCAAGCAGTGCTGTTATTTACCTGCTAGGGAGAAAATATCCCTGTGTCTTATCGCTTGACTCAACGCAGCAAGCAGTGCTGTTATTTACCTGTTAGGGAAAAAATATCCCTGTGTCTTATCGCTTGACTCGATGCAGCAAGCAGTGCTGTTATTTACCTGTTAGGGAGAAAATATCCCTGTGTCTTACTACTTAAAGTACTTGAATCAACACAACCAGCAGTGCTATAATTTACCTGATAGGGAGAAAGATCCCTGTGTCTTACTACTTAAAGTACGTGACTCGATGCAGCCAGCAGTGCTGTATTTATCTGTTAGGGAGAAAATGTCCCTGTGTCTTACTACTTAAACAGTACTTGACGCAGCAAGCAGTACTACTGTTTACCTGTTAGGGAGAAATATCCATGTGTCTTATTACTTAAAGTACTTGACTTGAAGCAGCAAGCAGTGCTGTATTTTCCTGTTAGGGAGAAAATATCCATGTTTTATTACTTAAAGTACTTGACTCGACACAGCAAGCAGTGCTGTATTTTCCTGTTAGGGAGAAAATATCCCTGTGTCTTACTACTTAAAGTACTTGACACGATGCAGCCAGCAGTGCTGTATTTTTCTGTTAGGGAGAAAATATACCTGTGTCTTACTAAAAGTACTTTACTCGATGCAGCAAGCAGTGCTGTATTTTCCTGTTTGGGAGTAAATTTCCATGTGTCTTACTAAAAGTACTTGACTCGACACAGCCATGAGTGGTAAAAAAAATACCAGCACTTCTTAGGCAATCCAGGCAACAGTAACAACGGTACAGAAAATTCAGGACGTTGCAGGATTAACCAGTCATGGTACTCAGAGAATGAGTACAAGGGCCATAATAGTGTGGCAGCCAGTTTTAGTAAGCAGAGGGATGGATGATGATGATGAGGAGGAGAAAACAGATGAGACTGAGGGGGAAATCAGTGGAACAGATCCTGAGTTTGTAGTAGATAAGGAAGCAGTCAGTATATCAAGTAGCAGTAGCTCTGGGGAGTGGGATGAAGAGGAGGAATACAGAGGCAGAAAAAGAACAAAAACAAGTTATCAGAAGGATGGCTGTGGTGCTAAAAAAGCAAAGACATAATGATAGTGGGGCATAACTTGAGAGTCAGATGCCCACACATGCAGAGGAACAACAGAGGACAGAAGATGGACAGGCTTCATGAGGGGAAGAAAGAGATGCAGTTCAACCAGTTAGAGAGGTTGTGCATCTTCAAAATTACATGCAGATAGGCATGGAAAGACCTCAAAGAGATAGTGGAAGTAGTAGTGGCTGTGGCGGTGGCAGTGGTAGTAATGAACCTATCCTCCCTATAAGCAGCAGTGCAACAAAATCTGTGAAATCCATTGTGTGGGATGTTTTCACACAAGATAAATCATCTAGCAGCCATGTGGTTTGCAAATTATGCAAAACAAAATTAAGTCATGATAAAGTAGGTACTTGACTGGGAACATCAACAATGATAAGACATATGAACAAGTCTCACATTTATCAGTATCAAAAAGCACAGAAGGAGCACACAAAAGTTGTGCACTTCTGCACTCAGCTGAGGAGGATGAGGTAATGGATGTTTACCAAGGCGATGAAGTAACTGATGCGGAGGTGGAGGATGATGAAAGTCTTCCTTCCAGTCAAAGCACAGCATCCTCCATTTCTCATTTCTTTACCCCTCTGAGTCCACCACCACAGCCCAACTGGAGTCATATACCATCCATGGCCACAACATCCACCCCTCATGGTGGTAAAGGTCAAGGGAAGCAGCCCAGAAAATCGGGTGATAGCAGCAAGCATTGTGGGCATCAAATTTCTTTGAAAGACTGCTTTGAGTGGTCACAGAAATATAAGCCAACTGGCCTGAGGCAAGGCGATTGACAAAGGCAATTGGGGAGATGATAGCCACTGACTTGCTCCCATTCTCATTTGTGGCTAACCCAGGTTTTAAAGCAGTCATGGAAATAGCTGTTCCAAAGTATCAGGTCCCAAGCCGGACCTATTTGTTCAGTGTTGCCATTCTAAATTTTTGTATGATGCTGTTCAGAAAAGTGTGTCTGATGCTCTGAAAGGTTCAGTGGACAAAATGGTTCATGTCATGACAGATATGTGGACCAGTGGTCAGACGACTGACTATATGGCTGTGACTGGCCACTGGATAAACTTTCCTTCCTCCCTCCCTCTGCCTCCTCCTCCTCCTCCTCATCATCATCATCATCATTATCATCATCATGTAGTGGCACTGGTGGCGGCAGCAGCAGCAACAAGCAAGGGACTTTCACAGTTCGAAGGCAGGCAGCTTCATGTATTTATGGTTTTGAAAAAGATCACAAAGCGGAACATCTTCTGGAGGGGCTCGAAGAAAAGTTTGCTGAGTGGCTAACTTCAAAGTCTTTGCAACCAGGGTTTATAGTGTCTGACAATACTTCAGATACTGTGAAAGCAGTAAGACTTGGTAAGTTTACACTCGTACCATGTTTTGCACACACTATTAACTTGGTGGTAAAAGACTTTATCAGTGAGGACCAAAATGTGCAGAACTTGATTGCAGCTGCCCGCACTGTGCGCACCCACTTTAGCCATTCTGTGAAAGCCCAAAAGTTGTTGAGGCAGATTCAGATTGAAAACAGCCTCCTTCTCCACCAGATGATATAGGAAGTTTTAACCCGGTGGAATTTCACTTACTATATGATGCAGAGAATGCTTGAACAACAGGAAGTCATTCATCAATATGCAGTCCAACATGGCAGTGGGAAAGGAGATGTGAATATCAGCCCCAATCAGTCGCGTCTGATGGAGAATCTTTGTTGTATCCTTAAACCCTTTGAGGTGGCTACCCGAGTGGTGAGCTCTGATGTTGCCAGACTAAGTTAGATCCTACCCTTAATTTCACTCATCAAGATGAGACTGCAGCGTCTCGAGTTACAGTTCTTTGACAATGATGAAATCAATGCTGCATCACTTGTTGGAAAAATGATACCAACCTTCCTGGCTGATGAGCGCATTGTAAATATGTGCAAAGCAGAACATTACATTTTGGCCACACTTCTGGACCCTCTGTTTAAGGATACAATTGAGACATTCTTCAAACCACATGACTTTAAAGACCTGGAACACTATCGCGAACTGTTAATTGAGAAAGTGTCAGCATGTATAGTTCAGAAAAGTAGTGCATCATCAGTGCCCTTTTGGCAACATTCAAATTCTGAACAAAATCTGGTGGAGAGGGAGGGAGCACAATCTGCTGTTGCTGCTGCTGCTGCCACCACTACTGATGTTTTGGGTCATCAAACACAAACCAAAGCTGCTGCTACGACACGAGAGGACAAACCACTGTGGGACATGCTGTCAGACTTTGGTCTAATAAAGACAGCTGGGAAGGCTCAGATGGCTATAGTGGTACCAGAAGACCCTGCTACAAAAATGGATAAGGATTATATGGAGAAGACTGTACATCTCACTGCAGGTGATGAACCATTGCTTTACTGGCAACAGAAAAAATTAATCTGGCCTTCTTTAACTGAGATCGCAATTGAATACCTCAGTTGCCCACCTGCCTGCACATATTCAGAGAAAATTTTTAATGCTGCTGGGGCAATAGTGAATGACAAAAGAACATGTCTTTCCACGAAGAATGTAGAAAGGCTCACTTTTTTTAAAATTAACCTGCCTCAATTCAAAAATATATTCTGTCCCAAATTTATGCAGGTTGACAGCACACAGACGGCATCATGCCACATTGATGATGACGACGATGATGATGGTGAAGGATTCTGTTGCCACTAGTAGCCACTAGCCTTTCCAGTTGTCTTTCCTCCACTGGTGGGTCCCCCTGTCTCCTCCTCCTCATCCTCGAGTTCCATTAATTTCAGAAACAAGCATCTACTGCTGGTTCTCATGTGCTACTAAGGCCCAATCTGACTAGCACCAGAAACTGAAGGACCACTGCATATGGCAGTTCAGCTAAAATAACCAGAAATGACTACATATTGACACACAGCTCTTCATCCATTTGTTTTATTGGATTTTTATTGCAAAATGCACACTCAATGAATACTTATTACTGGCTGTTAACAAACAAAATCATTAATAAAATAATTAAATAATTAATAACTGCTCTTCTGGTTCAATTCCAGATGGAAATTTAATTTAAAAAATGTTTTTTTTGCTGTAAAATGTCAACTTTACAATACATTCCCAATTTCAGTGTTGCACCCAATGACATCCAATGTTTTGATCTGAAGGAACCATTCACCAGATAGAAACTGTTTTCATCATAACCTGTAAAATGAAAATAAAAAAAAAATAGGTTTTACAAAATGCTGTTCCCACATACTGCACTATCATGACAATAAAAATATCCCTGATCTTACCCTAGCCCCTGTCCTAAACTCCAAGCCCTCCAAACCCCCTGGGACACTCCCTCTTACAAATACAATTCGGTTTGGTTAGACACCAAACCATGCACATGACCTGCCAACAGAAACACAATTTGCAGATGGTATACTGTTATGGGTTTTTCAATTATTCTGAGTAAAGATGAGGATGGGGCAGATGTTTGGAAAAGGCGGGACAAATGAAATAATATTGACATAGTTACGTATGGGAGGTATAGGGATCAGGCAGGAGAGTGTACTGGAGGGAAAGGAGAAAACAATGGTGGGTAAAGTATTACTAACATTGACAGTTACTCAGAATAACAGAACGCTCTAAACTAATAATTACATAGACAAAAGTTTAAAGTAGAAAAATAATTTAATTCACACAATGTGGTAAAGCAAAATGCCATACTGCCCCAGCGCCTCGGCACCATGCCTTCCTGGGGGGGGGGCACTGAGGAAGGTAGGGTACAGAAGCGCTGAGGCAGTGTGCCATTTTGCTTTACCACATTTTGTGAATTAAATACATTTACTGTAAATTTCTGTCCACGTACTTATTTGGTACTAAAGCAGCTGAAGCTATCGGTACTATGGATGCCAGTCATTTTGAACAGAGCTCTTTTAATACCTGAGTGTAACAGTGGGGGAAGATTTAAAATTATTGAAGCAGGGTGTAGCTCAGGGGGTTAACCCTTTGGGCTGCCTGTAACCAGATTTAAAAAGCTAAAGTTGTCATGGATAATATACGAGTCATATATTATCCCTGACCTTTACTGCTTTCTAAATCTGTTTCAACACTAGTATTTTTAAGCATCTGCTGGGTAAACAGGTGGTTGTATAATATATAAGCACATTCCACCTGGTTCTACTTAACTATAAAAAAAAATCTACATATTTTATTTTGCATGTTTGGGAATATACATTTAATACTAAGATTCTAACTTTAAGAATGGTAAGTTTTGCAAAGCTTTCGAGCACCGAGACAGAATCCTATGCACCAAAGCTTTGCAATACTTAACTATATTTATACCATTTTTAGTACTACATGTACTTTCCCAAACAAAACAATACTTCTGTGGATTTCTTAATTAAGTAGAACCATGTAAACTTTTTTTTTGCGTTATATATTATAGAACTTTGTTATACCATGTAGAACCTGGTTTTACTTAGTAGAACTTGTTTTTTTACATAGTAGAACTAGTTTTATTTGGTAGAACCTGGTTCTACTTGGCAGAATCTGGTTTTACTTGGTAGAACTTGATTATAAATGGTAGAACCCAGTTCTACATGGTAGAACCCTATTCTACTGGGTTCTACCTGGTAGAACCAGGTAGAACTTTTTTGGGTCCTACTCAGAAAGTTCGCAAGGTAGAACTTTTAGAGGTTCATGCAGCCTTCATTTTTGAAAGTCTCTGTCATATCCCCCCTCTCTCTCCTTTCCTCCATTGTATACATATTGAGGTCTTTTAGTCACTTGTGATAGGGCTTTTGGTGCAGGCCCTGCACCATTTTAGTTGCCCTTCTCTGGATTGCCTCTACTCTGTCTATGTCCTTCCAGAGATATCCGGTGTCCTATATAACCAGTGGGGGTCCATGGGACCTCTATCTCTGTAAATGTCCACATTGCCCTGTACAGTTTGAGAATTACTGTGGAACTGGGAGCCATGCAGCTTGCCTTACCACCAAGGGTGTGTGACACCACATAGACATGTGATCACTATATATTCCTAGGTACTGTGTCAGGTTGGAAGACTATGTCCTGTACTTTGGTGTGTAGGTTTAACCAGGGTGTTAGGGTGTAGCAAACAGCATGTTGTAACAGACAATGCCCATTCCACGTACACTACTGAAGGAAAGATAGTAGAATACCCTGAAACTAGTGGCTTACAGGATCCGAGACAGCATGGATTTATGGGGGAGATCTTGTCAAATGAATCCAATAGAGTTCTTTAACTGAGTATCCAGGGAATTGGATCAAGAAGGAGTAGTGGATGTGGCCTACCTGGATTTCAGCAAGGCCTATGATACCATTCCACATAGGAGATTAGTAAGCATGCTAGGTAGCCAAAGTGTGGGATCAAAGGTGGAAAATTGGGTAAGAAATTGACTAAGGGATAAGAGACAGATGGTGGTGGTAAATGGAGTTCAGTTTGAGGAAGGGAAAGTGATCAGTGGAGTAGCAAAGGGATCAGTACTGGGGACTGGTTCTCATTATAGTCTTTATTTGCAATATTATGGAAGGCCTGGATGAGAAGGTCTGCCTGTTTGCAGATGACACTAAAATCTGCAACTGAATAGACACTCCAGGGGGGTGGAAAAATGAGATGGGATCTGAAGGGTTAGAGGAGTGGGCAAGGGTATGGCAACTGGGCTTCAGTGCAAAAAAATGCAAAATCATGCACTTGGGGAACAGAAACTCAGGGGTGGAGTAGAAATTCTGAGAAGAGGTGCTGTTGACAATAAAACAGGAAAGAGACCTGGGGTCATCATATCTGATGATTTAAAAGTGGATAGGCAGTATGACAAGGCAGTTGCAAGAGCTACATGTACCAGGATGCTGGGATGCATAGGGAAGGGTATCGCCAGCGGAAAGAGGGAGGTAGAGTTACCTCCTTATAGATCTCTGGTCAGACCACACCTTGAGTTTTGTGTCCAGTTCTGGAGACTTCATCTCCAGAAGGACATAGAAAAAGTGGAAGCAGTCCAGAGGACAGCAAACAAAATGGTGTAGGGTCTGCATCAAAAGCCGTGTGAAGAAAGACTGAAGGACCTTAATATGTATACCCTGGAGGAAAGGAGGGAAAGGAGGATATGATATAATGTTTCAAATACCTCACAGGTACAAATAAGGTTCAAGAGGGAAGCATTTTTCAGAAAAAAAGATGCTCAAGGACAAGTGGTCATGAAATTAAGCTGGAGGGGGTAGACACAGGGAGATGTGAGGAAGTACTTTTTCACAGAAAGAGTGGTGAATGTTTGCAACAGCCTCCCAGTGGAGGAAAAAAGTGTAACAGGGTTCAAGAAAGCATGAGATAGGGAACATTAGTGATGAGACAAGGGGAGGATAAGCCAGACATCATGTAGTGTCTGCGCTGATACAGTAGTTAGGGAAAATGGGCAGACTAGGTGGGCCAAGTGCCCCTTATCTGCCACAAAATTATATGTGTCTATGTTTCGATGTTCACTGTCTGTGGTATAAAACATAGGCTCAGGTACACCAACATCACATGATACACAGTTTAGAATTGTATTGGAGTGGTTGTGTCAATCTAGTATGTGCCACTGTGTTTGGTTACACCTTCAGTATGATATCCACCCCTGCTGTTGTGATGGTATGATTATTGTGCTCCTGTTGAATGTGACCTGATGCTACATGCATCCAACTATGTGAGATGAGGTATAAAGGGTATATAGTTGACATGCATAGGTATGTTGGAAAGGCGTGGTGAGGACAGTGGCACCAAATGGGTCTTGCATATGTAATGCTAGGTCCTAGCTACAACACTGTATGTAGTGTGGAGGCTGTGCCCAGTCTCTGGTTTCACCAGTCAGAGTGTCATGGCATGGCTGTGTATACCTGTCTGACAGGTCCATGCACAGTCCTGTCCATCTCCGCCATGTATATGTGCTTGCAGTGGCACAGTACTGCTGTACGGGCATGTGTAGTGTGGAAGGTTCATGGTAATGTGCCAAGTGCTCAGCTGCCTGCTGTTTCGTGCCCCATAGAGCTTTTTGTCCTCAGGATGCTGCTGGCTTTCAGTTCCTGCTCACTCCCCCAACTGGCTACCACTTTCCCCAGAACTCACCTGTCTTGCAGGTCTCCCACAGCTTGCCATCCAGGGCAGGGCCAGGAAGGGGAGGGCCATCCCCCCCAAGAGTTTGGATCTAGCTTCTCTTCTGCAGGGTCCCTCAGGTGAAGGTGCCGGCTGGAATGGATGAACTTGGCTTCCTTGTGCTCAGCCCCTGATTTTCCTGCTTTCCACTCTTCTGGCCTGACAGCATGCAGTAGCACAGATGTATGTGTGCGTGGAAGTGCATACATACCATGCACCGAATGCCAGCCAACCCCAAGAGCTGTGGTGCTCCAGCTGCCCTACCAGAACACCTCCACATGGTGGCAGTGTTAGAGCAGTGTGGCATGTCCCCCCCTAATCAGGAGGAGAGAGCATTCTGTGGGCATTCAACCCTCTCCCATCCTGGCTGTCCCAGCAACTACAGTCAGTCACTAAACCTGGGTTGCCAAAGTGGCAGTAGGTGAGAAACTTGCGCTTCAGCCCTCCACACCACTGTGCTGGCCCCCACTTCCTGCTAGTGATCACATGTCTCCTTTGTCTCCCTCCACAGGCAACAGGACCCTGCCAATGTTTCAAATAATATCAGCTGCGCTCACAGTATAAGACCTGGTGCTAGGCAAAAATAAGACCAATAAGAAAAATGAAAAGCCAGCACTCAATAGGTCAGTGAATAAAAACAAATTTTACTGTGCTAAAAAAATAAAGCTACATCCAGCAAACATGGTGAATTACCTTAGTGCATGAAAATAAAAGTTGTAGTCAGGTTCAGATGCAGTATCTGACCAGCCCGGTGCTTCAAGGTAATGAGACCTCTTCATCAGGGGCGTGGCTCACAATCTAACCGTGTGAATTTTATAAGACCTCTACACCATGTGCAAACAATAAAGATCATAATAAAGCAATTATTTACTTCAATTGTTAAATCATATATTTACCATTAATTGCCAAGGTGTTGTAGTTTCACGGATTAAAGCCTGGAGCATCACTTAAACCAGTGATCACTCATATCAATTAATTGTATGGACATTTCCATTTAGTTAGAGTATCACTGGGTCAGATGCTGCAAGATAAGTTCTGTTAAACTACTCCTAAGGCAAAACTTCAGATTTATATTTTTATACAACATATTGTTGTTATCAGTAATATAGTAAATATTCATTTTAAATAGATTTCAACATATTATATTGCTAAATAATCTTAACTTTCAATAAGTGCTAATTTCTTAAACTTTAAATACATTCAAAAATAGTAAAGAAGTGTAAATATTTTCTTATATATATAAAAAGGTGATGTTCTTGAAGAAGTTCACATATTACAAAAACATATCTATAGAAACATGTCAAATATTAGCAAAATCTGCTATCAGACTTTAAATCATTACATTTTTAAATATTAAATAACATGGATGCAGCTACTCAATATTATATGTCCAGCATAATTTGAAAAACATATTTTCAAGAAATCGATTACAGATAGAAGGTCTACATAACACTTTACCAGACTCAGCCAAGACTGCCCAGGGCTGGCCAGGATGCACAGGGTTGTCAGGACACAAAACGGCAGGAGGGGGTGCACAGCCATGATGGCAGAAAGTGACTGTCAAGGGAGGCTGATCAGTCCTCAGCGACACATCCACATAAGTACCCTGCATTGTATATTTTGCAGTCTGTGTTTCATGTCTGTACTATGCCACATGTGTTTGCTAAGGAAGGGGGATGTCCACATGTGTGTCTCTCTAGGTTGCACCCCACTGTATCTCACCAAAGCCAGCCTTATGTGGCATGGGGTCCACAACAGAGGTAGTCATTGATGGGCCTTGAATGCACCTTAGCATGTATTTGCTTGGCATTGTGATGCATAGCTGCCAGTGTCTTTCCAGTGCTGTGGTGTCCATTGTGTGATCATTCCACAGTACACATAACAGGCAGTGACATGAATATATTACAACACCACTGGAACATTGCCGGACTGATGACCTACAAAGCCTCTGTTTGGGGGGCACTCACTATCATTAGGGCGGGACTAGATTCTTCTGGTACATAGAGTGCTTAATAGCGGCTCTGTATCTCACACCGGTGTTATGGTGACTGCAGTATGCTGTGCCTGGTGCTCACTCACCCACCACACTGCTGCACTCATGTATTAACCTGCCTATAGCGCACGGTGCTGCATGATGGCCTCATCCATGTACAGCTGTGCTGTGTGTGTATCTCTGGTGGGTGTGTGTGTGTGTGTGTGTGTGTGTGTGTGTGTGTGTGTGTCTGGGCCCCACCCCTTCTGCTAGCTAAGGTGGGTCCTCTATGTCCAGTGTCCTGCACACCTGTGTGGGCCTGTGTGCTGGATGCCTGGTTTGCATGGTGCTGGGTGTGTGGTCACAACTCATAGTCACTGCGACTGATACACTGCCTATTGCACTTTGCCTTGGCTCTGCTATGGCATGTGCTGAATTTTCATGCCTGGCATGTCTGCTGCTGTCCTATGTCACTTGCATGGCTGGATCCGGCTCTGTTGCAGCATGGCACACTCATTCTATGTGTAGTACTCTACTGTTTGTTTGTTTATTTATTGCACAATTGGTTTCTGGGAAAGGCACACTGAGCCAAGTCTTGTATCCAGCTGTGTCATGGAGGAAGGGAATAGGGGATACAAAATACATAGCATGGACACAGTTTGTTGTTACAGAAGGGATGAGGAATGGTGAAAGTGTGAGGATCCCTACTGTGAAGGGAGCAGGAGCGAGAGAGAGAGGAGTGATGAGAAGTATGAAGGAAGGGACCAGAACCAGAATTTGGATATTAATGAGGCACAGTGGATCTGGTGACATGGGGTAGAGGGAGAATGGCTAAAGAGGGATAAAGTGAGCAGTGATGAGTACTGGAGGGGGAGTTGTTAACAAAGCAGCAGAAGGAGTTGCAGAGGGTGTCCAGTCTGGCAAGGGAGCTTGAGGGAGCAGTACCATACACCACATCCGCATAGTCAGAGACCAGGAGCACCACTTTGGTGACAAGCTTACGGTGAACCTGTGGAGACAGGCAATCTTTACTGCGGTACAACGCACCAAGTTTAGGATGGGGCTTGGCATGGATAGTGTTGATGTGGGCAGAGAAGTCATTTGCTGTCAAGCCACACACTGAGGTACTTGAAGGATTGAACCAAGTCTAGAGGGGTGCCATCCAAGGTGCAGAAGATAGGCAGAGTTGGGAGTCTGGCCAATTTCTGGCTGGTGCCAAAGGACACAGACACAGTTTTATTTGTGTTGACCTGGAGCTGGCTTGATTGGAACCAGTGCAGGGTATTGTGGAAGTTGTGCTGGAGCAGACCTGCCATAGCTATGGTAGAGGGATCGGAGATGTAGATGACTGTCTCATCTGTATACATATGTGTATGTATACACATATGTATACAGATATGTGTATGTGAGTTGGCACAAGCTGAGGGAAGATTGTTAAGGAAAATGGAGAACAGGAAGAGTCCCTGGATGGAGCACTTCGGGATTCCCAACTGGAGAGGAAGTGAAGGAGACAGGGCATTACCAAACTGTACTGACTACAGATGGCCCTAGAGGTAAGTTTATGTTTTTGGTTTTTTTTACAGGTCATTGCCCATTTGTGTTCAGTAAATCTTTTTGTTCATTATTTTTATTTTTTTATTTTATTTATTTATTTTTGAAAGTTAGATTTACAACCTTTGAGTCAGGGACTCATTTACAAAGGCAACTCGTTGCAGGGAGGGTAGACATGGTTACAGTGTGAGATACAACAGTGGTAACATACAGATAAAAGAACACACCTTTTCTGCTGTGTTGTGTGTCTTGTATAAGTGCTCGCCTCTCTCACCCCAACCCCACCCTGCTGCATTGCTCTCCGTGCTATTTATGCTGCACCTGTGTGCAGTGCTCTATTCAGTGCACAGTGGTGTTGTGCTGTAGTACTGCACTATACTGTTGTTCTGTGCATGTGCACTGCACTGTTGTCCAGTACTCAGTCATGTCACCATGTGCGTGCTAATTCTGCATATCTCTATTGGCATATACAGGCACTGACACTAGTGCAGCTGGCTGATAAGGGGTCTTTAGTTTGTTAAGAGGTGCTTTGGGGGCTGAATAATTTGAATACCCATGTACTAAATTATGGGGGAAAAAAGATCTAGGACTGAGCCAGTCTAAGACGCATGGCTAGAGGAATGTGTAACTTATTCCTATATAAAAAGTGAATTTTCATGGTAATTGACTTGGACAATTTGTCTGTATGAATGGTCCTCAAAGATGAGTTGTATTAAATGGTAATATGTATTTATTTTTTGCCAATGTATAGTTGTTTACACTGTATTATACTGCCTATTATGAACTGAGGATCGTAAATAGAGGAATCTGATTGGCCAAGAGCTCTTTGAAGCTGTGATGATATCGGGCTACATCATCACAGCTTCAAAAAAGTTCTGGCACCACCAGCCTCCTTGCTCTCTACTATCTGAGAGCTATTTTTTCAAAATGTACTCCTACACCACCCAAAAACTCATTCATAAAATGTTTTAAAACCTGTTTTTTTAATTTTTTTATTCATAAAACTTCAAACTCAGTTCATAATAGCAATAAGTCACTCCAGGGTGTGGTATATCAGGGATATCGTCACTTCTCGGGTCATTGGACGCACTCGGCCTGCGGCCTCATGCCCAACCACTCGAGGCATGACGATATCCCATGATATAACACACCCTGTCATGCCTTATTGCTTAATTGCACTCTGCACCTTACTTAAGCTGGTTTTCCTACTGTTGGAGCATGTGGATCCTGTATGTAACCTTGATTCTGTATTTTGTTTCATGGATACCTTGTAACTCTCCTGGGTCGCACCTGAAAATAGGCACTTAGCTGTCTAGTGTGCTTACCTGGTTACCAAAAGCAAATAAATAAATAAATCTATGCCACTCCAAATATGCACCTTATATGTATATTTAATGAGATTTATATTGTTCTACTTTTCAATGCTTTGCTACTCTGACTATTGTAAGTCCCATTACCCTCTCCCTTGGGTCACACCTGGAAACAAGCATTGGCTCAGTGTGCCTTTCCCGGTTACCAAATTTTAAATAAATAAATAAACACGATTGATCCAAATTACCCACCAATTTCCAGTTGCTGAGAAACTATTGCCCACTCCTGTGGCAGCATCATGCAGTGCATAATGGATGATTTAGATTTCAACTAACACACCTTAGTTCGTTGAGTCATGTCACTGCAGAGAATAATGGTGTGCAGACATGTCAATCATTTGTTACCCACTAAGTATTGTCACACATACTGTTTGCCGACTGCAAACGCAAACTGAACACAAATTAAAAAACAACAGTGACTTAGCCCCATCACTGATGTTACACAGTCTTTCACTGCCTGCATTCTCAAACTAAAAAAGAACCTGCCTACAAATTAACACTGCTCCCTACAAAATTTTGCATGAACATATAACAAAAGTTCAACAAACCATGAATTCCTGAAGCATTGTCACATCAGCCATTCAACTTAAAAAAAAAGTAACCATGTAATTGAAACACATCTCATTTTAACATACAACTTATGCAATTACTGTATGAACACATATACACACACGCGCACGTGGTCTTCAAAGAAAAAGCTATACCTACTTGAAAAGGAAAAAAAGTTACATATCAAGAGAAAGGTAAAAATGCTTTAGACATAGCTCATAGCAGCAGTGTTCCCATAACTGAAGTTGATCAATTAACCAATTAAATAATTTATCAAGGCACACAAAGCACAGAGAGAACCTGGTCTGGAGCTATTATTAACAGAACAGGAAAACCTGGATCAAAGCTACTATCAGTTAGAACAGAACTAAATTAATTCTCAAATGATCTACATAAAATCTGGACTGCATTCCACTTGAAACAAAACTACTTTTTCTCCTGAACTCTATTCTAAACATATTTCCTCCTAATGATGTATTTTACCTTAATGGCCATGGGTGTATGAAGAACTCGGTGGTAATTTCAACTTGTGAAACTGGGGGCAGAATAAGCCACACAGTCTTCAGCCTTGTGGCCAACTCTGACCCCCCACAGCATCATTCTTTGAAATAAACCACTGTGTTTTCTACACACATCCCATGCATAATCCTGTATGTCACATATGGGTAGCAATTCAAATTACTAGCTCCATAATGCTTTAGCTTAAACTGGAAAGTCAAGAAAAAGGTAAGGGATGATGTATATAACCAAAGTACTGGCTGTATGTGAGAAATGGATAGTAACTGGTAAGGCAAACCGTATTATCATATCTGTCCAAGGAAGGGCATATCATCATATCTCTCAATTGTCCCATAGTCAACCACTTGGAATCCCTGTGTGCAATACATAGTCGTCATTTAGTGGCACGAAGTGGTCTGTCCAGCTTTCTACCATCTGGAGCACACTTCCTGCTTCCATTTGCCTCTCCTTCACCTACCTATCTCTCAAATCCCTCCTAACCAGTCTTCACCCCCCTTTCCTGCTCAAGCCCCTAACTCTGTGCTGGTTACAGCGCTAACCATATCTGCTCCTCAGAAATGAGTATTCAGGCTCCCTGGCTTGTATGGCTGGATTTGTTTTCCTTCTAAAGATTGTGCCATATGTGTATCTTGTACTTTATTTCTTTTATTACAGTATGCATAGTATGTAATTAATGCAATGTGCCACATGTACAGTATAATTAGTAATAGCACTCAGGGTGTGAGTTATGATCGTCACTCCTGGGTGGGTTGAAGCACGAGGCGTAGCCGAGTGCTTCCACCACCCCAGGAGTGACGTTATTACACGATAACACACACCCTGGAGTGCCTTATTGCTATTATACAATGGCTCGGTGTGTTTCTTTTACTTGGATAGTTGTGTAATTAAGAGACATAGGCTGATTTGTTTCTTTTGCAATAATTTTATTTGTTGAATGTGGTTTCATAAATAACAGATAAAATAGTCCCTTTTAAGTTAATGAAAGTTTGGTTACAACTTGTTAAAACTTGTTAAAACTGTTTAAAATCTGGTAACATATTTAAAACATATATTTGAAAAAAACGTTAAGTACTTTGCTTGGAAGAAGTAATGGTATTTAATAGCAGTGAACAGTTTAAAAATGAAGAAAAACGAACGTTTAAATGAACATTTGTTTCACTGTAATGGTATGAGTTCATTATGTTCTTACTGTCGGTAGAAGTTGAAGACGCGCATTGTGTTGCCTTGGATGTTGAAGCAGTCTTGGTTTAGTGGTGGTTGAGTGATTTGTTGAGTCGTGGTTGTTGTGTGGGCATTTTTTTTGGTTGCAGATCGGGTGGGTTGTTCCGGGTCATCTTGTGCTTCCTGTGTGGCCATGCTGCTGCTTTGCTTGGGGGTTTCAGTTGCTGCTGTGGAGAGGATTTTACTCCAGTTCTGTCGGTCAGTGAGTTTGGCACCTCAATACGATTTCAGGGACATCTCGCTTTTGTGCCCAGTTACTGACATGATTTGCCTGGCTTCGAGTCCCACTTCAGACAAGAGCTGTACAGCAGTTGCTCGCAGGCTATGATTTGTGTATTTGTTTGTCACGCCTGTGAGCTTACAAATGCGGGGCATCATACTGGATAAATAATTTACACCCATGGGTTCGAGAGTGTACCATATGGGGTCTTCAGCAAGTTCATTTGTAGTTTTTTTTCTAGGGTGTAGGAAGAGGCACGGAGGATTAGGTGGCAGCTGGGATAGATAGAGTTGGAGACACCTGACGGGACATAGCAGGTTTCCTGGGATCTCGAACATGGCACCAAGAAGGTTTTCCCGGTCTCGCTCCATTATTTTACCATGGTTTTTTGTCTTTTCATTGAATGACATGGTAACGTATTTTAAGCCCTGTTCATTGTGTTTCACTGTGAAAGAGTCTGCTTTTAGTGCTCTCTGTCCCTCACAGCCCCTTCGGGCGAAGTGCAGTTGAAGTTCGAGCCACACTCTTTTGACAAGACCTGGTGCCGTGTTTGGGTTGAGGGCTTCCGATTCTCTTATTTTTTTTAAATCCGACTTAGTGATGGGTGGGTGGTGGGTCGCTATGTCTCTGCTTTGTCTCCTGATATTTTTGAGGTGACCGATGAATACGTTGTTGGCTGGTTGGAAGTCAGTGTCTGTCATAATGTTCAAGCAGCGGCTGTTGGGGGGCTCATTAATATATCTGTTTAGTCCAGCATGTAGACTAATGTAGCTGGAGATGCTGTATTGTTCTCCACTGCTGTTTCGTACAGTGCTGTGAAACTGACGTAAGATTTGGTTGAGATCTTTTGATGGGATTGTTTTAATGTCACAGGAGAGAGATTTTTCTGTCAGCCAGTCGGTGAATACACGAACAGCCCAAGCTGTTTGACGCTTTGTGTTCTCTTCATTGCGGTCGGTTTCTATTTTATCAATGTCCTCAGAGCCTATGTTTAAATGACGTGTTTTCTTCTTTTTTTTTGAGGTGGTCACATTGTCGTCTGGTGTCCGTGAAGTGGAAGGAATACCGCTCGATGAGTCGGCGAACATTTCCATTATGGTCCTGTCAGCGAGGAGGTTGAAACAGACTTCAGGGACGTTCATGACAGCTGTCAGGTGGGAGAAGTGATTTGTTTTGAGGCAGCAAAGCGGTCGGCAGCTGTCAGACCTAGATACAGTGATGTTATTGATTAATAATATCACTGTCTCTGGGGCTTGTCGGCCAATGAGATTTAAGCTATTTTTTATGCCATTGTATAATTGTTCATATTTTAGCACTTCATATTTCCATTTGCTATTCTGTACCTTGCACTATTTTGTTTTTGCTCATGTACAGTAGACCAGGATACAATGCATTACTGCAGCCTACTACAGCAGAGTTACTGCACTAAGCAAGGCAATGCGAATGGCAGTTAATCCCTTTAGCCTCCAGTTACCCAAGACACTGTATTGCATCCTGGTTGGCTCCACTGTACCTTCTTTTGTCCTCCTCTCCCTCAGGACACACCTGGAAATCAGCCTCGGCTCAGTGTGCCTTTCCCAGTCACCAATTTTCAGGTAAATCACAAAACAAATGAATGACCATCCGGCAGCACCATTCTAGTTTTCACTGCATTGTGCCACACATGACTGGCACAAAGGTCTCCTCTGCATTGTTGCAATGGGTATTGCCACAGTGCAAGGAAAAGGGAGGGAGCGCATGCAAATCGTGGACATGGTGCATTGGCACATCTGCATTGCATGCCAGATTGTCATCGTCCCCGAAGAACTGTTACAATCAGTTTTTCAGGATAGCACAGTCGTGTAACTGGGTAAAAGATGTTAGCTGGGGGACCTAGTTTGATGAAGAACAACATGAATTATTGACACATGCCCAAGACCAAAGTTATGGAGGCGGTTTCACTGGACACCAGAGATTAAAACCACTGTGGAGCAGTTGGGGGGGGGGGCACTGCACCACCAAAAATGACTGTTGGGGGATGAAAGGACAACAAATCATGGATTAAAAGTGAACCTTACGGTACAGTTTGGGTAGGAGAGATGACTAATGCAGTCATCCCTTTAAAAATGAGCTCTGGGTATGGCAAGGCACCATGTGACTGGTGATCTGCCATGCCCAGACCTCCTTGAGCAGGGCACACTGGTTTGTCCACAGGTGAAAAGTCCACTTTCACACACTAACATTTGGTGCTCACATTTGCATTATGACTGACACACCAGGGAAGACTCTTCCCTGGTAGCCCATCAAGATAGCGACTCCCAAGCAGCAAGGAGTGAAACTGGCATGAAATCACAGCATGTGCCATATTGGCAACTGACGGTTCTCCCCCCCCCGAGGTCCTCCCTCTGAAGTTGGTATATAAAGTAAGGGGATGTGGGGTGCAAAGCCCCCCACAAGGGGGTGCACGGGGGGGGCTTAACCACCACAAACAAAAAGTTCGCCATATGTGGTCGTGCTGTGATTTTGTGCCATTTTCACTCCTCACCATTTGGGAGTCGCTATCTTAACATGGAACCTTCTTCCCCCCTTCCAGTAGCTAAGTCAGGGCACTGTATGCTGTATGGCAGGTTTTGGTGGTGGCACAATGGTGAGCCTCTTTTCACCCCCAAATTGTGAAGAGGACTCACTCACCAGCTCAATTTGGGAATATTTCTATAGTTTATTTTGCAGTAGCACAAACGACTATGCTTCAAAGAAGCCAACATTTCATAACCATACTGGTCACTTCTCCAGGGCACAAATGTATGTCTTGTACTGCCTTCTACATTCACTGACAAGTTCCATTAGGTCAGTTTACACTCTCTGCCACCAATAGCTGCCTGCCATGTGTCACCTCCTACTCAGGATTTTAATTGTATTGCATTTGTAAAGGCAGTATCCTGCAGAGTCTGAATCCTTTTGCTCTTCCTATATAATCGTTTTCTTTTTTACGTTTGCAGGTAAAAGCTTTTACCCATGTCTCCTGGCAATAAACTGAGCTGGTGAGGAAGTCCTCTATCCAGACTTTCACTGTTCACACAGGATTTGGAGTAGACTCCTCTTACTGTTCTTTTTCTTCTTTAGGTATGTGGCCACATTGAAATCCTGTTCTCCACCCCATAATTGCGTCACCCCCAACTGCGACTGTATTGAGGTCCCTCCATCCCATATAAAGAAAGTGATGCTCACTGAGCTTTTATACAGAAATTCATAATGCTGTAATCTTTGCTGCTCTATTAACAACAAACTACATTAAAACCAAGGTAACTGGCCACCCCAATGGGCCAGTAGCAATGCAATGCACTGCCATGCAGGTGACTGGAGTGTGGGAGTGAGCTGGCGATGTCACATTGATAGGCAGGCCAGCTCCCAGCAGCTGCTGCATGGCAGTGCAGTGCAGTCATGGAGGGCAAGGGTGGGGCCACAGCAACCCCCGCTGTGGCCCAAAGGAGATTGCTCCCATTGCAGATGTTGCTACATGCAGCAGAGGCCACCCAATAGGCTATGCCTATATCAGGGAAGGAGGGAGGCACTAGGGAGAAAACTGGAAAAAAAAGGCTGTCAGTTAGATGACCTGGGCTCCAAGGAATCCTCAAAGTCCTTGTTGCCAGCTGCAGTGGATCTTAATCCACACAGTGGACTGGCTCTGGGGGAAGGAGGACAGCTATCCCCTGGAGCCCCTGCCACAGAAGGCAAGAGCCGCAGAGAACCTTGGGCTGGACATGGACCTGGGGAAGGACAAGGGTTAACAGGCCTCATCAGGGTATATCCCTGTGAACATGGTATAGCCCAGACTAACATGGTTAGTGAGAAAAGGTTATATGAAAAAAAGGCAATAATATTTACAAGTTCTGAGTTGAAATATCCATATTTGATTTATTTTATTTTAGTCCTTGGTAACCAGGTAAGGCCCACTAGGCACAAGTGTCTGTTTTCAGGGGTGACCTGGGAGCATTGGGGAGGTTAAGTGACTTGCTCAGAGGTTGCAGGAATTAAATCCAGGTCTGCTGAATGTACCAAGCTTAGTCACAGCTCATTACTCTAACCTCTAGGCTATACTGCCAGCCCAATGATGTGTCCTATACCCATATTTGGGTCACAGTAAGTTGAGAGATATGATTACCTGGTTTAGCCTCATCAGTGACCAGTGCACATTATCTGGGCAGTAACTCCAATTGGCCACAGCATACTTTTACTAATTGTAACCCATTGTAACCTAGCTGAAATGTAGTATCTCATTTTCAGAGTAGTCCAGCCTTTACCCATTTTTACAGCTAGGTGAGCTGGACTGAAGCACTGGGAGGTTGAGTGACTTGCTTTCTGTCATGCAACAAATAAGCGACTGCTGTGGGATTGGAATCTGGACCTCCTTGCTCCCAAGCCTGAGCTCTACAGTATTTGGCTGTGACTCAGGCCTAACAACTGCCAGATGCAAGCATATATTCTCTGATGACCGCACACCCTGTTGGATGTTGTTTGCTCCTTACATATTACTGTTGATCTGCTGCAACTAGTGAGCATCAGAAAGCTCACTAAAGAAAGGGCATACATCAAAGGCTAAGGGTCCTTGAGAAATAAAGGCCGGGAGAGAGTGAATAGGCGATAGCAAAACAAATACCACCATTTATGGAGCAATGAATCAGAATCTGACAGATTCTTTTCTGATGCAAATGAAACTACAGTTTTAGCATTAGGCTTTTTCTAAAGTATGGCCTGTGTGAAGAACTTCTGCAGATAGTATTTCAACACTGCCAAAAAACTCCTGTCTTTGACTTTTTTTAATTGCATTCATGAATGTACGGAAAATAAATAGCCACTCTTTCCATTTTTCTGTTATGTTTTTTCTTCACCACATACCTTAGCCGTGTGCTGCAGAAGATAACAGCACTGAGAAAAAGCTAGTAAACCACAGGACTAAGTCTGTCTGAAGTTGTGCGAGCTTGCTTGGCTCTCTCTCTCTGTCTCTCTGAATACATGGCTTTGAACCTTATCTGCAGGGAACCGAGCCATTCATTTTTTTTAAACATCTGAAGCATAAGGTTTACGTGTAAGGAATGTCAGAATGCTTGACAATGAGAAAGATAGGGAGGGCTAAGAAAAGGGAACATATTGTTAAAGGACAGCAGCAATAAATATTACTCTAACAAGGCTCCAGAAGCACACATCCCATTTCTGTTTGAATGGATGGGGGCGAACACAGCGAGTTCTGTCTTTTGATTGCCTTTATCTACTGTGCAGCCCAGTTTCCCAGTTTACATGGTATGCTTTTGTCCAGCTAATTGTACTCTGCTCTTTTTTTTTAACACAACTGAGCTCTTAAAGCAGCAGTGTATGTTAGCTGGGAACTAGTTTTCACTATACTTTCTCACTGTATATAGTGCCATTTGATTGTTCATGCTGTCAGTTCAGCGTCATTTGATGTGTGACTGTACTTTACCTCACATTATACTGTAAAAGATCCCTCTTAGCCAATAAGAATGCAGAGTTACTGTCTGGTTATTCTGTGATGACTGGACAGTATATGGAATAATGGGACAGTGGCTCTGCATTTTGATTAGCTAAGAAAAATAATGGAACAGTGGCTCTGCATTCTGATTGGCTGCTGCATGTGTACAGTACTTAGCCAATCAGAAAGCAAGCACAGTTTGCCTCCCCACTTCAACTTGCAGGTGCCAATCAGAAACTCTAGTATTGCCAGTCTGGTGGTGCTGAGGGTTGAGGCACTGAGCGCCACACCTCGCGCCATGCCAGCGACCTATGTTTGGGGTCGGCAGTGGTGGAGAAGGATCGAACGTCCCAAGGACTGCTTTCCTTCTCTGGGGAGGGGGGTTTCCAGCAGTTGGCATGCACTTGCCCCCTAGTGGAGGCTGGGTGACAGATCACCGATGCTGAGGTGCTGGGTGGGGGATGTAGCAGAAACCAGGAGGAGCGCATGCGGGAGCGTGCACGTTCTCTCCATTGCACGCTAAACCCCTGAAGGAAGGGAAAATGTAAAATAGGAGTCCTTGGCCATGGATGATGATTATCTCCCTCCGATGCACTGTCCGGGAAGACGCCTCCCTGGAACTGGATCCGGTTTGGTGGGTTGAGGGTCTCCCCACCCCAGCCACAAGGGATAAGACGTAGGGGCTGAATGGGAGCAGGTCTCATACCCGGGGTCGGCACAGGAGGGGGATGTCAAATGGCATTGGCTGAGGACTCAAGGGGGTAAAAAGCATTAACAAAAAAAAAAAAAAAAAAGAAACTCTAGTAATGCTTGTGGTAGACGTGTTCTACCTGAGAAGATGACTGGGCAGAGGGATCACTTTTCTATATTCTTTTTTCTCAGCTATTAAATCTTTTTTTTTTTTAAATGGTATATTTTATCCAGGTATTTTTAATTAATTGTACAATGCATAAATAACTATCAAACTACTACAACTACACATAACATGCAGATCAATAGTGCAGAGTGCTGACCACTCCCTACGCAGAGGGAGGCAGATGCAGCTGTTAGGTTTGTTGATGCCAGGTAATACTTGGATATTCCCATCAACAAACTGATTGTCAGGTTAAAGGTGTTCTGAGGAAAAGAGGGGCCCACCAACTGCAGTCAGGTGTGTGGTAGCTCATGGGCAGTCTGGCTGGGAGACTAGGAGGATGGCTTCAAGTGGGGCCCATCTAGTTTTGTAAAACTTTGGAGTATGGCGCATGTGAAGGATAATTTTTTCCATTCATAGCATCTCCAGGATTGTGTTGTGCCATTCCATTTAAGTGGGAATTTTGTCATCCATCCAATGGTTTAAGATCAGCTTTTTGGAATTTCCGGACCCGTGTGATGGATTCGAGGTTGAGAACTAGTAGATAGCTTTCAGGGGAGAATGCCTGGTCTAGGCCCAACCATAGGTCAACGTTCCTGGAGATGGAATCCCATAGTGGCTTGGCCCTGGGTCAGTCCCAAAGTATGTGTTTCAGTGTGCCTTTTCCCTGTTTGTAGCGTGTGCAATGGACGAAGTCTAGCTTTCCAATTTTGTGTGACTTAGTGGGTGTGTAATAGAGGTTATGGTTCAGTTTAAACTGCATTAAGTGGAGTCAATTGCATTTCAGTAATTTGTATGTGTTTGACCAGAATGTTTTTCTACCCTTTGGGGTAGCTAATTTTTGAAATTCATCTTGCAAGTATAGGCTATGAGTCACGTTTGGGTTGGCTTGAGGTGTCCTTTAGTTTTTTTTGATGAGGGAAAGAGCGTGCCTCTTTTCAGCTAGCTCGCATAGTTAATCCCATTTATAGAAGTCCTCAGGCTTCCATGGTTTTGGTCCTAATGCTGCAGTCAGCATGTGCTGCACCTGTAGGAAGGGAAAGATTGGTATATTGGTTGGGGAGTGTTCATGTTGTATTTTCTGGTAGGAGATCAGGGAATTTCCATCCAACAGGTGTCTGAGGGACTTGATTTCTTTGTGCCTTAGTAAATTTGGGGGGGTATTATTTTTTTTCTGGAAGATAAAGTTGGGATTACCTGCTAATGGTTGTTGTGGATTGAGGTTCAGTTTTATACCTAGGAAGAAGTGGAGCTATTGGCAGATTCTAATGGAGATTCCTATTTAGGAGTTTTTTAGCTCAGTCGGGAGGGCACAGTGAGGAATGCTTGGGAACACACTAAGATTATACCCTGTTGTTTTGAACAGGTCCAGTTCCATTTGATCCATTTGGGCACATGTTTGTAACATCCTAGTGGGAACATGCTTCATCTCCACCAGAGAAATTTGGAGGTATGTGCCACCAGGTAGTAGAGTTTGATGGCTACTCGTGAATGCAGCTTTCTCCCTATTCAGCAGCTGCCCCACCCCCTCCCCCCTTACCTCCCTTTACCCTCCCCTTTGCCCTGTCCCACCTCTTCTTGAAGCATTCCACTGTGGTACAAGCCACTACTTCAGGTGGTAGTGCATTCCACTTTGCCACCACCCTCTCCATAAAGAAATGTCTCCTCACCTCTCTCCTGAATCTACCCCCACCAATCTCATGCCATGGCCTCTACTCTTTCTCCCTACCCTCCTCCATGAATAGACCCTTTGCGTCCGATGTATTTGAAGGTCTCAATCATATCCCCCCATCCCTCCTCTCCTCCAGTGTGTACATGTTTAACTCTCTTAGTCTGACCTCATATTGCAATTCTCCCAGGCCGTGAATCATCTCCATTGCCCTACACCACACCACCTCCAGCAGCTTAATGTCCCTTTGTAGGTACGGGCGCCAGTACTGCACACAGTATTCTAGGTGGGGTCTAACCAACGATCTGTATAACAGTAGAATAACCACCCTTCTTCTCAAGGTAATTCCTCTTGCAATGCACCCAACATTTTGTTGGCTATTACTGCTCCCTTTCTGCATTGTGTGGGATTGTTCATGACATACAAAGGCTCCCAAATTTTCTTGTAGACCTCTTCACAGTTAGATATATCAACTATCATTTTTTCTGCCTGTAAGGATGAACAAAATTTCTTTATACAAATCTAAAAATGATACAGCTGTTTGATCACACCAATGCCTTAAAATAAGATTTTTTGCACAGGCTGAAATTAAATAAATATCATAACACTGATTACCAATTAGCCTGTCTTGAGAAAGTCCCAATAGACAAATTTCTGGACAAAATGCCCTGTCCAGTCCCAGGAGAGGATCTATACATTGACTAATGGATTCCCATAAGGGTTCCACCTTTTCACATTCCCAAAAGATAAGTAGCAGAGTGCCTGGAGTTTTATACATTTAGGGCCGGATATTCAAAAGGGTTGCACCATGCACAAGTCCAAAATTGCGCCATTCTGCGATATTCAGCAGGAGGCAGTTACGCCACCGAAAACATGCTGAGCAACAGCACACTGCAAATGAAGGCATGTGCAACCGAAAGGGGTGGATCCATACATAAAGAGCGCAATGCGATATCCAAAGACTTGCGCAATGCGCAACAGCGGAACAGCCGGAAGTTGCGCCCCAGCGGAAATGAGCCAAAATAAAAAGGCTCAAGGAAGAGGCGCAAGAACGTTACAGGGATGCCAAGTGGGGAAGAGAGAGAGAGAGAAAGACAGACAGTGACAGGCCAGGGCAGGCAAGGGAAGCAGTGTGGGCCATAGTCTGCAGAGGCCAGCGGGGGGTGCCCGGTGCAGTTGAAGTAGCACTCAGGACAGTGGGGGTAACAGAGCAACATTAGCCAGGGGGTGTCACAAGCCAGGGAGATGGACAGTGCCAGCTTCCACATGGAAGCTGTAATGAGGGGGGTGAGAATGCAAGGTGCAGGGGGACGTGGCCGTGGCCATGGACGGGCCCGTCGGCGGTACGCCCCCAACAGGCAGTACTGTGCCCGCATCAGCTTTGAGTTGTACACAGATGTAGAGATCATGGGCCGGTACCACCTGAACAGGGCAATACTGAGGCGGCTCTGTGAGCTGTGCAGTGATGTGATGCAGGCACCCTCACGACGGAGTCATGCTCTGTCAGTGGAGACCAAGGTGACAGCCTGCATGTGCCTGCTCACCACGGGCACCTTCCAGAGATCAACAGGGGACACCACAGGCATCACACAGTCGGCCACATCATGCATCCTCACCCAATTCCTCAGCACACTGCTGCCACATGCTGCAGAGCACATCCATTTCCCCAGCACCGCGGCAGAGTGTACAGCAAACATGCAGGTGTTCCACAGGGTAGCACATATGCCTGGCATGCTAGGGGCCATAGACTGCACCCATGTGGCCATTCTACATGCCACCTGTCCCGATGGGGCCGCATATAGAACAGAAAGGGCTTCTCCAGTGTCAACTGCCAGGTGGTGTGTGATGCCACTGGGCGAGTAATCAATGTCTGTGCCACACCCTGGTGGAGCACATGATGCCTTCATATGGCATCAGTCTGCACTGTGCCATCGATTCGAGAGTGGGGACATCCCCACAGGCCATCTAGTGGGTGAGTACACATGTAGGGAAATGCAAACCGGGGGGGTGGAATGCCACAGGTGCCATGGTAGTGGCACACAGGGATATGGGCAATATGGACCTGAACATGATACTGATCTCCACTATCTCCACACAGGTGACAGCGGATACCCACTCCATCCCTGGCTGCTCACACCGTACTGGCGCCCCATGACCCCATTGCAGCAACGCTGTAATGAGGCACATGCCGCCACACGCAACATCATTGAGCGGGTGTTTGGGATGCTCAAGGCACGCTTCTGATGCCTAGACACCTCCAGCGGTGCCCTACAGTACAGCCCCTCAAAGGCCTGTGGGATATACCTGGCCTGTTGTATCCTGCACAACATGGCCAATGACTGTGGGATAGCTGTACAGGTTGAAGAGAGGGACAGCGATGGGGACACCGGCGGTGCCAGTGTTGATGGTGATGAGAAGCCCCCCCTTGGACGGCGGCACCCCCGACTGATCCGGCAGGCCCAGCAGCACCGGGACACCATCACGTAGGAGCATTATGCACAACACAGGTAAGTCAAGGGGCCATGTGCAAACAACACTGTCCTGGCACAACCCACAGGCACACAGAGTAACACACCAGGGGTGCATGATGGCAAGGGGAGTGGAAGGGACCAGGCACACAAACACACCATCAGGGAGGGGCGAACAGTCATATGGACACACACACACACACACACACACACCAGGCACAAAGCATACATGGGCAGGTGCACAGCAGAGCAGGAACAGACATGGCAAACACACAGATCCACAGACCACACCCACCACCTGTACTGTCCAAGTACGTATGTCAGATGCTGGGCACCCTTGCACCTTGGTGTACAGTACAATGCAGGCATCATCATGCACACGCACCTGTGGACAGCAGTCAGGATGGTGTGCAGGTGTTCCGTATGTTGGCGTGATGGGCAGGGCACCCACCAGTGCACTGCCCACCATGACGCACAGTGCACACAGGGCAGCACCAGACAGGACCCGCACTGGGAGACAGGTCAGTCAGATTGCACTGTTCCACGGCCACCGCGGATGCATGGGCGGCCCCGCCGTGACCCAACAGCACTGGCAGGCTGAGCAGGGGCCACATGGGGTGGCACCGATGGACCACCAGGGGTCCCACTGCACGATCGCAACCTTGTCCGCAGTGGGGTCTGTAGGATGCCAAACATACCTGCACCAGGGGTGCTTGGAATGCCCACAGCAGAACCTGGCATCAACAGGCTTGGTGTCGCACGACGCCGGGAATGGGGAGTGGAGAGCCTACTGTGTGGGGTGCGCGGTACAGGAGCACCTGCTTGTGTGCCCAATGCAGCCACAACAGCGACCAATGCCTGGGTCAGCCTGTCAATGGCGGCGGTCATATCCATCTGCATATGGACCATCTCTGCATGGTCCAGAGCACAGTCCCTGCTGTGCCGCTCCACAGCCGCACACAGTGCCTCCACAGACGTTGCAACCCACCATTTCTGCTGTACTGATTCCCACAGCAGGCGGGTGTGCTCTTCCAATGGGTACTCTGCCACAACGGCATCCTGTCCCCCAGGGTATGGAAGGTCCTGATGCTCAACACCCCATGAGGGTGGGCGCTGTTCACCAGGACCAGGAATGGGCATATCAAAGGGCGGCGGGCATGTGCCACCGCTGGACACTGTACCCCCAGACCTGGTGGGTGACTGCTGCTGCTGCTGCCTCTCCAACTGCTGTGCCCCAGGGACCACTCGTTTCACTGCTGTGGCCGCAACAGTGCCAGACACCTGCACAGCCACTGGTGCTGCCCCACCGGTGCTGACAGGCACAGCCTGGGACTGTGCCGACATGCTGGCACACACGTTGGAACCAGGTAGGCCCAGGGGCATGTGCTGGCCTGCTGTGTGTCCATCATGGGACACACACATGTCACTGCCCATTGCAGTCCTTGCATCATCAATGGTGCAGGTACGTGCTACAGCCACAGTCACAGCGTGCTGGCATGCTTGCATGCCAGACTGCTGAGACACAGGCTGTGCACCCCCCACACCCGACTCACCGACACCAGAGTTGGCAGCCCGCCGTGCATGCTGGTGCAGTGCATGCTGACTGGTGACAGAGGTGGATGGACCCTCCTCCATGTCCAGCAGGTCTTCCTCACTGCCTGGACCCACCACCACCATCCCCTGAAGATGAACAGGATCTGTAACAGAGAGGACATTTGAGTGCATGTGAACAACCTCCCCCCCAACACCACCACCATGTCATACCATGCAGTGATGGGCTTCCACCTGTCTGGAATCCACCTCCTGGTACGCCCTCAATAGCACTGCGCTGCATTGATGCAGCCAGTCAGTCCTCAGCTGGGGTCAGCTCCACCACCGCTGGCTGGCCCCCGCCAGTGCCAACACATGCCGCCCTGAGGGCTGCCACCTTCTCCTTCACCCTCCTGCGGTCTGTCCCCATCTTCTTTTTGCATTCCTGCACGGACCGCTGGTGGCTTCCATGCAGGTTCACAACCCGAGCTACCACCTCCCATGCAGCCGCACGGGCCTGAGGGGTGCCCCGCCGTCCACTCAGTAGTGCCTCCTCCTCCAGGTAGGCCTGGTAGAGGGCCTCTGTCTCCACTGTGGTGAAGTTGGGCTTCCTCCTCCGCCCACCATCCTCACCCTCACCTTGGCTCTGCTCGGTCATGGTGATCTGTATGGGTGGAAGTGGACACCTGTTACTGTGCAGTCTACAGCGCTATCCCATGACCATTGTCCAGAACATCACACAGCATGCAACCCACCTCTCACCTGCAGTAACCGAATCTGGCCAGCGCAGCCCAATGTCGCACATTTATAGCGCAATGCATGCAAATTAGGAGTGGAGCAACTGTAATGAGATGCAAATCACGCCACTGTGCCTTTGAATGGCTGATCAGATGATTTGCATGTGTCGGCTGAATATCGCGCTGTTGCGCTTTGCGCAATACGGTTGATCCGGCTGAGCCAATGTCGCATTTCTGTGACTGTGTAGTACACCACATTGCGCATGCCCAGGTGGCTTACACAGGCGTCTGCCGCACTGATGACGTACTGTGCGCGATCAGCAATTCAGGACATGGCCACCATTGTGCCAGTGGCGCTACAGCGCTGGGAACCAAATGGCGCTGTGGCACAACTGCACAATAGTCCACTGTGGCACTGGCACGCAGGTGACCGTTCGCGCAGGATGTGTAGATGTCCGATGGCGCTGTGTGTGGCCTTGCGCCACTGTACCCTGACCTTGTGCCCAACCTTGGCCCCCTGGCGCTATATGTCTGGCATGTGTACGGCTCTATCACGCTGTTCGGTGACTGCGCAATAAGGAATGGCAGTGCTGTGCCAACAGCATGATAGGGAATGGTGGCGATGTACTGTGCAGCACTTCCATGTGGGGTTGCCACGCAGCAAAGCGCCATATTGCCTACTATCACATTAGAGATGGCACGCCGGAGAGCCCCTCAGTGGGATGCCCTTGAGCTGGCCAATCTTGTGGCCACTGTGGAGCCACACTATGGCCCACTCTTTGGGGAGGTGCCACTGGACAGGGCCAGGACCCAGGTCTGGGAAGAGGTGGCCACTGACCTGGAGGTGGCCACTGGCCACAGGAGAACAGCCGAACAGTGCAGGCACTGGTATGGGGACCTGCAATGGAGGGAGCCGGAGCTACTGGCACATCTGTGGTCACGTTCCAGGAGGGGCATTGTGCCTAGGCCAGGTGGGTGTACCATCTATGCACCTGTATCCTCCGTAGGGGTGTGACTGTGTTTTGGTGGCGGTGCATGGGGGATGGCTCTGCCATGGTTGGCTGTGTCAGTGTGTGCAGGTGTGAGATGCATGGGTCTGGCTGTATGGGTAGGCACACTCACTGGGGCAGGGGGCGGTCTGCTTTGGAGTCACACTGATGTTTTTCTCAACATTTGTCACCCACAGGCCTGGCAGAGAGGATGAGGGCACGGGATGAGGAGGGCCGTGGCAGGGCCCAGGTGGCGGACAGAGGTGTTGTGAGGGGTGGACCACAGCAGCAGCAGCAGCAGCCACAGCTGCTTGATGAGTGTGAGTATCATTACATCATGGATGCTATTGCATGCTGGAGGGGGTGGGCATGACCACCAGCCATGGACAACACAACCATGCACGACACAGGTGACAGTCATCACTGTCCAGTGTCACTGCACATCTGTGTGTGCGTCAATGGTGGTCCATGCATGCATTGGGCACATGGCTGTGTAACTGGCATCCCACCACATTGCCACGTCACTTGACAGCCTTGTATGTGCTGTGATGGACATGAGCAGTGTGTGTGTGCAGTGGTGCACATAGCTGGTGCCGCCTGGTTGGGCATGGCATGTGCATGGTCACTGTGGGTGGGTGCATACCATCACAGGTGCGGGACACTGGGCTATTTGCCTTGCAGGATGGGTGGTGTTCAGGGTTGTGGACAGTCGTAGCCATTGACTGTGTTCCCTTTTCCTAGGCCTCATCGTCCTACGCAGGATTGAGCGTGCCCTCCGCCAGCTGACCAGGGTGTCCATTGCGAACCATGACATCCTCCAGGACATCCAGCGCTGTGGGCTCCGGTGATGGCACAGCCAAACAAGACGGCACCAGAAAGCAGCAGACCAGCCTGCTAGGCCTTAGACAGGCTTCCGCTTCCCACTTCACCCATCCCTCCCACCCTGCCTTCCTCTCCCAGTTGTTCACCCTTACCCCTTGCCCACCCCTACCTTGCACCCCTACCCCCCCATCTTGTATATATCTGTACATAGTTTTGTTATTGTTGTTGTTCTACTTTCTATTTTTGAATTATATATATATTTTGTTATGAATACTGTGGTGGTCTCTGATTTGCAGCTGGCTATGGTTGCTCAGTTGCAGTGGTGTGCATGCCATCTGGGGTGGTATGGTACTGGGTATGGGTGTGTGTGTGCATGTGTGTGTGTGTGTGTGTGTGTGTGCATGGGGGGGTGTCTCCAGTTGTGGCAGTGCCTTTCTGTCGGTCTTGCTATCTGCTGCCACCCACTGCTGGGTGCACAGGGTGGGTCTGGCTTGTATGGTTCTATGCTACACGGGGTTGACGTGTGCCGGGGGGGATGCATGGTGTTTCCTGCAGTGACAGTCACTGCACATGGGTGGTGTCTTGGGGTCACGGTGCAGGTTGTGCTGTGCAGACGGGGGGGCTGATGTGCACTGTGGTTGTCAACCCCCTGTGTGTGGCAGTCTCAGCCTGCCAGTGGTTGTGCTGGGGCATCATGGCCCTGCTGTGCTTTGTTGGCTTGTTCCCATGGGCCAGTGGATCATCCGTCCCACCCGTGATCTGTGCTTGGGGTGTGCGGGTGTCTTGGTTCTGCAGTGTGTTCCTGTGCCCATGTGTGGCATGGCTGGTGGTGGGCCCCAGCCTGCCTCCCTGGTTGTGCAGTTCCATTGCTCTGCTGGTGGTGGGGGGGGCTCTGCTTGCACTATGGCACCTCTGGACTGCTCAGCTGGGCTAGCCTTGTTGCGCTACGGTGCAACCTTTCTGCTCAGCTTCCCCTTCCTGGTTGCACTATGGCGCAACCTTTCTGCTCAGCTCCCCCTTCCTGGTTGCGCTATGGTGCAGTTTGTGCAATATTCAGATGTTAGCTGCTTGCACAATTTGTTTTGCTCCATGTTTGAATATCGCGTCTGTTGCGCATATGCGCAATTGACTTGTGCTTGCTCCTGCTGTTGCGCACATTTTGGGCGCAGTTTGAATATCTGGGCCTTAGTACATACATCTTGTGCCAATCTGCCCATTTTATGCAGTTTAACAGGAGTCTAGAAAAGATGATGCAATACCTGGAACTGCATATGACAGTACCTGTCCCATTTAAGGAATTTATACAGATTAATTCATGGAGTAGAATCATCATGAGGTTTACCAGAAGATGGCAAGACTTTGTCCCAGTGCATAGCAATACCCTATTCTTTGTGAGGAAGCAAATCATAAATGTGGTTGTATAAGGAAGAAATTAAACAGGGTGCACTAGCTAAAGGGGCTAGGCTGGGAATAGTAGATCCATACCCCTTGTACCATGGTCCTCTTCAAAAATAATTGGGTATTAAGTTAGTAATTTGGAAGAACTTAAAACAATGTTTAGTGGCAATATGGAATTTTTGCTGGGCCTCTTGAAATGTCATTACAGTTGCCTTGTTAAGAAAATGATCCAGCTTGTCAACCTCCAGATATGGCCAATAAGTGTCCGTAAAAATATGTGAGCCGATTTTTAAATTCGGGTTCCCGAGTAAAGGTTGGGTGATATTCTTCTTTGGGTTGAGATGAAGAAAAGTGCATAGTTGTGCATGCACCTGGAGCGATTCATCAATTAGGGTATCTAGCATGGAAGGGGGGAGCCAATTATATGAAACATAAAAAAGAAGTGATGTTTATTTGAGAGTGAGCACAAAATGATCTTTCAATCTCAAGCCAATGGGGCACATACTCAAGTCCAGTATCCTCTGAGGTGGGCCTACACCACTGTAGAAAATGAGAGGCCTGAATCACAAGGTAATACAGATAAAAATTAGGAAGCTGGAGGCCCCCTGCTAATTTAGACTGTGTTAGCTTGGTAAAGGCTCTCCTGGGAGGTTTACCTAGCCATAAAAAGTAAGTTTAAAGACTATTTTTTAAAACTAAGGCTTGGGAATTACAACGCTAAGCATAGTGCGTGGATTCAGGATCCTGGGCATGCATTCATTTTTATCATATTTACTCATCCTCAGAAGGAGATGGGTAGCAGGGCCCAATGATTCAAATCAGTTTTACTCTGTTCAAGTAAAGGGTCCTGGTTATAGCATTTCATTTTATCAGGAGATGTACTAATATATATGCCCAGTTACATGAGCTTATCTTTAACCCAGACTAACCCCAAATGAAGTGGGTTGACCAACTATGACAGCCTTTTTCTTATTCTCTCTAAACCTCTTACTTCCTTTCTTTGTTCCTTTTTCACCATTCCAACCAATAAGCTGAATGTCTTGCTGTGCCTCACCGAAAAACAGCTATGGCCATAAACAAAATACAGTAGCTGACTGTATACAAGAAGGCTGGAACCTGTAAATGCATACATACATAAAATGCTGACATAAATACACATCGGCTTAGAGAATCATGGAAAGAACCTGTTTGTTTGCCATGTAAAGAAAAATTTCCTTGGTGCTTGAAGAAAATAAACTGCTTCCCAGAACGGATTCACTTTTACTTTTCAATACAGAAGTCGCTCCTGTGAAATGCCCCTCTGATCTGATTTACAGGTTACTAGTGTTTAAACTGTCAGAATGCTGAGTGTTGCCAAATTGGGGAGAACTTAATAAATAAAATAAATAAATAAAAATGATACACAGAGCTGTTTTATTTGTTGAAAGGGTTGCAGATAGCTCTGTTATACATTTGCATGCTTGAAAATTGAAAAATGATTACTGAATATCCCCAAACATTGAAATAGTTAAAACTAGGCACAGAAGTAAAAGAAAACGTTTTGCCTTTTCTCAATTTACACAAGTGTTTACAGAGATGAAAAAGATAGTAAGCCTGTTTTGAGAAGATAGGGTTTTTTATGCTGTAAGCAGGAGCACTCCTCTCTCTCTCTCTCTCTCTCTCTCTCTCACACACATTGCATAGCACTAGCATTCTCTGGCACAATTCAAGTGGAGTGGCTTCACTTTCACTTTTAATTGTGCAGAAGCCGCTCCACTAGCAAAACTATTCCCCTTCAAATGAGCAAAGCGGGACAGAAACGTCCCCTTTACAAATGTGTGTACTCCTGTTGCCCCTATAATAATAAAACAAACAAAGCTAGCATAAACCAACTTGTTTAAACAAAAGAAAGGTTAAGACATTGAATGTCTCTAAAGGTGCCATCTCTCTCAGCCCTGAGCCTAGACACAAAGCATTTTAAAGGGCAATATATTACAAATAAAAGAAATGCTGTGGAAATGTGTACTGCTGAAAGAAAATGCAGAGCTTATAGTACCTGCAGGGGAATTGTTTGTTTGTTTTATTTATTTAAACTGGAAAGTCCATGGGCAAAAGACCCATTTGCAAGGTCAACCAGCATACATAGAAACAATATATACATTAAAATACATAAAACTTGCATGCTATGTTATACAACAAAATATCAAACACACAATCACAGCACAATCAAGTACTGCACTTACATTCACGTTCAAGCATTAAATAATGTTTTAACTTCATTCTAAAAGTGAAGAGCGAAGTGTTTAAACAGTCAAAGGTAGATTTCAAAGTATTGAAAAAGTATGGGATTACATATGGGAGAGACTTTTGTCCTAATGAAGTTTTCATCCTAGGTATTGCAAAAAAGATTTCTCAGATAATCTGGTTGAAACAGGACTAAAGTGCTTATTAATAAGCATTTGTCAATGCCGAATGTTGCTTGCTTCTATGTGCTGTTTAGGTATTTGGAAGTCATTGGAGTGCAAATATTAAAATTGCGAACTACGAGCTTGTGTAGGAACTGTAGCATAGCAGCTAAATAAAACAGTCATTGTTGGGAAATTTTCACAAAATATTCAACATAGCCATTTTAAGACCTCTGGTCATGAACAGTGTCAGTGTGATTTTGTTAATGTATCCCATACATTGAGTTCGCACACCGACTGCGCCATTGTGCGCTACTGGGCAGAAACACGTTTTGGGCAGGATTTGAAAAATTACAGCTATACTGCTCATAAGGAGGTGTGGTAAAATGGCAATGTTGAAAATCTGGAGTGGAACTATTGAAAATTCGCAAACCTACGAGCGTGCGTGGGAACTGCGCAACGCACACTCGTAAAACAGTCATTTTTAGGAATTCTTTCACCAAATTTTCAACATTGCCATTTTAAGATCTCTGCTCATGAACAGTGACACTGTGATTTTCTTAATGTGTCCCATACACTAAGTTCACATCAACCCATCGCGCCCATTGTGCGCCACATGGTGGGAAACATGTTTTGAGCAGGATGTGAAAAATGACAGCTGTACTGCTCATGAGGAGGGTGGTAAAATGGCAATGTTGAAAATCTGGAGTGAAAATATTGAAAATTTGTGAACTTACGAGCCTGCGTAGGAATTGCACAACGCACGTGCGTAAAACAGTCATTTTTAGGAATTTTTTCACCAAATTTTCAACATAGCCATTTTAAGACCTCTGCTCATAAACAGTGTCACTGTGATTTTCTTAATTTGTCCCGTACATTGATTTCGCACATCGACTGCGCCATTCTACACTACAAGGGCGGAAACACATTTTGGGTGAGATGTGAAAAATGACAGCTGTACTGCTCATAAGAAGGTGTGGTAAAATGGCAATGTTGAAAATCTGGAGAGAAAATATTGAAATTTCGCGAACTTACGAGCCTGCGTAGGAACTGCACAACGCACGCTTGTAAAACAGTCATTTTTTGGAATTTTGGACCAAATTTTCAACATGGGGTTTTTGGGACCCCTTCTCATGAATGGTGTCACTGTCATGGTGGTAATCAGGCCCAAAGGGTGATTTCACAGTCACTGCACAGTCACTGCACGAAATCACCCTTCGGGCCTGAATAACGCCATGACAGTGACATCATTCATGAGAAAGGGTCCTAAAAACCCCATGTTGAAAATTTGATGCAAAAATTCCCAAAAATGCCTGAGATATGCAATAAAGTTGAACCTCCTATCTAGCCCATTATACAGCTTACCAGCATTTCCTCAGTTCGCGGTCGGCTTTGAAGAGTGCAGACATGTTCCCGTCCACCAAGATCGCCGTGCTGGAGTCCGGAGGTAAGTATGGGGTGAGGGGTGTGTGGGAGGCTGGGTGCGCAGTGGTGGAGTGCGGGTTGTGGGAGGGGTCGAGACGCCAGGCCGCGACCGCTTTTTACAGGTTTAAAACAAACAAACAAAAAGACTACGAGGGATGTTTGCCACACTGGGGTGGACTCCCAGCATGGCACAAGGGTGGGTCTTCAACCCGGCGGGATTGGGCACCCGTCGGCCAAAACAATTTAAAAAAAAAAAGACATGAGGGGCGTTTGCCACGCTGGGGTGGGCTCCCAGTGTGGCACAAGGACGGGGCCGTTCAGCCGACGGGGATTGGGCACCTTTGTCGGCCAAACACTGATTGCCACGCTGGGGTGGCCTCAGCGTGGCACCAGCTACGGGGAACGACAGTAGCTCAGCCGGGCGGGATTGGGCACTCGTCACACACAGGATTACGCGGGGCGCACGCCACGTGGGGAGCTACACTTATCTGTGTTCACTGAAGCGTAGCTCCCCCTTTCAACTTTATGCCACTGCATTTTGGAGCGTGTCATTGACAGCTCCAAAATGCATTGGCTTACAGGGGCTGCGCCTGCCAGCTCACTGACTGAATTGGAGGAGGAGGAGGTGACACACCTCCGAAATCTCCGATGTTGGCACTATGTTTCTTGCACATGCGTGCAAGCAACATAAAAATGGAAGTTAATGCAGCTGGAATTACTTCTGACTGTTCCCTTCAAGGTGACAGCGACCTCTAGGGGCCCTTTTCATATTATACAAAATGCCAGTCATGCTGTTCGGGGGTGCAGCTAAAGTATATCATGTGCCAATTATGTATTCATGGCATTTTTTCTGGAGATATACATGATTTGTACTACTGATATAGACAGAATAAGATTGTTGCAGTACAGATGCATACACTAACCTTTCTTTTCTGTATAGATGCATATTTACTAACCCAGGAATGTCTAATTGAGATAAGTGGGTGGATCACATGTTCGGGGGAGGGGTATATAAACCCTATGAACAGTGAGCATGTCAGATTAGCTGGAGTTAGTCTCAATTACCTGAAGCCAAGCTAAGAGGAGGCGCTATGGGGAGTAGGCTAATGGAAAGCACAAACGTAAGGATCAACAGCTTTTACCTAAGATCAGGACTGTGTATATACTACTGAAAGTAATGATTTCTGCTGAATATATTTAATGTTTAATTTATTATTTTTTTCTTATTTTTGTATAAAAAATAAAGCCACGCTGGGGTGTGTTGTACCTGATTTCTGTAGTCGTCTGTCCTTTACCCACACCCTATGGCAATGCTACAGCACTTCTGTGAGGAACAGTTCCTGCTATCTCACAGATGTGCTGTAGTGCAAACAACAGATTTCGCAGTTATAAATTTCTTTTTGATTTTCTAGTATAATAGTGATAATACCAATAGTGGTATGAGTTTCCTCCGTAAACTGTATTAGGGGGTTAATAAACACCTCTGCCTTTAGCCTAGGTGTTTATTACTTCTGGTCCAATTATTACCTCATAAACCCAAGCCACTAAGGTATTATCACTATAATATATTTGTCTCCCTGTACCCCTCCTCCTCCTATGACACACTTGGAAATAAACTTTGGCTCAGTGTGCCTTTCTTGGTTACCAAATTTCTATAAATAAGTAATTATACAATGGACACAAAAAATACACAGGATCCTGCATTTTGATTGGCTGGCTGGCACCTTTTCAGCATTGTAAATCTTCCAGTATACCCACTGGAAAAGGTGCCAGCCAACCTGATCCCATGCCTCCAATAAAAATATCCCTTCGACCCTCCCCCAAAGCAGTCGAAATTGTCTCCATATTGAACGCCTCTTCAAACGTGCTGCGGCGGTAAATTTAAAAAAACATGACTTCCACATTCACTTTATATGATGAAAAAGAGCTAGAAAAATTATTCAGCACTGAAAATGACTTCTCTGACATAGAAACCAGCACTGCAACAATACTCCGGTAGTCACCCCCACTCCTGCACAGAGACCAGCCACACAGAAACAGCAAGAACCCCACAAGCTGAACACACAGGTCGGGGAAATACTTCAGTCAGCCTCCTGTGATCTCAATACCTCAGAAACTCTGGGTCCCTGCAAGAAGAAATCAAAACAGTGTCACCAAGAAACCTCAGAAGAAAATCTTCAAAATCTTGAGGTTAGTCAAAATGAGATTAGTACAATAAAGCAAACTAAATGGTCAATAAATGTTTTTACTGAATGGTTTAAAGAAAAAAAAATTCTATAGATTTAAAAACAGTACCACTCGATGACCTTAGTAGCGTTCTCAGACACTTTTACAGCACAGTAAGAAACTGTAATGGCCAAGAATATGGACTAACAAGTTTCGTCAGGTTATGTTCAGGTATAAATCGTTACATGAATGATCCTCCAATCAGTAGAGCAGTCAATCTAATGACAGATCCCATATTCAATGCATGTAATAATGTTTTCAAAGGAGTAGTGAAACAATATTGCAAAGCAGGAATAGACAAGGCAACCCACCACAGCGCACTAACTAATGAAGAACTGCACTACCTCAGAGAATTACTAGCCTTCCATTAACAGCAACTGGATTAATTAACAAGATTTGGCTCGATATTCAGTTACACCCAGCTCATAGGTAGTGGTGGGTGAAGTGGCCCCAATTCGCTCCACGAAGTGATCTGTGGAGTGAAGGTGAATTCGTGGAGTGGTCCGCAACATGAAGCGGAGTACTTCACGTTATTAATGGGTAATGCGAAGTCCATTGAAAACAATGACTTCACATTAATCCACCGTCCCAAACCACTACTCCACAAATTCTTAAAGCGAAGTACATTGAAAACAATGTACTCTGCTTCACTTTGCCTTGTTTTTAAGCTCCAAAGGTGAATTTTGCAGTGATTCATGGGATTTCAGGTCACATGGGCTCTAGATTGTTCTGCACAGCCTCTGTTTGGGGTAGTGTGTGTATGAAGTTGTAGAAGACAATCTGCTCTGAGAGCTCTGCTATTCAACCTTCTAAAAGCTGTTAAAAAAGCCTTTTTGGGGTCATTTGTTTTGATGAAACTTTAGTTCATTGATTATAGGAAACCCTCCTGTGCTCATATCATCGAGTGTTTACTGTTTGTGTGTGGATTTTGAATGTTAATGTACAATATTCCATCTGTGTACTGAGAGACAGTGGAAGTGTGCTTTTGGGGAGGGGCGTATCTGTGGTGTAGGTAGATTAACTTGGAGAAAAAGACAGTGCTTTCTGTTTTGATGATATTTTTCTTGTATGACTGTGTTAATGTACACACAGTAATATTTTCAATAATTCTTGCCATTTTTTTTCTGATTGTTGTGGTGCAGCAGTGCATAATTTTAGTTTATTTAAAATATTTGGTTATATTACTAAAGTTTTAAATTTGCTATGCATTATTTAGTGTGTGTGAGAGTATGTGTGTGACGTGTCATCAAATCAGACACCTTTTATTGTGCCACATAATTTCAGCAATGTGAACCTGCATCCACTGCAGCTGTGTAATTTTTGTACTTCTTTGTGGTATGTTTATTAGTACTATTGACTGTTACTGCAGTAGTGCAGTACATTGCCCCCCTTGACCCGCCCCAACCGGCAAAGGAATTCTTTTCCAGATTTGAGTTTCTGATGGTGAGCACTGGTTAGGTGTTATGCCTTTGCATCTGCATCTCTTCAGTGCACAGTGCAATCTTAATCTTTCTGTGCATTTGCATCTCTTTAGGGGCAATCTCCATCTCTAACTTAAGCCACAGTTGTTTCTTTGGCTTCCCTTCAGTGTGCTGGACAGGTGTGGTGCATAATTCTACATGAACATTGTACTCATTAATATGCATTTTTAAGTCAGAACCATCATCACGAGTCACCCGTAATACAAATCACGTTCTTCATCATCGCAGTCACAAATGCAGTCACAAATCACAATTTATGATCATGTCACGAATCACAACCTTAATCTTTTTAATAGTTACTTGGATGTATTGTAAACCTGTTTTGTAGTATCTCTCCATGCTTCACCACTCCTCTATTGTACTCATTAATGAGTGTTTCTAAGTTGGGGAGTTTTGTGCCACACCTCATCAGGGCCCGTTGAAGTATAGCTGCAGGCATTCACATTTCTTCATCATCACGGTCACAAATGCAGTCACAAATCACAATTTATGATCATGTCACGAATCACAACCTTAATCTTTTTAATAGTTACTTGGATGTATTTTAAGCCTGTTTTGTAGTATCTCTCCATGCTTCACCACCCCACCATTGTACTCATTAATGAACGTTTTTAAGTCAGGGTGTTTTGTGCCACACCTCATTGGGGCCCAGGGAAGTACAGCCATAGGCATTCGCGTTTCTTCATCATCACAGTCACAAATGCAGTCACAAATCACTATAAACAATTATGTCATGAATCGCAACATTAATTTTTTTACTAGTTACTTGGATGTATTGTAAACCTGTTTTGTAGTATCTTTCAAGGCTTCACTATCCCAACATTGTACTCATTAATAAGTGTTTTTAAGTCAGGGATTTAGACAGCATCTGCAGTACATACACAGACTGGAAAGAAGACTGACTGCACACATACAGTTTAACACAGTATACTTGCTACTTGCACTGCTCAGAATACAAAGTGTCACACATACGGAAGACAACAAAAAAGGGCATAATTACATACAAGGGTTGGGGATGGTGGAGGAATACATTTTATAACACAGCAAGGAAGGTGTGGAGGGCACATGGTGTGAGGAAAAAAAACTAATGTGGGATCCCATGGTGATCCAGCAGCAGTTCCAGCATTGACATAATTTGCAACTGATGTCCCTCTATGCGATCCTGGTGGAGCAGCAGGTACTGCTGTGGCCCTCCTGTTCTTAGGGATGCCACCATGCACATCTGCACCCTCTGCCACAGAATGGACAGCAGGTGCAGGCGTGGTCCATTCTGTGGCAGCCTGCCCCTCCAACTGGTGGAGATTGAGCATATGGGTGTACTGGCCCCCAGTCCCCAGGTGAGTCCCTCGGGGGCCACGGTGCACCTCCACCTCACATATGCAGCACCTGACCACACTGCTGTCCTCCCCCTGACACAGTCAAAAAACTGCCAAACAATGGAGGTGCGGGGAGAACCAGGCACAGGCAGGGAAGGGCCAGATGAACTGGCAGCCGACTGGTCACGGTGCTAAACAGGGATGGGATCCACACCTGTGCATGGGAGAACAGGCACATCCTGCTCCAGAGGACCTGGTGCTGGACTTAGTGGTGGTGATGGTGGTTCAACTGCCTCAGAGTCAGGACAGGAGGTGGTGCTGCTCCTGCTTCGGGGGGGGGGACAAACAACTAACTACTTATAAAGGTAAGAAAAATAAAATTTACAGAAAGAACAAATTAAGTAAAAAAGAGTACAGAAAAGACAAAAAAATGTAGCTTTTAAAAAAGCTGTTGGGTCTAAATCAAAGTTTAAATCTCCTCCTTGCTCTGATCTCAAAGTATCGGCAGTCACAAAACACACTCCTCTCTCTCTGTCTGCACAAGAGAAAGTAAAAGTGTCCACTTGTATGACTCACTTCCTTCCTGCCTAGCTAAAGAGCATGTGACTTACAGTACTGTAAGCCATGTGAAGTGTTGGGGGGCTGCCAAATCTGAAACACCAAGTGGATCACTTAGAATCATAATGAGGAACGCGAAGTCCATTAAAAACAATGACTTTGCCTTACTTCGCATTGCCATTCTGCCTTAACGTGAAGTGGTAATGACAAGGCGGAGTGAGCACTTTGCATTGCCACATGAAGTACCCACTTCGCGTTCACTTCGCCGGCAGAATTTAAATTCACTGCATCTCTACTCCTAAGGGAAATGAGGGAGTCCGTGCCTTCAATATACAGTCATTCACAATATACATAGCTCCAAATGGCCTCAGATATTTGACAAAATCATATAACAAAGAAACTAAAAATCACAAGGACTTTCAAGATCCAACGTGACAATGTCATAGGGGTGTCATGTTCAAGAGCCCTGGAGACCCTCTCTGCCCAGTCACAAGCTATTTAAAATACATTTCAAAGCTTCCTGAAAACCCTCCAGCTCTCTTTTGCCACATAAAAAAACACTCACAAAGTGAACCTGATAAACTCAAAGTATGGTGCACCTGAGAGCCTATGGGTGTACATTTCCTTGGCAAAATGCTTCCTAATATCTGCAAACAAGCTGGCCTTCCTAAAACATTCACAAACCACTGTTTGAGAGCAACAGCAGTAACCCTCTTAACAGATGCTGGACTAGAGGCAAGACAAATAATGGCTATCACAGGACATAAAAGTGAAACTTCTTTAAAAAGTTATTGGGGACCCAACTTATAACACCACGAAACATGGGCATCTATAATTTCAGGACAAGAAGCATAACCATGTACAAGCATTACTACCAAAGAAATCAGCCAATCAAACCCCTCAAAACACTATTTGTCCTCGCATTATGCAGATCAACCATCAACAAGCACTAAATACTATGCAGTTAATAATCCAGATACCGAATCAGGACCATGCTCCTCACTATCAGCAAACCACCTGCAACACTGAAAACAACCACATTAATACATAGTCATTTGAGTCACTGCTCTCAAACTACTACAGATGTGCTATTCAAAGATGACTCCAATTCCCAAATAGTACAACATAGCCAGCTAACACAAGAACGATGCTACCTGGAAGAAGCAGAACAAATTCTGCAAGATGAACTGTACCGCCATCCCCACCAGACAACAACATATCCACCTATGCACTTCCAGAACACAGCGGTGACACCACATTGCCAAGCTGAAGAGAACATTGCACCAGAACTGCAAACCATGCCTAACATCAGTCACTTCATTAACTATGGTGAAATGAACTTTTTTCTTGGTGCCAACAAAAAATCATGAAGTGCGAAACATAACCCTCTCAATGATAAGGTAAGCAGCACACATCTTACAAAACTCACATCCATAAAAAAAAAACACACAATAAAACAATTTTTCTCCTTTTCTCCCTTCTAGCTAAAATTCAGCCACTGCATCAAAAAATAAAAATACCTCCCCATTCCTACAGCTGCAAAACTCCACGATCTTCACAGAGCAACATTTCTACATGATCTGCAACTCTCTACAACTGAAGCAAGCCATGTGACAGCATCCAACAAAGCACATCCCCATGTACAACGAATGAGGGAAGCTTCATATTTAAAGCAACAAAACACAAATTAACCTACTGTACTAAAAACACTTTTTGAAACGTTTTACTTCCTTCTTAATAGCACTACCAGTTACTTTAATAAAAGTTGCACTATAGACAACATGTTCTACAATAAAGAAAGTTAGTAAACAAAAATGCAGGCACCAGGCTTAAGCTGTGAAAAGCTGTAAAATGCTATTTTATTAATGCAGTAAATGCAAAAAAAGTTAAATTACTTAGCATACAAACGTGGCCTTTGCCATGCAAACATGAAAACTCCCGACCAGGTCTCACCGCAAGGCTTTCTTATCAGGGTTTTAAATCCTGTGCAAAGCTGGCCCAGTGGCGCTGAGGGTTGAGGCGCTGGATGCCACACCTCGCACCACACCAGTGACCTGAGTTTGGGAATGGACTCTGGCCACCGGGGGCTGGCAGTGGAGAGGTTGCATTGAGTGTCCCAGGACTGCTCTCCTTCCTCTGGGGTGGGATAGTGGGATACGTCGCGCCTCGGCGACCCCTGGTAAAAGACCAGAAGAAGCACAAGGTGTGGCATAAGCAAGGGGCAGAGTTAGCAAGACGCTTGCGTAGCATAGTGCATCATTGCACTGCCAGCTCTGGGGGGACCAATTAAGGTGGAAAAAACCAGGCTGGGCATGACCGAGCAGCTTGATAGCCACGCACCCACTGACCTGGAGGCCTGTCATGGAATTGCGTTGGGGGGTCTGGTATTGGCTGTGCTAGGACCCTTGTATATGAGTGAGCCTGCTGTCCTCCGGGTCAGTGGGAGCCGGCATCTGGATGCCCCCGCCAGGAGCACTGCAGAGGCTAGAAAATAGAAAGAAGATAAAAAAAAAACATGTGCACCCCATAGCCTTGCTGAGGAAATTGCAGGCAGACCCTGCATGACATTGCAGTGTTCGAGAGAACCAGACTCCCAGGTGTGTATGTTACATAATAAGTATGCAATGTATAATGACAGTCCTATAGGCAAGCTGGTAGGACAATAAAAGAACCTTATGTTGCTTTTATATCCATTTCTGTTTCTTTTTATTATTCTTTCTTTAGTCCTAGAATCTGTAAGAGGGGTATTGCATGTTTTGTTATGGTGCAGTGACCTAACGTTCTCCAAAGGGTTATGTTTCCCTGCAGGTAACTAAGGGTTTGTTAGATCATAATAACAAAGTCAGAGGGTGTCCAGCAGAGCCCAGCAAAATACCCAACATAATTTGGTGACCATGGCTACAGGACTAGAACAGGATTTAGGGACAGAAGCAGTATTTCCTACAGTGATGCAAACTGCTCAGAGATAGAGTAAGGTGGGAGGGGGGGACCCAGTACACTCTTTACTTCTATTAAAGAGCAGGATTTGGAAGGTGCACTTTAAATGGCCATTAAAAATAGAACAGCTAGTAGTAGTATTAGTGCAGAGCTTAGGTTAGATATTTCTAATTATTTCACCTCACATGGAGAGTGGGGTAATTTTACACCAGATACAAATACCCACAGTAACCGAGTGCATTACTTGGGCACATTGTATTCAGATACTAAACATGTGATGAGAAAAGAACCAGATCAGAATGAGTTAAGTGTAGCAACATTGTTTTGCATTATTCAGGCACTAGAAGCTGAGAATTTGTCTTCAAAGCAAAATTGTAGCTAAGCAACCAGAGAGAGATATGTAGGAATGTAAAATGTTGTTGGAAATGGCACAAAAAAAAGTTTGCAGTCCTTAAGGGTCATGATAAAAGCCTCTTTGTATGTATCCCTTATTGATCTTGTGTCATCAGAGGATGACAAAACGATCGACGATGAGCCCAAAGGCCAGACCGCTCAGGGTGTTGGAAACCCCAGGCATGATGCTGGAGAGGAAAAGGGAACTCCCATCCCTCTGGAGCATGAGTCCTGGTAGACCTCCACCCCTAGCCCCAGTCACAGCAAGCTCCCACCCCTAGAACAAACTGTAAAGGAAAGATTATGTTAATAAACAGCAAACTAGTCAAGTAAAATATAGAATGCATTTGAAAAGGGTTATGTAAATGCTTTGCCATATGTGCTGCTCATCAACCTTGAAGTTTTAAATTTAATATGCTACATAATTTTTCACATAAATGTCCTATGCAATCTTTCAAAATTAAACTGTACTACTCTCTCTCACTCTCTCTCTCTTCTAAAAAAGACTGGCCAGTCAAACTATGCTTTCTGTTTCTTTACTGAGAAATTATTTTCTGTCTTGTGTGCCTGATAAGCTCAGAGCAAAGCAAAATACACTATACATACATTATAAGCTGTAAAAAAATGAGTTTGGTTTTCTTTCTTGCTTTATCTAAATGTTCTGAAAACTAGCAGTTTTCAAAAGTGGCATGTAAATATGCAAAGAAAAGTTGAAGAAGTGTGTGTGGTTTTACAGCATCAAGGTTATATTTGAGAATGAAGATAAGCTCCGTGCAGGGGAGCTCAGCTGCCACCGAGACTGTTTTCACTGTATATTGTTTTATAAATCTAGTCCCTATAAAGATATGGGGAGAATCCCTATTCACAGTTTTTTTTTTTTTATAATTGAACTTGTATAGAAAGAGAATCGGATTGGTTGGTTTATGTGCAAGGAAATTAAAGTAATTAAAGGATGATGTCATTGGTTTGAGCTGTATGTGGAAGGCAGTTAGCGATGGTCTTGGGTGTATGATGCTGAGAGATTAAGTCTGTGCAAGGAACTTGCAATTTAAGTGTGGTTTGACAGCAGCTTGAGATGCTTGTGTTCGTTTTTTTAAAACGTTTTTTTTTTGCTTTCTCTCCTTTCAAAAATAAAAATGTTTTCTTTTTTTTTAATATGGCTGATATGTCAGCCTAAAAACACGTCATCAGTCATGACAGCTAGCCAGGCCAAAAGGTATGACTAACTAGCTGATAACACAGCTGCTTTCCTTCTCTGGGTGGAGGGTGAGGAATGTGTCCAGTGCTCAACAGACCTCTGGCAGAAGCTAGGAGTCATGCAGCTACTGGTGCCAGCACTAAGAAGGGTGGGGCAGATGCTGGACATCATTGCATGTCCCCACCCCTGGAGACAAAACAAGAAAAAAGTACCTCGATGCTGGCCACATTGGTGAAGCCTGCCCCCAACTTCAATTAGCCTCCAGGGCTGGCTTTTCCCAGATAGTTACTTGTAATGCAGCACCAAGGCTTGGTGCCATGACCCTGCCCCCTGGGGGTAAGCCAGGGGTGCTGGGAGAGTGCAGACAAACTGTAGGTAGAAGCACGGGGTCCATGATCAGGCTGATGTACAGTGGCCAGTAGCCATGGAGGGACAGAAAAATAAAAAAAATAATAAATAAAGGAGGTGAGAAGGGTATCAGAACTCAGGAGTAGCCTGTGGGCTTTTGAACTGAGCTCTGCATTTCTGAGAAAGACACATAATAGGGTGTATAGGGTCCCCCCTGAAGCCTATACATGCCTATGGCTTTCTGGTTTGTGGTGCAGTGGCCGAGAGGGTTCTATCCCATGAACATAGACTCAAGACAGTATTTGTATCCCCTCGCACAGAGAGAGGGTGCCCTGGGATTCTCTGAAGTATGTTCAATTGTGAAACAGCGAGCGTGCTAAAAGGACAGAGAAAGGATATCCCTGACACACACACACCCCCCTGTCTCAAGAGGGATTTTTTTCATTGTAACGCAGAGAATCCTGCCCCACGGGAGTGGGCTTGTTACAATAGCTGCCTTTTGTTTAAGGATGTATTCAATCATAAAGTAAGTTGAATTCCACCTTGTTACTACATCCTGAACAAGCTGGAGACGAAGAAGACCTTTGTCTTTCTGGATATCAGCAAGGATGTCACAGGCTTTTACTGAATGGTTGAAGTGGCCACACATTTTGTGCACTGTACCAACAGTGGTTAATACATGCCAGTCATTATCCAGGAAGCTTTGAACAATTAGGTTAAGACAATGGGCAAAACAGCATATATGTACATAGTTGCCATCGTGAAGTGCTTTTTTAAAATTGTAACCATTGTCGGCAACAAAAAAAACAACAACTTTCAAACCACGTGAAGTGACCCAAGCAGTAAGTGGTCTTTTCAGTTCTTGCTGAATGTGCTGTGCTGTGTGTGTGTGTCTTGATAGTGACATACACACCATTTTCTGAAACGTGATGGGTTTTTTTGAGCTCTGAGAGATAGTAGTCGCAGTAGTACTGGTTGAAGTGGTAGCAGACAGACTAGTACATGAAGGTGATGATGAGTTGCCCGCTAAAGTGACCCAGTGTGCAGTAAGAGAAAGACAGGCAATGATTTGAATGCTGGTCAACATATCAGTAGTGAAGTAACCTTTCCTGTCCTCAGCCTCTCGGAGAGCATGCCTTACTTTTAACTACTAAGCTGTTATACATCCTGGGCACAGTAGTTACTGAGAAGTATTTTCTACTTGGCATTAAATATCGTGGCTTTAAGTATGCCATAAGACTTCTGAAGCCCACATCTTCTACAACAGAATATGGCTGCAAATCAAGTACAGTCATTTCTGCTATTTTATGATTTACTGCCAGTGCTATGGACTGGTTTAGTGAATATTTAGACTTTCTTTCAAAAACTTCATTTATCTTCAATTGCCTCTTATCGGGGGGGAGGGATAAAATTACATTTGGCTGGGGGTGTTGTACAACTACATGACATGCCTGGTAAAACAGAGGACCTTACAGAATTATTGTGACAGTGACTGTGAGGCAAAAGCAGACTTTTGGATCTTGCCTGGTGCTCGCCCCCCACTGTTTCAGTGGAATGTTCCTGTTCACTGAGAGCCCTGCTAGATTTCCAGCCACCAATGTTAGACTGTATATTTAAACCATATACAATGATAGGGTGAATTCGCGAAAGATGTCACATCATTGCTGTGATTCCAAGATGCCCTTTATTTTTCCACCTACTAACACGTGTTGCAATGCACACATATAGCTTGGCAAGCATCCTTGCAGTTTACATAAAAATGATTCCAAACAGTAGAGGTGGACTGCCGATGTCTAGTAATGAGCTAAGTAGGACTAGGAGTCGAGTGGCTGTGTTTACGTGTGGAAGACATATCAGCAAAGGATTCAGGTTACAGGAGAGACAATCATAGAATCCTCTGCAGCACCATTGCCATCATCATCATCATCACTACTGTCAGACTTTGCTTCCCTTTCTGTGGCTTGCACTTTTGACTTTCTCTTGTTCCCTTTTGACAGTCTAATGGGCCTGAGTCTTAAAGGGATAGGCCTGGCATAACTTGACTTGCGCTGAACAAAATGGTGCAAGTAGCAAGATACTCCAGCAGTTGCGACATTTGTTATTCTGCAAAGCAGCCTGCAACATGCCGCAGGCTGCATGTGCCAAAGTGTACTTACACCACCATTTACACCGTAAACCCCCTGCAACATGGCGCTAGGGGGTTTATGGCATCAGTTGCACCCTATTCAGGAAGGGAGGGAGGCAACAAAGTTCCCCATGGCGCTATTCTCTAACAACCCCTGGGGGTCATCCGACAATGTGAGTTACACCAGCATATAGCTGGTGTAACTGTACCTATGCTCCTGGGGGTTGTCTGTATGTGCAGCTGGCCCGTCACCCAGTGGTATGCCACCCCCCACCACTGCCCCAATCCCAAAGTTGTGGTTAAAGCCCAGGAGGGCTATTACTGTCCCCACCATGCCCCGACCCCAAAGTACCAGTCAAAGCCCATCAGGGCTATCCCTATCCCTCCCCGAATGCTCCAACCCCAGTATATGCACATTACCACCCTGCAGGGCTATTCATGCCCCCACCCAATGCCCCAATCCCCAAACTGCCACCACCCACAAACTGCAGCCCTCATGCATGTTAGACCACAATCCCATAACCCTGATAGTCTAGTGGCCCCTGACTCAGCAGTGGCAGACCACCCTGCTCCTCCTCCACCCCTACCCAGCTGGCAACTGGCACAGACCCACCTTTTACCACCACAGTCAGCTGCCAACTGAGCTCTGCCAGAGTGTGAACAATGGTACATAATATGTGCAAAAAATTAATATTCGTTGAGCGCGTACTATGTGCAGTAGTACATGCTCCAGTGGAGCTCAGTCGGCAGCTGGCCGTGGTGATGAGAGGTGGGTTGTGCCAGTCACTGGCTTGGTGTGGGCGAGGGGAAGTGGGGTGGTCTTCCACTGCCAGGTGGGGGGACACTAGACTACCAGGGATAATGAGGTTGTTTTGGTTTTATTCTTGTACCCTTACATTGTGCCCACACTTGCGGTTTGGATGCATCGGTTTGGGATCAGGGTGGGGTGGGTCCGTAATTCTGGGGCCTCTCTGTATATTTACTGGGTAGGAGGGTGTCCATAGCCCTGTGGGGCAATCTCTCTGTATATTTACTGGGAGTGGGAGGTCCAATAGTACTGCGGGCAATCTCTGTATATTTACTGGGAGGGAGGGTTCCAATAGCCCTGCGGGCCAATCTCTGTATATTTACTGGGAGTGGGAGGGGGGTCCAATAGCCCTGTGGGGCAATTTCTATATATTTACTGGGAGTGGGACTGGGGGTGGAGTGCTTAGCCCTTTACCTGGGTGATGTGCGCTTGTGTCAACCTGTTCAGGTATGCCCTTCGTTTGGTATACCGATCTGGCTGGTGCAAATCACGGGACTTAGCCATGGGGACTCTGCCCATTACAGAATTGGGTGCAGAGTCCTTGGTGCAACTGCACCCCCTCGAATGTCGCAACCTGCAACATGCATAGGGGTGTTTCTAGAATCGGCCACATTATTTTTATCCACATTGTCACTGTCAGAATCAGAATGAGACATAGCTAAAGGTAAAGTCTCAAGCTCATCATCATCAATCTCACCATGACTATGCAGACTCAATTAATCAATCGTTTTATTGTTCGACTTCAAAATAAGTCATTACAAAGACATACATATATGATCTCAAGTAATTAAATTAGAAAATAAATAAGATCTGGTCCAAATATATACATATATAATCCAATAACACGTAATCACATCGCATTACATATACAGACTAAACATCATAATTTTAGAGGTCATATGTAAGAAGTGAAAGTGCAATTATTATCATGGTGACTTCATGCAACATTAATCCTTCTTTGACTTCATGTGCAATTTTATTTCTTCAACTGTTTTTAGAAGGGAGACCACAGGGATCAACACACCCAAATCCCTTGATTTTAGGAGGTGGGTCAACAAATGTTGTGGTTCGTATTCTAATCTGCCAAGGAATTCTCCTAGTAATTGTTTTCTGCATCTGTCTCATAACGCACACAAGATAGCAAGGTGTACAAGATTATCGTCCCCTAAATTACACTTACAAGGAATGGATTTTTTATCTTTTTATCTTTACTGTATTGGGAAGATTTCCAATTACTGGTGAAACATTCAAATCTGAAACTAGTTATAATTTTCCTTTGGGTGGGTATGTAATATTTGAAAATATTGTTCTGCTGTATGTATTCTTTTATTTCTTGCCAATCATGGGCATGCTTTGGATGGCTTACATGCTTCCATATCCTTTTGCATGTATATACAGTATCTGTTACTCTAATTCTTATTATTTCCCTGATATAAGGGAAAGGTAATCTTAAGCTATCTGCTATAACCTGCAGGAGTCCTAATGGCTTGATATTTTTTTCCACAACCTGGGTACTTGGAAATTGAATATTTAATTTTAAATAATCTGTGGCTTCATCTATACATAACCTGGGGAGTCTGTTTTGCTCCATTTTAAATGCTTTTATCCAATAAGTTATCAATCTTTGTTGAATCTGGCATTCAACTGGTAGTTGACCAATTTCAGCCTGTACTATAGCTGATGGCGCACTTTTTGGGAGGCCTAGCACTCTTCTGTAGAACTTATTTAGAGAGGGTTCCAGATTTAATTTTGTTTGTACACCCTATATTTCTACCCCATATAAAAGCTGGCTGTGTTGTTTGATATTAGTTACACTAATGTTGCCCTTGACGGATTTTCCTCCATATTTACATGAAAAAGAGGTTAGAATTGGGAGAAATTTTTGGCTTTATTTTCTGCTTCCCTCACATGACTATGCCAAGTCCCACCATGACCATGGTCATCACCATCATCATCAAACTCCGTAGAGTAACACTTGCAGTCACGGATTGAGTTATTTGATATGCATGTGTTGTAAATAGAGCAACTCCACTGTGAGTTGTACCTGTAAGTATGAAGGCAGTATAGCGCAGTGGTTTAAGGCTCTGAGCTGCAAATCTGGAGACCTGGGTTTGAATCACACAGCCCCTACTTGCATACTGTGTGACCCTCAGCAAGTCACTTAACTTCCCTGTGCTCCCAGATTGCACCTGTAAACAAGCTTTCAGCTTAGTGTGTCTCACCTGGTTAAACAATTGGGAAAAAAAAGTGCTTTATGTACAAATGGAATACTCTTTGTTTTTGCACTTTTTTTTCTCAGACGTCATGCTATTGTCACTGTCTTTCGACACTTTGTTGGCTGTGCTACTGAGCCCTTCTGACATGAACAGTTCACCAACACTTGCTGGGTTTTCAGTATTTCGAGAGTTAGCCTGCACATGGATAGTAGTAGCATTTAGTTCAGCCCCTTCAACAGATTGTGGTGCTTGTTGTTGTTGTTGTTGTTGTACTTTACTTTTTGGGCCACTTCTTTCTGGGCTCTTGAATACACTTTTTTTATGCTTATTACTTCCTTTGCCCCTGGCTTTTGTTTTACTATGTTCTGGAGTACCCATAATGCCAGTCTGTCACTTGCTCAGGGTCAAACATTTTTAATTTTTTCATTTATTCCATGTCATGTGATGGAATGCCTTATCCACTGAGCCAAAGCTTATATCCCAGTGAAAGAGCACACAGAGGAAAATTACAGGTGACTGACTTCTTGGGGGGGAGGGGTCACACAGACAGTATGCAAGAAGTGGCACTGGTGCACTGATGACTAGCTGGCAGATTTTATTACACACACACTTGATTTCACACACCACCAACACCAAGGGCGATGCTGAAGGCACTGTTGCTACCCACAGAGATTCAGGGACCCTGTCTGGCCTAACCCTCCCTGACACAGTACTTTCCTTTCAAGGATTTTTGTTTTAAATTTATTTCACATAATGTGATGGAATGTCCACTCACTGAGCCAACGATTGTATGAAAAAAGTAAAACAAGAAAATAGAAATCCCCACTGAAGTGACTGCACACAGGCAGGAGAACTGAAACAGCTGACTTTTGTTGGGGGATCAACTGGGCAAACAGCAAGAAGGCTAACTGGGATTGATGTGGTATGCGTGGCACACTAGCACAGTTCAATTTCACCCCCTCTGCTGGACTGCTACCCCAAAAACACAGGCAGCCTGGCTCTGGCACTTAATTTAAGTTCAGTGAAGTCTCTCTTGTTCTCTTCTTTCTTGTCTGTACTCTGTCTTTTCACTTACAACAAGTTGCCCCCAGTCTCCAAGTTCATCCTCCCCTCCCTGAGTCTCTTCCAATAATTATTCCCCACCCCAATCATTGATTCTCACACCCAGTCTTCAGCTCAGTCCCCTCCCAAGTGCCTGACTCCCAGACCCTGACTCCCCACCCCCAACTTCCCCAAGTTTTCCATATCACTTCTTTTTCTACATATAAAAAAGTTAAATTTCTTCTTTTTTTTTTCAAGAGTTGACTTCTCTTGCCCAAGGGGCAAAAACACAAGCAGCACAAGCCCAGAAACAGGATCTGCATGGAGCAGCCTACAGAAGCTGCTGCTTCTTCTCCATCCTGATTCCTCTGCATAGCTCTAAGGTGGACCACATGGGTTCCTAGAGCAGCAACCTAATCAGCTGCCACCTTAGAGAGAGACAGACAGCTTGGCCATCCAATAAGAAACCAGAGTCTTGTTTCTGGTTCCTCCTGTGGGTTCCTCCTGCTCTGGCACTTCTCATGCTGCATTTCCAGTGATACAATAGCCATCCAAAGCAATATGAAAAGCTGAAAGTGTTCGGAAGCCATTCGTTTATGAGCAGTTTGGCATGTTTGGGACGGTTCGTATTTTCAATGAACTGATTCGCCCATTCCTACAGTAGATAACATCAAGGGCAAGGCAGCTTTTACAGTGCTTGATGGCATAACAATCCAGCTCTGCTGCACTCAAAATGAAACCATCTCAAACTGAAACAGTTGAGCAAACAGCAAAAACTATGCTTAAACAGTTACTATACATTGGCAAGAAAAGAATCCTGGGCTCTGATTGGTCAGTCTGGGACTGGACCTGTGATAGTATCCCAGTCCAACATCATGGATCTAGTCCCAGCACACAGAAGACCTCATAAAATGTGAAAACAGATCACTACACATGACGAATGAAAGCCATCATCGCGATTGGCTTTACACAGTGTCACCTAGCCGCCTTTACTGTTCCCGCTTGGCAGCGGAGAAAGACATCAGATTCACTCAGTCTGAAAATTTGTTCTAAACCCCTGACTCATTTAAATTAAACTGAAACAGAACTACAAAACCAGAACAAATCGCAACTATAAACGGCTTTCCTGTCTCCCACTCTATCGCAACGTATGCACAGGTAACCGCCAAGCTATACACTCACTGACCACAAACCTCCAACTTCACTCATGCACCTCACCTTTTTCTGCAGTCCAGTGACAATATTTTCAAACTACAACACTACAGACAGCTCCTTTTCTCCCAATGTGGTATAGCTCCCAAGTGTACTTTCCCTGCTCCAAGTCCTGTACTCACTTGCACAATCTCGCAGAGCCTGCCAAGTTCACCACCATGCTGGCTTCATTCAGTAAACAGCTCAGTGGCAGGAGTAAAGAAACAGCTCCATTGTATTAACTAAAACAGCTGAAAGGAAAAAAATAAAGAAGCAGGAAGTGAACAGCCAACTTTGGGGGGGGGGGGTGTTAGCCAAAGATTACAGCTGAGGATTCACACTCAAAAGTAAAGAACACATAGGCTATGCAGTTCAGCAGACAACATCATTCACACAACAACACCACCTGGTGTCAAACAGAAAAATTGTGGAATTTGTTTTATATATGTACACACCCACACACACAAATCAAATAAAAAATATATTTTTCTTCTTTTTTTTATTTTATTTAGAAACAAGCCATTGTCTAATAGCAATAATGCACTCCAAGGTGTGTGTCCATAGGTTCATAGGTACTTGCAAGCTAAGGAGGCAGGCATGCCTTTTATAAGCTCGCCACCAGATCATTGGTGGAAATATAATTTTTTAGTTCTCATGTACACATCCAAACTGTTTTTAAAAACATTAATTGTTTTACTCTCAATTACACTTTTTGGAAGATCATTCCATGCCATTACTACTTTTTGGGTAAACCAGTGATTTCTTTTGTTTGTTTTATTTTTGGTTCCCATTATTTTTTTGTCCTGTGATCTAGTGTTTGCTTTTGATGAATTTTTATTCAAACCAATGGTTACAAATGTTGATTCATCATTTATTGCTCTATATACTGTACATAGGTCACCTCTTAATCTTCTAAAGTGCATTGAATAAAGATTCAGTTTCCTTAGCCTAGTGTCAAGGTTCCGCACAGTTTTGATTGTTCTGATAGCTTTACGCTGAATGTTTTCAATTAGTTTATTGCTTTTGATAAGTAGAGGGGCACATACTGCAGAACAATATTCTAAATCAGGTCTGACCAGGCTTGAGAAAACAGGGACTATCACTTTCTCATTCCTGCTCTTGATGTTCTGTAACATACAACCCAGTATTTGATTCCCTTTTTTGACAGTGTTCATAATGTGCAAGTCGAACGAAAGATTGTTAGATACTGTTACCCACAAGTCTTTTTCATTTTCAATTGTTTGTAAGTTCATGTTGTCCAATTTGTAACAATAACAAGGATTATTTTTGCCTAGATGCATCACCTTGCATTTATGAACATTGAATAATAACTCATTTTTTAATAGACCAGGTCTCAAGATGTGTAAGATTATTTTGAATCTGTACTGAAGAATCCATATTTGTCACTATGCCTCCTAGTTTGCTGTCATGCTGGTATAACGTCACTTAACATCAAAACATAAAAAAATTAACTGCAGATAAGGACAGCTAGGCCCATCAAGTCTGCCCATTTTCCCTGCCTACTGTAAAAGCCACAGACCCTACTTGATCTCTGGCTTCACATCCTCGTTCTTATTGCTAGGGTTCTCCTATGCCTGTCCCATGCATGTTTGAATTCCCCCACTGTGTTTGCCCCCACCACCTCCACTGGGAGTCCATTCCATGCATCCACCACCCTTTCTATTTCCTCACACTACCCCTTAGTCTACTCCCTTCCAACTTCATGTCATGCCCCCTCATTCCTGGACATCTTTTCTGAAAGATGCTACCCTTTTGTACCCTATTTATGCCCTTTAGATATTTGTTGGTTTCTATCATATCTCCTCTCCTCTCCTCTCCTCTCCTCCAAGGTATACATATTGAGGTCTCCCAATCTCTGCTCATGTGACTTTTAGTGCAGACCCTGTACCATCTTTGTTGCTCTTCTTTGAACTGCCTCCACTCTGTCTATGTCCTTATGGAGATGCTGCCTCCAGAACTGGACACAGTGTTCTAAATGAGGGCTCACCAATGATCTGTACAGTGGCATCACCACCTCTTTTCTTCTGTTGGTGATACCTCTATGCACCCCGGCATTCCACTGGCTCTTCCCACAGCCTTGTCACATTGTTTGACCACCTTTAGGTCAATAGAAATGATTTCCCCCAAATTCCTTTCCTGTTTGGTGACTATCAGTAACCCCCCATCCTGTAATCCTCCCCTGGGTTCTTGTGCCCCAAATACATGATTTTTCACTTTTTCATATTGAATCTCAGCTACCACGCTGTAGACCATTCGTCCAGTTTACCTAGGTCCCTCCTTATTTTTTTCACCCCCTTGCATGTCCACCCTGTTGCAGATCTTAATATCATCTGCAAAGAGGCACACCTCCCCTTCCAGCTCCTCCACAATGTCACTTATGAAGACATTAAGTATGACTTGCCCTAGGACTGATCCCTGTGGCAACCCACCAGTCACCATCCTTTACTCAGATTGAGCTCCATTTACAACAACCATCTGTCTTCTATCACTCAACCAGTTCCTAACCCAGTTTACCACCTTGTAACCCACTCTCAGGCTGCCCAGATTGTTCACCAGTCTTTTATGTGGAACAGAATCAAAGGCCTTACTGAAATCCAGGTTGCCAACATCCACCGCTCCTCCCTGATCCACGACCCTAGTTACCCAGTCAAAGAAATCATGTGTTGGACTCACCCACCCAAGGCATGATGTTATCCCAGCACAATGGACACCCTGTCATGCCTTATTGCTTAATTAATGTTTTTTTCCTGATTTACTGTAATTATGCAACTACAAAATATGTTCATTTTTAGCAGGATAAGACATTCTAGGACGAGTGGTCATTAACATATATCCTTTTTCCGGGTACTGAAAGCAGTGCATACAAGGTGTTTGTATATCTCAATATGACAGCACACGTCTGTGCCTTCTCTCATCCCTTACATAGTGGTTTGGTGCCTTGCTGGCATTCTCCTGTGGATTTCACCGCATGTGCAGTTCCTTGCTGTTCATCATGACACATGTTGTTACTGCAGTTTTGGCTATATTTGCGCCATTGCCTCCAACAGATCCCATCCCCTTCCCAGGTCATACCTAAAACTGAGCTATTGTACTTCAGGGGCCGTTCTTTGACAAAACACGTACATAAATAAATAAAAATTAATTTAAAAAAAAAAATGTTATCAGTTTTGTTGTTCATATGGACCCACAACGAAGGCAGCAGCAGTTTTTTTGATATTCTTCTTTTTAGCTGCGAAAGCTGTACTCTCAATATGGATATTTCCTTGTGGCACAGGCATATGTTTATGATGAATGAAAGCACAGTACTGCCCCAATCTAGTTACATGCATTATGGTGGCCCTGCCAAGGGATCAGGAGAGCTCTTATCTTACCAATGAAATGAAATCAAATGGTTGAAAAAAATTAGTATTCTTCAATTTTGGCTTATCAAACTGTGGTATAATAAACTGCTCCTTTAAAGGGAAAACAAAGGCACTTGAAGTTCTTGAGGTCTAGGAGTCCAGTTGGAGGGATTTCACCCGTGGAGAAAATACAATTCCATAAGAAAGCCCCCAAATACATTTTGCAGCATTCACATTTTTTGGAAGCACATAGACCTTCAAGTTCTAAACAGCCTTACTCTATTACAAGAGCACTATATACTGTATATGGGATATTGAATGTCCTAACTCAAAATATATTATCTGTCTTCAGGTGTGAAGGGACAGGAGGATCAAAACTCAAAAGTGGCAGAGCCATAAAAATATCCTAAAAATAAAATCATCACATAAATGTTTATTTTTTTACATTGGATGTCAACCCCATTTATTTTGCATGTTGTAACATAAATATACTTTCTTTTGCAGGAACCAAAATGAAAGCCATTACTAACACTCACAAGCCACATTGCATGGGTTCAAATTTTCAGCCATGTTGCGCGGGCTACTTTCCGGACTCAGTACTTCAAAAACATGAAACACTACTCCTTCCACAATTTAACCAGACTATGAGCCCTATGCACTATGCTCCAATGTATCTAAGGTAAGAAGGCAACCCTACATGTGAATGCTGTGCAGCGGGGGTCCCAGAGCATTCACTAATGTAGCGCTGGTCAGATGTGCACTGGATCCCCCCAGCCACACAGGCAGCCATGCAGCATGTGGGTCAGAGGGTGTCATGGGTGTGCCAGCACGCCGCATGATTCACAGAGGTGCAGAATCCCATGGAATGCCACACACTGAGGTACAGGAGTTACAGCAGGGGAACTCTGCCATAACTGTTTTATGCAGCCACCCACATGCACACAAAGCACCCTATGCCCTATGCATGAAGTCTACATGCTGCATGTAATTCTAAGTGACAGGTTTTGGGATGTGACAGGAAGAGTGGGCAGGAGAGTGTGGATGGTAGCACAGGGCACTGGGTGGTGAGACATGGGCACAGCCAATACACCCTCACACCTGTATATAGCAATGCTTCCACACATCATGGTGGGGCTGTCTGCTGGACTGTGCCATTTTCAGTGTAGCCCCCACAGATGAACCCCCAATGCACACCCAGTCCCTGGCCATAGTATATCCTGGTGTACCCCCAAGCATGGCACAGCATCTGGCACAGATCCAGTGCTGAGTAAACAGTTGTATTGCTAATGTGCCAATGGGGCAGCTATTACACATCATGGCAATGACAGAGTTGTGTTCCATATTCCATAGTCCTGGACTTATGCACGTGGCTGCACTGCTGACATGGCATCATATAGTGTATGTGATAGTAGAATTGTGCAGCACCTGGTATGGGGACATCACTTATGCCAGTCCCATGTGTGTGATATTGTAGTCTGCATTGTGTTATGCCAGTGGTAGCACTCTAATGGTCTGAGTCAGTGCACCTTGGTACAAGTGCATGGTTTGCCCCACATCTGTTTCCCATGGCACAGCCTGGTGCTGGACTGCTACTATTAATCTCTGGTGAGACCCCACCTAGAATACTGTGTCTGGTTCTGGAGTCCTCATCTCTGAAAGGACATAGGCAGAGTTGAGCCAGTCCAGAGGAGGGCAACTAAAATTGTGTGGGATCTGCATCAAAGGCCCTATGAGGAGAGACTGAAGGACCTCAATATGTACAGACTAGTGGAAAGGAGGAAGAGGGCGGATATGATAGGCACTTTCAGATACCTCAAGGGCATGAGTAAGGTTCAAGAGGGAAACCTTTTTCAGAGAAAAGGATGCACAAGAACAAGGGGTCATACAAAGAAGCTGGAGGGGTTAGAATCAGGGGAATGTAAGGAAACACTTCTTCACAGAAAGGGAGGTGGATGCCTGGAACAGCCTCCCTGAGGAGGTGGTGGGAGCAATAACTGTAATTGGATTTTAGAAGCCATGTGATAGGTATAAGGGAAACTTAGAAGCAAGAAAAGGAGGGTAAAGCCAAAGATCAAGTAGGGTCTATGGTGTGACAGCTGGTAATAAATACAGGCAGACTAGGTGGGCCAAGTGATCCTTATCTGCCATCAAAGTCTATGTTTTTATGTTACTAGTAGGTACTGAGATTGCGGTGGTTGGCATATGTATGGGAGGACAGCAATGCTCTGACCCCTGATTGGTTTGCTGTACATACCAACTGTGGGTGGTCTGTGCATATGCCACCAGCATTGCCAACTGGTACTCTCCATGGCTGTTGCTGCTGCATGCAACAGTGGGAGTTGCCCCTCCAAAATGCCCCAGCTCACTGGGCAGCTGGAGGGGTGAGGGCAGCCATTTTTACAGGTGCCTGTACTGTTGACAAGTTTGGACCTGCACCTTCCCAAACTCTCCTGCTCCTGTGGCATGATGGATCCACTCTGGGCTCCAGTATGGGCATCCAGTTGGTTGCCTGCCTGGTTCCCCCACTCCACCTCCACACAGCCCTGTTTCAGCAATGTAAAACTGTGCACTGGGGTGGGGCCACAGACAGGTGGCCAGCAATAGTGAAAACTGGCTGGTGCTCACCTGTCAATGGGTGCAGAGCTACATGGGTGGGGTATTCACCTTTGGAGCATACTTTCCTCCCCTTGGTGCATTGGGCCCTGTACAAGGGAAAAAAACATTAATTTTGTATCTTTTCATTGAAAACCTAATTAAAAACTTCCTGCATTTTGGAATGTAACCATTGCTGGTTGTGTTTGTCTCTGTAGACAATTTGTATATGTCAAAATAAAAAAAAATGTGTGGAGTTCTATTGTATAGTAGTATTGCTTGGCCTATTCTCATATAGGTCTGAGAAGTGTAAATATATAGAAGTAGCATTGTTACAGCAGAGACATCTGACAGGGGAAAGACTATTGTCATTAGTTCAAGCAATAGTTTGATAAACATGGAACATGTTTGGAGGCAATGTGGTAGATGTAAAATGTATTTAAAAGAGACAATTTGCACTGAATTCACATGTGACAAGTGCACCTATATTGATAAAATGGGTGGTTAAAAAATGGAACCAATAAAACAAATTTTCAGTCTGAAATGGTAAAACTAGAAATATTCATTCAAAGTATGGGATATATGTTACAGGATAAAGAGTTAATACTCACAGAACTTAATAAGCAGAAAAGTATCGTAAAAGATATGAACATGGGGGATAACAAAAAAAGGTATAGTACTGGAAAACTGGATACTGAGGAGGAGATGAGAGCTGAGGAATGATGTTTTGTTCAAGGAGGTAAAAAAATGGAGAAGATGGGCAATAAATATTGTTCTCACAGAATTAAGTAATAGATACTCATTATTAGAGGCTGAGGTAGCATGTGGGTGAAAGCTGTGGATTTTGCTTTCACAGAAATTCAGAAATTTCATGGAATTTTTGGAACTTTCGCCATTAGCGAGATTGGAATCTTCTGAAGGAGTTTGGTTTATTTTCACCCTTTTCCATGAAATTTTTGGTTGAACTGCACTGCAGAATAATACACATGCCCTGCAGGATAACAGTTCTGAGGATTTTTTTCCCTGCAATTTAATGAATTATTCCTCTGTACATGTATGTATTCTGCAGTTCAGTGATCAGTTCTGCAGACTTTTTTCACTGCAGTTTAATGCAATAATCCACAATTTATAAATTTCGTCTGCTGTTCTAAGTCAGAATTTCCACAAAAGTTGCTAATTTGATTTCTGCACTTTCGTGGAAGTGAAAATCCACCTTTTGCCAAAATTCAGCTGGCGGAAGTTTTTTTTGCACACCTCAAGGTAGCAGGGGAAACAGGCATGGATTGTACAATGGGGATAATATGGAGCATAGTTAGCAGAACATGGAGCACCCTGTAAGGATTATGGAAGAATTAAATCCACAGAAAATCTACACCAACAGGGAATGTCCAAATAAAACAGATGCTACTAGGAACAAAGACAACATAAGGTAATACTGGTCATAGGTGACTCAATGATTAAATATACTGATAGGATAATATGCAAAGGAAGAAAAGAGACAACCATAGTCAGCTCCCTTTCTGGGGCAAAAATCTGCAATATGAAAATTAATACTGAGAGATTCTTGACGGGAACCAATGAGCCAATAATAGCACTACATATGGGAACTAATGATATAAGTAGAAGGAAACAGTTGGACATTATAAAGAACTTTGAAGAAGATGGTTTAAGAATTAAGATCAGAGGGGGTAGATTACTTATCTCAAACATTCTCCCAGTGCCTGGAGCAGATACGAGTAAGACTCAGGATATTAGAAATTTGAAGGGATGTTTAAGGAGATGATGTGAGAGGGAAGGTTTCATGTTCCAACTAAATTGGGATAGGTTTAATGAGAATCCAGAATTATATGAATGTGATGGGTTGTATTTAAATAGGGATATATTAAAGGTGCTTGGAAATAGAATAAATGGGAGCATCCATAGATGTTTAAACTGACTGAAAATGGGCAAAGGGGAGGAGAAATAGTCAGTAAGAAACAGAATGTTAAAGATGCAGCCAAAAGGAGAAACAAGTTACTAAAAGACTGGAAGATGATACTTATGAATGCTAGGAATGTAATGATCAGGAAGGAGGAGTTAGAGAAAATTGTGACTGAAGAAGGAGTGGATCTGTACACAATTGCTGAGACCGGGTGGAGGGAAGAAGACACCTGGGATAGAGAAATCCATTTTCATCAACTTTTCAGTAAGGAAAGAAAGGATAGAAAAGGAGGAGGGTGGCCATTTACTGTATGTGTAACAATATAACAATTGAAAGAATAAAACATGAGGAAGAGGAGGAATATGACTTAGAACATATCTGGCTAAAACTATTCCATGCAAATGATAAAAAGATCATTTTAGGTTTAATATATAGGCCACCAGTGCAGATTGTAGAACTAAATGTGAAGATGATGGAAATCCTTCACAGACTGAACCCAGATGATGGAGTAGTATTGCTGGGAGACTTTAATATGCCTGATATTAGATGAGACATTAGAAAAGGGAAAACAAGTTCGGAGAAAAACTTAATTGAGGTAATCAATAAACTCAACTTAGAGCAGTACATAACAATGAATACCAGGGGAAATAATATATTAGGCTTAGTTTTTAGTAACCTAGATGATCAGATAACCAATTGTAGTGTCAAGTTACACCAATAGGCAATAACCATGGTATTGTTATGTTTAACATTAATGGGTTGTTGTGTAGGATAAATGGATTCACGAAAATAAAATGTTTTAATAAAGCTGGTATCCATGGTATGAAAATAGAATCAAGAAAGTGGGATTGGATGTCTGAGTTGGAAAATAAAAACCAAAACACAATGTGGGAAATATTGGTAAAGAAACTAAATGGTCTGATGGGAAAATGTGTCACAGAACAGAGCAAATGCATGAATAAAGGAACGGAAGGATACCAGGCTGGCTAAATAAGAAAATTAAATCAATAATCAGAAAAAGGAGAAACCAGTACAACAGGGCTAAGAAGGTAAACCCAGATGTACTGTAGCTTGGCTGACATATAAGAAAGTAGTTCGAGATTGTAAGACGGTTATGAGAAAGGAAAAAAGGAATCTCGGACTGAGGCTAGTATCTAAGGTCAAGGATAATTTTAAAACCCTCATCAAACACATAAATTACAAGAGGGGTAGAACAACACATAGAAACATAGAAGCTGATGGCAGATAAGGACTGCAAGGCCTATCCAGTCTGCCCATTTATTTTTCTACTTTATAAATGTGCCGTCAGCCTTTGCTCTGTCAATGGCCTATCTGTTCATACTCATCTGTATTGCTCCCTTATTCCTATCCCATGCCTGTTTGAAGCCCTGCACTGTATTCATATCCACCACTTCCTGAGTTAGGCAGTTCCATGCATCCACCACCCTTTCTGTGAAAAAGTACTTGCTCACATTACCCCTTATTCAGCCTCCTTCTAATCTCATGCTGTGTCCTCTTGTCCTGCTATTTTTCTTATATTGAAACATGTTAGACTCTTTCATCTTGTTAATGCCCTTAAGGTGTTTGAATGTTTCAATCATATCACCTCTCTCACTCCTTTGCTTTAGGGTATACATATTGAGCTCCATTAATCTGTCCTCATATGTTTTCTGATGCAGTCCCTGCACCATTTTGGTTGCCCTTCTCTGGACTGCCTCTATTTGGTTAATGTCCTTGTGAAGGTACGGCTTCCAGTACTGCATGCAGTACTCCAGATGGGGCCTAACCAGTGTCTTGTAAAGAGGGATTACTACCTCCCCCTTCTGACTTGTGATACCCCTACTAATACACCCCAACATCCCTCTAGTCTTACCTACTGCTTTAGTGGTCTGCTTGGATGATTTCAGGCCATTAATGATAATGATGCCCAAGTCTCCTTCTTCCCTTGTGACTGTCAGCAACTCCCCTCCCAGCCTATAGGTGGCTTCAGGGTTTCTCTTCCCTATGTGCATGATCTTGTTCTTCTTTGCATTAGACCCCAGTTGCCACTCTTCCGACCATTTTGCTAGTTTATCCAGATCTCTTCTCATTCTGTCCACCCCATCTGGATCATCTACTCGGTTGCAGATCTTGGTGTCATCTGAAAACAGACAAACCTTACCCTCCAGTCCATCTCCAAGGTCACTGATGAAGATATTGAAGAGGACTGGCCCTAGGACTGATCTCTGTGGTACCCCACTTGTGACTTGCATCTTTTCTGACTATATACTATTTACCACCACTCTCTGGTTTCTGCTTGTCATTCAGTTGGCCACCCAGTTGACCAACTTCTGGCCCACCCTGAGCCTACACAGCTTATTAATCAATCTTCTATGTGGAACAGTATTGAAAGCTTTGCTGAAGTCAAGGTAGGCAACATCAACTGCTCCCCCTTGGTCCACCGCTCTGGTTACCCAGTCAAAGAAATCTATGAGATTAGTTTGACATGACCTTCCTTTAGTAAACCCATGCTGTCCTGGATCCTGTGCTCCTATGGATTACAGGTGTTGCACAATCATTTCCTTAAGGAGTGCCTCCATAATCTTGCCCACTACTGAGGTAAGACTGACTGGTCTGTAGTTCCCTGCCTCCTCCCTGCTACCACTTTTGTGGAGTGGGATCACATGAACCCTTCGCCAGTCTTCTGGGACCTCCCCTGTGCTCAGTGACTCACTAAACAGTTCTGATAATGGCTCTGCTAGTTCCACCCTTAGCTCCTTTAGTACCCTGGGATGTATGCCATCAGGTCCCATTGCCTTGTCCACCCTGAGCTTATCGAGCTCTTGTAGGATCCTTTCTTATGTGAAGGGACTAGTGCACACCTCCCTCCCCCCCCATGTCCATGATGCTGAGCAGTGGGCCCTACCCTATCTTTTCTTCAGTTAATACTGAGCAGAAGTATTTATTTAGGATAGATGCTTTTACATGGTCCTGCTCCTCCTCACATGCCCGCTTATCCCCTTTGATCTTAGCAATACCCATTTTGGACTTTCTCCTTTTACAAAGGTATCAATAGAAAATCTCGTCGCCTTCTTTTACTGTTTGTGCTAGTACTTCCTTAATTTGGGCCTTTACCTGCCTTACTGTCTTCCCTGCTTCCCTTAGGGAAGTTTGGTATGCCTCCCTATCTTCATCCCTCTGCGTTCCCTTATATTTTCTGAAGGCCAGCCTTTTGGCTCTGACCTTTACTGCTACTGTTTTTGAGAACCAAAGTGACTTCCTTTTCTCTCTAACACAATGGATTGTTGCTTCAAGTATTGCATTCTTAATGCTTGCCCACTTTGCCTGTACCCCCTCACCTGTATTTCTTTTTGCCAGGACTTGCTTAATTCTGTTGGCCATCTTATCAAAGTCAGCTCCTCTGAAGTCCCATATGTTTGCCTTGGAATGGGATGATTTAGTTCTAGTGGCCAAATTGAACCATACCATGTGATGGTCACTGGGAACTGCAATGGATAAAATTGGGAAAATGGTAACAGAAGAGAAGGATATGGTTGAAATATTAAGCACATATTTTTGTAGTGTACATATAGGAGTAAGGTAACTAGTATGTTACCATATAGAAAGTTGGGGAGTAGCACCAGAATAATATTACAAAAGGAGGATATACTCACCTGGCTAAAAAAGAGTGACCCCAACAAAGCATCTGGACTAGATGGGTTACACAAGAGTTATAAGAGAACTTGCTGAGGAATTGGCAGGCCCCATGACAAAAATCTTACAAACATCCCTGAATAGAGGTGAAATGGTAACAAATTGGAGGAGGTCAAATGTTGTCCCTATTTTTAAATTGGGGAATAAATCACTGTGTAATAATTATAGGCCAGTAATTCTTATGTCAGTGTTAAGTAAAGTGTTAGGAAATATCATAAAGGAGGAAACTGAGACTTTTGTAGATACAGAAAACCTAAGAGATACTACACAGCATGGCTTTATGAGGGGACAGTCATGCCAAACAAACTTAATGGGTTTCACTGGAAGGGTGAGCAGGGCATTGGATGAAGGGAAGCCTGTGGATGTGATTTTTTGGGATTATACTAAGACAGTTTATTTCGTTCCTCACACTGAGTTAATTAATAGTCTTTACAACCTGGGTCTAAAGAGTAGATTGAGTCATGGTTGACTGACAGGGAGCAGCAGGTACTTCTTCATGAGGAAAGATCTAAGTGGGCATGAATTACAAGTGGGGTACCTCAGGAACTGGTCCTTGGCCCTGCTTGTTTAATATCTATGTCACAACTATTAACTACAGCAAGAGGGTGCTGATGGTAAAGTTTGCAGATGATACAAAGATCAGCTCAGTGGTTGAAAACTCGTCTGAGATCATGACCCTACAGACAGAGTTGGACAAACTAGAATTATGGGCACAGGAACACAAGTTGGAATTTTATGTAGACAAGTGCTCAGTGATGCACCTGGGTAAAAATAACTGCCTTGCATCATGTTCACTAAAAGGAAAGCTGATAGGAAAAACAACAGAGGAGAGAGACTTGGGGGTCACACTGACAAATGAACTGAAATTCAAGAAATATTGCCAGTTGACTGCACAACAGGCTAATAGTATTTTAGCCTGTATAAGGAGCATATCAACAGTAGGGACAGAAGGGTGATTCTGCCACTGTACACATTGCTGGTGAGATCACACTGGATTAATGTGCCAAGTTTTGATCACCATACAATAAATCTGAAATCAGCATCTTGGAGGGGGCTCAGTATAAAATGACCAGAATGATTGCTGATATTAAAACTTTAATGTATATAGAAAGGTTTAACTCACTTAGACTACACACATTGGAGTACCGCAGACTGAGGAGAAATCCTTGTCTGGTCTGTGGGGCATTCCACAACCATGATTTATGGGATTATTTAGGTCTGGAAATGAGACATGCACTGATAGACACTAGATTGCATATATTTCAATTGAAAGGGGAAGTCAGTCATTCTAAAAAAAGAGTTATGTGGTTTACTCAGAGAGTGATGACTCTTTGGAATAGACTGCCAGTTGAAGTGGTGAGTAGTAAGGATATAGTGGCATTTAAAAATAAATTGGACAGTTTTTTATGAGAAACCAAACATTAGTGTATATTACCTTTGAGAAAAATGCAAGCAACAATGGGAAAATTGCCTGCACTGCTCTTATAAGACATATGAGACCTGCAAGAAAATGAGAAAGTATTCAGTTCTTGTAAAAACCATGTCTTAAACTCCAGCTTGGCCTTAGTCTAAACTGTGAGAGGGCTTTTGGAGGCATTTTCCTCTTCATCTAGCACAGCTCTTGAATACTGTATGTCCATAGAGGGCGGGAGTGAAACACTGGCTGAGAAGGGTCTGAGCAACAAAACTGCAGTGAACAATAATTTTTTGGAGCAGTAAACTCACTTTGGGGCACTGGTATTTCTTCAAACAGAAAGAGGAAGTTCAGATATTTTTAGATGGCCGAAGTATAGAGGGAGCAGGACAATAAGCAGCTGAGCCAATCAGGCAGCTGCTAGAGGACTCTAGGCACAGATAAATTTGGGATTTTCTCCAGGAATAGGGAGCAGAGGTCTGGAGTGGAGTGCTGACTGAGGAGGGTCTGAGCAACAAAACTGCAGTGAGAAAATAATTTTTCAGGCTGTTAACTCACTTTGGGGCTCTGGTACCTCTTCAAACAGGAAGACTAAGTCAACTATTTTCAGAGAGCCAGAAGAGAAAGAGAGAGGGCGGGCAGGACAATTAGCAACTGAGCCAATGAGGATGCTTGCTAGAGGGTTCCAGGCACAGATACATTTTGCTTCTTCAGCATGTCCCATCGTGCTCATGTTCCATTGCATGAGGCATTTGTAGATAGTCCACAGTCCACAGAAGGAATACCAGGCTAAGGTAAGAGAACACTGAACTGTGTATGGTATAATGAAACTGTTAGTCTCAGGATAGATTGATACGAGTAGTCAGTTAATATCTAGTGGGAAAAAAGTAGTAGGTGCCAAGATATGGTAAGTACAGATAGTTGGGTTGCAAAGGGAAATTAGGATTCACCCTATCTAGGGTACAGTAACAAAAAAGGTTCAGGCAAGGAGGAAAGGAGTAGTAGATACACAGGGCAAATTAGGCACAGGTAGGTGGATAAAAAAAGGGAAGACAAGAGGGTCAGGTACCAAATAATTTTCAGACAAGCAAAGGGAGAGGTAGAAACTCAACAGACATAGGAAAGAGGCAGTAAGATAAAGGAAAGTTTCAACCAGGCTTTAGGCTAAAAGGAAAGAGAATGTGAGTGGTGCAGTTGCAATGGGTGTGGAGCTGCAATCTTTTGGGACAACTTCTGGAGACTGAGGTGCTGCCCCATTTCTACTCATCTCACTGAGTTGAGGGCAGAGGTTTCTGGACTCTAGACTGAACTGGCAAGGGTGTAGAGAACCTTTTGCCCCACCCAGATCCCACAAAGTCTGCCACAGCTCCCCAAGAGGATGCCTACTGGGCAGAGCAGTTGGACCTTGGTGGGATCCAGGATGGTGGAGAAGGCAGGGAGGGTACACACTCCTCAGCTGGTACCACTGCAGAATTCCTTCACCATTCTAGCAGGACAGGACATTCAGGAAGAGAAACCTGTAGGAGTGGATAAGGAGGAAGTGGGAATCCTCAGAAGGGGAAGCCCTGAGGAGGGAGGAAGAGGCACCCAACTGAGAAGGAAGAAGCTGATGGTAGACAACTGTATTGTTAGGGGGATAGACTTGGGAGTGTGGTACGAGGGGAGAGGAAGGTGAAGTGCATGACAGGTGCTTTGGCTCTGAGAGATGGAGAGTGGATCCAGATGATCACTAGGGCAGCAGGAGATGGGAGGGAGCTAGATGTCATTGTCCACCTGGGGATAAATGACCTGGCAAGGGACAGGGTAGGGATGGTGCAGGAAATTTCACGGAGCTAGGGAGGGGCTTCAATCAGGTGGCACACATGGTGATTTTCATTGAGATGTTACCTGTATACAGTCAGGGAGAGGAAAGGACACCCTGCATGTAATGAAGTGTAACTAAAAAAAAAAAACTCTTTATTCATGGAAGGCACAATCATACTTGAATATACAGAAAAGCAAACAAGATGATCATATGAGCCATACTATTGTTGAAAAACACAGTAAAGGGTTTGAACAAAACTAGATACATAGTGTGTTTTAAACAAATAAAGAGAAGATAATCAAAGGTGATTATTGCAGTTATGGGATATACTTAACAAAAGTGATATACTGTTGAAGCTTTCTTAAAAGGTTCCCAAATTAAGTCAAAAACGTCTGCTTCGTCTCTTACATAATAATGAATCATTTTTAACTTATACAGGTCAGGCATAAGATAAAACAAAACTCTAATAGCTGGAGAATTGCAATATTTTCAAGACATCAAAACACATTTCTTTGCTACCAAGAGCCCTAATGATAGTTTTCTTTGTTCTTCAAGACAATGGTAATAATTAAATTCCAGCTAAGTAAAATAGGTAATGGGTTTTTAGAAAATTTAGCAGCTGTTGCTTTACCCAAAACCTTGAAAAAAGAGTCTCAGAATCTTGTTAGCTTTTTATATGTTATATAACGTGAGAATTAGGGAGCCTGGATCATTTATTTATTTTTTTAAAAACAAATCTTTATTCACTTTTTGGTTTAACAGACCAACAAACAACCATACAAACATAAATCCGGTATACCTGGATACACAGTCCCAAACTGACTGTGTGAACTATATACATACACAGAGGAAACATCGCCCCTCCCCATCCCCTCTATCTTTGCTTCATCCCTTATCAAAGTTAGGGTCTTCAGGCTGCCTGGTTCCCCGCATCTTTACTCATATTCCCTGAAGGTTCCTGTAGCCCCATAGGCATTCCTTCACCTCTTTGCCTACTTAATTGTAGCCCAGGTAGGGGTGAGTTCCCTCTACGTCCCCCGGGAGAGAGAGTGTCCCTGTTCCCTCAATTGGTCTAGCAAACCCCTAACTATTATTATCGTCTTAAGTCCCAACCATTTCCCACTTAGTCCTCCATTAGCCCCTCTAACCTTATCTAAGGATTCTAACTCCCTTTAGACATTTCACCCAACTTTGTCCAGCTAGTCGCAGCCCAACAGACAGACCTGCGTCCAATCATCTACTTCTTGCTGGGAGTACATCGCCTCTAATACCACCCATCTTTTAATATATAGCTCTTTTCTCCCTTCTGCATATAAATATCTCTTAATTCCATCTAGAGTTCCAATAAGATCTCTTACCCATTGTTTATATCCATAAAGCTGACCATTCTTCCAATGTTGGACTACATAAGACTTAATTACTGCCGCCATCAGGGATAAGTGATACTTAGGCGTAGCTCCAGCTACTCGTGACAAATCCCCTAGGACACATATCTCTGGTTTTATAAACTCCGAGTAATCCAACATTGGATCCATTCACCTTCTTATCTCACCCCACACGGGCAATATTTTGCTACAGTTCCACAACACATGTAACAAATCTCCTCTCTCCGTACCACACCTAAAACACAGGTCTGTCTGTTTTAGGCCTCTCTCACACAGTTTCACAGGGGTATAATATAGGTTTGAGACAATGAAAAAGTGTAGGCTCCTATACTTGGGTATTATAATATACCTGCTGTTGTTCCACACGTTAGCCCAATCAATGATTCCCGGTGCTAACGTTCTATCCCAATAAGTCACTGCTACGGGTGATTTCGGGCCAAAAAAGCCAAGAAGTATTTTGTAAATATGTGATAAAGTCTTAGACTTCGGATCAACCCCCCTCAGTTCTTCTCAATTAAATGAACATTCTGTGAAACCCCCTATCCTTCTTAGCACTCTCTCCAACATGCTTATGAGTTGTAGCTTCTGAAAGTAAGGCATTCCATTGCATTGTGCTGGAAGAACCAACTTTAAATCCCGGGTTATGTCTTCCAATTTCAGGTCTGAGATCCACCTAGCCCACCTCCCTTTAAGCACCCTGTTCCCTATGACCAGGTTGGGGTTACCCAGTAAAGGCTGTTTTCGAGCCTTCCTTTGTTCTTTTTTCTGGACCCATGTCAGATATGACCACCACGATTCTGCTGCCTTCACCACTGGGTTTTCTCTTTCTCGTTTAAAACATTTGGCTATGTCAGCATACAGTGGGACCTCCAGGGAGAGGCCTGCCTCCTTCATCATTTTGGTCTCCAGCTGCAACCACTTATAATATAAGCATTCCCTTGTTCCCCTCTGTTCCAACGGGTCATAAGACCCATCTGCCCCGCAACGTAATACAGATGGAGGTCTGGCAGCTTAACCCCTCCATATGAGGGGGGTAGGCACAGGTCTTTATATTTTTTCCTAGGAGGCTTAAGATTCCATAAAAAGTCTGAGATTAGCTTTTTAACCTTACTGAACCATTTCTTGGGGATGGTGTATGGGGCTAGGTACACTGGGTATTGCAATCTTGGCAGCAAGTTTATCTTAATCAGGCTGAGTCTAGCCGTAAAATTCAATGGCAGCTTGTTCCATCTTATTAAATCCCCCTTAATACTGGATAGTGTCTCTTCCATATTCACTTATGTTCCAAACTCAGGATTTCTCGTACTCCAGATGCCCAGATATCTAATCTTATCGGACATCTATTGGATTCGGGGGTGAGTAAAATCTGCCTTATATACATAAGGCATCAAGGGGAGAATTTGAGTTTTAGTCAAATTCAGTGTATAGTTGGAGACTCTAGCAAAGTGCCCTATCAACTCCCTAACCCTCTCCAGACTGCCCGCTGGGTCCCGCAAGTGTAGGAGCACATCATCTACAAAAACTGATAGCTTTAGCTCCCATCCCATTATCCCCCCCCCCTTACATACCTATCATTATTGATTATCCTCAGTAAGGGTTCAAGGTAGATATTAAATAATATTGGGGAGAGAGGACACCCTTGCCAGGTCCCATTTTTCAACTGTATTTCCTGTGACATGTAGCCATTACACAGGACCCTGGCCGAGGGAGCAGCATACAAATTTTTAATACCCTTAAGAAGGCCTTGAGGAAAGCCCATCCTCTCCATTGTAGCAAACAAAAACGCATGAGAGGCCCTATCAAAGGCCTTTTCAGCATCTAGAGATATCAAAGCTAAGGGCACTTGGGAATCTGTGGTATAATGCAAGATGTGATGTAGCTTCCTCAGGGCGTCATGTGCTCCCCTCCCCGGCATAAAGCCTACTTGCTCCTGGCTTATTACCCCCGCTGCTATCTGCCATATTCTATTAGCTAAAAGTTTTGTAAGAATCTTAATGTTCTGGTTCATTAATGCTATAGGCCTGTAGCTACTCAGTGAGTCCCTTGGTTTATCTGGTTTCGGGATTAACGTGATATATGCCTGATAAAGGGGGGATGCAGGACACCCTCTTGCATTATGTTGTTATAGAATTCTTGAAGGATAGGCAGAAGGATATGGATATAAGTCTGATAAAACTTTGCTGTAAGACCATCCGGACCTGGCATTCTACCCGCCAGTAGAGTTCTAACTACCTCCAGAATTTCTGCTGCCCCAATGGGTGCTGCCAGATCAGTAGCTTGAGTGGCCTCCAGTACCGGCAAGGGTATTCCATCTAAAAAGGTATTGATTTCCTCCTCCCCCACCATATTTTCAAGTTGATACAAATCCTTAAAATACTTTGCGAAAGTATCTGCTAATTCTTGGGAGTCTGTTATATATTTCTCTCCATGTTTAATCGCTGTCACCGTTCTACCTGCCTCCCACTCCCTGACTCTAGCTGCCAACAAGCGACCCAGGCCATCTCCCCTCATGAGATATTTAGCTTTAATTTTAGCTAACCAAAAATCTACCTTACCATAAACAATATTTTCTAGTTCCCGTCTTAGACTCTTGAGGTCCCCATCAATTTCCTGTGATGATCCCTCCAATGGAGCCAACGAATTAATGGCACCCAGGATAAATTCCTCTTTTGCCCTCCTAAGCCTGTTATTCCAGGCTGTCAAGTCTTGGGCCCTTCCTGCAAATAATACTTTACAAGTTGGCCAAGCCAGCTTCCTGTCAAACAATGTGGGTAATTGCTGCTGTATAATTTATGTTAAAGCACTCTCAAGTCTACCTTTAGCTGTAGCATCTGTCAGTAAAGAATCGCTGAGTCTCCATCGGAAAGGTCTAGGGGTACCTGATTTCGGTTCCCAGGGTAGTACAATTGGGGAATGATCAGAGAAGGTTCTGCTCTCCATTGATACTCCCCTTACTCCCATAAGCACCTCTCTGTTAACTAGAAAAAAGTCGATCCGAGATTGAGTCCTATGTACTGCTGAGTAAAAAGTCATGTGTTGTTCTCTATGGCATGGGTCCATATCGGATCCACCAAAGCTGAGACCTCTAATAGTTTGTTCAGGGCCACCTGAGATTTCGTTAGAGGTCTATTTATAGCTGGAATCCTATCCTCTACATTATCCGCAACTATATTCCAGTCTCCCGCTAATACAAGAGGGAGCCTGGATCATTTAAATACTGTATCTATGGCATTTATCATTAAGATTTGCATTGAACTTACTGTATGTAATCTGGTAGGAGTGAAGTAGGATCTGTGCATGATATCATATTGGATCTACTGTAATTTTAGGAATAAAGTTCCTTAAAAGAATATGAAAGTATACATTCGATAAATATTGAGCTGCTGTTCCCATTTTCCCTTCAAGTGGTCCAAATTAAAACAGCCAGAAACGTGAAGAAACTGGTATAAGATTAAATGGGTTTCTGACTCAGGACCTTAGACAATAGTGTATTTTTGATTGGACAGAGTGTTGAGGAGTAATTGGATGTTAATGTATAGTTACACAATTGAAGATGTCTTTAAAAAAATGATGTCTAGCCATCACACCTTCGAAGGACCTGAAAGTTCTCAGGAGGAGTGCAGTGAATCCCAGAGTGATCTAAAGCAGATGGCCACCCTTCCCCCCTACAGTCCCTCTTCAGATAATGTACCACAGAAAAAAACAGGCAGGATAGATCCCCCAGAACATGTCCAGAGTCATCGCTCAGCCAGGTTTTCGTGATACAAACAAGGTCAGTTGAGGAATCAGCGATGAAGCCTTTCATCACTGCAATCTTAGTCCTCATTTTGACTTTAAATTATAAAGAATGGCCTGAAGAGGAGGACTAGAGTTGATCGGTTGGACTACTACCTTGTTGACATTTGGCAGGGCCCTAGAGAGGGGAACCAGTTATGGCAGTCCCCTATCCTGATTCTGTGCCCTCCCGGGCATATCCTGGACCCCACCACACCAATCCTGCCCCCCCCCCATTATCATTCCTGGGATCTCCTCTGTGGTGATTTTCCCATCTTCACAGGATTCCCAGTTCCCTGCAGCAGCTGAGGATCTCTGCAGGGATACCTACTGGGACTCCTGAAAATGGACAAAGCAACCACAGGTGATCCCCGGACTAGGTATGCCTATTGACAGTGATGCCTCTACACATTCTATACTAATACTATGAAGGAAAACTAAATAGCTTCTATAGTTCACAAATTCTTCACAGAACTGATACCTTCCCTCCCCTACTCAAACCCATCCTTCCTTCACAAAATAAATATAAATTAACAATTTAGAAACTAATCCACCAATCCCATACCAGCTGCACACCATTCACACTGAACACATGCAATCAGACCCCGACACACTCTAGCAGTAACAAAAAATTGTAGAATAAGAAAACAAAAAATAAATACACAGCTATACTAATATCCAGAATTTGAGTCCAGTTTCAGAGTCCAAGGAACGTAAATTCATGAAAATTGAAAGTAACTGATAACGTCATGTAGCAAACACCATAACAAAAGTTGGGGGGGGTGGATTGCTGTCTCACAGCGGTTGGTAATCCCCAAATGAAAACCCCAATAAAGACCAGGAATCACCCTCTCACAGTGATCCCAGTGCACTAAAATCCCACTAAAGCAGGGTGCTCTGACTACCCACTTTAGTGCTCTTAACAGAGAATGCTAACCAGTTACTGGACAGTAACAAATAGCCACTATTTTGCAGCTTATGGCAGTGCAAATAACCAGTTCCAGTTCTATGAAATACCCAACCAGAATATGAACAAAAATAACCCTTACAGAAATATAGGTGTGCTGTGTACATGCAGAATGCATGCCACTACTTAATTATGCAATGTTTGCATGCAGTTCGCATATACAAAGGGATCCTAAGTGAACCAGGTCTAAAAAGCATATCAGGTTCGTATACTACAAGCTTGACATGTGTGCAGCAGGTAAGTTGGTGTGAACATCTTCTAAAAATTACATCAGGTTTGCATGTTGCACACTTGACATGAATGCAGTAGTTAAGCTGGTGTGAACATCATTTAAACATCACATCATTTTCACATGCCACATGCTTGCCATGTGTGCAGCAGCTAAGCTGGTGCAAATCTCATCTAAAAAAACACATCAGTTTCTATTTCTTATACTACTGTTAGCTATTAGAGTCATTAAAATACATTTTTATTTCAATTCCCACAAAAGTTAGGTAAACTCATTAATTCTGATCTTTTTTCAAGTTGTTTAATGGCTTTTGATTTTTGTCAATAAATCGCCATTAATCTGTAAAGTATTGTTTGCTTACTGCATTAAATGCCTAGGATATAGCCAGTCAACATCCTCCATTCCAGATTTATGAAGAGGGGCCTCTGAGTTGTGAAGCCTATCCTTTTTGTTTTGGATCATGCAAATTCCTTGTGCATATTCAGTGCTACAAATGTGTTTCTTCATGACTGTTTCATCTCACTTACTTTGCCTTTGTTCTTCTGTACTGAGCATATACACTATGGCCATGCTCAGCACTCTTTGTGCTGAGTAGAATCTTGGAATCATGCACGTCCATACCTCATATGTTGCCACTGAAATGAGGAACATGGACACTCTAAATGAGTAACAATGAGGGACACTAACCCACATAATGATCAGAACACATGAAACATGGAGCTATAGTACCTCAGAACACATAGAATCATAGACATAGAATTTGATGGCAGATAAGGACCGCTTGGCCCACCTAGTCTGTCCATTTCCCTACCTATCGGATAAGCTGAAGATCCTAGTTAACCAACAGCCTACTTCCTCCTACCCCCCACTAGAATTGCCTTATGTCTGTCCCATGCATTCTTGAATTCCCCCACTGTTTGTGACTCTATGACCTCCTCAGGATGGCTGTTCCATGTATCTACAACCCTCTCTGTGAAGAAATACTTCCTCATATTACCTCTGAGCCATCCCCACCTCTATCTTCAAATGGTGCCCTTTGGTTTTTGCACATCTGAAAGATGCTACCCTCTTGGACTTTGTTGATTCCCTTGAGATATTTGAAACTTTCTATAATGTCCCCCCTTTCCCTTCTTTCCTCGAGGCTATACATCTTAAGCTCCTTTAGTCTTTCTTCATATGTCTTCTGGTGCAGACCCTGCACCATTTTGGTTGCCCTCCTCTGGACAGCCTCCACCCTGTCTATGTCTTTGTGGAGATGGGGTCTCCAGAACTGTACACAGTACTCCAGATGTGGTCTTACCAACTGTCTGTACAGGGGGCCAACAACTTCTTGTTTTCTACTGGTGATGCCTTTCCCTATGCATCCCAAGATCCCCCCAGCTCTCCTTACTGCCTTCTCACATTGCTGTCCCACACAGTGGAAACCATTGCATTAGCACCTGAGAATGAATTTTCACCATTAAGCAGGGGTGCCATTTATGTAGGGCAGAGAGGGGCAGTTGCCCCCCCTGTATCTGTGGGTGTACTGATGCAAGGCCGAAACCCCACTGGTGAAATCCCCTACAGCGACAGTTTCAACAAGAATCAAAACTGTCACTGTGGGGGACCTGCCAGTGAAATTTTTCCCTTCTGCCAACTTTCACCCCCCCTTCGCATTAACTCTGACTTGAGTTAACAATCCTAGAGAAGGAGGGGTGCCAGGGGTGTTGCCCCCTGCTTGGGGGGGGTTCAGGTGGTGCTGCCCCCGTTAGAAAAATGACCGATGTCTGACAGGTGAAATTTCGCTTGTCAACATTGGGGATATCTCTATGCTGCACATCAACAACACTGTTGTCACGGCAGCATAGGTAAGCCGTATCTGTGCCTAGATTGTTCTTATGGTGTGGCAATAATGGCATTACATTTGGATTTAATCTTTTGCACAATAAGTGCCCACCTGACCTGTGAGTGCTCATGCTACTGGTACTCTCCAGACTCGACTGTGTCTGTATTGTGTTGTACACTATCTCCACCATTAGCAGTGGCACAATCACATGTGATGTGGATGAGCTCCAGCCAAGAAAAAGCACATGAATCTTTCAAGTGCAACACTGTCTTTCCTGCCACAGAGTGAACAGACTGCACACTACAGCTTGGAGGAGTCAGTGAGCACTGAACACTCAATAGCAGTGTTGTGGCAGCATTTTTTTGTTGGTCTACTCTTAGTGAGCCTCTGTCTCCCCTGGTAGCTGAAGGGGCTTTGGGTGAGCTGGAAGCTAACTCAAGATGAGGCTACCTACTTACTCTACTAGGTTCGCCTTGCAAAAAAAACAGCACAGCCCCCCATGGCAACAAGCTAGGCTTAGCAACAGTGGTGACAGCAGTGTGGGTGGCCTTCATAAGCCTTGATCTGTGCAGTGCAGCAGCAGTCACAGCAGCAACCAAGCAAGAAGCAAGCAACCCAGGTTGCATGGGTTTGGTTGGTGAGGTGACATGGTCGCGGACCACATTGGGTACCTGTGATGATCGGTTCTAGCATCCAACTTCTGGCAGAAGGGGAAACGGGGAGTGGACTGAAAACTGGGCTTGTGGCATACTGTGCCAGGCTGCAGGTTCTGGCATATGGCCAGGTAAGTGAAAGTAAATATTTTTTTACAGGGGGATTGGGGAAGGAGGAACGACTGAAATATTGATGTGTATTTTTCAGTTTTTTCACATTTGGGTGGCTTCTTGACCCATAGGGGATGGATATTGAATGGAATGGAATCAGGTAGAAAAACTGAGACAAAGTTATTTTTTTTGGGGGGGGGGCAGAACTTCAGCCAGGAAAACAATTGATTAGTAACTGGGTGGGTTTAAGCCCAAATCAGATGAATGTTATATATTTGAATTTTTCCAGATTTGCATATCACGTTTCAGTTAAATTAAGTAAGTTGGACCTTTTAGAGATGTTACAGACATTCTAGAACTGTCCCTATCATTCACGGACAGTTGAGCAGTATGGTATGCACAGACTATTGGAACCCCACTACAGTCAGGTTTTTGCACCCCCCTTGAAAAGATGACCTCCACATCCCCACACTTAAGCACATTATGATAAAGGGCAAAGGAGACTGCAGGGGTGGCACCATTGAAATGAATGGGAGTATTTTTTTATTACTGTTTTACACATTATTGATGGAGAGTTGGAGATTAATGAAGGCCAATGCTCAACTAAAAAGGGCCTTGTCACTAGAAGAGTGGCATTCATTATTCTCCAACTCACCATTATAACATATAAAATAGTAAACAAAAATAACTCAATTCATTTCAAGGAGTATGCCACAGCACTCTGACCCATCAACATAATCTTTTAAAGACTCCTGCCTCTGGCTCTCTAGTAATCAAGTAAAAGACTGTTTACTTATATCTATACTTGGTGAGTTGTCTGTAACAGCATGGTCATATTCCTGCTACAGTGTTGTGCATAGAAGGGACTGGCCATGTGGGTGGGTGACGAGTTATTGCCTCTTTTGTGTTTGCACTTGAAAGTCTGCATGGAAGCATTCAAAACTATGGAGAGGAAATAGCAGGAGTACAGGCCAGACAAAAGCAATTACGTGATTTTGTGGGTAAGTTTGTGTATTGGGGGTGGGATAAACCACATGTGTTTCCATTGGTTTGTGTGCTACAGTTCAACTGTGAAACTGAGATGAGGAAGAGAAGAAAACTGAAAAGCATAACAGTTGCTACAAGCATGCCGCATGCATGTAGATGTAGTCAGATACAGCATATATTGAAGTACAAGTGAGTCATATGTGTGCTGGCAGTATGGCTTAGTGGTTAAAGGCACTGAACTGCAAGCCAGAAGACTTGAAGGCATGAAGACCTCGGTTTGAATCTCATTAATCTCCACTTGTGTAAGGTGTGATCCTGAGCAAGTCACTTAAATTTTTCATTATCAGTGACCACTTACTTTTTGCATGCATGCCACATGCATGATGTCTTTCCCAATTTAACATAAAAATCATGGTTTCCGCACCTGCTTGCTGCATGCATGCCATATGCATGCAATCGGTTCCAATTTAACATTTAAATCATACTTGCAGCATGCATATCACTTGGGTAGTTTTATGTGTGCAGCAAAAAAACATTTCATATAATTATTTTTGTAAGGGAAGAGAGCAGCTGCACTGACAGTCCTGTGGAACAGAAGAAGACCCTGGTAGATGCTCAGACAATTTCCCCTACCAGCTGATCAGATTAAGGAGTGCTTCTGCAGACATCTGCTCATTAGTCTAAGGTTCAGGATGTGACAGGAACAGTCAGAAAAGTCTTGGGAACCAGAACTGGTCCAAAAATATACAATGTCTCCAATCCATAGCCAGTGTTGTAACAGCCACTTCAACTGCTCCAGCTGGACACACTTAATGATGACAAATCCATGAATCCGAGCTCCAGCTGTGTTTACAATAGTGGTATGGGAAGCAGCATGGCAGGTAATAATGAGTATGGAAGAATCACAAATCAGAGGGAAATAGCAGTGTTTAACTGTAGCTCTGCCTAAAAGCAGCAAAATGATTTGTGATTTAAGGTCCTTGGCAATCATAAAATGTTATATTGTGCCCGATGCTAAGAGTTCCTGATAGAGCAGTATCACTCATCCTGGAGAGGAAAAGGTGGCAGATTTAAAATCACTGTCAGACTCTCGCTCTCTGGTAGAAAACAGGCTTGGAGTCAGAGTTCAGATTCAAACTATGGATAAAAACAAAATAAAAACCTGCTAAATGGTTAAAACTGTTAAATAAACTCTTTAAAATAGCCCTGCCAGCATAAAATGCAAACAATCTACGTTAAAATAAAACACAGTTAAAATATAAACATTCAAGCTCAGGGCAGAGCATGGAGAGCTCAGAGACAGCTGCCCAGCATGGCAGCCATCTCTCTGAGTGGGAACAAGTTAGGATGTGGGTCAGGGGGAGCATCACAAAATAGTACAGGCAGGAGGGAGAGGGAATAGGGAAGCAGGCAGGGAAGGCGTGAGGTATGGAGACCCATATGCACCAAATGCAAGGAGTCTGGGAAATAAAATTTCAGACCTGGAGGCCATATAGTGAAGGTTAGCCTGGATTTGGTGGTCATAATGGAGTCGTGGTGCACTGGCAGCCACAATGAGAATATGACCATAGCAGGCTACTCTCTGTTCAGGAGAGACAGGGAATGGAGGAGGGAGGGGGAGTATTTTTTTTTATTTTATTCTTTTGGTAACCAGATAAGGCTCACTAGGCACAGGTGCCTGTTTTCAGGGGCAACCCAGGAGCACTGGGGACATTTAGCGACTTGTTCAGAGTCATACAGTGTGCAAGTGGAGGTCATGGGAATCAAACCAAGGTTTGTCTGCTGGATGTACCAAGCTCAGGCTGACAGACATGTAGTTACCTGGCTCCTCCCGTGAGCTGCCTTTGTAGATAGGCACAACATAAGCCATCCTCCAATCCTGAGGCACCCACCCTGTCTGAAGGGACGAGTTGAAAAGTCTGCCAAAGGTGCAGCAAGGATATCTGACATGTCCTTTAGCACCCTGGGATGAAGGCTATCCAGACCTGGTGCCTTATCTGTTTTCAGGGGCTTAGGGGCTTCCCTCACCCTACCAACAAGAATTTCAACATCTGTGACCTCCCCCCCTTCCTCATTCCTAACCTGCCTCCTCCCATAAGGTGTTGACCCTCCATCAGCTCTAGTGAAGACTGAGGCAAGTATTCGTTAAGTACCTCCGCCTGCTCCCAGGCCTCCTTGGCCCACCCACTCCCTGACCTCAGTCTGCTAGCCTGCCTCTTCACTTTCCTTCTTTTCCTGATATACCTAAATAACAATCTTCCCCACTTCTGATCCCCATTGCCAACCTCTGCTCCATCCTCGCCTTGGCTGATCTCACCATCCAGGTTACCTTTTTGGATATTTTATTTTACACCCCCCTGTCCACAACCCCAAGTGAGCGCTTGTATCATCTATAAGCAGCTCTTTTCCCCCTCACCACCTCCTGGGCCTCTCTGGTCCACCAGCTCAGCTTACTGGTTTTACCAGACTTGCATTGGACCTTCAAGCAGGGCCTTGGTAGCTCCAGAAGCCCTCTTTTAATAATTTCCCACCTGCTGTCTGTGTCCATGTTGGTCTGATCCCTTCCAAATACCCCTTGAGGATCCTCCTCCATACCCTTAAAGTCCACACCCCTAAAGTCAAGCACCACCATTTTAGTGAGATTTCCCTTCCCCCCAGGTCTATGGAAAACCAAACCATGGCATGATCACTCCCCGCCAGTGGGTCCCTTACCACTAAGTTCCTAACCAGATTGCCATCCGACAGAACCACATCCAGGATACATCCATCCCTCATCTGGTCAGCCACCAGCTAGGAAAAGAATGCATCCTGGAAGACATCCAGCAGGCACTGCTCCCTAGTCAGTGAGGTTGCCATAGTTCCCCAATCAACCCTTGGCATGTTAAGGTCACCCAGCATCACAGTTCTACCCTCCCCTGACCACAGTGCTCCCTGAGATTCACCACCAGGCCTTCCTCAAGTGCTTCTGCCTGCATGAGTGGCCTATAAACCACCCCCAGATTTACCCTCTTACCCCCAGGCACCTGCAAGGTTATCCATAATGCCTCTGCATTTCCCTCTGCCCCTCCACCATGCATATATCTGTGCCATTCCTAATGATGAGTGCTACTCCACCTCCCCTGCCCACACCCCTGTCCTTCATGAACACAGTATACCCCATCAGGTTCAGGTCCCAATTGTGCTGAGGAGTAGCCCAAGTTTCAGTGACTGCCACCATATCCACCTTCCCTTCAGTTAAAATCACCTGAAGCACAGGCATCTTATTACTCATGCTCCTGGTGTTAATCAGCACCACCTGCCATCCCTGTCCCTTGCCCTCACCCATCCCCTAACCCAAAATCCCCCAGTTAACTGCATGCTCCTGCTCCCTTGCACACAGTCGGTTGCCCCAGTTTGGCACCCCGTCCCCTCCGCTGGGGGGAGAAGGCTAAATCCTCCCTTGATATGCCTGCTACCAGCAGCCTCAAATCCCAGCCCTCCTACCCTCACAAGTTTAAACACCACCTAGCTTTAATGAACTCGGTCAATTTTAGTTTCAAAACCTCCTTCCCCCAGCATACAGCCCCTTGTCCACCCAAGTTGCACCTCAGTCCCCACCAACCCATGCCACCTAGCCACACACCATGCTCTGAGCCATTCATTACCCTCCCTGATTTTCTGTTTGTTTCCCATGCTAGCTCAAGGCACTGGGAGGACCTCCAAAAAAGAGACCATGCAACCCACAGCAAGGCACACCCTGGCTAGCTCCCGGAACCTTGCCTGTATCTACTACACACTATTTCCCTGAATGTCATTAGTGCCTAGGTGCACTAATATGTTTGGGGATCCACCACATTCCTTCACCAAAGCATAGACCAAGTGATTGGCCTTGTGCACAGTCAAGCCAGATGTACTCTTGACCCTGACAGCACAGCCTTGTCCTCACTCCTCACTTCCCACTTAATACCCCTGATCATGGAGTCCCCCAGCAGGAGCACTTTAACCTCTTCCTTCCTCTTGAGCCTACCTCCTTCCTCTGCCACACACTCCCTCACCCCCACTACCTCTCTGTTTTCTTTTGCCACCCCAACAGTTTGATTGCCATCAGCTGCCTTTACCCCTCCATTCCAGATTTTTCTCCTGTATGACCGTTCTACTCCTAGCTCTCCCCCATCCCCACCTCACCACTCTGGTCTGTCCCAGCAGCACTCCTGTTAACTTGTGGCCCCTCTTGACCATCAGGGACTCTAGCTTCTACCCCCAATCATCCTTTTTTCTGCTCTCCCCCACACTTAATCCCCTTCCCTTGCCATCCCTGGCTCCTCTATTAGTCCCAGTGCCCATGCCCCCAACCCCCTCACTTTAATCCCCCTTATCCTTCTACCCACTGCTGGCTGCACCCCCTGCATCTTCTGAGGCTCCCCCATGGTGTACACCAATGACAAGTACCTATTTGAGACCGGGATCCACCAAGCAAGTTGTTTACCAGTGATCCCTTCCTGTGAGGTGATCCCCCCTTGTCGTGGTCTTTGGAGGCCCTTTTGCTTGTCTGCCAATAGCCCCCACTTTCTGTCATCCTTCGCCCTCCTTCCTATCCAGTCTCCTCAATTCCTCCCCCTGTTTCTGTCCCCAGGGCTGGTCAGACCTAGCGTGAGTTCTGTTGGCACCCCATCCTCTTGCACCTGCATTGGCATGCACCCTCCCCCCCAACTGTCTGTAGTTATGTGCCTCACATCCCCTGCACTCGTGCCCTTCGCCCACCTATCCAGTTCACACCTGAGCCTGCACAACTCAGCCTCCAAACCCATTAACCTGGCACATCTAGGACAGTGCCCTAGTCTCCACAATGTACTCATTGCCATTGCAGCTCCACAGCCACTGCAACCCACCAGCCTGCTTCCCCTCCATCCTGTAACCGAAGTCTCCCCACCCAACCAGTAGTGACCCCGTACAGACCAGCTGCCCCTGTCAGCCACCCCATGATGCTCATCCCTCCCCCATACCAATTTCCACTAGCATGTCCCCAACTAGGAGCAGCAATGTTGTCCTGGTCTCCCCAAGAGTACTAGCTATTACCCAGTGAATCCCCTGCCACAGGGCAGCAGGTCAAACCAAAGCAGATCAAATCAGCCAAAAGCAATGCAATATCAAGCTAGATCCAAATGTGTCATCCAGCAATACAATTTAAGCAATTTTAAGCCTACAGACATTTTGCACAGAATTCAGCTCAGGATCACCTTAAAACCAAAGCAGATCAAGACCACTCTAAGGAGAGAAATATCATTTCAGGCTAGCCAACTCAGTTGCCCTTTAATTAGCCCAGAGTATCCCCAACCCAAAGCAGTTCCCCTGATCAATCCAATTTTACCCACTACCCAGTGCAGTGCAAATTCCATCAAGGCAAAAACAAATGGCAACAAGTTAGACATTAAGCCTGATCTACTCAACAATGTCCCTGAATATCTTAAGATTGAAAATATCATGGCAGACTGCTCTAAGCTCTCAGATGGAAGATTCCATTTTGATGGCCATATTATTGTCCCCCCAAGATGTTTCCAAAAGTAGCAAACTTAGACAAAGTCAATATAATATTCTTCATTGGACTTACAATACACCAGCCAGACTAAACAAATAAATGACTCAGTAAACACTGATGCCTCAGTTAGAAAGTACTTTTCTATCCTTGTAGGAGACAAATCTACAGTTTCAAACTGTCATAGATATGGATACTGAAAAGGCTTTTGCATGGGTGGTCTGGGGCTTCCTGCAACACATTTTGGGGGTAATGGGATCTGGTCCTAGATTTAGGGGGACATACACTGTCTATGTAGAAGCCCAGGGGCTACCGTAAAGGTCAGTGGCATAATGCCCACCTGCTTTCCCCTGCAAAGGGCATGAGACAGGGCACTCCCCTTTCCCTGCTACTCTTAGCACTCTGTATAGATTCACTAGCAACAGCGCTCAAACAGAACCACAAAATACATGGAATAAGGGTAAGCAAATCAGAACAAAAGTCTGCTCTTTATGCAGATGACTCCCTCATCTTCCTGAGGGAACCTGCCATTTCTGTATCAGTCCTGTGCACGGAATTAGATACTTTCAGAAACACCTCAGGGTATAAAGTCAAATATTAAGACCTGAGCATTCCCAGGATGAATCAAAAATATTTAATGTTAACAATTACAAATGTCATTACAATTAATACGTAATAAATATGCACACATTCATCTTTATCAGAAAAACAATATTGTTGGTCAATGATAAAATATGATTTTGTACAGTACATATTAATCAGTGAGCATCACCTTCTTTTGTGCAACATTTTTCAGTAATTACCTTATGAAGATGTAGTTTTTTTGTATTCTATCATTTTACCAAATCTTGCCACTTTCTCTAATATTTTTACATCCTTGGATTTTAATGAATAATTAACTTGGTATGATTCCACGTCTAATATTGCAGGTATATCCCCTAATAACAGTGTTCTCTCTTTGTTATATAGGGGCAGAGCAAGAGTAAATGTGCTGGACTATCTTCGGCCATTCTACAGGCACATAAAGCCAGATCTGTTTTCCCATAGAACCTTCTCAATGTTTGACTCTCAGTGTATCCAAATCTGAATTTAGTGTAGGTTTTCCTCAAATGGGGATTCTTTAATTTATATAAATATATTTCTATCCCAAATTCTCTTTTCATGTTCATTACTAACCATTTGCTTAATTTGAAGTTTTTTCCTAGGCTCATTTCATTTTGGATATGAATATCCCAATTCTGACTGTATTTTTTTGTTTGATATCCTTTGATGGAATCAAGTGACTCTCAGTAATGCACTGCAAGAGGCCATACAGTTTAATGATCTTCTGCAGTGCATAAAGACTGGGACAAATATATCCCAGATGATTGTAAAATAATGTCTCCTCCAGACATATCCTTTTGAGTCTCTCACTATGCATGTTGTACACTTTGATCCAATAAGTGCGTAATGTCTGTTCAATGTTATACCTGATTGGTAACTGTCCAGTTTCAAGCCTGGTCAAAATAGATACAGCACTAAGGGGTAACCCCAATAATCTTTTGTAAAATGTATTAATATTTACTTCCAGCGCATTACTTTTGTCCTGCCCCCATATTTCTGATCCATATAGAATCTGAGACCTTAGTTTTGCAACAAGCCTGAGCATTCAAAGCATCTTTCATCTCTAAATGTACTAACAAGTAATAGAGAAAGCGTGCTAACGAGTGATTATCTGAATTATGATACTGTAAACTCCCCAAATCCCAGTGTATGTGTGATTGTTGTCTAAGAAAAGTAACTCAGAAAAAAACAAAAACAAGGGAGCATGTGGTCGGTTACCATAGTGACCGTTCCAGGGGAGTCTGGGAAATGTAGTCTGCAATTTAAGCTACAGGAGAATACACACTCATAAACAAGCATTGTCAATGCCGAATGTTGATTGCTTTGGTCTGTTGAGCATGCTCACTGGCCCTCTGTCACTCACTCAGTCTGTTTCTTCCGGTGCTGCAGGCTTCTCTTTTGTACTGGGCTCCTGCCTGTGTTGGTACCTTGTTCTGCCCACTAAGAAATCTGCAGCTGTCCCGACAGAGCTCCGTTGAGGTGGCTCACTCCCCCTCTCTCACTCTCTCATTCTGTTTCTCCTGGCACTGCAGGCTGCTCTTTTGTACTGGGCTCCTGGCTCTGTTGGTGGCTTTTTCTGCCTACAAAGAAATCTGCAGCAGTGCCGACACAGGTCTGTTGAGCCTGCTGACTCCCCCTCTCTCACTCACTCATTCTGTTTCTGTCAACGCTGCAGACTGGCTTTTTGTACTGGGCTCCTGCCTGCGTTGCCGCCTTTTTCTGCCAATAAAGAAATCTGCAGCAGTCACGATAGAGCTCCATTGAGCTCGCTCACTCCTCCTCTCTCACTCGCTTGTTGTGTTTCTCCCAGAGCTGCAGGCTGCCCTTTTGTACTGGGCTCCTGCCTGCATTGGCACCTTTTTCTGCCCACAAAGAAATCCACAGCTGTCCCAACAGAGCTCCATTGAGGTCGCTCACTCCCCCTGTGTCACTCACTCATTCTGTTTCTCCTGGTGCTGCAGGCTGCCCTTTTGTACTGGTCTCCTGCCTCTGTTGGCACCTTTGTCTGCCAACAAAGAAATCTGCAGCAGTCCCGACAAAGCTCCGTTGAGCTCGCTCACTCCCTTCTCTCACTCGCTCATTCCATTTCTGCCGGCGCTGCAGACTGCCCTTTTCTATTGGGCTCCTACCTGCATTGCCGCCTTCCTCTGCCCATAAAGAAATTTGCAGCAGTTACAATAGAGGTCTGTTGAGCTCGCTCACTCCCCCTCTCTCACTCGCTCATTCTGGTTTCCCTGCCACTGCAGGCTGCCCATTTGTACTGGGCCCCTACGTGTATTGCCTGTTTTTTCTGCCCACAAACAAATCTGCAGCAGTCTCAACAGAGCTCTGTTGAGCTCACTCACCCTCCCTCCCTCACTCACTCATTCTGTGTCTCCTGCCACTGCAGGCTGCCCTTTTGTATTGGGCTCCTGCCTGCATTGGTGGTTTGTTCTGGCCAGAAAGAAATCTGAAACAGTCCTGACACAGCTTCATTGAGCTCTCTCACTCACACATTCCGTTTCGGCCGACGCTGCAAGTTGGCCTTTTGTACTGGGCTCCTGCCTGCGTTGCTGCACTTTTTGCCCACAAAGAAATCCACAGCAGTCACAATAGAGCTCCATTGAGCTTGCTCACAACCACTCTGTCACACGCTCATTCTGTTTGTCCTGGCACTGCAAGCGGCCCTTTTGTACGGGACTCCTGCCTGCATTGGCACCTTTTTCTGCCCACAAAGAAATCCGCAGCAGTCCTGATAGAGCTCCGTTGAGCTCACTCAGTCCCCCATCTATCTTGCTCATACTGTTTCTCCCACCGTTGCAGGTTGCCCTTTTGCACTGGGCCCCTGCTTGCACTGACACCTTTTTCTGCCCACAAAGAAATCCGCAGCAGTCCTGACCGTGCTCCTGTGAGTTCGCTCACTCCCTCTCTGTCACTTGCTCTCTCATTCTCCTAGTGCTGTGGGCTGCCCTTTTGTACTGGGCTCTTGCGTTGGGGCCTTTTTCTGCCCACAAACAAATCTGCAGCAGTCCTGACAGAGTTCAGTTGAGCTCGGTCACTCCCCTCTCTCAGTCGTTTGATCTTAATCTGTCCCAAACAGTGATTTCCTACAGTGACTGTGCTATTCTCCGGCAGGAGTGCAAAAACATATTTTAGCCAGGATGTGAAAAATGGCAGCTGTACTGTTCAGAAGGAGATGTGGAAAAATGCCACTGTTGAAAATGTGGCATGAAAATATTACAAAATTGCGAACTTACAAGGGTGCGTGGAAACAGTTCAATGCACGCTAGTAACACAGTCATGTTACGGAGTTTCATCACCAAATTTTCAACATAAGCATTTTAGGACCTCTGCTCATGAACAGTGCGACTGTCATTTTCTTAATCTGTCCTGAACAGTGATTTCCCACAACGACCGTGTTATTCTGCGCAGTAACTGTGAAAACACATTTCGGTCAGGATGTGAAAAATGGCAGCTGTACTGCTCATAAGGATGTGTGAAAAAATGCCACTGTTGAAAATCTGGCGTGACAATATTACAAATTTGCAAAGTTGCAAGGGTGCGTGGAAAGTGTGCAATGCACACTTGTAACACAGTCATTTGATAGGCTATCATCACCAAATTTTCAACATAGGCATTTTAGGACCTCTGCTCATGAACAGTATCACTGTCTTTTTCTTAATCTGTCCCGGACAGTGATTTCCCACAGCGACCGCTCTATTCTGCACCGGAAGTGCGAAAACACATTTCAGCCAGGATGGGAAAAATGACAGCTGTACTGTTCATAAGTAGGTGTGGAAATGGCAATGTTGAAAATCTGGAGGAAAATATTATAATTGCTCGAAGTTACAAGCGTAAGGTAAACCATGTAAATGCATGCTTGTAACACAGTCATTTTGTGAGGTCGTCACCAAATTTTCAACATAGGCATTCTAGGACCTCTACTCATTAACAGTGTCACTGTAATTTTCTTAATCTGTCCCAAACACTGATTTCCCACAGCAGCTGCGCTATTCTGTGCCGGAACTGCGAAAACACATTTCTGCCAGGATGTGAAGAATGACAGCTGTACTGTTCACAAGGAGGTGTGCAAAAATGTCAATTTTGAAAATTTGGAGTGAAAATATTGCAAATTTGAGAATTTACGAACGTGCATAGCAACTGTGCAACGCTCGCTCATAAAACAGTCATTTTTTGGATTTTTTCCACCAAATTTGCAACATAGACTTTTTGAGAGCCCACCTCATGAACACTGGCACTGTCATTTCATTAATCAGCACTGAAAGGTGATTCCACGCAGTGACCGCAAAATCACCTTTTGGGGTGAATTAACACCATGACAGTTCAAGAATTCATGAGGAGGGGTCCCAAAAACCCCATGTTGAAAATTTGGTGTGAAAATTCCAAAAATGACTGAGATATGCCTTAAAGTTTTAAAAAAAAACATTTATTCCATTACACAGCTTACCAGCATTTCCTCAGTTCGCGGTCGGCTTTGAAGAGTGCAGATGTGTCCTGGCCCACCGAAGATCGTCGCTTCGGACTCTGAAGGTAAGTATAGGATGAGGGGAGTATGGGGAGGCAGGGTGTGCAGTGGGTGGATGTGGGTGGTGGGAGGGGGGGCCAGGGAGACCACGAGGGACAGCTTTCTGATGTCACAGGTTTAAAAAAAAAACATCGCGGGATAGTTTTTTTCTTCACAGGAGCATTGGGTATGCTGGAGTGGGCTCCCAGTGTGCCACTGACTGCTTCTTTTTGGGGGGCCAGTAGCCGACAGGGGATTGGGTACCCCTGTCGGCACACAACTAAAAGAGGGGATCACATTATGCCAATGGGGATTGGGGTCCCCGTAGGCACACAACAATGGGGGGGGGTTGACATACTGCCAATGGGGAGTTGGCTTCCCTGTCAGCACAATCAATGTTGGGCCACTGAAGCCGACAAGGATTGGGGCCCCCATCGGCAACTAACATAGAAACATAGAAACATAGAATTTGACAGCAGATAAGGACCACTTGGCCCACCCAGTCTGCCCATTTCCCTACTTAATGGATAAGCTACAGATCCTAGTTAACCAGCAGCCTACTTTTTCCTACCCCCACCCCCTAGAATTGCCTTATGACTGTCCCATGCATGCTTGAATTCCACCACTGTTTTTGACTCCACAACCTCCTCCGGAAGGCCGTTCCATGCATCCACAACCCTCTCTGTGAAAAAATACTTCCATAAATTACCTCTGAGCAGTCCCCTCTATCTTCAAATTGTGCTCCTTGTTCTTGCACCCTCTTTTTGAAAGATGCTACCCTCTTGGACTTTGTTGATTCCTTTGAGGTACTTGAAAGTTTCTATCATGTCCCCCCCTCCCTCCTTTCCTCGAGGCTATACATATTAAGCTCCTTAAGTCTCTCTTCATATGTCTTCTGGTGCAGACCCTGCACCATTTTAGTTGCCCTCCTCTGGACAGCTTCCACCCTGTCTATGCCTTTGCAGAGATTGGGTCTCCAGAACTGCACACAGTACTCCAGATGGGGTCTCACCAGCTGTCTGTACAGAGGGATAATAACTTCTTGTTTTCTACTAGTGATGCCTCTCCCTATGCATCCCAGTATCCCCCAGCCCTCCTTGCTGCCCTCTCACATTGCTTGCCCACCTTTAGGTCATCTGATATGACTACCACCAGGTCCCTTTCCATTTTTGTTGTTGTTAGTATCTCACCCCCCATTGTGTACTCTTCCCCTGGGTTTTTGTTTCCCAGGTGCATTACCTTGCACTTCTTAGCATTGACTCTAAGCTGCCATACATTTGATCATTCCTCTAACCTTGCCAAGTCCCTTCTCATCCTTTCCACCCCACCTTGTGCATCAACTCTGTTTCAGAGCTTTGTGTCATCTGCAAAGACACATACTTTTCCTTCCAGTCCTTCTGCAATGTCGCTTATAAAGACATTGAAGAGGACCAGTCTAATACTGAACCTGCAGTTCCCACTAGTAACCCCCTTTCTTCAGAGTGGACTCCATTTACTATTACTCTCTGTGTCTATTCTCCAGCCAATTCTTTACCCAGGCTGTCATCTTGGGACCACTCCCAGGCTGGCTAACTTGTATATTAATCTTTTGTGTGGGACTGTGTCAAATGCCTTGCTAAAGTCTAGGTAGGCCATGTCCCAGCCCTCCTGATCTACTACTTTGGTCACCCAGTCAAAGAAATCTATCAGATTCATCTGGCATGACCTTCCCACTGTGAATCCATGCTGCCTTGGGTCCTGTGTCCCTGTGGCCTCTAGATACTCGACAATTCTTTCCTTCAGAAGTGATTCCATCATTTTCCCTATCACTGAGGTTAAACTAACAGGTCTGTAGTTTCCTGCTTCTGCCTTGCTCCCACTTTTGTGAAGGGGAATCACATCTGCCCTCCTCCAGTCCTCGGGTACCACCCCATCCTCCCATGACAGGTGTAACAATGCTGATGCCAGTAGCTGATAGACATTTTATCACCACAGTGCAACAAAATGGAGCCCCCAGATGTGTGGCTTTTTGGGTTTAGCCTCCTTCTTCTTTGGCTTCAGGACATCACAGAAAATAATAAAACTAGGATAGTACACAATCATGATGAAAGAAATAGCAGTTACGTAAGAACTTACCGTAACAGCAGATCTTCGAGAGAGGTTCCTGCATCAGGTCCCCACAGCTAGAACTGTGCCAGTGTCAGGACCGCACAGCAAAACCATAGCTAGCAATCATTGGGGGGACCAGCGTCAGGTGACGGATGTCGGCGTGACCACAAAAGGAGCGGTCCCCTGCCCACCCCCCAGTTCCTCTGCCGGAGACCTCTAAAGAGGAAGCAGAAAAAAGGAGTGGAAAACTCCTGGGATCCTGTGCCCTGGATGAAACAAAATCCTGGGAAGGGAATAAGTCTGCCTGCTAAGTAGAACTGCTCAGAGCAAATAGAACCCCACATGGTGGAGGGGGCTTATATTGTTTGTGAACTCAACGGCAAGCCGCTGCCATGTTCACAAACAATCTCAGGGTTTTTACATCCCGCCTTGCAATGACGGGTCACTCCCTCATTGCAGCGGATGGCTGACACTACAATGATGAGGTGGCCCCTCATTGCAGCGGCTACTTTTTTTGAAGGTTGTGGCATGCTGGCTGAACTAGGGTCAGCAGCAGCATACCACGGCATTGGGGGAAGTGAGCCCTTGCAGGCTGTGGGTGCATTGGCCACAACAGCACCATGCCTCCACAACCTGCTTGTGGAGAAAGCTGCCGTAACAAGTTTCTTGTGCATGCACGCAATCAACATAAAAAGGGCTGAAACTAGCTGTTTTGTGTGAAACTATAACATCGCAGCAGCCTAGCAAGACTAACTGAGCACTTTTTGTAACTTTTAGTGGTATTTAAATTCATGCACTTGCAGAGCCCTGAGTGCTAATGCTTCTGGGTTCTAGCCTGCATAAGCTCGGCCCCTGGTGAGTGACACCAAGCTAATAGACAGCATACTAATGAGTGATTGTGTGATTTGTGATACCCTAAACCCCCAAAGTCCTGCTGTATGTGTGACGGTTGTCTCAGAGAAATACCTCAGGAAAACCAAAAAACAAGGGAGCGTGTGGTCAGTTACCACAGTGGCCATTCCAGGAGAGTCTGGGAAAAGTAGTCTCCAAGCTGAGCCGAAGGAGACTACACACTCTTTAAAAAGTGATGAAACTAGCTGTTTGTATGAAATTGTAACTTCTCAGTGGCTTAGCATGGCTAGCTGAACACTTTTTTGACTTTTTAAGGGTATTTTTCCTTTGGGCACTTGTAGAGCCCTGAGTACTAACACTTCTGGGTTCCAGCCTACATAAGCTCTGCTCTTGGTGAGCTGTGCCAAGCTAACAGAGATCATACTAGCAATACTTTTGGAAACACCTCAGGGTATTTAATCTGGTATTAAGACCTGAGCATTCAAAGCATCTTTCATCTCTAAACAGGCTAATCAGTAATAGAGAAAGCATTCTAATGAGTGATTGTGTGAATGGTGATACCCAAAACCACCAAAGTCCCCCTGTATGTGTGATTGTTGTCTAAGAAAAATAAGTCGGAAAAAAAGATAGTGTGTGGTTGGGTACCACTCTGATCATTCCAGGAGAGTTTAGGAATAGGAAGTGTAGTCTCCAAGCTGATCCAGAGGAGACTACACACTTATAATAAAGGGCTGAAACTTGCTGTTTGTGTGAAATTGTAACTTCTCAGTAGTCTAGCAAGGCTAGCTGAGCACTTTGTAAAATTTTAAGAGTATTTTAATTTGGGTGCTTGTAGAGCTCCAAGCACCAACACTTCTGGGTTCCAGTGTATATAAACGTGGCCCCTACCATGAGTGGAGCCGAAGCAGAGGTGGAGGTGATGCATAGCAGAGGCAAGCATGCATCTGCCAGTGTCAGCTAAGGGAAGGCAGGAAGGCAGCTAGGAATTTTATAGTGTTCGGAGTAAATAAAAATCCATTTCTTCTGACGTATTTGTGCCAGGAGTATAGTATAATGGACCAAAGTTACTGTGTGAAGAGGGCACATTAATTAAGTGTACAATATGTCACATGTACACCAAAAAGTCAGTCCTAATGCCAAAGAATATGTTTATATGTAACAGGTGTCCGGCATTCTTTGAAATAAGAGCTGAATTAAGAAAGGCTCAAAGCAATTTAAAAAAATGCACTTGAAATTATTACTATCAAACAGTTTGTTAAAAATTTGGAAAGAGAATCAAACCGCTTGCATGTGACTCATTAAGCTATCAACAAAAAGAGAGATCGAGATGAGGATGGTAAGAGTAGTCCTGCTATCACCTGGAAAACAGAAACAAGAGGGGAAGGGAAGTTATAAATGGCTCCACTGAAAGTCAATGGTACACTGTTAAACATCTGAAAAGAACCAAACAAGGCAAGAGAGCTGAAGTAGGTGGAGAGAATTAAATAGAATTATCAAACAGATATCAAAGCTTAAGCAGCACTGAGTATCTGCCAAGTACCTTTAAAACAAATGAACACTCTAGTGTAAACAGCAGACAAACTGTTTTGATAGGAGACTTTATCATTAGATTCTGTGATGCCTATATATGTAAAAATGCCAAAATGAAGACTACTCTTACGTGTCCTCTGGTGCAGAAATCTCAGACATCAAAACCAGAATACCAAGAATTCTGAAAAACTGTGGTGGAGACCCCTTTGTAACTCCATGTAGGCACCAACAATGTAGATAAACATCCTGAAAAGGACATTTGATGTGATTTGATTGAATTAGGTAAGGACATCAACAATGGAAAAGGTACTGTGTATATATTTGGGATACTCCATATTCCAAGAGCTACCAAAGAAAAAAAATGGGACATCATGAGAATAAATTCTAGGCTCAGCAACCAGTGTAGGAATGCTGCTATAAACTTTATTGATTCCTCTGGATTATTTTATAATAAAAATCACCTATACAGTAGAGACAGACTGCAGCTAAACAAAGAAGGCACAAAGGTCTTGGGAAACTTTCTGAGCTCATACATTAAGAATGCTTGACTGGGGACCAGGATCTTGTCTATAGCAACTCAAACCATATAACTAAAATTTATGAAATATCCAACCCCCCACCTAAAATCCTGTAATTAATACTCAAATCAGATGCTTATTATGTAATGCTAGATGTTTGAAAACAGAATTAATGAGTTACAAGCATTTTTAAATATTGAACACAATATCAATCTTATTTTTGTTACACAAACCTGGTGGAAAGAATCGAATGCATGGGGTAAATACCTAGAAGGATATTATCTAGTAAGAAAAGACAGAATAGAAAAAAGTGGTGGTATTGCTATCTATGTCAAGAATGATATATCATTAACTGATGTATCTGAATGCATAAGTAGTCAGAATAAAAGAACTAAGACTTTATGGGTCAACATAGACGGAAGAAATAATGAGCAAAATTTATAGGCCTTTGTTACAGACCACCAAATACTAGTATAGAAGTTAACAGGATATCATAACAGAAATGGAAAAGAAGCATAGAAACAAAGAAATTGTTGGCAGATAAGAATTGCTAGGCCCATCCAGTCTGCCCGTAGACCCTATACATTGAATGTGGCCACGGACCCTACGGAATCATTGGCTTTTCATCACTCCCTCTCCTCTCAAGCTTCCCTTGTGCCTGTCCCATGCATGCTTAAACCCCTCCACTGTGCTTGCCCCCACTACCTCCTGTGACAGACTATTCCAAGCATTGACTACTCTTTCTGTGTAGAACATCTTCCTCACATTACCTCTTAATCTACCCCCTTCCAATTTCATATTGTGCCCCCTTGTTCTAGTACTTTTTCTACAATGGAAAAGGTCCCCCACCTGCACCTTGTTTATGCCCTTCAGGTGCTTGAAAGTTTCAATCATGCCCCTTCCCCCCGCTGTCTCCTCTCCTCCAGTTAGTACATATTGAGGTCCCTTAGTCTCTCCTTATATGTTTTGCGGTGCAAATCCTGCACCATCTTTGTTGCCCTTCTCTGGATGGTCTCCACCTTATTAATGTCCTTGCAGAGGTGTGGCCTCCAAAACTGCACAGTGTTTCAGGTGAGGCCTTACCAATGTTTTATACAATGGCACCACCACCTCCCTCCTCCTGCTAGTGATACCCCTGCCTATGCAGCCCAGCATGCAACTGGCTCTCCCTGCCACCTTTGTGCACTGCTTTGATACCTTAAGGTCACCAGAGATGCTTTTATTTATTTATTTTGAAAGTCGGATTTACAACCTTTGAGTCAGAGATTCATTTACAAAGGCACCTCGTCGCAGGGAGGGTAGACATGGTTACAGTGTGAGATACAACAGTGGTAACATACAGGTACAATACAGATAAAAATAACACAATATAACAGTGGTTTATGGGATAAAGTTATATGCAGTAAATAGCAATCGTATTAAAAAAAAGAAGGGGGAAAGCAGTACAATGGACATTGTCAAGGCTATGGGCAAGAAATGGGAAGGGACCCCAACATTAGGTTGATTAAGGACAAATACAGCTTTGGGCACCAAAGAGGTGATTACGGAAAGTGACTTTAAAGGGACCAATTTTGGTAGACTTAGTGACAGAGAGCAGGAGGGAGTTGAACCATGTGGGGGTGCGGTAGTTGAAGGACCTTTGGGCTAGGGAGGTCTTGGTATGGGGCACCAGAAAGGTGGCCTTAACTGAGCTATGGGTGGCAATGGATGGGGATGTAAGCCACAGGGACATGGTGACCCCTGGGGGGGGAGTTCTAGCAGGGATTTTTTTGGCAAGTAAGCAGGTTTGGTAGCGCAGGCACTCCTCCAAGGTGAGCAGGTTGGTGGTGGAATAAAGCAGGCAAGTATGGGTGCAGAGGGATGCACTGGTCAGGAGCCTGCAGGCCTTGTTTATCGAGATCTGGATTCTGGTGAGTGCGGTATTGTTGGCTGTAGCATAGATAGGTAGGCCGTAGTCCACTAGGAACAGGATGGAGGAGTTGATGGCCAGACAGAGAGCAGTTTGGGGGAGGCAATCTCTGTGGCCAGAAAGAAGGCCAATCTGAGAGTTTATGGCTGAGGACAGGGTATTGATGTGGGTGTGAAATGTAAGAGCCAAGTCGAAGGTGATGCCCAGGTACTTGTAGGATGATACTTGCTCGAGAGGGTGAGCATTACTGGTGAGAATGCAGAGGGGGTAATTTTTGGCCCTATTCTGATGATGCAAAAAAAGCATAGATCTGTTTTTTTTGAGGTTAATGACCAGCTGGTGGTCAAGGAACCACTTTTCAGCTTGGTTGAATGTGTGCTGCAGGGATTCCTGTATAAATGCAGGTTCAGGGTGGGAGGCAAGGAGAACTGCATCATCAGCATAGAGTACCATATTGCCCGAACAGAAGCTGGGGAGGGTATTAAGAAATAGGCTGAACAGAATGGGGCCCAGGATGGAACCCTGGAGGACCCCCAAGCAAATGGGCAGGGTATTGGACAGGGTGCCATTTATCTTCATGCACTGTGATCTGGCAGACTGGTAACTGGTGAACCAAGTTAGTGGGCCAGGGGAGATGCCAAGTTGGTGGAGGGAGTCAAGTAGGAGGGGGTGGCAGATAGTGTCAAAGGCCTTAGAGAGGTCAATGAACACTGCACCAGCAACATGACCAGAGTTGAGAGTAGAGTGGAGGTGCTGGAAGAACTCCAGGAAGGTTATAGTGGTGTTGTGTCCAGGGCGGAATCCATGTTGTTCTGAACACAGCAGGTCGTATTTGGCCAGATACTCGGAGAGCTGAATGGTCATTATTTTTTCTAGCGCTTTGGAGAGAGGGGAGAAATGAAATGGGCCTGAAATTGTTAGGGGAGGTTCTATCTCTACTCTTATGGATAGGGGTGATTTCTGAAATTTTAGAGGCACTTGGAAATTGACCAAGACATAGTGACCGGTTTAAAAGGTTGGTGAGAGGGGCTAGTACACTATCTAGGACTAATCAGAGAATCCTGGAGTCCAGGGGATCACAGCTGGGGTTGTTGCTAGCTAAGACTTCTTGCATATGAGGCCTGGCTTCAAGGGGTGATATGGCATGCAGGTAGAAAGGGGGGCGACCCAAAGTGGGGGGGTGCAGGCAGGGATAGGGTCGAAAAAGTAGTTGGGGAGGACAGAGCTTAGATCTGACAAAAGCCATAATGAGGCACTCAGCTATGTGGGGAGGATCAGTAGTGATGGTACCATCTATGGAGAGTAGTGATGGTGGGGGGGAGCAGGTCTTTCCATTGAACTCTTTCATATTGTCCCAGAAGGCACGGGATGAGCCCCAAGTGGATTCAAAGGGTGGCTTGATAATATCTGGCCTTAGCCTGCCTTATAGCCCAGGTGCACTTGTTACGTGCTACATTATAGGCTTGTCTGTCAGCCAGTTTGCCTGTCTCAACAGCAATATGCCAGAGATTATCTCTTTGTTTCAGTGTTTGGATGAGGGATGGGGAGATCCATGGGGCATTGTGTTTCTTGGTACGGATTCTGGTCGGGGGGGCGAAAGGCTCACAGGCCTTGCTGAAGGCACTGGAGAAATAGGCTAGGGCAGAGTCAATATCCATTGTGAGTAGGACTCGGGACCAGTTAACCTGGACTAGGTGCGTTTTTAGCTTTCTGAGACCCCTGGGGCAAAAGAGCCAGTGTGAGGTGATCTGGGACACTGGTTTTGGTGTGGGGGATGACCAGTGGCAGAGGACAGGAGAGTGGTCACTAAGAGAGTATGGTAGTACATTGATATCCCTGATTTTATGGGGGCAGTTCGACAGAATTACATCTAGGAGGGTGCTAGAGCCGTCTGACCAGTTTAATCTAGTGGGTGAGGTAACTAGTTGGGTCATATCTAGGGCAGTGAAGGAGTCCCTGATATGGGGTGGCAGTGGTACTCAGCTAATTGACATTAAGGTCACCTAGAATGAGCTGCTCCGCCTTGTGTGGGAGTGTGGTGAGGTAATCAATGAGGCAGTGGACAGCTGGTCCCTGGTCCCTTGGGGGTATGTTTTTATTTTATTTATTTTATTTTAGCTTTTGTTGACCGGGTAAGTGCACTAGACAAATCCTGCCTATTTTCAGGCACGACCCGGGGGGAGGGGGATACAGATGAATGGCAACTGACCTTTAACCAGATTAAGCTGTTGGTGGTATTTTTTAGCGAATGTAAGAGACTGTGAGGAAAAGAGGGCCCCTGGTTGGGTCAGGGGTAACCTTGAGGGTGAGGGCGTGGGCACTAAAACCGAGCTTGGGAGCAGGAAGAGCTTGGCCTAAAAGTGTGTCACACATAAAGACTGCACACCCGCCACCACGTTTGCTTATACAGTCTTCCCTGAACAGAGTGCAGCCAGGGAGGGAGATAACCGAGTTGGGAGTTTTTCTCGAGATCCAGGTCATGACTAGTGCTATAACATCAGGATGGTGTTGTACATCCCAGCACTGGAGAGCGGCGGATTCTTTTACGAGGCTGCAAATATTCATGGATGCAATGCTGAGGCCAGTACTAGAGTGGGGTGTGGGGTGGCGAGATGACAACGGCTCGGGGTTGGGGTGTATGAAGAGGAGATGTACGGAGAGCAGAAGGAGTAGAGCAATTAATCTGATGAGCGGTCTGTGGTGACCAGGACCCTTAGCCAGGTACCGATCCGAGGTCCTACTAGTGGGGGTTCAAGGGATGGGTAGGGTGTGGAGGGTAGGTATGGAAAGGAAGGGTGGGCCCATGGTGTCCCAGGGGAAGGGGTGTTGGTTGGAGGTGGGTGCTGTGGAAAAATAGGGGTGTCCAGGGTGGGGGTTGGCTGCTGGGGGTGGTAGAGGGGTGGTGCTCAGGGTGGAGGGTGGGGGGTAGGATGGGATCTGAGCAGAGCAAGAAAGGTAACCATGAGTAGGCTGAGTGTGATAGCTGTGGTGCCCATTGCTATTTCTATCGGGGGGGAAAGGGGAATAACTGACCTTCAGTGAGTGTGACTGCCGCTGTGGAGTAGTTTTTTTTTTTTTTCTTCTTCAGAGTACAATATGCTAAAAGTGAGAACAAGGCAGGGGATAATGGTGATTAGAACAGGAAAAGGCAGAGGCATGGTTGGAGGATTAATAGGAAAAATAAGATGCCTCTAGTGGCAGATCAGTATAAACTGCAAATGGGAAAATGTGCTCAGCACCATTCCGCTAGAGCAGAATATGGAATCCCGCTCATGGAATCCTGAAGAGAAAAGAAGAGAAGGGAGAAATCAGCTTATATGTACCAATAGAACAAAGGCTTCAGAGTTTTGGAGGCAGGCTAAGTAAGGAGACAAAAGAATTCTATAACAAGGTGAGAAATTAAGGATGCTAAGCTAGCCAGAGAGGGAGAGAATGGCTATGGGAGTGGCTGGTATTAGGCACCAGCAGCGTCACCAGTATACAGAGGAAAAGGCGAGTGGGATTGGGGGGCGGGGGTAGATGGAAGAAACAGCAATTCAGCAGTTATACAAAGCAGTTTTTAACTTCAAACTTGTTAATACTTACATAGCTTAAGACAGTTGAAACACCTCAAAAATGCTATAGTTTGCTACTCTTAACTACTCAAAAGAGGGGTTGTAGTTCCCTACACTAACAATTCAAATTCGGCAGTGGGCACAAAGACACATCACAGATTTAGCTGCAGAGGTTAGGAAAAAAGAAATTTAGGCAGCAGACAGATGAGATCCAGGGGACTGTGCCAAGCAGTTCAAATCTCCAGGAGCTGAAGCCAGTCAGGGAGAGACGGAGTGCTGAATCTGCCTATCATTTCAGGCATCATCCACCAAAAGGGTTCACGGCTAGTAAGCTGGACTGGAGCTGCTTTCCTGAAGCGTACCTGGAATCTTGCTCTTGAGGGCAGGCTGGGGTGCATCCTGCAGCTGGCTGCGCTCAGCACCAGACCACTAGTGCAGAAGATGGAATCCCCTCAGGGAATCCTGGAATCTTGCTCTTGAGGGCAGGCTGGGGTGCACCCTGCGGCTGGTTGCGCTCAGCACCAGACCACTAGTGCAGAAGATGGAACCCCCCCCTTGGGGAATCCTGAAGCGAATGATAACCCCAAGATCCCTGTCCTCTTTGGTGACAGTCTGCTCCCCCCCAAACCTGTAGCTCTCCCCAGAGTTCCCTCTACCCAGGTGCATTATTTTGCACTTCTTTGCATTGAACTTCAGTTGCCACATCTCCGACTATCTTTCAAGCTTCTCCAGGTCCCTCTTCACTTTTGCACCCCTTCTGGAGCATCCACCCTGTTGCAAATCTTGGTGTCATCTGCAAACAGGCAGACTAGTGTTGTTCAGATAGTATCCTAGAAATCAGGATACCAACAGATACCTCTAATTTGGTCAGATAGTTGCTGTGGTAGGACAGTAGTGCTATCTGACCATGGATCCTACCAACTAGGATACCTGGATCCTAACCAGGATCCATCTCTATCTGGCCCTAGATCCTAACTATCTGCCCTATGATCCATGGATCCTAACTAGGGTACCTGAATCCTAACTAGGATCCATCACTATCTGACCCTGGATCCTGCATCTGTCTTTGGCAGGATATCTAGTAGGATCCAAGTCAGGATAGCAGCACTATCTGACAGATAGTGGTAGGATCCACAAAAGCACTATCTGAGCAACACTGAGGCAGACCTTTCCTTCCAGCCCCTCTGCAGTGCCACTAATGAAGACATTGAACAGGACTGGTAGTAGTACTGATCCCTGTGGTACCCCACTGGTCACCCCCCCCCAGATTTTATCTCATTTACCAACACCCTCTGTCTCCTGTCTGTTAACCAGTTCCTAACTCAGTTCACCACCTTGTTTCCCATGTCCAGACTACCCATCATGTTAATCAGCCTTCTATGTGGGATGGTGTTGAAAGCTTTGTTGAAATATAAGTAGGTGACATCTACTGCCCCTCCCTGATTTATTTCCCTAGTCACCCAATCACAAAAATCTATAAGATTCATTTGACATGGTCTTCCTGCTGCAAATCTGTTTTGCCTCAGCTCCCATGCACCGCTGGATTCCATTTGTGCCACTATCCTTTCTTTCGGCAGTGTCTCCATGATCTTTCCCACCACTGAGCTGAGGCTGACTGGCCGGTAGTTCCCCACCTCCTCTGTACTGCTGCCTTTGTGCAGTGAGAATACATGTGCCCTCCTCCAGTCCTCTGGATTGACACCCATGTTGAGTGACTCTGTGAACAGAGCTGCCAGAGATGCTGCTAGTTCCCTTTGCAGCTCCTTCAATATTCTCAGGTGGATGCCGTCTGGCCCCATGGCCTTATCCACCTTCAGCTTTGTAAGTTCTTCCAGAACTCTATCCACTGTGAATGGACTTGTGTCCCTCCCCCCCATTGCCTCTGCAACCCAACTGTGGTCCTTGACCCTCCCCCTCCTTAGTAAATACTGAGCAGAAGTATTTGTTCAGTATTTCTGCCTTGTCCAGATCCCCCTCCTTACACTTTCCCTTCTCCCCTTTGAGCCTCACAATCCCCCACATTTTTCTTCTTTCACTGATGTGCCTATAAAACGTCTTATCTCCTTTGTTTACAGACCATTCTAAGCCCTCTTCTGTCTGTGCCTTTGCTCTCCTAGCAACCTTCTCTGCTTCCCTTAGACATTCAAGGTACACTTCACTGTTCTCCTCCCTTTGGCTCCGCTTATATTTCCTGAAACTCAGACTTTTACCCCTGACTTTATCCCCCACCTCTTTGGAGAACCATAGTGGTTATCTTCTTCTTTTCCCTTTGGCCACTATCCTAACCCATTGGTTTGTTATAGCCACTATGGGTCCTTTCAGTTTCTCCCATTGATCTTCCACCCCCTCTATTACCTCTCCCTTCCCCAGGACTGCTTGTATGCATGTACCCATTTTAGAGAAATTCGCCCTCCTGAAATCTAATACTCTTGCCCTTGAGTAGCTTAATTGAGTCCATGTCTCTATGCTGAACCACACCATGAGGTGGTCACTGGACCCCAACTGCCCTTCCACCTGTATTTCTTCAACTCTGTTCCCATTGGTCCATACCAGGTCAAGAATTGACTTGTCCCTGTGTGGCTCATGCACCGGCTGTCCAAACCCCCTGCAGGGATTCCAGGATGGCTGAGCTTCTGGCTGAAGCAGCCACCTAGGTGGCCCAATCCAAGTCTGGCATATTGAAATCCCCCAGTAGCAGGATTCCGCCTTTAGCTACTATAACGTGTATGTTATCCACTAGTTCCATGTCTACTTCCTCTCTCTGTGCTGGAGATCTATAGATCACCCCTGTGCTTATTGCTGTTCCATTCCCTGGCTCCAGGGCAACCCACATTACCTCAGCCTCCCCCTTCTTCCCTGACCTTCTGAAGCCTTTATACCATCTCTGATGTACAGGGCCACTCCCCTACCCTTTTGATCCTTCCTGTCCCTCCTGAACTGCGCATAGCCTGGTACATTGACTTCTCAGCCATGATTAGCAGAGTACCATGTCTCTGTTATTGCTGTTATGTCAAGGTCTGCATCTGCTAACAAGGACGCCAGGTCTGGAACTTTATTTCCTAGGCTACGGGCATTCATTAGCATGATCTTCCATGTTTTTCAGTCTGCCCTCCCTCTGCTCTTGTTCTCCCTCTCCAGCATCTTCCCCCAACCCCAGTTTCCTTTCCTATGTGCTCTTGCCCCCCGTACCACTTGTTATACATTCTTCACCTGCCAGCCCCTCCCCAACTGCTTTAGCTGTTCCTGTAGTCAACTTATGTTCCTGCATTTTCCTATGTGGGGGTTCCTAAGCCTCCTGACCCTCCTAGCTCTCCCCCCTTGGCCGGATTAAATGCTCACAGCTGAAGCATTTAAACTTCTCACAAATGACCAAGGTCCCCTTCTCAGACAGATGCAGGCTGTCCTCCTTATATAAGTTCGCATCTGCCCATGTCAGGCCCCAGTCCTCTATGAAGTCAAAACCCTTCCTTCCACACCAATACTTCAACCAGGAGTTGAAGGTATAGATGTGGAGTGCCCAAGCTTCCCCTGTGCCCTGGACAGGTAGCACCTCCGAGAATGAGACAGAGCATGCTGTCTGTTTCAGGTTTTCCCCCAGCATCCTGAAATCCTCCTGGACTCCAGTTAACTCCACCCTGTGAAAGGCCTGTGAAAAAGGGGATGTGATCATTGCAGGTGATTTTTTTCATATTATGTTTTTCCCCTGCCCAGTCAGCCCTCGTTCAGAAGTTCCCCAAGTCCAGTCCCCTGACATCCACCAGGACTTGTCAGCCTTCTTCCCCCAGGGCTTGCCCACCTGGCTGGTTTGGTGTGGGGGGACAAGGCCCCCACTGAGGCACAGATCTGGTCAAGAGTGGGACCTATGAATGCCCATCATCCAGTCACTGGTGCTTTTCTTCTCTGATTTTTTTCCCCACAGAGGAAGGGTGTGCAGTGACACCAGTGGTGAATCCTCACATTCTCCCATGCATGGCATGCTGGGCATCTGTCCTCCCGCTGCCACCATTCTGCAGCATTGGTGTGCCAACTTCTAGCCTCCATTAGGGGACAGGCTAGCATCAGTTGCTGTGAACCTTCCCTCCCTAGAGAAGAACAGTTCTGGGACACTCAATCCTCCTCTCCCCAGCCAACCCCTGATGGCCATAGCTTGCTCCCAATTCTGGGTCACCAGCATGGCAGCAGGTGAGGCTGGTGCCTCAGCCCTCCATGCCACCAGGCCAGCCCTTGTGGTTGATTTTAATTATGATTATATTGACTGGTTTCCCATGACAGCTGACCATGACAAAATTCTTCCTTCCATATAGTCTGTAACAAATTAAATTTAGTAAAATGCATAACCACTCCAACATGAGGAGATAATATTCTAGATCTGGTCCTAAGCTCAGAGAATATCAACATAATAAACTGTGAAATAAAAGGGAGGTGGATAATAAGAACGCCACTGGAGTCACAGATGTTTCAAAATGTATATCAAACCACCTTATAGTTGGGCTACAAACAGTGTACTGGTAACAAAAAGACCATTGATTTTGGTCCAGTAAAAAAAGCATTATTACGAAGAGCTTAAAAACATAGCAAGCAGCACCCTCACCCTCGTGGCACGTACATACCACATGACTAATATGTTTCACATCACTATGATGCTTTGTCAAGGCTTGATCATGTTGGTCATGTGGTATGTGTGTGGTATGTGCATTTCTCAAGGGTGAGGGTGCTGCTTGCTATGTTTTTAAGTTTTTTGTAATAAAGTGTTTTTTACTGGAGTAGGATCAATGGTCTTTTTGTTGCTGGCACACTGTTTGTAGCCCGACTGTAAGGTGGTGTAATAACCAGTCACACTACACTAACACTAGGTGACAGTGATCCTGTTGTATTCTTTCACCATCACGGGACACCACAAAAAATTAGGGATCCTACAGAAGTATTTGCATATCATATGGCAAATACAGAAGGAATAATTGCTGCAATTAAAGGAACCGGCTGGCATAATATATTAAATAACAAAACTATTAAGCAAAACTGGACCTTAATAAAATAAAGTATAACTTCAACCTGTAACAAATACATTAAGAAAGTTAAGAAATATAATTCTAAAAGTTTAAAATCTAAATGGCTGAACAAAAAAATAACCAAACTTATCAAAATGCAGCAAAATATATATGCAACACATAAAAATAAATCGGTTGACACTTGAGAGGAATTCAAAGCCCTGCAAAAGCAGTGTAAAAACATAAGGAGAGCAAAAGTGAAATTAGAAATAAATTTGACAAATAATACAAACAAACAAAACCCCATGTTATTTTATGGGTATATTAACTTATTGAGAAAATCGAATACAAACATAATTTGCATTACTAATAGCAATAAGGTAATTAATGAACCACCAAAAATTACAGATGCTTTCAAGAATTACTTTGCTTGGTATACTCAGAAAATACACATATCAATAACAATATATATGTAAGCTCTTCAGAGTACTGTACATCACAATAGCTAAACAATGCATAAGGGAAACATGAATAGTATGAAGCAGTACAGTGCCCCTGGTCCAGACAATATGATGCTATAAATCATGAAAAACAGCATTAGCTGTCCATTAAAGATTCTGTATGAAAAATCATTAAACAGTGGCACAGTCCCATGTGGTGCCTATATACAGCAAACTCTGCTAAGAGCCCCAATGGCTGCTAATGCATTAGTATGATGAGAGATTTATTTACATCTGTCCATCTGTATGTAGATATGTATGTCTCATGAGCATAGCATTAGTGGACATATCATTAGTGATCATATTATTAGTTAAAGTCAATAATTATATGTGTATTAAAATGTATTTTGGATAATGGTATTCCATGTGTGGGGGGACTGCAAGGGGAGGTGGGTAGGTGCAGTATCCTAGGGTGTTGTACCACACCAATATCTGGCTTATTTTATATTTACTCTGGGTGAAGGCACCACACTATTAATTTTATCTTTGGGAAAGAATCCAGCTTTTCACCCAGAAGCAGAGCCCAAGCACCTCATCCCTGTTTAAGTCTGCCAGGCAGGGGTAGTAGCATATTGCTACACGGTGCTCAAGTTACACTGTCTTTATTCTGCAAAGACCCTTCACTAAAAATATCACTAACAGCTTAATCTGGTTCAATGTCAATTGGCATCCATCTGTATCCCCCTCCTCCAGGATGAGGCTGAAAGTAGGCAGAATTATCTAGTCCTCCTTTCCTGGTCAAAAAAAAGCAACCCTTACCTGTCCTCTGAATTTGTATACTAATAAAACAATGCCTTTGAACCTCATGATGAAGCCAAAACATTTACAAATGATCTGTTTTTACTGGCTGGACTGTTTAGATTTGCAAATAGTGAGGGAGTAAGGAACTGAATGAGCATGGATTATTCAGTATTTGCTAAAGCACATAGCTGCCTTAGTAGGCGGTGTGTCCATTGCCCTCACCCACAGCAAGCATCAGAATAAAAACAGTACGTAATTGTGCTTGTATTCTTTTATTTTGTTTTAACTAAAAATGGATAATTTTCACTGGCTTCATGGATTGGATCTGGATACTAAAAGTGAGGGGAGTCAGGGACAGGAAACAAGCATGTTGTTGGTGTGTGTGTGTTTGTGTGTACTGGAATGTAAAGGAATTCTGGATTGATATGTCAATCCCTGGCAAAGCAAGGGTTAAGCACAGTGGTGTATGAGGAGATAGACCCTAATCTGAAAGAAGTTAGATTCACTGTAGCCTTTTAGCGCAGTACGTAAGAATGTTTGCCTAGAGTTTATTCAGCACATAAACTATAACATGATTTACTGTGTGCTGGATTCAGAGCAGTATGTAAGGGGAGAGGTGCGGGGGGGGGAGAGGGAGAGAGAGAGAGAGACCATAATCTGAAATAAGTTAGATTCACCGTAGCCTTTCAGAGCAGTATGTACTGTAAGACAGTTTGCCTACAGTTTATTCAGCAAAAAACCTGCAACAGAGTGAGTTTTAACTACTCGCTTTCCACTGTTTATGTCAGGCATTAAGCTGCAGATAAAATTGTGTAAAAAGAGGGTTTAGGTGTTCTTTATGACACTGATGCATGCTTAGTTTAACAAGTGGCCTGTGCTGTTTACACTGAGCACATCCACTGATTGTAATTTGAGCTGGCATGAGTATGCTGCATGTAGGAAGGGAATGTAACATTCAGTGAATGAATGAATCAAACATTCTTTCTCCATCCCTCTCAGTGGAGTGATTTCAGACAGCAGAAGGATCATGGTTCAACTCCAAAATTGTGGTTCAGTGGGAGTTGGAAGTGCTCTTTTTTAACAAGTGATAGCAAAACGGCTTGCAGAGCTCCACCCTGCAGCAGTTAAAAGGGGAATATGCAAGATGTATCAAACTATAGGCCATTAGGCCTTACATCTGTACCAGGTAAAATCATTGAGTCTATTATCAAGGAATTTATAACAGAATATACTGTATGAAGACAAATAGCACTGCAGATCTAGACCAACATGGATTCCCAGCTGGGCACTCCTGTACCACAAATCTGTGCTTTTTACGAAAAAATCATTAAACACCCAGATAACAAGGTAACAGCTAGTGTCATTTTATTAGACTTCTGCAAGGCATGTAACATAGTCCCACATTGGGCTTTTGTGCATCAAAGCAGAAAATAAACATTAACAATCATGTGGTATGCTGGATAAGTGATTGGGCCAACAACTACAGTATATGAAGACAGTGTCTATAAATGGGTATCTATTCCATACAGATAGAGTTACTACAGGCATAAATACTGGGACCAGTAATATTCCAAATTTTTATTGCAGACATAAACAGTAATGGCTTTTACTGACCTCAGTACTGTTCTACCACCTGATTTCTTCACAGTCAGTCATACTCCCTCTAACACACCCTGCACTCTGTCCGACCACCCTCATTTCTACTTCAGGGGGATTAAGATGAATGAAGCTCACCGCCACATTGCCTCAGCCACCCCCACTTCCAGAAATTAGCAGTGACACCCTGAACCTTAAGCTGCTATCACTTACACTTGACGAGGTCCTCAGTCCCCTAACTAAAATTCTTAACCTTTCTCTCCACACCAGTACATTCCCTGAAAAATGGAAAACTGCCACTGTGACCCCGGTCCACAAAACTGGGGATGAGACCTGCCACTCTAACTACCACCCGATCTCCATATTGCCACCACTATCCAAGGCCCTAGAGCATATTGTTGCGGACCAGCTCACTGATTATTTGGACAAATATAATATTCTGTGCACACAACAGCATGGTTTTAGAAAAGGGCATAGTATCATCACTGCCCTGCTTGAATTTACCACTGCAGTGCACAGTTCCCTTGATAAAGGACTTCTTACAGGGGCTGTCTTCATCGACCTCTCGAAGGCTTTTGACACGGTCCATCATCGGCTGCTGTATGACCAACTACTCCTTGCTGGCTTTGCACTGGACCCAGCCTGCTTGTTCAGAAGCTACCTTGACAACCGCTCTTAAAGAGTGAAAATTGCCAGTGCTATCTCGGAAACCTTCCCTGTCCACTCTGGAGTACCTCAGGGGTCCATACGGGGCCCTCTCCTTTTCAGACTCTTTTTAAACTCCCTACCACAATCCTGCTCAGAACAAATCATCCTATATGCAGATGATGCTGTTGTCTTTTCTACGCACAAGGACCTTTCACCACTACAACACAGCCTCCAACTCAGATTCAGTGCCATTGAAACATGGTTCTCCATTCACAAACTAGTCCTCAATCACAAGAAAACCAAGTCCTTGCTGTTCTGCAGTTCACATAACCGTTACAAGCAACACCCCCTTGCCATCTCAACCAAACAGGGGACTGTCCTCGAACAAGTTTACTCTTTCAAATACCTAGGGATTCTGCTTGACCCCAATCTCTCCTATATGGCTCACATTGACAGCATGGCTAAAGCTGCCAGCACACGCCTTGGATTACTGTACAAGCACAGGCAGCACCTCAAGCCAGAGGCCCTAAAGATTGCCGTCCAGGGCTCTGTGGTGTCAATTATTGATTATGGCCTCATTATCTACAGCTTCGCCATGACGTCTGCTCTCCGACGTGTAATAACTGCTCTTTACAAAGCATGCTGACTCACAACTGGTGCCCACCGCCTCACCCAACACCTGTGCCCTTTATGAACAACCCGGATGACACCAGCTCTCCAACCATATAAAGTATCTCACATGTGCTATGGCAGAAAAAATCAATCTTGGCCTAACACCCCCCCGTGTTACTGCCTTGTTACATCAAAACACCAACTAATAGAACACCAGGAGCTCGACAACCCAGATTCTACAAGTTCCTCGCTGTCGAACTACGCAGGGCCAATGCTCCTTCACCTATAGGGCTCCTCTATGGATGAATGGTCTCAGCCACACCATCTCCTCTGCCTCAACACTAGGTCTGTTCAAAACCAGACTCCAGGCCCATCTCATTGCCTCTAGCTCCTGTGACTGCCTCTCCTAGATGATGACCTACACAGCTTAAATCCTAACTTATATATTGCTTAACCCCAGGCCCCCCAGTCCTCATCCCCCAGCTCCTGAGGCGCCACTTCAAATCTCAGGTCTTCATACCAGCTCATTAGTCTCTCCTTGACCCATTACAGCACTTATCCCCCCACACCCTGACCCCTTTTTCTCTTTTATCACTTCTTCCCATTTATTTTTCAATAAATGCCTCTGGCTGCATCTTCATCCTCCCTCTCTCCTCTCATCCCTGTTTCTCTGCCACCCCCTGGTGCCTTACCCTACCAATTCCTTGTGGGCATATGTGTCCTAGCTGCGTTCACCATCTTACTATAGCTGCCTCTGTTAACTACCTACACTTCTCCTCATCCTCTACCTCCTAACTCTTCCTATAATTGACCCCTTTCAATAGCACTGTTGTACATGAATTGTTTACTGTTATTTCACTGGTGCTTCCTTGTTGTTTGTTATTTCTGATGTGGAACCTTTGTAAAAGACCCTTGGCCCAAAGGTACTTGTAATCCTAGAATAAATTAAAAAAACAAATTAGCAACTGGATGATAAAATATCAAGCTTGAGGGACCAACTTTCAATGATGACAATATAAAAAGTATACTGAAGATTTAGATAAATTAACTAACTGGGCATTTAAATTGGACCTGAATTTTAACCTTGCAAAATGCAGAGTTATTCACCTTGGAGGTAGAAATCCATTGCATCAGTACACCCTATGTAACACAATATTAAAAACCTCTGACCTTGAAAAAGGACCTTGGTATCACTATTAATAGTACTTTAGATCCCAAGAATCATCACATGGAAGCAATTGCAAATGTCAACAAGGTTTAAGGCACTATAAAGAGAAACATCAGTAGCAGAAAGATAAAAATAATCTTGCCATTATATCGGTCTACGTCAGACCACAGTTAGAATTCAGTAGTCAAGTCTGGTGCTCCTACAGGAAAGCCAACATAACTATTGTAGAATAGAAAAAAGTACAAAGAAGAGCAAACAAACTCATTTACGGATTAAGCTACACACTATTCAGAAAGACTGCACACTTTAAAACTGTACTTACTGGAGGGCAGAATAAAAAAATGGGGGACATATTACTAATATCTATTGTACAGGACCCACACTTACTGAATGAGTTAAATTTGACATTTAAAGATCATGGTAAAAATACAAGGAGTTATCCCTTGCAAATTGTACCAACCAATTCTACTTCTCCTTTTTTTTTTTTGCAAATTCTTTTTTTTTCTCTTTCAACCAGGGCATCTCTCAGATGTACCCTCTCAGTCTGCCCTCTACTCCCCACTGTGACTACTCTCTGAGTCCCCCACAGCACTTCCCAGCCCCCTCGGATCACCCCCCCGGGAGAAGACATGCCTCTCCTACCTGGCAGCTCTTTCTATGATTAGAGGGTCTGTCCTGTGGGTGAATCCAGGACTGTTGGGAAAGAGTCCAATATTGGGGATGTAGGGATAGACTCCTTGGGTCCTTGTCACCTCCCTGGTCTCTGGGGCTTTCCACCGTGTGTTCCCCTGTGGAGCACAGATGTGCAAAGGCATCTGTGGTGCTGAGGCACCAACGCCTGCCAACGCTCTGCACCCAGCATATGCCCCCAGCTTTCACCAGGAGTCACACTAGAGCAGCACAACCCCCAAATCCCTCCCCATGAAGGGAGAGCAGTCTTCTGGATGCTCGATCCCTTCTCTTCCCTCCCCTGCTGACCCCCAGAGGCCCAAATCCATTCCCTAACCTGGGTTGATGGCATGGCGTGAGGTGTGGTGTCCAGTATCTCAACCCTCAGCACCACCAGGCCAGCATCAATTCTACTTCTCAAAATGTGTAATCAACCCCTGGAATAACTTAACCTAAAACTGTTATAATAAGAGAAAACAAAACAAAAAAAATTCAAACAAAAAACTAGATACATTTATTCTGGAGTGTGGCAGTTTGGATTATTACACATAGGGGGAATTCACAAAGAAGATGCAACTGGTGCATCCCAGTGACACTGGCACAAATGAGATGCACCAAACCCAAACTCTGGTATTCATGGAAGATGCACTGGAAGATGCTTCTGGTGCATCCTCTCTGTGAATACCACAGTTGCGCCCAACCTGAGATGCACAGGTGCAACTCCCTTGTCTGGGTGGGAAACTGATGGAGCAGCACACCTCTAGATGCACTGCACCCAAGGATGGTATTCACAGCCCCAGACATGCAAATGGGGATATTAGGCATGCATGGCACAATGAGGCCATTTGCATGTCATTACAGCCCCATTTGTATGAAGCCTGCAGGGATGCACCCGGCAGAATGCACCGGGCACCCTGCAAGGGCTGTGAGCAGAAACCACAGAATATCCTGGTAGCATAGTGGCCCTCCTCCTTGCCCATTTCCCCATACATGAAACAATGCATCTGAAAAACCTGGTAGTCTAGTAGAAACCCTTTCCTGCCCATAGGCCCAGTAACAACAATAATATGAGACCACATCTCCATGGCAGTCCAGTAGTGCCCCTCCCAGCCCCAATCTGACTGAATCATCATATGATGCTTAAAAGTCTCCCTGGTGGTCCAGTGGACCCCACAACCCTCCACCCACTCAGGCATCCCCACCCCATCCTGCTCGTCCCATCCCAGCATGTGCCGAATGTCAGTGGGCAGCTCAACCCACCCGCATACTGCCACGGCTGCCCTCCAACTGAGCTGTCAGTGAATGACATCTACTGTACTACTGGAAGCCCATTGGTAGACCCTGTCAACCAATGGGCTTGCAGTGTGTACTGTAAGCTGTCATTCACAACAATGACAAGGAGCGAGGAGGCATGAATGCCCATAGCTACTCCTGTGTCTAAACCTTGGCTATTACATGTATATTTCCCAATAGAATTAAATTGTCCAATCTCTTTTTAAATTCATCTTTGGTTTTGCTTATCACCACATTGGTTGGCCAAGCTATTCAAGGGGTAAACAATCCTACATGTGAAAAAATATTTTCTTTTTGAATAATTAAATGGCCTGCTCATGATTTGTAATGGATGTTCTCTATTGTAATGTATTTCATTCTTGAAGTCTATCCCTAATTCACTCTTTAATTATGGATCATGTATTATGTCATACATCAAGAGTAGATCCCCTGTGAGCCTCCTAGTTTTTAATGACATTAGGTTTAATATTTGTGACCTTTTCTCATAAGTATTATCCTTTAAATTAGGGATTTTATTTGTGTCCTTTCTCTGGACCTTCTCCAGAGTGTTGCAATCTGCATCAGCCCAGTGGTGCAGAGAGTTGAGGAGCTATGCCTTACCTTGCATCGTGCCAGCAGCCCGGGTTAGGGAATGGCCTCAGGTCATCAGGAAGTCAGCATGGGGGGAGGGAGGAGCAGGACTGAGCAGCCTAACAGCAGATCTCCTCTCCTGTGGAGGTTATTGCCCCCCCATATTTCCACTGCCACTGGTTAGAGGTCCAATGGCAGTGTAGGTGGAAGGAAGCAGAAAGTAGGGGATGGGGGCCCCATAATGTGGTGTGCATGTGCCTCCACACATGCATGCACATCTGAGGGGGGGAGGAAATCATGGAAATCGGGGCATAAAAAATAATAATAAAAAAAAGTGTTGCAATTCATTTTTTTTATATGGGCACAACACCTGAGAGGGTTACACGAAATGGGGCCTGACACTAAACAAGGGCATTGGTACCTCATGTTTCTTACAGGTAATATTTCTCTTAATCGCCCATATAAATGTATTCGTTTTTCTAACTGCTGTATTTAGATGTTGAATGCATGCAAGGTCATTTGATGTTTGAACTCCCAAATCTGTTTCATTTTCTGTGATGCTGAGTTTCACTTTATTCAGGATATAAGTGTGTTTTGGATTGTGAAAGAGTGTTTTGGATTGGATTTTCCCATATGCATCACTTTGCACTTTTCCGGATTTAACTTCTTTTCCTATAATCTAACCCAAGCTAATATTTTATCTAAATCACTTTGGATGTCTTGTAATGCTTCTTGGGTATTACAGAGACCTGCTATTTTAATATAATCTGCATTTTTAACAGAATGACTAAACAAATTATCAGTAATGTCCGAAATAAAAATCTGGAAAAGGGCTGGCCCCAACACTGAACCATGTGGTATGCCACTAGTGACTCTTCCTTTGTCAGATAAACAGCCCTCAGTGTTGTGCTTTATAAAAAGTTTTATTTTAGTATTATTGTAAGAATTTTCTAAAAATTAATTGGTATGTCTTTATGTTTGTACAGTATTTATATGTATACTGGTAGACCATGAAAATGGGTCTTTGACCCTTGGACTATCCAGTATAAATAAATAAAACAAACAAAGAAACAAAGCATGATGACCCTCTGTGATCTATTGCTAAGCCACTCACTGATCCAGGCTACAACTGATTTGTGAATGTTATAGTTATTGATTTTATTAATCAATGGACAGTGAGATGGCAGGTCAAAGGATTTAATGAAGTCCAAGAAAATAATATCACTTTGTATCTCCTTGTTTAGCATCTCACAGTTTTTTCATAAAAACACGTAAGATTTATCATAGTGCTGCACTTTTTTAACCCATATTTTTCATTGTCTATGCTGCAAAGTTCTGGTGTCAGGATATCTTTAATTAAACGTTCTAATATTTTGCATGTGGTGGAGGTGAGACTTATTGGTCTGCAATTACCAGAGTCTTATTTGGATCCTTTTTTGTGTATAGGTACCGCATGTACAATTTTCCAGTCCTGTGGTAAACATCCTTGTTTCAAACAATTTTCAAATAATATTTTCACTGGGAATTTTAAGGTATTGGCCATCGTAAACAGCATATGCCCACTAATTCCATCCTGGCCCAAAGTTGTTTTGCCTCTTCTGCATCTGTTGATCCTGTTGATATTATTGCTGTCACGGAGACATGGAGGTGGGCTAACACTGGGACATGGGGTAAAAATATATATGACTTCTTACTGTTTGAGAATAATAGGACCCACAAAAGGGGGTGAGGGGTCACTCTGTATATAAAACATGATATAGTTTGTACTGATATAACTTCAAAGATCAAAACCAATGCTAGTTTTGAATCAATTTTGGTACAAATCAATGAGGGTGTCAAAAAATCAGTAATAATTGGATGTATATACTGGCCACCAGACAGCACTTATAAGACCACAAAGCAAATAATGACTGAGATCTGTAACGCAGATGAAATGGGTGAAATCATAACTGTAGGTGACTTCAAAGTTGCTGGTATAAATTGGTTTGATAGCTACTCCAATTCAGATCTGGGTAAACTACTCCTTGTTACATGTAACAAATCCTACCTTATACAGCATGTTAAGTACCCCACAAAGGGCAATGAAATTCTGGATCTGGTATTGGCTTCTCCCAGTGTCATTATTAAGGATTGTGTTAAATGTCCGCTTATTTCCAACAGTGACCATAAAACTATAAGGTTTACTGTAAATTGCACATATAACCAAAGGAAGAGCTGTGTCACAATATACTTACTAGACAAGCTTGGTAGAGGGGGAATCAGATACACCATGGAAAACATTGCATGGGATGACATCTTACGCGATAAAACAGTTGACGAAATATGGGAAACCATTAAAGATATTATTCTTAGGACAGCAAAGGAGAACATCCCCCTAATCAAAAAAGTAAGATCTCAAAGACGGCTGAAGTGGATGAACCACAAAATCAAGCTACTCATTAAAAAAAGACAGGTTATATAAAAAAATACATCAAACTCAGTACTAACTCATCATATGAGAATTTCAAATAAATATAAAAACAATGTAAAACGAGACTTAGACAAGCAAAAAGGAATATGGAACAAAATTTTGCTGCAAATGCACATAAATCAAACTACAAACAATTTTATTCATATAAAAATTCACTTAAGAAACCTTGTAATGAAGTATGGCCCATTAAACAAAAGTCAGCTATTTATTTATTTATTTCAGTCTTGGAATTAATACCTTTCAGGCAAAGGTTCTTTTACATAGGCTTCATGTCATACCAAAGAACAGAAACAAACAGCATAGTGAGAAAATACATAGCGATCCTAGGAGTAAAGGCAACAATAAAATAAGCACATATGGGTTTAAGTTACAAAAACAGGTATTTTGCAGACATACAGTGGCTAGAAGTAAGCTTAACTAGCAAGGAAGGGCATTAGCATTGGGATCCAGCTACAGGAGGAAAAAGATGCAGCCAAAAGGCTTTGTCAGAAGCAAAATGATGGAAAGACAACAACTAGGGACATGGTGTTACAGGATAGACAGAACTAAGGGCTAGGGTCTAACATTGTTCCAGAGTAGAGCTACAGTGAAAGGTATTGTCTGAGCGAGGGGGGGGGCATTACCAGGAAAGAAATATCAGCAGACAAACGTGGGCTGTGTCATTCAGTTTAAGAGTGCACTCCAGTGGTGCAATCATTGCGGAAACTGATGATGCCTTCTATGGAGCAACAAGCATAGTTAGATGCTAGGATTGGTTAATGGGGCTCTCCGGAAGGCAGAAAAGTTATAGGGTAGTAGCAAGGGTAGGATGGTAGGGTGGAGGAAGGGTGGGATAGGGTGTGGGCAAAGGAGGAAACAGGCCCAAGTTGTTTTATGCACGGCAGTCACAGGAGGCATTGGCGACTAGTGCTTGGCCAAGTTTCTTTTTGATCATTGGTAACATCACAGTGGAGTGAATTATACCACAATGGCACAATGGTACAATATTATAATGGACAATAATCAATGGCAGAAGCATTTAACCAGTATTTCTGTAGTGTATATAAAGAAGGTGAAAGGGAAGTTATAAAGGGCATAACACATTCGGGTAATGCAATACATATAACCAAAGAGGAAATTCAAGAAATAATTAACAAACTAAATAAACACTCACCTCCGGGCCTGGATAAAATATTGGCAGGCCTACTGCAGGTAATGTCTGACCATCTACTTTCACCGCTGAAATTGCTGTTTGAGCAATCCATTAATAAAACTGAGGTTCCAAGTGACTGGAAACTGACACATATTGTGCCAATTTTCAAAAAGGGGAATAGGCAACTTATGCAGAATTATCAACCAATCTACCTTGCTAGTGTCAATGGGAAAGTGCTAAGAAGCATAATAATGGATAGAATATCAGTTTTTATTAATGGACGTGACCAGACTAAGTGTGGATTTATCAAGGGAAGGAGCTAAACTACTAACCTCTTGGTGTTCTATGAACAGATCAGTAAACATCTGGATAGTAACATTCCATGTGACATAGTTAATTTAGATTTTGCCAAAGCCTTTGATTTAACTCCACATTGGCTATTGTGGAAAAAAATGGATCATTTAAAAATCAACAGAAGTCTAGTTAGTTTGGTTGCGCAATGGCTCACTAGCAGAAAACAGTGTGTCATGGTGAATGGCCATGTATCAGGAGAGGGCTCTGTATTGAATGGAGTGCTGCAGGGGTCTGTGTTGGGGTTTGTCCTTTTCCACATTTTCATATCGGATATGACCTCACAACTTCATTGTTGGTCTTTCAAGTATGCGGGCGACAGAAAAACAGGTGCTCCCTGTGGAACTATGGCTGAGTCATCCAAACTACAGGATGATCTAAACAGAATTGTGGACTGGATCCAAAAATGGGACATGTTGCTGAATCTTGACAAATGCAAAGTAATGCATTTGGGAAGGTCAAATAACAAGTTTGATTACCATATTAATGGCTATCAACTTGTGAAAACTGGTTGTAAAAAAGACTTGGGCGTATCCATAATGAATAATCTTTGTTCAACAAAGAAAATGACAGAGATAACAAGTAAAGCAAATAAAATAGTGTGGTCAATCTAAAAATATATAGGATCTTGAAAAGGTGAAGTCCTAACGCCATTATATAGATCATATGTGTGACCACATTTAGAATATTCATCACAGATTTGGAATCCGTACAAGGTAGGGAAAAGACACAGGTTGCAGAGGGTTCAGCGTACGTTTACGAAATTGGTAGATGGTCAACAGGAAACATCCTACAAGAACAGATTACAATTACTACATCCTACGTCTCTCGAAACTTGTTGAGCTCATGGAGATATTCTTTTTAAGTATGATGTAGTGCATGACTCAGATTCAATGTGTGGACTAGAAATAGATTACAAGGACATTGACATTGAAACAAGGGAACGTCCTTTACAGATAAAGGGAAAAAGATTCAGAACTAGCACTAGAAAGCATTTCTTTACTAATAGAATTGTGAACTTATGGAATTTGTTGCCATATAATGTAATATTAGCTAAACATAAAAGCAAATTTAATGCTAGGATGGATAGATACATACTTGCAGGAGGTACCTTAAATTACTATGCATAAGGATGGAGCATTTATAGGCTTATAGCCTTCTTGTTCCACTTCCACATGTTAGTATTAACTTAGCAGTTTGAGGAGTACTATATGTGCCTTCTATTTCAAATACTATTGGAGAACAATCTACACATATCTTGTCTGATGTAGTTTCCTGACATGAGCCATAGGTCTCACAAAAATTTTTATTCAGCACATTTGCCATCTCGACATTATCATTTATTAACGTACCATTTTGCTGAAATGGTCCCACCTTTTAGGGGTTTTTTTTATACTTTATTTTTGTTTATTTTATATTTATATATACAATGTGACTAAAATATGCTAAATGATCATAAACCAAAAAAAAAATCCTTCAATAAGCATTGCCATTGCATATAAGATGTGTCTAGGCCAAACACAGACGGGGGGGGGATATCTTTATCTTAAGAATATTTACACATAGTATTAGCAACAAAGCCTTAGTTATCCCAGAATTTTAAATAAAAAAAGATCATAAATTTTCTAGCAAGAAAGGCCTCATACTCCAACTCTTATTTGCTAATATTACAAAAGAAAACTCTTTTCTCCCCAATAGCACAGTGATTCCTAATTAATTTAAAATTTCTAGTTACTATACAATATCAAATCAAACTTTGCATAAGGTTATAGCTGTTTCTTTAATGAGTTAATGTATGAGTAGAAGGACCTAAGGATGTCTTTCTTGGCTTCAGATGCCAGCTGATACTCAGACCTGCTTTTGCCTTCATACGGTGGGAAATTCAAAGGAGTTCCACATGGGGCAACAGGGTTGTGCCCTGTGCAACCCATCAATGCATCCTGGCACGATATTCAAAGGGGCAGGTTGTGCTGCGCAACCCCCGATGCACCGGGGTGCACCAGTAATGTATGCAGCGCAAGTGCGGGGGGCGTGCCCATGCATATGTGGCACATCCTGATATTCAGCATGGGATGTGCGGCGCATATGCTGGCACATACCCTGCTTGCGCCGCACAGGGGGGCACAAAGTTGTGCCTGGCAAAATCAGGAGCAAGTTCTGGTCACCCACAGGTGAGCTGCCATATTGCAAGGTGCAACATTTCAGCCGCCTGCTGTGGGTGGCCACCCAACCACCCAGGACACAGTCCACGAGCCCTCTGCCCAGGGGGTGTCGTGTCCACCCGATCGTGGGCATATGTCAAATAAACTCTGGTGGTCTAGTGGACTGCTATCCATTGCCTGATCATGGGCATATGTTCAAATGATCCCTGGTGGTCCAGCGGACTGTTCCCCTTCACCTGATTGTGGGCATAAGTTACATATCTCTCTGGTGGTCCAGTCGACCGATCCCCAGTGCCTGATTGCAGGCTTAGGTTACAAATCCCTGGTGGTCCAGTGGATCCCCCCAGTGCCCGATCGTGGGTGGAACAATCTACGGACACCCTGGTGGTCCAGTGGTAGCCCCTCCCACCACCCACTGTGACCCTGCCACCCTGCCCCCAGTCAGTGGTGGGTGCTTGCGAGCCGCCTGGCCACCTGCTGACTGACAGTGTACAGTAGGGCTGTATGCCTATTGGTCCACTGTGTGGGTCAATGGGTGTGCAGACCATACTGTACTACACAGTTCCAAATTGTGAATGAGTGTTCATTCACAATTCAGGACTATTTAGTACAGTATGGTCTACACCCCTTGACCCGATACAGTGGACCAATAGGCTATATCAGTAATGTATGCTGTCAGTCGTGGGTGGCCAGGACGGCCCGCTAGTGGGGTGCTGCCACCCGCCACTGACTGGGGGTGCAGAGTGGTGGGACACAGTGGTGGGTGGGGAGGGGGTACCACTGGACCACCAGGGTGTCTTGTAGATTGTTCCACCCATGATCGGGTGCTGGGGGCGTTCCACTGGACCACCAGAGATTTGTAACCTAGGCCCATGATTGGGTGCTGGGGATCGGTCCACTGGACTACCAGGGAGATTTGTAACTTATGCCGGCAATCGGGTGAAGGGGAACAGTCCACTGGACCACCAGGGCTATCTGACTTATGCCCATGATCGGACGATGGGGATCAGTCTGCTGGACCACCAGGGATGCTTGACATATGCCCACAATCAGGTAATGGATAGTGGTCCACTGGACCCCTCAGTATTACTTATATACATGCCCACAGTTGGGTGAATGGGAGCAGAATCCACCGTGGGGCACCAGGGGCATCAGTCCCTGATGGCTGCATCCTGGCAGGTTGCCAGGTGCAAGTCGACGGGGATCGGTGCACCGCATGCAAAGAGGACCATAATGACATGCAAACTACCCCATTTGTGCCTTGCATGCATAATGGCCTCATTTGCATGTCCATGGCTGAATATCACATTTGCTGCTCGTAGTGCAACCGCACTTGTGCTGGCGCAGCCCCCTGCTCCCCTTCTGCCACTTGCGCTGGTGCAGTGCCACTGTACCATGAGCAATGCATATGCTCTCAGTGCCATATTCAACAGTACTGAGCTATGGCACAGCACCGTTGAATATCGCCTGGTCCCTGCACTGGCACAGCCCAGATGAGCTTTGCCCAGGCTTGCGCCCCTGTCTGGCACAGTCTGAATATCCCACCCATAGTTTCTTTTTTTGCAAGATTTTTGTAATGACAAGAATGCTTCCCTTGTAGCATTAGTTTTATTTGTTGAGTGTATCTTATGAGCCTTATTTTTCATCTTTAAATTTTTTTTTATTTTATGACTCATTCATTTCAGATGTTTTTTATTATTACAGAATTTTCATTTTGTGCGAATATTCTTATTACAGATGGTAAGAATGGTAGTTCTATTAAAATTCCAGATTTCATTTGTAGATTTATTTAATAGTGCCTGTTCCCAATTTATTTTCTTTAAAGACTTTTGTTTTCCATATAGGAAAATGGTACTTTTACCACTGTATGTTGTAACTTCCCACTGCAGCTGAATTGCAACAATATTGTGATAACTGTTGCTAAGTGATGAGCTATATTTACAACTATTAATCTGTAAGCTATCTGTACACATCACTAGATCAAGGATTTAATCACCCCTAGTGAAAGACTTCACATGATGTTTTAAATGTAATCTCTCAAAACGTGACAGCAGTTGTTTTTCCCCATTGGAACTAGTTGATGCCTGGTTTTTCCAGTCTATCTCACCCAAATTGAAATCGTCCATAACAACCATATCCCTTAATTCACCTGCCAGTTTCATTTCTGAAACTATAGAATTACAGATTTCATTCAGGCAGTTGTGCAGATGATAACACACACCTAAGTAGAAGGGATCCATATGATTTAGTTCAATTTTTACCCAACATGTTTCTGTAGGTAGTAGGTGTGTTTTAATTATATTTGTAACATCATGTCAGATAATGTTATCATTAATTAAGAAAGCTATGCCGCCTCCTTTTCTAGATGTTCTGTTGCATTTATAGACAGTATATTCCTTCATTTTATATTCCCAAGTGGATTTATCATCTCCCCATGTTTCAGTAATAGCTATTATTTTAGGATTATGGACTGTAATATACGCTTTTAATTCATCCATTTTATTATTAAGGCATTGTGCATTCAATAACATAATATCAATGTTTTTAGCACAATATTTGTATTTATTGTTTATTGTTGTTGAACTTTGTCTGATTGGGTGTGCAACAGAAGTTCTCATTTTCTCCTTCTTATTCAGTTTATATTCAGTTCTGCAAAACATTGTTTAAAGTTTACCCCAAGTAACTTAGCTCTGAACATTTTTAAGTGTAAAAGATCCTTCACAAACATTTCTTGTTTATTAATAAAGTCATCCCAGTTTGATATATAAGTTACATTATTCCCTTTGCACCAATTTATAAGCCTGCTATAGTGTATGGTAGAACATTGTTAACCTTAGGAAATCATAATTTCCTAAGGTTGTTATACTATCGTTGTGATGTAGGACTGTTGTTAACCTATCGATGCTACGTCACATCGATAGGTTAATGACGAGGATTGCTTTACGCATGTGCACTACACGACCCGATGGCCTTTCAGAAAAGGCAGCGGCGATGAAAGCATGACCTGGAATGGCTGCAGCGGAGACTAAAATGTAAAAAGTAAGGATTCTGATTATTGTTTCCACTAGAAATGCATGACCATACACTATAAAATATAATGTATGGTCATACATCGGCAACCAGCTTGAATAACTGGCTTGAGGTTGCCATGGTGACATAAACCTCTCAAGCTTCGCTTTCAAGATTTACATGGTCACCATAGCAACTTCTCACCAGTTAACAAACTGGTTACCGATGCATGCCCATATATATTCCTCTATGTTAAGTCTTAATAGAGTTTTATTTTTCTCAGGGTGCACTATGTGACAGGTAGTATTCCTGAGATGGCTACTTTGTGCCCTTTCATTTGTAACTTCTTCCCTAGGGAGACTAAGTCAGTTCATATGTCCTTTTCACGGCTCTTTCCCATGTCATTTGTACATACATGTAAAATGATAGAAGAATTTTGTGGGATATACTAACATACATACTAACATACTAAAATGCCAGCAGAATAGGCCTAACGGTCTTTCGTGTCTGCTCGTTTGGTCAGCCCCCACCCTGGGTGCTGACCTTGCTGTCCCCCTCGCCTTCTCTGGCTTCTCCCTTCCCAGTTCCGGATATTCTTGATGCATTGGATTTTGCTTCCTGAACCCTTCCCCTGTACCTGTCCCACCCCCTCTTGAACCCCTCCACTGTCTCTGCCTCCACCAGCCCCCCTAGGTAGTGCATTCCATGGCTCCACCACCCTCTCAGTGAAGTAGCACATATTCAGTCTACTGTATCAGTGCAATTATCCACATCTACAATTTTTGTTCCAGGCAAGCAACTAACTTGTCTTTTCTACACACATGTGCATCTGTGTACTTGACTACAGAATCCCTATTGACCATGTTGTGTGTGTGTGTGTGGGGGGGGTTATTTGAGTGTTTATTAGGGGGTAAGGTGCTGTTAGAGTCAGTATTTGTATCCAAAATCGAGAATCTGTTTTGCATCGGTATTTGCCTATGCTGTATTGCCCTTTTACATTTTTGGGGGATTCATCTAGTAACCTTGCTCTAATCTGTGTTGCTTATCTCACAACTTTTTTTAGCCACCTGTGTTATGGGAGATAAGCTAGTATTAAAATAATTATGTTCCAGTGTTTGCTGTCATTTATCCTTAGTATTATTGTTTACAACTGTAACTTTGTTGTCAGTGCAGTTCACAACTTTTTCAATTTTGTTGATTTCAATGGCACTGTGTAGCTTGGTTTTCAGGGCCAATATTATGTTTTCATATTCCCCCATTTTACAACATTTGTGACAAATATCAGTTGTAGTCAAATCTATAGTACACATATTACAAATTGGAACATTTGAGCAAAAGTCCCTGCCTTAACAGAGGAGAGTCATGTTCTGAATGTGGCATATAACAACATTTGTCATTTTATACTTGCTGTCCCTCCGAAGACTTATCATTGTACTTTACATACTTCCTTAGGCTGGTTATCCCCAAAGTCTAAATTTGTTTATTCCTTGGGTTGTTTGGTCCATAAAGCTATATATCCGAATGACTCACTCTAACTTTCGGATTTAGTGGGGATCAGAGAATCATCTGTTAATTTGAGATCCAATAAGGGTATTGTATTGGAGTCTAACACAGTTAAGAATAAGTATGGTCTTCATACTTTTGAAGCTGCTGCACCAATATTATGGAACAAGTTACCATTGTTATTACAATCAATTACTTCTTTGAGTTTAAAGCTCAATTCATAACTTATTTTTTGTCTTTAGATGCATGTAACACTGTGATTTGCTATTGCTTTATGTGCTTTTGTATATTCAAGCATTTTATACTGTGTTTTTTGTCTGGGTCAGTCTGTAAGAAAGGTTTTGGCCAGTGTCCTTACCCAGTTAACAAATTTAAAATAAATAAAAATAAGAAAAACCAGCAAGTCTAATATGTATTTGACTTGATCCATTTTTTGATACAATAGAGAAAACAATGTAAGTACCTACTCAAGTCTTATCTGAATCAGCACAGAGTTATGGCCTGCTTCCTCTGCTACCTCGGCTGATGCAGGCATGGACACACTAATGCTCCCTAGAGAACAGGGAAGGATGGATCTTCTAAATTTTGAGTGGTACTAATTTAGCAGCACAAATACTGTAGTCACAATGACAAATCAGAGATTAGACTCTGACTGGTACTCCCTATAGAACACATCCCTACCTAGCCCCTTATATACACCACCTTTCCTAAAGTGGCCTGCCTTCCCACTCAATGGGATAGCCAACCCATGGACCACAAATTCCCTAAAGGTATGGGCCAAAATCCAAAAACTGACAAACACCCAAGATGTTGTAGGCCCACTTACAGTGATTTTAGGGAACTTAGAGTTCTCACAGAGAGGTACAGATCTGGGATTTTTTTGTAGAAGGTACTTGTCAGTCATTTGCAAACTTATAGCAAAAATTTGGATTGCCACATAGACACCATTTCATAAATACATAGATACATAGACAGTGTCGGCAGATAAGGGCCTATGGCCAACCCAGTCTGCCCATTTGAGCTTGTAAGTTCAGTTTGTTTTCCTAGAAGTCTGTTGCCCCTTACCCCTGACCTCCAGAATTCCTTAATGTCTATCCCATGCATTCTTAAATCCAGCTGTTGTTTCAGCCCCACCACTTCCTCTGGAAGGGTGTTCCACTTATCCACCACCCATTCTGTGAAGAAATTCTTTCTCATGTTTCCTCTGAATCGTCCTCCCTCCAACTTCATCCTATGCCCTCTAGTCCTGGAACATCTTTTCACTTAAAAATAGTGTTTTCCTGCACCCTGTTCCTCCTGTAAGATACTTGTATGTCTCTATCATATCCCTCTCTCCTCCTCTCCTCCAGGAGTACATGTTCAGTTCCTTCAACCTGTCTTCATAGGACTTGTGATGCAATCCATGCACCATCTTTGTTGCCCTCCTCTGAACCTTCTCTACCCTGTCTATGTCCTTACGTAGGTATGGTCTCCAGAACTGTACACTGTACTCAGGTGGGGCCTCACTAGTGTCTTGTATATGCAGAATTATGACCTCCTTTTCCTGCTGGTGATGCCCCTGCCTATATGTCCAGCATCCTATTTGCTTTACCTGCTGCCTTGTCACACTGTTTCCCTACCTTGAGGTAATCAGAGATGACAACCCCAAGATCCTTTCCTGCTTGGTGCATGCTATATCCTCACCCCCAACTGATATATTGTGCCAGGGTTTTTGTGCCCCATATGCATTATCTTGCACTTCTTTGCATTGAATTTCAACTGCCAAACCCTGACCATTCTTCAAGTTTCTGCAGGTCGCTTCTCATTCTGTCTACACCCTCTGGTGTGTCGACTGTGTTAAGACTTTTGTCATCAGTGAACAGTGAAATTCTGCCTTCTAGATCCTGCGCAATGTCACTGATGAAGATGTTGAATAGGACCAGTCCCAGCACTGATCCCTGTGGTACCCACTGGTCACTCTTCCTCTGTGGAGTGACAGCCATTTACCACCACCCTCTGTGTCCTGCCACCCAGCCAGTTACCTACCCACCACACTACTGTCCTGCCCACACCCATATTCCCCAGTTTGTGTAATAGTCTTCTATGTGGCACAGTGTCAAAGGCCTTGCTAAAGTCCAGATAGGCAGAGTCCACTGCCCTCCAGTGATCCACCTCCCTAGTCACCCAGTCAAAAAATTTAATGAGGTTGGTCTGACATGACCTCCCCCTGGTGAAACCATGCTGCCTTGGGTCCTGTAGTCCATTGACAACTAGATGTTCCACCAATCTCTCCTTCAGTAGTGCTTCCATGATCTTCCCCACTACCGAGGTGAGGCTGACTGGGCTGTAGTTCCCTGCTTCCTCTTTGTTCCCACTTTTGTATAAGGGGACTACATCTGCTGTCCTCCAGTCTTTGGGTACCTCCCCTGTTTCCAGTGATCGGCTAAACAGGATAGCCAGAGGTTCAGCCACCACCTCTCTTAGTTCTTTAAGGACCCTGGGGTGCACCACATCTGGCCCATTGCTTTATCAACTCTTACTTCCAGTTCCTTCAGGACCCTTTCTCTTGTAAAGGGACTTGTGTCCATTCTGCACCATTCTCACCTTGTACTCCTTCAGACCCATTACCCTCCTCTTCCTCAGTAAAGACTGAGCAGAAATACCTGTTCAATATGTCAGCTTTACTGTGTCATCCTCCACACAGCTCCCCATCCTCCCCTTCAGTCTCACTATCCCTCCTTTGTCTTTCTTTTTCCTTATGTACCTGTAAAGGTTTGTCCCCTCTACCCACTGATTTTGCAATGTGTTCTTCTGTCTGAGCTTTGGCTTCCCTTACTGACCTCCCTGCCTCCCTTTGCTTCTCCTGGTACTTCTCCCTATCCCCTTCTGCCTGTGTCTTTTTGTATTGCCTGAATGCAATCTTTTTGGCTGTCACTTTCTTTGCTACCTCTTTGGAAAACCATAATGGTCTCCTCTTCCTTTTCCTCTTGCTAACCTGCTTAATGCATAATTCTGTTGTTCTTATAATCCCCATTTTAAATACTGCCCACTGTTCCTCAACCCCTGATTCCTGTCCCATTCCCCTTAATGCCTCTTTCAAGTATCTCCCCATATTCCCAAAGTCTTCCCCTAAAATCCAGGATCGTGTTTTTGTGTGATTTGGTTCTGCTCTTTCATGATTTCAAACCACAATGACTGGTGGTCACTGTTTCCCAGGTGCTCCCCACTGTTACCCCCATCACACTGTCCCTGTTTGTGAGCACAAGGTCCAGTATTGCCTTCTGCCGAGTTGGTTCCATGACCAGGTGCTTGAGGAAGGCACCTGAAGAGTCCAGGATAAATCTGCTCTAGTTGATGCTGCTGCTGGGATGCTCCAGTCCACATCTAGAATATTGAAGTCTCCAACCAGTACTACCTCCCCTTGTCTGCCATCCTTTGGATGGCTAGCATCAACTCCTATCTGTTTCTTCCTCTTGGGCTGGTGGTCTATAGACCACACCTGTGCGGATGGCTGGCCCCATTTTCCTTTCCAGCTTAACCCACAGTATCTCTCCCCATTTTGTTCCTCCTGGATCTCTGTGGCCCTTATGTCATTTTTCACATACAGTGCCACTCCTCCTCCTTCCTGCCTACTCTGTCTCTTCTGAATATGTTGTAGCCAGGTATGGCCATCTCCCAGTCGTGGTTATCATTACACAGGTTTCAGTGATGGCAATGTCCAGGTCTGACTTCACCCATGACAGCCTCCAGATCTTCCATCTTGTTGCTAAGGCTCCTGACATTTGCACATGGCTTTCCATGATTTGACCTCCTAGACTGTTTCACTGTTCTACCAGCCACTTCCTTGGTTGTCATTTATCCCTGGTTCTCCTTGCTGTCTGCCCTTCTGTTGAATGTTGCCCATTTCTGCTTATCCACCTCTTGGGCACTAATCTCCATCTTTTGCACACTGCTTTGCAGAGATAGCCACTCCTCTGGTTCACTGGTTCCACTGCTGGCTGTGGGGGTGAGCAAGTAAGTACCATCCTTGCTGGCCTGCCAACCCCCTTTGCTAGTTTAAATGCTTGTCAATGTAGCATTTAAACTTAACATTGAGTCTTGGATTCCCCTCAGGATGGATGCAGGCCATCAGGCTTGAACAAACCTCCATCCTCCAGGTGGGTCCCCAGTCCCAATGAATCCAAACCCTTCCTCACAGCACCAGTTCTTCAATCATGAGTTAAAGTTCCTGGTGCATGCACTCCTCTGCTCTCCCTTGCCTCTCACAGGTAGTACTTCTGAGAAAGTGACAGAAGTAGCTACTTGTGATACCACTTCCAGTTTCCTAAACTCTTCCTGAACTTCCTTTGCTCCCCATTTGCCAGGTCATTAGTACCTGGGTGGATAATGACATCAGCTCACCCTCCATCTTGCCTTCCCAGTGATCCCCAGGATCTCCTCCATCCTCCATGCCGTGGCACCCAGAGCACCTCACCTCCTGTCCTCTCCCTCCTGTGTTCCTAGCTGGATCCCTCTTATTATAGGGTCCCCCATCAGGATTCACTTCCTCCTCCTCTGGGGTCCACTGCTTTCCCTGCTGAGGTCACCTCCTTGGCTAACCTCCACATCCTTTCCTTCCACTCTCTGGGTACCTCTATTTGGTTGTCATCATTTGCCAGTGTGGCATATGAGTTCTTGAGTGGAATAGGATCTGGGATGTGCCTCTGACTGACTGCACTAACCCTCCCTGAGCCCACTGTCATCCAAGTGCTCCTTGTTCTCGGCATACTTTGAGGTAGTTGAATTGGACTGGGTGGTCTCTGGATAGGGGTGATGGTACTCCTGACCCAGTTTACTTCCACTCTGAGTCAGGCTACCTCATCCCGCAGTCCAGAGAGATGCATGCAGATAGGCGGCACCTCAGTGTCCAGGAAGGTCTGCCTGAATGGGCGCCCACAGCCACTGCATTGCACATCCCGCAGCCATCTGCAATTCCACTACTTGTCTGCTACTGAAGCTCTCTAGTTCCCTTTTTATTAATTTACTTGTACTAAAATCCTGCAACTGATCAACAGATAATTTTTTTAAAGAAAAGAAAGCAATAAATAAATAAATGAGACAAAACACTTGTCATGCTGAGGGTGGCTTCTTTCTCCATACTGCCCTCTATTCACACCCATTACTATACCCTGTTTTAGCTCCTGTTAATCAGATTTAACAGGGTATATAATTAAGAGTTGGGGAAGGGGGTGTGAAAATTGCCAGCAATCAAAGACAGCACAGAATTACACCACCACTATGTTTTAAATTTTCAACAGAGCAAAAACAATTATAAGTAAAGACAACAAAGAAAGTATAGTATCACTAAAAACCCACAATCTAAGTTTAAAAGAAAAATAGCAATTACCAGTTACTCTAAAGCACTGAATTGAATATGTGTCCTCCTTCCCCTTCTGGCTTCTTCTGAGAAAATACAACTCTACTTGCTAATTTAACTCTGACTAAGCCACACCTCCAGTTATCACATAGCTGAGGTCAGAGGCCAGACAATTAACACCCATCACCCAACTACAGGGCAGTCAGACAAGCCAAGATAAAATTTGCAGAAATTTAAGACAGCACAGAATTACACCACCTCTATGTTTTAAATTTTCAACACCCCAAAAACAATTATAAGTATAGACAACAAAGAAAGATTAGTGTCACTAAAAGCCCACAATCTAAGTTTAAAGGAAAAATAGCAATTACCAGTTACTCTAAAGCACTGAATTGAATATGTGTCCTTCCTTCCCCTTCGGCTTCTTCTGAAAAATAAAACTCTGCTGGTATTTTAACTCTGACTAAGCCCCCACCTCAGTTATCACATGGCACGAGGACAGAGGCTGAACAATTAACACCCTTCACCCCAACTACAGAGCAGTCAGACCACGCCAAGATAAAATTTGCAGCAATTAAAGACAGCACAGAATTCACATACCACTATGTTTAAATTTTCACATGGCCAAAAACAATTATAAGTAAAGACAACAAAAGTAAAGTATGGTCACTAAAAAGCCCACAATCTAAGTTTAAAAGAAAAATAGCAATTACCAGTTACTCTAAAGCACTGAATTGAATATGCTTCCTTCCTTCCCCTTCTGGCTTCTTCTGAGAAAATAAAACTCAGCTTGCTAATTTAATTCTAACTAAGCCCCACCTCCAGTTATCACGCAGCTGAGGTCAGAGGCCAGACAATTAAAACCCTTCACTCAACTACAGGGCAGTCAGACAAGCCAAGATAAAATTTGCAGCAATTAAAAACAGCACAGAATTACACCACAACTATGTTTTAAATTTTCAACAGCCCAAAAACTATTATAAGTAAAGACAACAAAGAAAGTATAGTGTCACTAGAAGCCCACAATCAAAGTTTAAAAGAAAAATCGCAGTTACCACTTACTCTAAAGCAGTGAATTGAATTTGTTTCCTTCCTTCCCCTTCTGGCTTCTTCTGAGAAAATAAATCTCTGCTTGCTAATTTAACTCTGAATAAGCCCCACCTCCAGTTATCACGTAGCTGTGATTGAGGCCAGACAATTAACACCTTCAACCAACTATAGAAACGATCAGACAAGCCAAGATAAAATTTGCTGCAATTAAAGACAGCACAGAATTTCACCACCACTATGTTTTAAATTTTCAACTTCCCAAAAACAAGTATAAGTAAAGACAACAAAGAAAATATGGTGTCAATAAAAGCCCACAAGCTAAGTTTAAAGGAAAAATAGCAATTACCAGTTTCTCTAAAGCACTGAATTGAATATGTTTCCTTTCTTCCCCTTCTGGCTGCTTCTGAGAAATTAAAACTCTGCTTTCTAATTTAAATCTGACCTAGCCCCACCTCCAGTTATCACATCGCTGAGGTCAGAGGCCAGACAATTAACACCGTTCTCCCAACTACAGGGCAGTCAGACAAGCCAAGATAAAATTTGCAGCAATTAAAGACAGCACAGAATTACACCACCACTATATTTTAAATTTTCAACATCTTAAAAACTATTATAAGTAAAGACAACAAAGAAAGTATAGTGCCACTAAAGGTCACAATCTTAGTTTAAAGAAAAAAGCTAATTACCACTCCTCTAAAGCACTGAATTGAATATGCTTCCTTCCTTCCCTTCTAGGCTTCTACAGAAAATAAAACTCTGCTTGCTAATTTAGTCCTGACTAAGCCCCACCTCCAGTTATCACGTGTCTGAGGTCAGAGGCCAGACAATTAACACCCTTCACCCAAGTACGGGGCAGTCAGACAAGCCAAGATAAAATTTGCAGCAATTAAAGAAAGCACAGAATTACACCACCACTATGTTTTAAATTTTCAACAACCCAAAAATAAGTATAAGTAAATACAACAAAGAAAGAATAGTGTCACTAAAAGCCCACAATCTAAGTATGAAAGAAAAATAGCAATTACCACTTACTATAAAGCACTGAACTGAATATGTTTCCTTCCTTCCCCTTCTGGCTTCTTCTGAGAAAATAAACTCTACTTACTAATTTAATTCTAATAAACCCCTCCACTTATCACATAGCTGAGGTCAGAGGCCAGAAAATTAACACCCTTCACCCAACTACAAGGCAGGTCAGACAATCCAGATAAAATTTGCAGCAATTAAAGACAGCACAGAATTACCACCACTATGTTTAATTTTCAACAGCCCAAAAAACAATTACAAGTAAAGACAACAAAGAATGTACAGTGTCACTAAAGAAACCCACAATCTAAGTTTTAAAGAAAATAACCTATACCTGTTACTCTAAAACACTGAATTGAATATGTTTCCTTCCAGCCTTCCAGCCCTTCTTGTTTCTTCACAGGAAAATAAAACTCTCTGCTAATTTAACTCTGACTAAGCCACACCTCCAGTTATCACACATAGCTGAGGGTCAGAGACGAACAATTAACACCCTTCACCCCAACTACAGGGCAGTCAGTCAAGCCAAGATAAAATTTGCAGAAATTAAAGGCAGCACAGAATTACACCACCTCTATGTTTTAAATTTTCAACACCCCAAAAACTATTATAAGTAAAGACAACAAAGAAAGTACAGTGTCACTAAAGGCCCACAATCTAAGTTTAAAAGAAAATAAGCAATTACCAGTTACTCTAAAGCACTTAATTGAATATGTGCCCTTCCTTCCCCTTCTGGCTTCTTCTGAGAAAAATAAACTCTGCTTTCTAATTTAACAATGACTAAGCCCCACCTCCAGTTATCACATAGCTGAGGTCAGAGGCCAGACAATTAACACCCTTCACCCAACTACAGGGCAGTCAGACAAGCCAAGATAAAATCTGCAGCAGTTAAAGACAGCACAGAATTACACAACCTCTATGTTTTAAATTTTCAACAGCCCAAAAACAATTATAAGTAAAGACAACAAAGAATGTATAGTGTCACTAAAAGCCCACAATCTAAGTTTAAAAGAAAAATAGCAATTACCAGTTAATCAAAAGCACTGAATTGAATATGCTTCTTTCCTTCCCCTTCTGGTTTCTTCTGAGAAAATAAAACTCTGCTTGCTAATTTAACTCTGACTAAGCCACGCCTCCAGTTATCACATAGCTGAGGACAGAGGCCAGACAATTAACACCCTTCACCCAACTACAGTGCAGTCAGACAAGATAAAATTTGCAGCCATTAAAGACACCACAGAATTACACCACCACTATGTTTTAAATTTTGAAAACCCAAAAACAATTATAAGTAAAGACAAAAAAGAAAATATAGTGTCAATAAAAGCCCACAATCTAAGTTTAAAAGAAAAATAGCAATTACCAGATACGATAAAGCACTGAATTGAATATGTTTCCTTCCTTCCTTCCCCTTCTGGTTTCTTCTGAGAAAATAAAACTCTGCTCGCTAATTTAACTCTGACTAAGCCCCACCTCCAGTTATCACGTAGCTGAGGTCAGAGACCAAACAATTAACACCCTTCACCCAACTACAGGGCAGTCAGTCAAGCCAAGATAAAATTTGCAGCAATTAAAGACAGCACAGAATTACACCACCACTATGTTTTAAATTTTCAACAGAGCAAAAACAATTAAAAGTAAAGACAACAAAGAAAGTATAGTGTCACTAAAAGCCCACAATCTAAGTTTAAAAGAAAAATAGCAATTACCAGTTACTCTAAAGCACTGAATTGAATATGTGTACTTTAACTTCCCCATCTATATTTCTTCTGAGTAAATATAAACTCCTGCTTACACTAATTTAATTCCGACAAACACCTCCGGTTACCCATATGGCTGAGGCCAGAGGCCAGACAATTGCACCTTTCACCCAGCTACAGGGCAGTCCATACAAGCCAAGATGAAATTTGCAGCAATAAGACAGCACAGGAAGTGCACAACCACTATGTTTTAAATTTTCAACAGCCCAAAAACAATTATAAGTAAAGACAACAAAGAATGTATAGTGTCACTAAAAGCCCACAATCTAAGTTTAAAAGAAAAATTGCAATTATCAGTTTCTCTAAAGCACTCAATTGAATATGTTTCCTTCCTTCCCCTTCTGGCTTCTTCTGAGAAAATAAAACTCTGCTTTCTAATTTAATTCTGAGTAAGCCCCACCTCCAGTTATCAAGTAGCTGAGGTCAGAGGCCAGACAATTAACACCCTTCACCCAACTACAGAGCAGTCAGACAAGCCAAGATAAAATCTGCAACTATTAAAGACAGCACAGAATTATACCACCACAATGTTTTAAATTTTCATCAGCCCAAATTCTATTATAAGTAAAGACAACAAAGAAAGTATAGTGTCACTAAAAGCCCACAATCTAAGTTTAAAGGAAAAATAGCAATTACCAGTTACTCTAAAGCACTGAATTGAATATTCTTCCTTCCTTCCCCTTCTGTATTCTTCAGGAAAATAAAATCTCTGCATAATTTAACAATTTCTAACTAAAGCCCACCTCCAGACATCCACGCCAGCTGAGGTCTGAGCCGAACCAATTAAAACCCTTCACTCAACTACAGGGCAGTCAGACAAGCCAAGATAAAATTTGCAGCAATTAAAAACAGCACAGAATTACACCACAACTATGTTTTAAATTTTCAACAGCCCAAAAACTATTATAAGTAAAGACAACAAAGAAAGCGTAGTGTCACTAAAAGCCCACAATCAAAGTTTAAAAGAAAAATCGCAGTTACCACTTACTCTAAAGCAGTGAATTGAATTTGTTTCCTTCCTTCCCCTTCTATCTTCTTCTGAGAAAATAAATCTCTGCTTGCTAATTTAACTCTGACTAAGCCCCACCTCCAGTTATCACGTAGCTGAGGTCAGAGCCGAACAAAATTAACACCCTTCAACCAACTATAGGGCAGTCAGACAAGCCAAGATAAAATTTGCTGCAATTAAAGACAGCACAATTACACCACCACTATGTTTTAAATTTTCCTTCCAAAACATAAGAGTATAAGTAAAGACAACAAAAGAAAATATAATGTCAATAAAAGCCCACAAGCTAAGTTTAAAAGAAAAATAGCAATTACCAGTTTCTCTAAAGCACTGAATTGAATATGTTTCCTTCCTTCCCTTCTGGCTGCTTCTGAGAAAATAAAACTCTGCTTTCTAATTTAAATCTGACCTATCCCCACCTCCAGTTATCACATCGCTGAGGTCAGAGGCCAGACAATTAACACCCTTCTCCCAACTACAGGGCAGTCAGACAAGCCAAGATAAAATTTTCAGCAATTAAAGACAGCACAGAATTACACCACCACTATATTTTAAATTTTCAACATCCCAAAAACTATTATAAGTAAAGACAACAAAGAAAGTATAGTGCCACTAAAAGGCCACAATCTTAGTTTAAAAGAAAAATAGCATTTACCACTTACTCTAAAGCACTGAATTGAATATGCTTCCTTCCTTCCCCTTCTGGCTTCTTCTGAGAAAATAAAACTCTGCTTGCTAATTTAATTCTGACTAAGCCCCACCTCCAGTTATCACGTAGCTGAGGTCAGAGGCCAGACAATTAACACCCTTCACCCAACTACGGGGCAGTCAGACAAGCCAAGATAAAATTTGCAGCAATTAAAGAAGGCACAGAATTACACCACCACTATGTTTTAAATTTTCAACATCCCAAACACAAGTATAAGTAAATACAACAAAGAAAGTAGAGTGTCACTAAAAGCCCACAATCTAAGTTTAAAAGAAAAATAACCTTTACCTGTTACTCTAAAGCACTGGATTGAATATGTTTCCTTCCTTCCTTCCTTCCCCTTCTTGTTTCTTCTGAGAAAATAAAACTCTCCTTGCTAATTTAATTCTGACTAAGCCCCACCTCCAGTTATCACGTAGCTGAGGTCAGAGGCCAGACAATTAACACCCTTCACACAACTACAGGGCAGTCAGACAAGCCAAGATAAAATTTGCAGCAATTAAAGACAGCACAGAATTACACCACAGCTATGTTTTAAATTTTCAACAGCCCAAAAACTATTATAAGTAAAGACAACAATGAAGGCATAGTGTCACTAAAAGCCCACAATCAAAGTTTAAATGAAAAATCGCAGTTACCACTTACTCTAAAGCAGTGTATTGAATTTGTTTCCTTCCTTCCCCTTCTGGCTTCTTCCGAGAAAATAAATCTCTGCTTGCTAATTTAACTCTGACTAAGCCCACCTCCAGTTAACTGCCCAGCTGAGGTCAGAGGCAAAACATTTTAGCACCCTTCAACCAACTATAGGGCAGTCAGACAAGCCAAGATAACATTGCTGCAATTAAACACAGCGCAATTACACCACCTATGTTTTAATTTTCAACTTCCAAAACAAGCATAAGTAAAGACAACAAAGAAAATATGAATTGTCATTAAAGCCCACAATCTAAGTTTAAAGAAAATAGCAATTACCAATTTCTCTAAAGCACTGAAATGAATATGATTCATTCACTTCAACTTCTGGCTGCTTCTGAAGAAAATAAAACTCACCGCTTTCTAATTTAAATCTGACCTAGCCCCACCTCCCAGTTATCACCGCCAGCACAGATAAGAAGGCCAGACAATTAAACCCTTCACCCCAACTACTGGGGCAGTCAGTCAAGCCAAGATAAATTTTGCAGAAATTAAAGGCAGCACAAATTACACCACCTCTATGTTTTAGAATTTTCAACACCACAAAAACATTTATAAGTAAAAAGACAGAAAAGAAAGTACAGTGTCTCTAAAGCCCACAATCTAAGTTTAAAAGAAAATAGCCAGACAACACCTTCACCCCAACTACAGGGCGTCAGACAAGCCAAGATAAATTTACAACAATTAAAGACGCCAGAATTAAAAGCACCACTATTTAAATTTTCCAGCTCAAAAACAATTATAAGTAAAGACAACAAAGACAGTATAGTGTCACAAAAGCCCATCTAAGTTTAAAAGAAAAAAGTATTGCCAGGTACTCTAAAACTGAATTGAATATGATTCCTTCCCCTTCTGGCATCTTCTGAAAATAAACTCTGCTTGTAATTGAGCTGACAAACCCCCTCAGTTATCACATAGAGAGGTCAAACGAACAATGAACCTTCAACCAACTCCAGGGCAGTCAGACAAGCCAAGATAAATTTGAGCAATTAAAGACAGCACAAAAGTACACACCACTACTTTAAATTTCAACACCGAAAAAAACAATTATAGTAAAGACAACAAAGAAAGTATAGTGTCAATAAAGCCACAATCTAGGTTTAAGAAAACAGCAATTACAGTTACTCTAAAGTACTGAATTGAATATGCTATTACTTCCCCTGCTGGCTTCTTCTAGAAAATAAAACTCTGCTGCTATTTTAACTGACTAAGCCCCAACTCAGTTATCACTAGCTGAGGTCGAGGGCAGACAATTAACACCCTTCACCCAACTACAGAAAGGAGCCAGACACGCCAAGATAAAAAATCTGCATCCAATTAAAGACAGCACATAATTACACCACAACTATGTTTAATTTTTGAACAGCCCCAAAACTAATTATAAGAAAAGAAAACAAAAGAAAGTATAGTGTCACTAAAAGCCATAATCTAAGTTTAAAGAAAATAACAATTACAAGTTATAAAGCACTGAATTGAATATATTTCCTTCATTCCCAGTCTTTCTTCTTTGATTAAATAAAACTAGCAATTCAAGCAACTCTAAATAAGCCCACCTCAGTTCCATAGCTGAGGTCGAGACAGGCAATTAACACCCAACCAACTACAGCGAAGTCAGACAAGCCAAGATAAAATTTGCAGCAATTAAAGACAGCAATGAGCCTCCACTATGTTTAAATTTTCAAGCCAAAATCAATCATAGTAAGGACAACAAAGTAGTGTCATAAATACAATCTAAGTTTAAGATAATAGAATTTCAGTTGCTCCTAAGCACTGAATTGAATATGTTCCTTCCTTCCTTCTAATTCTTAGAAAATAAACTACACTGAACAACTCTGACTCAGCTCTCAGGTTATCCACATAGCTGAGGTCAGAGGCTGAACAAATAACACCCTTCACCTACCGGGCAGTCAGACAAGCCAAGTTAAAATTTGCAACAGTAAAGACAGCACAAATTATCACTATGTTTAAATTTCAACAGCCAAAAACAATTATAGTAAAGACAACAAAAGTATAGTGTCAAAGCCACAATCTATGTTCAAAATATAGTACTTAATAATCAATCTAACACCAGAATTGAATATGATTCCTTCCTTCCTTCTGACTTCTTCTGGAAAATAAAACTCTGCTTGCTAATTGAACTCTGACTAAGCCACTCCATTGCAATGCTGAGGTCAGAGCCAAAGTGCTGCCCACCCAACTACTGGGCGTCAGAAAAGCCAAGATAAAATTTGCAGCAATTAAGACACAGAAATCACCACCACTATGTTTAAATTTTCAACAGCCCAACAATTTATGAGACAACAAAAAATATAGTGTACCTAAAGCCCACAATCTTGGTTTAAAGAAAAATACAATACCAGTGCTCGACACTGAATTTAACATGTTCCTTCCCCCTCTGGCTTCTTCTCAAATAAACTCTGCTTGTAATTTAACTTACTATGCCCACCTCCGGTTATCCGTAGCTGAGGTCTGAGCCAGACAATTAACACCCTTCCCCAACTACAGGGCAGTCAGACAAGCTAGATAAAATTTGCGCAATTAAGACGCAAGAATTACCACTATGTTTAAAATTTCCACAGATCAAAATCAATTATAGTAAGACAACAAAAGTATAGTGTCATAAAACCCACAATCTAAGTTTAAAAAAAATAGTAATTGCCAGTTACTAAAAGCACTGAATTGAATATGTTTCCTTCCTTCCCCTTCTGGCTTCCTCTGAGAAAATAAAACTCTGCTTGCTAATTGAACGCTGAAAAAGCCCCACCTCCAGTTATCACATAGCAGAGGTCAGAGGCCAGACAATTAACACCCTTCACCAAACTCCAGGGCAGTCAGACAAGCCAAGATAACATTTGAAGCAATTAAAGACAGCACAGAATTACACCACCACTATGTTTTAAATTTTCAACAGCCCAAAACAATTATAAGTAGGCAGGAAAGAAAGTATAGTGTCACTAAATGCCCACAATCGAGGTTTAAAAGAAGAATAGCAATTACCAGTTACTCTAAAGTACTGAATTGAATATGCTTCCTTCCTTCCCCTGCTGGCTTCTTCTAAGAAAATAAAACTCTGCTTGCTAATTTAACTCTGACTAAGCCCCAACTCCAGTTATCACGTAGCTGAGGTCCGAGGCCAGACAATTAACACTCTTCACCCAACTACAGGGCAGTCAGTTAAGCCAAGATAAAATTGCAGCAATTAAAGACAGCACAGAACTACACCACCACTATATTTTAAATTTTCAACAGCCCAAAAACAATTATAAGTAAAGACAACAAAAGAAAGTATGAAGTGTCACTAAATGCACCAATCTAAGTTTAAAAAAAAATAGACATTACCAGTTACTCTAAAGCACTGAATTGAATATGTTTCCTTTCTTCCCCTTCTGGCTTCTTCTGAGAAAATAAAACTCTGCTTACTAATTTAACTCTGACTAAGCCCCACCTGCAGTTATCACATAGCTTAGGTCAGAGGCCAGGCAATTAACACCCTTCACCCAACTACAGGGTAGTCAGACAAGACTAGATAAAATCTGCAGCAATTAAAGACAGCACATAATTACACCACAACTATGTTTTAATTTTTGAACATCCCAAAAACAATTATAAGTAAAGACAACAAAGAAAGTATAGTGTAACTAAAAGGCCACAATCTAAGTTTAAAAGAAAAATAGCAATTGCCAGTTACTCTAAAGCACTGAATTGAATATGTTTCCATCATTCCCCTTCTGGCTTCTTCTGATTAAATAAAACTATGCTTGCTAATTTAACTCTGACTAAGCCCCACCTCCAGTTGTCACATAGCTGAGGTCAGAGGCCAGACAATTAACACCCTTCACCCAGCTACAGGGCAGTCAGTCAAGCCAAGATAAAATTTGCTGCAATTAAAGACAGCACAGAATTACACCACCACTATGTTTTAAATTTCCATAAGCCCAAAAACAATTATAAGTAAAGTCAACAAGGAAAGTTTACTGTCACTAAAAGCCACAATCTAGGTTTAAAAGAAAAAATAGCACTTAACAGTTTCTCCAAAGCACTGATTGAATATGTTTCCTTCCTTCCCCTTCTGGCTTCATCTGAGAAAATAAAACGCAGATTGCTAATTTAAATCTGACTAATCTCCACCTCCAGTTATCACATAGCTGAGGTCAGAGGCCAGACAATTAACACCCTTCACCCAACTACAGGGCAGTCAGACACGCCAAGATAAAATCTGCATCAATTAAAGACAGCACATAATTACACCACAACTGTGTTTTAATTTTTGAACAGCACAAAAACAATTATAAGAAAAGAAAACAAAGAAAGTATAGTGTCACTAAAAGGCCATAATCTAAGTTTAAAAGAAAAATAGCAATGTGTCACTCTAAAGCACTGAATTGAACAGGTTCCTTCATTCCCCATCCTGCTTTTTCTCGAGTTAAATAAAACTATGCTTGCTAATTCATCTCTGACTAAGCCCCCACCCACAGTTGTCACAAAGCTGAGGTCAGAGGCCAGACAATTAACACCCTTCAACCAACTACAGGGCAGTCAGACAAGCCAAGATAAAATTTGCAGCAATTAAAGAAAGCGCAGAATTACACCACCACTATGTTTTAAGTTTTCAAAAGCACAAAAACAATTATAAGTATAGACAACTAAGAAAGTATAGTGTCACTAAAAGCCCACTGTCTAAGTTTAAAAGAAAAATAGCAATTTCCAGTTACTCTGAAACACTGTATTGAACATGTTTCCTTCCTTCCCCTTCTAGCTTCTTCTGAGAAAATAAATCTCTGCTTGCTAATTTAATTCTGACTAAGACCCACCTCCAGTTATCACATAGCTAAGGTCAGAGGCCAGACAATTAACACCCTTCTCCCAACTACAGGGCAGTCAGACAAGCCAAGATGAAATTTGCAGCAATTAAAGACAGCAAAGAATTCCACCACCACTATGTTTTAAATTTTCAACAACCCAAAAACAATTATAAGTAAAGACAGCAAAGAAAGTATAGTGTCACTAAAAGCCCACAATCTAATTTTAAAAGAAAAATAGCAATTACCAGTTACTCTAAAGTACTGAATTGAATATGCTTCCTTCCTTCCCCTTTTGGCTTCTTCTGAGAAAATTAAACTTTGCTTGCTAATTTAACTCTGTGGAACCCCACACTCAGCGAATTATCACGTAGCTGAAGTCAGGAGGCCTAACAGAAATAATCAACTCTACACCAAATACAGGGCAATCAGTTTAAGCCAAGATAAAATTTGCAGTAATTAAAGACAGCAGAATCACACCACCACTATGTTTTTAAATTTTCAAAAGCCCAAAAACAATTATAGTGAAGACAACAAGGAAAGTTTACTGTTACTAAAAGCCACAATCTAGGGTTTAAAGAAAAATAGCAATTAGCATTTTCTCCAAAGCACTGAATTGAATATGTTTCCTTCTTACCCTTCTGGCTTCTGAGAAAATTAAACTCACTTGTAATTTTACTCTGACTAATCTCCACTTCCAGTTATCCCACATAGCTGAGGTCGAAGTCAGAATAATTAACACCCTTCACTAAAACCACAGAGGGCAGTCAGACAAGCCAAGATAAAATTCCAGGTAATTAAAGACAGCGCAGAATTACAATCCACCACAATGTTTTTAAATTTTCAAACAGCCCAAAACAATTATAAGTAAACACAACAAAGAAAGGTAGTGTCACTAAAAGCCCACAATCTATGTTTAAAAGAAAAATAGCAATTACCAGTTACTCTAGAGCACTGATTTGAATATGTTTCCTTCCTTCCACTTCTGGCTTCTTCTGAGAAAATAAAACTCGCTTGCAAATTTAACTCTGAGTAAGCCCCACCTCCAGTTATCACATAGCTGAGGTCAGAGGCCAGACAATTAACACCCTTCACCCAGCTACAGGGCAGTCAGACAAGCCAAGATAAAATTTGCAACAATTAAAGACGGCACAGAATTACACCACCACTATGTTTTAAATTTCCAACAGCCAAAAAACAATTATAAGTAAAGACAGCAAGAAAGTATAGAGGCACTAAAAGCCCACAATCTATGTTTAAAAGAAAAATAGCAATTACCAATTACTCTAAAGTACTGAATTGAATATGCTTCCTTCCTTCCAATTCTGCCTTCTTCTGAGAAAATAAAACTCTGCTTGCTAATTTTACTCTGACAAAGCCCCACCTCCAGTTATCAGGTAGCTGATGTCTGAGGCCAGACAATTAACACCCTTCACCCAACTACAGGGCAGTCAGACAAGCCAAGATAAAATTTGCAGCAATTAAAGACTGCACAAAATTACAACACCACTATGTTTTAAATTTTCAACGGCTCAAAACAATTATAAGTAAAGACAACAAAGAAAGTATTGTGTCACTAAAAGCCCTCAATCTAAGTTTAATAGAAAAATAGCAATTGCCAGTTACTCTCTAAAGTACTGAATTGCATATGTTTCCTTCCTTCCCCTTCTGGCTTCTTCTGAGAGAATAAAACTCTGCTTGCTAATTGAACTCTGACAAAGCCCCACCTACAGTTATCACATAGCAGAGGTCAGAGGCCAGGCAATTAACACCCTTCACCCACCTACAAGGCAGTCAGAAAAGCCAAGATAAAATTTGCAGCAATTAAAGACAGCACAGAATTACGCCACCACTATGTTTTAAATTTTCAACAGCACAAAAACAATTGTATGTAAAGACAGCAAAGAAAGTATAGTGTCACTAAAAGCCCACAATCTAGGTTTAAAAGAAAAATAGCAATTACCAGTTACTCTAAAGTACTGAATTGATTATGCTTCCTTCCTTCCCTTGTTGGCTTCTTCAGAGAAAATAAAACTCTGCTTGCTAATTTAACTCTGACTAAGCCACAACTCCAGTTATCATGTAGCTGAGGTCAGATTCCAGACAATTAACACCCTTCACCCAACTACAGGGCAGTCAGACACGCCAAGATAAAATCTGCATCAATTAAAGACAGCACATAATTACACCACAACTGTGTTTTAATTTTTGAACAGCACAAAAACAATTATAAGAAAAGAAAACAAAGAAAGTATAGTGTCACTAAAAGGCCATAATCTAAGTTTAAAAGAAAAATAGCAATTACCAGTTACTCTAAAGCACTGAATTGAATATGTTTCCTTCATTCCCATTCTGGCTTTTTCTGATTAAATAAAACTATGCTTGCTAATTTATCTCTGACTAAGGCCCACCTACAGTTGTCACAAAGCTGAGGTCAGAGGCCAGACAATTAACACCCTTCAACCAACTACAGGGCAGTCAGACAAGCCAAGATAAAATTTGCAGCAATTAAAGAAAGCGCAGAATTACACCACCACTATGTTTTAAGTTTTCAAAAGCACAAAAACAATTATAAGTATAGACAACTAAGAAAGTATAGTGTCACAAAAAGCCCACTGTCTAAGTTTAAAAGAAAAATAGCAATTTCCAGTTACTCTGAAACACTGTATTGAACATGTTTCCTTCCTTCCCCTTCTAGCTTCTTCTGAGAAAATAAATCTCTGCTTGCTAATTTAATTCTGACTAAGACCCACCTCCAGTTATCACATAGCTAAGGTCAGAGGCCAGACAATTAACACCCTTCTCCCAACTACAGGGCAGTCAGACAAGCCAAGATGAAATTTGCAGCAATTAAAGACAGCAAAGAATTCCACCACCACTATGTTTTAAATTTTCAACAACCCAAAAACAATTATAAGTAAAGACAGCAAAGAAAGTATAGTGTCACAAAAAGCCCACAATCTAATTTTAAAAGAAAAATAGCAATTACCAGTTACTCTAAAGTACTGAATTGAATATGCTTCCTTCCTTCCCCTTTTGGCTTCTTCTGAGAAAATTAAACTTTGCTTGCTAATTTAACTCTGATTAAGACCCACCTCCAGTTATCACGTAGCTGAAGTCAGAGGCCTAACAAATAACACCCTACACCCAACTACAGGGCAGTCAGTTAAGCCAAGATAAAATTTGCAGTAATTAAAGACAGCACAGAATTACACCACCACTATGTTTTAAATTTTCAAAAGCCCAAAAACAATTATAAGTGAAGACAACAAGGAAAGTTTACTGTTACTAAAAGCCCACAATCTAGGTTTAAAAGAAAAAATAGCAATTAGCATTTTCTCCAAAGCACTGAATTGAATATGTTTCCTTCCTTACCCTTCTGGCTTCTTCTGAGAAAATTAAACTCTGCTTGCTAATTTTACTCTGACTAATCTCCACTTCCAGTTATCACATAGCTGAGGTCAGAGGTCAGACAATTAACACCCTTCACTCAACTACAGGGCAGTCAGACAAGCCAAGATAAAATTTGTAGCAATTAAAGACAGCGCAGAATTACACCACCACAATGTTTTAAATTTTCAACAGCCCAAAAACAATTATAAGTAAACACAACAAAGAAAGTGTAGTGTCACTAAAAGCCCACAATCTATGTTTAAAAGAAAAATAGCAATTACCAGTTACTCTAGAGCACTGATTTGAATATGTTTCCTTCCTTCCACTTCTGGCTTCTTCTGAGAAAATAAAACTCTGCTTGCAAATTTAACTCTGAGTAAGCCCCACCTTCAGTTATCACATAGCTGAGGTCAGAGGCCAGACAATTAACACCCTTCACCCAGCTACAGGGCAGTCAGACAAGCCAAGATAAAATTTGCAACAATTAAAGACGGCACAGAATTACACCACCACTATGTTTTAAATTTCCAACAACCAAAAAACAATTATAAGTAAAGACAGAAAAGAAAGTATAGGCACTAAAAGCCCACAATCTATGTTTAAAAGAAAAATAGCAATTACCAATTACTCTAAAGTACTGAATTGAATATGCTTCCTTCCTTCCAATTCTGCCTTCTTCTGAGAAAATAAAAACTCTTGCTAATTTACTCTCACAAGCCCTACCTCAAGTTATCAGGTAGCTGATGTCAGGCCAGACAATTAACACCCTTCACCCAACTACAGGGCAGTCAGACAAGCCAAGATAAAATTTGCAGCAATTAAAGACTGCACAAAATTACAACACCACTATGTTTTAAATTTTCAAGCGTCTCAAAACAATTATAAGTAAAGACAACAAAAGAAAGTATTGTGTCACTAAAGCCCTCAATCTAAGTTTAATGAAAATAGCAATTGCCAGTTACTCTAAAGTACTGAATTGCATATGTTTCCTTCCTTCCCTTCTGGCTTCTTCTGAGAGAATAAATACAGTCGCTAATTGAACTCTGACAAAGCCCCACCTACAGTTATCACATAGCAGAGGTCAGAGGCCGGGCAATTAACACCCTTCACCCACCTACAAGGCAGTCAGAAAAGCCAAGATAAAATTTGCAGCAATTAAAGACAGCACAGAATTACGCCACCACTCTGTTTTAAATTTTCAACAGCACAAAAACAATTGTATGAAAAGACAGCAAAGAAAGTATAGTGTCACTAAAAGCCCACAATCTAGGTTTAAAAGAAAAATAGCAATTACCAGTTACTCTAAAGTACTGAATTGATTATGCTTCCTTCCTTCCCTTGTTGGCTTCTTCAGAGAAAATAAAACTCTGCTTGCTAATTTAACTCTGACTAAGCCACAACTCCAGTTATCATGTAGCTGAGGTCAGATTCCAGACAATTAACACCCTTCACCCAACTACAGGGCTGTCAGTTAAGCCAAGATAAAATTTGCAGCAATTAAAGACAGCACAGAATTACACCACACTATATTTTTAGTTTTCAACAGCCCAAAAACAATTATAAGTAAAGACAGCAATGAAAGTATAGTGTCACTAAAAGCCCACAATCTAGGTTTAAAAGAAAAATTGCAATTACCAGTTACTCTAAAGTACTGAATTGAATATGCTTCCTTCCTTCCCCTGTTGGCTTCTTCTGAGAAAATAAAACTCTGCTTGCTAATTTAATTCTGACTAAGTCACAACTCCAGTTATCACGTAGCTGAGGTCAGAGGCCAGACAATTAACACCCTTCACCCAACTACAGGGCTGTCAGTAAGCCAAGATAAAATTTGCAGCAATTAAAGACAGCACAGAATTACAACACACTATAGTTTAAGTTTTCAACAGCCCAAAAACAATTATAAGTAAAGACAACAAAGAAAGTATAGTGTCACTAAATGCCCACAATCTCAGTTAAAAAAAAAAAGTAATTACCAGTTACTCTAAAACACTGAATTGAATATGCTTCATTCCTTCCCCTTCTGGATTCTTCCGAGAAATGAAAACTCTGCTTGCTAATTTAACTCTGACTAAGCCCCACCTCCAGTTATCACATAGCTGAGGTCAGAGGCCACAAAATTAACACCCTTCACCCAACTACAGGGCTGTCAGTTAAGCCAAGATAAAATTTGCAGCAATTAAAAACATCACAGAATTACACCACACTATATTTTAAATTTTCAACAGCCCAAAACCAATTATAAGTAAAGAAAACAAAGAAAGTATAGTGTCACTAAAAGCCCACAATCTATGTTTAAAAGAAAGATTGTACTTACCAGTTACTCTAAAGCACTGAATTGTATATGTTTCCTTCCTTCCCCTTCTGGCTTCTTGTGAGAAAATAAAACATGCTTGCTAATTTAACTCTGACTAAGCCTCTCCTCTAGTTATCTCATAGCTGAGGTCAGAGGCAAGAAAATTAACACCCTTCAATAAGCTACAGGGCAGTCAGACACGCCAAGATAATATCTGCAGCAATTAAAGACAGCACAGAATTACACCACAACTATGTTTTAAATTTTCAACAGCCCAAAAACAATTATAAGTAAAGACAGCAAAGAAAGTATAGTGTCACTAAAAGCCCACAATCTAGGTTTAAAAGAAGAATAGCAATTACCAGTTACTTTAAAGTACTGAATTGAATATGCTTCCACCCTTCCTTCCCCTGCTGGCTTCTTCTGAGAAAATAAAACTCTGCTTTCAAATTTAACTCTGACCAAGCCCCAACTCCAGTTATCATGTAGCTGAAGTCAGATGCCAGACAATTAACACTCTTCACCCAACTACAGGGCAGTCAGTTAAACCAAAATAAAATTTGAAGCAATTAAAGACAGCACAGAAATACACCACCACTATATTTTAAATTTTCAACAGACCAAAAACAATTATAAGTAAAGACAACAAAGAAAGTATAGTATCACTAAATGCCCATAATCTAAGTTTAAAAAAAAATAGCAATTACCAGTTTCTCTAAAGCACTGAATTGAATATGTTTCCTTCCTTCCCCTTCTGGCTTCTTCTAAGAAAATAAAACTCTGCTTGGTAATTGAACTCTGACAAATCCCCACCTCCAGTTATCACATAGCAGAGGTCAGAGGCCAGACAATTAACACCCTTCACCCAACTACAGGGCAGTCAGACAAGAAAAGATAAAATTGGCAGCAATTAAAGACAGCACAGAATTACACCACCACTATGTTTTAAATTTTCAACAGCCCATAAAAAATTATAAGTAAAGACAGCAAAGAAAATATTGTGTCACTAAAAGCCCACAATCTAGGATTAAAAGAAGAATAGCAATTACCAGTTACTATAAAGTACTGAATTGAATTTGCTTCCTTCCTTCCCCTTCTGGCTTCTTCCTAGAAAATAAAACTCTGCTTGCTAGTTTAACTACGACTAAGCCCCAACTCCAGTTATCACGTAGCGAGGTCAGAGGCCAGACAATTAACACTCTTCACCGAACTACAGGGCAGTCAGTTAAGCCAAGATAAAATTTGCAGCAATTAAAAACAGCACAGAACTACACCGCCACTATATTTTAAATTTTCAACAGCCCAAAAACAATTATAAGTAAAGACAACAGAGAAAGTATAGTGTCACTAAATGCCCACAATCAAAGTTTAAAAAAAATAGCAATTACCAGTTACTCTAAAGCACTGAATTGAATATGATTCCTTCCTTCCCGTTCTGGTTTCTTCCGAGAAAATAAAACTCTGCTTGCTAATTTAACTCTGAGTAAGACCCTCCTCCAGTTATCATGTAGCTGAAGTCAGAGGCCAGACAATTAACACCCTTCTCCCAACTACAGGGCAGTCAGTTAAGCCAAGATAAAATTTGGAGCAATTAAAGACAGCACAGAATTACACCACCACTATGTTTTAAATTTTCAACAGCCTAAAAACAATTATAAGTAAAGACAACAAAGAAAGTATAGTGTCACTAAAAGCCCACAATCTAAGTTTAAAAAGAAAATAGCAATTACCAGTTACTCTAAAGCACTGAATTGAATATGCTTCCTTCCTTCCCCTGCTGGCTTCTTCTGAGAAAACAAAACTCTGCTTGCTAATTTAACTCCGACTAAGCCCCAACTCCAGTTATCACGTAGCTGAGGTCAGAGGCCAGAGAATTAACACCCTTCACCCAACTACAGTGCAGTCAGTTAAGCCAAGATAAAATTTGCAGTAGTTAAAGAAAGCACAGAACTACACCACCACTATATTTTAAATTTTCAACTGCCCAAAAACAATTATAAGTAAAGACTACAAAGAAAGTATAGTGTCACTAATGCCCACAATCCAAGTCTAAAAAATAGCAATACAAATGTTATCCAAAAGCACTGAATTGAATATGTTTCCCTCCTTCCCCCTTCAATACTTCTTCTGAGAAAATAAAATTCTGCTTGCTAATTTAACTCTGACTAAGCCCCACCTACAGTTATCACATAGCTGAGGTCTGAGGCCAGACAATTAACACCCTTCACCAAGCTACAGGGCAGTCAGACATGCCAAGATAATATTTGCAGCAATTAAAGACAGCACAGAATTACACCACAACTATGTTTTAAATTTTGAACAGCCCAAAAACAATTATAAGTAAAGACAACAAAGAAAGTATTGTGTCACTAAAAGGCCACAAACTAAGTTTAAAACAAAAATAGCAATTACCAGTTACTTTAAAGTACTGAATTGAATATGCTTCCACCCTTCCTTCCCCTGCTGGCTTCTTCTGAGAAAATAAAACTCTGCTTGCTAATTTAACTCTGACCAAGCCCCAACTCCAGTTATCATGTAGCTGAAGTCAGATGCCAGACAATTAACACTCTTCACCCAACTATGGAGGCAGTCAGTTAAACCAAAATAAAATTTGAAGCAATTAAAGACAGCACAGAAATACACCACCACTATATTTTAAATTTTCAACAGCCCAAAAACAATTATAAGTAAAGACAACAAAGAAAGTATAGTATCACTAAATGCCCATAATCTAAGTTTAAAAAAAAATAGCAATTACCAGTTACTCTAAAGCACTGAATTGAATATGTTTCCTTCCTTCCCATTCTGGCTTCTTCTGAGAAAATTAAACTCTGCTTGCTAATTTAACTCTGACTAAGCCCCACCTACAGTTATCACATAGCTGAGGTCTGAGGCCAGACAATTAACACCTTCACCCAACTACAGAGTAGTCAGACACGCCAAGATAAAATCTGCAGCAATTAAAGACAGCACATAATTACACCACAACTATGTTTTAAATTTTGAACAGCCCCAAAACAATTATAAGTAAAGACAACAAAGAAAGTATTGTGTCACTAAAAGCCGACAATCTAAGTTTAAAAGAAAAATAGCAATTACCAGTTACTCTAAAGTACTGAATTGAATATGCTTCCTTCCTTCCCCTTCTGGCTTCTTCTGAGAAAATAAAACTCTGCTTGAATTCTAACTCCCACTAAGACCCACCTCCAGTTATCACTGTGAGCTGAAGTCAGAGCCAGACAATGAACACCCTTCTCCCAACTACAGGGCAGTCAGACAAGCCAAGATAAAATTTGCAGCAATTAAAGACAGCACCGAATAACAACACCACTATGTTCTAAATTTTCAACAGCTCAAAAACAATCATAAATAAAGACAACAAAGAAAGTATAGTGTCACTAAAAGCCCACAATCTAAGTTTAAAAGAAAAATAGTAATTGCCAGTTACTCTACTACACTGAATTGAATATGTTTCCTTCCTTCCCCTTCTGGCTTCTTCTAAGAAAATAAAACTCTGCTTGGTAATTGAACGCTGACAAAGCCCCACCTCCAGTTATCACAGCAGGTCAGAGGCCGACACTAACACCTTCACCCAACTACAGGGCAGTCAGACAAGCCAAGATAAAAATTTGCAGCAATTAAAGACAGCACAGAATTACACCACCACTATGTTTTAAATTTTCAACAGCCAAAAACAATTATAAGTAAAGACAGCAAAGAAAGTATAGTGTCACTAAAAGCCCACAATCTAGGTTTAAAAGAAAAATAGCAATTACCAGTTACTCTAAAGTACTGAATTGAATATGCTTCCTTCCTTCCCCTTCTCACTTCTTCTGAGAAAATAAAACTCTGCTTGCTAATTTAACTCTGACTATGCCCCACCTCCAGTTATTACGTTGCTGAGGTCTGAGGCCAGACAATTAACACTCATCACCCAACAACAGGGCAGTCAGACAAGCCAAGATAAAATTTGCAACAATTAAAGACAGCACAGAATTACAACACCACTATGTTTTAAATTTTCACAGCTCAAAAACAATTATAAGTAAAGACAAGAAAGAAAGTATAGTGTCACTAAAAGCCCACAATCTAAGTTTAAAAGAAAAATAGTAATTGCCAGTTACTCTAAAGCACTGAATTGAATATGTTTCCTTCCCTCCTTCCCCTTCTGGCTTCTTCTGAGAAAATAAAACTCTGCTTGCTTATTTAACTCTGACTAAGCCCCAACTCCAGTTATCACGTAGCTGAGGTCAGAGGCCAGACAATTAACACCCTTCACCCAACTACAGTGCAGTCAGTTAAGCCAAGATAAAATTTGCAGTAGTTAAAGAAAGCACAGAACTACACCACCACTATATTTTAAATTTTCAACTGCCCAAAAACAATTATAAGTAAAGACTACAAAGAAAGTATAGTGTCACTAAATGCCCACAATCTAAGTTTAAAAAAAAATAGCAATTACCAGTTACTCTAAAGCACTGAATTGAATATGTTTCCTTCCTTCCCCTTCTGTCTTCTTCTGAGAAAATAAAATTCTGCTTGCTAATTTAACTCTGACTAAGCCCCACCTACAGTTATCACATAGCTGAGGTCTGAGGCCAGACAATTAACACCCTTCACCAAGCTACAGGGCAGTCAGACATGCCAAGATAATATCTGCAGCAATTAAAGACAGCACAGAATTACACCACAACTATGTTTTAAATTTTGAACAGCACAAAAACAATTATAAGTAAAGACAACAAAGAAAGTATAGTGTCACTAAAGGCCACAAACTAAGTTTAAAAAAAATAGCAACTACCAGTTACTTAAAGTACTGAATTGAGTATGCTTCCACCTTCCTTCCCCTGCTGGCTTCTTCTGAGAAAATAAACTCTGCTTGCTAATTTAACACAGACCAAGCCCCAACACCAGTTATCATGTAGCTGAAGTCAGATGCCAGACAATTAATACTCTTCACCCCAACTACCAGGGCAGTCAGCTAAACCAAAATAAAATTTGAAGCAATTAAAGACAGCACAGAAATACACCACCACTATATTTTAAATTTTCAACAGCCCAAAAACAATTATAAGTAAAGACAACAAAGAAAGTATAGTATCACTAAATGCCCATTATCTAAGTTTAAAAAAAATAGCAATTACCAGTTACTCTAAAGCACTGAATTGAATATGTTTCCTTCCTTCCCATTCTGGCTTCTTCTGAGAAAATTAAACTCTGCTTGCTAATTTAACTCTGACTAAGCCCCACCTACTGTTATCACTAGCTGAGGTCTGAGGCCAGACAATTAACACCCTTCACCCAACTACAGAGTAGTCAGACACGCCAAGATAAAATCTGCAGCAATTAAAGACAGCACATAATTACACCACAACTATGTTTTAATTTTTGAACAGCCCCAAAACAATTATAAGTAAAGACAACAAAGAAAGTATTGTGTCACTAAAAGCCGACAATCTAAGTTTAAAAGAAAAATAGCAATTACCAGTTACTCTAAGTACTGAATTGAATATGCTTCCTTCCTTCTAGCTTCTTCTGAGAAAATAAAACCCTGCTTGATAATTTAACTCTGACTAAGACCCACCTCCAGTTATCACGTAGCTGAAGTCAGAGGCCAGACAATGAACACCCTTCTCCCAACTACAGGGCAGTCAGACAAGCCAAGATAAAATTTGCAGTAATTAAAGACAGCACCGAATAACAACACCACTATGTTCTAAATTTTCAACAGCTCAAAAACAATAATAAGTAAAGACAACAAAGAAAGTATAGTGTCACTAAAAGCCCACAATCTAAGTTTAAAAGAAAAATAGTAATTGCCAGTTACTCTACTACACTGAATTGAATATGTTTCCTTCCTTCCCCTTCTGGCTTCTTCTAAGAAAATAAAACTCTGCTTGGTAATTGAACGCTGACAAAGCCCCACCTCCAGTTATCACATAGCAGAGGTCAGAGGCCAGACAATTAACACCCTTCACCCAACTACAGGGCAGTCAGACAAGCCAAGATAAAATTTGCAGCAATTAAAGACAGCACAGAATTACACCACCACTATGTTTTAAATTTTCAACAGCCCAAAAACAATTATAAGTAAAGACAGCAAAGAAAGTATAGTGTCACTAAAAGCCCACAATCTAGGTTTAAAAGAAGAATAGCAATTACCAGTTACTCTAAAGTACTGAATTGAATATGCTTCCTTCCTTCCCCTTCTCACTTCTTCTGAGAAAATAAAACTCTGCTTGCTAATTTAACTCTGACAATGCCCCACCTCCAGTTATTACGTTGCTGAGGTCTGAGGCCAGACAATTAACACTCATCACCCAACAACAGGGCAGTCAGACAAGCCAAGATAAAATTTGCAACAATTAAAGACAGCACAGAATTACAACACCACTATGTTTTAAATTTTCACAGAACAAAAACAATTATAAGTAAAGACAAGAAAGAAAGTATAGTGTCACTAAAAGCCCACAATCTAAGTTTAAAAGAAAAATAGTAATTGCCAGTTACTCTAAAGCACTGAATTGAATATGTTTCCTTCCTTCCCCTTCTGGCTTCTTCTAAGAAAATAAAACTCTGCTTGGTAATTGAACTCTGACAAATCCCCACCTCCAGTTATCACATAGCAGAGGTCAGAGGCCAGACAATTAACACCCTTCACCCAACTACAGGGCAGTCAGACAAGAAAAGATAAAATTGGCAGCAATTAAAGACAGCACAGAATTACACCACCACTATGTTTTAAATTTTCAACAGCCCATAAAAAATTATAAGTAAAGACAGCAAAGAAAATATTGTGTCACTAAATGCCCACAATCAAAGTTTAAAAAAAATAGCAATTACCAGTTACTCTAAAGCACTGAATTGAATATGATTCCTTCCTTCCCGTTCTGGTTTCTTCCGAGAAAATAAAACTCTGCTTGCTAATTTAACTCTGAGTAAGACCCTCCTCCAGTTATCATGTAGCTGAAGTCAGAGGCCAGACAATTAACACCCTTCTCCCAACTACAGGGCAGTCAGTTAAGCCAAGTTAAAATTTGGAGCAATTAAAGACAGCACAGAATTACACCACCACTATGTTTTAAATTTTCAACAGCCTAAAAACAATTATAAGTAAAGACAACAAAGAAAGTATAGTGTCACTAAAAGCCCACAATCTAAGTTTAAAAAGAAAATAGCAATTACCAGTTACTCTAAAGCACTGAATTGAATATGCTTCCTTCCTTCCCCTTCTGGCTTCTTCTGAGAAAATAAAACTCTGCTTTCTAATTTAACTCCGACTAAGCCCCAACTCCAGTTATCACGTAGCTGAGGTCAGAGGCCAGACAATTAACACCCTTCACCCAACTACAGTGCAGTCAGTTAAGCCAAGATAAAATTTGCAGTAGTTAAAGAAAGCACAGAACTACACCACCACTACATTTTAAATTTTCAACTGCCCAAAAACAATTATAAGTAAAGACTACAAAGAAAGTATAGTGTCACTAAATGCCCACAATCTAAGTTTAAAAAAAAATAGCAATTACCAGTTACTCTAAAGCACTGAATTGAATATGTTTCCTTCCTTCCTTCTCTTCTTCTGAAAATAAAATTCTGCTTGCTAATTTAACTCTGACTGCCCCACCTACAGTTATCACATAGCTGAGGTCTGAGGCCAGACAATTAACACCTTCACTAAGCTACAGGCAGTCAGACATGCCAAGATAATATCTACAGCAATTAAAGACAGTACAGAATTGTTCACAACTATAAGTTTTTAAATTTTGAACAGCCCAAAAAAACAATTATAAGTAAAGACAACAAAGAAAGTATAGTGTCACTAAAAGGCCACAAACTAAGTTTAAAAGAAAAATAGCAATTACCAGTTACTCTAAAGCACTAAATTGAATATGTTTCCTTCATTCTCCTTCTGGCTTCTTCTGATTAAATAAAACTATGCTTGCTAATTTAACTCTGACTAAGACCCACCTCCAGTTGTCACATAGCTGAGGTCAGAGGCCAGACAATTAACACCCTTCACCCAACTACAGGGCAGTCAGACAAGCCAAGATAAAATTTGCAGCAATTAAAGACAGCACAGAATTCCACCACCACTATGTTTTAAATTTTCAACAACCGAAAAACAATTATAAGTAAATACAGCAAAGAAAGTATAGTGTCACTAAAAGCCCACAAATCTAAGTTTAAAAGAAAAATAGCAATTACCAGTTGCTCTAAAGTACTGAATTGAATATGCTTCCTTCCTTCCCCTTCTGGCTTCTTCTGAGAAAATAAAACTTTGCTTGTTAATTTAACTCAGACTAAGACCCACCTCCATTTATCACGTAGCTGAAGTCAGAGGTCAGACAATTAACACCCTTCACCCATCTACAGGGCAGTCAGTTAAGCCAAGATAAAATTTGCAGCAATTAAAGACAGCACAGAATTACACCACCACTATGTTTTAAATTTTCAATAGCCCAAAAACAATTATAAGTAAAGACAACAAAGAAAGTATAGTGTCACTAAAAGCCCACAATCTAAGTTTAAAAAGAAAATAGCAATTACCAGTTACTCTAAAGCACAGAATTGAATATGTTTCCTTCCTTCCCCTTCTGGCTTCTTCAGAGAAAATAAAACTCTGCTTGCTAATTTAACTCTGACTAAGCCTCACCTCCAGTTATCTCATAGCTGAGGTCAGAGGTCAGAAAATTAACACCCATCACCCAACTACAGGGCAGTCAGGCTAGCCAAGATAAAATTGGCAGCTATTGAAGACAGCACAGAATTACAACACCACCATGTTTTACATTTTCAACAGCCCAATAACAGTTATAAGTAAAGACAACAAAGAAAATATAATGTCACTAAAAGCCCACAATCTATGTTTAAAAGAAAAATTGCAATTACCAGTTACTCTAAAGCACTGAATTGAATATGTGTCCTTCCATCCCCTTCTGGCTTCTTCTGAGAAAATAAAACTCTGCTTGCTAATTTATCTCTGACTATGCCCCACCTCCAGTTATCACATAGCTGAGGTCTGAGGCCAGACAAATAACACCCATCACCCAACTACAGGGCAGTCAGACAAGCCAAGATAAAATTTGCAGCAATTAAAGACAGCACAGAATTACACCACCACTATGTTTTAAATTTTCAACAGCCCAAAAACAATTATAAGTAAAGACAGCAAAGAAAGTATAGTGTCACTAAAAGCCCACAATCTAGGTTTAAAAGAAGAATAGCAATTACCAGTTTCTCTAAAGTACTGAATTGAATATGCTTCCACCCTTCCTTCCCCTGCTGGCTTCTTCTGAGAAAATAAAACTCTGCTTGCTAATTTAACTCTGACCAAGCCCTAACTCCAGTTATCATGTAGCTGAAGTCAGATGCCAGACAATTAACACTCTTCACCCAACTACAGGGCAGTCAGTTAAACCAAGATAAAATTTGAAGCAATTAAAGACAGCACAGAAATACACCACAACTATATTTTAAATTTTCAACAGCCCAAAAACAATTATAAGTAAAGACAACAAAGAAAGTATAGTATCACTAAATGCCCATAATCTAAGTTTAAAAAAAAATAGCAATTACCAGTTACTCTAAAGCACTGAATTGAATATGTTTCCTTCCTTCCCCTTCTGGCTTCTTCTGAGAAAATTAAACTCTGCTTGCTAATTTAACTCTGACTAAGCCCCACCTACAGTTATCACTAGCTGAGGTCTGAGGCCAGACAATTTACACCCTTCACCCACCTACAGGGTAGTCAGACACGCCAAGATAAAATCTGCAGCAATTAAAGACAGCACATAATTACACCACAAGTATGTTTTAATTTTTGAACAGCCCCAAAACAATTATAAGTAAAGACAACAAAGAAAGTATTGTGTCACTAAAAGCCGACAATCTAAGTTTAAAAGAAAAATAGCAATTACCAGTTACTCTAAAGTACTGAATTGAATATGCTTCCTTCCTTCCCCTTCTGGCTTCTTCTGAGAAAATAAAACTCTGCTTGCTAATTTAACTCTGACTATGACCCACCTCCAGTTATCACGTAGCTGAAGTCAGAGGCCAGACAATTAACACCCTTCTCCCAACTACAGGGCAGACAGACAAGAAAAGATAAAATTTGCAGCAATTAAAGATGGCACCGAATAACAACACCACTATGTTTTAAATTTTCAACAGCTCAAAAACAATTATAAGTAAAGACAACAAAGAAAGTATCGTGTCACTAAAAGCCCACAATCTAAGTTTAAAAGAAAAATAGTAATTGCCAGTTACTCTAAAACACTGAATTGAATATGTCTCCTTCCTTCCCTTCTGGCTTCTTCTAAGAAAATAAAACTCTGCTTGGTAATTGAACTCTGACAAAGCCCCACCTCCAGTTATCACATAGCAGAGGTCAGAGGCCAGACAATTAACACCCTTCACCCAACTACAGGTCAGTCAGACAAGCCAAAATAAAATTTGCAGCAATTAAAGACAGCATAGAATTACACCACCACTATGTTTTAAATTTTCAACAGCCCAAAAACAATTATAAGTAAAGACAGCAAAGAAAGTATAGTGTCACTAAAAGCCCACAATCTAGGTTTAAAAGAAGAATAGCAATTACCAGTTACTCTAAAGTACTGAATTGAATATGCTTCCTTCCTTCCCCTGCTGGCTTCTTCTGAGAAAATAAAACTCTGGTTGCTAATTTAACTCTGACTAAGCCCCAACTCCAGTTATCACGTAGCTGAGCTCAGAGGCCAGACAATTAACACTCTTCACCCAACTACAGGGCAGTCAGTTAAGCCAAGATAAAATTTGCAGCAATTAAAGATGGCACAGATCTACACCACCTGTATATTTTTAATTTTCAACAGCCCAAAAACAATTATAAGTAAAGACAACAAAGAAAGTAAAGTGTCACTAAATGCCCACTATCTAAGTTTAAAAAAAATAGCAATTACCAGTTACTCTAAAGCAGTGAAATGAATATGTTTCCTTCCTTCCCCTTCTAGCTTCTTCTGAGAAAATAAATCTCTGCTTTCTAATTTAACTCTGACAATGCCCCACCTCCAGTTATCACATAGCTGAGGTCAGAGGCCAGACAATTAACACCTTTCACCCAACTACAGGGCAGTCAGACAAGCCAAGATGGAATTTGCAGCAAAAAAAGACAGCACAGAATTCCACCACCACTATGTTTTAAATTTTCAACAACCCAAAAACAATAATAAGTAAATACAGCAAGGAAAGTATACTGTCACTAAAAGCCCACAATCTAAGTTTAAAAAGAAAATAGCAATTACCAGTTACTCTAAAGCACTGAATTGAATATGTTTCCTTCCTTCCCCTTCTGTCTTCTTCTGAGAAAATAAAACTCTGCTTGCTAATTTAACTCTGACTAAGCCTCACCTCCAGTTATCTCATAGCTGACGTCAGAGGCCAGAAAATTAACACCCATCACCCAACTACAGGGCAGTCAGACAAGCCAAGATAAAATTTGCAGCAATTGAAGACAGCACAGAATTACAACACCACCATGTTTTACATTTTCAACAGCCCAATAACAGTTATAAGTAAAGACAACAAAGAAAGTATAGTGTCAATAAAAGCCCACAATCTAAGTTTAAAAGAAAAATTGCAATTACCAGTTACTCTAAAGCACTGAATTGAATATGTTTCCTTCCATCCCCTTCTGGCTTCTTCTGAGAAAATAAAACTATGCTTGCAAATGTAACTCTGAGTAAGCCCCACCTCCAGTTATCACATAGCTGAGGTCAGAGGCCAGACAATTAACACCCTTCACCCAACTACAGGGCAGTCAGACAAGCCAAGATAAAATTTTCAACAATAAAAGACGGCTCAGAATTACACCACCACTATGTCTTAAATTTTCAACAGCCCAAAAACAATTATAAGTAAAGACAGCATAGAAAGTATAGAGTCACTAAAAGCCCACAATCTAAGTTTAAAATAAAAAAAGCAATTACCAATTACTCTAAAGTACTGAATTGAATATGCTTCCACCCTTCCTTCCCCTGCTGGCTTCTTCTGAGAAAATAAAACACTGCTTGCTAATTTAACTCTGACGAAGCCCCAACTCCAGTTATCATGTAGCTGAGGTCAGAGGCCAGACAATTAACACTCTTCACCCAACTACAGGGCAGTCAGTTAAGCCAAGATAAAATTTGCAGCAATTAAAGACAGCACAGAAATACACCACCACTATATCTTAAATTTTTAACAGCCCCAAAACTATTATAAGTAAAGACAACAAAGAAAGTATAGTGTCACTAAAAGCCCACAATCTAAGTTTAGAAGAAAAATAGTAATTGCCAGTTACTCTAAAACACTGAATTGAATATGTTTCCTTCCTTCCCCTTCTGGCTTCTTCTGAGAAAATAAAACTCTGCTTGGTAATTGAACACTGACAAAGCCCCACCTCCAGTTATCACGTAGCAGAGGTCAGAGGCCAGACAATTACCACCCTTCACCCAACTCCAGGGCAGTCAGACAAGCCAAGATAAAATTTGTAGCAATTAAAGACAGCACAGAATTACACCACCACTATGTTTTAAATTTTCAACAGCCCAAAAACAATTATAAGTAAAGACAGCAAAGAAAGTATAGTGTCACTAAAAGCCCACAATCAAGGTTTAAAAGAAGAATAGCAATTACCAGTTACTCTAAAGTACTGAATTGAATATGCTTCCATCTTTCCTTCCCCTTCTGGCTTCTTCTGAGAAAATAAAACTCTGCTTGCTAATTAAACTCTGACGAAGCCCCAACTCCAGTTATCATGTAGCTGAGGTCAGAGGCCAGACAATTAACACTCTTCACCCAACTACAGGGCAGTCAGTTAAGCCAAGATAAAATTTGCAGCAATTAAAGACAGCACAGAAATACACCACAATTATGTTTTAAATTTTCAACAGCCCAAAAGCAATTATAAGTAAAGACAACAAAGAAAGGATAGTGTCACTAAATGCCCACAATCTAAGTTTAAAAAAAAATAGCAATTACCAGTTACTCTAAAGCACTGAATTGAATATGTTTCCTTCCTTCCCCTTCTGGCTTCTTCTGAGAAAATAAAACTCCGCTTGGTAATTGAACTCTGACAAAGCCCCACCTCCAGTTATCACATAGCAGAGGTCAGAGGCCAGACAATTAACACCCTTCACCCAACTCCAGGGCAGTCAGACAAGCCAAGATAATATTTGCAGCAATTAAAGACAGCACAGAATTACACCACCACTATGTTTTAAATTTTCAACAGCCGAAAAACAATTATAAGTAAAGACAGAAAAGAAAGTATAGTGTCACTAAAAGCCCACAATCAAGGTTTAAAAGAAGAATAGCAATTACCAGTTACTCTAAAGTACTGAATTGAATATGCTTCCACCCTTCCTTCCCATGCTGGCTTCTTCTGAGAAAATAAAACTCTGCTTGCTAATTTAACTCTGATGAAGCCCCAACTCCAGTTATCATGTAGCTGAGGTCAGAGGCCAGACAATTAACACTCTTCACCCAACTACAGGGCAGTCAGTTAAGCCAAGATAAAATTTGCAGCAATTAAAGACAGCACAGAAATACACCACCACTATATTTTAAATTTTCAACAGCCCAAAAACTATTAGAAGTAAAGACAACAAAGAAAGTATAGTGTCACTAAATGCCCACAATCTAAGTTTAAAAAAATAGCAATTACCAGTTACTCTAAAGCACTGAATTGAATATGTTTCCTGCCTTCCCCTTCTGGCTTCTTCTGAGAAAATAAAACTCTGCTTGCTATTTTAACTCTAACTAAGCCCCACCTACAGTTATCACATAGCTGAGGTCTGAGGCCAGACAATTAACACCCTTCACCCAACTACAGGGTAGTCAGAACACGCCAAGATAAAATCTGCAGCAACTAAAGACAGCACATAATCACACCACAACTATGTTTTAATTTTTAAACAGCCCAAAAACAATTATAAGTAAAGACAACAACGAAAGTATAGTGTCACTAAAAGCCCACAATCTATGATTAAAAGAAATTTTGTGCTTACCAGTTACTCTAAAGCATTGAATTGAATATGTTTCCTTCCTTCCCCTTCTGGCTTCTTCTGAGAAAATAAAACTCTGTTGCTAATTGAACTCTGACAAAGCCCCACCTCCAGTTATCACATCGCAGAGGTCAGAGGCCAGAGAATTAACACCCTTCACCCAACTACCGGCCTGTCAGTTAAGCCAAGATAAAATTTGCAGCAATTAAAGACAGCTCAGAATTACACCACACTATATTTTAAATTTTCAACAGCCCAAAAACAATTATAAGTAAAGACAACAAAGAAAGTATAGTGTCACTAAATGCCCACAATCTAAGTTTAAAGAAAAATAGCCATTACCTGTTACTCTGAAACATTGAATTGAATGTGTTTCCTTCCTTCCCCCTTCTAGCTTCTTCTGAGAAAATAAATCTCTGCTTGCTAATTTAACTCTGACTAAGCCCCACCTCCAGTTATCACATAGCTGAGGTCAGAGGCCAGACAATTAACACCCTTCACCCAACTACAGGGCAGTCAGACAAGCCAAGATGAAATTTGCAGCAATTAAAGACAGCACAGAATTCCACCACCACTATGTTTTAAATTTTCAACAACCCGAAAAACAATTATAAGTAAAGACAGCAAAGAAAGTATAGTGTCACTAAAAGCTGACAATCTAAGTTTAAAAGAAAAATAGCAATTACCAGTTACTCTAAAGTACTGAATTGAATATGCTTCCTTCCTTCCCCTTCTGGCTTCTTCTCAGAAAATAAAACTCTGCTTGCTAATTTAACTCTGACTAAGACCCACCTCCAGTTATCACGTAGCTGAAGTCAGTGGCCAGACAATTAACACCCTTCTCCCAACTACAGGGCAGTCAGTTAAGCCAAGATAAAATTTGCAGCAATTAAAGACAGCACAGAATTACACCACCGCTATGTTTTAAATTTTCAACAGCCCAAAAACAATTATAAGTAAAGACAACAAAGAAAGTATAGAGTCACTAAAAGCCCACAATCTAAGTTTAAAAGAAAAATAGCAATTACCAGTTACTCTAAAGCACTGAATTGAATATGTTTCCTTCCTTCCCCTTCTGGTTTCTTCTGAGAAAATAGAAATATGCTTGCTAGTTTAACTCTGACTAAGCCTCACCTCCAGTTATCACATAGCTGAGGTCAGAGGCCAGACAATTAACACCCTTCACCCAACTACAGGGCAGTCAGACAAGCCAAGATAAAATTTGCAGCAATTAAAGACAGCGCAGAATTACACCACCACTATGTTTTAAATTTTCAACAGCCCAAAAACAATTATAAGTAAAGACAGCAAATAAAGTATAGAGTCACTAAAAGCCCACAATCTAAGTTTAAAAGAAAAATAGCAATTACCAATTACTATAAAGTACTGAATTGAATATGCTTCCTTCCTTCACTTTCTTGCTTCTTCTGAGAAAATAAAACTCTGCTTGCTAATTTAACTCTAACTATGCCCCACCTCCAGTTATCACGTAGCTGAGGTCTGAGGCCAGACAATTAACACCCATCACCAAACTACAGGGCAGTCAGACAAGCCAAGATAATATTTGCAGCAATTAAAGACAGCACAGAATTAGAACACCACTATGTTTTAAATTTTCAACAGCTCAAAAACAATTATAAGTAAAGACAACAAAGAAAGTATACTGTCACTAAAAGCCCACTTTCTAAGTTTAAAAGAAAAATAGTAATTGCTAGTTACTCTAAAGCACTGAATTGAATATGTTTCCTTCCTTCCCCATTTGGCTTCTTCCGAGAAAAGTAATCTATGCTTGCTAATTTAACTCTGACTAAGCCCCACCTCCAGTTATCACATAGCTGAGGTCAGAGGCCAGACAATTAAAACCCTTCACCCAACTACAGGGCAGTCAGACAAGCCAAGATGAAATTTGCAGCAATTAAAGACAGCACAGAATTACACCACCACAATGTTTTAAATTTTCAACAGCCCAAAAACAAATATAAGTAAAGACAACAAAGAAAGTATAGTGTCACTAAAAGCCCACAATCTATGTTTCAAAGAAAGATAGTACTTACCAGTGACTCTAAAGCACTGAATTGAATATGATTCCTTCCTTCCCCTTCTGGCTTCTTCGGAGAAAATAAAACTCTGCTTGCTAATTGAACTCTGACTAAACCCACCTCCAGTTATCACATAGCTGAGGTCAGAGGCCAGACAATTAACATCCTTCTCCGAACTACGGGGCAGTCAGAAAAGCCAAGGTAAAATTTGCAGCAATTAAAGACAGCACAGAATTACAACACCACTATGTTTTAAATTTTCAACAGCCCAAAAACAATTATAAGTAAAGACAACAAAGAAAGTATAGTGTCACTAAAAGCCCACAATCTAAGTTTAAAAGAAAAATAGCAATTACCAGTTTCTCTAAAGCACTGAATTGAATATGTTTCCTTCCTTCCCCTTCTGGCCTCTTTTGAGAAAATAAAACTCTGCTTGCTAATTTATCTCGGACTAAGCCCCACCTCCAGTTATCATGTAGCTGAGGTCAGTGGCCAGACAATTAACACCCATCACCCAACTACAAGGCAGTCAGACAAGCCAGATAAAATTTGCAGCAATTAAAGACAGCACAGAATTACAACACCACTATGTTTTAAATTTTCAACACCCCAAAAAGAATTATAAGTAAAGACAACAAAGAAAGTATAGTGTCACTAAATGCCCACAATCTAAGTTTAATAGAAAAATAGCAATTACCAGTTACTCTAAAGCACTGAATTGAATATGTTTCCTTCCTTCCTCTTCTGGCTTCTTCTGAGAAAATAGAAATATGCTTGCTAGTTTAACTCTGACTAAGCCCCACCTCCAGTTATCACATAGCTGAGGTCAGATGCCAGACAATTAACACCCTTCACCCAACTACAGGGCAGTCAGACAAGCCAAGATAAAATTTGCAGCAATTAAAGACAGCACAGAATTACACCACCACTATGTTTTAAATTTTCAACAGCCCCAAAACAATTGTAAGTAAAGACAGCAAAGAAAGTATAGAGTCACTAAAAGCCCTCAATCCAGGTTTAAAAGAAAAATAGCAATTACCAATTACTCTAAAGTCCTGAATTGAATATGCTTCCTTCCTTCCCCTTCTGGCTTCTTCTCCCCTTCAAGTCAGGCACTATATCATAGTGGGGACAAAAAAACAAAGCTTCACCAGAGGGCTAGCCAAATTAGAGGGACAACCTGTATTGGTCTACCAAACTGGTTAAGGCTGGTAGATATATCTCCACTTTCTATGAGATACCTCAGGACTTAGGAGGGCATTCTGTAAATTGAAAACAAAAACAGTGGTTGGACACTGAAATTGGGCACCCGATTCCAGAACAAAAACTGGACGTATGTATTAATAAAAGGGTGGAGAGTCATAGCTTTCCCAAACTGCAGAGAATTTCAGAGGAAGGTTTCTGTTCCATTTTTTTCATCCACCCACTGCACCGTGACTGCACTCTTCAACCAGAACAAATCTGACCTATGCTGGAGAGGTTGCCAGATGTGTGGCACCAATTATCATATCTTTTGGGATTGCTCCCTTATCCATGTATACTGGCAACAAGTCCAGATGGAACTGAACAAAATGTGGTCCCAGTTTCTACACCCCACATTTGAAACATTGGTGCTCAGGGTCCCACCTGCAGGATTTCAAAGGCAGTCACAAATTGAATTACTCCACACTTTTTGTAAGGCAGCTGTAAAGGGCATTACCTGTCACTGGTTATCAATAACCATTCCCACTAAGTGAATGGAGAGACAGGGCTCAATCCATAACAGGAATGGAATGCATTTCAGCAGACCTCAGGTTAACTAGGGATAAGGTCTTAGAAAAATGGGACAAATAGCTTAAATGCACTATGCCAACATAGAGAGTTGAAGTACTAAAGGTGTATCTAAGCAAAGAGCCTGCCATAAAGAAAATAAACTAATATGAACATATATTAAATGATCAGGTGAAACCATTGTTGATGTTTGTTAGATAAATTCAGTTTATTGAATTCTGCTGATATGGGGGTTGCACAGTTGATTCCTCCTGGGAAGAAGTCTCTGATCAATTTAAATCAAATGATTGTAAAACTGCAACTATAATATTTTTTTTTATTTTTTTAGTTTTTGTTGACCGGGTAAGTGCACTAGACAAATCCTGCCTATTTTCAGGCACGACCGGGGGGGATACAGATGAATGCCAACCAACCTTGAGCCAGATTAAGCTGTTGGTGATAGTTTTAGTGAATGAGGGAAATTTGGCCAGGACACCGGGGAAATTCCCCTACTCTTCTCGATAAGTGCCATGGAATCTTTAACATCCACCTGAACTACTACAAATCCAGGCAGATGGGACCTCGGTTTAACGTCTCATCCGAAAGACGGCACCTCAGAAGTGCAGCACCCCTCTCATGCTGCACTACAGTGTCAGTACTGGGATATTATCCCAAGTGCCAGATGTGGGAACTGAATCCACAGCCCTCTGATCTCCTGGCCTTAGAGGCGAGTGTGCTACCTACTAAGCCACTGACGCTGACATATGATGAAACAGTACTGTATGATGACTGATTATTGGTCTGTAGATTTATTTCAAAGATCTGAAGTTACAGAAAAAAAGAAGGCACTTTTCTATACATGAATACTACATGCCCTTTAATAAAGGAGTTTTGGGAAGAATACTACTATCATTGGATGAGTGGGGGAAATCAACTTCCCTTTCCACCTGGTCACTATCCTGTTGAGTCCAAAAAATTCTAGAGCACTGCATTTTAACCCTTATCTATTTTATATTGTCCTGATTAATGTGCAGAAAGTTATTCAACTCCATTGGAAGGACCTTTCTCCACCCTCACATCTCCGGTGGCTAAACCTGCCCCTGAATGGGCTGGCGGTAAAGGCTTGAGCAATGAGCTGTGAATGAGATTGGTACTGTACATCCTGCAGCCCTGGGATTGAGCTTTTTGTATACTGCATGACCATGAGCAAGTCACCTAACCTCCATAGTGCTACTGGATCACCCCTGCAAATTGGCCTTGTGCCTAGTGGGCCTTACCCAGTTACCAAAGACTAAAAAAAGAAAAAAAACTAATGATCGACTGAAAAAGAGCCACATTGGATTAATCAGCTATAACAACCATTAGTAAACTACCTAAGAGAAAATTACACTAGAGCAATTTACGTAAATGTTCTTTTTTTTATTTATTTATTTCAAATTCGGATTAATACCTTTGAGCCAGGGGCACATTTACAAAGGCTCCAAGTCAACAAGGAATACAAGACAGTTACAGGTGATGAAACATTGCAGAACAGAAAGACATCAACTAACAAGTGGTATTAGTGTGCAGTTACAACATTAAGCAGGGTACAAGAAGTAAGGAGAAACAGGACCACACTTCCAGAGAAACATATTAATGCAGCACTAATTAAGTGCAGTGCAGTGTTTAAAAATCATGTTACAGTTCAGACGGGGTGGTCCCAGTCTGCAGAAATGCATGTTTTAGCAGCCATGGTGAGGCTTTGTCAAGGGGAGGTAGTAGGTGGTGGGAGGTGGGAGGGGGAAGTGGGCAGTTGTGGAACAGGAGGGTGGGAGTGAGAGAGGGTAGCATTTGAGGGGTGTGAGAACCACCTTCAGAGGCCATGGGTTAACAGAAACACTGGCAGTCAGATTTGCTGGCAAGAAGAGATTGAAGCCCAGTTTTAAAGTAGCCAAGTCTGGAGGAGTTGGCAAGGTCTGCAGGCAGATCATTGAACCATTTAGGCCCACAGTAGGAGAGGGATCTTTGGCCAAGGGTGGTTCATTTGAAGGGAACAGTTAGAACAGTTCTGGAGGCACTCCTTGTGCATTTAGATGGCTGTGCAGGCTCAAAGAGGGCTGAAGTAGCCATAGGCATGGACCCCATCAGGGACTTTTTCGCAAGGAGGCAGGTCTGGTATTGGAGTCTGTGGTGGAGTGGGAGTCAGCCAGTTTCCTTGTATAGGTCACAAGAGTGAATCATTTTGTGTACTCCCAGGACCAGGTGGCAGGCCTTGTTGAAGATGGTTTTGACCCTTTTAAACGCTGTGTCTGTGCCTGCCCCATATATGACAAGACCATAATCCACAGATGAGAGAACTGAACTGCACTTAACAAGTTTCAGGGCAGCCGGTGTCATTGAGGTGCAGTGTCTGTACAGGATGCCAAGCTTCATGTTGGTGGACTTTACCAGTTGCTCAGCATGGGCAGTGAAGGTGAGAGTATCATCAAGGTGAATCCCTAAGTACTTGAATGTATTGACTTGGTCTAGTACTTCTCCTTCACTACTAAGTATATGCAGTGAGGACCCTCGAATCTTGCTCTGTGGGGTGCTGAAGAGCATGCTCTTTGTCTTTTTGTAGTTGAGTAGCAGTTTATTTCAGGTGAACCAGGATTCCAATGCACGACAATTGTGCTGAAGTTCAGAGCTAATTGATTCTTTAGTCTAGTCCCTGCCCCTAGCTCTCTTTGACATAATCTTTGCTTTTTTTTCTTCTTTCCTTTTGATTTTTTTCCACTGGGAAAATCCATCTGACAGCCATTATCAGAAAAAAAACCTTAATCTTTGAGGTTGAAGTATAGGATCTCCTAACACAACTTGAAGGGGAGGCTAACCCTCTTGCAGAACTGCCACCTGAACCAACAATGCCTCTCCTCAAGTGTGCCATAGGTAACACAGCAACCAACCACAAGAAAGTCCTTTATTGTAGCAGAAGATGAGATAAACAATTGTAACCAAAGACATTTTTCACACACTTTGTGTGGAAAGAGCAATCTTGGTGCTAGACAAACAGTCAGCACTGCTCACATTGTCACACAGCTTTCTTTAAATTCATCTCTTGAAAAATTAAGGGGGCTTATGAAAAGAATAAACTTTATATGATTTTGTGCCACCTCAAGAAGTACCAACCTGAGGCAGTATTTTTGCAAGAAACTCACCTAAAGCGGGAGGACGTTTCCTATTTTCAAAGGGAGTGGGTAGGACAGGTATTTGGGTGGGGGTTAGTAGTAAAAAGGGAGGTATGGCACTCTTGATACACGGTGGGATGCCTTTTCACCTTATAAAGCAGTGTTGGGACTTGGAGGGCCATTTTCTGATGGCTCATGGGCACCTGAGCCTTACGGAACTTCTTATGGGGGTTGTGTATGGCCCTAACGCTGACTCCCCAACCTTCTTCTCTCAGCTTTTGGCATACCTTTCTCTCATCTTCCTTTTGCGCTTGGAGGTGATTGGAATTTGGTTCTTTCTCCTGACTTAGATAGATCTGAGATCTGACAAGAAGGGCTCTCTCCAACTGAGTGGGGGCTGCGGGACCTAATGGACTTACTTGGACTCAGTGACCCTTGGTGTATTTTACATCTGGGGGACAAACAATATACTTTTTTCTTGGTTCCTCACAAATCATATTCCCAAATTGATTATTTTATGATCAGTCTTTCTGGGCTGTCAGGCCATTCCTCTTGCAATATTTTACCTAAGGTACTTTCTGATCATGCACTGGTTGGTATACATGGAACATTCGCTAATAGGACTAGAGGATCAGGATAGGCTATGGTGGTTCAATTCCATGCTTTTACGAGATAATAATTTGGTTTCAGCTCTCACTGGCTTTATTCAGACTTTCTTCAGAGAAAATGAAAAATCTGTCCAGAGGCAGGATACGCTTTTGGGTGTGGCAAAGTATGCGGTCCGCGGTGAATGTACACATCTCGACCCTATAGCTAAAAAGCAATGGGCAGAGAAAACAGTCTCTCTTCTAGCTCAGATCCATGAACTTGAATGCCTCCTTTCTTCCCCCTCAGATTCGGGATGACAGAATCAGCTTCATTCTCTTAGGGCTCAATACTACTGGCTTTTAGCTGAGCAGGCTGATTTGGCTTATCAGTGGGTTAAATTTCACTATCTGGAAGCAGATGAGAGGGCAGGTCAACTCCTAGTTCTCTGGCTTGGACAACCGGACAGTAGATGTGTGATTCAAAGCCTCCAACCAACTCAGGGCAGGGAACTTCTTACTAGACTTCAAGCCATTGTTGATGCCTTTAGGGAATTTTATAAAAATCTTTATACTCCAGAGGCCGGGGACTCTCCTAACAAAGACCTGGTTGAAACATACCTGGACTCGGTTCCTCTACCCAACCTCTCTGATGCTCACCGAGAGATTCTACAGGCCCCCATTTCCCTTTTAGAGGTTTGGTGGGTGATTGAGCAACTCCTGAAAGATAAAGTGCCTGACCCAGATGGCTTCAATAACTCCTTCTACACCACCTTTATAGATATCTTAGCCCTATTCCTGACCAGACTATTCAACTACCTCCGCTCTTCTGGCCTCACAGATTGTTCTTTCAGACAGGCCTGGATCACAGTCATCCTGAAGCCAGGAAAGCCTGAACTTCTTCCCGGGAGCTACCATCCAATATCTTTACCAAATTTGGACATCAAAATTTTGTCCAAAATTCTGACCAATCATCTCTTGCTGACCTGGGAAGGTCTTCTCAGCCCAACTCAGGTTGGGTTTTCTGCTGGCCACCTGGCATATGATCATCTGTGCAAGGTCTTACACCTGATTTCCGTGTCAAGGGACAACAAGACCCCTGCAGTTTTGGTCTCCTTTGGCACAGAAAAAGCATTTGATCAGGTCTCTTGGCCTTTTCCTTTTGCCACACTTTGGAGGTTTGGTTCCCCCCTTCTGCGATTGGCTCAAAGTAATTTATTCCCATCCCTCGGCTAGGATCCATTGTAATGGGGTGTTTTCCTCCTCCTTTTCTCTGTTGCATGGTACAAGACAGGGCTGTCCTCTCTTCCCATTTCTCTTTAACCTATATCTAGAACCCCTTGTTCAGTCTATTCAAATCATCAAGGCATCCAGGGCATCTGGGTGGGGGGAGAAGGTTATAAAATCTCCACCTCTGCAGATGATCACCTCCTGCATGTACAGAATCCCCAGGCATCCATCCTGGCTGCCCTAGAGGAAATTGAAAAATTTCCCTGGGTCGAGGGCTATAAACTTAATCTGGAAAAATCCAAGGTTAAGCCACTAAATGTTCATGTGTTACAACAATGGATAGATGACCTGGGTTTAGCCTGGGAACCTAAGGTCCTTACTTACAGTATTTAGTGATTAAACTCTCCAGATCTAATGCTGGGATGGTTAAGCTTAACCTCTTCTCTATCTGTCAGGATGTCAGGTTGGATCTCCAGAGATGGAGGTCTCTCCCTCTCTCCCTATGGGGCCGTGTGAATGTACTAACAATGAATATTCTACTCCAGATTCTTTACCTTTTGAGTATAGTTGCTCCTTATCTTCCTAAAATTTGGTTTACACTTTTGCAGAGTTGTTTATCTGACTTTCTTTGGAATGAGAAGGCTGTTCAGAGGGCTTATTACAAGCTCACTGTTCAGAAAGAGTTTGGGGGTCTATGTGTGCCCCACCTTTTTTATACTACTGTACCATTCAATGCAGCAAACTTTTCAGATGGAGCTCTGCTGCCCCTACCACTGCAGATGGCTTATATCACCCTTTATGGCTTTCTTTAGAACAATGGCTTTGTCGCTTACATGGCCTCACTGTGGACAGTCTTCTATTCACCATACCCTCTGAGCTTCCTAAGCCACTTTGGACCTCTCTCATATTCTGATCATTTAAAGTCCTTTGAAAGATCTACTCCCATCTGGGCTTTGACCCCCATAAGGACCCCAATCAACCACTCCTTGGAAACTTGCATTTTTGTATAGTGAATTGTCCAATTCCCTTCAGCTTTTGCTGACCTCTTCAAACAGCAATGGTGGTCTCCATGCTTGTTGCGGGTAGGCTGATTCCAGTTGGTGACATCCAGACCCACGTTGGTATTCCCACCTACCACCCTTTTATATACCTACAGCTAGTCAGTGTGATTTCTTCTTTCTTGGGGCCACAGCAGAGGGCCGAGACCACTCACCCCCTGTTACAGACACTCATTGCCACTGTGGTCCTTCCACATCCCATATCTAAATTCTATGACATTTTACAACAATATGACCCAAGAAGCCCCAAGGGGATTTGTTATTACTGGCAACATGAGTTGGGGCGAGACTTGGAGGTGGGTGCATGGTGACGCATTTGGCAGTGTTTGTATAAATATATTAAACAAGATTGTCTTTGCTTCTTACAATTCCGCATATTACACAATCTATATTTCTCTTCCTCCAGGCTTTTCAGAATGGGTAGGTCCTCACTCCAAATCTGTCTTAGATGTGGTTCTTCTGAAGGGACCTTGAAACATATCCTGTGGGATTGTGCAATGGTGGCTCTTTTCTGGCAAGCAATACAGGATTCCCTAGATCTGCTTTTGGACTTAAATTCCTATTTCACCCTGAAGATTTACTTGGTGGGCCTTTCCTCAGCAAACATGTTGGCTTGCCACAAGGCATTCATGTCCTTAATATTGAGTGTGGCCAAACTAATTATTGTCTGACATTGTCTTGACAACTTACTTCCTTCTTTTAGAGAATGGCACTTGGAGATGCTCCAAGTTCTGGAAAAGGAGAAACATATCACCTGAAGGCAGACCCGTCAGGAAGACTTTCTGAACTGTTGGGGCCCTCTGATAGCTCTTCTACCTATAGCATGACCTCCTTAAGCAGCAAAGGCTGGTTCTGCTGGGTGGCTTGCTCACCTTATGGTATAGGGGGAGCTTGGGACTTAGTTCCCTCGTCTTCCCCTCTATACTATAACCCATTTATTTTCTACCCCTTTTTCTAACATAATTGCTGCCTCTGCTGTGCTCTGGTGGGGCAGGCTGGGTGAGTTGGCCTGGGGTAGGTGGGGGGTAGTGGGGGTTTGTAGGGGTGTTGTTGGGGTTTTTGTTGGGGTTTTCCTTTTTTTTTTTTTGGTATACCTGTATATGTTTACCTAATGTTATTGTTCAGAACATGATGGCTGTTTTTTGTTATTTTCTTTTTCCTTGCTTTTGTACCTTTATTTTATAACACCTCCTTTGCTGAGACAATTACAGTTGGTATGTTGAAGAACTGTTGCTAAACACTTAATAAAGTATATTTAATTGAAAAAAAATCACACAGCTTGTCTAAAAGGTAGCACCCATGTAGAGCACTGATTAGTGAGCGCTGCACTTTTAAGTGACTCAATAATAGCACTCTATAGGACAGTGAGTGGTGCAATACGTCGCTATATCCTATACAGCGAGTATAGCAAGGAGCTGTACTCACTACTACAGAATATAGGATCCTTTGAGGCCAATTCCTTCTGAGCTGCTCACATAGCATAGGGGTGTACACCACCACTTGCGATGTGAGCAGACCTGGGTTCGGGTCTGGCTATGGGCAGAATAATTTTATTTTTGTAAAATCCAATAACTTGCCCCATGGTCCTCATCCCCCTTTGGAGTTGGTTATTTAAGTTTGGGGGGTGCGGGGGGCTTGCTAGCTTTGGTAAAGTATTGTAGTGACTGTCGCTATTTGTGATGGTTGGTACAATATCCATCACCCTTTTGACCATGGGCTCATATTTGTTCACTTTATGTGATAGGAGGTCTTTCAGACTTGCCTTTATTACATAAAACCTGTGTGAAAGTGTCCCTGGTGTTAGCCAGACAGTTCTGATGCAGGTTACACCCCACTTGTATGATACTGCCCTATGCCAGTATCTCATGTTAAAGGTGGTCCTTTTATCTGTGGAAAAACTGTCCCTTGATGAAACAAAGAGCCTTGATGCTGGCTACATGCAGCTCTGGGCTCTGGCAGTGACAGTCTCTGGAGCAGGTATCTTCACACCATTTTTGCTCAGTGGAGTGGTATCTCCAGTGGCTCAAAGGTGAATGTTCAAATGGGACACAGTGGTTCTTCGAGCAGAAACCTCAAAGAACTGAATTTTGTGAGTTCACACAGTACTTGTTCCTGAAATAAATTACCATCAAAATGTAAAGCACTCACCAACCTCAAAGCATGACAAGGGCATAGGTCCTTTTATACTTATAAAAAACCTTTATTAAATAAAAATTCCACAGCCTGATGCATTTTGGATTACATCCTTTATCAAGGGCTGATGAACATTTGAAGGCCAGCAGTTATATACCATTTTCAAAAAGTGTCATCATTACATCACTCTAATACTATACTGTGATTGGCCAATCCTTAAACACCGTAAAAATAATTGAAAACTCATGTATAAAGTGCTCACATACCCACACAAACCCAAACAGTTAATATACACCATATAAAATTTATGCTTTATTGCACTACACACCTTAATTGTAAATCACTCTTCACTAAAGTCACATAAATAGGTGTCCATATATCAAAAGTATAACACAGGAATAAGGAGAAGGGAAGGGGGAAGGTGAAAAGGGGGGGTAGAGGGACACGGAAAGTAGGAAAAGGTTTGTTCCTGAAAAAGCAGAGTGTGGCAGACACCCGTTTGTCAATCTGATATAAAACAAAATTGTTCTCACATGAACCTATTTATGGAGGCTACATCAAAGACACACTTCTTCTATGAATTAACAAAATTTAGATTTATTTTATATCCATCAAACAGCCCTGTGTTATATAGCCAGAAAACAATGCAGCACTTTGATGAGAAAGAACTGACAGTTGTAACACAGACACAGTGATTTCTCACAAAGATTCATATCACTTCAGTTCAGCACTGAAACTCAAATGATCAACTTTTTTATGAGAACAGAATGCTAGATCTTAAGCTAATCTATCTAAACACAAACCAAATGGGTTAATAACAAACTTGGAGTGAAAATAATTAGCTCTACAGACTGATCTAACTGGGAAGTGCAACAGCTTTGTCAGTCAATCAGGGACTTAACTGCTGAAGCTGCAGGCTAGACTAAAATTATGTCATCATTCTGCAGGCCTCACTGATAGGGACAGAAAAATCTTCACTGTTTTCAGTTACTGCAGAGCACATTAATAGATGCTGTTGTGTGTTTTAAACTAGAGTTGCAAGATTGTTTTCTTTATTCTGTGACAGTGCTTCTCCAACAGCAATTGAACTTGCTCGGGACATTGTCAATTTCTCCCAGTCTGAATCAGCTGTGAGAGGGCTGTTCAGCGAGCATCTGATGCTGAAGGAGGAGGGGCAGGACAGCATATAAAGAACTTGCGTTCCCAAACAAAGGTACGCTTGTAATTATTCTGCACTGTGAAGCCCTGTTGTGTGTTTTAAACTAGAGCTGCAAGATCATTCTCTTTATTCTGTGCCAGTGCTTCTCCAACAGCAATTGAACTTGCTCGGGACATTGTCAATTTCTCCCAATCTGAATCAGCTATGAGAGGGCTGTTCAGTGAGTGGCTGATGCTGAAGGAGGAGGGGCAGGACAGCGTATAAGGAACTCGGGTTACTACTGCGTGAGCGCAGTTGCACGAGCGTGAGTGGCACAAGCGCCACTCGGAAGAGAAATTTTAAAAGATTGGACAATAAGAAGGTTATAACAAGCTTTGCATATTGGAAAGTAAAGTATAAATGTATTCTAAATTGTTAGATAATATTAAATAATTTATTTTGTTCCAAAGTGAACTAAAATCTTAAATATCCTGCATCAAGCTGGTGGCAGAAGCCGGCTATCAGAGTTTAGTAGAAATATTCATAGTTTTGGGTGGGTAGTTCCGAATAGAGCTACTTAGGTTTTGCTTAGTGTAGGATAATTAGGTGGGTGAAGGAAATGGGTTTAATTTTGAAACTAACAATTTTACTTCTGATATTATTTACAGTTGATGATCCTAAATTATCCTGTTTTAAAAGATTTGAAATTAAGGAGAACGCAATGTTCTTACAAAGCAATTTGACAAAGGGCTTTTGCACATCAATTTATTTAAACAGATTAAGTTGGCAGGATTTTAAGTTTGATGATAATGTTCACGAATTGCATTTCATCTCAGGGAAAATTATGTCACTGTTGCTTTTTTTGCACTGTAATTATGAGATTATTTCATCTGTTCATCCAATTATGGTTAATAATAGGTTACCAATGTTTTACAAGAAAGGTTTGATGTTTTCAAACAGAGTGAGGAAGTTAGTATTGTTACTACTGCTGCTTTCAGGAACAGTACATCCAAATCCGGGCCCTTTGGCTGAGGAACCAATTGAAGTTAAGAGCCAATTTAAATCTTCCCTTCACATGGTTCATCTAAATGTAGCTAGTCTAATAGTAAAAAAAACAAATTTGAAATGCTGGGTTCTGAATAACAAGTTTGATGTAGTTGCTTTGACTGAAACTTGGTTGTCTGATAACATTACTAATTCAGAAATTATGTTACCAGGTTATTCTATATTGAGGAAGGATAGGGTAGGTAGAAGGGGGGGATGCTTGTTTTATGTAGCTGATCATTTGTTGGTACAAGAATTAGCTATTATTCCTGATAGTAAAATGTTTGAATCAATTGCTATTTCCATTTCATTCGGTGATAAAAAGTTTTGACCATCATAAATGTTTATGCACCACCAGATAAGTCAAAGGAAGGGGTTCCTGCTTTTTTCAATTGTATTCAAAATTTATCAATAATAAGGGAAACTATTGTGGTTGGTGATTTCAATCTAAATTGGTTGGCTCCAGCAGAACATGAGATTAGAACAACTGTCACTGCTCTAGGGTTTCAACAATTGATTGATGGCCCCACCAGGGTGAATTATAAAACAGGGTATTCATCAACCCTTGATTGGGTAATTACAAATAATCCATCACATATAGTTAAATGTGGAATTCTCCCTGATGGGATCAGTGATCATAGTCCATTTTTTTCGATTGGTCAGTCAAAATTCATAAAAAAGAAGCTAGGATTATAAAAAACAGAAGGCTCAGGGATTTAGATGAGCGAAGGTTTTTTGAGGAATCACAATTACTTGATTGGTCATTTTTGGATGACATCATTGATATTAATGAAGCCTATCAGAAATTTTGTCATTATTTTATTCTTATTTGTGACAAATTAAAACCTGTTTGATCTATTAGGGTTAAGGGAAATAGCAATGTCTGGTTCACCCCAAATTTACTGAAATTGATAAGGGAAAGAAATCAAGCATGGAAAGCTTATAGAAGGACTAAACAATTGGCTCACCAATTACTTTATAAAAAAAACTTAGGAATAAATGCCAATTAGCTATTCATGCAGCAAAGAAGGATTATTTTAAGCAGAAATTTACAGAAGTAAAGGGGAATCCAAGTGCAACTTGGAATACAATTAATCTGTTATTGGGTAAACTTAAGGGGAGTGAAAACTGTGTATTGGAGAAGGATTGTATTACTATGGATCCTAAAACTGTGGCAGAAGCCTTTAATTTACACTTTACTAATTTGGATAGGTATAGTTCTAATGTGGGTAGTATGGATAATTTCTGGAGCCATTTGGATGCATTCTAGCAACCAAGTAGTGATGGAATATATGGGGGTGATAACATTCCAAAATTTTACTTCCGTTTCTTATAAACTAAAGACGTGATTGAGTTTGTGTCTAAAATGGACCCTAGACCTTATAAGGGATCTGATGATCTTGATTATAGGATACTGAAAAGAGTTATTAATAGTGTCGCAGGACAGTTGGCAAAATTATTTAATCATTCTCTTTGTTTTGGGACTTTTTCTGGTGTGTGGAAGAGTGCGGTGGTTAAGCCAATATATAAATCAGGATCAAGACTTGATCCTAATAACTATCATCCAATTTCTATGCTTGCCCCCCTATCTAAAATATTAGAGAAAATAGTTTCAGTTCAGTTAACAGAGCATTTAATAAAATACAAACTTTGGTCAGACTCACAACACGGTTTTAGGTCTAATCACTATACAGAGACAGCCTTGGTGAGGTTCACTAGTCAGGTCACTAGAGCAATAGATATTGGGGATGTTGTTGTAGCAGCTTTTGTGGAACTCACCAAGGCTTTTGATCTAGTGAATCATGAGGTTCTTTTGAAACAGTTATCTACTTTAAAGTTGTCAGATGGGGTTATATCTTGGTTTAGTGACTATTTGGTTAACAGGAATCAGAAGACATTAATTAATGGAATATTATCTGAACCTTCTTTGCTGAAACGTGGAGTCTCCCAGGGCTCCATTTTAGGCCCTTTGCTTTTTTCTTTATTTGTAAATTTGTTAGCTGTTAATTTTAAAAATACTGAGTTAATGTTGTATGCAGATGATGCAGTTTTGTTTTGTTCTGGTTCAAATTTTTTGTCATTACAGAATACTTTACAACATGATTTTAATTTGCTTCATTATTGGTTTGATAAACATAAATTGGTGTTAAATTAAAAAAAAAACAAGACAATGATATTTTCCAATCCTAGGAGGGTGCTAAATCAAGAATTAAAAATTACTGATAATTTGGGTAATGCAATTGAACAGGTTAGGCAGTTTAAATATTTGGGAGTACTAATTGATTGCCATTTAGCATTTGATTTGTATGCAACAGAGTTAATTAGTAAGGTACATAAAAGGTTGGGGTTTCTTTATCGAATTAGGGATAATCTTACGGTAGATGTTAAATTACTGCTTACACATAGTTTATTACTATCTATGGTGGATTATGGGTCTGTAATATATTCATATACCTCTGAAAAAGTTTTGTCTAGATTCCAAGTAACGTATCATTCTGTCTTACGTTTTGCCTCTGGTCAATCAAGGTTAACACATCATTGTTCACTTCATAATCAATTAGGCTTTTTGTCTTTAAAGGGGTAATTTAATTTTAGGTCACTGTTGTTTTTGAATAATATTTAGGTATTCTGCCACAAAGCATTCTAAATTTATTCCCAAGGAATATTTCTGGTTGCACAAGATTACGGAGTAGGGAGGGCTTTTTGGTTCCATTCTGCCAAACAATTCTGGGCCAAAATTCATTGAATTTTACTACTGTTAAGATGTATAATCAACTTCCTAAAAATGTGACAGGACAATAGAAATTGCCTATTTTCAAGTCTGAACTTTGAAAAAGTTTGTTAGAAAACTCAAAATGTAAATGTTATGTGTAATGTATATTTATACCTTGTTACTGTTTTAAATTTTGTATGCATGTTTTGTACAAACTGGTCATTTGTGAAAATGGGCTCATCCCACAGACTTACCAGTATAAAAATAAATAAATGAAATGAAAATGATTTAAGGAAAACCACAAAACCAAACAGCATGAAACTTTCAGGAAACACTAATCATGACACAGGGACTTGAATTCATGTGAATTCAAGCTTTATATTATATATACATATATATATTAAAAATATGGAAAAAACATTCCATTCAATCTGTACAACCATCATATGGGCTGATTTATTTTCCTCTAAATTGAGATACAGGTCAGGCACGCTGATGACTCCTGAGAAGGACGAAACATGAATCTGTGTCTTCCGTGTTCAACATTTCCAGTGTGTGTTAGAGGTCATGTTGTGCCATGCACTCCTGCTTAAAGCAGAATCAGTCTAATTTGTTTCATGGTGATTTGCATATGCATCCCATGAGCTGTACACTATTAAGGTATGTGAGATTTTGTATATCTTTTTCAATGACCTGTTCTCAAATCAGCCTTCAACTTCAAACATCTCGTAACTGTTTTATGATGGCTTAGATTTGTAATATTAGATACCAGACAGATGCAAACAGAAATGCAGGATGCAAGACTCTGAGACTGACTGAATGTTATGGAAACTACAGTATGTTCTTAGCCAGAAACCCACATGATCCACTTTACCTCTCATTGCCTATAAACAGCACAAACCCTTTTTATTCCAGTAGTCTACACTTTTTAGCAGTTTGCACTAAATTTCTCACATGCTGCTGAAGTGTAGAAGATTTAGTCCTAACATTTCCTTGCTAACCCCATCCTCCAGTGGTCTCAAACTAAAAGTCCAAAGGTTTACTAGAAAAAATATTTGTTCATTGACCTCCCTGCATCAGGAAAAGTTGAGAAGCAATAGGAAACCAGTGATTTCTATTTCTACACTCTGTATAATCTGAGAAAATGTTGGGTTTCCTGTATAAGTTCTAATCAGTACAAGGCGTGATCCAGGGAGATTAGCAAAGCAGGTAGGAGGAAGTGAGTTACAAGCTGCAGTGTGTGGGTTGCTGTTCTTGTTTTACAGATGGTCAAGAGCAGAGTGGTTATGTGGAAGGGAGGGATGGGTATTAGTTGAACAAGATGAGGTATGTATGAGCTGGTGGCGGTAGGTAGGAAGGGGAGGGATTATTCTGCACAGGGTGAAACTTGGTCATCACTTTATAAGGATGAGATTAGGGAATTGAGAGACAGGCATGCTGAAATGCACAGCATTAGGGAGTTGAGGACATTTGTGGACCAATCCCCAGGAACTGTGCCTTGGGAGGAAGGGGAGGGGGGGAAATGCTTTTAACAGACACAGAGGAAGGTCTGATGTTTAAGGTTGGAGGAGGGAGGAGGGAAAAAGAGACAGAGACAGGAGAAGAACTTAATAACTCAAAGCATGAGACATGGACAAGGGTACAGAAATGAAGACAAAGAAAGGGGCAAAGAGCAGAACATCTAGGACTGAGAAACAGGAATAGTTTGGGGATACTAGTAGGAATTAATGAAGAAAGGGAGGAGATTGCAAGAGTCATCCAAGAGGTGGGATGTCATTAAACTGGGAATTGAGGAAGCAACTGCAACATGTTCAAGGGTTCAGAGTAAGAGGACTAGGGCCAAGAAACCTAGCTGGGTGAGCGGGGGGGGGGGTCATGCAAAAAGTAAGGAAGAAAACAGCCATCTTTAGAAGGTAAAAAAAAACAGGGAGAGGGGAGGACAGGTAGGAAACCTGAAGGAGTCGAGAGAGGTGACAAGGACAGTCAGGGCTGCCAAGGCATCCAGGGAACTCAGGCTAGCACAGGGCATCAAAGAGGGGGAGAAGGACTACTTCAGGTATATCAGGAAGAAAAGGAGTTGTAAGGACCAGATAGTATGGATTAATTGGGATGGGGCATGGTTGGAAACAGGGGCAGAACAGGCAGAAGCATTAAATGAGTACTTCTAGTCAGTATTTGCTAAAGAGAAAGGGGAGCTATGCCCAAGGGTGGGGTGGGAGGATGGGCACAGGGGAGGAGGTGACAGATGGGGAAATCCAAGTGTGCAGGGCACTGGAGGCTTGAGGGCACTGAGAGTGGGAAAGGCACCTGGGCCAGGTGGTATACACCCCATGGTGCTAAAGGAGCTGACAGAAGTCCTGGAAAAACACTTGGTAGACCTGTTCAATGGCTGCCTGGACTTGGAGTATGGCACACATGACACCCCTCCACAAGAGCGGCCCCAACAAAGAGCCAGGAAACTACAGACCAGTAAGCCTCACATCCATCATGGGAAAACTGATGGAGACAATCCTGAAGGAGAGGCTGGTTTCCCTCCTAGAGGCTAATGGGCTGCAGGACAGCAGACAGCATGGGTTTGTCTCAGGCAGATCCTGTCAGAACAACCTGGTGGAGTACTATGACTGGGTAACCAGGCATTTAGACAGGGGCCATGCAGTGGATGTCCTGTACCTAGACTTCAGTAAGGCAATTGATTCACTGCCACATGGGAGACCAGGAAGTAAGCTGGAAGGCACAGGGGTGGGGGCCAAGATGGTGGGATGGGTAGTGAACTGGCTGCAAGGGAGACAGCATAGGGTGGTAGTGGGAGGGGAGCTCTAATCTCCCAAGGTGGTGACAAGTGGGATGCCACAGGGCTCTGTACTAGGGCCAGTGTTGTTTGTGATCTTCATAGCAGATATTTCAACAGGCATCAAGAACAAGATCAGTCTGTCTGCAGATGACACCAACATGGGAGCAGTAGTGGATGACTTAGAAGGGTGGCAGGGATTGCAAGATGATCTTGCAAAATTGGAGGCCTGGTTGAACACTTGGCAGCTGGGGTTCAATGCCAAGAAATGCAAGGTGCTACATTTGGGCACAAAAATAACAAGGAGGAGTTTCCAGCTAGGGGGTTTCAACTAGCCAAGATGGAAGAGGAGAAGGATCTGGGGTGATTATAATGGGAGCAATGAACAACTCAGCACAGAGTAGAAAGGGAGTTGCAAAGGCCAACAGGATGCTGGGTTGTATTGCCAGAAGTATACCCTCCTGGGGGAGGGGGATCCTGCCAGTATGCAGATCACTGGTTAGACCACACTTGGAGTACTGTGTGCAGTTCTGGCAGCCGTACCTGAAGAAGGATATTAGGTTACTGGAGGGGGTGCAGTGCAGGGCAACAAAAATGATCCAGGGGCTAGGGGTCTTACCCTATGAGAGGAGGCTGAGGGAGCTGAACATGTACTCCCTGGATGAGTGGAGGGACAGAAGGAACATGATTGAAACCTTTTAGTACATGAAATGAATAAATAAAGCAGGCATGGAGGGGCTTTTCAAATTAAGGAGGGGGAGGGACACTTGAGGGCATGATCTGGGATTGGAAGGGGAAAGGTTCAGGAGAGAGATGAAGAGACACTTTTTACGGAGAGGGTGATGTCTGGGTGGAATGCATTGCCAGAGTAAGTGGTATCCTGTAGAACAGTGGGCTGCTTCAAAAGGGGATGGGACAGGGTAAGGGGCAAGGTCACTGGGGGGGGAGGGAGGGTAGCTGCAGTGTAAGGGCTGCTAGCTGCACAATCGAACAGACTTGATAGACCATAAGGCCTTTATCTCCTGGCAATTTAATATCTTCATAATGGTGGAACAGGGAGCAGATGGAGAACAGAAAAGGATAGGAAGCAAGTTGTTATGGGAGACTCTATTGTCAGATTCATTGATTTTATAGTTTATGGAGGGGATGAGAAAAATAGAATGGTTTCTTGTTTCCCAGGTGTGAGGATGGAACCTCTGAAGGACTGAGTTGATGGGATTCTGAAAGATACTGGAGAGAAGCCAGTGGTGGTAGTACACGCAGGAATAAACAATGTAGGAAGAACAGATGAGGAAATCAGACAGGTTTCCAGGAATCTGGGGTTGGACATTAAGACCTAGCCTGTACCAAAGGCTAGACCAGAGAGGCAGCAGGAAATTAAAATGCTTAACCCCTGGTAATGTAATTGGGCCACTGATGAAGGGTTTGTCTTCTTGAGGAACTGGGGTGGCATTTGGAAAATGAATGATCTTTACGGGAGAGAACGGCTTCTTCTCAATAGGAAAAGGGCATGGGTGCTAAGGGGAAATGATTAATAGAATTTCAGTGGAAAGTTTAAACTTATGGTGAAGGGGGAGGGGGGTTATTTGGTCCTGTGGGAAATGAAGAGGACCCAACGATGTACTCCTGGGAATAGCCAGTAACAAAAACTAGAAATCAAAGGGATGATATTGGAAACATCACTAGTAGCGGAACAATGAAAAGGAAAGGTGAGTGCAGTAATTGGAAATGTATATTGCTCAGTGCAAAAAGTCTAAACAATTAAATGGGCCATTCAGAGGAGTTGTAGTTAGAAGGATAGATAGAGAGACAGACAGACAGAGAGATAGATAGATAGATAGATAGATAGATAGATAGATAGATAGATAGATAGACAGACAGACAGGTAGGTAGGTAGATGTTCTTTGCAAAATAAACTGCATTAATGCAGCATTTAGGGTACAGGCTAAAGCAAAAACAGAAAGGACATGTGGTTTTAGGGTTTCCAACCCTAAAACCCCACCTCTAATCAGAGGTCCAATATTCCTTGGGGTTGTCAACTCTACAGCTCACCCCATTCTATACACTCCAGAAGCGTACACACCTAATGGGGTGATCTGTATGTTGTAGTTCGATGAGAAACTAAATATGTTTTCCTGTTTTATTCAAAAGTAAAAGATATTTCTTTCAATAGCAAACTTTGCCTTTTATATGGTTGCACTAGTGTGGTGCAATATGAACATATGTACAATATGTACGTAAATACATTGTGGAGGCTGCATAGTGTAGTGGTTAAGAACAGTGAGCTGTAAACCTGGAGAACTGCCTATGAATCCTAGAGGCACCATTTGCACCCTAAGCGACCATGAGCAAGTCAGTTAACTTCCCTGTGATCACAGGACACATCTGAAAACAAGTCTCAGCTTAGTGTGTCTTTCCTGGCCAAAAATTGTAAAATAAAAAAAACTTCTGTTTGATTTTACAATTTTTTAAAAAATAATCGGCTTCTTTTTTCTGCTTCCTAAACAAAATCCGATTATAAAGAACATGTCACTTGCTATATTGTAACAAGAGATCACATATTATCAAAAATCACACATTTGTGTTAAATATATAATATTGTACTGGTAGAAAGTGTTATTTCTGTATAAAAATATATCAATATATATGTATAAAAAACAGATTTGCAGTTTCCCATTGAAATACACCGCCAGCCTTGCCAAAGAAACTTTTCTGACATCATAATACAAGAATTTCACTGGATTCTTTTTACTAGTAGTTGGTAAAAAGCAAATACAACAATGAAAAGGTAATTAAAGAAACAAATACAGGCAAAATAATGATTACAGAGGCATCTAAAGGCCCCAAACCTTCATTCTTAAAGATATACATCCTTACTAAGCAGTTGATCTTTAAAATGGGTGATACAGGAGAACTGTCAAGCTACAGATCAGTTGACCTAATTACTAGTCAATGCAAAATAATTGAATCCTTTGTAAAGCAGAAAATAATGGAGGAACTCAAAGAATTTGTATGCAATTAGAGTACGAAGACAAAACACAACATGGTTTCACTAGTGGGTGTTAATGCTTTATGACTCTATTAACTTTTTATGAACTAGTAATATAAAGCTTAGATAGGGGAACCCCAGTACAGTAAATGTTTATTTGGATATCAGTAAGGTCTCCGAAAAGGCATCACATGGGAAACTGTAGGTTTAACAGAATAGGAGTAAATAGGAAGACATCCAACTGGACTGATAGCTAGTTGTTGGGGAGAAAGCAGAGGGTAAGTATTGAATCAAATGAGGAAAGTGTGACAACCTGAGTGCCTTAGGGTTCTGACCTTGTCCAATAATATTACCAATTTACATACCCGAAATGACTAAAAGATACAGAAAATTGTGTTAGCGAGTTTGGGAATTATGCCAAAATTGGAGGAGTAGCTGACATGACACAGAGCAAGATGCTAGAGGAATCCAACGGGGTTTGGATAGAATAGCAGACTGGGCAGGTAGGTGGAACATATGAACATATGAAAGTGTCAGCAGAAGAAGGCCATTTGGTCTATCAAGTCTGCTTGTTATTGCAGGGTACCTAGCTTCTGCCACTGACCCTCCCCCCCCAGGTCTTCCCTTTCTCCTTATATTCCCTCCCATGGTCCCATGGTTTCCCATTATGCCTATCCCAGGCCCACTTAAAGCCACCCATTGTCTTCTTTTTTTTCTTTAATTCAACCTTTATTAACAAAGTTTTCCACTTACAGAGGCAGTAACATGAAAGAAGACAAGAATACTGCACTTATTACATTTAAAACTGCCCCTCCCCCTCCACAGCAGTTACATATCAGTGTACCACTTAAGTATAAGACCATTGTACAGAAACATACAGGGCAATAATACTAGAACACTACTATTTATGTGCAGCTAAAATTAGAGAGTGAAGGGGATCCCATATTTGAGTATAAACAGATAATCTGTTGTGGAGGCTAGCAATAGCCTTTTCCGTACGCAGGTTATCAAGGATTTCATTCACCCATTCCTGTAATCTTGTAAGCTTGTTTTTCCAATGACGTAAAACAAGCTTTTTGACTGATAAAGCTATCATTGAAATATGAAATCTTCTCACTTTGACTCTAATAGAAGACATGTCCCCGAGGAGACAAATATCAGGTATGAAATGTTCCTGTAAACCCAGTATAGGATCTAGGAAAGGTTTGATAGAGTCCCACAACTGGGAAATTTTGGGACAGGACCAAAATATGTGTAGGAGTGTCCCCTCCTCCTGTGAGCATTCAACGCATAAATTGGAGTCCAGAAGACCCCACTTCGTTAACTTAACCAGAGTATAATACATATTATGTAAAATATGAAATTGCATGAGGCGCAATCTATCTTGGGAGACAAATTTGTGACAGGACCGCCACAAAGCTTGCCAATTAAGTGAGTGTTGAGGAAGTAAGGAGCTCCAGAACCTCATCGGTCCAAAAGAGTCCCCATATCTTTTGAAAAATAGCACTTGGTATACTTTGGATACACTGCCCAAAGACCCAAGTGAAGAAAGAGTTTCAGGTATCAGGGCCCCAACCGTCTGAATAGGAGGGGTGTTATCAAATGCTATTGTGAGTAGATGTCTTATCTGTACTGCTTTAAAATGTGAGAATGCCGGGACACTAAATTTCTGTATAAGATCACATATGGATAGCCATTGCCCCTCCTCAACCAAAAAGGAAAGTACTATCCCGTCCCCCAGTTGGGGCAACCAGATGCGGAGAATCTGCTGCTTATTCATAGTGAAAGATGGGGAGTTCCAAATAGATTGGGCCAGGTCTAACTGAGGAAAATAACGCAAGAAAGAGCAAAGTTGTGCAAATATCTTTAAGGAAGTGGTAACTATAAGAGATTTTTCAGCAATGTGCACCTGAGAGATTTTTAGATAGAACAAAGTTAAGGGATCCAGGTTCATGGACTGGATTGAGTCCAACTCTATTCTAAGCCAAGTCAGCTGCATCCTTTCAGAACCTGGATTTACCCATTTCAGGCATGTCACCAGATGACTAGCCCAGTAATACAAGGCTAAATGGGGAATCCACAGGCCCCCCTCAGATTTCGGAGCAGCCAACTTGTAATAAGCCAAACGGGGGTATTTGTCAGACCAGGTAAACTTGGTAAAAATACCATGCAAATTCTTAAACCGGGATAATGGGATGAAAGAATTGAGAAGAGATAAAAGATAGAAAATTTGTGGGACGATATTCATCTTGATTATATTGATCTGGCCCCAAAGCGAGATAGGGAGTTTGGACCATCTGTCGAGATCTTGAATTATAAGCTGGGAAAGAGGCTCCAGATTTTCCCTGAACCATACTGAAGGATTACGAGCCAGTTTAATGCCCAAGTATTTCAGTGACCTAGAGGACCAACATAAGCCAAAGGGGCAATATCGGTCTTAAAAATCTTGTGATTTAAAGGGAAAAAGGAAGATTTATTAGCATTAAGCTTATAGTTAGATAGGGCACTAAATTTAGCAATTTCACCCAGCAAAACCGGAACAGGAGATACCGGATGGGATAGGTACACAAGGAGATCATCCACATATGCAGTGATTTTGACCTCGTGACGCCCCATCCAGATGCCCTGTATTCCTGTATTATTGAGGATATTCTGAATGAGAGGTGCAAGATACAGGTTGAATAACAGGGAAGAGAGGGGAAAAACCTGTCTGGTACCAGAATATAATGAGAATGACTTAGAAAGTGCACCATTTCCTGAAATCCTTGCTGTAGGTGTTTTGTATAATGCAACTATCCAGGATATAAAGACAGGAGGGAACTGAAAGGCTTCAAGAACATGGAACAGAAATTTCCAGTTCACTCGATCAAATGCCTGCTCAGCATCCAGGGAGACCAGTCCAGCAGGAAACGCAGCATCCCTGGAGGCCGAGAAGACATGGGAAAGGGTTCACAAATGATCCGAAGACGAACGTCCCTTCATGAATCCAACCTGTGCCATACCGATCAGATTGGGGAGAACTACAGTTAGTATGTCGGCCAATGTCTTCGAGAGGATTTTAATATCCTGATTTAAAAGAGATATGGACCTGTAACTTTGGACTAACTCAGGATCTTTATCTGGTTTAAGTAGGAGAACAATCAGGGCTTCAAACAGGTAAGGATCAGTCTCAATCCCAGATAGAATGTACTGAAATAAACAATAAAGCACTGATAATAAGAGGTCACAAAAAACTTTGTAAAATAAAGAAGAAAACCCATCCGGCCCTGGGACCTTGTCTGAAGGTAGCCCTTTAATAACGTCGGAAATTACTTCTTGGGATATAGGAGAAACCAGAAAGCTCTTGTGTTGCTCCGATAGAGAGGGCAAGTGGGAGTTTTTAAGGTACTCCTCAAGAGTCCCAGGACAGGGAGGATTCTCCATATCCCTATATAAATTCTCATAATATAAAGCAAACTCCTGCACTATCTCAGTAGGGGATACTTTCAGAGACCCGTCTGCCATTGCCCGAATTGGTGGAATGAATCTTGCGGATTCCTGTTGTTTTAATCGTAATGCAAGCAAACGCCCTGCTTTCTCTCCCTGATCCGTATAGCTGGCCTTAGTTCAAATTATAGCTAGTTCTGCCTTCTCCCTTAACAACTCTAGATATCAATCTTTAACCACCAGAAGCCTCTTCTTGTCCTCATTAGAGGACTAACAGAAGATTCCTTCAAGGACCGAATTTGAGATAATAGTGATAAGAGCTCTTCCTCTGCACCCTTTTCTTTGGCCGCTATACCTATAAGAACCCCTCTCATATAAGCTTTAAAAGCCCCCCATAGAATATCCGGCTTTACACTGTCCAATGGGTTGGATGAGAAGAATAATTCAATTTGCTCTCTTATGTGCTTACAGTACTTGGCATCTTTAAGAAGCTGTTCATTGAGCTTCCACCTAGTCTCCCTCTTGGGTGAATCAAGAAATGCCACGTTGCATACCACAAGGGAGTGGCAAGAAATGGGACAAAGTTGGATCGAGGAAAACTTGACCCCAGGCAAGAGACCCTGTGCGATAAAGACATAATCAATGCGGGACTGCGAGCCGTGCGCCATTGAAGAGTAGTGAACTCCTTAGAGTCAGGATCCAACACATACCAGACATCACAGAGCCCGCACTGATCTACCAGATCTTTAAATGCCCTCTGTCCCGGGGACATCCCTCTCAGCCCATTTCCTGATCTATCCAAGTCAGAGTCAATAACCTGATTAAAATCGCCCCCCATAATAATCCTAATAGGAAACATAAACATTGGGAGCACAGTGGTTATCAGCCTCATAAAAAGCTCCGGGCCATCAATGTTGGGTCCATATATGCTACCGAGTAAGAGTGGTATGGACTAGAGAGTGCCTTTGACTAAAACAAATCTGCCTCCTGGATCCTTGATAACCTGCATAGCAACGAAAGGGATACTTTTATTAATAATGAGCATGACCCCGCAGCTTTTAGTGGAGCACTGAGCTTCATAAACCTGACCCACTTGTTGTCTCCTTAATTGTAAAGCTTCACACTCTAGTAGATGGGATTCCTGCAAAAAAGTTATCTGAGACCACAATAGATTTAAGTGTTTGAGCACCTGATATTGTTTGGATTTTTTCCCTGATCCCCTTAACATCCCAGGTAGCACAAGTCACATCATTAGCCATCTGACCAGATTAATAAGCTTAACATCCTCAGCCCTGTATAGGGACATCGAAAATATTCAACCCAGTTCAAATGATTACTGCTGTATGATCCACCCTCCCCCCACCCTCATCCCTCACAACAAGCTAATCCTTCTTGTATCACCCTCATAATAATCCCCCCACAATAAACAAGAAAGTAGCCAAAACAAAATGCCCGAACTCCCCATCCCCCTCCCATCCACCCCAACTGTCACAAACAGCGCTCAGCAAAGTACCGCGTCCCTTCCTCCCCCCCAGCCTCCCAAAATAGATCCCTCAGCCCCAAACTAGTACAATAACACTTCCCCCAGCAAAATTTAAATAGGAACTGACAAAAGTCTGCAACCTAACAATTCTAGCTAGTTTAACAAGAGGAGCTGGAATTAAAGTGTACGAGCGCAGCATAGATGCTGCCATACTACACTGAATATCTGTGGCCTAGCAAGAGAGAGACCCAATGCACAAGGAATGCAGTAATCTAACTTAAATATAAAGTTCTTAACTATGGCATCACGCCAGCAAGGAATCAAATAATACAGTAAAGGTAACCAACAGCTGACCAGATATTAAGGGAGAGAGAGCCGTGCAAATGAGACTAAGCCCCAATTAGTGAGATGCATATAACTTACTTAATGATCATCAGTACCTTGAGGTTCTAGCAAAATATCCAGTAGAGTAGGGCTCTTTTGCCTCAGCATCATACCCTACCAGGACCAACTGTCGTGATAATAGGTGCGTTTATTACCCCAGGCTACGAGACAACAGCTCGCACTCAGCTGATAATCCTCTGCGCTGAGCTCCCCCTTGTGGCCACAGAATGAAATTTAAATACCCAGCACTCCTCCTGTATTAGTCTACCCCCAGAACAAGACCATGAACCTGAGTGATATTCTTTAACTGCCCCCTTTGTACTAGCAAATAACGTTCCAGAACAGACCTAAATACCGAACACCATTCACCCACAAGAACAGGACTGAGACTCAAACAAAACTACTTTGAAGGCTGCAGTCCCATATTTTAAATTCAAAATCAAAAAGTCTCATATCAGTTAAGATAGCAATAGAACAGCTCAGCATCTCCCCCCAATATGATCCTCTGGATTCCAGCCACTCTATTTATTCTATACAGTAATGGACATGAGAAGCAGTCCCATCTTGATAACGCAGGCCTTTTCTTCACATGGGTAAGAGCTCCTCATGGGTTGCAAACAGATTAGGAAGAGCAAGCTTGAGGCCAGCGAGAGCAACATCAGGATCCTCATATGCTGACCAGGATCCATTCACTAGAACCTGCAACTTAGCAGGGTACCCCATCTTAAACTTGAGCCCAGCAGCGATAATGTTGGTTACAATGGGATGAAATGCTATGCGCTTCAGTCGAACAGATCCCAGGAGGTCCTGCGCTATTCTTAGCTTCGAGTTTTCCCACCGGACCTCTTGTAGGTCTCTCACTTTAGACAAGAGGTGTTGCCTTTCCAGAAAATTGAGAAATTGGCATATCATAGGGTGAGGAGCAGGCCCCGAAGGAGGTTTTGGTCGAAGGGATTTATGCGCCCTCTCAATAGTGTACACAAAGCCAAAGGAGAAGGACCTGCAACACGTTCTACCAGCTTCTGTACAAAGTTAATAACATTCTGGCCTTCTTCACCTTCAGGTAGCCCCAATAATATTACCACATTATTCCCTACTGACTCTGACCCTCGAGATCCTCAGCTTTGCTTCAACTCGAGAGAGCTTCTGTCGCAGTGCAGCTAGCCAGGATCTATCTTTTTCCAGATGTTTCTCGAGAGACACAATGCGAGCTGTATTATCAGATGTTAGTGTAGTGACCTCTTCCAGCTTCTTAGACAGGTTTTTAAGCTCAGTTGCCATTTCTTTAACTTCCTCCCGAAAGGGCTTGAATTCTTCAAGGAATCTGTTCAGGGTCAAAGGCTCCTGATCCGGTACTTGGCTAGGTTGGTCAGGCCTGTCTGATCCACTCAAGGCCCTAGGTTTCTTTGGGGCCTTCTTGGGGGTAACTGACAGGGTATGCTTTTGTGGAGGCTTTTTCATGTAAGCCTTCATAATTATTCCAACTCGCAATTCTGAACCCTGGAAAGGTTAGAAGGCAGATTCTGGAAACACCAAGGGGTTTTAAGAGATACAATAGGCCAAAAAAGATGAATTTATAATTGGGAGGCTGAAGCTATGTAGAGGAGCTTCTATTCAGCACTCTGCATCACGTGATCTCCCAACCATTGTCTTCTCTGAGACCACTTTCCTCCGGCAGTGCAGTCCACGTGGCTACTACCCTATCCATAAAGAAATGCTTTGTAATATCCCTCCTAACCCTCCCCCACCAGCCTTAAACTGAGCTTGCTTGTGGTTCAGTTATCTCTTAGCTTGAGGAGACCTTCCCTATCCACTTTATTTATCCCCTTCAAGTATTTGAAGGTCTCTGTCATATCCTCCATCTCTCTCTTCTCCTCCAGGGAGTAATTCTCAGGGCTCCCCAGCCTCTCCTCCAAAGATTTCCCCTGCTGACCAACAATCATTTTGGTTGTCCTCCTTTGGACTTTCTCCTGCAAGCTAATGTGCTTCTTCAGGAATGGACACCAGTAACTTACTCCATATTCGAGATACAGTCTCACCAGTGACCTGTATAAGGGCAGTAAATCTCGCACCACCTACTGCCGATTCTCCTGGCTATACACCCCACCATCCTGTTTGCATTTGCTGCTGCCTTTCTACACTGCAAGGAGTGCTTCAGGTTGCTTGTAATCACCACTTCATTTTCTTCCTCCCTTGCTGCTATTTGCCCCCCCCCCACACACACACACGCACAGGTAGTACTCGGACTAGGTTCCTGGCTCCATTGTATATAACTTTGCATTTTATGGCACTGAAGCCAAGTTGGAAGATCTCTGACCATCTATCAAGTTTTCTGAGGTCTTCCCACATGTCTTGTGTCCCTTCTACTGTGTCTATCCTTTCACTGAGCTTGGCATCTTCTGCAAAGAGGCACACATTGCCCTTAATGCCCTCCCTAATGTAATTTATGAAGACATTGAACAATACCCCAGCACTGAGCCCTGCGGGACCCTGCTGATGACCTCCATGGTGCTGGATAACTCTTCCCCCCACCACCACTCTCTGGGTTCTGTTCCTCAGCCAGCTTTCTACCCATGTGGTCATTTTCTCCCCAACCCCAAAATCTGCCAGTTTCCTGATCTGCCTCTTGTGGGGCACTGAGTCAAAGGCCTTGCTGAAGTCCAAGTAAATGATTTCCACTGCCTGGACCCAGTCCACCTCCTTGGTGACCCAATCAAATAAGTCAGATTCATTCGTCATGATCTTCCTCCCACAAATCCATGTTGCCTCTCATCCTGGAGATGATTCTTTTCCACGTACCATAACTGCCTCTCCTTAAGTATGATCTCCATGAGTTTGCACATGATTGAGGTCAGACTGACCTGCCTGTGGTTCTTTAGGTCAACCCTGGGTCTGCTCTTGTGGAAAGACACCACATGTGCCATTCTCCAGTCCTGTGGCACCACACCCAACTCAAAAGAACTATTGAAGAGGCCCACCAGTGGCCCTGCAAGCTTCACTGCCAGCTCCCTTAACACCCATGGTTTTATGCCATCTGGTCCTGGGGACTTGTCTACCTTCAGTTCCAGCAGTCCCTCCCTCCCTCTGTCCTCTTCTATCACTACATCTTTGCTCCCCCCTTGCCTTCTTCCCCAAGGTGGTACTGGCCCTCTTTTCCCTAGTGAAATCAGAGCATAACTAATTGTTCAGTACCTCCACTTGCTCCCTTCTTCCTCCATCCATACATCCCCCTTCTTAAGCCTAACTATCCCATCCTTCTTGTCCCTCTTCTCACTTATGTAGTGAAAGACGACCTTCTCCCCCCCTCTTAATCCCTTCAGCCATTTGTAGTTCTTTCTGTGGCTTAGCTTACTGCACCACCTTGCCTGCCACTTTAGCCAACTTCAGGTAGTACTCCTTATCCGCTTCACTTGCAGTTCTCCTGTATCTCCTATAGGCTGCCCTCTTGTCCTTCACCACCCAGGCAACCTCAGAGTTGAATCAGAGGGGTGATTTGGCCCCTGATTTCTTCCCCTAAGCCTAATACACTCGAGCAGCCAGTATTTCATCTTTGAACGCGAAATTTAATGAGAAAAAATGCACAGAAGAACAACAAAAGAGCTAAATACTATTTAAATGGCACTGAATTAGGGGGCAAATGAAAGGGTTTCTGGGATGGGGCAAAGTATAATACCTACTATATTTATGTATAGAAACATAGAAATTGACATCGGATAAGGACCGCTAGGCCCATCTAGTCTGTCTATTTTCCCTGCCTACTGTAAAAGCCACAGACCGTATTTGATCTCCAGCTTTATCTCCTCATACCTAGTGCTAGGGTTCCCCTATGCCTGTCCTATGCATGCTTGAATCCCCACACTGTGTTTGCCCCCTCCACCTCTGCTGGGAGTCTATTCCATACATCCACCACCGTTTCTGTGAAGAAATACTTTGTCACACTACCCCTTAGTCTACCCCATTCCAACCTCATGTCCTGCCCCCTCATTCTTGGACATCTCCTTTTCTGAAAGATACTACCCTCTGGTACCCTATTTATGCCTTGTAGATATTTGTAGGTTTCTATCATATCTCCCCCGTCTCTTCTCTCCTCCAGGGTATACATATTGAGGTCTCCCAGTCCCTCCTCTTATGACTCTTGGTGCAGGCCCTGCATCATCTTTGTTGCCCTTCTTTGAACAGACTCCACCCAGTCTACGTCCTTATGGAGATGTGGCTTCCAGAACTGGACACTGTATTCTAAATGAGGCCTCACAAATGATCTGTACAGTGGCATCACCATCTCCTTCCTTCTACTGGTGATGCCGCTCCCTATGCACCCCCAGCATCCCACTGGCTCTCCCCACAGCCTTGGCACATTGTTTGGCCACACTGAGGTCATCAGATATGATTACCCCCAAATCCCTTTCCTGTTTGGTGACCATCAGTCCCCCCCCCCATAATGATATCCTCCCATGGGTTCTTGCACCCCAAATGCATGATTTTGCAGTTTTTCACATTAAATGTCAGCTGCCACACTCTGAACCATTCCTCCAGTTTACCTAGGTCCCTCCTCATTTTTTCCACCCCTTCCGGAGTGTCCACCCTGTTGCAGAATTTAGTGTCATCTACAAAGAGGCACACCTTTCCCTCCAGCCCCTTTGCAATGTCACTTATGAAGACATTAAACAGGACTGGGCCCAGGACTGATCCTTGTGGCAACCCACTGGTCACCGTCCTTTCCTCAGACTGAGCACCATTTACGATGACCCTCTGTCCTCTATCATTCAGCCAGTTCCTAACCCAGTTTACCACCTTCTGACCACTCCCAGGCTGCCCAGCTGGTTTACAAGTCTTCTACTTGGAACGGTATCAAAGACCTTACTGATATCCAGGTAGACCGCTTCCACCGCTCTCCCCTTGATCCACAATCTTAGTCACCTAGTAAAAAAAATCAATTAGATTTGTTTGACATGACCTTCCTGCTGTGCATCCATCCTGTCTCAGATACTGTGCTCCACTGGATTCAAGGTGTTCCACGATCCTTTATTTAAGTAGTGATTCCATAATCTTCCCCACAGTTGAGGTGAGGATGACTGGTGTATAGTTTCCAGCCTCCTCCCTACTGCCACTTTTGTAAAGAGGGACAACACGAAGATATGTAGTAACAGGGTTGATATGGCTGAAGGGGGTGGAGGATATGAGGGAGGATTTGGCCAGGCTGGAGGAGGAGTAGTGAGGAAGGTGGCAGTTACAGTTCAACACAAAAAAAATGCAGAATTATGCACATAGGGTGTAATAACCAGAAGGCAAAACCCCGGCTATGGGGGGGGGGGGGATCTGGAAGACACAGAACAGGAAAGAGACCTGGGGATAACCATTTCAGATAATCTGAAAGTCCATAGTCAATGCGACAGTGCAGCAGGGAAGGTACTCAGAATGCTGGCATGCATATGGAGGGGTTTCACAAGCAGAAGGAAGGAGGTGATCCTGCCACTATACAAAACCATGGTCAGACTACACATGGAATATGGGGTCCAGTTCTGGAGGCCATACTTGTAAGGGGAAAAGGACAGGCTGGAAAGGATCCAGAGAAGAGTGATCAAAATGGAGTGGAGGCTGCAGGGGCAGTCATATGAGGAGAGACTGGGAGAGCTGGGCCTGCACACACTAAAGAAAAAGAGGGAGGGGGGATATGGTGGAGGGATTCAAATACTTGAAGGGCATAAAGAGGGTGAGAGTCAACAGCATCTTCAAACTGAGTAAGAACAATTCCACTAGAGGGCATACCTACAAACTAGAGGTGGGCAGATTCAGAGGGACGTCAGGGGGAGGTTCTTTACCGAGAGAGTGGTACAGCCATGGAACAGGCTGCTGGAATGGGTGGTGGGGTGGATACAATCGACAATTTTAAAAGAGCCTGAGACATACACATGGGCCTAGCGAGCAGAGGGAAGGCTGGTAAGGGAAGAAGGGGGTCTTCCTAGAGGGGGTTTACAGGCAGACTTGATGGGCCGAGAGGTCCTTTTCCACTTGCAGATTTCTATGATTCTATAATCTGCCCTCCTTCACTCCTCTAGAACCACTCCTGTATCGAGTAACTCATTGAACAGGGCTGCCAGTGGTGCGGCCAACACCTCCCATATTTCCCTTAATATTCTAGGATGTATCTCATCTGGTCCCATTACCTTGTCCGCTTTCAGTTTTGCAAGTTCTTTTAGGACTCTGTCTTCCATAAATGGACTGGTGTCCCTCTCCCTCCCATATTTGTTTATGTTGCCAAACTGGTCCATCACCTTCTTCTTCTGTGAATACAGAACACAAATATTTGTTCGGTACTGATGCTTTTTCCAGGTCCCCTTCCACACACTCTCCTTCGTCCAAGACTTACTACCCCCCCAAAGTTTTTCTCCTTTCATGAATGTACCTATAAAAAGTCTGGTCTCCTTTCTATGTTCTCTTATTCATGTGCAAGCAACATATTGTGGTAGCTTGGAATAGCAGGTTTTAGAGGTGCGGTCGTGTTGTGACCAGTGGCGCTACTGCTTTTCAGGCTGGGCTCTGTGGCACAAATGAAATCGCATGCTGTCTATGACAGCAGTTGAAAAGCATGCCACCAACTTGAAACAATTTTGCCGCTGCAATGAGGGAGCAACCTGTCATTGCAGGGCATGCCTTGCCTGGTGTAACATTTCACTAAACATGGTGGCGGCTATCGCCGTCTGCCTCTGGCAGTCCCCAGTAAACCGACTTCGGGTGTGGCCAATCCTCCTGTTGGCATGCCCCCTCCCTAGTTCATTTGCCAATGGGGGAGCCCAATCCCCATCAGCATATGTGCCCCTTTCCTGTTTTTGTTTGCCAAGGGGGTGCCCAATCCCCCTCAGCATCACCCCCCCAAACACAGACATGCTTGATGATGGGGAGCACAATCTCCGTAGGCTTTAATGCCATCCTCATTCTTCCGAGGGGGTGCTCAATCCCCCTCAGTATCATCCCCCCCAGACACACTTGCCGACGGGGTGCCCAATCCCCCTGTCAGCATGTTTAACCCGCCCATTGAGTTGGCTTTTTCCTGGCACCACCTCAATTGTGTGCCACACTGGGAGTCCACCACAGTGTGGCTAATATGATCCCCCCTAAACAAATGGGACACACTGGGAGCCCACACCAGCATGTCCAACACCTGTTAAAAAATTAAACGGTCCATGGTGATTATTATTATTTATTTACTTTTCTTAACCTGAAACAAAGAAAACAGTTTCTCTCTGTCAGGCCCCCCTCCCCCAATCTGCACCCACCCTCTGCACACCCGACCTCCCCACACCCCCCCCAACCCATACTTACCTCTGGAGCCCAGCACGACAATCTTCAGTGGAGCGGGGACACATCTGCACTCTTTAAAGCCGAAAGCGAACTGAAGAAATGCCAGTAAGATGTATGATGGCATAAATGGGGGTTTTCAACTTAGGTGGATATCTCAGGCATTTTTGTGACTTTTGGCTCCAAATTTTCTACATGGGGACCCCACCTCATGAACTCAGTCACTGTCATTTCATTATTCAGTCCTGAAAGGTGATTTCGAGGTCACTGCATGGAATCAACTTTTTGGACCAATTAATGAAATTACAGTGTCATTGTTTATGAGGTGGGTTCCCAAAAAGCCTATGATTCAAATCTGGTGAAAAAATTCCAAAAAATGACTGTGTTATGAGCGTGCATTGCGCAGTTTCTACCCATGCTCATAACTTCAAGAATTTTTAATATTTTCACTCCAGATTTTCAGCATTGCCATTTTTTACACCTCCTTATGAACAGTGCAGCTGTCATTTTCAAATCCTGCTCAAAATATGTTTTCTCACATGTCCAGAAACAAATGATTTGTTCTTTTGTGTAACACCCATGTTGGTCCAATAAAAGGTATCAAATCATTTGTTTCTGGATCTGTTCTTAAAAGGACCAATACGGCACCTACAACATTTTTTTCTCACATGTGATGCACAATGGAGTGGTCTCTGTGGGAAATCAATGTTTGGGAAAGATTAAGAAAATTACAGTGACGCTGTTCATCAGCAGAGGCCCCAAAATGCCTATGTTGAAAATTTGTGGACAAAATTCCACACAATGACTGTGTTACAGGCATGCATTGTGCAGTTTCCATGCACGCTCATAACTTAAAGAATTGTTAATATTTTCACTCCAGATTTTCAACATTACCATTTCTTCACACCTCCTTATGAACAGTACAGCTATCACTTTTCCCATCCTGCCCAAAATGTGGTTTCTCACATCTTGTGCAGAATGGCATGGTCACTGTGGGACATCAACATTCAGGACAGATTAACAAAATCACAGTGCCACTGTTCATGAGCAGAGGTCCCAAATGCTTTCACGAGGTGGGGTCACGACAAGCCCATGTTGAAAATTTGGAGTGCAAATACCAACAAACGCTCGGGGCATTAGGGTTTCGAACATAACGTCCCACCCTGTAGAGACTAATAGGCATCTGGGGTGTGACTTTGGATTGTCGGCTGTAATACTCATGCAATTCCACCCCCACCCCCACCCACAGCCACTGTCAGGCATCAAGGTGTGTCTTGGACTCTTTGGCCCCAAAGTTCACCACATTTTCCTATACTGCACCCATCTCAATGTATTTCCTTATGGAATGGGGTGAGTGTAAGGCCCAAGGACCCCAAGGCACAATGCGATACTTGTCGGAGTCTGCAGGGTAGGATGAGGTGAAATGGCATGAACATTATGGCCGATGACCCAAAGGCACACCTCAATGCCTATCAGTCTCTGCAGGGTGGTGTGGGGTTGGCATCACTTCCCTACTTCACTGCCATTCCTTTTATGCATCTCTCTCTAACTCCTGAACTACCAATGCCAATGTCAGCAAGACAACATTTGGCACTGACAAATGCTTCTTTTACCTCCTATGTTATTTTTTCCTCCACTTGTGCCTTTGCACTCCTGACTTCTTTCCCTGCCTCCCTCTGTTAATCCAGATACACTACCCTGTCCTCCTCCTACTGTGTTTCCTTGTATTTCCTGAAAACCGTCTTTTTTGCCCTTGACTTCCCAGCCATTTCCTTTGAGAACCATTGTGGCTTTCTCTTTCTCATGCCCTTGTTTACTTGCCTAATGCAAAGGCTTGTTGGCTCAACTATGGCACCTTTCAGATGGGCCCACTGCTCCTCCACTCCACCCCTTTTGTCCCTCCCTGCCCGGACATGCTTGAGACATATCCCTATCTTAGTAGTCTGCCCTCCTGAAGTCCAGGACCCTTGCCTCTGTGTGGCTTGACTCTGCCACTGTATTCATGCTGAACCACACTGTGTGATGATCACTGGATCCCAGGTGTTCTCCCACCCTGACTTCCTCAATTCTGTCCCCATTGGTGAGTACCAGGTCCACAGCTGCACCCTCCCTGGTGGGCTGTAGCACTAGCTGCCTGAGGCCTGCTCTTTACACAGAGTACAGGACGACCCTGCTCCTGGCTGAAGCAGCAGCTGGGATGCTCCAATCCACATCTGGCAGATTGAAATCTCCTACCAGCAGCACCTCCACATTAGCTGCCATTGTGTGGCTGGATTCCACTAGAACCCTGCCCACCTCCTCCCCTTGTGCTGAAGGTCTGTATACTTTATCACACCATGTAAATAGCAGTGCCATTGCTCATCTCAAGGGTGACCCAAAGTACCTCAGCTCTCCCCCGCATTCCCAGTATCTCAGTTACCCTAATACCCTCCCTGACGTTAAGATCCACCCCCTCCTTTTTATCCCCCATCTCTTCTAAACAGAGTATAACCTGGTACTGCTACATCCCAGACATGGTTTTCAGTATACCACATTTCATTAATAGCTATGATGTCCTGGTCAGTCTCCATTAGCAAGGCTACCAAGTCTGGGATTTTATTTCCTAGGCTGCGGGCATTGGTATAAAGGGCCGTCCATGTCCTACCATTTGTTCATTTATTATCCCTCTGTTGTCTTTTTGCCTCCTTTGCTTGTCCTTCCTGCTTTCAACCCCCTTTCTCCTGTCCTCCGCTGTTCCCCCTTCTGTGAGTTTCATTTCCTCTGTTGATACCATAACTTTATGGTCCTCCATGTGTCGACTTCTCTATCCTGCTGCGAGTAGGTAGTTTGGTTCCCCCTGCATCCTTCTGCCACTCCTCTTGCTAGTTTAAATGCTTGCCAATGAAGCATTTAAACTGTTTACTGAGGATAGCAGTCCCTTCACTGGACAGGTGTAGTCCGTCCCCCTTCTACAGGATCACATTCCTCCAAGTGGTTCCCCAGTTCCCAAGGAAGCAGAAACCTTTTTCTCTGCACCAGCTCTCCAGCCAAGTGTTGAAATCCTTGGTGTGGGAATTCCTACACTCCCCCCCCCTGCTGTGGATCGGCAGAACCCCTGAGAAGGTCATGGAGCTTGCTACCTGCGCAAGGCCCCTCCCCTGCTTTCTGAACTCCTCCTGCACCCTTGTTATCCCTGCCTTGTCTCCAGCCAGGTTATTTGTCCCTAACTGGAAAATGACATCAAGTTTCCCTGCCTTGCTACGCTGGATACTTTACTTCCCTTTCCTCCACTGTTCCTGTCCCTAATTCCACCCTCAAGACTATGGAGCCCCCCATGAGGAGAAGCTTCCTTTTCCTTTGAGATCTGCTCCCACCCACCTGTGGGGTTCTCTTCTGTAGAACCTGCTCATCCATCATGGTCACAACTGTGGGTATCCTGGAGGGATCATCCTGCTCCTCGAAAACTTTTTAGGAGTTTCTTAGTTGCACTGGGTGGGGGACGGGCCTTTGATCCACCTGCCTCACCTTCCCTGAGCCCACTATAGTTCACACACTGCTTTTGCTGGTCCTCCATTGAGGTAGTGGGTGTAGACTTGGTGGCCCCTGGGTGGGGGAGGAGATCCCCTGCAACCTAGCCAACTTGGCCTAGTGGCTGGCAATCTCTGCCCTCAGCCCAGAGAGGTGCCTGCAGATGGGGCATAACTGCAGTTCCCAGAACATCATTCTGTAGACTGCTGCTCAACATTCATTGGACAGCACCACTCCTAACATGATCCCTACCTACTCTGCTTCTGTCTGCTCAGGTCACTGTTAGGGAACCTTACTTCCCTTTGGTACTATAACCCTTTTCCTAGGGACTATGTACCAGAACCCCTTATTTTTTTAGTAATACAATAGCAATCTCAAGAAGATATCCTCCCAGCTTATGCAGCACTGCCTGGCTGCCTTCGCATCCTGTTTCGTTTCTGAGCAGAAAGTTGTCACACCTTTCTGCTTAACTCTACAAAGCTAGGTGAGCCTGAGGTGGGTGGGATGGGGTGGGTAGGGTAGGGCAATCCACCTGGTCTGTGCTTTGAAGGCAATCACAGCAAACCAGTTTGAGCCACCTCTGGCTTTGTCTGGATCTTTATTGCATCTTTGTAGTAAAAATGATTTGTTTTTGATAGATATTTTGATGCATAAGAGCAGAAAGAAAAAAAGGAGTGGTGGTGGTGGGGAGGGAATTGAGCAGAAAGCAAGGTAAATGTTATTGTAGTTTGAGTACTGTATATATCTCATTGGTCCTCTTTTTGTCTTCTCTTTTCTCCTTCTTTTATCTCATCCTTCCTCTGTCATCTTTCTCTAGCTGATGCTGGTGCTGCTGTTTCTCCCCTGCATAGTTCATAGTTATTGCAGAGCACTGTATTAATTGTGTAAATCAGGGTCTCCTGCCTTTGAGATGATGTGGTTGTGGAGCGCATAAAAGTATTGTTCTTCTTGGGGGGGGGGGGATCACAGGTTGGGTAGGGTCAAATGAGTCATTTGGTGTTGCTTCTCAGTTCCAGGTCTCAGAGTTTACAGATGTTGCATGGTTGTTGATGTTCAACCTGATTCTGCAGTGGAAGACTGGGAATAAGGGCTATATGGATGGCTATAGGGATGGCTTTCTAATTTGTATGGCTTGTTGCTAGTATTGCCATAACATTTGTCAAAAGACTGCCATGCTCATTCTGGGTCATTGCAGTTTTGGTGGTGACCATTAACAATGAACCTTACATTTGCAGGAGGAATGACAGAAAACTGTATGCCTCTCTCATTGAAATTGCATTTTAGAGGGTTGAACAATTACTACCTTGAGACAGTTTCTGCAGAAAGGTCTGGATAAACATTGAAATGACAGTTCTCATATTTTAGCTCTCTGTCCATCCTAGACTTATGTAGGGTTGCCTCTTTAGCTTGATATTTATGAGACAGTAAATAGTGCATGGTGAACAGTTATTATTTATCATAGTTTAAGGCCCCCCTCTGATCTCTGTCAAGAGACATTTTTCTCTCTGGGTTGGGGTCATGTGAACCTTCCAAAGTTTGACCACGTGAACTTTGATGGTTGAACCCTCTAAAGTTCACCAGGTGACTTATGACATGAGTGGTATGCTAATCAGGGCTACCAGCTCTGCCATTAATCGGTAGCCCTAATTAGTATACCCCACATAACAGAAGCCACTTGGTGTGTGTGTGTCTGTGTATATGTGTGTGTGTGTGTGTGTGTGTATATGTGTGTGTGTGTGTGTGTGTGTGTGTGTATGTATGTGTGTGTGTATGTGTGTGTGTGTATATGTGTGTGTGTGTGTGTGTGTGTATATGTGTGTGTGTATATGTGTATATGTGTGTGTGTATGTGTGTGTGTGTGTGTGTGTGTGTGAGATGGCTGTGGGTGGCTCAGTGACATGGTGCAGCAGGTCTTTGAAAATATGTGGGATTATAGAATGAAGGGTAACTTGTGAGAACACGAAGCTGGTGGAGCAGAGTGCCAGGGACTCATGAAGTAAGTTAAAATCAGTAACTAATAACAAGTTAAACTACCACTGATGTGGTGGCCTGCGAGCCAAGGAGAGAGGCACCAGAGCTGGTGGGAAGTGCAGGGCTGGTGGGAAACTGGGAGAGAGTCAGAAAGACTAGCAGAACTGCCTAGCAGGGAAAAATGTATAAAATAGGGACAATGTTTCAGGGACCTGATGGTGGAGTGAGTCAATCAATCATTCATTCCACTATCGGGTCCTCTGTCCCTATTTTATGCATTACATAAGTTGGTCTGGGTGTGAAGTGTGGTCCACAGTTTGACTGGTTGAACTGGTCTGCCCCATTTGGACCATGGTGAACAAAGCTGAAGCCAAAGTCCGCTTATCTCCCCTAAACGTTTGCCATGGTCTGAAAGAACCAAACACAATGAAGTTCGAGGTGTTAGATTATTTTGTAGAACTCAACTTGCAGCCCTACTCTGGGTACTTTTTCCCATTGCAACTGTCATACATTTTTCCAAAAATTTCAAAGGGTCGTGCCAGCCCAGTGGCATAGAGGGCAGAGGCATTCATGTCTCACCTGACACCGTGCTGGTGACCTGGATTCAGGAATCAGCCTGGGCCACTCAAGGATCAGCTGGTGGGATGAGGACTGAGAGTCCTGGCAGATGATCTATTCCACTGGGGAGGGTGGGCAAACTCTTCTGCTGCATCACAGGCAGTGGTATGGTTCATAGCAGCAGTTGCAGACGGTGTATGTTCCCTGATAGTGGATGTATGCACCGCATCTGACATGTGAATGTCAGACTTCCACCTCCATGGGCTGTCCATGGATTGGGATCCTGCATAGCGGAAAAACACAGTGGCCCTGCTGTACCTCACAGACCCCACACCGCATACTGGACATGGGGTCTTCCAACTAAGCACGGCTTCCAGCGGGGGCTTGGGGGACCCCCGATGGCCCTACCATAGGGAGGAATCTGTGCAGGAATGGCATCCCCTCAGGTAATCCCGAGGACAGTGGGTGATGGGGAGCCATGTAGGCTAAAGGGGGCATGTCGGTGAGGAGGGGGATAAAAATGAAAGTAAATAAAAAAATCCAAAGGGTCCCTTGTCCCTTCTATTTCTTGTTATTTTCGCCAGCCTTAAGCTGCCTCTCCTGGAGTGATCTTCTTGTTCTGCAATTTTCTGTATCAGAAGTTGCATTTTGTTTAGAATGTTGTGTTTGTGTTTTAAAGATGGAGGGAAGCTAACAGTTGCTGTAACCAGCAATCCCAGAATCCCTGCAGCTGACTTCAGTCACAGAGGTCTGTACTTAGCCTCTGGAGAACAGCTGGACCAACAAATATCCAGTTGGAGCTTATAAAATCTTTAATTTACAATGCAGGCTACTGAATCTCCCACTATTGCAGTGCTGCTCTGTTGTCATCTGCAAGGGATTCTGGGATTTCTGGTTACAGCAAATGTCATCTTGGAAGTCAGCAGAATCTGCCTGATACAATCTATTTTTCTATAGTAAAACAAAGGAAAATAAAACCTGTACCTGCTCGAAAAGAAACACTATGAGGCGGATATTCAAACTGTGCTATTTTGTGGCGCAAGCCCTTGCACTGCACAAAATAGTTGCACAGCAGTGTGGCCGGGGCGATATTCAAAGGAGTTGCGCTATTGAGCAACTCCTTTGAATATCACCCCTGCCACAGCTCTTGTGCATGGTGCAGTGGAACTTGCGCCACCGCAAGTGGTCAAAGTGGAGCATTCAGGTTGCGGTGGCGCAAGTACCATTGCGCCATGCGCAAATTTCCGATATTCAAAAGGTGACATGCAAATGGGGCCATAATTCATGCAAGGTGCAGGGGGGGCCATTTGCATCTATTTATGACCCCATTTGCATGCCATTAGCATGCAGGTGTGCCGATCCCCGAGGACTTGCGCTTGGCGCCCTGCCAGGCAGCAGCCGTCGGGGACCGATGCTCCCTGCAGCCCGATTGCAGGCAAAGTGTAAGAAATCCCCCCCACCCCCGACTGGCCCAATCGTAGCAAAAGCATAACAATCCTCCCTCCCCCAACTGACCTGATCGCAGGCTAAAGCTTAAATAACCCCCACACCAGCCCGATTACGGGCAGCAAAGTGTCCCCCGAACATATCCCTGGTGGTCCAGTGGACCGCTAAGCCCGATCGCGGGCTGAATATGTTTAAACACCCCTCCCACATATCTGGACTGCCTTGTATGGTATGGGCTGCAAGCCCATTGGCTCTTGCTCTGCATTAATGGGCATGCAGCCCTACCAGGCAGTCAGTCGGCAGGCGGCGGGGTGGCAGGCGGGTGGGATGCTGCCGTCCGCCGGCTGCCGGGGCGGGGTGGTGGGGCTCGTGGGTGGGTGGGGTGGGGACACTAGATCACCAGGGATATGGTCTTGGGAGGGGTGTTGCCACATAATGCAGCCCGATCAGGCTTAGCGGTCCACTGGACCACCAGGGATATGGTGGGGGGACACTTTGCTGCCAGCGATCAGGCTGGTGGGGGTTGTTAAGCTTTGCCAGCGATCGGGCCAGTCGGGGAGGGGGGATTTTATGCTTTGCCCATGATCGTACAGTCGGGGAGTGGGAGGATTTTTACACTTTGCCCGCGATTGGGCTGCAGGGGCACAGGGTAGGTTGAGGCCAGCCACAGGTGGCAGCTGCTGTGTTGTGCCCTGCAATGCAGCAGCTCACCTGTGGGTGGCCCTCGACTTACTCCTTTTTTGCTCAAAGTTGTGCAGGTGCAGGTTGGGGGTTGCGTCTGCACAACTCTGCACAGCCTGCTGAATATCGGGCTGTGCAGTTTATGCATGGTTCCTCCCCCTCCAGTTCAGCATGCATTCATTTGAATTGTGCTGTTGCTCAGCATGTTTTCAGTGGCGCAACTGCCTCCTGCTGAATACCGCAGAATGGTGCAATTTCGGACTTGCGCAGGTGCAACCCTATTGTGCATGGCGCAACCCTTTTGAATATCCCACCCTATGTGTTTGCTCCACCAAAATTTTAAAGTCATCCAGCCAAAAGCTTTTAAAGTGAAAAAAGTTTTATTTCTTGTGCAAACATACAATAAAACTCATGATTTGATCCAATTTGGACAGATATGGCAATATTGTTCCAATGTCCAAAGTCCAAAGATCAAAGTCCATGTATCAATGTCCAATGTATAATCCATAAAAGCATCTAGCCGAGGACAAATGGCTGGCACAAAACTTTCGCAGCAAGGGCTGGGGACCACTCCCTCGTGACATCACCCGATGCATTTTGCATGTAGCTTTTTACAGTAAACAGTAAGGTAAAAGAATGCTTTTGAACAAGGTGTTAATTGGAACCAGCCCTACACTTCAGGGTGGGGCTCATACTTGTTGACTGTTCCAATTTGAATAAATAAATAACTTCCCTTCTTATTCACGCCCTTTCCGGGCTCCCTCCTTCCAACACAAACTTGGTGCTGGTAGTTTTTTTATTTTTACTGTAACCTTCCTTTCTACTCATACCCTTCCTCGTATATGTGGGTGGGCTTTACCCATTGCTTTTGTATTTCTGTGGGGTTATTGCCTCCTCTAGTGTCTGGATTACTCATGCACTGAGACCCAACAGTCTTACTGATGTCACAAGGCAATGAAAAGTGACCATGCAAACTAATAGGAATGGGTGAGGATATCATCAGGAAGGAAACAGTTAAAAAATGGCTGCTGTTACAGACCTGTGGTCTATTCTGAAACAGATTTCAGTTATTTGCATGTGTGCAGCCTTCTTAATCTCCCTACTTTCCTTTTCTCTGTTTGCAGTGAAATAATCTTGTATTTTCCTGTCTAAGGTTCCCTGTAAGTGTTGTCTTTTTCATGGGAGATATTCTTTTTTTTTTTATTTTTTATGTGACCCTTGTCCATTGACCGCTACCACCCTTGGCTGCCTTGAGTAGTGCAGTAGCACTGGTGGGGGGAAGGGTACCCCTGTTTTAGTCATTGATCAAGCCCTGGGACCCTTCCTGTCCAGGGGCTGTTCTTGATGAGAGTAATCCATATCGTTATTCCAGGATTCTGGCTTAAATGTGGGGCTGGGTAGTCTGCAGTTTGGGTCCCAATACAAAACTACATGAGACAGTTTTGCAGTATGCACTAGACTCTTTCAATAAACTGGATGTTCACAGCATATTCACATCATGATCTGAGGACCCAATTCATTTGGTAATAGCAATTCATCTAATTGGTTACGTTAGCTCTACATTAGTGAAGGTGACCCCGCCAACTCTCACCCTCACAGCAGAAGCAAGGATTAAGGATCCCTTAGCTTCTGCACCATTATGTCTCCAGGGCAACTTGCAGGGACAACAAGACCTGGGAATGAGAGTGTGTGGCATCCCTGTACCACTCCTAAACATCACACATCACTGCTAACTGCTTAGTAGGCATTTATCATTAGTACCACTCAACCAGTGACCTCTGGGCTGTCTTTTTTCCTTTTCAGCAAGTGTATCAAATAGACATCTGCAGTTCTCTGAGATATCGCTTTAGGGGTCGTGGCTCTAAAAGGCAGAGTCAGCATTAATTTACATAAAGGTTTGAAGCATTAGGGACAACAATGGTCCACTAGCAATGGCCTTGTTCCCATCTCTTCATGGGCACTCTCTTATTAATGGTCAAACCATTCAAGGGTGTACATAAAGGTCAGGCATCAGATTAAACTTTTACTGTAAATTCTGCAGTTTGACTTTATTTGCATTAATATGATCAGCAGATATGCAGGCTTTTCAGAACACAGTCTCTTATTTCCATAGTCGGGTCAGGCCAGTTTGCTGGCTAACCCTTTCTGTATCCCAAACCTTGTGGCAGCTTCATGATCTGGGGGCCCTTCACCTAAGGACTCCTCAAGCCTGGAGACTAGGCATCTCCTACCTTTCTGCAGCCAGTTTTCACTCTGAGTCCTCCACATACTTCTTCAAGTGCCATGTTCCTTTGCATGAACATCAGCTAAAACAACTCACCACCATGGTTCACCTTTGACTTCAAGTGAACCGTTCCCAGGCCAATTGGCCATCACAGCACTTCCCTTGAGAGGCAAACCACCACAGTACCCACAACCTCCTAGTGGTGCTACTGTTTGTTAGCTATAGTAATATCCCAAGCTGGGGAGCTGCTCCCCTGGAGGTCTGGTCTAAATGTCTGATCTAAATAATTTCCAGATCTGGGCCTGTCTCTCTGTCTGAATTTCTGCCCTAGGCCAAGCAATGTCTAAATTTCTACCACTGAAACTTCACACTGCCAGACTGAAGCGTGAATGTCGGCTTTAGCCAGTCTGGCACCTACTAATAACCAACACATCCCCCTACTGGTAGGAAGGGGTTGTCACTTTATAATTGCTTAACAAGTTTGAGAATCGAGTGACATCAGTTCAATGGCGCCCTGCAGTAAAACATTTACTGTAAGCTTCTGCTCAACTGATGCAACATATGATACTGTGTTAGGGATCTACAAATATTGAGGTAGGGGGTCCCTTGTCTGAATGAAATCTTCATCTACTGAACAGATTATAGTAAACAGCATAAAACATTTATTGAATCAGAAAAGTACTTCTAGGCCTCAGGATTTATTATTACAGTAATTTTTAAGTTTTGCATATATTTGTCTCTGTGTTGAGACCCTGTGTGGTTCCCCACACATATCAGGTACTTGTGACATTTTTGCATTTGATCAGCTATATCAGATTGCTAGATTCACATGTATATGCATGCCTGGCTTCATGTCTCTCGCCAGCATGTGAGGAATGTAATACTATGGCACCCAGCAGTGTGGTGTCCTGGATTATTAGCACATTATTTGGTACCTACAGGCAGGCAGGCTGTATTCTGGAGAGTTTGCTGCTGACTAATTTTCGTGTGAGGTTTTGGGTGACTGCCTTCATGCTGCAATTAAAACTAAAAGAACTTGGATGGAAAACCCCTAAAAAAGAATACGCTTCAAAGTCCTTTTCACCATCAATTGTGAGTGCTCATGGGCTGTAGCTAGTAAGGACTGGACCTGCTCCAGTTCACATTTCCAGCTGAGCCAGTCACTCACTGGGTTAGCTGTCACACAAAGGCAGCTGTCAGTCAAACATCGCAGTTGCATGATCCTCATAGTCAGGAATCAGGACTGATCACCATTAGCCTCATTCAGACATGTGAATGGCAGCAGGAAGTGGTCAGCCCCAGACCAGCAAGATGGGCAATTTGGTTTTGATAGGGTGGCCTGGATAGGTAACTGTTTAATGAATGAATGGGGTAGAATAAACTGGACTGTGGTGATGGAATACTTTTGAAAACATTTTTGTTTAAGCAAGCATTTCCCTTAAGCAAGATTTAGTTATTAATAATCAGTTAAGTTTTATTTATGTTATGCACAGGGCCCTAGAGTGGGGGGGCAGGATAATTCCTGGGACCCAGGCCTCCCAGCATACTATATGCAGGGAAGGGGCTGCGAGCTGGTAGGGGTCCCAGAGTCTGAACTTTCCCCGAGGCCCAGAATTCCTCTCAAGGGGCCTGGTTATGCATTATGTACAGTAATCTATTTTAGCTGTTTTAAATGTTTTGCTCACGTGTAAAGCGCCCTGAGTCAAAACGAATGGAGCGTTATACTAAATAAAGTTGATTGTTTGATTGATTTTGTTGACACACAGGACAGTAATGCATGAGGTGCAGATAGAAGAGGAGAAATAGAAATATGTAGTCCTATTAATCCATTTTAATTTTGCTGTTTGGTCAGTAGTTGGCAGATGCCGTATTTTTTTAAATACATGTAAATAAATTGAGGGATACTGATACAATAGTGTTGGTCAAATGTAAACAGGTCAGTGAAGTCATGGCTCTTTTTCCAGTGCTGTTGTGCTGGAATATCAGCATTGGGTTCAGAGCTCCACGGCCAGTTAGGTTGCTGGATTTTTTTGTACCCATTTCATAATAAATGCTACAGCTGTGTGAATGGGAAGGGACAAAGTTTCCAGGTTTTCATTCATAACTCCATAATAATAAAGAAAATAATGGTTCCAAATTAATGACAACTGTGGGAAATATTTTGTAACTTTGTTCTATTGAAGACCGTAGCCAAATCATTTCCTTGGAAAAAAAGCAGAGCTGCTCAAACCATCTCTGCTTCTAACATAAATGCAAAAAAGTTCTAAAAGTTGTTTTTAAAAAAACATGTTTTATCAGCCTACTGTTTTAAGTTGCATATGCTTTTATGTTAAAGGGGAACATTCATGCACAGTGCCTATCACAGATTGAAAGCCTAAGAAAATCCCTTCCAAATGAGGGATAGGGCTTCCCTGTAGCTGTCTCCAGTGCAGAGATATACAGTACATGACTAAGTTGGTTTAATATTGAGTCTACATTGTTTCTGTTTTATGGAACCTTGTGATGTCATCCAGGAACAAACTGTGCTTGACTATATGTAGTTAGGAATAGCTTGTTCCTCCACAACATCACAGTGGTCTATAAACTGATGGTAATGTACAGTGCCAATATTAAGTATACTTAGTCATCTATATCTCTGGACTGCTTCTGGCTGCAGCTGAGCCCAATATTGCCCTCACTTGCCCCAAATTCAGAGGGTTTTCCTGGGAAATACACAAGGTGATAGAACAGGGAACTGAGGCACCCTTGCCCTTCTCAGCAGTGGAACTCCTGCTAGGAAGAGAATCAATGCTTAAATTCAACAACATGAGTTCAGCGTGGAGCCTGGCACTACTCAATGAAGGAAAAAAAAAATATAGCTCATAACTGGATGGGCTCTTCACCCCCACGCATTGTCTAGTGGTCTAAAAGTATGTTGGAGTCTCTTAAAATAGAAAAGGTTCAGTATATGAACATATATACAAACATACAAAGAAGCCAGTAGAAGAAGGCCATTTTATTTATTTTCAGTGAGCCACTTCTGTTGTAATGTTATATAATAATAATAAAATTTATTTGATTAAGCACCTTTCAAATTTTTTCAAAGCGCTGTGCATGAAAAACATAAAGAACACAGGCATAATCGATACATACAATAGAACTACACAAAACGAATATTACAAAACTAAAATAATCAATTACACCACAGCAGAAAATGCCTTCTCCCATAAAAAAGTCTTTAGTGCCTTTTTAAAACTCCCCACCATCATACTCTCCTGGAGCTGACGAGGCAGAGAGTTCCAGAGGGTAGGAGCAGCAAAACCAAAGGCACGGGCTCCAGAAGACTTCAAATTTACCCTCGGAATCTCTAGCAACCCCTCGCCAGCCAAGCGGAGCTGTCTCAGAGGGGTGAAGGCACCAGGAGTTCTTTCAAATAGTCAGGACCCTAGACCATGTAGGGCTTTGTAGGTCAAAGACCCACTTTAAAGGTGATCCATCACTGTATTGGCAGCCAGTGCAGAGTGCGCAGTACAGGGGTAATATGAGACCTTCTAGAAACCCCAGTCAACAAATGTGCTGACGCATTCTGCACTAGCTGCAAGCGGCGGATATCAACCCCAGAAAGTCCTAGGTAAAGGGAGTTACAATAATCAAGGCGAGATGTCACGCAGGCGTGAATCAAAACCGGCAGGTTGCGAGGTGGAACCAGGTGCCTAATCCTGGCAATGTTTCTAAGGTGAAAAAATGCAGTCTTGACAACTGCAGACACCTGATAATGAAGGGTCAGACCAGTGTCAAGCTCCACGCCCAGGTTATGCACCTGTTCGGAGGTGAGGATCTGGTCTACCCCCAGAATTAATCCAGAGGGGGAACCCGCCCTCATACCCTCAACCCTGCGACCCGGGTCCACCACCATAACCTCAGTCTTTCCCGGATTCAACTTTAAACCACTGGTATTCATCCAGTCTTGGATATCAGCGAGGCAGTTATTCAGCACTGACATAGCACTAACCTGGTCGGGTGCAAAAGACAGGTAGAGCTGGGTATCATCAGCGTAGCAGTGAAACCTCAGCTCAAACCATCTTACAATGTCTCCGAGGGGTAGCATATATACTGTGAATAACATGGGGGAAAGCACTGAGCCCTGAGGTACCCTGCAAGGCAGCGAGAAAGCCCCAGATGAATGTAAACCCTAGACCACTCTCTGCGTTCTCCCCTCGAGGTAGGATGAAAACCATCTGAGGACCGTACTCGACAGTCCACAAATGGACCTCAAGAGTTCGAACAGAACCCCATGATCCACAGTATCAAAAGCTGATGACAGATCAAGGAGAACCAGAATAGAGTGGTGTCTCTGATCTCTCGCCATCAGGAGATCATTGAGAACCCTAACCAGAGCAGTCTTGCTGTTATACCTCTTACGAAAACCAGACTGGAGAGGTTCATATAAACTATGGATGGTCAAATGGTTATCCAATTGGGCCACCACAACTTTCTCAATAACCTTCCCCACAAATCGGAGGTTAGAGGTTGGTCGGTAGTTTGCTAGGTCATCCGGGTCTAAAGAAGCTTTCTTCAGAAGGGGAGTCACCACCCCTTCCTTCAGAGAGCTAGGGAAAACTCCCATCTCTAAAGAACACCGGATAATCCGAGCAAGGACCGGGCCAATAGTCTCACTACAACTCATGATCAGGGAAGTAGGGCCCGGATCCAAACCACAGCATGTTGGGCACATCTCATGGACAATCCTCATAGTGTCTACGAAATCCGGTAGGTTAAAGGAACTCCAGGAAATTCCAGGCTCTGCGACAGGACACTGATCAACTGCAACAACCTTAGAGCGAGGTCGGGGGCACTGCCTCTGGATGTCTTCCACCTTATTCGCAAAGAATCGAGCGATCTCCTCGCAATCAGTTTGCGTAAAGGCTCGACGGATCTGCCAACAGGCTGGGTTGCACAGTCTGTCGACAGTTCTGAAGAGCTGAGCCAGTCGATTCCGGGTGACAAAAATTTCCCTGGACAGGAATTCTGCTTTCTTATGGGAAATTGCTGTTTGGTAGAGCTTATAATGCTCTAGCAAAATAAGATGGTCGGCATCAGAGGCAGTCTTCCTCCAACGATGCTCCAACCTATGCCCCAACCTCCACAGCCCTCTCAATGCCCCATTAAACCATGGGGCAACAGGACGGCGCAGGAGGGGGCGAACACGGACTGGTGCAATCTGATCAAGTGCAGCCGATATGGCCCTATTATAGGCCACTATCAGCTGTTGAGGATCGGTGCAAGACTCGTCAAACAACGAGAGGTCAAAAACCACCATCAGGTCTTCAGGGACAACGTCCTGCAATGGGCGGTACCTGACCAACTCCACAGGGGCCGACCTACCCAGGGGGGCCTCAAAATTGAACCCAACTGAGTAATGATCAGACCAACCGACTGGTTCCACCACCAAGTCGGAAGCCTCGATCCCCAAGAGGAAGACCAGGTCAAGAGAGTGACCTCCCTTGTGTGTAGCTGCGGAAACAACCTGTGTAAAGCCCAGAGATGTCATCAGCTGGATGAAATGTTGATCAAAAAGCGAAGATTCATCGTCGACCCACGCATTGAAGTCACCCAGCACCATCAATCTGGGCAACTCCAAGGCCATGTCGGTGGCAAAATCTGCTATTTCCTGCAGGAAAAGTTTCTCATCCCCTGATGGACGGTAAATGAGAGCAATCCTGCACCCCACACTGGCTACCACAGTACACTCAAATGATCTAGCCTCCTCAACTGGTACAACAGCAAGGCCCAATTCGGTCTTAAAACAGACCGCCACCCCCCCCGTGATCCAATCTCGGGCGGTGTATAACCGAGTACCCAGCGGGAACAGTGGCCTCTAAAAAGGGGGCCGCATTCCCATCCAACCAGGTCTCAGTAATGCAAGCCAGATCTGCCCTTGCAACAAAGTTTGCAATGAGACCAGTCTTGTTGCAGACAGATCTGGCATTGCACAACAACGCCTAAGTTGGACGAGGATGACGAGTTGTCCCAACCACTTGCCCTCCAAAACAGGAGGTGCCCTTGGGTATGGGAACCAGAATGGAACTACCACGCTCCAGAAACCATTTCACCCCAGGGTGTCTTCTAGGCCTAACCACCCCCATGGGAGAGCACCGCTCACTCCACTGTCCACAGTCCCCCATGCCCCCCCAATTCCCCCTCCCCCTTCGCACAATCCCTAATGCCTGACACTGATGATAAATATTAATGGGCAAGGGGAGCAAAGTGAAGGGGCGGAGGGCATGGAGAGCGGAGGCCGAATAACGTCGGACAGGTGGAGCCAGCAGGCACACCAGGCTGCTCAAAGGTAAAACAATAAAAACAGTAAATAAAACAACCCGCAATTGACCTAACACTAAAAACAAACTAAAGTAAAAATTAAACTTAACCAACACTCTAATACAAAATCTAGTTAATTATTTTATCCACAAGCCCTCTCACGGCCTGGGGACATTAATGAAATAATAAAACTAAAACTAATAACAAAATAATAGAGGGAATAATTTAAAAACCACCCTCTGGGATTCTCTCGTCGAACCGGATACAGGTGGAATACAAGATGGAATCAAGCACTCTCACTGCATAAATTGTCCCTCAAATAAAATAACTGCAAACAATACACATCCTATCTATAACAGAATACAAAATAAAATAGCTACAAACAATACACATCCTATCCATAACAGAATACAAAATAAAATAACTGCAAACAATACACATCCTATCTATAACAGAATACAAAATAAAATAACTGCAAACAATACACATCCTATCTATAACAGAATACAAAATAAAATAACTGCAAACAATACACATCCTATCTATAACAAAATAAAATAACTGCAAACAATACACATCCTATCTATAACAGAATACAAAATAAAATAGCTACAAACAATACATCCTATCCATAACAGAATACAAAATAAAATAACTGCAAACAATACACATCCTATCTATAACAGAATACAAAATAAAATAACTGCAAACAATACACATCCTATCTATAACGGAATACAAAATAAAATAACTGCAAACAATACACATCCTATCTATAACAGAATACAAAATAAAATAGCTACAAACAATACACATCCTATCCATAACAGAATACAAAATAAAATAACTGCAAACAATACACATCCTATCTATAACAGAATACAAAATAAAATAACTGCAAACAATACACATCCTATCTATAACAGAATACAAAATAAAATAGCTACAAACAATACACATCCTATCTATAACAGAATACAAAATAAAATAACATCAGCAAGTAAAATTCAGTTTCCAGAGGACCATAGTTCAAAATCCATATCGGTTTGACTTAAGTAAAGGGCCACCAGCGGGCAGCAGGAACCGGCCAGCCCAAAAGACCAGTGACCAACCACTTCCACTCCAGGAGAGGACAGCCCCCCAGCCGGCCGCCCCAGGAGTGTAGAGGAAGGGAGAAATTAAGGACAGGCCCTCCAGCCTACCCCACTCCCCTCCACTGTGTGTAACACCAACCCAGGGCCACCTGGACACTGCAAGCCCAACTAATAGGCCAAGTAAAGTCAATTGCTCCAAAAACGTTTAAACGTCACAATATCAATAAACAATTCCAAAGTCACTTATCTTGCAGGCTCTTTGGGACAGCTATTTCAAGACACTAGTCCCAGTAATCCAACTAGCCAAAAATAGGTCTGGAAGTAGACTAATAAGCACCACCACATAAAATCCAGGGGTTTTGATCAGAATAAGCTTAAAATAAGCCAAATGATCACAAGACGAACAGTCCTCTTCTTAGGTGGAAAAGTCGTTCAAACCACACTGGAGGACATTATCCAAATCCTCCAGAAAAACATTAACTCCCAAATATAAGTTGATTAAACGAGGATTCGCTCCAAACTCCCCAAAACACACCATAAGACTCGGGTCTTTACCCACGGAGCCAGAAAGTCCATTTCTTTAAGATAAAATCTGACTCATACTATATAACAGTAGAGCTCAGGATGCACCGGGTCTCCCAAAGTCTTCGATGCCAAAACACCACGGTACAACCCGGGTTTCCGAAATCCAACCCAAGCAGGTCCCGACCCGAAACAGTGGCTATAATGCATTAACAGGTCAAAACTGAGAACGCAGAGCAAGGCTGGCACGTTCCCTAAATAAGCAGGTCAAAGAATAAAATAGCGCCACAACACAATTTAAAAATCCAAAGGAGCAGCGAAAATCCAAACACATAAAATGGGATAGGCAAAATAAAATCAAACAGATGAAACGAAATGGAGCAGTATATAGCCATGAATGTAAATGTTTTAATAGTCTATCTCAAATGAACTGCTTGTTTGTACTTGAACATGTATTTTAAATAAATATATTTTACAAAAAAAACCTTTTCCTGAGCTTTCAAAGTATGACCGCCACAGCGCAAGTAAAATTTTAGAACTTGGGGGGACTCTTTTTATATTTGCCATCCGTGCTCGCATGCAGAAAGCAAACATCTTCCTATGATAGTGACTTTTGAGGGGTGTGATACTGTCCCTCTAATACAGAGCATGTTTTAATGGGCAAGTCTGTAGCAGACCAATTATCAGCCAGTCTAAGTATGAGAGAGCTTTAGCTTGGTGGGTGGAAACTGCTTGGACTTCAAAACAAAAAGCCGACCCAGTCATGGATTTATGGTTTCCTCTGATGTAGTTGCCCAGCATGCTGACGTCTCCTTATCAGACTGGCTAAGGTATTCCAAGCATCCAACAGCACAGTTCCAGGCAGTAGCTGTTAAAAGTAATGTGTGTAAGTGTGTCTTTCTTTCTCTCTCTCTCTCTCTCTCTCTCTCTCACTGTCGGCAAATGGTATTTACTCATTGGTAAAGGTGATTATCCCTGCAACCTTTATGTTTTTACATGCCTCAGTAACATTTATTTATTTATTTTTTTTATTTTGGTCTTTGGTAATCGGGTAAGGCCTGTGACGCTTGGTCATCTGGGTATGATTGTTCTTTGATATTTGTAAAATAGAATGTAGTATGTGATTGTCTCATATGAGACATCCTGTGCTCCTGGGAGACCTTCCCCCCACTGGGTTTTAGTGAAAATAACAGGATAAATTAACCTGAAACCAAGAAGTAATTAAAAGACTAGAGAGACTTAATTAAGGGTCTCCTGTTTTCCTGTCTTAAATAGACCTGACCCAGCTACCAGGATATAGGGCTCGTAAATGTTTATGATGTCTTAGAGGAAAAACATGTTATCTCACCATGGTGTTAAAAGTTATAAAATCCTTTGATATGCCTTGAAAACAGGAACTGCTCAAGATCAGAGAAACTGTTCAATTAAGGAGTCATATTAGGAAATTAGTTTTTGCTGATGTCACCTTTGATAGGACATCCTGGTTGTATATTTTTTATATTCTAAAAGGAGGAACTAGATGACATCATTGAAGGGGTGTGGAAACACAGAGTATTAAACTGTATACTGTGGTTGAACTTGGGTGACATATCTTTTTGGGCTCTTAAGAAACAAGATCTCTGATCTAACTTAAGCACTGTACAGAGGTAATACATTAGATAGAAAAAGTGTAGGGGCTGGATATTCAGACTGTGCCAGGCAGGGGCACAAGCCTGGGTGCAGCACAGCTGGGATGTACCAGGGCATGGTCTGGGTGATATTCAATGGTGCTGCACCATGGCTCAGCACCGTTGAATATGGCACCATGGCCACCCACATTGCGCATGTATAGTGTCACTGCGCTGGCACAAGTGGCAAGAGAGGAGCAAGGGGATGAGCCAGCACAAGTGCGGTTGCGCTAGGTGCAGGAACAGCGATATTCAGTGGTGGGTATGCAAATGAGGCCATTTGCATGTCATTGTGGCCCAATTTGCATGCAAGTGAGCCAATCCCCAGTGACTTGCACCTGGCACCCTGTCAGGCTGCAGCCATCAGGGACCGACGCCCCCTGCTCCTTGGTGGCAAAGTGCCCCAACGTCCGATCGCGAGCTTTGTAACAATGTAAAATCCCTGGTGGTCCAGTGGACCTGCTCCCCTGCTCAATTGCAGGCTTAGTAAAAATAAATGTATCCCTGGTGGTCCAGTGGACCGAATCCCAGCCTGATTGCGGGCTCCGTAAATGAAGATAAATCCCTGGTGGTCCAGCAGTACCCCTCCCCACCGCCCCTCAGACCTACCGCCCCTGCTCCTCCCTGGTCAGCAGCAGGCGGCAGCTCCCCCACCAGCAAGCCGCCCGGCCGCCTGGCTGACTGACAGCGTACAGATGCGGCTGTATGCCCATTGGTCCACTGCATGGGCCAATGGCGTGCAGAATCATACTGTACTACACAATCCTGATATGTGAATGGAATTCATTCACATAGTGGGATATGTGACTACAATATGGTCTGCATGCCCATTAGCCCATGCGATGGAACAATAAACATATACCCCATGCGCTGTCGGTCAATGGCAAGGCTCCAGCACCGCCGGGGAGCAGGGTGGTGGGTCTGGAGTGGTGGGGAGGGAGGGTGGTACCACTGGACCACCAGGGATATCTTCTTTTGGAGCCCGCGATCAGCTGGATTGCCCACTGACACAGGGATCTCTCTTATCTACTAAGCCTGCAATCGGGCTGGATTCAGTCCACTGGACCACCAAATCACAGTTATGTTTACTAAGCCTGTGATTGGGCTGGGAGCAGGTCCACTGGACCACCAGGGATACAATTAGTTTTACTAAGCCCGCAATCAGGCGGGAGCAGGTCCACTGGACCGCAGGGATTTCAATATTTATGAAACCAGTAGGGCATGGGGGGCGATGCCTGGCCTGTGTTTCGGGGTTAATTGTACCACGGCAGGCGGCTGCTGTGTTGTGCCAACAATACAGCCAGGCCTGTGGATGTCTCCCGACTTGTTCCTTTTTCAGGCATCTTTACCCCGTGCGGTGCAAGGCGGGTGTGCCTGCATATCGCCGCACATCCGGGCTGAATATCCAGGATGTGCGAATATGCATGGAGCACCCCCTGCACTTCGCCATATACGTACCTGTGCAGCCTGGCATATCTGGATTTGCACTGCGCAACATCCGCTTTGAATATCATGCCAGGGCGCATCAGTGGGTTGCGCATGGCGCAACACTGTTGCGCCATGCGCAATCCCTTTGAATATCCCGGCCTAAATGTATTGTGATAGGAGTTTTTGTTTTGTAGCTTTCCTTGTTTTCTTTTAAGTGATTGTATGCTCTTTGATATATTGTTCTGTGTTTACATTTAACATATTATAATTACTGGCTTCCATTTTTTTTCATAGAGAAAGCCGGTTATAATTTGCACGCATAGACTGCTGGCGCGGATTTTCCTATGACCCGCATAGCCTTGATCACTCGTCTTTCTTTACTGTAGAGTTCCATAGTACCTCAGTGCCCCTCGCTGTTAGCGGTAACTTAATTTTCTTTTTTGTTGAAAAAAAAAAAAAAAGAATATCCAGGATCGAAAACGAAAGGGAAACATTACCACCATAGGAGTTCCCCTGTCCGCATACATGCGCTGCCACCAGCAGATCTCCAAACCTCTTCAACGCAGAAGGCTGCCACAGAAGCCGCTCAATAGTAAGTTAAATCACGAAAATAAAAACTACGACAAATACAACAAAATATTTTTTTACCCGACCGAGTGAGACACTGTTAAGGTGGCAGACTACAAGAAATGCAAAATCCTGACTGGTCCACGGCTGCCTGAAAAACAGTCTATTTACTTATTTTCTATAATTGCTAAAGTGAAAAAATGCAAGCCAGCAATTATAAAAAATAAAATATGAGGTGGTCTGTGTAAAACTCAATTTTACACTCACCCTCGTTGTGGGATGCATTTTACAAACCCCTCGGGCTTTGCCCTCGGGGTTTATGTAGTATCCCACAACTCGAGTGTGTGTAAAATCTCATTGCACATTCCACCCCATATATTATTCTCTATTTTATCCATTTGTAAGTAAACCTTTTATTTGAAAAATACTGCCTGGGTCTTCTAAGTTCTTTCTTTTGCATGTGACGCATAGAGGGTTAAGACTGACAAAATTGTTCAAGTGCTTGATGGTGTTACTAAACTGGGAAAAGGTAAGAATATACCTAAGGTCTTTTATAGAGTTTTAAGGGTTCATTTTGGAAGCCTGGCTTGGTGCCCCCTGGCATAAGATTGTACCAAAATACCCGAAGAGGGTACGAATCTGCACCTGTACATTTGGGTACGCTAGCATAAGGTTCACAGTTTGAATCCCCCCAGCACTTGAGACTAAAGGTGATTCAGACCCACAAGCAGACAGGAGGGTTACCTTGTCCCTTACCTGTTCACACTTTTGCGCTCGGAGGTTGGCACTGTGGGAGCAGAGGGCCTGACCTGCTGAGTGCATTTGTGACAAGGCCCACTAGGCACAAATGCCTGTTTTCAGGGGTGATCTGGGAGCACTGAGCAGTTAAGTGATTTGCTCAGAGTCACACAGTATGCAAGTGGCAGTTGTGAGAATCAAACCCAGGTCTGGTCTTCTGGATATACCAAGCTTATTCACAGCTTGTTACTCTAACCTCTGAGCTATACTACATCTATGCTATATATTTATATTTGTAACAGCATTTATGCACTCCAAGTTGTAGCTAGTAGCATGCAGTATCTCTTTATTTTATAGTTGCTGCAGTATAAACATTGTTTAAGTTTCAAGCAGCCAGCCTTATGTCTGCAACGATCCATGCAGCGGTCAGGTTAAGTTTTGTTGTTACTAGCCAGCAGGGTAGTGACTTACAAAATCCACTAGCCCCACAGACTTTTCTACTGGCCCAGCTGATCTACATTTTGAAATATTACCTTTTCTAGTACAAGCCTCCCTGGGTACTTAAAAAGATTTTTGACTATCCCAAAAGAAAATCTAACAGCATTTGGCTAGTGGACTGGTGCCAGTTTCAACCCTGTCTATGAACACATATGGTCTCACAGTTGACGTTACAGGAATGGACAGCCAGGACCACCTTCCCAGTACACACACACACACACACACACACACACACACACCCACACCACACACACACACACACACACACACACACACACACACACACACACACCATGACAAACATCCGGCATTGACAAATGCTTGTTTTTGTACAGCTTGTGGTGCCCTTAAAAGAAAATAATTTTGTTCTTGGTAGTGGTGGGGAAGGAAGGAGGGAGGAAGGAAGGAAGGAAAGAAAGAAAGAAAGAAAGAAAGAAAGAAAAGAAAGAAAGAAAGAAAGAAAGAAAGAAAGAAAGAAGAATGCATTATGACAATAGAACAGACTTCCACTGACAGAATGACAAGGTTATGCTTAGCACTGCATAATTGGACAGAGTAAATGTTTTGCTTCTCCTTTATTACTGCTTGGCAGTCGTGATTTGTAAGTGCTGTTCAATCAACTCAGAACCATTTCTTTCATTGACTTCCATGTCAAAGGCCAAGGGAACCAAGAACCTATCATTCATGTGATTGGCTAGCTAATACTACTCTTGTCTTTGAATGACATTGCGTTTTATAGGTACTCACAGTATTAACTGATTCACAATTTATCATAGTTCAGATACTTAACACAGAAGGATGTTCTTACTAAGCAGGTGGATTCTTTCTTTCTTTCTTTCTTTCTTTCTTTCTTTCTTTCTTTCTTTCTTTCTTTCTTTCTTTCTTTCTTTCTTTCTTTCTTCCTTCCTTTTTCATAGAACTGCATTGATGAACTGACTAATCCACCCAGCAGTTAGCCACATGATGTAGTAAAGAATAAGAAGTATAAAGAACTCTGGTGTGCAGCTGCTTTGGAAATGTGGTATCCTTTATCTATGGTAGACCATAAAACTGGGGTTGAAAGAAAAAAAAAGAAAGAAATGTATTTAGTTTTAAATAGCACCTTTCGCATGTATTGCATTGTATCCCCAAAGTGCTTTACAAGCCACAAATAGTTGCTCTGGCCATTGGGCTAGCACAGGGCAAGTAAATGAGAGACAGTTTCAGTCTCTGTAATATGGTCAATGCCTTAATGGTGTTTTTTGCATGTTTTATTAGTGAAATTGTTATGCTTAGTAAGTGACAAATGGCAAACTAATAATGGACTTAACTGCTGATGAAGCATGTGGTACATCAGTTGGTCACCATACAAAATCTATGAGGCATAGTAAAGTTTTTTTGGAGGGAGTGGGAGGTTGAGATGGGGAGGAGAAAAGCAATGGGCCACAGGGACAAGGAGACACAATGTGACTCTGCCACTTCATCCTGGGGGACTGGGTGGGTGCAGTCACTACCACCTCAGCCAGAAGGGTCTGTGAGATGCAAGTAGTTTGTATAGACCTTAATTTTTTGGTCTTTTATAATATGTTGGACCAGGAGAATGACTTTAACTGTAATACAACCCAGTTTGCAGAAGAAACAACAATGATCTCTTTAGGAGCGTTTTGGTTTAAAAGTGAAAGGAAACAATTATTTTACACCTCTAGTTGCCCTCCTGTTTTTCTTTCATAAAAGGTGTACTGGATGTGTGTACTTTCTCCAGAACTGGCTTTTAAAGATCTGCTCCAACAAAGAGATTTCTGCAACTTTCTACGGCTTCGAGCCATTCCAGCAGTCTGGTTCCAGAAACTTGAAATGTGATAGCTCCTTGATGTTTTCCAACCATGTAAATTCTTCTAAGGATCAAATTAGAAATACTACTTATCTCAGTGCAGTTTAACCCCTGCAAGGTATATACTTTTTTAAAATCAAGGATGGAAATGAGAAAGGAAAATGCGGACTCACCGGGATTTGAACCTCAGACCTCTGGTATGTCGTTCCAACACTCTAACCATTAAGCTACAGACCCACTGGTTAAAGTGTCCAAGGAACTTCCTTTCTTATAGCTCCACACATTCCTCTCTCTAGTGTTGTGTAATACTGCAACCAGGAACCAGTTTAGAAAGACCACTTCTCTCCATGCAGTTTAACCCCTGCAAGGTATATATTTTTTTTAAATCAAGGATGGAAATGAGAAAGGAAAATGTGGACTCACTGGGATTTGAACCTCGGATCTCTGGTATGCCATTCCAGCACAAATTTCTACTCTGCTACCCCCTGCAATCTCTTCTTTTCTCCAGCATTGTATGTACAGCTGAGAGGCTTTCCAGTAATCTAATTCCTCTTGTTGGCAACTGTATAGCCTGTATCCTCTTGTGCTGCATTCAGTGACTCAAGCAAGAAATGACCACAATTTCTCATCTGGCACTAATTAAGCTGGAGCTGTGTGGAGGTAACCTTGGTGACTGGTTCAGGGTTGCAAAGATTTATAGCTGGAGGATTATAGCTTGTTGGGAAGAATTTGGTATTTTTATTCAGTCAGGTTTGTTGGACCCTCAGCTTTAATCTAGAAGACTGGTCTATGGATCCTTTACTTGCCATTTGGTCTCCAACCCCTGTTTCAACTCATCTGTTTGCCTTTTAGTCTTAAATCTGTGCCCCACCTGGACCCCTGTTCTGCCTCTAGCACTTGAACCCGTGAGTTACATCATTTAGACTCTGACCTGCAGGATGCATACCAGGACCATTGTTTGTAAGCTCTTCCCGCCTGCTTCCAAGGCTCTACAAGCTTGTTCTTACATGACTCTTGCTCTCTAAATTGGGGGTCACCACCCAGGCATCACTGACTTGCAAACCTCTTCCACTCCTACATTACTGTTAACAACTGCCATCTACCACAAAGATTCATGCTATCTCTTTCTCCTTCTATTACAGCCTTCAACCATGCTTCTTCCAGATATTTGCACTTGTTCAGCTTAGCCAGAAATCCATTGTGTACATCAGTGTTGAAGCTCTCACCTGTTTGTTGTTATTCCAAAGTCTTGTTACAGCCTAGGCATGTTATCAGATGGCTGCAATTTTGTGTTTTGACCAAATTTGTATTCATACTGTCAGCTGCAATATTGTATAACTGATGGCTATTGCATCTCACCTCCTGTTCACAATAATGTGCCTTACCCTCCTCTGTCTTCCTTTCCATGGTCCTACCCACCCCTACTCCACCTATCTTCCCCTCCATTTCCCTTCCCCTCCTCCCATCCATCCATCTTTCCTCCTCCTCCTTACCTTCTTCACTTCCTATCCACCCTGGTTTTCTCTGTTCCCCCTCCCTTAACCTTGAGCTTCTCCAACACACCCTCCTCACCTTTCCCCACCTCCACCCTCCTACTGCCCCCCCCGAGATAGAAATCCCATTCCATCCTCTCACTCCTATTCCTACTCCTTCTGCCATCTGGCAATGTGGAGTCCAACCCTGGAATCTCCCCTCCCCAACTGCTAAAGGCCTAAGCTTATTTCACCTCAATGCTCAGAGCCCTCTTCCTAAACACAACCTCCTGTCTGTCTAGATTTCACAACATTCCCCGACATCCCCCTATCTCTGAGTCCCAGATGTATCCCAGGATTGCAGACTCTATCCTTTCCCTTCTTAACTATCATCTTTTTGGGCAGGACAGGGAGAACCTAGAGGTGGTGTTGCCCTCTATGCCCATCAGAGCCTCTCTTGCACATGGCTGTCTAAGATGCCACATCATCCTCCCAGAAATTCCTCCTTGTCATGCTATCATTCCCCTCCTCTGTACACATATTCATTGGGGTTTTCTATGCCTCATCAAAAATATCTTCCTCCTCCCTGATTGATTCCCCCTCTACCATCGTCTCTCATGCCTCTGCTAGTGAACTCATCCTGCTAAGGGACTTCAGTGTCATTTAGCTCTCCATGGCCTCCAGGTCGACCACCCACAAAAGTTGAGCCCTTCATTTCACATAGATTATCACCAAACCCACCCAGCTCGTTCCCCACTGTCACAACCTTTACCTCGATAAAGCGTAGGCATAATGAGAAACAGTGATTTTTTTAAACACTCTGTTTGCACTTTGCTGATCTATATGCTGATATTAACTTATAATATCTATTTAAAATAAACTGAATATATTTTTTACTTAATCCACAAGTGAGTATGGTCCTCTCTGAGTCACTGGACTCTACTGCTTTTTTATGAAATTATTATGTCTGGGCACCAGAAACTCTAGTAGCCACCTGCTTTGCTCTTTTTCACAACCTATACCTCCTGGACTGGGTTCTCCCCTCACACCCCCACCATATTGTTGCAGCAGATTTGCAGGTATCTTGCCAGATGCTTTCAGTGAGCACTGCATGATGTTCTGCATTAGTAAGATCTGGCATACATCATCCCATCCAAATTACATCTGGACCAGGTCCCTCCGGTCACTCAACACCTCTGGTATCTTGAGTGATCTTGCTGCTGCAGATTGAACAGTCAGATCCTCCACCACAGCATTACTGTCTCCCTGTCTCACTCCTGATTCTCTTCAGTTTGGGACAACCATGCCTGCTCAGAAAATCCTGGGCCAAAACTCACCATCACCACTGAATTACCCCTGAAATCATTGACCAGTGCAACTCCCATGATCTTGCCTGGGTACATCACAAATGATCTCACTCCCTTCCTAATCTCTTCTTATACAGGACTACCAGAAACTCCTGCACAAAGGCTGTCTAGGCTGCAAAATCACAATATTTCAAGGCCAACCTTCAGAACAACCTTTACACCCCTTCAAAGTTTTTAAAGGTAATTCACTGTCTCTTTGACCCGCCCACTCAGTCCTCCCCCCTGCTCCATCTAGTAAATGGTTCACCAGTGTCTGATCCTTCCTGTATTGCTTTTTGCTTCAATTAGTTCTTCACCAGTTGGGTTCTCCCCTTCCACACCCTGCAGCCTTCACTGCTCTATTTCACATTTCCTCTTCTCTCCCCTCCAAGGGTTTCCTCTTTCCCTTATGTTACTACCCAGGAAACTCTGACTGCTCTTTACTCCCTTAACCTGAGAAAATCTAGCCCTGATGTGCTGGATCCTAAGTTACTCCATATCTCCGCTCCTTCCATAGCATCTCCTCTGACTCACCTGCTCAACCTCTCCTTCTTCGTCAGTGCTGTCTCTCAGTCCTGGAAGTTGGACAAAGTTCTTCCAGTCCATAAAGGGGGGACTCTTCCTCCATGGGTAACTTCCAGTGAATCTCCTTCCTCCCTTCCCTTGCTAAGGTGCAAGAGATGCTTGTCTACAATAGACTCTCCCAATTCCCTATCCTCCACCAATTTCCTCTCCCCATTCCAGTGTGGCTTCTGGAAGCAGTACTCCACTGTCTCCTCCCTGTTGCATGTAAGTGATCCTGTCTTCTCAGGGATGGCTCAGGTGCATATCAAAGCTGCAATCTTCATTGATCAACCCAAGGCCTTTGACTCAGTGTCCCACCCATGCCTGGATAAGTTGAGTTCTGCTGGCCTCTCGGCTCCTGCTGTTGACTGGTTATGTTCTTACCTCCCAGGCCATCTGCAGTCAGTACAGGTTGGTAGCACCCTGTCATTCCCACTTCCTAGCCAGGTGAAGGTCCTACAGGGTTACATCCTGGGGCCCATCCTCTTCTTCATCATCTTCTTCTTTAACAACCTCCCCATGGCTTATGCCAACTTGCATATACACAAGTATGCAGATGATACAGTTATTTGCATCTCCAGTCCCTCTACCACAGTTGGGAAAGCCTGTTCATGCATGACTTCCACAGTACCCTGTGCTGGTTCCAATCAAACCAGCTCTAGGTCTACACAAATAAAACTGTACCTATGACTTTTGGCACCAGCCAGAAACTAGCCAAACTCCCAACTTTGCCTATCTTCTCCACCTTGAATAGCAACTACTAGAAGTAATTTGATCCATCAGGTACCTCAGTATGCAGCTAGACAGCAAACATAACTTCTCTGCCCACATTGACACCATCCAAGCCAAGCTCACCCTAAACTTGGTGCCTTGTACTGCAATAAGATTATCTCTGTAGATCTGCTGTGAGCCCCTCACCAAAATGGTGCTCCCGGTCTTTGACTATGGGGATGTGATCTCTGGTACTGCTTCCTCAACCACTCTGACCAGACTGGACACCCTCTGCAACTCCTTTTATTTATTTATTTATGAGATTTACCAGGAAAGCATACTGAGCTAAAAAGCTCAATTCCAGATGCGACCTGCGGGCCGAGACCCAATAACATTACATGGAATATATACAATAAGCATAACATTTAGGGAAGCCAAGACTTGCCTATAAACATTTGATTTAAAGAAAACAGACAGGGGTTCATATAACCATTGTACAGAGCGTGAAGGTCAATATTCATTACTTATACTCTTGTAGTACAACAAGCATAATAATTTGAGAAATTAGTCATAACAGGAGCAGCTGGAAGCGAAGTGGGTTCTAAGTAGAGGGTTGCATTGGTATGTGTTCTGTGCGTGTCTTATGGAGGCTGGCAGTGCATTCCAAATCTGTGGGATTCGGTAACTAAAGGCAGCCTGGCCTTTGGTAGTACGCATAGATGGGACGTGCAGCAGTCTGGGGTCCATATTCCTGAGGAACTACACCAGAAGGGATTGTTGGGAGATTGTAGAGGCCAGATAAGGGGGGGAGTGGGATCACAATTTGGCAGTGAACCTAGAGCAGTTTATTTGTCTACAATCATGGCGGGACGGCAAGGTAGTGGAACTGTATAGGTTGCAATGGTGTGTGGATTGCGGACAGTCTAGAATGAACCATCAGAAAGAGTGGAACATGGTGTCTAGGCTGGCCAGAGCGGACACGGGGGCTATGGAGTAGACTATGTCACCATAGTCGAAAACAGGAAGAATCATTTGTTGGACAATGGCGTGCCTGGTTTGTGTAGGGAGGCATTTTTTGTTGCGGAATAGAGCACCTAGTTTGGGGAGTAGTCTCTTGTGTTGTGAGTCGATATGAATGGTAAAATCTAGGTGCTGGTCTAACCAGATGCCTAGATATCTGAAGGAAGTACAATTGTCCAGGGGGGTCCCATCCGAGGTTTTGAAAGGGGGGCAGGTGGATTGGCGTGAGAGTCTTTGATGGGTTCCGAATGTTTGTGATACTGTTTTTTTTGGGTTTAGGAATAGCTGGTTTGTCCTCAGCCAGCACTGGATAGCATAGAAATCCTCCTGTAGTATGGTTGCTATGCTTTGCACAGTGGGACCAGAGGCATACAGGACAGTGTCGTCCGCATACATTTGGATAGATGAGTGGGAACATGCTGATGGGAGGTTGTTTAGAAAAATGGAAAAAAGTAGTGGGCCTAGGACAGATCCTTGTGGGATGCCGGTAGTGACTGGCAATGGGTTTAGTGTCTGAGGCCAGGTTGTGGTTTGCATCCTGTCCGCTAGATAGTCATGGAACCAACCAGTGGCTGACTCAGAGATCCCCGCACTGGAGAGTTTTGGGAGGAGTAGTGAATGAGAGACGGTATCAAAAGCCTTTGCTAGGTCTATGAAGATGGCTGAGGTGATGTGTCCTTCGTACATGCCCGTGAAAATGTCACCAGTGACACGTAGTAGGGAGGTGGTGGTGGAGTGGGATTTACAGAATCCTGATTGGAACGGGGTAAAAAAGGAGGAGGCTTCTAGATAGGGGGTGAGCTGGGATATGACTAGCCGTTCCTGTAATTTGGCCAAAATTGGGAGCAGGGAGATGGGTCTATAGTTTTCTGGGGAGGAGGGGTCACCACTTTCTGGTAGGAGTATGACTGTAGCCATTTTCCAGGCCAGGGCTACCTTGCCCAAAGAGAATGAGAGGTTAAAAAGGGCAGTGAGAGGGGCAGCTATGGCTGGTGCAGACAGGAAGAGCATCTTTGCGTCCAGGGGGTAGGGCACACTTGCCTTTGTTAGTTTTAGGGCCCATAGTGGTGGAGTACTTCAGCTTAGGTTGATGGCCGGAAGAGAATGGTAGGACTAGGGGGTAGTTAGAGGCAAGAGCTCTGGGAGGAGGCCAAGAGGAGTAGGACTGGGGGTAGGGTTTGGGGGCATGAGCTATGGGAGGGGCCGGGGAATGGGTTTGGGAGGGAGGATAGGAGTTTGGTTGCGCAACTGGAGAAATATGTATTAAATGCTTCAGCTACACAGATGGGGTCGGAGATGTGGGAGCCCTGGTCTGGTAGTATGGGGGATGGGGGCATGGTGGGGGGGGAGAGCAGGGATTTGAGTGGTTTCCAGAAATCTGTTGGATGGTTAATGTTCTTGCTAAAAGCCGTCAGAAAGTATGCCTTTTTTGCTTGCCAGATGGAGTTTGTGCAAGCATTGTGGAGTTTTCTATATGTGGAGAGGGTTGTCTGTGTTCCTGTTCTCTTATAATTTTTCCATGCATGATCTCTGGTGTGGCAATTCCTGATTACGTCAGCTGAGATCCAGGGGAGATGCGCTCCTCTAACTCTCTTTATCCGTAATGAGGCGTGTCTGTCCCAGATTTTTAGGAAGCGGGTTTTGAAACCTGCATAAGCTGTGTCAATGGAGGGAGACTCAGGTATATAGGACCAATTTTCAAGTCCTAAGTCTGACAGCAGAGATGTTAAAATGAGTGAGTTATAGGACCTGGTGCGCAGAGTCTTTGGGGGGGGGGGCAGGGGGGCTATGCACCTTCCTAATCAGGAAGATTATGTGGTGGTCGCTTATAGAGTCAGGTAGTAGGCCTGCCCTTAGGATCCTGTGGGAGTGGGAGGTGAGAGCCCAATCTAGAAGAGAATGGTTCTGGGTCTTATGGTTTAGTCTTGTGGGATCAGTAATGAGTTGTGTTAGGTTCAGAGCCTTTATTTTGGAATTCAGATGGGCTTTATCGGTACCTAACCAGTTTGTGTTAAAATCGCCGGTGGCGTATAACTCACCCCTGATAGCTAAGGATTGAAGGGAGATTAGGTGGGAGAGGATGTCCTCTGGGGGTGTGCAGGGGGGCAGTATGAACCTGCTATGTAGATGGGGGAGGAGCAGGGGAGGGATAGCTTAATGAGAATAGAGTTTATGTTTGCAGGGGTTGAGGGGATGTCCACTATGGAGAAGAGGTGGCTGTTTTTGATATACATTGCCATGCCACCACCGCGCTTTTTTCCTGGTCAATCATGTCTGATTATAGTGTAGCCTGGTATGGAGACTTCCGCGTCTGAGTGATGGGGTTTTAGCCAGGTTTCTGAGATGACCAGGATGCCAGGGTGTTGTGTTAGTGCAATAGGTTGTAGTATAGAGATTTTGGATAAAAGGCTGCAGGTGTTTAGGTGTAAGATGTGGAGGCCTTTGGGAAAGAAGAAAGGGGAGTGGGAATTTGTGCTGCTTTAACAACCTCCCTCTCATTCTCATCATTGCTCACTTTATTCCTCTTTACCCATACTCCCTCTACCCTCACATCACTACATACACTGTGACTCATTCATATGCAAATAGTAATTTGGGTCCCTTAGGGCTCACCTCTCATCACTCCTTTCCCTCATCCCCTCTGTAGCAGCCCCCTTTGACTTGCCTGGGTCGTTTCTGGGGCCCTTGGGTGCACACTGCACACTCCTCCAAGGGAGCCAGCCTGGATTCACAAGTGGACAGCAGATGAAATGACACAGTGCTTCCACCTGGGTTAGAGATATAGAATACCTGTGGATAAACTGCAGATTACCAACATCTTGGAAAATACAGTAACTGCCCACACAGCACCTTCCCCACACAGTAAAAACATACACTTTCCAATAACCAGCAAGACTAATTTGTGCCATAAACCAACTTTTCATTTTGTGATAGGGAGGGGGTGAATGGGAGAAAGTAGCACAACAATAATAAATGGTGAACAACTATACCTCACACTGCCTCCCACACCTCCAACCTGTGGGCGCACCTGGATTTTCTCCACAGCCATTTAGAAACAGTCTGAAAGTTGTGGTGGGTGCCTCACCAGAGTTGCTACAGAAGTCAGGGATCTGGTGGGGATAAACAGTCTTGAAAATAGAAAAAGAATACTTTTGTTGAAGCATAATAACTTTTAAACTGATGCAAACTTAACCTTTCTGCCTGCGCGCAGCTTTAAACTTGGCGCAGTCCTGCCCAGGACTTAACTCCCTTTAGAAACTAGCTAAATAAGAACTCCCTTGAGCTGCAGCCCAGAGATACTTGCAGTTTAAAGAGTCAAATAGTGGGTTCTTAGCAGATAAATTGTGTCACATTGTACCATGCTGGCATCAGTAGTTGGTGGGGATGCACCATGATAGCAGGTTGCAGACAAACAGCAGTTGGTCTACACCTGTCAGGCCTTTCAATTCTTCACTTCTAAGGCCTTTGTATGCGGTGTTCACCTGACTAGCCTCTCAACATCTTCCTTTCCAATGATCTCCTCCATTGGTATAGGAGACTGGGAAGGCTGGTAGTCTCCCAGACTTTCGACTTGCCAGACAGCTTAGAACACTCAAGTGGTAGTAGGGGCTTTGGCTCAGTCTCTGGCCCTGACTCACCCAATGTCTCTGGCTAGAAGAGTCAAGCAGTCTTGAAAACTCTTGTCCCTCCAAGGGGAATCGCAGTGGGCTCAATCTCTTTTTTTCAGGCTGCAATTCTTTCCCAGCAGCAAAGTGACAGATTTTAACTGCAGACTGCAACTTCTGTATTTCCAGGCTGCAGAATAACTGTTTCTCTGTTTTTCCAGGCTGCAACTTACAAAACTCAAACTTGCAGCAGCAGGTCCAGATCTTGCTTTGGGCAAATCTCTCACAGTTCAGTTCTTTCCCTGTTGCTATTTGCTTTCATAAGGTGCTCTACAGTTTGTCCAATCCTGAGGCCAGCAAGACCGATGGGCAAACAAACAGGTCTACTGGACTACTGTTGGTAGCTCACAGCAGTATCTCTTGCCCTACTCCCTCAGCTCCCTCAGGAATCTTCTCTTTTGGTGGGCTATCAGTCCCTTTTATAATTTTTCAGCCCTCTCAGTCTGATTGGCTCTATCACTCTCTGGCTTTCTCAGTGCCCTTTGGCACTTACCAGTGACCCCCCTGCTGCCAGAGTCCTTTGGGGCCGCAATATTTATTTATGTTTTGCCCAATTCATGCTGCCCATATTATTTTATTGTATGGCCTTACAGGGGCAGGACACCTTCCCCGGTATGCCCAGAGGCATTTTTCTATTGATCCCTGGCTCTGCTGTCTGCCCTGGAGCCAGGGATATGTTTATATTGTGGCCGATGGCAAAACCCATTATTGGAGCCACGGCTTCTTTAACTTTCATTTTTCTGTGGCCACACATGCACAGGAGTCACATCACAGCTATCTTGTTTGTTTGCCATCAGACTGCTTCAGAGCGCCGCCACCCCCAGGACCGCTGCTATGCCTTCCTTCACTCCCAGAGGGGTGGAGACACTTTTTGGAGCTCAGTGCCCTTCTAAACCTGGGACTGAGATACAGAAATTTGGCAGCTGCAGCCGTGGGAGTCACCTAGGGCTCCATGGCCTGAATCCCAACCGGGGTCACTGGCAAGGACACCGTGGGGCAACTACGGTCCATAGCCCTTCAGGTAAACCCAATCTGGGTTGGAAGACTTACATGCCCCCCAAAAAAAACCTTGGCATACTCAGCAAGTCATTAAAGTTCAACATACCATTCTCTTTAAGAACATTTCTAACTAGACAGTTCAGTTCCTCACTGTTCAGGCAATTCAAACATAACCTCATTTCAATATATGTACTTACTAGGCAGCTGGTTCCTGTCTATCAAGACATTTTGCATGGTCAGTCACAATAATACAATCACAATAGCAGTTCCTAGCTAGACATTAAGTAGCTGTCTAGACAACAATATGCATAGGCAGGCTCATGCACTTTCCCACCCTATCCATTTTACAGCACATGGGGGGACATACTACCGGAACAATGAGCTTGTGAAACACTTGAAGGGGGATATCAGAGGAGGCACCTAGGAGGTCATAAGTTAGTTTCAAGGGTGGTCTATGTGTGTTTTACCAGACTTACAGGGGATTACTGCATCCTCCATAGGAACAGAGTGCGTGCTACCCTCTTCCGTCATTGTATCCAGCACAAGGGCCTGGTCTGGAATAGCAGGGGTCCTATAAATCATTGTTGCCCAGTCCTCCACCAAGGTTTCTACATCCATGTTTGCAAAAGGTGCCTCTTGATTTTCATCTGGGGTGTCACTTGTCGCTAAAGGTTTGGCATTTGGGTCTACACTGTACAAGAAATCTGTCTCCTCACTAGCTGCTTGTGGTGAGTCTGCAGGAGTCACTATTTCTCTGGATACTTCTGCAAGAGGTTATACCAATACATTTCCTCTTCCTCCTCAGTATTTACGCTGTCTGATGATTTGGGCTGTATATATGGTTCTTTGTCCACTACTTGATCAAGAATGGTAACTACCATGTTTTTTTCTAGCTCGAGTACATTTTCTAGTTCTGGCAGGTCTCGGCCCAGACTCTGGTACAGTCTCTGGTATGGGCACGAGCTGACCAACAGGCAGAAGGTGGTTTCAGTGAACAGTTTTGACAACACCCCTGCCACATTATTGATGGCTATGATACACAGGTTAATCAATTAACGTTTCTAGGACAACATACAGCTTGGAAGACCAATGGTCAGCTATCTTGTGTTTTACTCAAAGTCCCAGATTTCTAAGGAGAACTCTTTCTCCAACTTGTAACACTTGGTCTCACACTTTCTGGTCATAGCTGTGTTTATTTGCAGCACTTACTTTACCAGAAGCTTCAGCAGCCAGCTGATAGGCCTCTTTCAGTTGCTTTTTTTAGGACTTTTGTGTATTCAAGGTAAGACTCTTTGGAGGTTTCATCAACAGACCTGCTGCATCCAGCTTAGCAGTGGTGTTGACAAGTAATGTAATATAATGTAATATTTATTTTTATAAGGCACCCTTCCTGAGCGCAGGGCACCCTTACAATAATCATCACAATAATCTGAAATCCACAATCATGATAAAAACATACATAAACATATATGAAGTGTCATGAAATGCTTGATGAAACAAAAAGGTTTTGAGGGAATTTTTAAAACTTTCTACAGTCATGCTATCTCGTATCTGATGGGGTAGAGAATTCCACAGGGTAGGTGCCATAAAGGCAAAAGACCTTCCTCCAGATGTTTTCAGGGTTACCCTGGGAACCTCTATCAATCCCCCATCAAAGGATCGAAGTGAGTGGGAAGGTCAATAAGAAGACAGGAGTTCTTTTAGGTAGTGGGGTCCCAACTCATGTAGGGCCTTATAGGTCAGCAACGTGTCCTTGAAGGTAATCTGCCACGGGACAGGCAGCCAATGCAGATCTCGCAGCACAGGTGTTATATGACTGGATCTAGGGACCCCAGTCAACAATCTGGCTGCCGCATTCTGCACTAGCTGCAAGCAGTGGATATTCACCCCCGGTAGCCCTAGATAGAAGGCATTGCAATAGTCAAAATGACTGGTAACTAAGACGTGGACCAAGGTAGGAAGATCTTTGGGTGGAACCAGCTGCATCACCCAAGCTATGTTCCTTAGGTAAAAAAAGGAAGACTTGACTACAGCCGACACCTGTACCCTCAGGGTCAGGCCCTCATTAAATATAACCCCTAGGTTACGCACCTGGTTGGAGGCCATAAGCGGGGTCCCCCCAAATATAAACCTGAGGGTTTCCCCGCCCATGCCCCTAACATCCTAACCCCAGGGTCCACCACCAATACCTCTGTCCTACTTGAGTTCAGCCGAAGCCAGCTGGTACTCTTCTAATCCTGAATCTCCAGTAGGCAGATGTTAAACACTGTAACTGAGTCAGACTCCTGTTCCAGTACAAAAGACATGTAGAGCTGAGAATCATCAGCATAGCAATGAAAATTCAGCCCATACCATCTTATAATGTCCCCCAGTGGGAGCATGTACACCACGAATAACATAGGGGACAACACCGAACCCTGTGGAACTCCACAGGGCAGACAGTGAGGGGCCGAGGAATAAATCCCCGACACCACTCTCTGAGATCTGCCCTCCAGGAATGATCAAAACCAGCTGTGGACTGCCCCCCTCAAACCACAGAAAAACCACAGGCGTTTGAGCATCACCCCATGATCCATGGTGTCAAATGCTGCTGAGAGATCCAGGAGAACCAAGATGGATCGGGCTGTCTGATCTTTCGCCAACAGAAGGTCGTTTAGCACCCGAACAAGGGCTGTCTCAGTACTATGCCATTTCCTGAAGCTGGACTGGAGAGAATCATAGATATGGTGGCTGGTTAAATGATCCTCCAGCTGCAAAGTGCCCATCTTCTCGATAACTTTCCCTACAAAGGGTAAGTTCAAGACAGGCCTGTAGTTTTCTGGGCAGTCAGGATCAAGGGAGGGCTTTTTCAAAAGGGGATGAACTACTGCCTCCTTTAAGGAATCTGAAAAGATCCTTCTCTCCAATGAAACCATCATGATCCCAGTAAGGATCAGGCTGATAACCTCTACACACCCCACTAGGAGGTGAGTAGGGCCTGGATCCAGACTACAGTAGGTAGGTCGCTGACTCTGGATAATCCTCACTATATCCATGACTGCCGGTTGGCTAAAGGTGAACCAAGTCAACTGGGCATCAGTACCACCCGATTTATCAATGCAAGGCCCAATGGGAAGACATTGGCTGATCTCATCCCTGATGGTGGATACCTTATCAGCGAAGAATTGTGCAAACTCCTCACACTGTACCTGTGACAAGGCTCGACCAGTATGAAGACAGGCTGGATTGCACAGTCTGTCCACAGTCCGGAAGAGCTGGGCCAGTCTATTCCTCGCTGTAGCAATTTCCCTGGACAGGAATTCTGCCTTCTTATGGGAAACTGCTGATCGGTAGATCTTATAATGATCCAACAGTCTAAGCCTATCCACCTCCAGGCGAGTTTTCTGCCATTGTCTTTCCAATCTTCGCCCCCCTCTTCTTCATCGGTAAGAGGGTTGTTGTTAGTTCTTATCATAAACTTGGCTCCACATAGGCAGTCATAGATCGTATCTGTAATGGCCCATTTTAAGGCTAAAACCTCTAGCTTGTGCACTGGGTAATTATTTTCACTAGGAGTTAGGCTCTGACTGGTGAAAGCAACAGGTCTTAGTCCTTCTGGGTACTCGTGATACAGTACTGCTCCCATCCCATCCAATCCATGCTGGCATCCATGTATAAGAAATAATGCTTGTTGAGATCAGCAAAGGCCTGCATAGGAGCTTCAGTGTCTCTTAATTAATCCTCTGAATGCGTTTTCACAGTCCTGATTCCATCTGTCTCTAAATAGTTTGTTAACTTTGTAATATGTCTTTTGAGGGTGTTTCCTTTTTTCTCCTTCTGCTTCTTGTAATTGGTAGGGGATACCCCTGTAAGAGATTCATAAGCAGTCAGACCACCTTGGAATAATCCTGAACAAACCTCTGATAATAACCGTAGAAGCCAAGAAAGGACTGCAGCATTTTCAGATTACGGGGCCTAGGCCAGGTAGTGAGGGCTTTGTCAGGGTTGGTTTGGACTGCTTCAGCTGAAACAATGTTTTACAGAGGGTTGACAGAGCTAACATTTGTCGATTGACAATTTGAGTCCAAATTCTTCAAGTCAGTCCAGAATTTTCATCAGGCATTCTTCAGGTTCCTCTAGGGTGCATCCAAAATCAATCAGGTCATCCTAATAGACTATTACTTGTAGCAGATTCATGCCTCCCATGGCCTTTTCCATCAACCACTGGAAAATGACTGGTGCCCCCGAAATACCTTGTGGCATCTGTTCAAACTAATAAAATACCAAGGGACAAATGAAAGCTGTTTTCACCTTGTCCTCTTTGGCCATGGGAATCTGGTAATACCTGCTTCACAGACTCAGGACAAAAAAACATTTGCTGCCAGTGAGGCATGCAAAAGCATCCTCCACACAGAGTAAAATGCAATGGTCTGTTATTGTATGCTTGTTCAAAGTCTTGTAGTCAATACGCAAGAGGACAGACCCATTCTTCTTGCAGGTGACCACTATGGGAGATGCATAAGGGGTTCTGGATTTGGATATGATGCCAGCAGTTAGCAATTCTTGCAAGTGTTTGTGAACATCTTCCACATAAGCTGGGGCTAGTCATCTGGACCTTTCTCCAAAGGGTCGGTTGTCACTCAGACATATGTGATGCTCTTCACCATGGGTGCATCCAACATCAAACTCACTGGTGGAAAAAACATTAGTCCTGTCAGCTAGCTTCTGTCTCAATTTCCACTTGTAAGATTCAGGTACTGGAGAATCTCCAAAGAAGGACAAGTTAGGATCAAGCTTTTTACCTGTAGCTTGATTTGGAACTGTAAGTCATATTATCTGTGCTAAGGTCCATCCTTTCCCAATAGTCACTTCTTTGTCAGTTTCATTTCTCATCAAGACATTAATTTTGTTCATTGCAGTGGGGATACCAGGGGGTGGTATCACCCTTCTCTGTACTAATAAACTGTTTAGGCACTGTCCATCTGTGGGTGTATCCACAATGTAAGCATGACTTCTGGCAGGCGACTCGAACTCTATCTCCCCCATTACTTGACATTCAGCACCTGGGAATAAAAGCAAAGGGCAGGCATCTTGTCTGTGAATCACACCCACTCGCTCTTCTTCAATGTATGGCTTACGGGAAGTGGGCCACTTCAGATATACATGTTGGATCCAGGGGTATATCTGTAGGCTGTGTTTGGATTGTGCATCATTCATCTCTTGGTATAGCTGAGCCAATCTCAGAAACATGTTGGCATTAATCCAAATCAATACTGGGGTATCTCCTTCCATCCTGGTATTGGGGTACATCAAAGCAAGCGCTTCTATAGGGACCTGGACTCTAGCCACTCTTGGGGGAAATTTGATGTGAATAACAATGTATCCTCAATACAGGTAAGGCTGGTGAATCACTCCCCAGACAGCCAGTCATTTCAAAGGTTTCAAAAGCATGTGGCTCAAATATTTCTGGTACCACTCTTCAAACACAACAATCACTTCGGCACCACTATCAAGCAGTACAATACGATCCACCCTTTCAATCTTGGCTGGGACCTAGCAGACGGTACTATTAATCCTGTGGGGATCTTGGGGCCAGTAATGTTAACAGGTTGCATCTGTTTCATAGAGCAGGTTGGGTCTCAGACCCAGGTTTGCTCCTTCACTGGGTCCCACTGGCATTTTTTATTTTTTTTATTTATTAAATTCTCGGATTATAAATACCTTTGAGCAGAAACTGCTCATTTACAAAGGTTCCACGTCAAAGAATGAGGGTCAACATACATACAGAGGTAGTAAAAGAATGCACAATAAACAACCAAAACAACTAAAAGAAAAAATAAAGATACTCAGTTATATCATACTTTGAGATAATATTCATATAACGAGCAGCTTGAGTAGGCAGCTGGCTGCGGTAGCAATAAGAGATAGAGGGCACCATAGGCAGTTAGTATTGCAGGCGTGCAACCGGGAGAGGAAGTTAGCAGGCTAATGGGCCACTGTCTGATGGTGGTGGAAAATGTCTTGTACCAGTGGAGATGTGAAGCAGGAAAGGAGTCACAAGGAAGGCCCGGTGCCAGAGGGAATGAGACTGGGAAAGGGCGGGCTGTGAGACATGAGTGAGCTGGGAGGTGTTTAGAGATATCTCTGTTCAGAGAAGCAGTCACATTGAGTGGTAGAGGTGAGGTAAATTTTGAGATTCCTTTTGAAGGGTCCAAGTGTAGTAGAGGAACATGCTTCTTTACTGAGGGAATTGAACCATTGAGCGGCTCTATAGATAAAGGACCGCTGACCCATGGAGGTACGACATCTAGGAACCTGAAAGGTTAGAGATTGTGTATCTGAAATACCAGTCACCAAGAGGGAATTTTTACAGTCCAATTTCTCCCCTCAGCACCAGTCTTCTAAGTCCCAGAGTGCCATTTTGCCTTTTCCAAATGCTCCGGGGCAATTTTTCAGGACAATCTTTCTGGTTTTTTTTTTAAGTCATTTCTCTGACATATGCTTCTCTTTCAACAACTTCTGCACTACCATATCAGAATTTCAGGCCTTTTGCAACACATCCTTCAGTGCCCATCTTGTCCACACTGGTAGCAGAAAAACCCATCACTACTAGTAGTATTTACTTAGTCAGGCTCTGGTGGAGAGGACTTCTGGCCAGTGTAGTATCTCTGACCCCCTGAGGATGGAGTTGTCTCCTGCTGACTTTGATCACTAGCAGTCTGTATCATGGCTACCTGGTCAGTCAGTTCCTTAATCTGCCTCTTCAAATCCTCAGTTTCACTGTTGTTTCACCTGGGTGAGTCTTGACTTACAGGAGTCTCTATTTTTCTCAGAGGTGCTGCCATCAGGCCTTGCTGTGCAGCTCTATCCTCTTTTTCTCGGATCTCATGCATCAATTCACGAAGGGGAATTACTCAGCCACTCCTCCAACCTCAGCTTCATCAGAGGCATTTCTGAGTGTCCATCTCCCTCTAGGACTTGTTCCAATCACAGTCTATTCATATCTTGGGCAGTCACTGCTCCCTTATGGTAGGCTCTCTGTATTAATTGATAGAGACGTATTAAGTATTCAGACAGCTTTTCACCTTCTCATTGTACTGTCCCCTGCAACTTTCTCAGAACTCGGGTGCCACTGTTAGTACTCCCAAACATGCCCTCTAGAGTGTTATGGTACATCTGGGCATAGCGTCAGGTTGGGGAGCTTGCAAAGCTCCAATGCCGTCCATAGCTGGTCCTCTCAAACTCTCCCAACATCTTTTCTTAGCTTTGGGACACTGGGGATCTTGCACCATAGGAGTGGCTTGACCAATCCACGTTTCAAAATCATCTTTCTTGGCTGGCACCGATTTTCTTCTGGAGAAGGGTCTTAGCCTCAGGTATGACCCTGTTCCTCTCCCTGGTGTGCAAGTAGCTAACCAAGTCAAGGGTTGATCAGGCAGGATGACGCTCCTAGCTTTGTGCAGTTCTTGCGCATTTTGAGGAGTCTTCCCTTCTGATTTCAACCACAATTCAAAATTCACTTTAAAGTTACCTTCATCTGAAGGACCATTGGGTATTTCCTTGGCACTTTTATGGGTCACTATGGTCCAGATGGACCTCACTCCCCCATGGAGAAAGGGTGGTAGGCAGCTTGGCAACATCTATTTCTATTGCACTCTTGATCAATGTACTTACACTGTTACTAGTACAGTCGTACCTTAGTCCTTGTAACTTTCAGTCGTAAAAACAGTCCAATGCCAGCAGTTCATCAACAGTTATGGATCCATCGAAACCTTCTGAAATACCAGTCACCAAGATGGATTTTTTACAGTCCATTTTCTCCTCTCAGTACCAGTCTTCTAAGTCCCAGAGTGCCATTTTGCCTTTTCCAAATGCTCCGGGGCAATTTTTCAGGAAAATCTTTCTGTTTTTTTTTAAGTCAATTTTTGGGTACACATGTGGGGTGTGGGAGGATCCCAGTGGTGTCTCCACTTGTAGTAGTCCCCCTTGACATACCTGGGCTGTTTCTGGGACCCTCAGGCACACACGCACACCCCTCCGAGGGAGCCGGCCTGGATTCACAAGTGGACAGGAGAAGAAATGACTCAGTGCCTCCACCTGGGGTAGTGACATAGAATACCTGTGGATAAACCACAGGTTATCACCCACCAGGAAAATACAGTAACTACCCCCAGCACCTTTCCACACCATAAAAGCATACACTTTCCAATAACCAGCAATACTAAATTGTACCATAAATCAGCTTTACATTTTATTATAGGGAGGGGGTGAATTGGGGAGAAAATAGCACAATAATAAATGGCAAACAATTATACCTCACACTGCCTCCCACACCTCCCACCTGCGGGTGCACCTGGAGTTCCCCTACAGCCATTTAGAAACAGTCTGGAAGTTGCGGTGGGTACCTCACTGGAGCTGCTCCAGAAGGAAGGGATGCGGTGGGGATAAACAGTCTTGAAAATGGAAAAATAATACTTTTGTTGGGGCCCAATAACTTTTAAACAGATGCAAATTTTAATCTTTCTGCCTCGGTGCAGCTTTAAACTTTGCACAGTCCTGCCCAGGACTTAACCCCCTTTACTAACTAGCTAACTAGCTAAATAAGAACTCCACTGAGTCACAGCCCAGAGGTACTTACAGTTTGTAGAGTGAAAGAGGGGGGTCTTAGCATATAAACTATTTCAAATGGTACCATGCTAGTATCAGGAGTTGGTGGTGCACCATGATAGCAGGTTGCAGACAAACAGCAGTTGGTCTTCATCTGTCAGACCTTTCAGTTCTTTGCCTCTGAGGACTTTGTATGCGGTGTTACCCTGACAGGCCTCTTAACGTCTTCCTCTCTGGTGATCACTTCCATTGGTCTAGGGAGTGGACTGGGAAGGCTCGGAGTCCCCAAGACTTTCAGGTTGCCAGACAACTTAGAACGCACAACTGGCAGTGGGGACTTTGACTCAGTCTCTGGCCCCAGGTCACCCAATGTCTCTGGCTAGAGGAGTTATACAGCCTCAAAAACTCTTGCCCTTCTGAGGGGAATCCCAGTGGGCTCAGTCTCTCTTTTTTCAGGCAGCAATTCTTTCCCGGTGGCAAAGTGACAATCTCTAGCTGCAGACTGTAACATCTCTATTTCCAGGCTACAAAATAACTATTTCTCTATTTTCCCAGGCTGCAACTCACTAAGCTCAAACTTGCAGCAGCAGGTTCAAATCTTGCTTTGGGCAAATCTCACACAGTTCAGTTCTTTCCCTGTTACTACTTGCTTTCATAAGGCTCCCTGCAGCTTGTCCAATCCTGGGGCCAGCAAAGTCGATGGGCACACAAACAGGCTTACTAGGTTAGGTTGCCCACAGCAGTCTCTCCTGCTCTTCTCTCTCTCTCAGTCTCCCTCCAGAATCTCCTCTTTTGGTGAGCTGTCAGTCCCTTTCATAATTTTTCAGCCCTCTCAATCTGATTGGCTCTATCACTCCTGGGCTTTTACAGTTCCTTTTGACACTTCTCAGTGGCCCCCCCTGCTGCCAGAGTCCCATGGGACCACCATATTTATTTATGTTTTACCCAATTCATGCTGCCCATATTATTTATTGCATGCCCTTACAAGGGCAGGAAACCTTCCCCCTCCATATGCCCAGAGGCATTTTTCTATTGATCTCTGGCTCCGCTGCCTGCCCTGGAGCCAGGGATATGTTTATACTTTGGCCCACAGGCAAAACCCATTACTGGAGCTGTGGCTTCTTTAACTTTCATTCTTTGGTGGCTGCACATGCACAGAAGGTACATTGTGGGTATCTTGTTTGTTCATGATTGGACTGGTCCGGATCTCCTCTTCTCCCGTGACCACCAACATTCCTCCCCTACACATCCAGAGGAGTGGAAACACTTCTCAGAGCTTGATCTCCTTCTGAACATGGGGCCAAGATACAGAAATTTGGTTGCTGCAGCCATGGTAGTCACCCAGGATGCCATGGCCCGAATCCCACCTGGGGCCACTAGCTAAGACACTACAGGCAGCTATGTTCTGTAGCCCTTCAGGTAAGACCAACCTGGGTTGGGGACTTAAACTTTTACTTCCTACTCCCTCTGGTCTAGAGCTCCTTGGACCTTCACCATTACAGTCCCCACTCTTCTGCTGAGCAAGTAGCCTTTTTCTTTCATCTCCCATCACTTTAGAACCAACTACACTCTTCCCTGTGCTTCACTGCCTCCCCTGACTTCCTTATGTATCAGCTCAAACTTTTTCCCTCTTCTCAGTCATTCAAATTAATTGCGTATATAAAATAGGCAAGGAAATCTCTATGGTCTGACTGGTTGTGACTTGGTTCTAGCCGTTACCTTAAGAAAGCAATGGCCAAAACCAAGTCCCTGCCAACTGGGGCAACTCACAGAATTCATAAGCCATGTGCTTCCTAATGTCCATCACAAACAGGGCTGCAACCTTCACTCATATATAGAAACCTTGAACCAGGCCCTACAAATAAAAGCCCATTAATTAACTAAAGTAAGTAAATAATTTAATGTTATTTTCACTCAAAAGCCCCTCCTTACACACATACACAAATTTAGAAAATCCTGTATTATTCAGTTTCCATTGCTGGTGTTTCTTTGATGACTATGAAAAATCTCCCTCCTATCCCCATCAGTTTGCCAGAGAACTCCTTGCTCCTTAACTGGCAACAGATACAATTGAGGTTCTGGCTCCACTTGAGGCCTGTGTGTGTGTGTGTCTCTGTGTGTATGCCAGTGGAACTTTGAAGGCTTTTGAATTCATCTATTTAAGCAATATACCATGACAGGGTGTGGCTTATGTTAGGATTTACCATGACTGGTGTGTTGTTTGGTCACGAGGTTCCATTTTTCTGTATTTGTAATGGGACCAAAAAATGTTTTTGTTTTCATATTTAAGCTTCTTTTGTGGGATGTCTTGCTCCACCAGAAAAAAATAGTCCTGGGTTGCTAGGGTGTTCATGTATTGCACATGTGCAGGAGACCAAATCCTCCCAGGCAGCCTACACTACTACCGCAATGTACTATAGTCCTTTTTCCAGCCGTCTTGCGCTTGTCGTTGAAACCGTTAACATTTATTTTTTTGTCACTTTTTTTTTTTGCCTTAAGCCTCATTTTGTCATGGGAGAGGGACAGATTCAGCAGATTTCAAATGTGGGACCGCTAGTGGAGGAGGCTACCACTGGAAAGAGAATGTGGAACAGTGAGGGACGCAAGAACAACAAGGGAAAAAAAGCAGTTAGTTTGGTATTGTGTGCTTGTTAAATGATTTTAATGTTTTCTCAGAGAGGTTACCGGCGCTGTTAAGTGACGATTCAGAATGGTGCTTTTTGTAGTTGTCGCTGACTCTGAGTTACTCACTTTGATGTTTGGGGTTGTGGCAGAGCAGAGCAAGAAGTACGAGTTCTGCCTGACAGGGGGCTGGCATGCTTGAAGTGATTCAAAGGAGATTTGTTGCTGCAGTTCATAGATGGCTGGCACCTCTTTCCATTGGTACTGTGGAGGATTTACAATTGGGAAGAGTTGCCAACTGACCAATCAGAGAGCGACATTCTCAGAGCCCATTGTATAATCCATGTTACCATTCTGTGTGTGTGTGTGTGTGTGTGTGTGTGTGTGTGTGTAGGGTGGCAGTCTACTACTGAAATAATGCAAAGCTTTGAGCTATTCTATTCCATGGCAAACAATCACACAGTGTACTGACTATGAAGAAAGACAGATGACTGACTGGTGAAAAACATTTGTTTTAACGGACTATTTTACATTAATTAGCAACATTTTATTTTTATTTTTGTGGGTTTTAAAACTTTTAGAGTGTTTGTTTTCTAAATGTTGCCTGTGGGCCCATTTTATATCAGCAATAAGGTACTTCAGGGATGTTGCTTTTGCTAGCTTTACCCCATGGTCGGGGATGGAAGGCACTCGGCTTTGCCTCATGCCTTACAATGCCCTTGACTGTGGGGTAAACCTAGTACAACCAATGCCTTGTGGTGCCTTATTGCTTAAGGAATGGTGTCACAGAGGTCTTAGACTGCCTTAGAAATATGAATGAAAGAGCAGTAGCTGCCAAGGAGCAGGAATTCTATGTAGATCTGCAGGCATCCCAAAGCCAGGCTATTTGTTTATTTATCAAAAACTGGCCAAAGCATAACAAAATATATAACTGGCATGGAAAAGAAAATGAGAGTGCAATTACCTATGCAAAAATAATTTCCTATCACCTTTTAGAAAAAAAAATGACTTAATTGAAGATGCAAAGAAATTCATTTCCAAAAAACATAAAATGTTGGGGGAGTTTAATTTAGAAATGAATTTAATGTACTTAATTATCCTCAGATCATATTGACTTCAAACATCATTATTTAGTTTACAGTTTTTCCAAACTCAACAAGTTATAATTGTAAAATTGTTGTAGTTAGTGGAGGAAAAATAGATTATAATAAGGACGTATCTGCTCTGATGGAGTTTGGGGAACCCGGTAGGGGCCTTTAAAGGTGGATAACAGGCAGCTGAGAGGGCACCAATGGTCAGAAGTCCTGGAAAAGGGAAGTAGAGAGTTAGAAATAATAAGCGTGGAACAAAGGAGAAATAGAATAATAAGAGAAACTAACAGCAAGAAGAAAGACAGAGTAAACAAGGAGTTCAAATGTATAGGATGACAGCAGGAGTAAAGTAAAGGGCATTGTACAAGAAAAGGTATAGTACAAAGTAAAAGTCACTAAAAATGGGAAGGAAAGGGGTTATAGAAAACAGAGATAAAGTACTGGGGAGACATAAAAGCTATGGGCCCCTCAGTTGTCAGGTTTTCATTTTAATAACCTGCTGCATCTGGTTCCTGGTGGCCTAGAGGCCCACGTAAGCACTAGGATATGACAGGGTGTGTGTTTCTGTTTACAAACAACATACCCAGGTGAGTTATGAAGCACAATGGGCTTGCTCCAAGTGCTTTCAACCACCTAGAAGTGTGGTTTATGAATAGAAAGACACACCCTAAAGTATCTTATAGTACTTTAAAAATGTAAGCAAGAAATAAAACAAGCATTTGTCTATGCCGAATGTTTGCTTGCTGATATTAGCATTGGACATGCAGGAGTTAGACAGATGGCAGAATAGAAATGGCAGTGAAGTACTGAACTCATGCTAACCTCACCTCCACCCAGCAGAGATGGACAGGCATTGGAGTGTGCCTTTGGGTGGTCGCCCAAAGCGCTCACAGCATTTCACCTCACCCTATCCTGCAGACACCGACAAGTGTTGAGGTGTGCCTTGGGGTGTTCGGCTTTACAGTCACCCCATTTCATAAGGACATACACTGAAGTGGGTGCAGTATAGGAGAATGGGGTGAACTCTGGGGCTGAAAAGTCTAAGGCACACCTCGATGCCTGTCACTGGCTTCAGGGTGGGGTGGGGGTGGGTGGAATGGCGTGAACATTACAGCCGGCAATCCAAAGGCACACCCCTGATGCCTATCAGTCTGTACAGGGTGGGACGTTATGGTTAGAAACCCCTAATGCCCAGGGCATTTGTTGGTATATGCACTACAAATTTTCAACATGGCCTTTTTGTGACCCCCACCTCATGAAAGCATTTAGGACCTCTGCTCTTGAACAGTGGCACTGTGATTTTGTTAATCTGTGCTGAACATTGATTTCCCACAGTGACCATGCCATTCTGCACCAGATGTGCTGAAACACCGTTCAGGCAGGATGTGAAAAATGACAGCTGTACCATTTATAGGGAGGTGTGGAGAGATGGCAATGTTGAAAATCTGGAGTGAAAATATTAAAATTGCTCGAACTTATGAGCGTACGTGGAAACTGCACAATGTGCACTCGTAACACAGTCATTTAGTGGAATTAATTTTCATCATAGGCATTTTGTGACCTCTGCTCATGAACAGTGTCACTATGATTTTCTTAATTTGTTCTGAACATTGATTTCCCACAGCGACCACACCACTGTGCGCCAGATATGTGAAAACACATTTCAGGCAGGATGTGAAAAATGGCAGCTGTACTGTTCATAAGGAGGTGTGCAAAATTGACAATGCTGAAAATCTTTATTGAAAATATTACAAATTCTCAAAGTTATGAGTGTGCATGGAACCTGCGAAACGCATGCTCATAACATGGTCATTTTGTGGACTTTTGTCACCAAATTTTCAACATAGGCATTTTGGGACCTCCAGTCATGAACAGTGTTACTGTGATTCCATCTTTCAGATGAGACATTAAACCGAGGTCCCATCTGCCTGGATTGGTGGTAGTTCAGGTGGATGTTAAAGATCCCATGGCACTTATCGAAACGAGTAGGGGAGTTTTTATTGTATTATTAAACATAATTAGAACAACTCAGTGTAATCAATTATACAAAGTAAGAACCAAAACTTAATCTAACAAACTTATACAATAATCAGAGTAATTATCAGATTATTTTATACATTATTTGAACTTAATAAAATGAAAAACCCTTTCCGTTTTTAGTAACTGAGTCTGTACTGTCCTTGAGCATCCTGGCGTAAATCCTCGAGAGTTCCTGTGAAACAAAATACTAAAACAAAAATAAGGCATTTTTCTTTGATATATTACCCACTGACACCTTGCCTGCCATAAATAATAACGTAAACATCCAAAAAATAATGACAGTGTTTCTTCATGAAAATCAGAAAGAGTCGCTGGATTAACCCCTAAAACCAAGATTTGATATGTAAGAAAATTCAGCCACTTAAAACCCCAAAGTGCCGCCAAATAAACCCACAAACCCTTTGCATAGGAACAGTGTAAAAGAAAATGCTCCATCGATTCCTCAGTATTTATACAATCCAAGTAAGGACACTTCCTTTCTTCAATGGCTTTGTACTTGGCATTACCCTTAACATTTAAACGGCCATAGAATATTAGCCACTGTGTTTCCTATTGCATTTGAGGCAATCTGCGACAGTTAAGTTGGGCCAATACTTTAGGATTCAAAGAAGAAGGGCAATTCTTAAAACATGGCTCTAAAGGAAGTAAATTTGCCATTACCACCTGATAAAATTCTTTCATGCTATTACTCAGAATTGTCTCTTTCTCTATTTTCCATTTATATAATTTTTTGTGCAGCTGGTCTAAAATACTATGGAATATAAATGTGAGGATTTATTGTTGGAGCCAAAGAAAGCCAATTCCTAAAGTATTTGTCCAATGATCTGGAAATCCATTTATCCCCACTCCCTGCTTCTAATCGTAAGCCACTTTTCACTGAACACATAATGAATAAAGAGTGAGTAAAAATCACTGGATCCACCATCCCAAGACCTCCTTGTTTTTTACTTAAATATGTATAGCTTCTTTTAATGGGGTTTAATCTATTACCTCAAACCATTTGAAAGAATAAACCATACAGTTTAGTTTCTAGATGCACTGGGAGCGGAAAAATCATAGCTACATACTGAACACATGGTAAAAGAAACTGTTTGATAATATGTATGCGTTTCAGTTTGGACAATTTCCACTTTTTCCATCTATTGACTTTATTCTCCACTGTTTGTAGGGCTATATCCCAATTTTCAACTGGTATGTTCTGGGGGCCAAAATGTATGCCCAAAACTTTAAGGGGAGTTCTGGAAAAATGGATACCACCCTGCACCGCTTCCTTATGACCTGTTGCTCCGATAAATAAACCTTTTGTTTTGTGCACATTTATTTTTGCATTCAAAACTTTCGAAAAAGCCTCAAATGCGGTCAAAAAAATGTGCACATATGAATGATCTGTGAAATATACAATCAAATCATCTGCATAGGCCTGTGCCAGAAGATGTTTGTCCTTAACCATACCATCAGAAATACCTGGCCACAATGGAACAGTAGTTAATTTTTGTAGTAGGGATCAAAGAAAAGATATAGAGTAGGGGCTAAGAGGGCAACCTTGGCGAACTCCAGTATGTAAATGAAAACATTTTGCCGTCTGACCTTGCACGAAGGGGAACACAATATTATGTTCATATAATTTTTAATTATATTAACAATGTGCAATGGAACTCCATAATGTATTAACGTTAGAAATAAAAAGGCAAATATACCCTATCAAAACCTTTTCCAAATCAGCGACCATCATACAATTCGTGACTCCACTTCAGAAAGATGTTCAATAACTTCTAGTATGATCATTAAGGCTGTCTGAATTTGCCTATTAGGTATCCCACTAAACTGGTAAGGAGAAATTACCCATCTGGCGTAATTTTTAACCGATTATTCAAAATACTGGTGAAGATTTTATAATCTGAATTTAAGAGAGTAATTGGTCGCAATTTTAATATTTTGTCTGTCTCCAGATTTGAATAAGTAAATCAGCAATCCCTCAGAAAAAGAGGGAAAGAAAACAGCAGTTTCCATAAAATACTGGAATAAAATATACAAGCATTGACTCAATTCCTTTGAAAAAACTTTATACAGATTATTCGAAAGGCCATCCTTACCCAGTGAAATGTTTAATTTCAAATTCCTAATTACTTTTATTATTTCTTCTTGTGTAATTGGATCCAATAATGTTGAGATTTCTGCTAACCTGGGGGGGGCTTAGATGTTTTAAGATATGACATTTCTGCCTCTTTAATAAAGAGGGGTCTAGAGTTCAAAATGCCCAATAATTGTTTCTCTGAGCTGAGCAACCGTGGTGGCCAAAGAGCCATCAGGTTTTTGCAAAAATCAATATTAGAAGAAGCCTTCAGATTTTACAGGTTTCAAAAGGGTCCCCAATGGGGGATTTTTTTATGCTATTGGAAAAAATAGCCTGTAGGGTTTTTGCTCTATCATATTGGAAATTCCTCATTTCCTCCTTTATTTTACTAATTTGGTCTGAATAGTCTAAGTGAGAGACATATGCAATTGTCATAAGTTTCTGCAGTTGTTGCCTAAGGGACAAATATCTCAAAAAGTTAAATTTTTTTGTTTTTGCCCCTTGCCTTTTAAACCAATTACATAATTTGAACTTAGTTGTTAACCACCAATCTCCTAAATCCTCATAAAAAAAAGCCACTGACAACCTGGCTGCTAGAATATGTTTCACCCCGGACTGTATATATGGTATATCTAACATAGTGTTATTCAGTTTCCACCTGAGCTGCCTACGTTCAGGGGAACCTGTAGATAATGAACTACAAGAAAGTAATAAATGATCAGAAAATTCACAGTGGATCATCTTAAAGGAATCCAGTTGTACATTATGAGAGACAAACATGTAGTCTATTAGGGAAAACAATTTCCCCTTTGTAAATGAATACCTTGGCCCTTGAGAGGAAAGGGAGATACAGTTAAATAAACCTGCTATTTTAACTATATTAGCTAGCATGTGAGAATCACAATAAATTTTCTTTTTCTTCTGATTAGGTGAGTCAGAAATTGTGCAATTAAAGTCACCTCCCAAAGCACCTTAACTGATGTCACCAAGTAGGGTTGAACAGCTTTTAAACAAAACTCTACCAGCTTTTGTCTGTGGATTGTAGATGTTAATAAATCGATAGCATATATCATGCCATTTCCCATCTAATATCAAGACTCTCCTGGAATAAGATCTACTAAATTATGAAGTTTAAAGGAATAAGTATTGAATAAAATCCCAATACCATCTGCTGTATCAGTTCCAAAGGACCAATAGGAAGGGCCCCACACCCAATCCCGTTTGAAAGTAGTGAGTTGTTCTGCTGAGTACATCCAGGTTTCCTGTAAAAACATACTGATAAATTTTGTTTTTATATAGTGAAAAGGGCTTGCCTCTTAACTATATTAAGCAAACTATGAGTGTTCAAAGAGCCCCATGACCACTGCATTAAGCTTTATAAAAAAAGAACTACTTTATCATTTTTTCTCTTTTTTCTTTTCTTTATAGTTATCCACTGGCTGAGATTGAGTGGAAGATTTTTGGGAGTCTGAATCTCCTAATTCCATCTCTGTATCTCCCAAGGAGTAAACAATGCAGCATAAGAGTTGCTAGTCTCTATGGGAGGAGTAAGGGGGTTTGGGATGCAAATGCCTAGATGATCTGCGTTGGGGTAGTGAAGGCCTAATATTTAAAGCCTTAGATGCTTCCTCAGTCTCCAGAAACCTCAGAGTAACACACAGGAAATCCAAAAGCTCAGGTGGGCCCTTACTTGATTTTTAATGACTTCCATACAAAACAGTTTGTTCCACCTTGTCTGCTATTCCTAAGGATTTGTCAATGGGGGTACTACACCAAGGGTCTGAACTTTGGTTTGAGAAGAAGAAACAGGTAGAGGGGGTTGTGAGCTAGGAGGAGGAAATTGTGCAGCATCCTGAGCTTGCTGAATTAAAAGCTCTGAATTTATACAGGATGTTTTATTTTTTGCAGCCCAGGGGCAAACCCGAAAAGAGTGGCCAGATTATTCACAAAGCTCACATTTGAACTGATTGTGACAATACATAGTTGTGTGTCCAACCTCCCCACAGTTGTCACAATGTGGTTGGTCACAAACACTTGAGAGATGTGTTTTAGCCCCACATCTGTAGCAAGCCCGGGGTTGTCCACTATAAAAACAAACCCCTCTGTCTTTTCCTAATAGAAAGGAATTGGGAATATGGACTACCCCTGTCTCAGATTGCCTCAGTTTATTTTGTATTTCCATCCTCCCGTCCAAAACTGTTCAGAATCTAGGATAGGTTCGGCCCATAAAATTTCACACTAAGGACAACCAAATGATATATCTTCCACATGAACCCCTCGTTTCTAAACATGACCGTAACATGTTTTATCAGGGGTTTAGTTAAAGGAATCACTAAGAAGGAGGTCCATAGGAAGAATTTAACCTGGTTGTACCTATCCCAGAATAAGTCCAATGCATGTGGTGTCCTAAAACTGATGTCAAAATTATCCTCTCCAGAGATATTAATAAATGCATACACATCTTTTGGGGTAAAATGCAAGGACTCTTTAATAAGGTTTCCCCACGTAGTGTCTATCTGATCGATCCTCAAACCCCCTTTATAGCAGTCTGAACTGCATTCTGGCGGTGCTGCTTCTTTTTAGTGTTAGAAAATAATTCAGACATAAGTGGTTTCTGAGGAACGGATTCCGTTGGAGAGGCGTGTGAGAAGCAATAGGCTCCTGCAGAGTGTTACCAAATCTGTATTCAACGAGGAAGGTAAAGATATCTGTGACTCCAGAGATGTAGCTCTCAGTGGAAGTTTTTCTACCTCTAAACAGTTTTATTGTCCTGCAAATCTTGCTCCAGCTTTTGCTGTTGTAAGTCCGGTTTCCACTCTGGTGAATGCTGTGAGAGGGTATAATCAGAGTCCCAAGTAGGATCAGGCTTCCATATGCCTGCTGCATTTTGCCCAACCTTCTCCTTTGAGTGCTTTATCAGGGACCAGAGCTCTGAAACATTATGTGTTTGTAGACCAGATTTTATAAGAGGTATTTCTTTTTTTTTTGGAAAGAAGAATTCAGTAACTCCAGTTTGGGAAACAGCTGAGGACTGATAAACTACATTATGCTGAGCTCCATGCTTTTTAAAAACGAATCCAGCTGATTTGTCTAACCATGCAGACTCAGACTGCTTTAGCTCTGATGCAGACAAAGTCTGTTGTACTTCCTTTGGGGACTCTGTTTTCGGCTTTTCAATTGTTAGGGCAGTGGACTATAGCGGGCTGAATGCACTCACTAACCTCTATAGTACTGTTAGCAGCTTTACTAACAGTCAATTTTACTTCAGGAACTCCCACGTAGCTGCTGGGCTATAAAGAGAGTGGTCTCACCTGCCAGGACTCCCGACTGAACCGAGTCAGCCATATTATTATTAGAACAACGCTGCAGCTGTCAAGCCCGATTCTACCTGCTGCAGAGTTAACATCAGGCTGAGCGGCTGAGCAGTCGAATTGCAAAGTCCATAGAGTGCTCAACTGCTTGCTTCTCCCTTACTCCCATAACACACTGATTGTGTAGTGAGAGGGAATCACTTTGCTGTACATTTTTTAAAGCGGGTAAAGCAGATTGTAAAAGCCGGTTGTCTGTTTCAGTAGCGGCTTCTGAAATAATAAAAAATTGTTGCAAAGACTCACCATGCTCCACGGAGCTTTCTTTTAAATGCAGTCCTGTATTTTTCTCAGTTTTAAACACCTCGGTTTCAGGAAGAGCAATATTGCAGGTATTAAGTGCATCCATGTCGTCAGGTTCCAAGCTGGATTTGAACCTTGCATCCAAAGATTCCTTTTCAAGCATTTCCTTTCTCCCAGTCCTTTGAGAATTTTTTTTCCTAAATCAACTGCTGTATCCTCCCAAAGAACCACTGCATCGTGAAACTCCATATCAGAATCCATATCTTGAGTATTCAAAGGTCAGCCTCCACATTGCACACTGTGGGAGCAGAGGCCAGCTTTCCCACCAAGCAGACGTCCTCCTCCTCCGCCATCTTGGTCCCACCAGAAAATGGGTCCCCCCTGCTCACAGGAAACAGGAAGTAGGGGAATTTCCCTGGTGTCCTGGCCAAATTTCCCTCATTCACTAAAAATACCACCAACAGCTTAATGTGGTTCAAGGTCAGTTGGCATTCATCTGTATCCCCCTCCCCTGGGTTGTGCCTGAAAATAGGCAGGATTTGTCTAAAAATACAAAATCACACATGCCCCCACAATGCAAAGCATCATGGGCTGCATATGCAAATCACCACAGAATGTTATGCTGGTCCAACTTTAAGCAGAATTGCATGGTGCCGAAAGGCCTCTCGCACAGTTTGCAAAGGGTATTAACAGAAGACATAGACATGTGTTTCATCCCACCAGGACTCATCAGTATGCCTCGTCTGTTTGACACCCCAGTGGAATGGACCAGCTACCCTTAAGGCAGTGTGCCTTGGATATATTGTGGTGAACCCATTAAAACAAAAAACTATTTAAAAGACAAAGAACCTGAAGGTTCTGGAAGAAGGATTTGTCTAGTGCACTTACCCGGTCAACAAAAACTAAATAAATAAAATAAAAATAAAATTTTCTTAATCTGTCCCGAACAATGATTTCCATGCTATTGTGCGCCGGAAGTGCAAAACTACATTTTGACCAAGATATGAAAAATGACAGCTGTACTGTTCATAAGGAGGTGTGAAAAAATGCCAATGTTGAAAATCTGGAGTGAATATATTACAAATTTGTGAAGTTACGAGTGTGCATGGAAACTGCGAAATGCACGCTCGTAACACAGTCATTTTTTGGATTTTTTTCACCAAATTTGCAACATAGGCATTTTGGGAGCCCACCTAATGGACAGTGACAATGTCATTTCATTAATCGGTCCCAAAAGGTGATTCCATGCAGTGACCGCAAAATCACCTTTTAGGGCCTAATAACCAGATGACAGTTACTGAATTCATGAGATGGGGTCACAAGAACCCCATGTTGAAAATTTAGTGCCAACATTCACAAAAATGGCTGAGATATCCACCTAAGTTGAACCCCCCCATTTATGCCATTATACAGCTTACTGGCATTTCTTCAGTTCGCAGTCGGCTTTGAAGAGTGCAGGCGATGTTCCTGCTCCAGCGAATCATTACCAGGCTCTGGAGGTAAGTATGGGGTGAGGGGGGTGTGGGGAGGTCGGGTGCACAGAGGGTAGGTGCGGGTTGAGGAAGGGGCACCAGAGACAATGAGAGATGGTTTGCTGTTTTTACTGGTTTTTTTTTTTAAAAAAGACCTCGCAGGATGGTTTTTCTATTACAGGGACAATGGGCACACTGGGGTGGGCTCCAGCATGCCACCTGGGTGTTTGTTGGGGGGGCTGTAGCCGACGGGGATTGGGCACCCCATCAGCACATACAGAGTGTTTGGGGGAGTGCATGAGCTGAGGGGGATTGAGCCTCCCCCTCAGCACACAACACTTGGGGGGGCATTATGCCAATGGGGATTAGGCTCCACCGTCAGCAAATTAGGTTGGGAGGAGGCATGCTGACAAGGGGATTGGGCACCATGTTGGCTTTCATGGGGACTGTGAGAGGCAGACGGTGATAGCTGCCACCAGGTTTATTTAAAACAAATGAGGGGGGCATTATGCTGACGGGGATTGCGCTACCCCATTGACAAATGAACTGGGGAGGGGGCATGCTGATGGGGGATTGAGCACCCCCATCGGCTTTCATGGGGACTGTGAGAGGTGGCCGGCGACAGCCGCTGCCATGTTTATTGAAATGGGACACCAGACAAGGCAAGCTGTGATTCACCGCTGGAATCAGGGACCGCTCCGGCAGCAAAAACAGCTATTGTTAAATGACGGGGTGCTCCCTGATTGCAGTGGCCAGTTTCTTTCAAGTTGGTGGTATGCTACAATACTGCTGTCATTGACAGTGTGCCCATCTATTTGTGCCACAGAGACCAGCCCCAAAATGGACTGCTGGCATTTGCCACAACGATGCCGCACCTCCACAACTCACTATTACAGCAAGCTGCCGCAATATGTTTCTTGCGCACGCATGCAAGCAAACATAAAAATAAACTGACTGCATTCATTTTCCTCATTTTATTTTTTGGGAGAAAACAGCAAAAAAAAAAAAAATGAAGTGAAAAAGTAGTCCCTCGAGCTGTAATTGTTTACAGCACTTTTTTCTGTCTGTCACTAGAAGACACATTGAGGATGTTTTATGTGCCCTGGACTCCATCCCTCCATCTACACACAAACACACACACTCTTACAGATCAAGATAACTATCATTGTGTGTGTGAGAAATCCTTATTCTGTGAAGAGTGTCACACACGCAGCTACCCTGGAAATGGGCATGTTCAGGTGAGTGTTTTTAAAAACATTAATATATTATTGATCAAGCTCAATCAACAATGTATTAATACTGATGCTGAAATCACTCTTACGGTTGTAAGAGTGGTCTCACATTCTTAGAATATCAGAACTAGAGCTGAGTGGACTGTTCCATAGGAGATCTAGACCCCCGGATCAAACCTGCAGTCCATGGATCTGGATAAATATGGACTTCACCACAGAAGTCTGATTCTGGGTCCGAGGAAGTGCCTTTTGTACCATTTTGTGTATTATTGCCATGATGATGCCATTGGCACGCTCGCTCCACATGCAGACAGCTGGAGGGGAGGGAAGAGAAACTAGGAGAGAGAAAGGAGACTTACTGGGGGGGAGAGAAACTGATCATCAGGGAAGGCGATGGGTCAGGACTGGAGAAAGGAGGAATTTAGAGGGACTGGGGAGATAGTGGTTGCCTGGGTGGTTGCCGAGGGGGAGGCAAAAGGCAGGCAGTGTGGCAGTGTGACTGTGTACATGAGCAAGGGCTGGCTGGCAAAATCATTGACTTGTGCCATTGCAGAAGATCCAGAGGAGAGAGGGAGAGACTACTGGAGGCCCAAGAGAAATTTTACAGTTACAGAAAATTCCAAATGAAAGTTATTTTCTTTTCTTGGCCTCAGATAGTATAGCTATGTGTACAAGGGCAAGGGCAGGCTAGCAAAATCTTTGACTTGTGCCATTCCAGATCCAGAGTGGAGCATGAGAGAGAGAGAGAGAGAGAGAGAGAGAGAAACTACTGAGGGTCCAAGAGAAATTTTACAGTTACTGAAAATCCCCAATTTTTTTTTTCTTTTATTGGCCTCGGGCAGTGTAGCTGTGCACATGAGAAAAGGCAGGCTGGAAAAATCTTTAACTTGCACCATTCCAGATCTAGAGGAGAGAGAGGGAGAGACTACTGGGGGCCCAAGAGAAATTTTACAGTTACAGAAAATCCCAAATGGAAGTTTTCTTTTCTTGACCTTAGACAGTGTAGTTGTGTACAGGAGCAAGGGCAGACTGGCAAAATATTTGACTTGACCGTTCCAGATCCAGAGGAGAGAGGGGGAGACTACTGGTGGCCCAAGAGAAGTTTTACAGTTACAGAAAATCCAAAATAATTTTTTTCTGGCTTCACTGTGGCTGTGTGTACAGGGCAAGGGCAGCAGGCTGGCAAAATAAATGCTTGACTTGTGCCATGCAGAGGGAAGAGAGAGACAGAGAGAGAGAGAGAGACTGCAGGGTGGTCCATGGGAAATGTAACAGCCCCAGAAATCACAAATAAATGTTTTTCCTGGCTTTTCAGTGTGGCTGTGTGTACAGGGTAAGGGCAAAGGCTGGCAAAATAAATCTTTGACTTGTGCCATCCAATCACAAATCACAATCACTTGTTAACATTCACTCATGATTTTGTCCAGAGGGGAGAGAAAGAGAGAGACTGCAGGGGGCCCACGAGAAATGTAACTCCCAGAAATCCCAAATAAAATCTGTTTTCCTGGCCTCAGTGTGGCGGTGTGTACAGTGCAAGGGCAGCAGGCTGGCAAAATAAATCTTTGACTTGTGCCATCCAGATGGGGGAGAGAGAGAGAGAGAGAGAGAGAGACTGCAGGGGGGCCCACAAGAAATTTAACAGTCCCAGACATCCCAAATAATTTTTTTTCCTGGCTTTAGTGTGGCTGTGTGTACAGGTCAAGGGCAGCAGGCTGGAAAAATAAATCTTTGACTTGTGCCATCCAATCGTGAATCATGATCACTTGTTAATGTTCATTCATGATTTCATGCTTTAAAAAAAATAGTTTTCAGACAAACAGCATACAAGTTAATGTGCCTGTGCTGCTGGCTGTGGATGGCCAAGGGTATAATCTGACTTTGTGACTCGTATCAGGCTGTTTACACTGCAACACAAATAAGGAACAACTACTGTACACACAAGTGACCTTGACTATGTCACTCCCCTGTATTATAATCTTGGGGTGGCAGAGAGTCATGTTCTGACTGTGGCATATAATAATATTTGTCATTTCATACTGGTGCGGACTGCACTGGCTGCCGGTGCAGTTGCGGATCACCTTTAAAGTCAGTCTTCTGACTTATAAACTCAACATGGACAGGGCCCGGACTACCTGAAAGAGCTTCTGGTACCTTATTGTCCTGGGTGATCACTTTGCTTGGCTGGCGAGGGGTTGTTAGAGATTCCAAGGGTGTGTTTAAAATCTTCTGGGGCACAGGCATTTATGCATGCAGTCTCTACCCTTTACAACTCTCTACCCCATCAGTTATGGGAGTGCACGATCATGGAGGGATTTAAACAGGCCCTTAAAATGCATCTGTAGTATTAAGCTTTTGGTGATTGATTTAAATCTTATTAGAGCTGTACTATCTGTTTTTATACTATTTATGATGGTGTGAATTTTGATATGTTATTTTAAATGACTGTTAGGCACCTTGATTGTTGAAAGGCTCCATACAAATAAACATTTATTATTATTATTATTATTATACTTGCTGTCCCCCAAAGTCTTATCATTGTAATTTGAATTCTTCTTTAGGTTGATTGTCCCCGAAGTGTAAGTTTGTTTATTCAGAGGGTTGTTTGGTTCATAAAGCTATATATCTGAAGGATTCATTCCCACTTTCAGATATGGTGGAGGTTAATGTGTCTTTTGTTAATTTAAGATCTAATAAGGGGCCCTGCCCGGTGGCGCTGAGGGTTGAGGCGATGGCCGCCACACCTTGCGCAACACTACTGACTCGAGTTCAGGACCGAGCTTGGGTCACCGGTGGTTGGCAGGGGAGGGAGAGGATTGAGCATCCGATGGACAGCTCTCCTCTCCTGGGGGAGGGTTGCTGATTGTCCGGCATACCAGTGGCTTCTGGTGGAGATCAGGAGTGCTGCAGTACGCAGCCAGCACAAGTAGCATGGCTGATGCTGGCAGGATTGCTGTGCGCATGGCATCAGGGGTGCCCATGTAAGGGGGGGAATGTAGGGACATCAGGGGACCAGAAAAATGGAAAAATCTGGCTCTGCAGAGTAGGTGATGGCACCTGACTCCCATGCCCACTGCCGGATCCATCTCGCCCGGCCTCTCATGTCCTCCACCTGGGCCCTCACCCACAGCCAGAGTCTGACTTTGAAGAGCACCCAAAGAGGAGGGGCGGACCCACCCTGGAGGGGTTAAGCTGGGGGTACTGGCTGTGGGAGGAGGGGAGAGTGAGGAGACTTAGGGCCGAGAGGATCTCAGATGGGGCAGAATCAGGCAGGATGCCTGAGAGAGGCTCCGCAGGCTGTGACCGGAGCGAAAAAGAATCTAAAAAAAAAGATCTAATAAGGGTATTGTATTGGAATCCAACACAGTTGAGAACAAATATGGGCATCTTTTTTTGTATCTGCTTCTCCAACATTATGGAATGAGTTACCATATTTGTTGCGATCAATTATCTCTTTATCAGAGTTTAAAGTTCAACTTAAAATTTATTTATTGCCTTTAGATGTTTGTAATTGTTATATGTGATGTTATTGTTCTATGTTATTTGTATGTAACATTATTATTCTGTGCTTGTCTGGTCGGTCTGGAAGAAGGACTTTGCCCAGTGTCCTTACCCGGTTAACAAATTTAAAATTAAAATAAAAGTGTCATCATCATCATTACTCATTCCCCATTATTCCTCCTTATTATCATTAGTTGTATAGTATATCGCATTGTATTACATATAAGCATTAACCAACCCCCAGTGTGGGACTGTGCTGCATGCAGCTATGAACCAGATGTGTCTGCATCTGCAATTCAAATTCTGGGGCACACTGAACAGTTCCTGAATTTGGTCACTCAACAGTAAGTAACTGTTCTGTAGGAGTCAGTCAGGCAATCTTGGAAGGATGTGGTGGTGGACAGCTGTGCTGTCGGTGTGCTGTGTACAGTCACGAGTCACAACAGTAAATTTGTCCCTAGCCTGCGGGTGGGAGTCGTCAGAAGGACATCACGTTAGTTAGAGGGATCTCTTTTACAGGTTAGAATACTAAGAAAAAATGGTTCAAAGTGTTGATGAGGTGCATTCTGTTTCTCAGGTAGGCAGTGGCACTGCAAAAGATAGTAATCAGCCTGAAAAGGGAAAACAAAATCAAACCTCAAAAAGTGATTTTTTTCATGTCTGAGGTTTTGTCTTCCAAGTGAATGCTTGAATCCAAAAACAGTGAATGTCTTGGATCATCGTCATCATCAGTTCCAAGTAAAAAAAAGTTATGTAGTTAAAAGTAGGGCTGTGCATGGTCCGAAAAGTATTTCCCGAACACCATGAATAGTAGGCTTGCCGAATATTCGGATGGACATTCTGAATAGTTCACGATTCGGCTACTATTCAGGATGTACTATTCGGTGGGTGAGATTTCAAAATCTCACAGAGCTTCGCTGGCCAATCAGAGGCTGTTTTTGGTGCTCAGAGCCAGGAACACCATGTGATCTCACTTTGAGTGTGTAGATGAGAGGAGACAGTTGTTTCTCAGAGAGCTAGCTCTGTTTAGTTTACCACTTGTAACTTTTATAACTGTTTAAAAAATGTTTTGTGTGTGACCAGTTTTTACATCTGATCACCTTGTGACTGCATCTGACTGCAGTTTTGCTTTTCATCCTTGAAACTGGGCTTAGTTTCAAGGAAAAGGAGAGTCTGTGTGTGTGAGTGAATCTGTGTGTGTGCTGCTGCATGCTGACTCCCCTTCCCCACTGCTTACAGTTTCACAGCTCAGCTGAAGCAGTGTGGTTTGATTTTTTGCTTAAGAACCAATTAGTTCTCATTAGGATTTGTTTTTGTCAACAAAGTCCAGTTTGGCTTTTGCATGTAGTGGGTAACTGTTACTGGGCTCAGTAACAGTGAGTGACTCAAGCTTTTGCTGACTGCCCCATCCCCACTGCAGTGCTTGCTTAGCTTTTTGTTCCAAATCCACACACAGCCCCTGTGGTATTTTCTATTTTTTTTGTGAAGCAAATTGGTATGTTGCTGTAATCAAGTTCCGGGCTCGGTTCCCTGCAAAAGTGAGATGTGATTGTCATCTGACTCCCTCTTATCTGCGTTGCAGCTTACCGCGGTGCATACATCATCCGTGTGTGCATTGTATTGTTGTTCTTGTAATCTGTGTCCTGTAAGTGCATGCACAGTTGTCTGCATGCATTTTTTTTGTGATATATAAAGCAGCCTATTTTTTTCTCACTGGGTCAGGCTTGGCTCATTGAATTGTTGCTGACTGTAGTCTGGTTCTTGGCTCAGTTCCCTGTACAACTGAGTAAGGAGGGTGTCGCAGGTGATTCCTCCTTCCACAGCTCACTGCACCTGAGTGGCCTCCTGTGCATGTGAGTTTTTTTCTTTTTTGTGTGTCTTTCCCCTGTGTGTGTGCACTACTCTGAGTGTGTACACGTAAATTTTCTGTGAACTGCTTTAGTATTTCTGTGTGTGTCAGGCATGACTCACTGGGTTCTGTGTGTTGTAAGTTGTTTGGTGCACCTTCAAAGCTTGAATTGCTGCACTGTATGACTGCACAACTGACACCGTACAAGTAAGAAGTTGTTTGCTGACTCCATCTCTTTCTAGTATCAGCTTGACTTTATTAGCTGCTACATACGCGGTGTTGCTATTGTTGTTTTCTGCAAGAAGCACCAACATAAACAAAGACACTAATCACAAATAATATACACAGTAAGTTACGGACCATGTCTCATCAATCCCGTAAATGTGCATGGTCTAGCCGAAGCAGGTCATCTTCACCACCAGTCATAAGTGGTGAGGAACAGGGTGAGAGAAGGTCTGTTCGTATTCGCCGATCTAAAATAGTTTTCTCCCCTGACAAGCCTTCAGGTTCTGGTGTCAGTAAGATTGGGGGTAGTACTAGTATTTCTATAACTTCAACTGCTGCCACTACTATTACTAGTACTGCATTTGCAGCACCATCATTTTATAAAAGTAGGAGGGCTTTACAGCTGACATCTCCAGTTATACAAGAACAAGAACCCACCCCCACTACCAGTGGTCATACTATTCACACACCTGCCCCATAGAGACAACATCACCTATCAGTGTGCGCCTCCCCACCACCACCAGTGCTGTGATTTCAGCAACCAGATCAAATCCTTTTTGTACTGTTGACACCACCACTGCCATAACAGTGTGCACTGTTATTTGTAATCCTTGCACAGCCACTGTAATGACAACCTTTGCTTCCATTAGTAGTCCTGAGTGTTCTGCTGTCACCATGACTACTGCTGCCAGTATTACAACTAGCTGTAATATGATGCCAATTTCTTCAACTGTAACTCCTGATTGTAATTCTGGCACCAGGACTACTGTCGACAGTGCTACTACCTTGCCATCTGTGCCCATGACCACAGGTACTGTGACTAGTACTGACCATGAGACTGTTACAACGACTGCACCAATTGTGTTGCCAAAATGTACTGTTGCTCAGCCTCGCAAGTTTCCTCTCACCACATTTCCTTTTGCTGATGTGGAGGATTCCGAAGAATAGCATTCATCTGGTTCTGAATATAAGACTTGCTAAGTATATCATGTGACAGTGATACCCACCTAAGCAAATTTGGCGATGAGGCCGAATGTGCGGCATATCTGTATGAGAAGCATGAATGTGCAGCTGCCAAAAAATGCAATACTTCTTGTCATGGCAAGCAGGCCGGTCAGGGTCACCCTCCTCCTCCTCCTCCTAAAAAAACAAACAGTCCACCCCGTCCTTTCAAAGAGTTGATTCAAATTCAACTTCATCTGATACACAAAGTAGTTTTACAACTACATCTGTTGTGGAGAAAGAAGGGGGTAGAACAACTGCATCCACTCACCCAGGTCTGATAAGGGGAAAGGGGAAAAACATGCCCATAGTCACCCTATTGGGGCCTGTACTTCCACTGTCAGTGCAAGGAAAAGTATGGTGTGGCTGTACTTTAGTGTTGTAAAAGATGATCCAACAAAGACAGTATGCCGTGAGTGTGACTGTATTATAAGTCGTGGTAAAACCTTTCAAATCTCACAACAACATCAATGATGAACCATCTCCGAATGAAACATCCCATTGCACTTCAACGATCCACATCTGTTCCTCCTCCTCCACAACATGTGCTTGTCAGCCACTCTTCTGGTACTGGTCCAGTAGATGCACAAAGTATTGTTAGTGATTCAATAACTGAGACAAACAGTGTGTCCTCAACTCCCCCTACAATACTTATAGTGCACCCCCGTACAGGAGCACCACCCATTCTGCCTTCTTCTGCTTAATCATCTATTATTGTAACACCCTCCACCGTGGGTTCAAAGTCAAAATCAATGCGATGTGGTACCGCTTTGACTACACCCATCATGCAAGTTTTCCATGCCCGCACCAAATACCAGGTGTCGCACCCTACAGCACAGCAGATCACCAATTTAATTGGTGAGATGATGGCCTTGGATCTGCAGCCATTTTCCATTGTGGAAAACACAGGTTTCTATAGGCTGCTGCAGCATTTGCACCCTAGGTATAATATACCATCACGGACCACATTTTCACGTACTGTAGTACCCAACATTTAGCGTGATTTGAGAAAAGAAGTTACCAGACTACCAGCACAGGCTGTTGGTGGAGTTTTCCACTGCACAACTGACATATGGACCAGCATGAATTCAAATTATGCATATATGTCACTGACAGCACACTGGTGTGTTGCAGATGTGGTAGTCACTGGTGGTGATGGTGGTACTGGTACTGGTTCTGTCTCTTCCCCCTCTCCCTGCAGGTCTGCTTTGCTAAATGTCAGTGTTATGGAAAAGGATCACTGGGCTATAAACATATTATAATTCCTGCAAGAGATGTTGAGCCCATGGATTGATGGCAACAATTTGCAGGTAGGGTTTGTGGTCACAGACAATGTCACAAATATGATAAAAGCACTTAAAGATGACAATTTTGATGGGATACGCTGCTTTGCTCATACACTAAATTTGGTGGTGACAAAGGCTTTGGCAAATACGGCAGAGGCTGATTACACAGTCAAAGTAGCCAGAAGCATATGCAGCCACTTCCATCACTCTGTGAAAGCCACAAACCATCTGAATCAGCTACAAGAGCATCTTCAAATGCCACAGCATCATCTCATCCAGGATGTACAGACCCAGTGGAATTCCACCTACTATATGCTGTAAAGGCTTCTGGAGGAAAGGCAGGCCCTTCATGAGATGAGCATGGAAACTGATATGGGGGAGTCCTTGGACATCAGGACTGGGCAGTGGTTGAGGGCTTGGTAAAAGTTTTAACCCCATTTGAAAGGAGCACTCGTGACCTTAGCTCTGTTTCTGCACTGCTAAGTCAGGTAATTCCTGCTGTACAGATCCTGAAAAAAGCCATGAGGAGAGTCAGTGAAAATACTAGAAAGATCCAAACCAGACACCAGGAACAGTGATATCCCTTGTGGTAAACCTCACCACAGAACTAGAAGTTAGATTTTCTGATCTCTGTTCCAATAAAAAGCACATATTTGCCACTATGTTGGATCCACGTTTCAAATGTGAGGTACTACACCTTATAATGGCCACTCACAGGGTAACAGACATTCAGAAGCAGATTTGCTCAGAACTTAGTTTCTGCAACCTTGGGTCAATGAGACCAGCAGGTAACCCTATCAATGAGCCAGTCTCAGAATCACAAACTGAAAGCAGTATGGAAAACCTTGAGGAGGAGGGTGACTATTGGGCTGAACTCAGCTCATCACTACAGGCTGAGCAGCGGAAGAGAACAGAACAGCAGCCACAGTCGGCACCCAATCTGCTGAACAGTTATTTCAATGAGCCTCTGGAGTCATTCTCCATAAATCCAGTGGAGTACTGGATCAAAAGGATGAAAGCATCTCCTCACTTGGCACAGTTGGCCCTTAAATATATCTGTTGCCCCCTACCAGCGTACTGTCTGAACAAATGTTCAGCACTGCTGGGGATGTGGTGGAACCTCACCAATCCTCACTTGACCCAGCACATGTGGAACAACTTGTGTTTATAAAAATAAATCTATCTCACCTTGGGTACACATATGGTCACTAACAATTGCATTAAATAATTGTCTTGTACTGGATACAACATTTGTGTGTTGTAGCATAGACCCATACTCAAGCCATTCTGTGTTAACCATCATTGTTCTGTTGGCAAATAAGCATGTTAACATTCATATTCAAAGTCATGCTAACACAAATCTGTGACCAGCACCCATTTCCTTTATTACTTCCACTGTCATGGTGTATTCTTTTGAACGAGCATGCCCTGCAGTTCCCAGTGCCTAAAACTGCCACCCACCTATTGATTGCTGTTTCTAATACAAAATCATCAACTGGTGTTGTTACATCTCTCATCCCCCTGTGTTGCTCGTGCCTATATTCCATCGATCCCTTTAACAGCTTTCCAGGTGCCAGTTACCAGTGTGGCATCACCAGTCTCAGGTATTTCACGTGCATAAAATATGGCAGCTAATAGTGTGTCATCTTCAGTCTCAGTGTTTCCCATACCTGAAATATGGCAGTTACAAGTGTGGCATCACCAGTCTCAGTGTTTCCCCATGCCTGAAATATGGCAGTTACAAATGTGGCATCTCCAGTCTCAGTGTTTCCAATGCCTGAAATATGGCAGTTACAAGTGTGGTATCACCAGTCTCAAGTATTTTGAGTGCATAAAATATGACAGTTAGTGTTGCATCTCCAGTCTCAGTGTTTCCCATGCCTGAAATATGGCAGTTAACAGTGTGGCATCTCCAGTCTCAAGTATTTCACATGCCTGAAATATTACAGTTACGAGTATGGTGTCACTTGTCTCAAGTATTTCACATGACTAAAATATTATGTTTATGAATATGGTATCACTTGTCTCAAGTATTTCACATGACTGAAATATCCCAGTTACCAGTATAGCATCACATGTCCCAAGTATTTCACATGATTAAAATGTTCTGGTTACCTGTATGGCATCACCATTCTCAAGTATTTCACATGCCTGAAATATTCCAGTTACCAGTATGGTGTCACCAGTCTCAGTTATTTTCCATGCCTGCAAAATTATTACAAAGTGATGCAGTATGCTGCAAGGAGCAGTGTAATTCAATGGCAGTTAATCTCTAGTCATCCAATATTTTGTGACAGCATTTACTGCAAAGTATTGAATTGCATCTTGTGTTGCTTCACTGTATACTATTGATACATAATACAATTTCAGAGAAGGTGATGAGATAGACTACATGGACGATGACAGACAGGTGTCTCTTTATTAGATGGTCTCAAATATTTTTCTCCCCAAGCAAGCCTTTTAGTTCTTGTAGCATTGGGAATAGTACTACTACTACTACTAATACCACTGGCAGAGCTATTACTGCTACTGGTGTCTCCACCTGTTCCATCTATACATTCACTGTCACATCCTTTTGTGCAGTAGTAGGGGGGCATTAGTGCATACATGCTTTGTGCAGGAAGCAGCAGACACCACCACCAGTGTTACCACTGCTATCACTATGGCTGCTACATCTACAGTCAGTGTGCTTCCTACCACCACCAGTGCCATTCATGCAGCAGCCACCCTTTCAGCTGTCACCACTATGGCAGCCACTGTTACCACTATTCTTATGCCCATGGCCCAAGCACCGTCTACCCCATGTCTGTGGTTTATGTATGTAACACGCAGCAATCGTGATTGGTGGCAGAGCAAGTATATATCACTGAAAATCTATTTCAGTGATGTACATCCTCAACGCACAGGAAAACAGTGCCAGAGACTTAAATTTTGATTGTTCAAGCAGTGGGCTGTGCCCCTTGCATTGCCCCACACCCCCCTACTAAAGAATTCTTAACTCCAGGGGGGTGCATGTCGGGGGGTGCAAAATCTGGAGGAAAAAAAATTGGGGTCCGGGCACACAAAAATGTAGGCGTGCCTGGACCTGAACCTGGAATCCTTGCACCTTTAGGCTGACAACCACCAACCACGCTGTGGGGCCAGCTTGGCAACCCCACACCAACCACACCAGGCCAACCATCCCTCCCTTCCATCACGCTGGACCCCGGCCCCCGCACAGGTACACATATAGTGATGTCCTGTTGCTACATGCACCCACCTCCCTCATTCAGTCACCCTTCCTCAGCAGTAGCCCCTTCGACATGCACCAGGATTGAGTTGCTGTTATTACAAGCACTCAATCGCCAATGCACATGTCATGGGCTACCAAGTCTGTGACCATGAACACCCTCCAGTTCTGACCCAATGCAATGCTTGATATAATTTTCAGAGTGCTATATGTGTGGTGTGGTGGATCAAGTGTGCTGCATGTAGCTTGTGTTGCATTAATGAGAGCTCTGCATTGGTGGTTGAAGTCTCATTGAGGTGTATATGCTACACTAGGTTTAATGGGTGATTAATGGTGTTATTAATGTGCTTTTTAAAGTTTTCTTAAAAAAACACCTTTTCTGGCCGAATATCGAATAACGAATACCTGGGACCCGAATGCCAAATATTCGGCCGAATATTTGGGAAAAGGTATTCGCACAGCCCTAGTTAAAAGAACTAAAGGTTTGGTTGGTACCAATTGCATAGGCAACCAATGGTATGGAACAATTGCAAACTATGCTACTGCCAGTCCCTCACCCTCATCCGACTCTTCTGGGGTTGAATCCAACGAGGGTAATAATAAAGATGAAGAAAATAATTAGGCAGCACAAGGTTTACTGGAGGGGATGGAAATTGCAGATGAGGAAGAATCAGGCAGAAATGTTTTGGTCGTGGAGGGGGGCAGTGGGAATAAACCACAAGAAAAATAGGGAGGGGACCCTGAAAAGGTGACCAAGGTGCCGTGCCTTCCTGGGAAAAAAACTAAGAAAATATCTTTTGTTTGGTCATATGTCTCCATTAGTGCTTTCAGTGAGTTGATAACAGCATGTGTTATTTGTAAATGACCAATCAGCAGGAGTAAAAAGTAAGGAACACTGGGGAACTTCAGCACTGAAAGGCACCTAGACAGATGTCATAACATTACTGAGAACTTCGGTTTTTGTGAGTCTTGAAGAGAAAGTGACAGTGATAGCTCACTACACTCAGGGGTAACTCCCATAGATGAAAGCAGTGGCAGCACCCACAACACTAGTGACACAACTCTACCACCACATCCTCCCATTTGAAAGACTCCTCCTACTGTTACTGAAAGTGACTATGTGTTCAAAAGCCCTCCTCCTTCAAGGAGATAGCTTACCATCTCAGAAACATATGAGCATAAAGCCAAATATGCCTCGACTCACCCTTTTGCTGTTACAATAACCCAAAACAAATTCAGAAATAACTGTTGATTTGCTACCATATAACATAGTTGAACCTACAGCATTCAGGCGGCTGCTTGAGTACCGCAAACCTCAATATAGTATACCATCACAGAAATACTTTTCAGGATTCCAAATCTTTACAATGTCATATGCAAAAAATTAAGAGGTGTCTTGTGCAATGCTGTTGGGACGGTGGTGCACCTCACAACAGATATCTGGACAAGCTGTCAGCCTGAACTCTTTATGTCTGTCACGGTACATTGGGCATGTTTCGATAATTCATGTGTGATTGGGGACAGTGAAGCATCTCGGTTTGCTGTTCTAAGAATCTTTTATTTTCCTTCTGAACATACCTCACACAACATCAGTGAAGAGTTCCAAAAACCAATGCTGCAATGGCTCACTTCACAGGGACTGTCAGTTGGCTTTATAGTTGCAGATAATGGATCCAACATAAGGAAGGCCTTGGTGGAGGGAGGCTTTGTTCACATCCGCTGCTTTGCACATTGATTAAATTTAATAGTTCACAGTTTTCTTGATGATGACAGGGAGATTAAGGTTCTCATTAGCACTGCTAAAAGAATATGCACTCATTTCAGTCACTCAAGCAAAGCCTGTCACTTGTTTGAAAAAAAATACAGCAGGAGCACTGTTAACCTTTGCACAGACTGATCCAAGACATTTCTACTTGATGGAATGTGACCTTTTATATGCTCCAAAGGCTGCTGGAACAAAAGAAAGCTGTCAGGCAATATACCTTGGAAAATAAAACAGGTGATGTAGATGTCTATATTACTGCACCACAGTGGGCCATGCTGGAGCTTCTAATTTTCCTGCTCCAGCCATTTGAGGAAATCACCAGGTAGGTTAGTGCAAACACAGCAGCTCTCAGCTAGGTGATACCACTAGTACATTTTTTTTTAATTCAGATTGAATCTGATTAGGGAAAAGTCAGAGAAACAAGACAGTTCCATGATCACACAGGCTGGCAGTGGTGCTGATGACACATGCAGGTTGCCCCCAGATTACAACAAGATCTAACGAGATATGTGATCAAAAAAGTTGAAGATGACAAACTATGTAAAATGCTTCATTCTGAGTACTACGTTAAAGCAACAATCTTGGACCCAAGATACAAATCAAAGCAACTATTGAGTAATGATGATGATGGTACTTGTTTCAAGATAAACAAGAAATAATTGATGAGGTATGTGCTGTCATGGAACAGAGTACAACAGCAGCACTACATTCAGAATCTTCTTTGTGACACAGCACATCATCAGGTGGCCCATCCTCTACTGTTGAGGCATTTTTTCTCTCTTCCTCCTCAGCCACTGCAGCCGACTCTTCTTCTTCACCACCAGCCAAACACAGCAGTGTCCCACAGTCTCTTGGTTCAGCTTCATGTCTCTGGACTCACTTAGAAGATTTTTAAAATTTTTTTATTTAGTTTTTGTTGACCGGGTAAGTGCGCTAGCCATAGCAATGACTATTTTCAGGCATGACCTGGGAGGGTACAATTACAAAACTGGCAGACACACATAGCAGTACAAAGTTAGACATAATTGAATGTAGAGACCTATACAGACATGGTAGAATAATACAGTAATAAAGCGGTAGTGAGGTAAATAGTGTAGACAGTTAATACAAGCAGTATATATTGCAAGTACAAAATATTATTCATAGTAAAATACAGAGCAAATATAACCATAGTGAACAATACTAAAACATGGAGACAGTAGGCAAGGTTAGAGGAAATAAAAATGCATACTGTAAGCAGTGAAGTCAGGGCATTTGATAGCTAAGGCTTAATACACAATGTACTATTAGTGACCATAATATTCTAGTAAGATTAATAAGGGTGAAGGGGGGAAGGAGGGAAGTGGAAATCATAGAGGGGACTGTAGAAGGGGAGGCGAGGGGAAAGTGCTATACATTTAAGAGCATAACAGTAGTGTTGGGAGAGGAAGGGAGGAAGTATGGGCTAGGGAGGTTCAAAGCAGGTGCATTTGTAGGAAGTGACAAGATGGTTACGTAATCCTCTTTAAAAGAGACATGGGATGGTTATTGGCGTAAAGCAAGTGGCAGGGAGTTCCAATATAGGGGAGCATGGCAGGCGAAAGCTGTGGCACCTTGGGAGGAATGATGTCTAGAGATAAAAACAGGTGCTTGTTCGGTAGACCTTAAGCTATAGTGGGATATCAAATTAAGGAAGAGTCCTGCCAGGGGTTTGGGTACTTGTGAGTGGACAATATTTTCAATGACTGAGCCATAAGTATTAAGCCATAGCTCAGATGGAGGAAGCCATCCCAGATCTGAATATAGTATACAGTGGTGTTTTAGTCGGTGCAAGGAGGATGCATAGGGGCAGATATTGTTATAAGTGACATCCCACTTTCTGAGGCTGGATTTGGACACAGAGGTAAAAATGGTGACACCATAGGTTAATGAAGGTAGGAGAATACCCCGGGCAATGGCTAGCCTAGCTGAGGGGGTGAGCATATAACTGATACGGTAGGCTATCCCAAGTTTGGTGTTGACCAGCTTGCAGGCCTATTGGATGTGTTGACTGAAGTTTAGAGATGGGTCTAGAGTGATGCCTAGGTATTTGAATGAGTTGACCGCCCCGAGGTTAGAACCATTGGATGAGAAGACTTTAAATTTAGGTTGGGAGTGGTTGAGTTTGGCTTTAGACCAGAATAGCATAGCCTGGGTTTTTGACTCATTAAGGACCATTTTGTGACTGGTTAGCCATTTTTGGATTAGTTGAAAGTCAAAAGAGAGATTTTGATTCATTACTTCAATGTTTTTACCACTGGAGTATAGAATAATGTCATCAGCATATAGTAAGGAGTCAGTCTTGAGGAGGTTTGTGGTGATGTTAGTAATTGTAACATCTTCTTCATCTGCCTCTTGTAGCACAGCCTCAGCACAGACCATTGTTGAAATATACCTGGCAGAGCCCAATATCAGCTGGAATGCTGATCCTTTGCAATACTGGAAATCCAAACAATATCTGTGGCCTGCTGTAGTAAACATTACAATAAAATACATGAATTGCCCTCTGACTACAGTCTGTTCAGAACGATTGTTTAGTTCAGCTGGTAACATCATTACTGACACACAATCCTGTTTTACACTAGAAAATGCTGAGTGCCTCACATTTCTCAAAGTCAACATTCCTCACTTTAATTTCAAATATGATACTTGAATAACACGTACACTGATTGCTCTGAGCAGGCCCTATCCACAAAACACTTTCAAGAATGTGTGCCTGTGGTGAAAATTTGTTGTGAATATGGTCAATTGCATAAGATATCAATTAATTGCAACAAGTCAGGTTGGGATGGACTAAGCCAGGCCACTATTACTTGAATGATCACGTGAGCAGCACAGAATAGAAAAAAAATCACATCAGTGGGTTCAGAGTCCAAATACAGGAAGCAACTGCATTTCATGTCATAAACTTACTTAGTGGTACCTGGTACCACTATCTGATCTGGAAGGTAGGGTACTGATGTCTACTGCTACTACTACTATCACTTTTTGTCCTCGTGAGTCATGACTACTATGTATCATTTTTTGTCTTTACTCCAGTTCTTATTACTGCTACATGTCACTTTTTTTGCCCTCAGTAACTGATCCTGACTACTGTTTTAATTTTCATACAGTGCATGACTTAGCTGATGCCTGAAACACAGAAACTGAATACTCTATGTATATTTCTCACATCCCCCATATTTGGCAGCGATTATTTCACAGAAAAAAAATCTTCTGTAGGCTGGGAGGGGAGTTGCTAGCAGTCACAAAGGAAGAAAGAGACTTGGGCATCATCATCACTGATGACCTGAAATCATCCAAGCAGACCTCTAAAGCAGTAGGTAAGGCTAGGGGGGTGTTAGGGTGTATTAGTAGGGGTATCACAAGTCGTAAGAGGGAGGTAATAATCCTCTGTACAAGACATTGGTTAGGCCCCATCTGGAGTACTCACGTGCAGTATTGGAGGCCACACCTTCACAAGGACATTACAAATTGAGGCAGTCCAGAGAAGGGCAGCAAAATGGTGCAGGGACTGCATCAGAAGACATATGAGGACAGATTAACGGAGCTCAATATGTATACCCTTGAGCAAAAGGAGGGAGAGAGGTGATATGATCGAGACATTTAAACACCTTAAGAGGCATAAACAAGGTGAAAAGAGTCTAACATGTTTAAATATAAGAAAAATAGCAGGACAAGAGGACACAGCATGAGATTAGAGGAGGCCGATTAAGGGGAATGTGAGGAAATTCTTTTCACAGAAAGGGTGGTAGATGCATGGAATGGCACCACAAGAAGTAGTGGCTATGAATACAGTGCAGGGCTTCAAACAGGCATGGGATAGGCATAAGGGAGCAATACAAATGACTATGAATAGATAGGTCACTGACATCGCAAAGGCCGATGGCACATTTATAAGGTAGAAAAAGAAATGGGCAGACTGGATGGGCCTTGCGGTCCTTATCTGCCGTCAACTTCTATGTTTCTATGTTTCTATGTTTCTATGTTTCTATGTTTCTATGTTATATGTTTCTATGTTTCTATGTTTCTATGTTTCTTCTAAATTGAAAATTCATATAATTTCTTTATTGTTTGTGTGTGTGCATTGTATGCTAGCCTGGTTACATCTCACGTACAGTAACTGGGCTGAGATTATTATATTACTATATTTTATTTTTGATACTTAAATTACTTGGCAGTGGCCGACAGCAATTGTAGAACTAGGAAGGATGTAATTATGTTGTGTGTCATCAGGTCTTCAGGTGGCAGTGGAAAACTTTTTTATGACTGCACTGCACTTGACCAATGCAATGTGTGACTGGTTGCCTGCCTGGGTGGTGGTGATCACTATGTCTTTCATTTTTCTTCTTTAAGGATTCAGCATGTTGATCAGATTCAGCAGAAGCAGTCATCATCTAAAAAACATTACTACCTCTTGGACCAGATAGTGTACCATATACCACAGTACACTGGGGCATGTGAAGCAGTTGCATTATTCACATGGGTCGGGTGCTTAGGTGGGCTCTCTTAGTGCTGCTCATTTGATCATTCATATCCATTTCTTTGGCCTGTTCAGCTCTTACTGGAACATCCATCAAAATAATACCCACACAGCACCATTAATAAAAAAAAAATCTTAGCTGCATGGCAGTGCCTGGTGGTGCTATGATGTAGGTATTTGCATCTGTCTGTCTGTCTCCCTCTCTCTCTCGCTATCTCTCTCTCTTGTCTTTCTCTGTCTCTTCCAGCACACTCGTGTCATAGTCCCAAGCAGAATATGCCATCATTATAGGCCAGCCATGAAGGGGCTAGTAGTGAGTGATTGATTTTTTATTTAGCAGTTTTACATTAATTCTTTTAAAATAATCTATTAAATTATTTCCTTTAAGCCTCTGCGTCAAAGGTGACCAACTTTGGCCACTTTTATGCATTTTTTTTGCATTTTTTTCAAATATTTGTCAATAAATCATAACTAATCAGAACAAATCAGAACTTCACCATGTTCTGGTTCTTATTTAATAAGGATCAGAACTTCATAGAGTTCTCCCAGCCCTAATCAGAACTACAAACTTTTGGTTTGTGGTTCTCATATCCCAAGAATGCATGAGAGACCACTCTTACAACTGTAAGAGTGGTCTTGGTGGTGGTATTAACATACAAAGAAAACTGGATTCAGCAAAACACACACAAGGCATGAGCTCATACACAGCCCCCCCCCCCCCACACACACATAAACAACGGTACCGGTCACTGAACATTACATTTTACAGTTAGTCAACACATTTACATGCCATTTTAAATTTGATTTTTTGTTCCTGGCATCTCTGATTTATGGCAGCATGTAAATGTTGATTGTGGCGCCTGTATTTGTGATTTTCAGTCATTGCTGGAATTGGAATGTGGCTGTCTTTGGCTTGACATTCAGGAGGGGAGATTCGGGCTTCAGAGGAAGGAATGACATTCTCCTGCATCAGATCCAGAGCTGAAGTAGCCAGGCCAGATACGCAGAAATTTCCAGGTGCCACCCCAGAATGGGGGAGGGGGGCAACATCATTTGAAAGGGGGCTGGGTCCCTTTGGCTTGTAACTTATAGGCAGCATACGTGGCAGTGTGTTGGCAATTAAAAAAAATACAGTAGATAGGAGGGAAGGAAACAAAAAATCAAAACCAACTTACAGCTTCTGCTGCTGAGATTAATTGCTGTCTCTCTCTCACTCACACTGGTGATGGTGCACACAGCAGCACTCTGTGCACACAGTGTCCCGACTAGGCTCATCCTGATGTGGGGGGGCGGGGAGGCTCACAAAGAAAAAGAAGGTGTTGTTCATTTAAACTACCAGAAAATTGTTACCCAGTCAACTGCTGTAAGTGTGAGGGAGCAGGGTTCAAATGTGGAAAAAGACGTTGCAGCGGCTGTTGAGAACATGCTTACAGTTGTAAGAGTGGTCCCATGTGCACTCTTAGGATATGAGAATCGTGCCCCGAAGATGAATAGTTCTGATACCCTAAGAATGTAAATGAGATCACTCTCATAATCATAAGAGTGGTCTCATCATCTGTAATAATATTGATGGAGCTTATATATATTGTTACTCAAAAGTGATCAATAATAAATTAAATATTTAAAAAATCTTACCTGAACATGCCATTTCTAGGGCAACTGTGCATGAGACACTCTTGACTGAATAAGAGTGTCTCCCATGCAGAGGAAAGGAGTGCTCTGATTGGTTGGGGGCACCTACTGGGTCTATAATAAAGTGCTTGATGTAAGCGGCACAGAGGGTGGGTATGAGAGAGGGACCAGGGGTAATTCATGCTGCTGCTTTAGAAGCATGTAATTAAATGGCAGAGAAAATAAAAGGTGTGAAAATGAGTCAGCATGCTGTTTAAAAGTATTTCTGATTCAGCCTGGTGGTGCTGAAGGCTGAGGCCCTGGTTGCCTTATCTCGCACCATGCCGGTGACCCATGTTTAGGAATGAGCACGAGTCGCCGGGGGTCGGCAGGGGAGGAGAAGAATTGAGCATCCAATTGACTGCTCTCCTTCTCTGGGGAGGTGGGTCCTCAGTGGTCGGTGCTTGCCTGCTCTCTTAGCGGAGGCTGGGGGACAGTGTGCCATGCTGTAGTAGGGGAAGGAGTTGGGGCAGATGCTAGGAGAGAGCATGTGCAGACGTGTGCGCACTCCTCTCCACAGGCATCATTGCTCACCCCAACTTCTGGGAAAAGATAACCAGGAAAAAGAAGAGCTATGGCACTATGGTGGAGGGTGCCTCACAGGCTCCGCTCCCAGCTAGCCACAGCACTGGCCTACTGGATCCAGTCTCGGGTGGTGGTTGGGGAACTCCACCAGTCCCACCGGAGGGGGCAAGCCCTGGGAGTTTTGGGTCAGCGCTGGATGGTGGATGCCGGGGGATGGGGCTGGGGGCTCCCCCCGGATGTCAGCCGGTTAGGAGGATAAAGAAATAGACAAAAAATATATAAATATATTTTTGATGGTGGTTACGTAATTGTGTGTAGTAGGGGAATGGAATGGGTTAATATAAAGTCCTATATATATATATATATATATATAAAATATATATATACTGTATATATAATGGTAGCACGGTAGTGCTACCATAGTTAGGGTTGAGGAGCCATATACATGTTAAACCCGAAAATTTGCACCTTAATAACTTTGCAACCATTTGATGGATGTACCTGAAATTTGGAATACATGATCAAGAACCATACGCCTTAGGATCTGCCAAGTTTTGTACCAGTCGGATATACAGCTGCGGAGTTATTAAGCGTGATCTGCGCGTGCGTTTATGCTGTTTTTGGAATTCTACGGTCACACCTACAGGTCGCACTGTTTGCGCGACTGGTCTGAAATCTTCAGGGAACGTAAGTGGCCAGGGTCCTCGATGTGCTTTTGAATATTTCGTGAAAAATATTAAATGGTTCAAAAGTTATTCAAAAACAAGTTCCCATTATAAGTCAAAGGGAAAAGTTAACAAAAAGTTCGACAGTGTCACAAATGCAGTTTCTACTTTCGCAAATGGCCCTTTTACTGTCACAAATCCACCATTTTGTTTTCAGTTAGCGATCAGAAAAATGCTTGGCATTTAAAATTGGGACCCTCTTGCAACCTAATTCTGTTTGTATTCACCTAGTCGGACCCTGCGGATGCTAGACATGTCTTTGTTTTGGGGTAAAACACCCTAGAAATATGTTTTTCAAGTTTCTGGAAAAAGTACTTTTGCAAAGTACTTTCGCACACACAACACTGTCGAATGAATTTGCCAAAGCTTTCGCAAAGTTCGACAGTACTTTTCCAGGCTGTGGGAAACTGACAGCAATTCTTTGGCACCCTGCTGCAAAAGAACGGTTTGGTCTTTTGGGCTGAAATTTGGAGGGGTCACAGCCAATATCTTACAGATGTGCCTTTCAGTATTTTGGTGAAAAAATATTACAGGGTGGCAAAGTTACGGCACTCCAAAGTTGACACTTTTTCCCTTAGGATAACATTATGCGTCCGCTGCATTACAGGGATCCTTTGGCACTCTGCTGCAAAATAACGGTTTTGTCTTTTGGGCTGAAATTTGGAGGGAAGAAAGTCAACATCCCACAGATGTGCTGTTCAGTGGTTTGTTGAAAAAATATTACAGAGAGCCAAACTTATGGCACTCTGAACTTCTCTTTTTTTCCCATAGGATAACATTACGGCGTTCGCTGCACCTTTCAGGGCCCATATCTCAGAAACGGTGTGAGATAAGGACTTTTCGTCAGAAAATTTCTTATCCCCTTCATGGGGGCTAAGTACAAAACTCACCAGGACAGTCATAAATCATATGACTTCAAAAATGTTTTTCTATGTCGTACGGTTCCTGAGATATAAGCACTTTAGTATTCCAACTCCTGATTTTCTGCTCCGAGACCCATTATTATGCATACATTCTTTTTACTCACTGTCTTTCTCTATGCAGCTTTTGGGGAAAACCAGCCTGTGTGCTTACATTACTGTTACTGTTACCGCTTCCGCTTGCGGTTCCGTACCCATTTCACTTACCATTCCCATCTACGCCACCATGTGCATTACCCTTTGCATTTTCATTTGCGCTTGCTTTTGCGTTGTTTTTAACATTTCTGTCTACAGTACTGTTTCTCTTTCTGTTTCGCTTTGCATCACCATGTGCATTATCACTTGCGTTTGTGGGCACAATGTTACTATGTGACAAGACATCACGAAGCGCGGGGCTCAGCTGCCGCATTACATTCACTATTTATCGTTATCATTCTCAAAAAGAAGGGAGATTAGAGGCAAAAAAAATCCATTTAATGCATTAGTTAGGTTTGTTCCACAGCGACAAAAGTGAGGAAATTTGGTGTTAGGGTTGAAATCCCCCCTTAGACCCCCCGCCACACCCCAACCCGGCATCGGGATGCGTTGGGGTTGTCGATCTAACTCTTACCCCATTCTCCTATATCTCTGCTTCTTCAAACATCTGCTGGGGTGAGAGTTAGGACCGGCAACCCCAATGCGCACCCCAATGCCTGTTGGGGGTGTGGGCGGCGGGGTCCAAGGGGGGCTTTCAACCCTAACACTGAATTTCTTCGCTTTTGTTGCTGTGGAACAACCCTAACTAATGCATTAAACTGAGTTTCTTGCCTGTAATATATATATATATTTTTTTTTTTCTGTGCTGCACTGGCAAGTGTGAAAGATTGTGTCTTTTTATATGCCAACATGGCTGCCAGAAACTAAAAAACAAAATGTTGAAGGTATTAATATGATATGTGCTGTGTCCTGGTTGCTTGAAGAAGTGCAAAGCCATAGGTTTATTTTTCTAAACTACATGGCTTTGGAACCTTCTCAGCCATTCAGGAGACAGGAAATTCTCTACCCATATTATAAATTTGACTAAAGAGCTTGGATGGACTAGTGCTCTAGTGTGGAGCTCGTATAAGCCACACATCACATGCACAGGCACTCAGTACGTACACATCATAATACACAGATAGGTGCACATATACACTGAGTACTACATTATGCACTGATGCGTGCACACCACATATACAGTAGTACAGTATATGGCTAAAGCTAGTTATGTTGAAAGTGCATACAGGCTAAAAAGTTAGGCCACAGTTCTGACAGTCTGAATGATGTCACTACCATGGAGCAACAACAGCCTGATGACAGAATCTCATGCAGACCCTTATTCCTAGTGCCAGTTTTAAAATCACAATTTTAGGCCAGCCCATCAGCGCAGCAGTTGGATTTCCGCTTGCGACACCGGTGACCCGGGTTCGGGAACGGACTCGGGTCGCTGGAGGGCCATCCAGGGAAAAGGAAAGGAGCATCCCAGGATGGCTTGCCTTCTCCGGGGGGAGGGTGGGGATGCACCTCGGTGCATGCTGGACCCTGGTGGAGGCCGGAGGCACAGCACAGACACCAGAGGTGGAATTGCTGGGGGATTGGCGGACATCGGCGCGTACCTTGACGTCAGTGGCACGCCACTCCCCAGGGAGTAAACCAGGAAACTGCCTTGGTCGACCGGATGACGGTCCCTCCAGTCCCTGACTGCTGCCAGGCCTCCTAACTGACAACACTGCCTCAGTGACACCCCCAGGCCAATACAGACGTGCTGGCCCACCTCCACTGGCGCCATCCGCCTCGGAGGAGAGGGACCCATCCGGCGAAGGGATACGCTGGGTTACCTGGGGGGGTCACGATTTGAAGTGACTGGTAGCCAGGGATGAGGAAGAGCGTGCAGCCTGAGGGACATTGGGGGACCTGAAGGAGTGGCCAACCAGAGGTAGGAGGAGGAGGCAAAAAAATATCACCATTTTCCCTATCTAAACAGTAATGGTGTCAACAACACCGCTGCCACTTTTTCAAATATGAATTCCAGCTAACAACAATTTATCATTGAACAGGAAAACAAGAGTTCTTGGCAACTTAACAATCAATTTTCAGTGACATCAGGATAGTCCAGCCGAAATGCAACTTCTAGAGCTGTACGGAATGTGGAATTCCACCAGTGGAATTCGTGTGGAATAGCAATTCCACTTCCAAAATTCTTTTCAGAACTTCTTTTTTATTCCAAAGAATTCCAAAAAAAATATTTCTATATAAACTGCAGAACAATAGTCAGTGGACTAGATAATCTGTGGTATATTATTCTGTGGTTAATGGAAAACAAATGTGCAGTTTGCACAAACTATAGAATACTATTTGGTGTTTTTTTTTCCACCTCCGCCCTCCAGTCACCGTCCTTGTATTAATTTTCACTGTGTCAGCTGTAAAAAAGAAAACCGCCCTTCAATCTTTTTTATCTTTAAACCTATAAAAAAAAAGATCTCTTGCTGATTCAACCTCTGCCACCCCAACAGCCCACTCAGCAGTCACTACCCCCCCAACATCCTCACTCACCACAGCATGTCCCATGGTGAACATCCACTCTCCAATTGAAGACACATATTGTTACTGGAACTGGTGACCACAATATGAGACACCAAAGTAAGTGTGGTTCAATGTATTTCAATAGGGGTTTGAACTTTGGTGCATAACTTTGTCATTTTGCATATTTTTGACCTATAATTTTCCACATGGCCGTTATGGGACCCCACCTCATGACCAGTGGTGGTGGACATATGCACATCAGGCCAGAAATGCAATTTTGCAGTCTAACATACTAACATACTAAAATGCCAGCAGAATAGGCCAACCGGTCTTTCATGTCTGCTCGTTTGGTCAGCCCCCACCATGGGTGCTGACCTTGCTGTCCCCCTCGCCTTCTCTGGCTTCTCCCTTCCCAGTTCCGGATATTCTTGCTGCATTGGATTTTGCTTCCAGAACCCTTCCCCTGTACCTGTCCCACCCCCTCTTGAACCCCTCCACTGTCTCTGCCTCCACCAGCCCCCTAGGCAGTGCATTCCATGGCTCCACCACCCTCTCAGTGAAGTAGCACCTCCTCCTTTCTCCCCTGAATCTTCCCCCCTCCAGCTTCCACCCATGCCCTCTAGTGGCCCCCTCCTCCTTCATTCGAAGCACCCTAACTGTTCCTCCCCTATTTACCCTCTTCATGTACCTGAAGACCTCTGTCATGTACCCCGGTCCCTTCTCTCTTCCAATGTGTACATATTTAGCTCTTCGAGCTTCTCCTCATAGGTCCTGTCCCCCAAGCCCCAAATCATTTTGGTTGCCCTCCTCTGGACCCTCTCCAGGAGGTTAATGTCCTCTTTAAGTGTGGCCTCCAAAACTGCACGCAGTACTCAAGGTGCGGCCTCACCAAGCAGTTATACAGAGGGAGTATCACTTCCTCCTTCTGGAGGTGATCCCCCTAGCGATGCATCCCAGCATCCTGTTGGCCTTGGCTGCTGCCTCCTACAAGTCTCAGAGTTGTTCATCTTGACATCCACCACCACCCCCAGGTCCCTCTCAGCCATCGAGACTTGTAGCATTCCCCCCCCAGAGTGTACACTTGGCCTGGGTTTCTGGCCCCCAGGTGGAGTACCTTGCATTTCCCTGCGTTGAACCTCAGCTTCCACTTTCTAGACCATCTTTCCAGAGCCTCAAGGTCCCCTGGGGCCATCCTCCCTCCTCCCATCCACCACCGCTCCCAGTTTCGAGTCATCCACAAAGAGACTCATCTCACTCCTGATTCCTGTCCTTATGTCAGAGACATAGGCGTTGAACAGAAGGGGCCCAAGGACTGATCCCTGTGGGACCCCACTAATGACCCTCCTTGGGGATGAGACTATCCCTCCAACTACGACCCTCTGGGTCAGGTCCTGGAGCCAACTGCCTGTCCATCTGATCATCTGGTTCCCCACCCCCATTTCTCCCAGCTTATCCAACAGGCTCACGTGAGGAACAGAGTCAAATGCCTTGCTGAAGTCTAGAAAGAGGATGTCCACTTGTCTACCCAGGTCCAAGGCACTAGTCACCCAGTCATAGAACTCCACCAGGTTTGTCTGACACGATTTCCCCGGGATGAATCCATGCTGTCTATCGTCCAGGCACCCTGACTTATCCAGGTCCCCCCCAGCCTCTCCTTGACAATGCCCTCCATCACCTTGCCCACCACGATGTCAGGCTGACAGGCCTGTAGTTCCCTGCCACCTCCTTGATCCCCCCTTGTGGATAGGCACTATATGCGCCACCTTCCAGTCTTGGGGCACCCACCCTGTCCTCAGAGAGATGGTGAAAAGCTCCGCCAGGGGTTTCGCCAGGACATCCGCAAGTTCCTTCAGCACTCTGGGATGTAATTTATCCGGCCCCGGTGCTTTCTCTGTCTTAAGGGAGCTGAGGGCTTCCCTCACTCTGTCGCTTGCAGAAATCACATTTTGGGTGGTATTTGAAAATTTTCACCACTGTTGTTCATGAGGTGGGATCATAAGAAGGCTATGTTGAGAATTTGGGGTGGAAGTAGGTAAAAAAGATGACCCTCTTTGTATGCGCTAAAAAGTGATTATTACATTATTGCTTCAACATAGCTTAGTCCCAACCATGTCTCATTAGACAGCTGTAGTCATTACCATTTATCATCTAGAAAAACAAACCTACAATCTCTGAAATGCAATGCCAGCTTTCAAGGAGACCTGGTGTCATTGGGTGCTTTATAATCTACAAATTGATTCTTCATTTATCCATAAAATATTTTTTGCTTCGGGTTTGCATATTTCACTGGTTATCTTTTCCAAAAAAAGGTCTGTGTGCTACCATGCATGGACCCCTAATGAGTCCCCCTTGCCTTGCTTGATTGGTTGTTCCTTTTTTCTATACCATTTGTATACTTAGCTCATTTGGATTTCACTTACTGTAATCTAACTTTTTCTGTATAAACTATAATTGTCTTGTAGACTGCAACTAATTTAACAATGATTATGTAGAAGAGTTGCCTACTGTTCACATATAGCTTCCTTTTTACTTGTATATGTTTGAAAATTTTTTCTATAAAGTTGTAAAAATAATTATGTAAACAAGTCAAAGTATAAAGCATACGTTGAAATTGTTCTATGCCCGCTCATAACTTCTGTAATTGTAAATATTTTGATCCCAAATTTTCAGCATACCACCCTCTCATAACTTCTGTAATTGTAAATATGTTGACACCAAATTTTCAGAATACGCATTCATTTTTGAGTGCGTCTATACAGCAGGCGCTCCTATGGAACTCAGTCAGCGGCTGGTCATAGAGGTGAGAGGTGGGCTGTGCCAGTCGCCGGCTGGGGATGGGTGAGGGGGGCTGGGTGGATTGGCATTGCTGGGTGGGGGGCCACTAGACTACCAGGTATATGCCCCTATAGTCCTATTTCGGTATGGGACATCAGAATGCGTGTACTGTACATACTGTACAGTACACAGTCACGTGGTGCTCTGGATAGGGGCAGGAGGAACCTTGTGGCACGACAGTGGGTTGAGGCTTCTAGCCCTGTGGGGCTCTGCCAGGATCGGGTGTGGGGGCACTTGCATCTTGTGGGATAGCGGTTGCGGTTTGTGACATCCTCGCCAGGTATGCCCTCTGTTTGGTGTACCTGGCTGTATGTCGCAAGTCACAGGACTTAGATGCGGGGACCCTGCCCCTTCTAGAATAGGGCGCAGGGTCCATGTTGCAGCTGCATTTGGTGCAAGTCTCCTTTGGTGGTGACTTGAGCCATACTTCTAGAATTCCGCCCATGATCTGGGGGTAGGCAAGGGAAATACTGTGTAAGCCCCATCCCTGTATCTAGGGGTATGGTGGTGAATGCTCAAGGGAAGTGGCACTATACAGCAAAAATAATCCACATACAGTAAGTACCTGGTCATCCTGGCTTACCAGACCTGCTGAAACTGGGGTGCACCACACTGGGTGCAGAGCTGATTGACTGGAGAGATGGAGGGACAGTGATCTTCACCTGCCTGACCTTCCCAACTTCGCCACTGAGGAACATAGAAACATAGAATTTGATGGCAGATAAGGACCGCTTGACCCACTTAGTCTGCCCATTTTCCTACCTAACAGATAAGCTGCAGATCCTAGTTAACCAACAGCTTACTTCCTCCTCCTACCTCCCACTAGGACTGCCTTATGTCTTTCCCATGCATTCTTGAATTCTCCCACTGTTCTTGACTCCACAACCTCCTCAGGGAGGCTGTTCCATGCATCCACAACCCTCTCCATGAAAAAATACTTCCTCACATTACCTCTGAGCTGTCCCCCCTCTATCTTTAAATTGTGCCTCCTTGTTCTTGCACATCTCTTTTTCTGAAAGATGCTACCCTCTTGGACTTTGTTGATTCCCTTGAGGTACTTGAAAGTTTCTATCATGCCTCCTCTCTCTTCCTTCTTTCCTCAAGGGTATACATATTAAGCTCCTTTAGTCTTTCTTCGTATGTCTTCTGGTGCAGACCCTGCACCATTTTGGTTGCTGTCCTCTGGACAGCCTTCACTCTGTCTATGTCTTGCAGAGATGGGGTTTCCAGAACTGCACACAGTACTCCAGATGGGGTCTCACCAACTGTCTGTACAGAGGGATAACAACTTCATGTTTTCTACTATTGATGCCTCTCCCTATGCATCCCAGTATCCCCCCAGCCTTCCTTACTGCCTTCCCACATTGCTTGCCCACCTTTAGGTCATCTGATATAATTACCCCCAGGTCCCTTTCTATTTTTACTGTTGTCAGTATCTCACCCCCTATTGTGTACTCTTCCCCAGGGTTTTTGACTCCCAGGTGCATTACCTTGCACTTCTTTGCATTGAATCTGAGCTGCCATACATTTGACCATTCCTCCAACCTTGCCAAGTCCCTTCTCATCCTTTCCACTCCATCTTGTATAACAACCCTGTTGCAGATCTTTGTGTCATCTGCAAAGAGACATACTTTTCCTTCCAGTTCCTCTGCAATGTCACTTATAAAGACATTAAAAAGGACCGGTCCCAGTACTGAACCCTGCGGTACCCCACTAGTAACCCTTCTTTCTTCACTGTGGACTCCGTTTACTACTACCCTTTGTGTCCTGTTGTCTAGCCAATTTTTTATCCAGGCTACCACCTTGGGACCCACTCCAAGGCTGGCTAACTTGTGTATTAATCTTTTGTGTGGGACTGTATCAAATGCCTTGCTAAAATCTAGGTTGGCCATGTCCACAACCCTCCCTGGTCTACTACTTTGGTCACCCAGTCAAAGAAATCTATTAGATTCATCTGACATGACCTTCCCATCGTGAATCCATGCTGCCTTGGGTCCTGTGCCCCACTGGCCTCTAGGTACTCAACAATTCTTTCCCTCAGAAGTGATTTCATCATTTTCCCTACCACTGAGGTCAAACTAACTGGTCTGTAGTTTCCTGCCTCTGTCCTGCTCCCACGTTTGTGAAGTGGAATCACATCTGCCTTCCTCCAGTCCTCAGCTACCACCCCATCCTCCCATGATTTGTTAAAGAGAGTAGTCAGCGGTGTCACTAGTTCAACCCTTAGTTCTTTTAGAATTCTTGGGTGAATCTCATTAGGCTCCATTGCTTTGTCCACCTTCAATTTTATTAGTTCTTTCAGAACCCTTTCTTCTGTAAATGGACTGGTATTGACCCCCGTCTTCAGAATGTTTCTCTTGCTTGGTTTAGGTATCTCCCCTCCTCTTTCTTTATGAATACTGAGCAGAAATATTCGTTCAGTATCCCTGTTTTTTCACTGCCACCCTCTGCCCACATTCCCTCCCCTGTATTAAGCCTCAGTATCCCTCCTTTGGTCTTTCTTCACTCCCTAATGTACCTATAAAAGGTCTTATCCCCCTTCTTAACCGAGTTGGCTATCCTTTCCTCGGTTTGGGCCTTTGCTATTCTGACTGTCTTCCCAGCCTCTTTCTGCTTTAACTGATAAAGTTCTCTGTCATTCTTCTTCTGTGTTTCCTTATATTTCCTGAATGCTATCCTTTTCTCCTTAACCTTCCCTGCCACCTCTTTTGAGAACCATAGCATTTTTTCCTTTGTTGTGTTTTGTTGATTTGCTTTACACAAAGGCTTGTTGCCTCTGTGATGGCTGTTTTGATTACTCCCCATTGTTCCTCCATCCCTCCTTCTTGCCTGTTTGCTAGTGCTTTTCTGAGGCACTCTCTCATTTTCCCAAAGTCAGCCCTCCTAAAGTCCAATACTCTTGCTTTTGTATGGCTTGATTGTATGGCTGTGTTTATCGTGAACCACACTGTTTGGTGGTCGCTTGTTCCCAGATGGCTACCCATTTCTAAATCTGAGATTCTTTCTCCATCCCCATTTGTGAGTAGGCCATCTGAGGCCTTTATAGATGGTCTTCTCCAGGCAAGCCTATCAACTACTCCTCCCCTGGTCCTCTGGTTTTCCTGATGCGTACCCTGGAACATATACTGGGGCTGGCTGTGGAGGTAAACTTCTTGTTAGCAGCAAATGGTTCATCCAAACAAAAGAAGTGACCACCAGAACTATAGGAACAAGAGATCCCATTTAATGAACAGTTAAGAAGAACAAGAACAGTCACTCCATGGAACTCAAACTAGTTGCTCTGGACTGCGAAGTCACATCAGAAACTTAATAGGTGCTCTGGACAGAGAAGGTCACATCAGAAGCTAAATTCCAGGCAGTTTCCTTTCAAGTTAGACAACCACAGTCCAAATACAGGCAGCTTAACTTGTGGCCGAATCAGGCCTAGAACAGAAAGCAGCAACAGTTCCTCCTCAAACACAGAAACCGAACAGTCTCTAGCTGGGGCCATGTGGAACCTGAGGGATGTCTCCGGAACCCCCAGAACCCACTGGAACTCCTATTCACAGTCTCTCCATAAAGGGTGCAACAAACAGTCTATGGGACCTGGGGCTTTGCCTGAAGCCCTGGATCCCCTCACCTCTCAGGTACCATTCTTTTTTTTCCCTCAGTCCCTCTCTGGAGCCTGATGGCAAACACTCCTGTTAGGGGGTCCCACTCAGCGGCTGTCCTCTGGGCTGCCAGTGACTCTGCCCACCCACATGCTGCAGGTCCCACAGCTATCTCATCTCTTCCTCCTAGCCAAGCTGTTCTCTCCTGTTTCTCCACATAGGCAGTAGTTGTGTACAGCCCCCACGATGGGGCTTCAAAATGGGATGGCCACCACCATGTCCCCAATCTTTCCCAAGCCAACTTACTTAAAAAAAAATGAAGGAAGTCCACTGCTGACCATGTGGGCAATTGGCCCCACTCAGTCTTTACTCCAACCCTCTCTCTCCCAATTTCTGCACTGATCCTCTTCTTATCCCCTCTCAGAATGGTGCCAAACATCTGCCTGCCAACTAAGGGCCCAATCCTGGACTGTTCTCTGGGTGCCAAACCACCTTGTGCTCCAAAGCCGTAAGGGACCTGTAGTCCCAAAATAAACTATTTACTATTTCTCCCATGGCACCAGCTGGTGCTGAAATTACTCCCTGTTCAATTGGAGCAGCTACTCTTTCAACTTTGCTCCTTGGAAGCCATGCATGCACAGAGCGCGGGCCACCACAGAAATATCCACAAAGGTTATGCTTCCCTGTCCATTTGGTTCCAGCCTGGCAGACCCTGAAAACTGGACCTGGACCCCAAAATGTGCCCTGTGGTGCAGAAGGAATTTCTTGGCACTTGGTCTGCCCACCATAAACCGAGCACCAGGAATCTCATGGCTGAAGTTGCAAAAGGAAACTGAGGGTCCGACTATCCCACCTGGGACTCATGACTGGCACAGTGGGTGGCACAGAGCTGCAAGTCCCAAAAGGTAAGACCAATTTGGGGGGCTTACAACTGTAAATAGCATACAATAGTATACATGATATATATAATAATGTGTAATAAAAGAATTGTTTGTTTCCTATTATGAACGCTTTATATCTTTTTCTGGCACCATGTCCTTTTCTTGTCCACATTACTATTTCAAAACCAAATAAGTAGCCAACCATGCTTTTTTTTTTGAGGAAAATAAAATCATTTAAAACATTTAAAAACACCTAAATTCAGGGAGTCATGGGATGCCCGTTCGGGAATAGCCACATTTTGGGTGAGCTCCGCTGAGTCAGAATAATTAACTGTTTTTAAAAGTGGCTCTAACCCTTTATTTGGCTTACTGACAGTTCGGGAGGTTCTTACCTTGATGAAGTGATGTATGGTTTTGAAATGTCTGAAAAAACCTTGATGGTTGTGGCTGAAACTTCCAGATCAGATGATGAAGAGTCAGAGTGGCCAGTAGTCCTGCTGGCATTGGAGCATAAGCACCCTAGATGGAGTACCTCTCCACAGACATCTCTAGCTGCAGCTCTGAAAGAACATAATACAGAGAAATTCTTTCTTGAGCTCTCCACAGTTAAGGAAGCAGTATACAAGCTGATTGTTGACTTTAAAGCATTCAAACCTGCTTTGCAGGAGCTTACAGTGTTTGTTTCTGACATGGAGGCCCATATTAGCTCAATCTAGGATCACCAGGCCAGACTCGAACCTGAATTTGTTCAGCTCTGATGCACTGTGACAAGCCTTGAAGCAAAAGTTGAAGACTTGCAGGGTTAGTCCCACTGAAACAATTTAGTGATTTGGGGGTTACCAGATAATGAAGAAGGCCCCAGTACCATTGAATTTGTACAACAGTTTTTACTAAAGTGGCCAGCCCATCTCCAAATGGCCCAGGGTACATCATCAAGCATGCCGACAGTGCTCTCAGACCCATGCCTGCTCCCGGGGATCACCTCAGATCATTGATATTCCGTCTCCAGAATTATTTGGATCAAGTCCATATTCTCAGGCAGGTCAGAGCACTCCAATCTTTTCAATGGGAGGGCCACCATCTGTGGCTAATTCAAGATTTCACCCAGCATGTCAGGCAGCAATGTGCAGAATACAGATTGATCAAATCCAGGCTCTGAGCTGCTCATCTAAAACATAAAATGTTTTAGCCGGCCTGCCTGGAGGTGATTACTGATAAAGGCACTCGTGGTTTTGAATCTGCAGCTCAGATGTTCAGGAACTTACTAAGTTATTCTCAAATCTGTTTGAGTCCAATTCTAGTGGCTAGCCTTTTCCACCTGGACTGTCTCCTGGACAGTCTTTCATCATTTTCCTTCAGAATTTAGCGGCCAGAGTTTGTCATGCTGCACTCTCCTTCATGGCTGGCAATTTCTATTTCATCGCATTTTCAATGTTTCTTATAAACGTTATTGTTTGTTGTTTCACATTAAATTGGTGTTGCTGAGCATTATACACTCAACTATTTCTTATTTTGTAATGACAGTTTTCTTATTGTTAATAAGTCTCTTAACAAGTTGTGACACTTTGACGCTATAGCAAACCAGAACCGAATTCCAGTCCTTTATTATTAGGTGACTGTTTATTGCTACCAGAGGGGTATACAGTATGTGATTCTTTTCTTTGGTATCATATGGCGTACTCTTGGAATTTCATAGTTTTTCTTTTCTCTTGATCTGTTTTTTTCAGGCTCCTCTTCTTTCATTTTAATTGTGCAATCAATATGGCGCCTACTACTGTGGGGACAGTTCACCCCTGGTTTAGACTGTACTTTTTAATTGCCAGTGGCCAGTTCTGAGGTTTTTTCTAACTGCAGTTTAATTCATTAATCGACCCCCCACTGATCAGGGGTTCCAATAAATAAATAAATAAATACATACATCCAATCCCTTCCTCAGACCCTCCTGGTTTCTAGTGCCCCCCCCCAACAATCATATCCCCCCAAAACATTATATTTCCCTGATGTCTAGTGGACCCTCCTCCCTATCCTGGATTCCTTAATCCACAAAAAAACAGCCAGTAGTCCAACCACTCATCCTCCTCTATTCCCAGTATTCCCAATGTCTAGTGGACCTCCCACCCCTGATTCCTTATAAAAAATAATCTCAATTCCTGGTGTCTAGTGGACCCTCCCCCACCCTGACAGTTCATCTGCCACCACCCCACTCCCCCCACCCTGCTCCTGAGTGGGCCACCAGCCCAGCTCTTCTCTCTCCTCTACTACCAGAGGCACACTGAATTGTCAGTGAATGGCAGCACAGTTGTACAAGCAGGCACTCATTCACTGACAGTTCATTAAACTGTGGATAGAATAAATTCTGTAGTTTATATTCATTTTTCCGCAGTTCACAAAGAAAGTCTACGGAACTCAGCAAAAATCCATGGAAAATCCCAGTTTCACCAATGTATGAAGTTCAAATTTCATACCACAGAAGTTCAAAGGCAGAAGTCCCAATCTTCGCTCAATCTAATTCTACTCCAGTCTAGATTATTTTTTATTACTGATTCTTTACTTGCAACAGTTTATAATTGCCAGATAGAAACCGCACCGAGTAAAACTGACACTAGATATTTTGCTCTAATAGGACAGAGACCACATCTGGGCTCTAAATAATCAATTACTGTCTGACCCTTAAATAGTAGATTGTCTGAAAAATGATATTAAAAATTCCATGCAAATTAATAGGAATTCTATCAAGGCCCTGGATCAGGCATGAGGGGTCTTAAAATGTCAGTGTCATGGGGAATTGATTCATCATGCCACTAAGCATAAAAAAGGAAAATTATTACAGTGTAACAAACTTCTTCATTCTAGTAGAGAAATTGAAAAGCACTTTTCACTAGTTACTCCTATATATAACATATACTACTGTCAATGCTACCTGCTGATACTTTGTATATACTGTACTATTGTCTCTCACTTTATTTGTATTATTACTATTTTCTTGTGTGTTGCATCCGATGTATATTGTCCCTTGTTCCTTGTTAACAAACCCAGGTCCACCTCAAAAATGAGCTTGCTCAACGGTGATTGCCTGGTTAAATAAAGACTTTGATGGATTGATTGATTGATATTCACATTCATCTTCCCCAACTCAGAGTGCAATAATTGGCCATTCTGTTGGAGTAAGCACAGTGCTTCCTGAAGGGTTTAAAAGGAACTTATGTTGGTCAAGGGGAAAAGGCTAGCATATCGCTTGCCATAAGGCTACGTCAGAGAGCCATGGCTCATTGGATCAAAACCTTGTAGGATCCTGTAACATCGTTCCATACCATTAACTCACGGGAAATAGCTCTTATTTTTGGAGACTACTACCAAGCCTTATATATAAGGGATTTGGATACTGGTGGCAAGACAGGTGACATGTCAAATGTTTTGGATGGTATTTCTCTGCCATGCCTACCTAAGTCTGTTATGTCAAGTTTGGAGTGCCCTAGCTCAGAGGCAGAGATCAGGGAGGCTATGACATCTTAGGTGCTAGGTAGAGCCCTGAGGCCAGACGGGTTCACCTCTAATTTTTATAAGCTTTTTATTGACAAACTTACTCCCCATTTTGGTCTCTCTTTATAATTACTTACACTCATCTGAATTATTGGAGAACCCCTTTTTAGAAGCCTGCATCGTGTTACTACCCAAGCCCGGCAAAGATGAGACATGTTCGGAAAGTTATAGGCCAATTTCACTTATTAATGTAGATGCAAAAATATTGGCAACGATGTTAGTCTCTCGCCGTAACCAGGTTTGGGTGATCTGATTGGCCTTGAACAAAGTTGGCTTTATGAATGGTAGACTTTCAAGTGATCATTGTTGTAAATTATTTTATTTAATTTCTGCCTTCAGGTAGACCAACCTGGAAGCCATTTTGGTCTCCCTGGATGCGGAAAAAGCCTTTGATAAGGTCTCCTGGCCCTCTTTATTTTGGATTTTGCAATGTTGTGGTTTCTCTGATTTGTTTCTTCAGTGGATACATATTTTATATTCTCATCCCGCTGTGAGGGTCCTATGTAATGATGTCCTTTCTGATCTTTTTCCAGTGTCTCAGGGTACTCATCAGGGCTGTGCCTTTTCCCCCTATATTTTTAATTTATATTTAGAAACCCTAACTCGCAAAGTTAATTCTATTTCCAATATTACAGGGATTACTGTGGGTGTCCAGGAACTAAAGATTTCCACTTATGCAGATGACATACTACTGCATTTAGAAACCCAGTTAATTCCCTTCAAATGGCTTTATCTATAATTCAGCAATTTGGAGCATTTTCTGGGTGTAAACTTAATCTAAGACTGCAGTTCCCCCCCCCATGTTTTTAAATTGGATTTTATCACTAATGGTTTGCAGTGAGAAACCAAATGCCTCACATACTTGGGCATTAAAGTTTCCTCTGAAACGTCCTTACTAAAGTCACTAAATTTGGACTCTTTTGTAAAACAAATTGCCTTGGACCTGGATAGATGGAAAACTTTACCTCTTCCCTTATGGGGTAGATCCAATGTAATAAAATGAATATTCTCCCTTGGATTTTATATCCCTTAGGTATGTTAACCATTGCATTCCTGATTAGTTGGTTCAAGAGCCTACATAGGGCTATTTCTAGGTTTCTCTGAGTAAATAAACTACCACACCGCTCCTATGATAAATTGGTTCAGCCTCAAAAACTTGGTGGACTACAGCTCCCTCATTTTTTAAGATATTATTTTACCTTGCATGGCGCCAAATATTTTTAATGGGGATTATCTGACCCTGTTGTTTCAGACAGCTACCTTCCTTCCTGGCTTACTATTGAAAAAGACTTATGTTTGCAATACCAGATTGACCTTAAGTCCCTATCATACTTGCCCGTCCATAAACTCCCTCAAAATCTTAAATCCATTCTGTTGTGTTGGTCTCTCCAGGCCCACTTACAACTTTGTAGGCACTTTAGACTCTCTTATGTAAAAGATGTTACTCAACCCCTTTTTAACAACTTAAATCTCAATATTGTTAAGAAGCCCTGGTGTAGAAAACAATGGCCGTACTTGGTTACTCCCACCATTAATGATTTTATTACAGATGGAGTACTTATTTCATTTGAACAATTCTGTGCAAAATATGGGCTCCTGTAAGTCATTTTTTTCAGTTCTATCAGCTTCGTCATTGTCTCAATAGTTTTCTAGGCTAACTTCCATGGTCTAACTTTGCTGGTTGATTATTTGTAACGTGGTTGGCCTTGTAACAACAAGATCACTAGATTTTCCAGCCTTATGATGCAATTGGTCAGGTGCTATGGGATTTGACTTCTACTGTTGCCTATTACTGGACCAACATGCTCCAATTGGAACAAAACTATGAGTATTTATGTCACATCTGGACTGATTTATATAAGTACATTAAGCAGGATAGGTTCCGATTGCAGCAGTTTAAGATGGGAACAGTTGAGTCTCCTATTTGTCCTTGCTGTAAAGAAGCCAATGATAATTTTACCACATGTTGTGGTCCTGTCCTCATATCTCTTCTTGATGGAGCTGTATTCAGTCCAAGCTGGGCTATTACATAGAAACATAGAATTTGACGGCAGATAATGACTGCTTGGCCCACCCAGTCTGCCCATTTCCCTGCCTACTGGATAAGCTGCAGATCCTAGTTAACCAGCAGCCTACTTCTTTCTTCCCCCATCCCCTAGAATTGCCTTATGACTATCCCATGCATGCTTGAATTCCACCACTGTTTTTGACTCCACGACCTTCTCCAGAAGGCCGTTCCATGCATCCACAACACTCTCTGTGAAAAAATACTTCCTTACATTACCTCTGAGCCACCCCCCTTTCTTCAAATTGTGCCCACTTGTTCTTGCACACCTCTTTTTTTGAAAGATGCTACCCTCTTGGACTTTGTTGATTCCCTTGAGGTACTTGAAAGTTTCTATCATGTCCCCCTCTCCCTCCTTTCCTCGAGGCTATACATATTAAGCTCCTTTAGTCTCTCTTCATATGTCTTCGGTGCAGACCCTGCACCATTTTAGTTACCTCCTCTGGACAGCTTCCATCCTGTCTATGTCTTTGAAGACTGGGTCTCCAGAACTGCACACAGTACTCAGATGGGGTCTGACCAGCTGTCTGTACAGAGGGATAATAACTTCCTGTTTTCTACTGGTGATGCCTCTCCCTATGCATCCCAATATTGCCCTCATTGCTGCCCTCTCACAATGCTTGCCCACCTTTAAGTCATCTGATATGACTACCCCAGGTCCCTTTCCATTTTTGTTGTTGTTAGTATCTCACCCCCATTGTGTACTCTTCCCCTGGGTTTTTGATTCCCAGGTGCATTACCTTGCACTTCTTAGCATTTAATCTAAGCTGCCATACATTTAACCATTCCTCTAACCTTGCCAAGTCCCTTTTCATCCTTTTCACCCCACCTTGTGCATCAACTCTGTTGCAGATCTTTGTGTCATCTGCAAAGAGACATACTTTTCCTTCCAATCCCTCTGCAATGTCGCTTATAAGGACATTGAAGACGACCGGTCCTAACACTGGACCTCACGGTGCCCCACTGGTAACCCCTTTCATCAGAGTGGACTCCATTTATGACTACTCTCTGTGTCCTATTTTCCAGCCAATTTTTTACCCAGGCTGTCATCTTGGGACACACTCCCAGGCTAGCTAACTTGTATATTAATCTTTTGTGTGGGACTGTGTCAAATGCCTTGCTAAAGTCTAGGTAGGCCATGTCCACAGCCCCTCCCTGATCTACTACTTTGGTCACCCAGTCAAAGAAATCTATCAGATTTGTCTGGCATGACCTTCCTGCTGTGAATCCATGCTGCCTTGGGTCCTGTGCCCCTCTGGCCTCTAGATACTCGACAATTCTTTCCTTCAGAAGTGATTCCATCATTTTCCCTACCACTGAGGTTAAACTAACAGGTCTGTAGTTTCCTGCTTCTGCCTTGCTCCCACTTTTATGAAGGGGAATCACATCTGCCCTCCTCCAGTCCTTGGGTACCACCCCATCCTCCCATGATTTGTTAAACAGGGTAGTCAGTGGTGTCACTAATTCTACCCTTAGTTCTTTTAGAATTCTGGGATGTATCCCATCAGGCCCCATTGCTTTGACCACCTTCAGTTTTAAGAGTTCTTTCAGAACCCTTTCTTCTGTAAATGGGCTGGTATCAACTTCTGTATCCAGTGTGTTTCTACTGTTTGTTCTAGGTACCCCCTCTTCCTTTGTAAATACTGAGCAAAATATTTGTTTAGTATCTCTGCCTTTTTCACAGTCTCCCTCTGCCCACCCTCCCCCCTTTATAAAACCTCACTATCCTCCCTTGGTCTTCCTTCATTCCTGATGTACCTATAAAGGTTTTATCCCCTTCTTAGCTGAGTTGGCTATCTTTTCCTTGGTTTGGACCTTGCTGTTATGACTGCCTTCCCAGCTTCCTTTTGCTTTAACTGATACAGTTCTCTGTCCTGCTCCTTCTGTGATTCCTTGTACTTCCTGAAAGCTTTCTTTTCTCTTGAACCTTCACTGCCACTTCCTTTGAGAACCATAGTGGCTTACATCGTTTAGTTTTGTTTATTTGCTTCACACAAAGGTTTGTTGCCTCTGTGATGGCAGTTTTATTATTCCCCATTGTTCTTCCACCCTCCTTCCTGCCCATTTGCTAGTGCATTCCTTAGGCACTTACCCATTTTAACAAAGTCAGCCCTCCTATAGTCCAGTACCTTTGCCTTTGTGGCTTGACTCTATTGCTGTGTTTATTGTGAACCATACTGTTTGATGGTCGCTGGTTCCCAGATGGCTACCCCACTTCTGCATCTGTGATCCTCTCTTCATCTCCATTTGAAGAACCAGGTCTAGATTGCTCCTCTCGAGTGGGCTCCAATACTAGTTGTTTAAGGCATGCCCCTGTAGGGCATCTAGAATAACCCCACTCTTCAAAGTGGCTGTGGCAACTGCACTCAGTTAACATCTGGCATATTCAGATCACCCATTAGCAATATCTCCCTTTTTGCCATATAAGTATACTTTCTATCATTTTCTTGTCCATTTACTCCCCCTGAGAAGGGGGTCTGTATGCAACCCCTGTGCGGATTGTGGTGCCATTGCCGGTCTCCAAATTTACCCACAGTGCTTCTTCTCCTCCTCCCTGTTTTCTCTTTTGTTCTGTTACTTTGATCCTTCCCTTATGTAAAGAGCTACTCCTCCTCCTCCTCTTTTACCCTCTCTGTCTCTCCTGTAGATAGTGTATCCTGGTATGTTTATGTCCCAGTCATGGTTTTGTGCGAACCATGTTTCTGTGACTGCCATGATATCCAGATGTTCCTCCTCCATCAAGGCCACTAATTCAGGAAGCTTGTTACTCAGACTATGTGCATTGGTACTCATTGCTTTCCATTTTTTGATGGCTTTACTTTCTGTTGCAGCATCCCCCACTGACCTTTCTACCTCGGTCTTTTTCCCATTTAGTACCCTGTTTTGTAGGGAGAGGCTGGGATTTTCCTGCTGCTTATCAGTACCTCACCCCTTGACTAGTTTAAAAGCTTGCCAATGAGGCATTTAAACCGATTGCTCAAAAGATGTGTTACCTTCCTGGACAGATGCAGACCATCCTGCCAGTATAGGCTGGTGTCCCTTCAGGTGGAACCCCAGTCCCCAATGAAGCCAAACCCCTGTGCTCCACACCATTTTTTCAACCACTCATTAAACTGCATGGTGCAAAGTACCCTTGCCTCACTCATGCCATTTACAGGCAGCACCTCTGAGAAGGATACTGTATGTGTTACTTGTCTTAGGCCCCTCCCCAGTTCTACAAAGTCCTTCTGCACTGCTCTGATCTCATGTTGAGCCAAGTCATTTGTCCCTAGGTGGACAATGACATCCAGCTCAGACTCCCGTGCAGCTGTTCTCGTGATCCTGAGGATGCGCTTCCTGTCCTACAAGCCATGGCACCAGGCAGGCACTTTACTTCAGTTTTCCCTGCTCCTCCCAGTTCTATCCCCCTAATAAATGAGTCTCCCACCAGGAGCTGCTTCCTTTCCTTGTGGCATCCTCTGCCTCCTTCCTGTGGGCCTCCCTTGTGACAGGTGTCCTCAGCCTCCTTAATCTCCTCCATGGGTGCATCCACAGGGGAGCTGTGCTCTCCCAGAATGGTGTATGGATTGTGGAGAGGAACAACTGACTGGGTGTGCCTCTGTTCCACCCTCCTCACCCTCCCTGTGCCCACTGTGGTCCAACTGCTGTGCTTTCTTTGCAACCTCTGAGGTAGTGGTGGTGGCTCTGGTGCTCCCTGGATGGGGGGGTTCCCTTCCTACCATCCAGTCTGGCCTGGGGGAAGGTTATCTTACTGCTGTCCAGTGTGGCCTGAAGATGGGCAACTTCCTCCCTCAGGGCAGAGAGTTGTCTGCAAATATGGCAGCATCTCAGCCTCCAGAAAGACTCCCGGAAGACTGCTGCCCCACAGCCATTACATTGTACTACTCCCCACATAACTATGTATTTTTTTTGTTGTGTGTGTGTGCTTGTGTGTGTGATTGGTTTGTTACATAGAAATATATATATATTATACAGTGTGTATGCGTATATTTTCAGTGCTGTGTGCTAGAGAGGATATGACATTGATATGCACCTTGCACTCTTGAGGAAATGATGTCAGAACCCCAGGTATAAAGGGAACTATTTCCAGGGGTGGGTGGGGTGAGGGGTGGGGAAGGGTTGGGCCCTAAACTATTAACCCTCACAAAACAATCAGCTAAGATCTCACCACTGCTGATGAGTGCCTTCCTGTCTGCAAGATACTATACACAACAATTTGACAGAGAAAATCCCCTGCTAATCAAACAGAGAAAAACCCAGACATCCAAGTCTGACACAGGTAAACCTCCCCAGCCCCAAAACAGCCTGGTGGTTTGTGCTCTGAAAGCAGTCAGCCCCAACATAAGTCAGCTGTACTTTGAACTCTTCCTGCACTGAAAATCTTAAGAATTGTAACAAGACTGTCTTTTCCTGATAATTGTAAATTCCTTATTTCACCTTTCAGTTAGAAGCAGCCTCCACCTGCAGTATATCTGCTACAAACCAAAGACAATTGAAAGGTTCCCCTCCCTCTGTTGTGAGCACAACTCGCTTTCTTGCAAATCCTATGTTCAGTATTGCAGCTCCCAACAAGAGATAGTTTGACTAGGAAAAATATTAGCTGTTCTGATGAGTTTGCTATAAACACTTGCTTATAATACTATTGTTCTCAGGTCTGTTACCCAAGCTATTGGCTGATTAAGTCTCTGTGATGTAATCACTTACTGAGAAAGTTTGGAATTGCCTTTTAAGGCAAACAAAGATAAACACAGAAAACAGTTTACTGACTGGGTCAAATACATAACCTGTACCTGCACTTATTTCAGGATTTGTGACAAATGTTTCGCCCAGAGTTTAAAATCTTCCAGCACTGAAAATCTTAAGAATTGTAACAAGACTGTCTTTTCCTGATAATTGTAAATTCCTTATTTCACCTTTCAGTTAGAAGCAGCCTCCACCTGCAGTATATCTGCTACAAACCAAAGACAATTGAAAGGTTCCCTTCCCTCTGTTGTGAGCACAACTCGCTTTCTTGCAAGTCCTATGTTCAGTATTGCAGCTCCCAACAAGAGATAGTTTGACTAGGAAAAATATTAGCTGTTCTCTAAAAGGCATTTATTCCTAAAATCTGTAGTTTAGGTGACTATCACTCTCTCCCGGGGATTCTCAAAAAGCTCATATGGCATTAATCTCAGCAATCACTAAACTACTGATCTTGAGACATTGGGTAGACTCTATTCTCCCTCCTGGGTTGAATGGCTAACAGAAGCACTTCTGTCTTTAAACATAGAGAAATCTTTAGCTTGTTTTTTTTTTCAAATATCTTCATGTTTATCAGTCAAGATGGGAAATCTTGCACACATTGCTTTCCATTTCCTCAACCTAAGCAATTACTCTTCTCCCAGCATAGACTCACAGGGATTGGGGTGGGGGTTATAGAGAGGGTGGGGATATGTTTGTCTTGTTTCTAAAGTGGACTATCCTTTTTTTGCTGTGTAAATATCTTCATTCTGTTTCTTGTTTATTTACTGATTTATTTCACTCTGGTTTGTTATTGTATATATTAGTCTGTTGTTGTTATTCCTGTGTATTGTTGTTGTATTGCTTGTTCCAATAATTTTAATAAAGTTTGCTAAACTGCAAAAAATGCCTCAATTCTGTTAGAGATGAAAAAGTTTACCAGCAAATGAAAGTGGAAAGAAATTAGATTTTACTGTTACAAATGGTAGGGCAAGCTTTTTGCCCAGCTTTGCTGCTATGCCACTTTACATTGTATAGTGTAAAAGATTAGCTGGGTTAAGTATATGCTAACAGTCTTAATTGCCATACTTTACACCTCCCAGGTTGACTGCTTTCACAAACAAAGGGCTATATTGACAACAGAACATGTTTGTAACCTGGACATTCAGCTGAAACAATGAATGATATGACAAAATCTGTTTCAAATGTATGTGAGCACTCTAAATGGCTCAAAGACCTGACCAGCACTGAACAAAATCAGTGTTCTATGGATAGGAACCCTTAAAACCAGATTATCGGTAAAAAACCTGACAGGTGGCAATGCTAGCAAAGAGACAATGTGTGAAGAGTGAATGTGCCAGACCCTACACTTCTGTAGGCTGACAGAATCTTCCCATAGCACACAGCCCAAAGTGCCCTGTACATATGCAGCTGTTAATGCATTGATCAAATCTTCAGCTCTCCTTGGGTCTGAAGCAGCCTCTCACTTGTTTTGGCTGTATCAAGACCATCATTTTGAAGCCATATTGGCTCTGACACAGCTTGTTTACAAACCTTGAAACTCAAGTTCCTAAAGGTGATCCCCACAAGACAAACATATCTTTGTCTAGCAGTGATGGTCTGATTCAGAATTCTGTACCTAAATTCTATTTTAAATTATCAACACCCTTAAATAATGTTAAAAAATATAAATAGTTGGTTAAAATGAATCCCACCTGATTAAAGTGATTTTAAGTTGCACTTGTTGAAATATCTGTGCCCATATGCAAACTGTTTAGCTTTCCACTCTGTTCTGGTACTTTACCACAAGTCTGAAAGCATGACATGGTGGTTCTTATTTTCAACTACAGTATTACTGTGTTTACATGCACACTGTTAGCCTGGTAAAAGGGTTCTAAGTGATAAGGGCAAAAGCCCAATTGTGATCCACAGCAGGGCAAGTGTACATCGCTGAAAATAGATTTTTGCAAAGTACATCCCCAACACACAAGAAAATGGTGCTAGGGACATAGATTTTAATTGTTCATGTGGGGGGCTGCCCCCCAACCCCCCCCACTAAAGGATTCTTAACTCTAGGGGGGTGCATGTTGGGGGGGCAAAATCTTGTGAAAATAAAAATTTCAGGCCAGGCGCACAAAAATGTAAGCACGCCCGGACCAAAACACAGAACCCTCGCAGCATTAGGCTGCCACCCACCCACCATGCTATGAGGCCATCTTGGCAGCCCCATGCCAACCATGCCAGGCCAACCCTCCCTCCCTTCCATCACGCTCGCTCCCCCCCATGCACATATACATATAGTGACATCCTGTCACTATATGCACCCACCTCCCCCATCCAGTCACCCTTCCTCAGCGGTAGCCTTGTCAAAATTCGCTGGGACTGAGTCACTGTTATTGCAAGTACTCAATCACCAACGCCCATGTCATGGGCTACTGGTAAAAGCAGTGTTACCAGTATATCCTATACTGGTAATGTGTTCGTGGAAAAATATTGGTTTGCAGGAAACTACGCCATTTGTATGCAGGTTTTGTTATCTGAATACACCTGAACAAATTGCAGTTTGATGGCAACCAAATCTGCATATAAACACAGTGTCTGATTACAAATTCTAGACTAATCTCCTTTCTTTCTCCTCAACAAAGGCCCTTGAAAAGAATTTTGATCAGGCCACTAATTATCTTAATCATTGCAATCTTTTGACATGTGATCAACATGACTTCCAATCTGGACATAGTACTTTGACTGCCTTTGTGAAGTTCACAAACTTCCTGCATCAGGCATTCAGTGCTAGGGAATCTGCTACTGCCGTTACTAGCAACATAGCCTACAGGTTAGAGTAACGAGCTGTGAATGAACTTGGTACATCCAGCAGACAGACATGGGTTTTATTCTCACAACCCCCACTTGCATACTCTGCGACTCTGAGCAAGTCACTTAACCTCTCCAGTGCTCCCAGGTCACCCCTGGAGAAAAGGCACCTGTGCCTAGGAGGCCTTACCTGGTTACCAAAGAATAAAATAAAAATAATTTTTGGGGGGACATCACCGAGGTATTAGATTCAGTGGATTATGATTTACTGTTAGATACTCTTCTGGATCTTGATCATTCTTGCAACGTTGTCTCATAGTTTAGAGATGACTTGGTTAGCAGAGGTTATTTCAAATTACTAGAATTAATAATACAGAATCGTCCTTGGTGCCTGTTCAGTTGGGAGTCACCCAGGGCTTTATACTAGGCCCACTTTTATTTAATATTTTTTTTTTTATTCTTTACCTACAGTTTGTTCCAATATTCAGGGGGCCCAATTCACAAAGCTGAATCAGTGACACAAGGTGCCTGCAGCAACTGAAATTGACAGAAGGGACAGCTTGCATCACAAATTGCAGTGAGTTCAGTTCAGGTATGCAAGCTGTGGTGAGTTTGGAACCACTTGCACCGAACAGTCCTGCACCAGCCCTGTGCCCAAATGGAGGGTGGGCCATGGTGTTAGGGGGTTTGCAGTAGACACAGGCTGCACAATTCCCATTTTGGGGATACAGAAAGCTGTCTGGAACCTGCCAGGGCTTAGACCAGCCTGGGGCTACTCTACTGGCCCATGCACCATCAATGACCACTGCTGGTGACCAACTACAGTAGGATTTCAGTGGTGGGTTCACCCAAGGGTGGCACAACTGACCCCCTGGACAGTAGCCCATAGCCCCACATCATGTAGACCAACAGTATCACACCCTTTGCTGCACAGGTACATATGCCAATACAACAGGGTGACGCTGTGGGCTTCTCAAAACAATGAACCTGAGAGCAGATGGTAAGTGTCTAATATCTGATACCATGAAGAACAGAGCAATTGTGGAAGGTTTTGTCACTAGGCAACCCATGGTGGTGACCTCGTGGCAGGGGCACTGTTGCCAGCCTCCATCATTCCCCTCCCATGTGCAATTTGTTAAGACACAGGGGAGTGGTCTTGGCTGCATCAGGGACTTTGGTACCAGGACCTCTCCTGTTGGAGAAACAGGTGCAGGGTCCATGACACACCCAGCTTTGATGGAAGTTGCAGTGAACTACAGGTTGCATTGATCTACTGGGCACTTTCTGAATCAGGCCCATGGTCATTTATACATGGATGACACTGTACATGTTACTAAGGGACAACGTGTAACTTGAATTAGGACATTAGAATTTACAAAAATGGCTTTTTTAATGCAGACGTTGTCTTCATGCTAGGAAGACAAGTTTTTTGTTGTTCCAAAAATCAATGCAATTTGTAGGTTTGGCTATGAAACTGGCCATACAGCACTAAGGAATACTACTATTGAACAGGTATCTGCTTTCAGATATTTGGGTCTCCATCTTGGCAGAACACTGGCCTTTGAATTTAATATCGACACTACAACCAGTGCGTGCCTTCAGGGTATGGAGCTGACCTGGGCCCCGAAGAGCTTCACATATTTAGGGGTTAAAATCCCATCCAGGTGGGCAGAGATTGAAGTGGCTAATTTCTTCCCAGTATTACCCCAGCTAGCAGCTAAGATTGAGAGATGGCGCAAGCTGCAGCTCTCGCTTCCTGGAAAAGTAGCGGCAATATGTATGCTACTTTTGCCTAAGGTGGCTTACCTGTTTAACAATCTCCCTCTGCGATGGTCTCCCAAACCAATCAGTTCAATTGAAAGGCTTATACAGTATCACACTTTCTATGGGAAGGGAGGCCACCTAGATGGAGCCATAATAAGCTGCGTGCACATTGGACACGTGGTGGGCTGGGCCTCCCGTGGATCCAAGGATACCACATAGCTTATCTGGCCACACAGGCCACCAAGTGGTTTCTTCCTCCTCATACCACCCCCCCAATATGGGTGGAATTGGAAACTAACATTGTGGGAACTCATCTACTCAGATCTGTACTATCCAGCGACATCAACCCTGATGCCAACTGGACACTGATCATGCATGGAACCAGGCACACTTGGCATTGCCTTATGACCCTGTCCAATACCCCTCGACAGATGTGGGCCCCCCCATCCATTATGCTACATTGTGGGACAATAATCTCATAACTGTTGGAGACAAGCCCCTGCACTGGCCCTCCTGGGCAGCACGAGGCATTATCTATGTACAGGATCTATATATGCCTAACTCTGTAGACCTCATGTTGTTTGAGCAGGTTAGGGTGAAATTCAACCTCCCTATTCAGGATTTTTGGAGGTACTTGCAGCTTCGTAGTGCCATCCGTACCATCCAGGTGCGAGGTAGCCTAGACCCTAAGTGGCAGTGGCTTGACTCACTGCAGAACTCATCCTCTGCGTGGGGACTGGCTGGATGCTTCTACAGGGTTTGGCAGGACTCACAACCCAATTTTACAAACTCCAGCAGAGCCAAGTGGATGTTAGATATGAACATAGTTATCTCAGAGGAATCCTGGTCCTGTTATCTTAAGGCCACGCATCTTACTTGTAGAGATGCTAAAAGCCACTTTCTCCAGCAGAAAATTGAGCTTAGATGGTATAGAATGCCGGCTGCACTTCACTTGATGGGGCTTCCCTCCCACTCAGACTGCTGGAGATGTAAACAATCACTGACTCGCCTTTTGCATATCTTGTGGCAGTGCCCTCAGCTTGCCACCTTTTGGGCCTCAATTGCAAAGGAGTGCTCCAGAGTGCTAGGACAGCCAATTGCACTTTCAGACCCTAGGTTGGTCCTTGGGGACACCTCTATGTTAACCTCCTTACCTAAGGCGCACTGTGATTGGTTGATGCTAGTCCTGCTCGAAGCCAAGCACTTGCTCTTGATGTGTTTGAGGCAACCGATACTTCCAGCTTATCGGTCTGGCATGCAGCTTTGGCTCAGCTAGCTGTTTTGGAGTGACTGTCTTACTCGCATCATGGCCAACTTCTTCAGTATTTTTGCAAGTAGGATGCATACCTCCACTCCCCCCTCTGTAAAACCATGCCCTCTCCTGGTAACCCTCCCTGAGAGGTCTACCTAATCGTGACTGACTGTACTTTTCACTAATAGGAAGGTGTAAGCCTGATAGTTGTACTTGTCCATCTTTAACTTGACAGATTTGAGGTGACACCGTATCTGGGTGCTATTTTTTCTGCTTGTACTATATTGAAGTCTGTTGTAATACCACAGTATAAGTGTAATTGTTGTACCTGTGGTAGTATTGTGCATGTCTTCCTGACCAACTTATTTTCGTCTTTATGACCTTTATGGCTGATGTCTGTCTGTTTATTGTATGAGCTGTTCATACTAATGATTTCATAATAAAAACATTTTCTATGATAAAAAAAATATTGACACTACAGCTGCAGTAAAAGACTTATCAGATATTTCCTCAAATTTCTCTGATATATCTAGAAGAATTCCTTACCTGCCTGCAGTTCCACAGTAGGGCCAACAGAGAGAATCTCTTTAGAAATATTGAAAAATATCTGGAAATATCTGACCATATCTTTTGCTGCAACTGTATGATTAAAATTGCCCACCAGAGGGCCGACACTCCAGTGTAGCTGTAGTGCTATCGCTTACAACACCAACGACCAGAGTTTTTGAATAAGCCTGGATCATCGGAAGGCCAGTTGGGGGAGTATGGCTGAATGTTCCATGAACACTCACCTGCTTGGGGGTGGGAGTGAGTTTGTACTCTTTTGCAACACTGCCACCTGGGTGACCAAAGGTGGTGGTGCAGCTGGAGAGATGGATCTGGGGAGTGGGATATCGGTGGCACAACTTTTATCAGCCAAGGCCTTCCTGATGTTTGTGAGGTGGACCTGGAAAAAGGAAAAACCTTTATGCCGAGCAGGATGCTGTCTTCTGCCTGTCAAGGGCCATGCACCACTGACTGGGTGCTTCACTCTGTCAACTGAAACTTCAACTCTGCTTGAGGGAGTCATGGCCTGGCCCTGCAGCAACCCTTCCCATGGGGGGGGTTATCCGTTGGGGACCAACAGAGAGGAAGTAAGTCCCAGGGATGGTGTGTGATGGGGCTTGGTGGGCAGCAGGACTGACGGGGCTCAGCCAGGATGCATAGAGGTGAAAAGTACATTGAACTAAAAAAATGTCCACAAGAGGGTTGTTATTCTGTTCAAGATTAATAAATTTTTAATACCAGATTCCAGAAGAATGTTGGCTCAATCTCTGCTTCTGTTCATCCTGGAATATGGCCTTCCCCATATATTTTTTTGCCTCAGACAACGTGCTGTCAAGACTGAGAACTCTTTACAACAGTATTATGACATTTGTCCCTTCAAGCACCTCTGAGGACCCAGCACTTTGCATTCTTAGAAAGCATTAATTTAAGCCACAGTTAGAACCAGACATTTAGGCTGGGGGTCCAACTCCTCGAGAATCCCTGGTAGTACAACACCAGGCAGCAGACATTTTGGTCAGGACTTCTATCCTTGGAAGCCCCCAGTAGTGCTGAGTCAGGTGGCAGATATCTACGTCAGGACCCCCACTCCTCAGGAGCCACTCACAATGCAACACATAGTGGCCGACATTTAGGTCAATGTTCTCACTCCTTTGGATTCCCTTGTAGCACCATGCCAGCTGGCAGACATTTAGGTCAGAGCTCCCACTCCACAAAGCCTCTGGTAGAGCTGCATCAAGCAGCAGAAATTTAGGTTAGGGCTCCCACTACTTAGGAGTCTCCAGTACAGCCATGCCTGGTTGTGAAAGCAAAAGTTTTGAATGGTGGGAGTTTGCTGTTAGATTGGGGAATTACTTGTTTGTGGGTGGGACTGTGACTAAACATAACTTTCCATGTCATCCACATATTGGCTACATAACTTCCTCCGGTTCCATGACATAACAGCGAATGCAAAAGAGTGATAGATATTATGGCAAATGTATATCACCAAAAAGCAATTCGGCACTGTACACATAATGGCGACAAAACATCCGGCCAGTACTTATCAATGTTTATGCCGGGGGGGGCAGTGCCCCCTACTGAAGGATTATCAACTCCAGAGGGGTGCATATCGGGGAAGGGGCGAGACTCTCGAAAAAAAAAAGAAAAAAAACAAGAGCCGCAGGCAGTGGCAAAATATTTCTCCCCGTCCCATCCCCAAACCCAGATCCTCCTATGCCAGAGCCAGCCACCCTCACCACTACACCAGATGGGCTGGCTTGGCAGCACCAGAGACACTGCCCCACAGAAACTCTCTATCTTATCCCTCCCCGTCCCCTCACTATTCCTCCCTTCCGGTCGCCCTTCTGCATGGTCGCCTTGCTTCGACCAGGTCGCTACCCTTGCAGGGTAGTCATTAACCAGTGAATATGACTCGATCATTTGCAAGTCGCTGTATTGTAATCACCCTTTTGATGTGATACCCCTTCTCCCAGAGAGACTGAGACCTCAACCAATTAATCCCAGTCTCTCAGGCAAACTTACACCTCAACTGACAAATTGCATCTTTCCAACAACAGAAAAATGTAACCCAGAAGCATCATTTATGATTCTACCATACAGGCTACAACTACTTACAGAAATTGTCACATGGCAGTATTCAAATGAATCCAGAGCCATACAGTCCCATTGGCTGAAAACCAGGTTCATCAGATTTCTGCAGCCCTCACTGTCTAACAGCTTGACACGTGTACTGACATCCAGCACTCTTCCAATACATTTCCATGCAATTTGCAAGCAAACATAAAAAAGACATTGAAATAGTCAAGCCAGTGAAACACAGGACCACCACAATAATCAGTGGTTGTGACAAACCATCTGCCTGTGCATCAGCCAACACCCCTCTCATATCAGACTGCCACAGACCTCTACCATGGTTCACTCCCTACTGTCCTGCATTCACGCTCAATCCTCTGCAAAGGTAGCATGCCCTAGACACCTGGACTGTTTGAGCCCAGTCACCAGTCCCCCTCTATCAAGTCAAGGCATTCTGCTTGAACCCCAGGTGGAGTGTCGTGTGGGTTTGGTTTATTAAACTTTACCTATAACATTTCCCTCTATCAAGAAAGATTAGCCTTCTCTAATTACTTAAAACAGGTAAGTGTCTCTTTGGAATAGTGACTGCCTCAGAGATTTGCAACAATACTTTTTTTTTTAAATGCACCTCCAGTCAATATATTGTGATAAATAAAAGGCTTCTTCATTGGCACAATATACCTGTATTATGCATTGACAAGAATTAAAATGAGAATGTTTACTGAGATAACATGCTAAAGGAAAGGATTTTTATACAGAAATGTAAAACTTTGCTTTCCTCATGCTAGGTACTCTCTTAGGTAAAAATAAGAAATGGTACACTCCTTCAGGATATTAACAAAATGACCCTCTGCCTTTCAGAGTTTGTGACCACACTGGCATCCTCCCCTTCTGTCTCACATACAGCCAGCTTGTACATCAAGAGGTAAACACCAGCTCATCCTCTAAGACCCAAGCAAGGCTGCATTTTTTTATACCAGATCTTGGCTATGTTTCACTAAACAACTGTTTTCTCAATTGTGTAGACTAGCTGGGTCTCACAAACAAAAATTAGTTATGCATTTTGTTTGCGAATAGAAATTGAACATGTTTTTAGATGTAGCCAGAACCCCATCTGTGTTCCCATAATTAGAATGTTTTAGTTCCAGGTTTAACAACAACCAAATACAGTCAAGTAGCCCTCAGTTTTATATGCTTTAAGAGAAACAGTTTTTCCTCAGCCACCAGTGATTCAGAATTTAAAATTGGATGTCATAAATGCCTGGAACTAGCTGGTCCCTAAACAAGTCCCATCTGCAAGTCGTTAACCCTTGGCCTGCCTATATATATGTGGGGTGTTGTCCAGGAAATCCCGCTGCTATATTAATAAAAGAAAATGTGCACCCTTGTATGCCATACCTCCCTTCCCAAGTCTCATGGTGGAACTGTGTGACAACATCATACTGTGATTACATCATCCATGCAGTGCTACCTGTTGGTGCAGTCCATAAGCAGAGGCATTCTGTGTTCCCTTTCTGTGCTGGATGTGCATATTGCAGTCTTGTAGTGCCAAATTCTAGCACAATGACTTGGTATTCACACCACTCATACGATGTAGTCATGTCAGTGGCTCATGATCTGTGACCATGGTAAATCTTCTGCTGTACAAGTATGGTTGCAGATTCTGCAATGCCCAAGCCCCAAACAACACTAAAATATTCCTTCTGGATAGTTAGTTAATTTACTGTTTAACTTTTAAAAGCCATTACAAAAATCAAACAAAAAGAATTAAAAAATATTACAAGTTTTATATATTGCACTTCCATATTTCTAAATATATTATAAACCTATTAGTCTTTAAGAGTTTCCCCTTATAGCTTAATCACATTTTGTAACATTAATGTTGTGCATTTCTGCTGTAGTTAAAATCAATAACTCTTGTTTCCCTTAATGGGTTTATTGAATTTTGATGACCGGGTAGGCCCACTGGGCCCCGGTGGTCCCTTTTTCAGGTTATTACTCATATTCATAACATTCTTGTAATACTTGATGCAGTATGTCAGATTTTGGACATAAGGCTATAATTTCCTTTAATGTCCATTAATCAACAATCATGTCACTGCAAGTCTTTCAATGGGACATCTCATTGCTTGCAATAATATGGTATTGCTTCTTTTCAATTATTATAAGGAGGGAGGCCACATGGTTTAACACCTGCTCATCACTTGTTTTTAATAAATATGTGGGCAGATGGTGTGGTTCGTATTCTAAATACTTGAAATATTCTCCTAATAAATTTTTCCTATCTCTTTCATATAAGGGGCATAAAATCAATAGGTGTATTAGGTCATCCTTTCCCATCCCACATTTATATTGTCCTTTCTCTCCTTTTATCTTTCCCCCTTATTGTAAATTTTGTTTCGCCAATTACTAGTGTTACATTCAAACCTAAATCTGGATATTATTTTTCTTTGACATAGATTTTTCAATATTGTTAGATATGATTCCAACCTATGATTTCTTTTGTTTTTTGCACATCCATTTACATATTTTATATTGTCGGCATGTTTCCATGCCCCTTTGTTTATAAATATCCTTAATCCTTACTGAGATTTCATTACTGATTTGATCAGATGAAACTCTAAATATATTGTGAATACAATATAACAACCCATAAGATTTAATGATATTCTCAACAATTAAAGGATACCTAAACAACATTTTGACAACAAACTATTCAACAATCTGACTCTGTAGATGACTAAAGGGAAGGCTGCTGTATTCATTAATGCTAAAACTACATTTACATAATTTACCTAAATGTGGTTCCAGAGCATTTGAAAATTGTAAAATCAACCTTCCAATTTCAAAAAAACTGTCTTACCTGCTTCCTAAAATGGCCGCCAAATGTGTTATGTGATGGCATCATTGGAGCCAAAGTCAGAGAGATATATGGCTCTCTATAGTGCTAAACAGTTTTTTTCCCTTTGTATAGAATTGTTTCACCCAAATGGTCAAAACCATGTGTATTGTTCTATATACTGCACATGTTAGGCTATGGTTCTGTTCATTTTGTTTACTTAAACATGCTGAAAATTTGTTTTAATCCAACCAACTTTCTCTGTGGCAAACCACAGTGCAGTACAAATCTTGAATAACCTGGTGGTCTAGTGGTTATGGTGGATCCAGGATGCTACAATGGGGGTGCTGGGTGGTGTGCATGCTTAATATGCACTTTTTAACATTTTTATTAAACCTTTATATTTTCTGCTATTATTCTCTTCTAGTACATTTTTGACAGAACCTACAAATGTAATCCATAGTTTGAATGTAAACATTTGTACAATCAATAACTCAGATTTCTTCAACAAAGTAACATGCAGCAGCAGCAAGCAGGTATGTTACTATGTGGGGGGGGGGTTGCAGCCACACCCTTCACCACCCCTAGAGCCACCACTTTTTTGCAACAAAGTTCTTGTGCAGTCCAATGTTAGAGTTCATACTTTCTTGAAACTCAAATATATGCTTGTCTTGTCTTCTTTTTCCATAGGAAATAATAATAATAATAATAAGAATCAGCATTTATATAGTGGTTTTCATACACATTGTATCCAAAAGTGCTTTACAAGCAACACTAGACTGGTAGTGAAGTGACTGAATGTGTAGTGGCAGCCATTTCATGCATTAATATCCACACACAGCCTTGGACAATTGAATGAACTGGTTTTATATAAAGGGGAATGTTGGCCAGGACAACGGGGTCATGTAGTTATCAAGGTGCTGGTAGCCCCACATCTTATTTCTCACAGTAATCCACTCATACTGTATTTCTCTCTTTCTGTCTTCCCCTTCCCTGAATATAGCAGTACCTGGCAAGAGTGGCCTTCTCAGTCCCCCTCTGGTATTCATTCTTCACTAGTCCTCCTCACACCGAAAACAGGTGTGCTCATCATCCTTCTGCATCATGAATGCAAGTAGTACAGTCCCCGTTTTATTTTGACATATCAAATATAAACATACTGTATCTGTTCAGTAAGTCAGGCTCATAGCAACAGGGAACAAGGGGAATGATGGACTTTCCTATCCTTAAAAGATCTAGTATACCTTTGATTAGGATCTATTAAATGATGGGTGTGCACATCATTATGCACATCAGTCATAGCTGGCTTAGATCTTATATGGGTAGGAAAGTCTATTTTTCCACTTGTGCCTTGCTGCTATCAGACTGGCTTACCAGAAGATCACGTTTATTATTAGTATGTAAATATAACACGGGAGACTGTACTAACCACATTCATGATGTGTAAGGGTGGCGAACTCACCAATTTGTAGTGTGGGGGAGCAGGTGAGAAGAATGAATGCCAGAGAGGAACTGAAGAGGCCATTCCAGCAGGGTACAGCTATATGCAGGTTAGTTGAAGACATGAAGTAGGACGCTGAGCAGACCACTGTGAGATCTGAAATGTGGGATTGCCAGCATCATGATCACTACCTGACTGTGGATGAGAGTAGCCAGTGATGACAAATACTCAGAATGGCAGGGCTGCACCTAAACTGTTACTTGAATTCAGTGTAGCGAGATTACCCTTGGGTGGGGGGTGGGGATGATGACGTTTGTTAGGACAGTATTGAGGGAGTTATGTAGAGAGAGCTCATTCAAGATTTGGAAGGGTGGTAGCCAGCCAACTAGCATTGTGGAGTGGAGCACAGAAAAGTATTGAAGAAGAATTGCTGGGAACTGTCCTGCAGGGTTCTTCAGATCACAGGTAAAAGAATAGACTGACACTGGAAGTCAGGTGGATTCACTCACGGTATTAGTATGCCTCTCCTGCTAATAATATTGTTATCCATTGTACAGTAGTACAGCCCTTATGAGAGCATGAACAGCAGTTTTTTTTTGTGGGTCATGATGATTTTTGCTTTGCCCTCCAGGAAGACCTAGTTGTTGGTTAATGAGGTGGGAAAAAAAACACAATAGGGAACTGTACATACTACCTTCACTGGGCAGAAGGGTGGTGATCCACTCAATGTTTACTGTGGGAGCAGAAGTCAAACATTGAGAATGTGGACTGGAGAGTGATTTGGGAGGCATTTTTTAACACTGCCAGCTGATGATGCATATCAGTATAGATGTGCACAATTCTCGGAGGTACAAGATTACAATCTGAGGTATGATAATTCTCTTCATGAGACCGCAAGCTCATATGCGGCCCCAAGCAGTACTAAGGACAGGGTATGGATGATGGGGTGTTCAACAGAAAGCAGGCTAGGTGCAGGGGGCTCACATGGAAAAAGAAAGCCCTATTTGTGGATTAACACGAGAGCATGAGCTTTGGAACTGAACAAGACCGGTACTTTGCTGTATGACCCTGAGCAAGTCACTAAACTTTCTTGTGCTCTTAGGCCACACCTGTAAACAAGCTTTCAGCTTAGTGTGTCTCTCCTGGTTAACAAAAAACAAAATTCAGTGCCTCATTTAACCATTAGATCATCAGGCATTTGAAGTGTTGTACTGTAATGCAGTTTGCCAAAGAAAAAGTCAGCTGGATTGCAAAACATTTTCTGCAGGTTAAAGTAAATAAATGAACAAAATCATAGCCTAATATGTGTACTGATCAAAATAATCCACGAGGTAATACTTGGTGTTGATCATTCTGTTACAACAATTGAAAATAAAGAAGGAAAGAAGAACTAGTTAGTACTATAGAAATATATTTGGGTCTCTGTCTGTGACTCCGATGATGTAATCATGACTCGTTACTTAACACACTTGGCAGACATCCTAGGGAGAAACCAGGCTGTTTTTTGAAAGTGAAAGGCTGATGTTTACATTTTTCAAAAGCTATGAAACTGCATTTATGTAATTTACATAAATGCAGTTTTTGTATAAATGTAAACAGCAGCCTTTACTTTACCTCACAATGAAGCCAGATTTTGGAATTTGCAGTTTTAAAAAAACTGCTTGTTTAGGTACCCTTTAACATTGTAGGAAAGTGCAAACTCTGGCTTTTATAATTTATTGCTTCATCTATACACATCTAGGTAATCTATATTTACTCATGGCATAAACCTTAATTCAGTACCTCACCACTCTCTGTTTAATTTGGCACTCTACTGGTAATTGTCCTAGTTCTGCCCTAACTAAAGCTGAAGGTGTCCTCTTTGGTAATCCCATCAGATGTTTGTAGAATCTGTTTAAATGAGGCTCTATATTAATTTTTGGGTAAACCCCCCATATTTCTGTTCCAAAAAATAGCTGGCTTTTTATTTTAGCATTAATAACCATTAGGTTACCTTTAACAGATTTTTCACCATACTTGTGTGAGAAAGATTTTTACAGGGCAACATTTTTCACTTTTTTCCCCATCTGTGCTGTAGGCTTCTCAGGAGCCATCCTTTTGAACTGTAATCCCAGGTAACACAATTCTTTTACCACCTCTGATTTAGTGTTCTTAACATAGTATTTATAATCCCTATTATTCCCTTCAAATACCAGAATTTTTGTTTTATCATAATTGATTTGCAAATCGGCCCTTTCACATTCTAGATGGAATTGATTCAGCATCCTTCTCAAACCTAGTGCACGTGTTGATATTAGTGTCATGTCATCTGCGTAGGCTAAGTACGTGCAGTTTCTCTCCCCCATTTTTGGTAAATGAAACTCCTCATTGTATAGTTTTTTGAGAATTGTTTCGAAAAATATATTAAATAGCATTGGTGAAATGGTACAACCTTGTTTTACCCCTATATTTGATTCGAATTTCTCACTTAACTCTTCATCTGTATTAAATCTTATGCATATTGAGTTATTTGTATATCGTCTTTGCAGCATGTCAGTTATTGATTTCTGCATTCTTATTTGCTCTAATCTTTCCCACAACAATACCCTGTTTACCCTATCAAATGCTGCTTTCAGGTCTATGAATGCACAATATAGTTTTTCCTGTTTTATAACTTTATATTGATGTACCAGATGCGCCAGGACAAATGATTGATCGATGGTGGAATACTGAGCTTGGAAACCCACTTGTGCCTTATCCAGAATGTTATTTTCTTTAATCCAAATGGTTATTCTATTGTTTATGATACGGGTGAAAATTTTGGCCGAACAGTCAATAAGACTTATTGGCCTGTAGCAGCTTGGATCTTTTTTATCACCTTTCTTATGTATTGGGACTATCATACTGTTTCTTCAACAGTCAGGTATTACTCCTGTTTCCCTTATATCATTATACACTCTATAGAGCAAGGGTGCCCATAATTCTTTTAGTTTACTAATGACATCAGAAGGGACACTGTCTGGTCCTGGTGCTTTATGAGCTGTGAATGACTCTATCACCATATTAATTTATTTTTCTGTAAACTGATTCATTTTCTTTCTGCCTACCGGTTTTTCACCTATTTCTTTAAGCCATATAATATAATCTGAATTGTTGTTGAAAAACAGCTTTTTAAAGTGCATAACCCAGCTGCCTCTATATTATGTTCTAGCTCTTCTTGGTAACTTTTAGTTTCTCTACCTACTATATTCCACATTTTTTTACTATTTTTTTTCCACTACTGTCTTTTCCAGTTCTGTCCATAACTCTTCAATATATTTTCCTCCATTGGATTGTAATACCTTTCTATAATTCTTTCTTAATTTATTCATGATTTAATTATTATTAACAGTTGGATTTAATTTTGTTACTCTAAGGTGTCAATTCAGCTGCTTGTTTGCCATTCTACAGTGTTTATTAAACCACTTCCCCCCTTTTATTATTATTAATATTTATTTCATTCCTAATTGCTCTAGCCACTCTATTTGTTATTTGTTCAAATCCTACTATTATAAAATCATTAGATTCATTATTAAGAACTAGTCTCATATCTCCTAAAATTCCATATGTCTCTGGTATCTTGACAAAATCGCTTCTGTCTATTAGGTCCCACGCTATACAGCTTTTCCTAGTCACCTTCAATACTATATCCTCATTTTTTCTATTATTATTGCTGTTGGCATTATTAATTTCCTCATTTTTAATATCAAGTTCTACCACATTATGTGGTGATTCTGCTTTCGGTATCATTTCCAACCTTTGACAATTTTTCAGAATGTCACTGCTAACCCAAACAAGATCTATGACTGATGCTCCATTTACTCCCTAATATGGTAGACAGATAGAACATTTTATTGTTCAACTAAAACGTCATTACAAAATTATTAAAAGTTTACAATCAATATTTCTATTACACATACAACTGATTTCATCGTACAATCCAGTACAAGGTTTTCTGAAATACTTCATCGTTATTAACCTCCTTAATACCTCATTATAAATGTATTGTTTTTAAAAAGTTAACAAGAGGTACCAATGTATTCCTATTGCTTGTATTAAACAGAAAAGTAACTAGTTGTTTGGAGGGGAGAACAAGGGTAGCCAATATTGGGGCCAACCATTTCTTTCTGGGTGCCTCAAATTTTGGGCAATGTAAAACTATATGCTTAAGGTCATCCTTGAAGCCTAACAAACAACTGCATTCTGAAATCATTATTCTGATCATGAAGTATATAATTGGCTGAATATAGCTCAAGCCTATATCTGGTAAGTAATCTTCTCTCCTGAGGATCTACCATGGCAGTCAGATAGAATTCTAAACTGTGGTTTATTTTCATTATTTTAAACCATCAAAAATGTCTTAAGTTATCAATCTTTTCTTGATCTATTGCTATCAAGTGGTCTCTAATTCTTTTTTTAATTTGTTCCACTGTCTTAGGGAATGTTATGATATAAATTTTATATAATAAATTTCCTAAACCCCATTGCAATATGTTTTCCTTGATAGTTTTAATTGTTTTAGATGTAAACTTTATGTTATGATATTTTATCTGTTCTTCCAAGCACAGTTTAGGAAGTTTATAGTCTGGAAGTAGAAAGAGCTGTAGTATAAAAGTAATTCTACGTTCAACTGCCAAAGTTAATAAAGAAAATTGCCCCAGTTCTTTCCTCAGAATTTCAGCTGGGGCAGATTGTTGGACTTTTAATATAAAGCAATACATTTTATTTATTATTGCTTTTAATGGTTTTATATCAGCTGGAGTCCATATTTCTATAGTATATAAAACACCTGTTTTTATTTTTGTATTAATAACTTTTAAAAGTCCTGGGATTGAACTTTGACCCATTTTCCCATTAAATCGTTTGAAAGCTCCAAAATGCTGTCTTTAATTTCTGTGTCATAATTTTAATATGTGGGTTCCAAGAAAGATTTGATGAAAATCTTAAACCTAAGTAGTCGTAATATGTTTTTAGTTCCACCTTATTTTTTTCCTATATATAGTGAGGGCCCCATGTTCTTTTTTTGGCCAAAAATCAACGTATTTGTTTTTTGGAAATTAATATTTAATCCATCCATTTTACATAATTTGGAAAACAAATTAACTGTATGCTGCAAGCCTAGCAGAGATGTAGATATCAAAATTATGTCATCTGCATAAGCTAAAAGGGAATTTTTCTCTGTAAAGACAATAGGGGAATGGAAATCTGGACTGTTTAAACTCTGTAAAATGGAGTTAATATATAGATTAAATAAAAGGGGAGCCACTAGACAACTTTGGTATACTCCTACATTAGTATATATCTTATTTGTAAGATCCCCTTGTTGGTTGTACTTAACTTTAAACCAGGTATTATTATGCCATCTTATAAGAATATCAAAGAGGTCAGGATCTATATCATAATTTTCTAGTTTAGACCATAATATTTTTCTACATATGGAGTCGAATGCTGTTTTAAGATCAACAAAACAACAGTATAATTTGCTTGTTTTTATAGTTACATACTTCCAAATTATATGCTGTAGAACAAAACAATGTTGAAGCACTGAATTTTTGGCTCTAAATCCGTTTTGTGATTCTGATATTATGTTACACTTTTCTGACCATTGTTGCAATCTATTCAGTATTATTCTGGTAAATATTTTCTGTGGAACTTCTATCAAACTGATAGGCATTGCACATTGCAGGGTTATTGGTATCCCCTTTTTATGAATTGGGCAAATTATACTACCGTTCCATGAATCTGGATACAGTTCCAATTGAATGCAATGATTGAATATGGTCTGCATAGCTGGAGTCCACCACTCTTTAAAAAGAGTGATATAAATCTGCCAATATTTGATCAGGGCCAGGGGCTTTATTTACTGATATTTTATCCAGAGCTTCAATAATTTCCCATGTGGTTACATATATGGAATTGGGGAAAATTATGCTGCTGTCTTTTTTTTTTGTTGTTGTTGAAATTATGTTCAGCTTCTATTTGTGAAAAATATAAATTTGTATAATATTGCTCCCACATTTGAGGAGTAATCCTTGCCTCAATACACATGGCATATTTGTCATAACCCTTACTGATCAGGATCTAAAATGGTTTGGTATCCTTCTTAATGATAGAAATTCTAAGTTTTTCCCACATACTCTTTTGATACCTTAATCTTTCGTTAGATAATATTTCCTTATAATGTTTTCTTTCCTTATTTAAAATATTCTTTTTTATTTTGAGGTTCCCATTTTTGTATTGTCTAATCATTATATTTAATTTTTGTTTTCCTTTCTTGCATTTTGTATTAAACCATGTTTTATTCTTCTTCCTTAAATCGAACTGAAAAAAGAAGGGTCTCAAATAGAAAGAAATATTTTACCAGATTACCATTAAATTTGTTGTGGGGTCAAGTTTTAATATTTCACACCTGTACTTTTTCCATGCAAGCACCGCTCAATATCTCTATGAATTGAGCAATGCTTGTATGTTGCCATCTTATTCTTTTCCTATTTATAACTTCAGTACAAATCTGGTTCTGTTTTTCATTTACCACACCTGACTCTTTTCCTAGCTGCCATTTTGTCGTGACAGGTAAATGTGCAGATTCTGGTTTTAAGATTACTTCTAAATCTGTTATTTTACCTGTTGCTTCAATGTTTCCCCAAACCTGGTCAATTGCAGAAGATTCTTTTGGCCCTATAAAGGTGAATTCTCCTGGCTGATCACTTTTTGTTCTTCCATTGAAAATGATATAGTCCAATTCGGACATAGAAACATAGAAACATAGAATCTGATGGCAGATAAGGACTGCTTGGCCCACTCAGTCTGCCCATTTCCCTACCTACTGGATAAGCTGCAGATCCTAGTTAACCAGCAGCCTACTTCTTCCTACCCCCACCCCATAGAATGGCCTTATGACTGTCCCATGCATGCTTGAATTCCACCACTGATTTTGACTCCACAACCTCCTCCAGAAGGCCGTTCCATGCATCCACAACCCTCTCTGTGAAAAAATACTTCCTTAAATTACCTCTGAGCCGCCCCCCCTCTATCTTCAAATTGTGCCCTCTTGTTTTGCACACCTCTTGTTTTGAAAGATGCTACCCTCTTGGACTTTGTTGATTCCCTTGAGGTTCTTGAACATTTCTATCATTTCCCCCCTCTCCCTCCTTTCCTCGAGGCTATACATATTGAGCTCCTTTTGTCTCTCTTCATATGTCTTCTGGTGCAGACCCTGCACCATTTTAGTTGCCCTCCTCTGGACAGCTTCCATCCTGTCTATGTCTTTGCAGAGATTGGGTCTCCAGAACTGCACACAGTACTCCAGATGGGGTCTCACTAGCTGTCTGTACAGAGGAATAATAACTCCTGTTTTCTACTGGTGATGCCTCTCCCTATGCATTCCAGTATCCCTCAGCCCTCCTTGCTGCCCTCTCACATTGCTTGCCCACCTTTAGGTCATCTGATATGACTACCCCAGGTCCCTTTCCATTTTGTTGTTGTTAGTATCTCACCCCCATTGTGTACTCTTCCCTGGGTTTTGTTTCCCAGGTGCATTACCTTGCATTTCTTAGCATTTGAATCTAAGCTGCCTACATTTGGCCATTCCTCTAACCTTGCCAAGTCCTTTTCATCTTTTCCACCCCTCCATGTCAACTCTGTTGCAGATCTTTGTGTCATCTGCAAGGACATACTTTTCTTCCAGTCCCTCTGCAATGTCACTTATAAAGACATTGAAGAGGACCGGACCTAATACTGAACCCTGCGGTACCCCACTACTTACCCTCCTTTCTTCTGAGTGGACTCCATTTACTATTACTCTGTGTCCTATTCTCCAGCCAATTCTTTACCCAGGCTGTCATCTTGGGACCCACTCCCAGGCTGGCTAACTTGTATATTAATCTTTGTGTGGGACTGTGTCAAATGCCTTGCTAAAGTCTAGGTAGGCCATGTCCACAGCCCCTCCCTGATCTACTACTTTGGTCACCCAGTCAAGAAATCTATCAGATTCGTCTGGCATGACCTTCCCTGTGAATCCATGCTGTCTAGTGTCCTGTGCCCCTCTGGCCTCTAGATACTCAACAATTCTTTCCTTCAGAAGTGATTCCATCATTTTCCCTATCACTGAGGTTAAACTAACAGGTCTGTAGTTTCCTGCTTCTGCCTTGCTCCCACTTTTGTGAAGGGAATCACATCTGCCCTCCTCCAGTCCTTGGGTACCACCCCATCCTCCCATGATTTGTTAAAAAGGGTAGTCAGTGGTGTCACCAGTTCTACCCTTAGTTCTTTTAGAATTCTGGGATGAATCCCATCAGGCCCCATTGCTTTGTCCACCTTCAGTTTTAAGAGTTCTTTCAGAAACCTTTCTTCTGTAAATGGGCTGGTATCAACTTCTGTATCCAGAGTGTTTCTGCTGTTTGTTTTATGTACCTCCCCCTCTTCATTTGCAAATACTGAGCAAAAATATTTGTTTAGTATCTCTGCCTTTTCATAGTATCCCTCTGCCCACCCTCCTTCCCCTTTATTAAGCCTCACTATCCCTCCCTTGGTCTTCCTTCGCTCCCTGATGTACCTATAAAAGTTTTATCCCTCTTCTTAACTGAGTTGGCTATCTTTTCCTCGGTTTGGGCCTTCGCTGTTCTGACTGCCTTCCCAGCCTCCTTTTGCTTTAACTGATACAGTTCTCTGTCCTGCTCCTTCTGCGATTCCTTGTACTTCCTGAATGCTTTCTTTTTCTCTTGAACCTTCACTGCCACTTCCTTTGAGAACCATAGTGGTTTCTTACGTCGTTTTGTTTTGTTTATTTGCTTCACATAAAGGCTCGTTACCTCTGTGATGGCAGTTTTTATTATTCCCCATTGTTCTTCCACCCCTCCTTCCTGCCCATTTGCTAGTGCATTCCTTAGGCACTCACCCATTTTGGCAAAGTCAGCCCTCCTAAAGTCCAGTACTTTTACTTTTGTATGGCTTGACTCTATTGCTGTGTTTGCTAGAACCATACTGTTCGATGGTCAATAGTTCCCAGATGGCTACCCACTTCTACATCTGTGATCCTCTCTTCATCTCCATTTGAGAGAACCAGATCTAAGATTGCTCCCTCTCGAGTGGGCTCCAATACTAGTTGTCTAAGGCATGCCCCCTGTAGGGCATCTAGAAAAACTCCACTCTTCAAAATGGCTGCTGCAACTGCACTCCAGTTAACATCTGGCGTATTCAGATCACCCATCAGCAATATCTCCCCTTTTACTGCCATTCTAAGTATACTTCCTATCATTTCCTTGTCCATTTCCTCCCTCTGAGAAGGGGGTCTGTATACAACCCCTGTGCGGATTGTGGTGCCAAATTTACCCACAGTGCTTCTTCTCCTCCCTGTTTATCCTTTTGTTCTGTTGCTTTTATTCCTTCCCTTATGTAAAGAGCTACTCCTCCTCCACTTTTACCCTCCCTGTCCCTCCTGTAGATAGTGTATCCTGGTATGTTTACATCCCAGTCATGGTTTTGTGTGTACCATGTTTCTGTGACTGCCACGATATACAGATGTTCCTCCTCCATCAAGGCCACTAATTCAGGAAGCTTGTTACCCAGACTATGGGCATTGGTACTCATTGCTGTCCATTTTTTGATGGTTTTACCTTTTGTTGCAGCATCCCCCACTGACCTTTCTACCTCGGTCTTTTTCTCATTTAGTACCCTGTTTTGTAGGGAGAGGCTGGGATTTTCCTGCTGCTTATCAGTGCCTCTCCCTTTGACTAGTTTAAAAGCTTACCAATGCAAATATTAAACAGATACCTACCATTTTTGTTACTGATATTGTCCTTTGAAAAACGTTGCCAAAATAATTTTTTATTTATCACGTTCATTCCATCTATCAACTTTGAGTTTATTGTCCCCTTTTCCTTTTTTCTTGCATTAAAGTCCCCTAGAACTATAATCATAATGTGTTCATTTTCTTCTGATAATTTCTCAAATGTTATTTTGAAGATTTTCCAGTGTTCCTCTTGGGCTTGACTATTAGTTGGTGATACATAAACATTAGAGATTAACAAGACCACATTTGTGCTTTCCAATTGTAACACTTGGCAGTTAAATAAATTCACCTTTTGCTGTGTTATTTTTAAGTCCAGACTAGTTTTAATGTAACTTGCCATTCCAGCTTTAGGTCGACCATTCTTTTTAACTTTTTTTGCTGGGAGAGTAAATCCTGCATAACCTGGAATCAGTGGAGGATTCTCTCCCAGCATCCATGTCTCCTGGAAATAAATTATATCCAGGCCACTCAAGAAATTCTGAAAATCATTATCTACTAGTCTGTTTTGTAACCCTTCTGTGTTCCGAGTAAGAATTTTTAACTCTTTAAAAATCTTTTAAGCCATCATTTATATATTTTTCACTAGAGTCTGTCTGTCAGTTTATACTTGTGTCCCTGAGAGGGGAGAGGAGATTTGCTGTTTCTAGTACTAATTGGTTAGTGCTATTTTTTGACCTTCCTATTTTATCTAATGTCTTAACATCTAGAAACTACAAGCCACAAATATCCAACACCTTTGAGGTGAGTAGAACCAGAACTGCCAAGTTACTAGACTGGAATGTAATATCAATTTGTGGTGTCTTTGAATCTGAATCATGTACATGTATAAATTTTATGGTGTTCCTACTAATATTCAAATATAAGTCACAGGTAAGGAAAGATCCTATTTCTCTTTTTAGGGCTTCAATAGAATGACATTTGAATACTTCCCATCCAAAAAGGGTCAACGTTTTATTTTTCCATTCAGTTTTTTTTTGAGGAATTATAGTTAGAGATGGTTCTATTGACTTCAGTAAGCCAATAGGAGTTTTCTAAAACTTCCTTCTTTTTTACTGTTAGTTGTTCACTGCATAATAAATGGACAACTTGTGGGGGCAATATATAAATGCCTCTTTTGGACAGATCATTTTGAGAGTCCTAGATTTTCAAAGCTGTCACTTCCTTAGTACAATAAACAAGTATTCAGTCCTTATAATCTGTGTTTGGAGGTTTCATTATGAAGATCTCTCCTTCCTCAGCTGAGATTTGAAGTAGTTTTAGAATCCACACAGTTAACGACTGCGTGGTCTTGTTACTCAATCTATTGATCTCATACATCTCTATCAAAAATTTCTCTGAATTAAATTGGAAGAATTCTTTAAACTGATTCTCACTTTGTGTCATATTGGGTGTCCTTATTTGGGGCCCATCATAGGCACCCTTGGTCTCCCCTCCAAAACCTTGAGCCGCCTGGTTAGGAAAAAGATTCAAATCAACATTGGTTTCTATATCAGTTGGTGCTTCTGTTATCAGCAAATGCTCTTTTAGTTTCAAAATGTCATCTATTGGGACACTTCTAAGTTACATAGATACATAGATACATAGACAGTGTCAGCAGATAAGGGCCTATGGCCCACCTAGTCTGCCCATTTCAGCTTGTAAGTTCAGTTTGTTTTCCTAGAAGTCTATTTCCCCTTACCCCTGACCTCTAGAATTCCTTTATGTCTATCCCATGCATTCTTAAATCCCGTGATTGTTTCAGCCCCCACCACTTCCTCTGGCAGGGTGTTCCACTTGTCCACCACCCATTCAGTGAAGAAATTCTTTCTCATGTTTCCTCTGAATCGTCCTCCTCCAACTTCATCCCATGCCCTCTAGTCCTGAAACATCTTTTCGCTTAAAAATAGTGTTTTCCTGCACCCTGTTCCTCCCTGTAAGATACTTGTATGTCTCTATCATACCCCTCTCTCCTCCTCTCCTCCAGGGGTACATGTTCAGTTCCTTCAACCTGTCTTCATATGACTTGTGATGCAACCCATGCACCATCTTTGTTTGCCTTCCTCTGAACCTTCTCTACCCTGTCTATATCCTTACGTAGGTATGGTCTCCAGAACTGTACAGTGTACTCCAGGTGGGGCCTCACTAGTGTCTTGTATAGCGGAATTATGACCTCCCTTTCCTGCTGGTGATGCCCCTGCCTATACATCCCAGCATCCTATTTGCTTTACTGATGCCTTGTCACACTGTTTCTCCTACCTTGAGGTCATCAGAGATGACAACCCCAAGATCCCTTTCCTGCTTGGTGCATGCTATATCCTCACCCCTCAACTGATATATTGTGCCAGGATTTTTGTACCCCATATGCATTATCTTGCACTTCTTTGCATTGAATTTCAACTGCCAAACCCTTGACCATTCTTCAAGTTTCTGCAGTTGTCTCTGAATAATTTGATTATTATTTTCTAGTTTCTCATCCAAAGGGGCTTTCACATAGTGTGTTTTGTTTCCCTTATCCCTTTTCTTTTGCATCCTCTTTGTTTATCTTTTTTGATCCGAATGTCCCTTATTTATTATTTTTCCCCCTTTGAACAATCTATTCTTTGGGAATGCACCTGAGCTTCTTTACTTTCTAGCTCAGGTATGACTTCTCTGCCCTTCTAGGATGGAGGGGGTGAATTTGTTTGCATTGCTTTGTTGCTCATGGCAACAGGAGCCACATTTGGATCATTTTGATTTTCTATTATGGAATCCATACTAGTATTAACTTTAGGTCCTGATATCATGTCTAACAAGGTTCTATTATGAGCAACATCGCCTCTCAGATTATCCAATTCTTGTTTTATAGCCCAAATGTTTTCTAGTGTTAAAATGTTTGCCTAATATTGGTTCTTGATCATTTCCAATATTTCTGGAGATAACGGGGAATTAGAGGTAAAGTCTCCTTTACTGACAAAAAATTCTTTATTATAACTAATTCCCTCACCTTGGGACTCTTTTTTTATTGTTTGGATTATCATCTGATAAAGAGGATGAGAAAGAAGGGGAAAATCTAAGAGAGGGAGAACCTGAACTATTATCACTAGGACTTCCAATGTTTATTTTTTCCTGGCTAAATTCCAACTGTTTAAGCTTGGGCAGAGTTTGATTTAAATCCTTTAATATTTGAGGAAGTAAATGATCTTTAGAGTCACAAATCTTTGAGACCTTAATTCTCTCTTTATCTGACCTTACAAAGGACATATCAGAAGTGGGATCAATATTTACCAGCAAGGGTAAATTCAACCCCTCAAATTAATTTATAGTCACTTCTCTCATAATTTCACTTGCATCCGAGATAGAGCCTTTTTCATAAGAAGCAGATGATGAAGTTTCCCCTGATGACATTGGGTTTGAAACTAAAACATCACCTTTCAATACATTCTGGCATGAGATATATTCAGGTATATATCATTCTGAACAACCACTGATGCTATAATTATCTAATGAAATGATTTCTACATGGTTTGGGTCAGATAAAATAATCTGTCTGCCACTAAGATTATTCAACTTTTTTTAAATTTTCTAACGACCCCTTATTTCTTAGTAAGAGGGAAAGGCGAGAACCCTCCTTATCAAAGTTTGGTGCCGAAGTATCAGCTTCTACATTTTTTTTTGAAAGAAAAAACCCAGTTATTTTAGGTCGATTTACATATTTTAACTTTTTTCCTTGCTTCACTCTATCACTTCCCTTCGATATGTCAGACTGACCCATCGGTATTCCTTTATTAGGTTCTCCTGCTTCTTTTTTCTTTCTTAGCTTCTTGCTATTTTGAGCTGGTTGTGGAATACCAGACCTTCTGCTCCTGGTGTTAACCATTTTCCTTAAATCTCTTTATAGATCTAAAAGATTCACTCTCTTTACCCTTAATTTTTTCTCTCAGTTATTCATTCATTTAAATCAATTCATTAATTACCACCCTAATAATTCAAAAAATCAATAAATCAGGTAGTATGTAGTGAGAAATAAATAACCTTAAATTATTAGCAGTTGCTAGCAAAAAAGATTGCAACACCCTTATAACCTCAAGTTAAAGATCTTAGTGTAACTTTATCATAGAACAAGTGAGTAAAATATTTGTGTAAAATAATCCACAAAATCCACAAATTCTGATTGGAATAATAGTCCAAAGTTCATTCAGAGCCAGAAACATATAAAGAGAAATTTAGATGTTTGTTACCAATTTGCATTTGATAACATGATTGCCTTCGCTATGTCACTGACTGATCACCATTAGCACCTTCATCATACACTTCCTGGCTTCCAAGTAATTGATACAGACCAGTTCTTCAATCCAATGCCCCCTTAAAGTCCAGAAAATAAGCCCTCCAATTTCAAGTAGTGATATCGTAATTAAAAGAGCAATCACCAAGTCTTTAATTTAGTACTGGCCCTTTAAACCGTTAACATCTTTCTCCACTGCAAAAAGTAAAAAGGTACAAAACACAATGCAACACTTAAAGAAAATACTTAATTTGACTAAAATATTAAAATACAATTTCAAATGCAGCTTATAGACAATATTAAATACTACCAAGAAGCTAAAACACATTTAAATGTATTCTCCCAATTACACTCAGATTAAATTTTCCCAATAAAATAACACTGCTGTTTTATCCAAAAGTAAAGTTCTATTTTAACGTACTTTTTCCAAAGAGGGTACTAGTGCAGAAAAACTTCTTTAGTAAATCAGCTACTATGGGTATTACAAAAAGGGAGCTGATTTCCCAGACCCTGATATACCAAACTGCAGTGTACTATTTTTCGGCTTGCATCAGGAACTCACTAGAAGTAATTCTCTCACCACTAGCTATGCCACAATTACTTCACTTGAGTGTGCTGTTAAAAGCACAGAAAAAAGGAAATGATACAAAAAGCTCTACAAGAGCAAGGCAGATGGACCTGGCTACCTCAAAAAGTGCAATATGCAAAATCAAAAAACAAAGCCAGCAACGTAAAAATTATAAGTGCTCTGGTGTCAAACTGCCATGCTCGAATAAGAGCAGGTCCGTACTGTGCTGTGCTAGGTCTCGTAGCCATCTGACTATAGTAAATTGCAAATGCACTTTTAAGGCTACGGACAGGTGTTTAAAATTTACATATGGTGCAAAAAACCAAAAACCAAAAACAATCTGGGGCAAACAGTAAATAAATAAACCCCTGAAATGAATCTTCTAAAAGATACACATATACAGTACAGTCAATGTAAAAGAGTAAAAATGAAAGTCCATAGCCTGTCAACCCAAAAACAAACATCATCCTCATCGGCAGCTAAAATGACACTGTTAACAGGGGGAAACAGTTATAACAAATAACCAAACATTAACCACTAAAAGTTTGGCAATTACAAACTAGTACATTTTCATTCCACCAAGGAAGATAGTCTTTTTCTGTGTTGTGTACTGTATGCTTCTTCCAAATTTATGGATAATTAGAGACTGAACCATCCTGAATCTCTGCAGGGAGACACTTCTTCTAACAGGCATACACTTTTCTCCACTCAGAAGCCATTCCAACATTTCCTTCTCTTGCTCACAATATGGGTCTACTTTGGGGAGAAACCCCAGGCCACTGGCATGGCCTTCACCTGTGAACAGGAAAAAGGAAGAGCAGGAGAGGTGCACAACAGGGACCGCCAATAAGATGGACTGGTAAGGAGACATAGCTAGGCAGTCAAAGGTGGTACACCTGCAAAAAATGTTTTTAAAGCAGAGTCTCCCTACTTCTCTATCCTTTTCCACAGAACAGAGAGTGCATAGTCAGCAGTTGTTTCCATCAGTCTGCACTCTCCAGTGAGCAAGGGGTCAGGAAAGAAACTGACAAAGTTCTGATCCTCTAATATGAATAGTTCTCCTCTTCATCTTTTTTTGCCCTCCCATTCAATAGCAATAGCTCTCTTGTTTGTAACAAGTCTATTAAATCCCTACCTCTTTTGTTACACTTACTATCCCTTTATTCTCTAAATACCTTGACTTCCTTAGTTGGGATAGATGTCAAATAATTTTCAATTTCTTCTGAAATCCCTTGTAGTTGCCCAACCCTAGCATTAAAGTAACCCAATACAATTAGGTTTGCCATGGAATACCTCCCCATTAGATCATCCATTAAACTGCCTAACCTCTCTATCCATATTTCATTTGATATTTTTTTTTCTGTACAGGTCTCACATAACAGTTTATTAATATTAATTCTTGTTTTCCATTGTGTACTGCTCTAACGATTAAGATATCCTCCATGTACATTTTAATTTCTGAGGTCAGTATATTCTTACTTAGTTTGTAAAAGATTGCCACTCCTCCCACACATCTACTAAATTTTTTGTATATTTTTGTTTCTTTACTGTATGCTTTGTATCCATTCAGATGGTCTGCATCCTTGTTCCAAGTTTCTTGAATACATATAAACTTAAATGTATTCAAGTAACCTTCCAATTCTGGATTGGTGAATTTATCACCTATTCCTGAAATATTCCATGATAAAATTTTCCTTATTCTACAGGTCTTACATTTGGTCTTCCTCCTTGTTTTTGTGGTTCAGCATGTCATAATTCTACTTCTGTCAGACTTTCACACGAACATACGAACATACAAATATGCCAGCAGAAACCGACCACCCGGTCTATCTAAGTCTGCTCGAGTGTGCAGCCAACACCCTTAGTTTGCAGCTGCCCCACCCCCCTCCTTTTTCTCATCCCACTACCACCCCACCTCCTCCACCCTCGCTCTCCCCATTCCCTGTCCTATGCCCTTTTGAAGCTGTTCACAGATTTACATGATACCACCCATTCTTGTAGGGCATTCCATTTTACTACCACCCTCTCTGTGAAATAGTGTCTCCTTATTTCCTTTCTAAATCTTCCCCCCTCTATTCTTAGCCTGTGCCCCTGATGACCCTCCCCTCCTTAACTTAAATACCCCATCTGCCCATCCTTATTGATTCCCCTCAGATACTTGAATGTCTCTATCATGTCCACCCTGTCCCTTCTATCCTCCATGGTATACATATTCAGGTCTTCCAGCTTGCTGTCATAGTCTCTCCCCTCCATTCCACATATCATCTTTGTTGCCCTCCTCTGCACCCCCTCCAGTAGCCTGATATCATGCTTTAGGTATGGCCTCCCAAACTGCACACAATACTCTAAGTGTGGCCTTACCGGTGACCTGTAGAGGGGTAAGATCGCCTCTCTTCACCTGGATGAAAACCCCCTTGCTGCGCACCTCAGCATTTCATTCACTTTTGCAGCCACTCTCCTGCACTGGGCAGTGTTGATCATGGTCCCTGTTATCATTACCCCTAGGTCCTTCTCCTCCTCAGTGATCCCCAGCTTAACCCCACAGCCAGTATTATCTCCTTGGGTTCTTCATCCCAAAGTGCATAACCTTACACTTTTTTGCATTGAACCCCAGCTGCCACCTCTCTGACCACTCCTCTAGCTTGCGTAGATCCCCCTGCAGCTGCTTCCATCCCTCCCCTCCTCTCCACCACTGCTCCTATTTTGGTGTTGTCAGTGCACAGACTTACCTTGCTCATCACCCCGTGTGCAATGTCATATATTAAGAGTCCAAACAATACTGGCCCCAACACAGAGCCCTGAGGCACCCCACTCATCACCGGCCTAAGAGTTGAGCGCTCCCCTCTCACCACCACCCATTGCAGCCTGCCACTTAGACAGCTTGTAATCCAGTTCATCATTTTTGCCCCTACCCCTACATCAGTTAGCTTCTCCCCGAACCACCCATGAGGCACCGAATTGAAGGCCTTGCTGAAGTTCAAGTAAAGAACATCCACCGTGTGACCCTTATCCAGCTCACCTGTCACTCAGTCATAATATTGGGTGAGGTTGGTTTGACAAGACTTCCCTGAAACAAACTCATGCTGCTTCACATCCCGGAGGCCAATGTCTTCCAGGTACAATGCCAGTCTTTCCTTTAGTATCGTTTCCATGAGTTTGCACACTATGGAGGTGAGACTTACCGGACAATAATTACCTTGTTCATCCCTTGGCCCGCTCTTGTGTAATGGTACTACATGTGCCATCCTCCAGTCCAGTGGCACACATCCTGACTCCAGTGAGGTGCTATACAAATCTGCCAACACCTCCGCCATCTCGCTCGGCACACTTGGGTGGATACCATCTGGCCCTGGTGCCTTATCTACCTTCTGTGCCCTCAGTCCCTCCAGGACTCTACTTGCCTCAATTCTTCCATTTGTCACCTCCTCTCCCCCTGTCCCCACCATCCAGCCCATGCTGGTATCAGTCCTCCCCTTTCTTCCGTGAGCACTGAGCAAAAGTATTCATTCAGTGCCTCTGCCTGCTCCTCCCCCGTTTCCGTCCACTTCCCACCCCTTTTTATCCTCACTATTGTCTCCTTGCACTTCCGTTTCTCCCTGATGTATCTGAAAAAGTCCCTCCCCCCATTAATTCCCTCTTCTAATCTCAACTCCCTCTGGGCCTTGGCTTCTCTCAATTTTCTGGTCACCTCCCTGGACCATCTTGCATAGTCTTCCCTGTCCACTTCCTTCCCCATCCTCCTAAACCTCTGGTGCACCACTTGTTTTACCCTCACCACCTCCACAACCTCGCTGTTCAGCCAGCATGGTTTTCTTGCTCTGCTCCTCTTACTCTGTGCCTTGGTGCAGGCTTCTGTTGCCTCTGTAACTCCCATTTAATAGTATCCCATTTCTCCTCCACATCCATCTCCTGCCTTATGCCCTTCAGTTTCCCTTTCAGTACTTCCTGCATCCTCCTAAAGTCCACCCCCCCCTGAAGTTTACCTCCCGGGTAACTGATTTCTCTGGCTCCCCACATATTGTGATATTAAACCACACCGTTTGGTGATTGCTGTTGGCAAGTGGGTCCTCTACCCTTATTTCACTCACTGCCTCCCCATTCAACAATACCAGATCTAAAGTGTTCTTTAGCTTAGTAGGTACAGTATCCAACTGTGTCAGGAGACCCTCCTGGATAGCGTCCAGGAGCACTTGCTCCCTAGCACTGGAGGTGACCGGAATGCTCCAGTCAACTCCTGGCAAGTTGAAATCCCCCACAATGACCACCTTCTCTTTTCTACATGCCTTTTTGATTTATCCCGATAACTCTCTGTCAGGCTCCTCAGACTGGGAGGGCGGCCTGTAAATCACTCCAAACCTCAATTTCCTACCCCTTGAGTCTAGGAGTTACAGCCAGATTGCTTCTGTTCTCATTTCTTCTCCCTTGTCCCTTGTGCATTTGATCCTGTCCCTCACATAGACTGCCATCCCACCCCCCTTCCCTCCTTCCTGTATAATTTGTATCCTGGGATTGCCAGATCCCGGTCCTGGTGCTCAGTTGCCCACATTTCTGTGACAGCTGCAATATCCACCCTCCACACTGCTAAGAGTGCCTGTAGCTCAGCAGATTTGTTTCCCAGGCTTCTTGCATTCAATGAGATCACCCTCCATAATGCCCCCTTCCCTTCACTAGCCTCCATCTCCTCCCTTCTACTCCCTTCTTTTTTGGCCACCACGAGTCCTACCCTGCTAACCTGGTGGGGTAGGCTGTGACTCCATTCTATTGGATTCCTGCCTACCTGCTGTTCACTTGCCACCCCCATCTAGTTTAAATCCACCCTTGTCACACTATACCTCCCCAGTCCTTGCTTTAATACCTTCTTCCCCTTCCCACTCAGGTGCAGCCTATCCCTTGCATACAGATTGTTATTATCCCAGGTACTGCCCCAGCCACCCACAACCCCGTACCCCTTAGTTTGACACCATTCTACCAACCATGTGTTCAACTCTCTAATCCTCTCCTTTCTCACTGTGCTTGCGAAGAGTACTGGGAGCACTTCAGAGAAGGCCACAGACTCCCCAGTCTCCTCACACAACCTTCCCACTTCATCAGTCCTCTCCCTTGTTACCTCCACCATTTCCCCCACTAGGTAATTTGTCCTCACATGTACCACAATGTGTGGTTTCCTCCTACCCCTCTTTACACACCTTAGGATTGCCTTTCCTGCCATGTTTGACTTTAATCCTGGTATGGACTCCACCTGTATCTGACTGTGCCTCTCCCCCTTGCTGCCCCATCTGATCCCCTTGAGTATGGAGTCCTCCAACATCAGTACACCCCCCTTCCTCATACCTGTTGGCAGTTTCCACTATACTTTTCCAATGATCCAATGCATTTTTATCATTTTTTCTGACTGTCATTTATTTATCCTTAAAATTTTCAATAATGATAAGGATTCCAAAATTATCTAATACTGCCAATTTGACTTTAATCTCTACCAAGAGCATACCCTCAAACTGCCATTTTGAGATTTGACCATCTTCTTCCCATCTGACTGCTTTAAAAATCTCATGGGTATTGACATGTCTGTTCAGTAGGGTGCTGAAAGTATCGGCCAATCTTTTCTTCATATTTCCTCTCCTTCCCCCTTAAGTTGTTTCAACCCCAAAATTGTCAAGTGGTCTTTTTTTCTCATATCTGCTTTATTTGCATAGTTTTCAGGAAAAAATGTTCCCATGGAGTAAACTTCCCCTATTTCTATGCCTAGTTTCTTAATGTCATGCATTTTTGATTGAATTGCCCTTGTTAGATAATATTGGTCTATAACCATTAATACCAATTCTAGATCAGGAATTGACCTTACTGTACTGATATGGTTTTTTACATGTCTATATCCATCAAATATGTCAGAAAGTATACTCTGCACCATGTTATTATGCATTTCCTCTGTCTCTTCCAGGATACATACCACTTTATACAATGGAATCACAAAATCAGAATCTAAGGTCTTTCTTAGAAAATTTCCAAATTTTTCTTTATCAGTTTCCTGCTTCTTTTTTGTTACTTGTTCTACTTCTGTCTCTTTTTCCTTTATCCTTACTTCTATTCTTGCTTTCTATTTCTGTTCTAGCTCCTTTTCTTTTTCCCTGCTTTGTTTTCTTTTTTTCCTTGTGAGGGTCCTATCACTATCTTTCTTACTTCTTTTTTCCAGTTTGCTTCTTTCTTCCTGGACTCTTTTTTTAGATCCCCTTCATTCTGCCTGTGTCTCCTTTCCCTCATTGATTCCTTCATCTAACTCCTTCATTTCCCCATTAACATCTTTCCTCTCCTTACTCCTATATGTCTCATTCTTTCCTTTTAATCTCCCCTTTTCTCTATTATTCTTTAGCTTATTTGTAACCTCCCTTTTCTTTTGTTCGTTGGTCTTTTTGTCACATCAAGCTTTCTTCTCTTGTTCTTCTCCTCTATTCCAAAGTTTAGAGTGCACCAGCCTCCATTCACTGCAGATGCTGTTCTCCCTAAACTCGGTACCTGGCAACATAATAAGTTCAGCTTCCTCTTCTAAAGAATCCTCGATGCTGATTACTACCTCATTATTTCTCTTGTCTGCTGTCTAATCAGAGTTTTATCTACCTGCCCCTGAGAGCCCTCCCTGTCATTACTGATTATAACTGCATTATTAGTTTTGTCAATAGCCATAGATTCTTCAGTGATCAAGGTTTTATTTACTGACTCCTGAAAATCCTTCCCTACAGCGTTACATTCTTCCTGAAGATTATTTCCTTCTTTCTTGGTCTGTGTCTGTATTTTCTCCCCAGTAGCTTTACTATTGTTGTTTCTTTTGTTATTTTCTAAATTTTCTAGCCTTATCCTATTTTCTACATATAATCCTTAAAGGAATGATAGATCTTGTTTTATTTCTGTTACAGTCTTATATATTAGCACATTAGCATTAAACTGATTTTTTAGCATTAAAGCCACATCTCTAGCTATCCCTTCCATCTCAAATGATTTTATACTATCCGGACTCATCGTTCAAGACTCCTCACTAATATCTATTGTGTCATCTATATTTGTTTTATTTACGTCTTCTAGGTCTATAGTTATTTTCCTATTGATAATTAAATTCCTTTCCTTTCTCATTGATTCCTTCAGCTCTCTAACCTCATTATCCATTTCAGTTAAATCATTAAAAATGTCAGAAAAATCCAGATCCAAAATGGATTTATAATACTCATTTCATTTTTATCTAATGTGACTGTTGTTTTCACTTCTGTCAACTCTTCTAATGTCTCACTGTCTTTCCCCTTAGATTGCCTTGATTCATCCACTGCAACAGGGGTTTCCTGCCTATAATTACCAGTTTTCACAAAAAAAATCCATAATAGGAGTAGAAGCTTTACTTCTTGAATCATCCTTAATATCTTTTTTTGTTCTCTTCCCTAATTTCCTCCTTTTCAAGGGCATTTGAATTTTATTCAAAGCCTTCAGTGATAATCATTTTAGAGAGAGTAGTTTATTAGTTTGTCTCTTCATTTCTCCCAACTCCATGCCACTTGTCACTGCTGGCATCTTAACTGTCCTTAATTATCCTAAACCTTATAGGAGTCAGGATCTCACACCTGATGCTCTAATTAAGATTCTTGTTTTATACACTTTGATTTTACCAGCTATACTTTGTATTCAACAACTATTTGGCCTACAAGTCATATAAATTATGTGTAGCCTGTATACTGGGAGTAACAAATCAATTAACAGATTAACAAATCCCTTATTTAAATAGGTATTAATTAAACCCAAAAGTGTTTGTAATCATTAGATAATGTTTCATCTTGACGGTAAAGTTAATTAATAATAGATAAAAATTCCAGACCAGTTTAGTTCCCAGATATTTATTTATTTATTTTTATTTATTTCAGTTGCAGATTAATACCTTTGAGCCAATAGGCTCTTTCACAAAGGTTCCATGTCAGGTAGAACAAACAGACAAAGAATTACAAAAGTTCCAAAACAATAGGACACGAGACAAAATTACAGAGGTAGATTGATGAGCATTGCAGGAAGACAGAATACTGATGGGCTGTACAAGCAAGTGGGTAGGCTGTTGCATTGCCTATATTGTACAGGTACTGTAAGTGCAATTTGACATGCAGTTCACTAAATTATTGAGTCCACGAGAAGGCATCAAGGAATCAAGCCTATGTTATGACTTATATAGATATATATTTGTCAGCTCCGATTCAGTTCCAAATTCAGTTCCAAATCAGTTCCAGAGTATTTCAGAATTGCCCAAACAGCGATAGAATTCAACTCATTTCCTGTCAGTAGAACACTGGGAACATACAGTCCTGTCCTGTTCATGAATGTTCAGTTAAGTCTCTTTGAGTTCTCTGATAATGGCCCCTCATTAACTGTAACACCGATTGAAGAGCTCTGTTGCAACAAAGGTGCAAATACTTCAAACTTGCGGACTTGGACTTAGGCTTGGATAACTTTAATAGCACGTCCAAAGACACTTGAAAAAGAAAAACAAAAACGTTCACAACGTCATGTCCAAAAAGTCTCTACACCTCTCTATACCCCTAATTAACAATCTACCATCTGAATTACTGATTTAACAAGTTTGCGCAATTGTGCTTGGCATAGAAAGGAAGTCTTTCTCAGCAATTCCTTTATAGTTCCTAAGTGCCATGTTCTCACCAATATTAGAACTGTCAAAATGTTTAAAAATATCTAACATCTAACAGATATCACAGCTAAAAGTCTTCTGGCTTAAGGTTTCCTTTGATTCTTTCAATTCTTAATACTTTTTATGCTTTTCTAACTTTTTAACTTTTTAAACTGGATATAAAAGCATAAAAATAAATGGCAACTCAGGTAAAACACTTACTCATTAATTATGTGTATTTTATAAGAACAAAAAAAAATCTCTGCTTCCTTTTTTCTGAGATTCCTGTAATTGACCATACAAGTCAACATATGACACTCTCCAAGGAATCCAAGGGGTCCAGCTGCTAATGTTATTATGGCTAAAAGAGAAAAGAGGAACAGGGTAGAAATCTGATTTCTCAGTCCCTTATGTTTTTACTCACACTTCCAAGCCGTGCACAAAACCACACTCTAAATATAGATGAGGAAAAGCCAAAAGCTTACCGCTTACCGCTCCTCAATAGCTTGGATCCAGTTATAACTCTAGCAGATCTGGCAAACTGAGAATATAGACAAAAGCAATGGGATCATATGCTTAAAGGTATACATAATAAGGATTATCAAACTTACTGGTTGTTAGTAGCTAAGGGTACAAATAATATTAAATATGAAATAGATACATACATCATGATGGAGACCTGGGTCACCTATTACTCTACTAAATTTTTCTCTCTTACTGTATTAACTGTAGAAGTAGTGCTAGACACTGACATGTGTCTTTTTCATCCATTGTTGTCTGCATAATTGTATTTTGCTATTGCATCCCTTAAAAAAAAAAAGAAAGGCCCCGGGACCTGAAATGTTAACATCTGAGGTATATCTGAGTGCCCCTGCTTTATGGTCTGTAGTCCTGACCAAATATTTTAATTACTGTGTCCAAAAACTGGTATTCTGTAACTCGTGGAAAGGTGCAATAATAATATCAATATACAAAAAGGATGATAAGGCTGATCCTAAAATATACAAGCCTATTTCACTATTAGACAGCCTTGGGAAAATTTTTCCAGACTTATTTTAAACAGACTTAAGGAGCAATTGATGTCATTGGGGGATCTTTCTGATGCACAGGCTGGTTTCAGGGCTGGATATAGTATGACTGACAACTGTTTCATAATCAGACATTTATATGAAAAATATGTTGTAATTAGGAAACAGAGACTGTTTGCTGCCTTTATAGACTTTAGTACAGCATTTGATTTGGTTTCAAGGAATTTATTATGGGATATAATGAAAGAAAAGGGTTTTACAGTGGAATTGATAGCAATTATTAGGGAATTATATTCTTCAACCTGGACACAAGTAAAACTAGGTACTGGAGGGCAGTTTTCCTCATCTTTTCCCACCAATATGGGTGTTAGACAAGGCTGTGTAATTGCTCCACTGCTTTTTTGCATATATATATATATATATATATATATATATATATATCAACAAATTGCTGTGTGACTTGAATTCCAGTAATACTGATTCCCCTAAGATTATGGACAAACATTGCGGTGTACTGGCCTACGCTGATGACTTGGTCCTGTTTTCTTTAACTCAAGCTGGTCTGCAAGCCAAGTTGAATTTGCCAGCTGTATATGTGGGAAAGATTAACCTGACAATAAATGCACAAAACAGTAAGGTCCTTCATTTAGGAATAAAAGGCAAAAATAAGAAATTATGAGAGCTAGGGATATAAAAGTTGGATACTGTAGATAGTTATACATATTTAGGCTTCCATTTGACTAAAGATGGGAAATGGAATAAAGAATATGATATAATACTTGCAAAATTGAAGAGAACAGCAAATTCATTACTTATATTCAATAAAAAGTATGGTGGAAATATGATCAAACCACTTTTGACTGCAGTACAGGCTAAATACTATGCCCAGGCCTTATTTAATGCTGAGATTTGGCTACATAACAAGATTCATAAATTAGAGATCCCCTTAAACAAATTGATCTGTGTAAGCCTAGGTTTACCCAGTTTTGTTTCCACTGCTGTATTGAGGGCTGAGACAGGGATTGTTTCCCTGAAGGCATCAGCTGATGCCAGGAGGGTAAATTATTGGATTAGAATTCTCCAACATGGGCAGGGTAGATATACGGCCTTGTGCTTAAATGAAAAATACTCATGGAACTCCCATGGCTACTTAAAATCGGAATTGTAGAAAGTGGGGTTAACTCACCTGTATCAGTACAGAGCCAGGGGAATCACTATTAGTTTAAAATATCAGTCTTACATTACAAATGAATTTAGAGAACATTACAAAGTATTAGATTTAAATTATATCAAAAGGCTGAAAATGTTTTCATGGTATAGGGCAAACAATCTTGGGCATTTTTATAGATGCTATCTTGATATTTTCACAGATGATGAGCATAGGAAGCAATATACTAGATATAGGCTGGAAGTATTCCCAAATAATATCCTTGAAGCAGTCTATAGGAAGTATAGTTCTGTCTGTTCCAGATACTGTTCTTGCACCTGTTCCACTTTAGAAAACCTAGAGCACGTCATGTTTGCCTGCAAGTGGTATGATGTACCAAGGGTGAAATGGATCTGGCCATTACGCCAAACTATACGAACAACAGACCAGAATATTTTATTGGTCGTCTTTTTTACAACTAATGATGAAACTGTAATTAGAGCTGTGGCCAACTATTTGGTAAATATATCTAGAATACGACTTGGAAGGAAAAAGAGGATGAATCAATAGTGCTTCTTTAAATTTGTATTTAGACTGGAGTAAACATGACCTGCCTGATTTTCTAGGATTTGATTAGTGATTATTATTGAATACTTGTATTTGAATGTCTAATCTTGCCCATGTACTGTACCTTGCACTTTAACATGTATTAAGGGATGTACTAGTATTACTTTTATAGTATTTTGTACTTATCTACACTGACAGGATATTTATTTATTGAACATACACTATAGTAATATATAGGCCTGTTTGTTTATGTCCCGTTTATATACTGTTGTTAACTCATACATTGTGTATTGTCATGGTCTCTGACCATTCAATAAACTTGACTTTACTTGACTTGGCAAACTGAGACTATATCAAGTCTAGCGGTAGGCTAGCACACTTCTATTCTGCTCGAATTTGTTACCCCCACTGCTCAGCTGGTTGACTTTTTTTTTAATGGAGCTTCTGACTAAATAAAATGCCATGCACGCATATTAATAGTACTCTTGCCTTGTGCAAATTCAGATCACTAGAGCTATCAGGTATATATTAAGATCAGGGATCATAGAACAGGAAGCGGGGATTTAAAGAGACACCAGCACCACTGCTTTTTCTATTTCCTATGTTATGCTAAAAAAACACCATAAAATAATAAAACAGTGAAATGAACAATAAATATCAGAGAATAAAAAATAGGTTTATAAATACAGGTACATGTATAAGTGCAAGTACCTAAGAGCTTGTCAGAATATTGTTTAAAAAACATTCAGAAATAACCCCTATTAATTTTAACAGAACTTAGGCATATCATAAAAACATTTCATAGTGCATTGCAGGAGAAATTTTCATCAGTTGCTTTCAGCTTGAGGGCAAAGTTCCTGACAGATTTTATACACTTTTCAGCTGCAGATGGAAATGCAGCTCACTTGGGAGAGTAAAATATTTGTGGTCCACTTGCTCTCCGAAGAGCTCTCAACAGCTCCCTCTCTAGAGGGTATGGCTCCTGATCACCTCTATGGACTCCAGACCTCGGAGAGAGGGGGGCCAAGCTGGACCATGGCTCTCTCCCATGAAGAAGACAGTCCAAGGATCATCTTGAAAGGTCAGTACTCTTTTAATTCAATATAGGCAACAGTGGCATACCTTTTATAAAAAATAAAATGAGCCTGTACTGACTTCTGCTACAACACCACTATCTTCTGGTGTCTAGCAATGACTGCCTGCTCCACCCTTCTGGATAGTGGAATATGCCACTTCCTTTGGCAGGAGATTCTGACTTAAGAAAACTATGGGGTGCTTTTCCCCTTTGGAATTCACCCAGCTCAGTACTGCCCCACCCCCAAAATTCAAAAATTCAATGCATCCGTATGCACTATGACCTATAGATCATAGTCAAGGCTGGCTAATGCTGGAGCTTGGCATTGGGTCTGCTTCAGCTGACAGAAGACCTTCTCAGAATGTTCTGTCCTCTGCAACCTCTCTGGCCTTTGTTTTTTGGTTAGATAGGTGAGGAGAGCTGGGTTGGTGCTAAAACTAGCCACAAATCTCATGTGTAACCCCCAAAATGGTGGGGGCTTACCTGTTCCTCCTCACTGACCCAGGACTGCCTGCCAGTTTGGGGTGCTCCCTCTGGCCCTTGTGGGGGTGCTGTAGCATGTGTGGGGACTGGAGGAGTAAAGATGGTGGGCTGCTGTCTGCTCGGTGGTTCAGGAACATTGCACAGCTCCTGTGTGCACATTCAAGCAGCCACCTGCTCCAACATGAGAATTGACCCTGCAGTTTGACTGCTGCTTTTTCAGTGCTCAGTGTGCCTGCCCCCACCAGCAAGAATCTTTGCCACCGTAACCATGGCCACCCACAGAAGACCTCTCTAGTGTGTTCTGGCCCCAGCGACATCAACAGGATAGCAGGGGGATACAAAGGCACTATGAGGGGGAGAGAAGGACACCATGAGTTTGGCCACTGCAACCATGATGCCACGCAACTGCCAGCTACATTAGGAAGAGTTCTGCTCTGCCTGGGTGGATCACTCCTGGGATTTCTGACTGAGTGGGGAGTGCTTCGATTTCCCCCAAATACACCACCAGATAACTAGGAACAGGGGTTCCTAACACATTGTGGGGTCAGTTACTGCAACAACTGTGCAGAAGCCCACAGAAAGAGACTTTGTAAAGCTAGCACAGCTTCTGTGCTATAACACTCACAATCTTGCTGACCCCTGATCTCAGCCCCAATCAATAGGAGTTAAGGGATTGTGTAATGTGATCACAGAGGCATGATAAGAGTGTGACTAAACAGTATGCTTGGTGCCCTTTCCATCAGCCAATAAGGCATCAAGTGAACACTTTTGCATACTAATTCTAGAGACTGACAGCTTGTTGTGCCAACTAGATGCTGTCTTTTCCCAGGGAAATGATGAGGGCAGATCCAGAACAAGGCAGTTGGCAGTAAGCTCTCACAGAGTAAGGAGGGCTTGTGCTGCTGGCCAGAGCCAACTCAAGAAAGCCTGCCTAGGCTTCCACATCCAATATTCAGAAGGTGACTCAAAGGTTTCTACAGCCCATCCATATTACAGAGACTGAACAGTGTGACTGCTGATTTAGTCAGAATGACACCTCTTGGTAAAGAGACTGCTTCTGTGAAAGGAGACAAGTGTGTTGCTTCAGTAAGGTGCCACAGCTGCTAACTTGTGAGTAACAGGAGCCTGAGTGAGTACTGCTGTGCGTTGAAGCCTGTATCGAGACTGCAGTCAGTCAGGGAGAGGCTGATTAGTGCTACTGCTAGGCATTGGATAATGTACCACATGAGAGTCTCAAATCCTAGATATGTGTGTGTGTATATGTGTGTGTGTTTGTGTGTGTGTGTGGTTTGTGGCCCTTCTCCTTACTGGTCTGTCCTGTGGGGGAGGAGGTGGAGGAGAGAGAAGCCATAGAGGAACAGGCAACTGCTGAAGCAGAGAGCCTGATCCACATTCTGAGACATTGGAGACCTGCATCTTCAAGCTGCCCCCCTCCACCTGCACAACTGATCAACTGCCTGAGAGAACTTTCACCTGCAGAGAAGAGGAGAAGGATCCCAAGTTGTCAAGGAAGCTGGTAACACCAGAGCCATGAGTACTCTCATAGCTTGCCCTGCAACTGGGATTGTGTGCAAAGTTTGCCATCAAATCTACAGCTTTGGCCATCAGGCCAGGATCTACAAATATCTCAGTTGAGGTTTTCCACTTTAGTAATTGTATGGCCTTTGGGTTTTTGGATTTAAAAAGTGTTTATTCTGTTTAAAGTGCACCACTGCCAGCCAACCAGCTGCATCTTTGATGGGCCTGCACCGTTTCTCTAGCTGGGTACCTAGTGAAGCACAGGGAGCTCCCTAAGGTTTAAATGGGTTTTAAACTGGTACCAGTGGGAAGCAATTAGGGCCCCAGTACAGACGGGCTGATAATGCCAAATGTACAATAGTGCTGTGCAGAAAGTTCAAATTCCAGTGGAACGAAATATTGTGGAGTTTTTGAAATTCTGCCAAATTTCCCTTGAAACGGAATACTGGAATTCCACAGCAGAAAATGTTTGCTGAATAATTTTCTGTGGAAAAAATGCTGTTCTGCGGAGTATTATTTCACAGATCTATATATTTTCTGTGGAAATAGTTGTTTCATAGGTTTCATAGGTTAATCAGTGCTGAGAAGACAGTAGTCCATTTTGCTCGCCGAATATATTAGTAGTAACCATTTATTGACTTCTGTCTTAAAAAAGTATCCAAATGAGTTTTAAACATGTTCATGTTACCACTAGTCACCACGGAAATTGGTAAACCATTCCAAATTTTGGATATTCTAACAGAGAACCAAGTACTTCTCTGTTTGGTTCGACATCGTTCTACCACCAATTGCAGTGGGTGAGCCTTAGTATCATAAACGGCTTCTCTAAAAACTAATCCCAAAGACTCCCATAAGGTATCATCATGTAATGCTTTAAACACCAAACACATATCACCTCTCAATCTGTGGTACTCGAGACTATATAATCCAAGTTTTGCTAATCTATTTTCATAGTCCAAACCCTGAGCTTCGTTAATTCTTTTAGTAGCCCTTTTCTGTATACGCTCCAGGGCATTTATTGAACCCCTATCACCGGGGGACCAGAACTGAGCACAGTACTACACGCAGTACTCCAGTTGTGGAATGATTTTTCTCAGAAAAATGCTGTTCCATGGAATATTAGTCCATGAATCACAGCAAGTAGAATTCCACAGAAGAACCAGTGAAATTCCAGCAGAAATTACACTGTCGGACTGGTCATTCCAAGCTAATTTCACTGGCGGAATTCTGTATTCCACACAGCACTACTAGCCATTGTAGTGCATTGTCTGGTGTGGAGGGGGGGCTACTGCTGTTACAGATTGAGCCTAGTCGGGCACTTACTTTCAGCCTTAGTTCTGTAAAGTTCATGAGATTCTTTTAAAGAATGTTGAATTGCATTCCCCAATCCCTTGTGAACATCCTCCAGTAAGTATTATACTGGTATTCTACATTTTGACTTGTTAGCATTTTAAGAGTGGAAAGTCATTAATTGCACTTTTGTTGATTTTAAGGTTGCATTGTGATTTTTCATACAAAGGGAGACACTGTGGGGAAGTAGTGCTTCCAAAGGGTTGTACTGCTCTGACACCAGACCCACTTAAACCTGAGTAAAGGCATTGCGCAAAACTTAAAATATCTGGATATGAACCCCCCCCCATCAGGAAAATCAGAACCTAGGCCCCTCAACCTTGTTTGAGCCCACAAGGAAGAGGTAGTAACCAAAACATCCACAGTAGCCCAGTTACATCTTTGGAGGCACTGCTGGGATCCCCTGTTTACCAATCAGATTCCACATGGAATCAATTGCAGCCAAGAACATTTTGGTTCCACCAACCTCAAAAATAGTACCAGATGCCATGGCATGTGGACGATGATCAGCTGGTGTTCAGGTAAGGAACTAGATCCTGTGAAATCCATATTGCCATAAACAAAAAAGGGCTTCTCCACGCTAACGCGTAACAGTTGTTGCTGCAATACGGAGCTGAGGCGGCAAACTTCTGTAATACTAAAATCCAACAGATAGTAGTGTGCACTGAACCACAGTGCACTGTTGCTTGCTAATACAAAACAATTTTTACTGAATATTCAGAGTGCACAAGTAATCACAAAGCAGGAGTTCAGTGTAGCTGCCCCTAGCGCCTCGACTACACGAGTCTACAAGGGGGTGGTGCTACCAGAAAAAACACAATCCTTAAATATACATACAATCTCCACGTCATTATGTCAGTTTCATAGCATTACATTTAAAGTGACAGTACATTTCATACATTCTTTTAATGACAAATGGATTACTTAATTACTAGCTAAAACTTTGTGGAGTGACCTTAATCAGAATTTATAAACAATTTCTTTACAGAAAAGATGTAATAAACACAAGTAAATAAAGGAAGAAAGGAAACTATGGAGCTGCCACATCCTAATGGTGTTTGTATCCTGGGACTATCAAGCAATAAGGCTGCCATACTCCATTGTGGCAAGTGCCAACTGTGTAGGCAGGAGTCCAGATAGGATAAGTAAATAACACCTAAAAAAAACTAAATAAAGGAGAAATAAAAGAACAAGATATTTAGAGCAAATCACTACATTATTCCATCTAATATCCACACAATAAACAGGGATATTACATCAAAGAAAAGTTCTTGGTAAGAACTGTAATTTTTAAACAATGTCCAAAGTGAATCAATATTTTTTGTTATGCAAAAACAGCTTGATATCCCAATCATTATTTAATCCCTTTGGTTTTACGGTATCCAATTTAAAGATCCACATGCTTTCTTTTTTTAGTAATCTATTAGCCCCATCTCCACCCCACAAGTCTGGTGCTATCCAATCGATTCCCAGAAATTTCAAGCCATCTGGTTTAGAGTTGTGGTGGGATGCAAAGTGTGTACCTACAGGGGTATCATTTTGGCATTAATTATTGACCTTATGTGCTCATGAATGCACTGCTTTAATGGTCTCACAGTTTTCCCTACATATAATAAGTTGCATTCACACCAGGGTTCATATACTACATGTGTAGTATCACATGTAATAAGATCATTGATACTAAATGTAAGCTCCACTCTCTCAGGGTGTGTGTAAGCATCACTCTCTGCAGCATATCTGCAAACATTACACCTCTTGCATTTGTAAAATCCTTTTGTCCTTTGTGGGAGCCAGCCAAGTTTGTGCAGTATTTAACACATTTTGTTTGTTGTCTCTTTTTGGCTCTTGAATGTACCAACTTGTCTTTCAAGTTTTGACCCCTGCAAGATGTTACCCTTGGTTTGGGTCTTACAGGCATACCCAACACATCATCACTTGTCAGAATAGGCCAATTTCTATATATTATGTTGCCAATTTGGCCTGATAAGTGATTGTATTCAGTGATGAAAGTGCAAGGTGCACTCCACACATCATTCTCACTATTTGGCTTGAAAAGAGAATCTCTGGGGATCTTTTCAAATTTTTGTTTTGCTTGAGTCAGATATTCACTGTTATAACCTCTTGACACAAATCTTTCACTCAGTTCCTGGGCCTGGTGATCAAAATCTATCCATCTACTACAACTTCTCCACAGAACTGACTGTATGGTATGGATTTTTTCAGATTTGGGGGTGGGCACTCTCAAAATGTAAAACTGAGTTAGTGGCAGTTGTTTTTCTAAATGTTTTAGTATTAATAATATATTTCCCTTCTGTATCAATATTTATTGTTAAATACAGATCCGGAAAATTTAAAGAGGTAGGGTCCAATTGATAAGTAAATCTCAAATTCAATTCATTGTCATTAAACCACGGCATAAATGCTATAGCATCTTCTTTGTCTCCTTCCCAAATGCATAATATGTCATCAATAAAGTGAAACCAATACTTCATTTTATTGAAAAAGGGATTAACCATTTGATTTAATACAGTCTCAGTTTCCCATTTTCTTAGGAACAAGTTGGCATAGCTTGGTGCCATAAGCGGCCCCCATAGCTGTTCCAGAGGCTTGTTTAAAATATTCCCCCTCAAATTCAAAAACATTATTTTTTAGAATATATTTTAGTGCCTTCATTATGAACCCTGTTGGAACCTTGGAATTTTCTGGTTGTTCACATAAGAAAAATTCAACTGCTGCCAATCCTTGTTCATGTCGAATGGAGGTATAGAGAGATTCTATATCTATACCTAACATCTGAAGTTTTCTTTCCAAATCACACTACTCAGTTTGTCCAGTAAATTAGTATTGTCCCTAATATATGGTTACAAAGAGGTTTTGGAAGGGAGTTGTGGCATTGCAGGACTTGAACCAGATTAGATTGGAATGTGTGCTCAAGGCTGCCTGCCAGTCCACATTGTTAAATATCAAGTAACACTTGGCTGAGAGAAAGAACAACCCTCTATCTCACAGAGTGTTGATGAGAAAAGTCAGAGAAGCTGAGGAAGAAGAAGATAAATGGGAACCTTACCATGCTGCAGTAGCTGTTACACAAGTCATTAAGAATATACCTCCTTGAAAGACTCAAGAGTTGAAAGATTTGCTAAAAGAATACAAAGACATGATTGCAAAAGCTAAAAAAAACAGTGGACAAGATGCCCACTCAATCCAACAAGTTGCTCCTGCTAGCCAGAATCTCTGTCATGTGGGTGGGGATGCAAGCACAGACACTACCTGTAGATTGTGACCTCCAAACCCAAGTCAATACAGAAATGAGTGCATGTGGGCAGTTAGAAGCGCCAAAAGCAAATACTTCAAGGAAGCTCTCTCCAACTCCAGGGGTGATGGAAAAACATTTTGGAATAACTTGAAAGACCTTACAGGCAAGGATCCTAAGTCACCACCCACCATGCTCAACATAAATGGAACACCAAGATCTGACCTGTACACAATCACCAACACCTTTAACAATGTGTTCTCCAACTTGGATAGTGTCCTTCCTTCTAATTTCTTTGATGCCCCCTCTGGTAGTAACCCTCCTGCAACTACTACTCTCTTACACCCTGCCCCACAATTCTACTTCAAGGAGATCCCAGTGCATGAAGCCAGAACCTATATTCAGAAGGCCATTCACAATGCAGGCTACAGCAGTGACTCCCTTGACCTGAAGTTGTTAGCACTTGCTCTTGAAGAAGTCCTTGAACCCCTGACAAAGGTCCTCAATCTATCACTAAGGATGTCCCAGTTCCCATCTCGCTGGAAACAGGTGACCATCACACCGGTACACAAAAGTGGAGACAAATCACTGCACTCCAACTACAGACCTATCTTCATCCTCCCTCCATTGTCTAAGGCCCTGGAGCGCATCGCCTCAGACCAACTAGTCAAGTACCTGGGAAAATATGACATCCAGTGTCCTGAGTAACATGGTTTCTGAAAAGGGCACAGTACCACCACTGCACTATTAGAATTCACGGGCTTCATCCACACCACGATCGATCAAGGAAACTGCTTAAGAGCAGTATTCATCGACCTTACAAAAGCCTTTGATACTGTGAACCACCCACTCCTACCCAAGCAATTATCAAACATTAGGCTCTCCAGTGAAGTGCTGCTCTGATTTTAAAGCTACTTTGGGGAGAGGGTCCAGCGGGTTAGGATTGCCGGTGTCACCTTGCAAGAAAAGCCGGTCCTTTCAGGGGTCCATCCTGGGACCACTACTCTTCAGCCTCTTCCTCAATGACCTACCCAGTGTCTGCCACCAGTAATTACTGCTCTACGCTGATGATGCAGTCATGTTCACCAACCACAAAAATGCAGAGCTCCTTGAGAAACAATTACAGCTTGAATTCATGCACATCGAAGAATGGTTCAAGTCACACAAACTGGTCATGAACTACAGCAAAACAAAGGTTATGACCTTCTACAATGCCAGGAACAAATACAAATCCTGTGACCTCACCATCCTAAACCAAACAGGGACCTTACTTGAACATGTTCCTGATTTTAAATACCTAGGTGTCACATTGGACAGCTCACTCTCCTACCATCGGCACATAGATTCTGTCGCCAAAGCCACCAACATCCATATAGGCCTGCTCTACAGGCACAAACACTGCATGACTCCTGACACTCTCCGGTTGGCTATCAACAGCTCTGTCACCTCCATCATCAATTATGAGCTAGCAATTTATGGCTCTGCCTCCACCTCTGCCCTCCGCAGAATTAAAGTTGCACTCAACAAAGCATGCAGGCTGCTAAGTGGGGCTGACCGACTTACACACACACTTGTGACCTGTACACTCAGACAGGATAGCTTCTGCTCATCAGCCGGATACAGTATCAAACCTGCCTCTTAGCCAAAAAAGTCCTCCTCGGGGTCATGCCCCCGAGCATTGAAAAGCTTCTCATTGACCACCACAGCATCCAGCGAACTAGAGGTTCACAACAACTAACCTTCCTTGTCCCCAGATGCCGGACTACCATGGGCCAGAGGGCCTTTGCCCACAGAGCACCACAGTGGTACAATGCTCTCAACAAAGAAACTCTTACTGCTGCTGCTCTTGGCCCTTTTAAGAGACAACTCCAACTTCATCTCATTTCAACTAGTCATTGTGACTGCCTCGCCTAATAAGGGGCACATCGCTCACTGCCCTCCACTTCAGTCTTGACAGCTACCTGTCCCCACCTTGCCCTCTTCTACCTGCCTACCCCCTTGCCCCCTCTCCCTTTCCTCCCCCCCAGGAATTTACTGACTTTTATCCCTCCTCTCCCTCCCCTTTAGAGCTCTTACCCTCACCCTCTACCCTCCGACAATGGCCTTCCTGCCTGCATACCCCCTTCCCTCTCACCTGCAGTGCTTATTTCTAAGATTGCCCTTGGCTGGTATGTCATGCTACCTAACATTTGGCACATTTTGAATTACTGGAATTTCCTAAGCCTCAGTCTCTTACTTCTTTTTATTGTGTAACTATGTATTATTATGTTGACCTTTGTATGTATGTATACACCCCATTCCTTCGACGGGGAACCTTTGTAAATGAGCAGTTCCTGCTCAAAGGTATTTATAATCCTAGATTTAAATAAAATAAAATAAATAAAATAAAATAAGTTACTAATACAGTAACCGAATAAAAGAAATGCAATATGCAGTCCATGGCATGGCAGAGGCAGAGAACCCAGAGCAAGGACAAGCTGCAGCAGCACCCCTGTTAGACCCCAAATGCTTATCCTTTGAATCAAAGCAATTGAGACTTGAAACCACCTCCTGATGCAACACCCAGAGCAAGTCAGTATAGAGAAGGCATGTTTTGCTACAAGTGTGGGAAAGAGAGACACATGAAGTTTGCAGGACAATGTATGGAGAGTCACCACTAAATGTGCTAGAAAGAATCCTGAAGCACAGAAACTTCCCCGGAGCCCAGTAAGGGAGTGCACTGGAGCCCTGTCAGCAAGATGCTCCAAACTTTCTGGGAAACCCTCTATAACCAAGTCCCCTGTCAAACAATCAGAAGAGACTTTACCAGAACACCTTGACAAGTTAGTTGGTTCTTCCAGTGGAACAGACATCACAATCAATCAAATGTCCACACCGAGCTATTCTCAACAGTAACTCCCAGGTCACCATCATCTTCAAGGCCTGGTAAGACAAACATCTAGCTAAGGGCAGTAGGCTACAACCTTTGGAAGGTCTGAACTTGTGGGAGCTAAGTACCAATTCCTGCCCTTACCTTGGTTACTTGAAATTCTGGATTGCTTTTCCATCAACAGTAGCTGGAGTTGATGATGCCATTGCAACCTCGGCATCGGTGTGCCTTCCCACAGTAAGGAATATTTGATAATGTGCCCATCCTCATCAGAACAAATGCACACATATCTGGGCACCTAGCCCAAGTTTTACAGGAGTGAGAGGCATGACAGAATGGAAGAGCACTGCGACAGCAAAGACTGGTGAAGAAGGGTCCCAGAAGAAGATGCAGAAGAGACCAGAGGACTGAGAAGATCCTGTTGTCACTGTATGGTACTGAGAGTGTGAAGAGCATGTTCTACCCCTAATGCAGAGGGCAGGATTAGTGGAGTGATGAGACTTAAGCAAGATCTGAAGAACCAGATCGAGTTGATAGATGTCCTTGAAGAGCATGGATTTCCAAAAGGACTTCTAGTCAAACCGAGTTTTCTGCCTGTGAGAACATGTGCCTATGTGAAGAGAATCATCATCTAGGTGGATAATGTTACTGAATGAGACATCACAGTAAGGAAAGCTCAGCATTGGCCTGGGCGTAGTGTGCTGACAAAGCAGTGCAGGCCCAGCCCAACATGAATGATGAGAATGCTGGAATCAACCCTGAGTTCTTGACTTTGGAGGATCCTCATGCCTGAAAAATGGAAGACTAAAGTGAGTTGAAACTTAGTACAATGGACCAAAGTCTTTTTGCTATATGAATAGGAGGTTGGATGCATCACCAGAGAGGAACATCACATCAGAATGCATGATGACCTCCCTACTCAAAAATGATCCCATTGCCTGGCCCCAACAGACATTGATGATGTGAGATGACATCTTCAGGAATTGCTTGAGGCAGGAATAATTCAAGAACTGAGAAGCCCCTATGCCTCTCCTATCATAGTTGTGAGCAAGAAAAATTGTACAGTTCACATGTGTGTGTCAACAACAGAACTCTGAATAAGTGAACTACCCCAGATTAGCATATGATGCCGAGAATTCAGGATGCTTCAGACTGTGTCAATGGAAGCAAATGGTTCTCAGATCTGGATCTGAGGAGTGGGTACTACAAGATCCCAATGGCTCCTCTTCCTAGGACAGAGAGAAAACTGCTTTTATATGTCCCCTTGACTTCTATGAATTATTTCATATGCCCCAAGACATATCTGGTGCCCCTTCAACAATGCAACACATCATGGAATGTGAAGTCACAGACATAAACCTCCTAGATTGCCTGGTCTACCTGGACAATGCCACTGTGTTCGGCAAGACCCTGAAGGAGCATGAGGCTCAAGCCAGCCCATTGATATGGGGGGCTGAGGCACTGTAAGTACCTTACCTCCTACCATGCTGGCGACTTGTGTTCTGGAATGGACGCGAGTTGCCAAGGGTCAGCCGGGGGGGGGGATTGAGTGTCTGGAGGACAGCTCTCCTCCCATGGGGATGGGGGGGTTCTGTGGCCTGCAGCTTAACTCCCACCTGGAGGAATCCAGTTGGCAGTGCTAGTAGGTCACATAAAGTGGGAAGGCCCTGTGTCCAGACCACCAGGGGCATCTCCACAGAGGCGGAGCTCATACAACGTGATCATTGCACATTCATGATTGGTCAGGGACAAAAATAAAGGAAAACATGGAAGACAATGTTCATGAAGTCCTGTCCATCTGGCATCAGCCTGCTCTGCAGCTCCGCATCTGGGGCAAATCTGGAAGAGTTACTGAGGGAAGGAGGATGGCCTGCTTCTCTTGGCCCGGCTGTGGGAGGGTAACCCATGGGGAATATAGCCCCCAACACTGGAGGCAGCTAGGGACAGCTGCGGCAGATGAGAACAGGGGCTGATGTAGTGCCCACCATGCCAAGGAGGATAAACCTATAATAAAACAAACTCTAGTAAGAGCCAATGCTGCTACAAAATTATGGTACTGTGGGCAGTGAGAAATGAGTAAACTAGCAATTTGTACACAACCACTGAGCCACCCAACTGCACTTTCTAATTGTTGTGATACAAACACACACACACACACACACACACACACATACACACACACTGGTTAATATATTTACATAATAATTTATCCAGGTTACCCAGCTGAGATGCAGGATCTCATTTTCAGTGGGGTTCTGCAGTTTAGTTTATTTACCCAGGATAACCGAGCCGAGATGCAGCATCTCGTTTCCAATGGAGTCTTGCTTTAAAATGTATTTACCAGTAGGGTTCTGTATTACAATTTATTTACCCAGGATAGCCCAGCTGAGATGCAATGCCTCATTTCAGTGGGGTCCTGCATTACAATTTTTTTACCCAGGATGACCCAGCTGAGATGCAATATCTCATTTCTGTTGGGGTCCTGCATTACAATATTTTTACCTAGGATAGCCCAGCTGAGATGCAATGCCTCATTTTCAGTGGGGTCCTGCATTACAATTTTTTTTACCCAGGATAACCCAGCTGAGATGCAATGCCTCATTTTCAGTGGAGGCCATATATTACAATTTATTTACCTAGGACAGCTTAGCTGAGATGCAACATCTCATTTCCATTGGGGTCCTGCATTACAATTTATTTACACAGGATAGCCTAACTGAGATGCAGCATCTCATTTCTGGTGGGGTCCTGCATTACATTTTATTTACCCAGGACAGCCCAGCTGAAAATCATCAATGTGCTTCCTGTTGGGTCCTGCATTACAATTGTTTTTTTAACCAGGATAGCCCAGCTGAGATGCAACACCTCGTTTTGCAGTGGGGTCCTGCATTACAATTTATTTACCCAGGATAGCCTTGCTGAGTTGCAGCATCTCATTTTCAGTGGTCTCCAAAATTACAATTTATATATCCAGAATAGCCCAGCTGAACTGTAGCATCTCAATTTCTGTGGGGTCCTAAATTAAAATTTACTTTCGCAAGATAGACAAGCTGAAATGCAGCATCTTGTTTCTAGTGGGTGTCTGGGTTACAATGTATTTATCTAGTACAGCCCAGCTGAGATGCAGCATCTAATTTCCTGTGGAGTCCTGCATTATAATTTTTTTTACCCAGGCTAGCCCAAGCTGAGATGCAGCATCTCGTTTCCCCTGGGGTTCTGCATTACAATTTTTTACCCAGAATAGCCCAGCTGAGCTGCAGCATCTCATTTCCAGTGGTGTCTTGCATTAAAATTTATTTACCCAGGATAGCCCTGCTGAGTTGCAACACCTTGTTTACAGTGGGGTCCTGCATTACAATTTATTTACCCAGGATAGCCCAGCTGAGATGCAGCATCTCATTTCCCATGGGTTCCTGCATTACAGTTATTTACCCAGGATATCCCAGCTGAGATGCAGCATCTCATTTTCCATTTGGTCCTGCATTACAATTTATTTACCTAGGATGGCCCAGCTGAGATGCAAGGTCTCATTTCCAGTGGGATCCTGAATTACAAGTTATTTACTCAGGATAGCCCAGCTGAGGTGCAGCATCTCAGTTCCATTGGGGTCTTGCTTTTATCCCTTTCTACAGCTGGGTAGCCTGCAGCACAGAGTACCTAAGTGACTTGGTCACACAGTAAATGTTTGATTCTAGTGGGTCTCGAATCTGCAGTTTTTCAGTCTCTAAACCAGTGTTCTAACCACTAATATGCCAAACTGACTCACTATCAATAGATGCAGTGTGTAGTAGGATTTCATCTGATGTTCTGGGCCAACTACTTCACCCTTGCAGGATCCTGGGTAAATAAAACAGCAACACTAACAACTAGCACATGACAAATATACGGCATTCATAAACAAATTATTGTTTCTAATTACTGATCCTTTCTGGAACACAGTAACATCATCTGAGTGGAAGCTCATAGTGACACTTCAGTGCTGTGCCTCTACTTAGCTCATATCTTCAGATTGAGGCCAGTTTCAGATGTTACAGTGTCACAAGCAGAAATACTTTTGGGTCCCCTTCGTTACAGCACCCACAACCACCACTTTCCTTTCTCCTGCCCCACACCACATCCTAATTCTCTGAACACAAGGGTGACAACAACAGTTTTGCTTTTTATATTTACTTTTTGGGATGTCTCTTAGTAACAAAAGACAGCAGTTCTTTAAAAGTCTTAGGGATTAAAGAAACAAATGTCTTCTGCTACAGTATAGTAACCTATGTCTGAGACAGTGCTAATTAGTGTCTTAAGAGGTTAAAAAACAGTGTAAATCTTTTTAGGCAATTCCTTGCTTGGAAAGGCTGACCAAGTGACATTTATGAGCTATTATTCAGCTCAAATGAACACAGGAGTATGCTTGCTTCAATTAGTGCAGGAATTCTACAAAACCTCTTAAAAAGGTAGTCCAGCCAAAATTTCTAGCATCTGTAGATTCAGAATTTGGATCATTATATCCCCAATCAGCATCATGCCAAAAATGAGATCCTTAAGTTACTTTGTTTAAAGGTTACAAGACATATACACTGGATAACCACATACTAGAAACAACTTCTAGTGAGAAAGACCTAGGTATATACATTTCCAATGACTTATCCTTTAATACACATATCAAACAAAAAGTTAAACATTGCCACAAAATATTGGGTTGTATTTTTCATGACATCAAAAGCAGAGAGGAAAATGTGATAATTCCTCTATATAAAAGCTTGGTTAGACCTCACTTAGAATACTGTACCCAGTTTTGTTCCACACAAACTATAAGGGATGAAACCATAATTGAAAAAATCCAGAGAAAGACTACAAAAAAAAGTTAAAAGAATGCATACTGTAGGTTACAAGGAAAGACTAAGCAAATTGGGACTGTATTCTATGAAATACAGAAGGATCACAGGTGACCTATGTCTTGCCTACAAAGCGAAGAATGATCAATTCCTAAAAGAGACTATTGGAATAACATGCCAAGCTAAAATCAAATACACTCGATCCCACAATCAGCAAATGATGGGTGGAAAAAATATGTCAGTAAAATGAGCAAAATGGTTTACACAAAGAATAATAAATAGATGGGACACATTACCACAAGCTATAATTGAGAGCAACACAATTGCTGTTTTTAAAAACAGACTTGACAAATTTATGTGCAATGCTAAGTATGATTACCACCCTTAAGGGGCAACAAGTTCTCTATGGGCTCACACCTACCGAACTTGTAATTAATACTATGAACCTATGAACCTATTTTGTAGCCCTAAAATCACTGCCTGTTCAAACAAGCAGTTAAAGAAGAGTGGCGTCAGTGTGTGTGTGTGTGTGTGTGTGTGTGTGTGTGTGTGTGTGTGTGTGTGAGAGCATGGTTGGTGAAGGAGAAGGCAGACAGAAACAGACCGCTGCAATAATTCCAAAGATCAGCAGAGAGTTTTGAGTAATGTCCTTTCTGAAGTATTCAGGGGAAGGAAGGATACAGTCATCTTATCCTGTCAGTCACCTCTCTCTCTCTCTCTCTCTCTCTCTCCTAGTAATCCTAAAATGCCTGCAGAGCTGAGACCATACAGCCATAAAAATGGAGAACCAGGCTCATCTGATGAATGTGCTAGATTGACTAGAAGAGTTTGGACTCAAACTCTTAATTGATAAATGCCAACTTCTCCAGAATTCCACCACATTTGTGGGACATATTGTGTCAGCCCAAGGAACCCAGACAGATCCAAGCAAAGCTGAAGCCTTGACCACCTGATCCAACTCAAAGAACCTGAAAGACCTACAGCATTACCTTGGCTTCTGCATGTATTACAGAAACTTCATCAAAGACTATACCAGAGTGTTGAGACTGTTACTAAATGTAACCCAAGGTTACCCACCAACAAATGAAGGCAAAAAGTACCTCACAGTTACAGTTCAGACCAAAACTTATTTCAAACCAAGTTAATCAGTCAGCCAGTGATGGGATGCTCAGATGACAAGTCATTCCAAAAAAAAGCATCTACCATCTCACAAATGTGCCAGTACTAGCATATCAAGCCTTTGTGAACTTGGAGCTGTCCTATATCAAAGATCTCCTGAAGGACTGAGGCCAGTCACCTTTGCCAGTAGGAACTTGAACACTGTGTAAAGGGAACTACCATATCAACAAACTGGAGTTCCTTGCACTCAAGTTGACCACTGTGGACCAGTTTCACAAATACTTTTACAGGATCATATCACTGTCAATACAGATAACAACCCTTTGACATATGTAAAAACAACTGCAAAATTAGATGTTGCTGGACACTGAGGTTATCCACTTTGTCAATCTATGACTATTGTGTAGAGTACAGATCTGTCTTAAATTGTGTGGACACTGATGCCCTGTCAAGACAACCAAATGCATCATCCACAGAAAACCAAATGTGGGTACAAACTCCAGCACAGTCAAAACACTGTGCAAAAAGTTTAAAATAGAAGAGCCACAGTCAACAGCAAATGCTCATCATCTCATAGACAGTCTTGGCACCCCTAGAGACTGTCTTCCAAATGCCTACTGCTATCTTGCTCCACTAGAGTGGACCACTCTTTCACAGTTAACTCACCAAGATTTACAAAGAGAACAAAGACTGGACTGTTGTCTGAATACATTGTTTTCACCCAGAAGAATGGGGGTGATGCCACCCAATGATGTACCACTGATCCCAACACAAAGTTGCTTCTGCGGGAGTGGTCCAAGTTAAAAATCAAAGAATAACTTGATACAGAGTAATTCAAGGATCACTGGGTTCCCCCAAACTGCAATTAGTCTTCCATCAGAGTTCAAAATAGCTGTTCAGCATGCCCTGCACGATGGCATGGGACACCTTGGAAGTGAATGAACTTTGGATCTTGCTCATGTTCACTTCTATTGGCCACATGTGGGGAGTGATGTGGAACAATATTGCAAAATCTGCAACAGATATGTGATACACAAAACTGTGCCACAGAGGGTAGCCCCTCTAGTAAACATTACACAGAAACATAGAAATTGATGGCAGCTAAGGGCTACTTGCCCTATCCAGTCTACTCATTTTCATTGTGATTAGTTTCACTGCAGACCCTCCTTGGTCTATGGCCCTGTCTCTTCCAACCCCTTCCTTTACCTTATAATTCCCTTATGCCTAGCCCAGGGTTTTTTAAATCCCCACTGTTTTTGCCCCCACTAACTCCACTGGAAGACTGTTCCTAGCATCCACCACCTTTTCTGTGAAGAAGTATTTACTCATATCTTTCCTGAACCTACTCTCCTTCAGCTTCATATCATGACCCCTTGTTCTGGAGCACCCTTCCCTCTGAAAAATACCTCCCACCTGCAACATTGTTGCAAGTGCACCCATGGAGCTAGTACTGTATGCATAGACTTTCTCAGACTGGAACCAGACTCTAAGAACATTGCAAACATCTAGTAGTAATAGCCCACTTTTCCAGATATGCCCAAGCTTATCCAACAAAGGACACGAAGGCAACAACTGTCACAAAAGTCCTAGTTTAAAAATTATTTGTACACTATGGAGCCCTGCAGTGGATCCATTCAGGCCAAGGCTGAGATTTCAAGAGCTGCCTAGTAAAAGAAATGCTGTCATCTGAGGAATAACAAAGTCATGAACTATCCCGTATAACCTTCAAGGTGATCCTCAGTCTGAATGGTTCAGCTGAACCCCACTAAGTATGCTAAGTTCTCTGGGTATGAAAGAAAAGAGCAAGTAGAGTCAACAAGTCAGTGCACTAGTCCATGCGAACAACTGCACCAAAAGTGATGCCACCAGATTCTCCTTGTGTTGGCAGGGAAGCTCAACATCCTGTGGATTTGTATTTTGGTTTCTCTGTCAATGAAGCTAAACCAGAAAATTAGCTTCAGCATGTACACAGATTGAATGCCACCTACAAGTTGGTCATGGATGCCATGGCAAAGCTTAAAATATCCAATAAAGATAGGTATGACAAATGGGTGCCAGGAGACAGTGTTCTATTAATAAACATGGGACTGCCTGGCAAGCTCAAAATTGCAGATTGATGGGGTAATATCCCATATATTGTAATGGAAAAGGTACAATATATGCCTGTGCACAAGATTCATCCTGAAGAAGAGTCAACTGGATTTATGTGATGTCGGCTACTTCTTATCGCTAGTCCCCACAGTGCGACTGACAGCGGGGGACTGTGTGAGGGGCGAGTGCACAGCTGTAGCAAATGCGCACTCAGGGCAAACATACCGGGCAGGTGACAGCACAATGGGTGACAGTGAGGGGAGTGAGCATCAAAAGAGTGACTAGGGAGAAGAGGGAAGGGGGAGCGGGTGCCTGTACTGGGTGGCACCGCTCGATTGCTGGGCAAGGAGCCAGCCCATAGCCCTTGGCATGATGGCAGTGTCAGGAGGTGGTCCATGGGTGGCAGGGCACAGGGCAAGCCCACCACACAGCCGTGGCTGGTCACACATGGAAGGTGAAGTTGTGTGCCAGCCCACAGAGGTAGTCATAGTGGCTCCAGGTCGCATATTCAGTGACAACAGTGGCAACATGGGCATTCAGGTCCCTATAGCGATGCCAGCTCTGAGGGATCTCCACTGCCCCAGATGAGCTGCTTGGAGTGGACCACTGTCATCCACTCCTCTTCATGGAGGCACTCCAGCAGTCTCCAGATACTGGGGTGGCAGGCGCCAAGCCTGGTGTTGAATGTTCGGTGCCACCCCTCCACTGCATTGTTCACCCTGGCCAGCTCCTGGATGGTTACAGCATGGCAGTTCCACTGCTCAATCGGGAACATTGCCCTATTATGCCCCAAGTGGACACTGGAGCGACCGATCCAGGTGTCCTCATAGTTAGAGTTCATGACAGGCTGCAGCAGCTCCTCATGCTGCACCATGTATGGCCAGGCTTGCATCTCCTGGAATACCACTGGCACATCATGGGTGGCATGAATGCCAATACCAGCAGCATCCTGAGGTGCAGCGCAAGGTCTGGGTCCGTGGAGTACTGGTGCAGCACATCTGGGCACTGCTGGATCTTGCACCAGAAGGCCTGCGAGTAGTGGAAGAAACAGCCCCTTATGTTGGTGTCTGGAAAGGTGTTGGACAGTGCGTGCCAGCTGGCATGCTCAAAATCAATCAGCACAGTGGTGGGGGCAAGTGCTGGATGGTGGTGCCGTAGCTGGCCCAGTAGGCGACTGTAGGTCTGGGCCCTCCTGGTGCAGGTGAGGGCGTAGATGGCCAGCAGGTCTGCAACTGACTGGATGGCGTGGATGGTGTAGAGCTGCCCAAACAGTGTCGGCATGCCCTGAAGGTGCCGTCCATGAACCAGTCTGGGCAGTCCAGCAGCTTCTGCAGACCCCAGTTGCTGGTATATATCACCAGCCAGTCCCGCTCCCAGCTGCTGTCATGGAGCAGGAACCAGCCCTCTTCTCCATCAAGGTAAATTCGGCTGGTATGGCCAGCTCAGTGACCGTGGCTGGTGTGGTGGGCCAGCCGCATGCTACATGCTGCATGCACTGCACGGTCCATCACAGTAGGCGTACCCCTGGTAGGCGACCTGCAATGGCTGAAGGTATCCCCGACATGCTCGCTGCAACCACCTGTGATGCGCTGTCCAGCGACCTACATGCTCTGTCTCGCAGTGACCCCAGGACCCGACGCACACCAATGTCTGCTGCATCAGGAGCATGGTTATGCTCCCATAGGGTGGCAACCACAGTGTTACCCAGGGTGTGCATGTGGGTGAAGCAGCTGTACCATTGTGCCTCTGCACAGCACCAATGCACCTTCTCAGGCCTGGCTTTGTCCTTCCTGTAGATGTAGCCATTGTAGACAGCTAGCGGTTTGCCCTGTTGGCTCTGGATGTATCTGACTGACATCCTTGTTCCCTGATGGCGGTTCTGCCTCCACCGTGCCCACCCCCTCTTTTATCTGTGGTCCGCTCCCCCCGCCCACTGCTGCCCATTGCTGCTCCTTCCTGTCTGGGCTGTATTACTGGCAGTCGCCCATCGGCCCCCGCCCCTTGTTCTGTGCTGTTCCCTGGTGTCTGTGCTGGTCCTTCACCCTGCTCTGGTGAGTAACCGGTGTGCTGTGGTGGTGGGGGCCCAGGCTTCATTGGTGCATTGGCAGTATTGTTGTGCCGGGGTGTGCTGCCACTGTGCCATGGGTTAGGGGCTCAGGTGTGTCTGCCACCCAGTGTGTGGCTGTGGGGTCCTGCTTGTGCTCACCCTACTGCCTCTCGCTCTGTCCGGGTCACTGTGCTCAGTGTCCCGGCATGGGGGTTCGCCCATGCAGTCCTGCTGTGTACTTCATTATGTATCATCATTTGGCTGCTCTGTGTGGTCACTCTTTTGGCACATGCCATTGTTGCCTCGCACCCCAGATGGTGCCATTGTTTCTGCACTCTACTTGGCTTTTACTGAGTCAAGTAGATACCAGACTATCCAAAGAAACCATTTGTTACCCGTTGGACATTTGGTCCCCAGTACTGTAGTGGACTCTGTAGAACCTCCAAACCCCCAACAATGCTATGCACAGCACAGACAAAATGCAAAGCAAAAGACAAAGCAATCATAAACTGCTCCACCCATATCTGATGCTCAAGTAGACCAGGATGACTAAGACTCTGAATCAGAAGGAGGGGTGTTACTTCATGGGATTTCACCAGACTGTTAAGAGGATAGAAAGGTACAAGTAATGTGTCTTGCAGAGCCCACATCAGCAATGGTGGAATCTGAGACAACACTAGGTGTACCATTGGATGACAGGCTTGTGTCTGAGGAAGTGCCAGTGGAGGAAAGTGGACAATCTGTAGAGCCTGTAGAACAAAAAAAAAAGAAACAGAGGAAGTTGTGGAACCCATTTTGACTGAGAGTGCTTCACTGCTGGTCAATGAATGGGAAGTAGCTACCCTAGCACCTTAGGAAGAAGTGACTGTTCCAATTCATCATTCTGAAAGAGCTATCTAACCCTTTCTCAGGTTAACCTATGACTCACCAGGTGCCCCTACCAACTTGCCAATGCACATAGTACACAGAGGTATCTATGTCACACCCAGATCTCTGCCTTGAATTGTGTTTTGCAAAGCCCAGACATATCACCCAGATCAGGAGGTACAGTAAAAGATTTAAAAGGAGGTTGAATGTTGTTACAGGATTGTTGAATCCTATGGTATTGCTCAAAGTTATGTAATTACTTATTCTTATTGCACAATAAAGGTTACTGTCAGAACAGCTGTCTTTGTGAATATGAAAGACCTTTAATTTCTATGTTGTTAAGACTAGCTGTATTTGTCTAGATTTGGATGTATTGTTTTCCTGCGCCAGTCAGAAAACAATTGTCTAGACAGACTGTGCATGCTACCTGCCTGTTGTGTTGTATCACTGTTTATTGTTACAGATGGACTCTGTTGATGGACTTGAGGAAGACATGAATTGTTTAGGCAGGAGAGAGTGTAACCCCCCCAAAATGGTGGGGGCTTACCTCCTCACTGCCCCAGGACTGCCTGCCAGTTTGTACTGCTCCCTCTAGCCCCCAGAACTGCAGTCTGTGGGGGGAATGGAAGAGCAAGCATGCCAAGCTGCCACCTTCTTGGCAGTTCAGAAATATTGCACAGCTCCTGTGCACACATTCAAGCAGCAGCTTTCTCGAACATGCGAGCTGACCATGCAGCTTAAATGCTGCTTTCTCAGTGCTCATCGTGCCTGATCCCCTACAAGAATATTCACTGCAGCAACTTTGACCACCCACAGAGGACCCCTCTAGTGTGCTCAGGCACCGTGGACATCAGCAGGACATCAGGGGGCATGAAGTCACTAGAAGGGGGAGAGAAGGACACCACAGGTTCAGTGGCATTGAGCCCATGATACCGCATGGCTGCCAGCCACTTTAGAAAAAACACTGCTCTGGTTGAAGGGGATCACTACCAGGGCTCCCAGTTGAGCATGGAGTGCCCCAATTCACCCATAGACACCACCGGATAACTAGTCACAGGTAAGCCTAACACACTTGGAGTCAGTTACTGCAACAGCTGGAGAGCATCCCACAGAAACAGACTTTGTAAAGCCAGAACAGCTTCTCCTTCTGTATGTAAGCTTCTAACCTACAGTGCTACATTTTTGGTTTTGTGGTTTTCAGTGTTTCAAAAAAGCACTGTTTGGGAGGGTGTGGTTTGGCACCAATCAAGACGGCCACATAGTTTGCTTCGGAAGAATGTCTTAGGGCTTCAATTTGTGTTAAATGTAAGTTGATCTAGAAATATAATGAACAGTTTATTAATAACTTGTACCTGAAAACACCCATTTTTGGAAAATCCTTGAACCAGAGAACATGGAGCCTGTGCGGAGCAGTCGGGACATCTCTTCCTATTGCACCTTCGACCACATGATGCACAACACTGGACCAAACATGGATCCCTCTGTCAAAGATATGTTCACTACCATCATGCAGCATATGGATGAATTCACACTGGCAGTAAACAACACTGCCTTGGCACTGCATCACATCGACGACCACTGCGGTCTCATCGAACAAAAAGCAGTGACCCAGGAGACTACATTGGATGGTCACTGTGTGACCATGGTAGAGCAGTCCTGACAGATTCAGGCCTTACAAGACAAAGTGGATGACTTGGAGAATAGGAGCCGTAGGAACAATCTGCAGCTCCTCGGCTTTCCAGAAGGGTGTGAGCTAGGGCACACCTCTGAATTTTTGAAAAGTCCCTTCCAGAACTGTTAAAGCTTCCCCCCACCACCAGAATAACCACTGAGTGGTCCCACCACTGTCTTCAATCGTGGCCACATGAGGGGGAGAGGCCGAGGCCCGTGCTTATGAGAATTCTTAATTTTACCAAAAAAGAGGCTATCCAGGCAGGGTGAGGGAACTAGGCAACCTTACATGGCAAGGGCACCATATTCTTATTTTTCTAGACTATTCGAAGGACCTTGCTCAGAAGCATAAAGAATTTACCAACGCTCTCAAGAAGATCCATGAGCTAGGGATCCCCTTCTCACTGCGGTACCCTGCTGTCCTCAGAATCATTCATAATGGGATCCCTGTTTAGCTCAGCACTCCCGAGGCTGCAATAGATTTTATAGCTTGAACCTGGCCCCAGGAGACTAAGTCTCTGCCTGTACCACTGCTGAGGAGGAGGAATAGATCTCCACAGAGGTAGGATGATGTGGCCCCAATAGGACCACAGTCGAGCAGTGGAGCTCCCCTAACCTGTTCCAGCAGTGAGATGAGCAGGGATCCCAACGAAATGTACCACCTAAGCAGAGGAAATGGACCCAACAGGCCCGACACACCAGATGAGAACACCTGCAGGTGAGGGAAAGATCAGCTGCCTCCGAAAGTTCCAGGGAAGAGGAAAGGATCCATGACACAAAGACGGTCAGTCAGTATTTTTCCAAGAATTGTTATGCACCCTTACTGGATCTGTCACCACCTGAACCACAAATGGAAGATCCAGTGATGGACCTTGCTCTGACAGAAGCTCGATCCCACTTCCAGAACTTTCAGAACTACCAGACTACTCCTGGGCTGCCGCAGTTGAATCCTCACTAGTACCTGAGATCGAGGCCTGTAAGAAGGATACAGCTGAGTGCTGGACCAGATTTTCTATCTTCCCCAGCACAAGCATGACTCACTCGACAGGCCTGACTACCTCCCCACCTGATCCAGAATCTACTGGATGGTCAGATAAGTAAATCTTTCCTGTTTGGGGAGTTTTGGGTCGAGAGGTACAGTTTTGGGAGGAGGGAAGGATGCGGAGGGGATTGAGGGTAAGAATCATTGGTATAGGCTGCGAGATATTGAGTAACCCTGACCCCCCCAGGTGATTTAATAGGGACTGCTGTACCTAGAATGAGCCAGCCATTATGGCTCACCTTCCCTCACAAACCCTCATTCAAGCAGGTTAAGGATACTTTTCTGTCAGGGTTTTATTCAAGACATATTGAAATTTCCTTTTCTTTTGTTTTTACTCCCTGATGGTTGTGAGACCAATGAACGCAGCGTCTGTGCTGTTTTCAGGGCCTATTGCCCATCTTCCTCAGTACTGGAGGGGAGAAATGTAGTAGTACTGAGATTTCCCCCCATTCCCCTTTGTAGAAGTTGGCTGAGGTGGATGGACTTAGGGAACCCCACCCCGACTCTATCTTGCAAAGGCCTGCCCTAGTCTTACAGCATGGTATATGGAGGAATGATTTAACACTGCTGCACTCCTTGTAAGTATACATAATCTCAGCTCTCACCTTAGGTTTTTGACTGATATATATGGGTGAGGGGCACTCCAAGATCCCACGGGAGGACTTCTACCCCTTCAAGTGGGTACGGTATGTGAATCCATCCTCTCCCCCCCAATCCAAACCCACCTGGGGAGGCCTGCACTAAAATGGACCCACCATCCAAGCTGACCCACTCTTGGGGTAGGTCGGCCCCCTCCTTCCCTTCCCTTCCCAGGGAAACACAAACACAAGTTTTACTGTACAACTTAACCTAGATGCCCTGCTCATGAGGTCCATAGCCCATGAGCCGAGACCTCCCCCCCCCCCAGCAAATGCCCCCAATGTGCTGGCTATTCATATCCTTTGGGTTTCCCTTAGGTGTACACCCACCCCCCAGGGTATGCCAGGTGGGTGGTCTGGCAGTGACCATAACCCTCTTCACCAGGCTAATGCCCAAGCTTTGATGCTGATTTTAAGTGATATATATACAGTTTGTTGTTCTAAAGCAGTTTTAAGCTCAGCGCTCAAAAAGCAGAACATGGTTGTTAATCAGTGCTGCTCTATCATGGGGAAGGAAGAAAACAAGTTTACAATGTACCTCAATGCTAGCACTCCCAAGACATACAGGCACATAGAGCAAGGGAGCTGTGACACTGTCTACTTTTTGTACCTGGACCCAAAGAGGGGGAGACCACCTACCTTGACCGTTTGTTCTCTTGTTACCTTACTCCTGTACATAATTTGTATTACGGATGATCATGGGTGAACTTAACTGTCGTAAGTGGAATATGAGAAGGCTAAATTCCCCAGTTAAGAGGAAGAAGGTCCTCTCTCACCTCAAGTGGCTAAGGTCCCAGGTGGCCTTCCTCCATAAGACAAAACTGAAACAGAATGATCCGGCCATGATGGCTAAAGACTGGGTAGGACAGGAGGTGCACACGGGAGCGCTCACTAGGAAGAGGGCAGTGATGATTCTATTCCACAGATCACTTCAATGGGGCCTGGACTCCACCGTTGGGACAGAGAGGGAAGATGGGTGCTAGCCAAATACTTGACCCCTCAAGGCCCGATCGTTCTGTGTAATGTGTATGCTCCTAACTATGATGATCCTGTTTTCTTTCATGAGCTATCTAGGGCAGTTGGGACTTTCAATACACTTGCTTTTCCCCTTATAATGGGGGGTAACTTTAATCTTGCCTTGGTCCTCCAAATAGATAGAAATGACACCAATAAAGAGACTCACGACAGGGGATCAAGGGCTCTTCACCAGTTTATACCAGAACATGGTCTGTCCGATGCTTAGCGTCTCTTTCATCCTAGAGTAAGAGACTATACATTTCACTTGGAAGCCCATGCATTGCACAGCAGAATAGATTTTTGTCTGACATCCCACCCTGTAATGGAAGCACTACTTAGCACTGATATACTTCCCAGACTGATTTCTGACCATTCACTGATACTACTTCACTTGACATGGTGCTCTCCCCCCCTCCCAGAAACAGGCCTGGAGATTGAATCCCACTTTAATGAGTGACCCAGACTTTGTCCTATGGCTCCGTGAAAAAGTGCAACAGTTCCAGACCAATAACACCATCTCTGACACCTCAGCTCAGAATACCTGGGAGACCTTCAAAGCCGCTATTAGGGAGGAGGTGATGGGTTACACCTCTAGAAAATGTAGGGGGAGAGACAGCACCATCTGGCCACCCTTGAGGCAAGATTAATACAAGCAGAAACTGCCTACAAGATGCTCCCCTCACCCTCTCCCCAGTCTACTCTAGGTAGGGAGGTCCTAGGCTTTAGATGGGAAATTAATCAACTGCTGACAAGGAAGACCAAGATTGCCATTCTTAGGCTATGCCATACATACTGGGAGGGGGGGAGACAAAAGCAGAAAAGTACTTGCTTATCAACTTAGGAAACAGCAGGAAGAAAGACACATCCCAGATCTCGCAGACAACCAGGGGTGCACTATAACCTCCCAAAAAAGGGATTAGCATGATAAAGGCATCATTTTACTCAGATCTATACACCTCAACACATACAACTCCACCACAAGGCATGCAAGCCTTTCTGGAGAAATTAACACTCCCCAGACTCATGCACCAAGATGCCCTACTACTAGATGCACCCATTGCAAAGGAGGAGGTCCGGGCAGCCATTAGGACACTACAGGCGGGGAAGTCACCCAGAGGGGACAGATTTACTTTTGACTTCTATCAGGCCTTGGCAGATCAGACACCACCCTTTCTGACTAAGGTATATAGAGAAGCCAGCTTAAATGGCTCCTTCCCACCCACCATGAGAGAGGCGATCATAAAAGTCATCCCATAAAAGGAAAAAAAAACCTGCTCGTTGGCAGTTACAGGCCCATAAAATTAATAAACATTGACAGCAAGATCTACGCCAAAGTGTTGGCAAGTCAGCTGAGCCCTATACTTACCTCGCTGATACACCCCTCCCAGGTGGGCTTTGTTCTGGGTAGGCACAGCACCGACCATGTTTGTTCCCAGCTTAATCTCATACATGCAGCCCAAAGCCTAAAAACCCTGACTGCAGCAGTGTCAGTCAACTTCGAAAAGGTGTTCGACTCCCTTAAATGGGACTATCTCCAAGCAGTGCTAACCCATCTGGGGGTGGGAGAATGGTTCAGAACTTGTCTCCAGACCATTTACAACAACCCCTCGGCCAGAGTTACCACAAATAGACTTCTGTCAGACCCCTTCCCATTGGAAAGTGGGATCTGCCAGGGATGTCCACTTTCTCCCTTATTGTTTGTCCTTGTGGTGGAGCCCCTGGTGGCAGCAATTCGGCAGCGCCCAGACATCAAGGGAATACAGGAGGGACAGATGGCCTATTCCATGCTGATGTATGCTGATGATCTTCTCATCCCATAGAAGATGCACCAAGGTCCCTCCCACCCCTCCTGAAGCTCCTCAACACTTTTGCCACCCTCTCTGGACAGCGTCTTAACCAGTCCAAGACAGAGGTGATGCCCCTCAATCCAACTTGCACATGGGAAGATATTGAAAGCCTTGGACTCCTCTGGGCCCAACATGGATCCACCTATTTGGGGGTTAAAATCACCCCCAAACTTGAAGATATGTGGAACGCCAACCTACAACCATTAATCCAGAACATCAAAGCTGAGTTCAATAGGTGGACATTGCTGCAGCTTACTATGGCCAGAAAAATTGAGGCCATTAAAATGGTGACAGCCCCAAGATTTATTTATCTCATCTCTCATATTCACCTTGAACTACCTAAGAAATTGCTTCAAGACACTAACAGATTGATAGGAAACTTTCTGTGGGAGGGAGCCAAACCCCACTTCATCAGAGCTAAATTAAGGGCCCACTGGTCAATGGGGGGGGGGGGGAATGGAGACTACCCTGCCTGGAAGGCTATAAATGGGTCTTTCAGGCCACACAAACTGCATACTGGTTACAACCCTCTACAAGCCTTTCCCCACAATGGTTAGATATGGAGGCGTCTGCCACCAAGGTGGCACAGGCTGCCACCCTCCTGCATTGTAAAAAGAAATGTGCCATCCCCCCACATCAAGCAACTAGCACTGCCTCCATAGGAGACTTGGGCTATCTGCACTCTCAGCAGTAATCAATACCCTTTGGCATAACTCAAACATCCAAATAGATGGCAAATTAGTATCCTGGCCATGCTGGCTTAGCATGGGCATTGCTGTGGTGGAGGATTTATTTTTATTTATTTATTTTATTTATTTTAGTTTTTGGTAACTGGGTAGGTGCACTGATCCAAGGGACTGTTTTCAGGAATGACCTGGGCCACTGCAGGTGGCAGTACAGAAGGTGCAAAAATATGTGACAAAGAATACAAGTTGTGCATAAACATACATCAAATAAATGACAAAACCAGGTACATAGTAGAAAAGTCAGTAAGAAGAGAGTGCACAACTTAAAACTAAAAAGTCAGTTCACCAGAGTAGTCAAGAGTACTAACTGTACATTATTTACATCATTGGGATAATCAGAACTGGCTAACTATACATTATTTACGGCAGGATACGGTGACAAGTGAAGGTAAGTGCAAGGCATAGGAACCCACTTGATATTGTTGAGTGTACTGAGGGGAGATTAAACAGGACGCAGTTGTGGGGAGAGAGTGCCAGGGAGATGGAGGCTAGTCAGCCTGGAGGCAATAGGGAGGGAAGAGTAAACCTTGAAGAGGAAATAGTATCCTTGGACCCTCACTCACCAGGGTGGCCACCTTCAGAGAGTTCCAGGAGAGAAGGGGTCTCCAGCAGAAGGACTTCTGGAGATACCTCCAGCTAAGGGATGCCCTCCACCCTACACTGAAAACTTACTCCACACACCAGTTGCCTAATGAGATCATCAGCTGGCTGTCCCATCCCAAAGTTCCTGCTGGTCAAATATATGCCAAGCTGAGAGATGCTCTCCCACACCAGTCAGAAGCATCTAGAATCAGGTGGGAGAAAATGACAGGCAGCAGTATTTAAGAAAACCAATGGTCCAGGGCATGGAAAGACATATATATCTGGTTCAGGGATGCTCGATGTCACCTTATTCAGAATAAGATATCCCATGCCTGGTATAGAATCCCGGCAGTACTCCACAGGGCAAAAATCCACGACAACGATAACTGCTTGAGATGGCTTGCTTCAGGGGGAGACCTCTATCACTTACTCTGGGTCTGACCCTTAATACAAGTGGGGTGGAGTCAGATTAGACAGATAGATTCCAAGGTCCTTAGACAGCAGGTCATCTTCCCTCTTCCTCCTGCTCAGCAATAAGTCAAACTAAGGATACCTCAAACCCCTTGAGTATAGATGGCTGACACCCCCCCCCCCGGCATTGCAAATGAAGAGAGCCATTCTGTGCAAATGAAGGATTACACAGGTTCCCACCATCACAGATTCTGGCTTCACTTACTGCACTGGTGGGGTTGGATATGCTTTCCCACCTGCAGCACAATATAATTTCCAAGTTCCTACAGTGCTGGGCCCCATACATGACCTACACAAGCTCTGCCACAGGAATAGGCTGACTTAACCCAGTTAGGACAGACTGACCCTTGGGCACATAAGTAACCTTCCACCCCCTCCATCTCTTCCTGTTACTTACCCTGAAGTTGACAAATTATACAGGATGAACAACTCTGAGCCTGCTGAAGTAAATAGGCAGATACCTCTGTGCTTTAAGCACAGAAGGTAAGTCACAGCAACAAGCTAATGTGTAGAACTAAGACACTAATTTTTTAGAGCAAAGGTTTCTTTGTGTTTTTCTTTTTGATTTTCTTGTAGGGGGCCCCTAACAGTGACATGGAGAACGTCCCTAAGCAGCGGAGGATCTTACAGGATGCCCTGAAATGTTAACCCCAGGATTCAGGTGGGAGAGGACCTCTGGAGACCCACTTCCCCTGGTTAGTAAGTACAACTTGACTATCAGTCTCTTGGAGTGGGTACCAGTCCCACTGACTGCTCCATGTCACTTTTCTGTTTCTTTACATCAGTAGTTTGTCCTCGTAGTAGTTGTATGATTGATAAGGTACGACAAGTTTCCAGACACACTTTGGCTAGTATAACTATAGCAGACTGCATGACACATGATATTCATTGCTTGCTGCACCAATTACCTTAAATCTACACCCTGTAACCACCACAGATGTTGAGGTGACCAATGTTAGATTGTTAACCTCAGAAAAATAATAAAAAAGTTTAAACAAAAAAGCCCTGTTTACTTGTCCTCTAAGGTGCAAAAATCGGAGTTTAACATTAAAGTGCCTACTCAAGCCATGCTCAGAAGCCAAATTTTTAAAACCTTATAACCAGCCAGCCCAGTGGCATGGAGGGCTGAGGCAGCATGCCTTACCTCCTGCCACACCAGCGACCCATGTTCGTGGTGCGAGTGGGCCATCAGGGGTCGGCTGGGGAGGGAGAGGATTGAGTGTCTGGAAGACAGCTCTCCTCTCCCGGGGAGGAGATGGGACGGAGTCCGCTGCATGCCTGACCCCTAGCGGAGGCTGAGGGTCAACACCAGTGGCTCACACCTAGGGGGTGGTTACAGGGCAGTCACCCAACTTGTTGCATGCGGAAGCATGCACAGCTCCAGTCATTGGCAGCATTGCCACTGGCGGGGAGAAAATGGAAAATGGCCCCTCAGAAGGATCGATCTGCCTGATGCAGCAGGGGCCCACATTCGGTGATAGCAGCAGCCCTCGCACCGCATCCGAACCGGGCAGGTTGAGGGATCCCCACCACTCGCCGTGGGGAAACCATGGAGAAAGAGAGGGACAATGCTGCCAGCGGAGATGGAGCTGGGCGCCTTGGCAAAGAGGGAGCTCCGTAGGGGACGGGTAGGAGAAAATAGATTAACAGAAAAAAAAAACCTTATAACTGAAGAACCAATTAATATTTTTTTTCACAAACACCTCCTTGGGCCAAGTCACTTCAACCTTGAAAATGTTGGAACAAAATTACAAACTGTTTTTCCTTTAGACGTAAGAAAAAAGGCCAGAGAAAAATATTTGTTTCTTATATCTACATTCCCTGGTTCCTGGAAGCAAGACAAGCAGCCATCATGAAACTTGCCAAATCATAAAAACTTGGCACTCTGACCACACATGCTATAGTGCATACAATTTTGGTGAAGGGCACCAAAGTTATAAAGTTATTAAGGCTTAAAGTCACAATGGTAAAAAAAAATTTCATGAAAGTAAAAGGGCTCACAAAAGTAGAATTCTTATTTTGTATCAGAGGGTTATCTCAAAACACGACTGACCATGCTCAGAAGTCAAATTTCAAAACCTTATAACTCCGGTACCAATTAACATTTTTTTATGAAACCTTTGAAAGGCACTGCCTTGGCACAAGCCTCTTCGGCTTTGAACGTTTTGGAACAACATATCATACCATCTTCACTGTAGGTGAAAGTGCAAAAAGAGCCAACAACAATGCTGTTTTTGTATTTGTTATGTTTTGGGGATCTCTATCAAATTGCACAAAGTAGGGACATGAAAACATTAGGGTTTGTAGTCTCTGGAGTCTTGGCAAATTAGTGGTATGGTGTTCCTTGGGGTTGTTTGCCCTAATGCCAACCCATACCCATGAGCAAACAAAGTTATACATGATCTCTTGCTTCACACAGGGCCCACAGTGCTCTGTGTAAAGAAAGCTATGACTGATTCTGCTGGCCACACGGGCAAGTCATATTTCTCTATCTCCAAACACAGTATGACCATAACAAATGGGCTTGGACCCATACCTTGAGCTCAGGCAGAAGGCTAGGGGCTAAGTGAGGAGGGTGGCACACCATCAATTCAGCAAGTGTCCTGAGACTCCAAACACTAATGTTTTCATTTCCCTACTATGTGCACTTTCATTTTTGGGAACCCTAATCTCTGCATTAACACAGTTTTTTTACACGATAGATAGATAGATAGATAGATAGATAGATAGATAGATAGATAGATAGATAGATAGATAGATAGACAGACAGACAGATAGGTATATTGTAACTGGTTAGAGATACTATCCCAGTGCTCATTCAGCGGAGCTGTCAGACCAGCTGACCAACCTCAGTTTCCCACAGCCACTTTTAGTCTCAAATTGCAAATCTTGCAACTGGAACCTACTCTAGATGTTTCAAAATTATTAACACAGCCCAGCCGGGGGGTCTTGATATGTCATGGTGGGCCATTAACCCCTAGTCCATCTGTAAATCTCTGAAAATGACCACCATTGAGGGTGGATTATAAACCTAATCGCACTGTTTTTTTTAACCTTTTTTTAAAAGGAAAAGAAACTAATTTGCCCCACGATGGTTTGAGGTTTACAAGACATTTCTAGCACATTAATGCCCCATAAAGCAGCAAGTGAGAAAGCATATAGGCTTCATGCATAATCAATTTGGTGTAAAATTATAATACTAATTATAATGAGAGAGAAATAATATGATTTAATTGGGCACTGAACTCAGGCCCCCAGAACATTGTTCAAGTGCTCTTACCAACTGATCGATCAGGCCATTAGCCTGAGTGTCCCGCAGTTACTTTTTTCAAAAACTGCAAATCCTACAGCTGACAACACAACAGATGGCCAGAAGTTACTGGTGCTTTGTTAGCCACTGATAAGCATTTATTTGCTAGTCAGATAAATAAATGAAATAAATGATTGGGCTTTGCCACTTCCAGTCCCCTTCCTGCCTGATATGGCAATGTGTCCACTGCATTTCTATGATTGCTCAGCAGCTGTTTGCCAGGGACTGGGTGGGACCCATCTTGGCAGTGCTTTGTCAGGTCGTTTATCATAGGGATGGGTGTGGGAGAATAAAGCCCAGCCTCCTACTGCTGTGCTTGGCTCATGTCCAAGGTCCCTTATCTTATTACTACACCAACTGCTAATGCAGTTAGTGTGAAGAGTTGATTTGGCAGCCCAGGGAATTCCAACAAATATCTTCAGCCTTGAAAAGAAAGAAAGAATGTGAGAATAGGTGTGGAAAAGAGAGCTTTATGTATCGCCCTCAGAGAGCAATTCTATTACGGTGAGAATAATTAGCTGTATGAATTGGCATAAAGACTGTGCCAGTGGGATGTATCTAAACAACAACACTACATCATTTTTATCACTTGTAGCACAAACGTGTTACAACATGTTTTATAATCTCAGAAAAAAGTGCTGTAATGAAAATATGATCATTAAAAAAACTGAAACCCACATATTAACTAGCTCTTTTTTTTAATGCAGAGGTAAAAACTCACATTTCAAATCATTCCCCAAGCAATTCTTAGGATGTATGCTTCTTAATCTAATTTGACTGGCTATTCCATATACAAGGAGAATAATGTGCAAGTGGCACAAGGCCAGCATAAGTGGTTATCACAGAGTGGTCCAGGATAAATTATGACATTCACCAAGTACAGTAGTGTATCATTACAACCATGTGTATTATACAGTAGTGTTGCTCAGATAGAGCTTTTGTGGATCCTATCTCCCTCTATCAGACAGTGCTGGTCTCCTACCTAGGATACTACCAGTATCAATTCCCTGTCTTGCCAAAGACAGATGTAGGATCCAGGGTCAGATAGTGATGGATCCTGGTAGGATCCAGTGTTCCTAAGTCAGATCCAGGGATCCTAAGTCAGATCCAGGGATCCTAGGTCAAATAGTTAGGATCTGAGGTCAATCAGTTGGTTTGAACTGTGGATCTGTTGCTAGGATCCACAGGACCCACAATGTTTGTTGTTAAGATGCACAGGATCCACAACATTTGTGAGATCCATGCACTGGATCCTAGAGGGTAGGATCCATGGTCATATAGCACTGCTATCCTACCACAGCAACACTCTGGCCAAATGGGAGGTATCTGTCGGTATCCTAGTTTCTGGGATACTATCTGAGCAACACTAGTATGTACAGATATGTTAGTCAAGTTAATTAAATGTAATTCATTTACCCTTAGTGGTTAGTCTTTTTAACAGGTTACCATAGCTACTGTAGAGAAGCTGATCCTCTCATGGTCGACTGAACCTGTGAAAAGAGAAACTGGATAGTCAGAGAACTGTGTTTCTTTTCCTGAAGAAGCAGCATTAGTAGTAAAATGTTGAATTGACATGACAGACTGATCTGTACATATTGTATAATAAACATGGTTAAGATACACAGCTGTACTTTGTGAGTGGCATCATTTATTCAGGACCACTCCATTATAACCTGGGCCCCTACTTTTCTGCGGCACAGTGGGACCAAGTTCAAAGGCAAGACTATTATGTTGCCGCAGAACTTTCTTGATGGTGGTTTGTAATTTCTATGAAGTTCTCATGGCGCTAACAAACTACCACATCACAGTGTCAGCTTGTCATCCTGACTTACTTTCATGGCAGTTTTTATAGCAATCAGGATGGTGGAAAGCACAGTAACACTAGTTCAAAAAATAACAGACATAAAAATAGTTTTATGCCTAAAAAAGCAAAACAAATGTCTCTCCCTTAAGGTCCTAGCCTGTTGCATAAATGATATATGCAGAGGGGATCTTATGTGCTAAATAAGGTATTTCTATATGGATGCTATCTATCCCATTAATGAGGTTTCCACTATCACCTATATATTTGTATGTGCTTTCTACACCACTCATGAGGTTCCCACTGTGTATCACTTATATATTTATATGTAATCTGTAACATACACACAAATATGCGTGTGTGTGTGTGTGTGTGTGTGTGTGTGTGTGCGTGGTGACAGAGATACTGTGTGTGTGTGTGTGTGTGTGTGTGTGTGTGTGTGTATATATATATATTTTTTTTTTATTTCCATGAACTTGCATCCTCATTCATACAGGTCCCATTGGAAACGGAATAGAGGAGTTATTGCAAAACTCATTTTTCATGTCAACCTGCTTTCTCTGACACACTGCATAACACCATCAGGCCATGGCATGCATGTGAACCAATTGTGAGATAGAGCTCTCTGACCCATCACAATGTGTCCACCATGTGACAGAACACTTCACCATACCATCCCAGGCTCCGAGCAGTGATGTGTTCCACCAATCCTTGTGCTGCCCAGCTAGCTCCCAGAGCTAATCTCTGAACCTGAGCTGACGGCACAGAAACACAGCATGTTAACCTCTGGCCCAACAGCTGTCCCTGCACACAACATTTCTCAATAACCTTTAGGTAATTCTATCAACCAATGACAATATGTAATCAAGAACCCTGGCAAAAATGCGTATAGTGCAATTATTTGTTTAACAGGTCTATTCTTTCAACAGGTCTACACATTATTATATTTCACTTTTCTGGGCATAATTACTTTATTTTTCTTAAAAATGTAGACAGTTAAATTAATTTTACCATTTATTCATTTCAGATAGCATCTCTATACCTTAAAGGCACAAATAGGTTTCTACAAAGTGAGGTATGGACTTAACAGGTCTATGCTATTGACAAGGTTTTGTTTAAGTTGGCCTAGTGCAATAAAGTAAGACTGAAAATTGTATTAGGCTGTACTGCAGGTTGAGCAAATATCACCATGCATGATGTGCTGTGCCACTGTCTCTGGCAGTGGGTGCTGTGGTAGATAAGTGACTGTTCATTTCTGTTGCAGAATGCAGCCATTTCATTAGCCAATGTATGATGTTATAGCAATGACAACATCACATTCTGAACATATAGGGGGGTTTTGGATATAAAAAGAGGGGAAAGGAACCAGATTCTATGTATAAACAGAAATATTAATAAAAACTCACCAAGAAGAGTGAATTCTGTGGCACCACAGAAGTTCTGCAGTAGATTGCAAGTTCTGTGCAAAATTCTGTGGCCGAAGAATTCTAGGGGCCTTGATTATAACTTTATCGGCCACTACTGGGTTTTTCTTATCTTGCAGAAAATGGGATGGCCACACTGTTCAACTGTGTCAACATATTGTAAGTGGTTAGCCAAACTTGTCACTAGCCAGTCCAGTGATGCTGAGGGTTGAGGCACTGGACACCACACCTTGCACCATGCCTGTGACTCAGGTTCAGACACAAGCCTGGATCATCAGGGATCAGCGGGGGGGGGGAGAGGAGCTGGATCGGGATGCCACGAGGCAGCTCTCCTCTCTCAGGAATGGACATGGGGTTTCTCCAGCTCTTGGCTGCCACCGGGCGGAGGACAGTTGGTAGCACCAAGCCGTATGGGAGCCCAGGCAGTTGTCAGGGGTGGGGTGGAAGGGGCCATAACCAGCACCAAGGGGCGTGTCCGCACTTCCACGTGAATGCTTCGCCATGTGCTGGGGTCCTAGGATCAGGGGGAAAAAAGCACAGAAAACCAGAAAATACAATAAAAAAATCTGTTGTCATTACTAAGAGCATCTCTAGTGTTGGCACACCAGTGTAGAAATGGTCAGTGTGAAAATAAGAGCCATTTCAGTCACATTTTAGACAGTGACACAGTATAAAGACAGCCATGCCTCTCAGCTTTTCATTACCAAAATGTGGGCAGCAAGGTCCCTAAAAATGTAAGAAAACAAGACAAAATAATAATAACCTTTATTTATACAGGTACTAAAACCCACTGAGATTAAAATATGCTATACAAGGGTGACCTGGACAGGAAGTGACCTAACAATCTACTTATGGCACAGCGAACATACACACAGTAACAACTATATGAAAAGGGTACAGTAAAATATAATAAAGTTAACAGAGTGATAAAAAATGCTATCAGACAGAATCCATAAATAAGGATAAAAACTAGGAATTTTTTTTGTAAAGTAAGCTGCTAGTCTCTTCTTAAACTGATTATGCATGGGGATGATAGAAATATTTAGTTTTGTTCTAGATTGTTATGGGACCAGGGGATTGTGATAGTTAAAGGACATAAATCATAAATGACTTTTAACTATTGGGACTGCAATATTTAGACAAGATTGGGATCTAAGGCGATAGTGCTTGGTGAATTGAGTCCAAAGCAGTTTAAGTACCATAGGAGTGTAAGTAGTACAACACTGTAGACAAAGAGAAACCAATGTATTTTTTTTCTAGTCCTTGTGGAGGAAAGGCTGGTGAGTTTGTTAAGGTCACCATGGTGAAGAACAAGTTTTGCACTTATTTGAAATAATGAAGCTACTTGATTGAGGGTGGCACTGGATTTACGGTGGCAAGCATTTAGGGAGTGCTCTGGCATGCTGACAATCCAGGGGTTGCATCCAAAGCCCAGGACACCAGGAGCAGAAGCCAACAGGGAGGCTATAAAGCATAAGTCTGGATGCTGTCCTCCCAAGTTGAGGAGTCTCACAAGCCCTGCTCACTCAACTGGTAACACCTAGGAGAGGTTGGATTGTGGTGCAACTGATTCCTGGAATGCGTTGTACTACCCTGTACCTCCCTTGCCCTGCCCCCAACTCAATCCCCCTGACTATGGAGTCCCCACCAGCAACTGCCTTCTCCTTTGCCAAGGGACTCTCCTACCCTCCCCCTTGAGGATCCCCACCTCCTCTCTTACTCCTGCCTCTGGTGCCTCCTCTTGGCTTCCATGTCCTACCAGAATGGTGAAAGAATTGTGCAGCAGGAAGGTCTGAGGGCTGTTCTCCCTCCTTCCTCCTCTCACTCTCCCAGAGCCCACCAAGATCCAGCTGCTCAAACTCCTTGCTGGCATCCTTTGAGGGAGCAACGGCAAACTAGGTGGCCGCTGCATTAAGCAGATGCTGTCCTGTACTTGTGTCAGTTTGGCCCAGAGTCCAATGACCTCTACTCTAGGCCATGAGAAATGCCTGCATATAGGGCAATTCCTTAGTCTTCAGAACATGCCTTTGAAGATTGCGGCCCCACATCCATTACATTACACCACTCCCATGCCTGCTGATTTGTTTATCCTCCTGACTTTTTGCTTTCCTGCCTTTCCCTTTCCTGTAGGTTTCCCTTATCACTAACACCTTCTTGACTTCCCTTTACCTTTCCCCTTATGAGTTTGTGTTCAACCCCTTACCATATATTGGGCTTTTCTTCAATTCCCTGTTCTGGTCCCTTGGCAATTTAGGATAGTTGACTTCCTATACACATGTTCTCCCCTAACTTATAAAGGGTGTTGCCTCTATTGCCACCCAACTCTGTGTTTTAGTTGCCCTTAGCTTGGCCTTTGTGGGTCTTACCTTCTCTACCCTACACTGTTGTTTATCCCTATCTCACTGACAGTACACCCAATTAAACATCAACTAAGCAGCTGTAAACCAACCAATTAAATGCTGCATAAACCAAACTTTCAGAAAAGTGAAAAACATTTATTAATCAATTAATATCTATAAAATTAAGCAGCAGCCAGTTGTCCTGTAACACTCATATCCCAGTACTTCTCCCTAAAAGGCTTCATCAGGGGACAGGGAAACAGAGACCTGACCACATTTAAACTGACCCACATATATGACATCATAGTGTAAAAGTAATTAAAGTAGGTGAATCAAATCACAAAAGTCAACACAACTGAAACACATACAGTGCAGCATCAATGTAGAAAAATTACATCAACAAGTCACATTAAAAATTCCCTTGTAACAGTCTAACCCTATACTGGCACATTTGAAAGTTTAAAATGCAAACATCAAGTTTTCTACCCCCCATTAAGGTAATGCCAAGATCACCCTTCTATTTTCAATTAATTCCATGTGGATCTGATGTACATACACTCCTGGGGGAAAAATAAATGAGCCGGTAGTTTCTTACAAGTCTGGCATGCCTATATAAGAGAAAGTGCTATGTTAAATTAATAGTATATAAAATTCATTTTACTACGGACACCAGATCACTTGGAATCACTTGGAATCAAGGAGCAGAAAAGAGGCATGAGCCCATGAAGTTGCTCTGTTGGGACATTAAATAATAATTTATGTTGCCCCTGCTGGCTATAAATTTATCTAGATTTCTTTTGAAGCAGTTTTTGTCTTTACTTATGATTACTTCCATTGGTAGCCTATTCCATGGATTAGCCAATCTGACTGTATAGAAATATTTTCTTTTGTTGCTTTTATAAGTTGTCATTATTAGTTGTAGAGGGTGTCCTCGCACATCAAATCTGTTGGGTTTGCAATCTGTATTTAATTCCGTCATCATTTCCAGGTTGCACATGATGCCATAATAAAATAACATATCCCCCCTTGTTCTTCTTATTTCAAGACTATGTAGACCTAACTTGGCTAGCCTCTGTTCATATCTATTATGTTTTAAAGAGTATATTGATTTCGTAAATATGCGTTGGACTCTTTCAAGCCTATCTATTTCTTTTTTTATGTAAGGGTTCCATAACTGGCTACCATAATCCATATGTGGTCTGACATAGGATAAATATAATGGAAGGAGGACTTCAGATTTATTTTATTTATTTATTTATTGAATTTTGTTGACCCAGTAGACCCACTAAGAGGACTTGGTTTTGATATTCCTTTTGATTGCATAAATTGTTTCATTTGCCCTTGCAATAATATTAGTGTATTGTTGTTTGAAATGTAATTTATTGTCTATAAGTATCCCCAAGTCTTTTTCAATTTCTTTGGTTTGTATGTTATCATTATTGAGAATGTAGTTATGCCTAGGATTTTTTTTTCCTAAATGGAGGATGCAACATTTTTGTGTATTTAGTCTCATTCCCCATTTTGATCACCAAAATAATGTTAGTTATGACCTTCTGTATTGATAGTATTTCTTCTTCAGTATTACATGGTCCCCCTAATTTTGTGTTGTCAGCGTATTTTATAATGTTGTTGGATACATTTTCCTCTAGGTCTGATTATTGGTCCTAATACTGAACCCTGCGGGACACCTCTTGTGATCTCGCCCTCACTTGACAAGTGGCCCCTAATGGATACTCTTTGTTTCCTGTCAGTTAACCAATTGTTGATCCAGTAAATACTTTGGTTATCAATTTTATATTTGTTTAATTTATCTACAATTGCCCAGTGTGGGACCAGATGGCAGTGACATGTAATTTGATTGGTTCATAGGTCATGTTTTGAACACTTATCCAAAAAATGGCAGTGAGTATAAGTGAGACTGGATGATTGTACTGAGTTATGGGGTTTCCACAGTTGCAGTTTATGTATCTTTTTGCCATTGCCAAAATTGGAGAAGAAGAAGAAGAAGAAGAGGAGGAAGAAGAAGAATTATTTACATAGCACTTTTAATGCACATTGTATCCCAAAGTGCTTTATAAGCAATGCCACACTGGTAGTGAAGTGATTGAATGTGTAGTGGCAGCCTTATCGCACATCAACACTCACACACAGCCTTGGACGATTGCATGAACTGGTTTCTATGGGAAGGGGAATATTGGCCAGGACACTGGGGAGAGTCCCTTACTCTTTGCAAGAAGTGCTTTGAGTTCTTTTACTTCCATCTGGATGCCCACCAGGCCAGCACCAGGATGGATAGAAGGGCCTTGGTTTACCATGTCATCTGAAGAACACCCCAACAGTACAGCACCCTCCTAATATTGTACTCAGGTACTAGTGTTTAGGTATAAGCCCAATCCAGGTGTGGGGCAAGAACCCATGACCTTCTGGCCCAGAGGTGGATGTGTTACCAACTGAGCAACACTGATACCTGGACATTGAAATCAGTTTAGTTTTCTTACTGTGTCTGGGCAGCTTTCACCAGACATTAGCAAGCATGTGCATGTTAGTGTCCTGATAAAGGGATTGGGTGTGGGTGCTGTCTTCTGTAGAAGAAAAAAAAAGCAAGTCAGTGCCACCGAGGAGAGTCTCTATTTATTTATTTGAAAATTTCTTCTTTTAATCTGTGGCACGGCATATGTGGAGATGGTGGCACCATATGGAGGGACAGGAAAGGAGCCTGAGAGTGACAGCAATTCTGACTCAGGAGAACAGCACAGAAAACAGAGGTACTTTCTTAAAAACAAATGTGTAGCAGTAAAAAGATTGGGTGATATTTGGTGAAATAGCAGAAAATGTGAGTTGGTGCTGTCGGGGAGAGTTTGTCTTCTAAATTAATTTGATTGTGTTAATTTGCAAGATGCAGTGAAGAGACTGAGCTTGGAACCAATGCTGAAAGGAACTGAACATGTACTCCCTGGAGGAAAGGAGGGAGAGAGGAGATATGATAGAGACATACAAATATCTTACAGGGAGGAACAGGGGGCAGGAATACACTATTTTTAAGTGAAAAAGATGTTCCAGGACTAGAAGGCATGGGATGAAGTTAGAGAGAGGATGATTCAGAGGAAACGTGAGGAAGAATTTCTTCACAGAACGGGTGGTTGACAAGTGGAACCCCCTGCCTGAGGAAGTGGTGGGGGTTGAAACAATCATGGGATTTAAGAATGCATGGGATAGACATAAAGGAATTCTGGAGGTCAGGGGTAAGGGACAACAGACTTCTAGGAAAACATAAACTGAACTTACAAGCTCAAATGGGCAGACTGGGTGGGCCATAGGCCCTGATCTGCCGACACTGTCTATGTATCTATGTGTCTATGAAAACAGGAGTTCAGTTCTGTAGCTAGAAGAAGTGTTGGTGGGGGGAGGGGCTGTTGCAATGATACACTAACTAGCTGAATTAATCATGTGTGGTGAACTAACTAGGTGTATAAATCATATGGTATATCATATATGTATACACACACACACAGTGTAATCCTGTTTATCCGAATCTCCCTGTTATCCGAAACTGCCAGCTGTCCCCCACTGTTCCTCACATTGACTAACTGCCATTTTTTGCAGCCGATTAAGTGGCTATAAACTTTTCCTTTGTTTCCTCTGTGTACAGTGTGCGACTCTTCTGTAGACATTATAAAGTCTGTAACAATCAAGGATGCTGTCATGATGGTGGCAGATGCTTGGAGGGAGGTGTGCCATGAGACAATAAAAAAATGCTGGCAAAAATCAACACTGCTGCTCAAGCTTCCAGAGCCATCTGCCTCTGAAGAAAATGATCAACTTGCCGATGCCACAATAGCACTCTGCAAAGCTGCCGAGGAGATGGAGTTCCCTGTGGATGCAGTAGAGGACTAGATGGAGACCGATGAGTTGGAGAGTGGATACAGCAAGATGTCAGACAGTGACATCATACAGGTAGTAAAGAGTGACACTGGCCATGAGATGCTGGATGGGGAAGATGAAACCACGGAGCACAATGTAACAGTGCCCCCACCACCACCCACAGATGCAGAAGCTGCCGACTGCTTTGACAGATGTTTCTCCTGGCTGAAGATTAAGCAAGATGCAGACAGAGATCAGCTGCTGTTGCTGAGGCAGTTGTGGCTATGAGCTGTGTGACAGAGAAACAACAAGAAAAAACAGAAATCAATTCAGGACTACCTGACAAAACTCCAAGGACTGTAACGTATTACTTCAGTTTTTTAAACTTAAATAAATGCTTTGACTAACTGTTATTTAAGCTTTTTTAATAAATATTGAAATAAAGTATGGCAGTAATAAGGTGTGAGTTCTAATGTGTACTAATATGTCATAGCTGCAGTTTCATTCACTCCACTTGCGGTACTTTCATTTAACCGAAACCCCGTTTATCTGAGCATTTCGGATGTCCTCCAGCATGTTAGGATAAATAGGGTTACACTGTGGCGATATTCAAAAAATGCAAACAAGCGCATAAGTCTGGCGCAGTACAAACCAATGTGCCGTCGCCAACAGGAGCCATATTCAGAGGTTGTGCAGGCTGCACCGCACCAGCGTACCCTGCTGAATAAGCGCACAGCTGCACCATAGCACACTGGGAAAGCACCATTGTGCACTGTGGATGTGCCAGCGGTGCAATCCAGAGGTGTGCAATGGCATAACTACAGGTGCACCATGGGCAGACAAAGAAGCCCCCAGGGCAACCATGGGAGCAGAGCAACAGAGGGGGGCACAGCACAGAGAGGAGACAAAGGGACAGAGCCAGGGAAGCATAGTGACAGGCCACAGGAGGCCACCACCAGCAGGGCACTGCAGGGTTCACACAGGCACCCAGACCCCCACCCCAGAACACAACAGTGGCACAGACAGTAGGCAACAGGGGGTGCCAATGGGGGATGGAGGGCCAGCAAGGGGCCCCCACAGACAACAGACTGTGCCCCCCCTTCACATCCAGATCAGGGCAGACTACAACCAGGACCACATAGCCAAGCAGACACACCTGCCACACAACCCTGACATCCACCCCAAGGGCACCCAAGGCACAGCCATTGACTGAGGGAGAGGGACACCACCACCACCGTGGGACACACTGCGGCACACAGCAGTGAGCCACAGAAGAGCAACGTGCATCCCAACACATGCACACCACATGGACAGGAACTAGGCCACTGCAGCATGGTTCCTCATGCCACCTGCAAAGCAGACACAGACACAGGCAGGTAAGTCAAAAGTAAAGTAATGAGTAACACAACTCTATACAAGAGAAGGGTGTGGGGGAGGGTAGGAAAGTGAGGGGAATGGATAGGGAACAGGAACTGTACAGTGGGCTGAGGGACTGAAGGGGGAGGTATGGCTGGGGAACAGAGGAAAATAGGGCCTGACTAGCGGCAGCCACGGCCTGCTACCCCTTGCTGATGTCACTGCCTCCTGTCCACCAAGATCATTCTGCAGACCTGCATGACCACCTGCATTGTAGTTGATGTGATCAGGATGAGCTGCCTCAGGAGCAAACAGTAGAGGGGCCTCCTGCGCCGCCATGGGACACCTAGGACAAGGGACAGGACAGGTGATCAGTGTAATGTCCTAAGGAACCATACCCAACCACAACATGTACTGAGCAGCGGGAAAACACACCCTTGGAGGGCCCATAGAGGCCACCCACAGGGGTGTGAGCCAATGCCTGCCAGTAACACGGCACACCACGTCAGCACACAGTGATGGCCCCTGCTGCACAGTGACCATCTATCTGAGCTATGGCAGTCACATGGCACAGTGCTCCAGCAGCACCACAGCAACATCAGTGGCAGCCGGGTACCACGCACAGTGTGACACACACAGCTTCCATGGCACATGGCACAGGTGGCCATGCCTGCACCCATGCCCCCCCACCCCCAATGATGGTACACAGGACAATATCAGTACCTACCTGCCGCTCCTCCACCCTGTGTTGCTGCGGCCTGGTGTCCCACCAGTGCTGCCTGTCTTCGGTCTTCGGGTCCTGGAAATGGAAAAGAAACAGGTACACATCAGTAACCAACCACAGCAGCTGCCACCCCCCCACCCCATGCACAGTTTGATCCCCTGCCTGACATGTCCCACACAGTGGCAGTGCAACACATGTGGTGGAGGGTGATGCCACCCCACAATGCGCATGATGGTAGCACACCACCCAGCAGGACATGCCAGACAGCCTAGTCAACACCATAGTACAGCACCAGGGTACAAACGCATGATGGGCCTACTCACCTGACTGTGGCACCGCCCCACACCTGATGCACACCTCGAGCTTCCTGAGGTGCTCTGGGTCTCTCTGCACCAGGTCCCCATATCGGTGGTGACACTGCTCACCTGTCCTCACCACCCCTATGCGCTGCCTCAGTGAGACAGCAATTGCCTGCCACACAGCCACCTGGGGCTGCTGTAGTGGCACCTGCTCAAACAGCTGGGGTGCATGGGGCTGGATGCAGGCCATGAGGTTGGCAAGCTCTACCTGCATCCAGTTGGCTGCTTGTCCAGTTCGCTGCTGTACCATGTCTCAGGTGCGAGCTGCTGAGCAAAATGGTGGTGGCAGGCGCATATGGCCACTGCATGCTCCACATGCATGGACTATGGGGACATCAATCAATCAATCATTCAATCAAAATCTTTATTTATCTAGGTGAACGTCATTGAGCAGAGCTCTTTTACAAGACGTACCTGGTTAGAACAGGGTCAGGTAACATCCATCATAAAAACACATAAATACATGTAAATAAGTATATAAACACAAACACAATGGTGCAGTAATAGGGGAGACAAATGATAAAAAGGAAGACAAGGCAAGCCATAACAGAGGAGGATTCAAATACAAGGGGGCAGGTCCACCATTGAACCATGCAACTGTATATAAACCATGTTCTCTGTATAGAAGTACCAGTTAGTTCATTTACCAGGGGTAGTCACTACTACTAGCCATGAAAATGGCTTGGAGAACCACCAACTAATGGCAGATGAAGTACCAGGAGGGGTATGTAATATGTAAACGAAGGATAAACATTGTGAGAAGTGAAGTCCCAAGGATAGGTCGGTAGAACTGATGTGGCGGTAGGGGCCTACGGGGAGAAGGAAAGGGAAGTTAGGACAACACATGTGCTGTGTCTGCCTATCATGCACACACAATGATGTGTGACATTGGTGTGGCTAGGTGGGGTCACAGAGTGGGGGTCAGTCTGGGAAAGAGATCACAGCAGGGGTCAGAGGTCGGCCACTGCACAGTGTGCACGTGTGCAATAGCAGGCATGGCACACCATGTGCCTTGGCTCCTATTGCGCAGTGTGCACACAGTGCACAACAGGTGACAGTACACCATCTGGTGCATCCGCACTGCGGTCCTGCACACCGCACATGCATGTGCATTGTGCCGCTACTTGCTCTGGAGCAAACTTATTGTACACAGAGCAAATACGTGACATTCAGCCACCACACGCAGATGAGCTCATCAGCCAATGCATGGTGCACTGGGGGAATTAGCATGTCATTACTGTTGCACCAAAACTCATTTGCATGCAATGCTCTATAAAAGCGCCACGGTTCGGTACAGGCTATGGACCGGTATTGCATCCTTTTGAGGTAAGTTGCGCATGCTGCTGGAGCACACTGAGCACAGTCAGCACAGCAAGGGGGATGGAATAGGCTGCTGCTGGCACTGACACACTGTACTGTCCATGTCCACAGGAAGCGACATGTTGGAATGGGAGGAGGAAGTGGATCGTGGGCCTGCTCGCAAGCGCAGGCCCAACTTCATGAAAGCAGAATCAAAAGCCCTGTTCGAGGCCTACCTCAACAGGGAGCCGATGTTGAGTGGTGCCACAGGCACACCACAGGCCAGGGCTAGGGCCTGGGAGGAGGTAGCAGCATGCGTGAACCATCAGGGCAGCCACCAGCAGTCAGTGCAGGAGTGCTGTAAGAAGGTGGGCATGGAGAAGTGGCACTTTAAAGAGAAGGTGGTGGCCATCCATGAGGCCTGGAATGCCACCAGAGGGGGGCCTGCAGATGCACCACAGCTCATGGTGCAGAAGGAGTTGGTGGCAGCCACCATGGAGGGTGTGCCTGGTGGTGGATTCCAGACAGGTGGCAGCCCATCACTGCATGGTACATATGTCGGCCACCCACAGCATGCAATCGCTGTGTTTGGGGGGAGCACTTGTGGTCATTGCATCACTGACACACCCATTTTCTCTTTCAGCACTGGCACACCTGTGTGGGGAGGATGGGGCACCGGCAGCACCTGAAGGCAGGACCAGCCCTGGACGACCAGCCATCCATCTCCATGGGCATCCAGAGGCCTGATAGGCTGCAGCACACTACCACCATTCAGCCAGATGTCCTAGGCATGGGGTCAGACGGGGCCTTGGATGTGTTTCTCCAGGATGCCAGTCTCGGTGTCCTCTGTGTGGAGACACAGATTAGGGTTGGGTCTGATGCCAATGACATCCTCGCCTTAATCCTGGACAGCATGGGTGGGGTAGTGGGGGAAGATGTCCATACCAGACTCCAAGACAGGTGGCGCGCCCAGCAACCTGACAGTGGAGGAACATCTGCCAGCCACCACTGTGGGTTCAGCTGTGTGCACTGCCACAGCTATGCTGTGTGGTGGTGGTGGTGCACCCATGCAGGTGCTGGGCAGTGGTCAGTGGCTGAATGGGCAATGGCAGCAGGCTGCAGGTGCCACAGGGCAGCCAGATGCAGGGTCCACTGCTATGGTGCCAACTAGGAACATGCCCCATGAAAACCCCACTGTGCAGCTTCCACCTGAGGGGGTGGTGGTGTAGCATGGCTGGTTACCACAGGATGGTCGGCATCCTGCTCAGGATCCCCAGGACGCTAACCTGCTGGTAGAGCACACCCATTTGCAGTGGGTCTCCGTGGAGCAAAAGATACTGCTTGCCACTGGGGTGTGTGCACTGCATGTGGAGGTGCGCCAGGAAGCTGAGCAGTGCAAGAGGGGCACTGCGCTGCTTCTGGCGGTGATACAGCACATGCAGGAGGCCACGACTGCATCCCAGGATCACATTGCCAATGCAGTCATGGATGGCCTTGCACTGCTGGCTGACACAGGGTTTGGCCGGCCACCACAGACCCCACACAGTGCACTGTACACCCCATGATCCCGGCGTCGGGCAACACCCTCACTGTTGACGCCAGGCTCTGATGTTGGCATCCCAGGCAAGCAGGCCTGTTTGGGTGCCTACGCACCCCTGTGCAGACCTGGTCACAGTCCACAGTTCAACCCCTGTGGGGCTGTTGCTGACACCCCCCGTGGCCGATGAGCAGCCTTTGGCTGCTGATCAACCCTGGCATGGCCTACACCGTGGCCACGGTGGACATGGTTCTGCGCGGTGGCCTTGATGTGAATGCTGCCCTGACCGCTGCCTGCAGCTGCTACCCTGTGCATGCATGGGCAGTGTGTGTGTGTGCATACCACTGGTGTGGTGCCTGTATGTCATGCCACATGCTGCCTGTGTGCATTCCTGCCCAGCTGCTGGCCATGTGGCATGGGCATGATGAGGGCAGTTTAGCACCGGTTGTGCCTGTGCACTGGTGCAATGCATCTGATCCCCACCACATGCTAGCGCCTGGGGGTGTGGGTGCATGGGTGCATGTGTGTGTTGCTGTGTGATGCTGTGCGCAGTTGTGTGTGGTTGTGTGCCACTGTCTCCCCTTCCCCTGCACCATGCTGCTGTGTGTGCATGCCCATTGCCATGCACGCCCCTGCCTGTGTGCTGTACCTGTGTGTGTGGCTCTTGCATGGTTTCACTCCACCTACCTGTGTGCACCATAGGGCTCTTGTGTGATGGTGTCACAATGCTGGTGCACCATCTGTTGGAGCCGGGGATCCCTCCACCCGGGGGGGGGATGCTGTCCACCACCCTCCAGCGCATCGCCTCTGTCGTTCCCACTACTGTTGCCCTTGTCAGCCTCAACAGTTATCCCACGGTCAATGGCCATGTTGTGCAGTATGCAGCAGGCCAGGAATAGGCCACAGGCTTTTGGGGGGCTTAATGTAGTGCACCACAAGACCTGTCTAGGAAATGGAAACGTGTCTTCAGCATGCCGAATACACACTCAATGATCTGGCGCATGCAGGCGTGAGCCTCGTTGTAGTGTTCCTCTGCTGGGGACACCGGGTGCCAATAGGGGAAGAGCATCAAGGGCCTCAGTGGATAGGCACTTTCTCCTGAGTGGATAATGACATGGTTAGCCATCTGACATCCTTTGCTGTGCCCCTTGCCTGTCCCTGGTGCCCTCACCAGCATGCCCACCCTGCCCTCCCCCATCCCATGGCTTGTTCTGCCCATCACCCCTTGCCCGTCCCATACTCACCCACTAGGTGGCCCGTGGGGATGTCCCCATGCTTGAAACTGTGGTACAGCACAGAGCTGTGCCAGATGAATGCATCATGTGCACTCCCAGGGTGTGTGGCACAGACATTGGTGATGTGCCCCATAGCATCGCACACCACCTGGCAGTTGATGCTCAGGAACCCCTTCCTATTGATTTAGGCCATACCTTCAGGGCTAGGCAGTGTGTGGTTACCCACATGGGTGCAGTCAATGGCTCAAAGCATGCCAGGCATACGTGCTGCCCTGTGGAAATCCTGCATGGTTGCTGTATGCTCCACCTGTGTGCTGGGGAAATGGATGTATTCTGAAGCATGTGGCAGCAGAGCATTGAGGAACTGTATGAGGAGGCAGGATGTGGCCAACTGGGTTATGCCTGTGATGTCCCCTTTTGGCCTCTGGAAAGTTCCTGTGGTGAGCAGGCACATGACTTCTGTCACTTTGGTCTCCACAGACATTGTGTGACTCCGTCTTGTGGGTGCCTGCATCTCCTCACTGCACAGCTCACAGACCTGCCTCAGAATGGCCATGTTCAGGCAGTACCATCCCACGATCTCCGTGTTGGAGTAGTTCTCATAGATGGTGCTGACATGGTACCACCTGTTCCGGGCATACCACTGACGGGCCCTTCCTTGGCCACGTCACTGTTCCTCCTGCCCCCTCACACCCCTCATTATGGCCTCCATCAGGAAGGATGCACTATCCATGGCCCCTGATGTCCTGTATCCCCCAGGCGGTCAACTGCTGTGGGCTGTGTGCCACCCTGGTGCACTGCCTGGCACTGTGCCTGCCTGTTCCTCTCACTCTCTCTCTCTCTCTGCCCCTGTCTCCCTCTCCACTGCCACCTCTGTTCCTCTCCCTCTGTGGCTACCTCTGTCTGTTTGTCTGTCTGACTCGCTTTGTCTCTCTTGGTCTGCCTTTCCGTCTGTCTGTCCTTCCTTCTTTGTTTGGTCACTCTCTCACTCTCCCTCTCGCCTGATGCAAGTGCTGTCTGTGTGCTTGCACCCTGTATTTATAGGCTCAAGTCTGCTCGGAGCATCTCAGTTTTGCTCCGCGCATGCACCATGGTTCTTCAGTTGAATATCGCACTGCGTAGGATATTCATGGGCACGCCTCCTGCACTTGCACCTGCATTCATTATAGTTGTGCAGTGGTGCAATGGGATTTGCACTGCTCAATGACTGCTGCTGAATATCGCTCCTTGGCGCAAGTCTGCACTTGCACCAGTGCAACTCAGTTGAGCAGCTTTGAATATCCCAGTCTGCATGTGTGTATATATATTTATATATATATATTCATATATATATATATATATATATATATTTATACAACATGTGTTTGGAGATAAAATCATGGATAAAAACTACTATCTGAGGCAGGTCATGGAGATATCACTATTGCTGTGAAGATATCATTGATATCTCCATGTTCCTATCGTCATACTGATATCTCCATGATCCTGTCGTCATTCCTAGAAAGTGAAACTGTTTTCACATTCCACTGCAGTCTTTCTCTTTCTCTCGCTTTAATACCTGCCCCTCCAAACCACAAACACATACACATATACCTCAGTCTGCTTGATCCTGACATTATTTTGTGTAAAATGGAATTTAAACACTTATCTGATTAATCCTTCCACTGTGACATTCAGCCAACAACTACAAACTGCACCCGCTCCTCGATTACTTTTCAGTTTCTCCCTGACATGCAGCGTGACCGAGTGGTAGAAAGATTGGCAGATTACGATACTTCACAATAAAGACGTCCTGTTACCCATTTACTTAAAAACACTCTGCAGCTCTCAATTTATTTTCTTAAGCTGCCCACTGTATCTATAAGACAGAGATAAAACAGAGACCGAATGGCAGCTTCACAACACAAGGAGCACCTGCGAGATTTCGTTGCTATAGCAACACATACTGGCTCGTCCTCCTGCTTCTCTAGTGCTATATCGCTGTCTTCTGAATACAGTTGGCACCTACAAAAAACATGCAAAATGGCAGAGTTTTTTTTTAACTAAATAGAATTAGACCTCTTTACTGTGAACTACAGTAATCTCCTAATCGGTCAATCTTCATGCCGCTTGGTCACGATACTTTTAAGGGGGAAAACTGAAATTAATATGATTCTTGGCTGAATATTACAATAGCAGGATCAACCAGATGACTGCTTAAATTAAATTATTTCATAAAAATAATGACAGGATCAACCAGATAACATTCTTCACATCATTTTAGCCTGTCAGAATCCACCATATATATTTTTATTTTATATAACATCTCATCTCTTGTGTTCCAGGGGTGTGTGTGTGTGTGTTTGGGGGGTACTGGTTTTTCATTGTATTCCTGTAGATGTAATTTGTCCCGAACACATGTTGTATAAACAGAACATGACATGGCCTGAGTGAAGATATCATATTTATCTTCACTGAGGCCAATGACATTAAGATATCTACTGTGGCTTTTCCACTGTGGAGATATCATGATATTATTGGCCTCGTGGAAGATAAATATGATATCTTCACTCAGGCCATGTCATATCCCTATATATATATATATATGTGTGTATATATATATATATATATATATATATATATATATGTGTGTGTGTGTGTGTGTTAAACCTCAAATTTTGCACATCAGTATCTTAGGCTCTCTTTCATAAAATGAGCTGACATTTTGTATGTGTTGTCATGGAGGCAAGGTCTTGATGTGTGGAACTTTTTGTGATGGCAGCTTGTGCTTCTGAGATCCACGTGTGTCATTTTTTGAAAAACAAAAAAAATTTTTTCCTATACTTAACACTGTTTTTTTTGCTCTCACCTATAGCCTACATGGAAAGGAATTTTTGCCACAGACTTGCACGGGACATGTGCCATGTCCCAAGGTAGTGCCTTTGACAGGTCTGTAGAAAAAATATTTAAGGGTTCCAGAATTATAAGGTTATTAAATGCAGTGTTTTTTGACCTGCGCATGCATAGTAGGTGTTTTCAGATAACGTTCTGCAGTGAAAGGAAAAATTTGGTACCGCATATGCCGGTTTTTGCTTTCACACCACTGAATTGGCAGGGCATGAAACTTTTTTTTATGCTATGCCAAATGCCATCTTTTTGAATTTTTCCACAAACCAACAAATGTGGAAAATGCATACAGTAAAAAGGACTGGATTTCAAAAAACAGACATTAGAACCTAGTTGAACGGGACCTATTTGAATAGATTCTGTTGTTTGTTTCTTTTACATGCTGCCCACAAATATGTTTTCAGGGCACCCAAAATCCTAGGTGCCCAGCTTAGTGGGAGGAGTGCTTCACTCACGTTCTTTATTTGAGAACAGTGGGAATTTCTTCACTTCTGCATCTGCAGTTGAACTCTTGCTGCTGGCTGCAGTGTGAGCTTTGAGTGGTGCTTATTTTATTTATTTATTTAGATTTTGGTAACCGGGTAAGCACACCGAGACCAGAGATCCCTTTTTCAGGGGTGACCTGGAATTAGTTACAGAAAAAGACACATATTAGCATTATTTAGAGTAGTTACAATAGTTACACAAATATACATTAGCAACAGTTTACAGGGGTAGAATCAGGTTCACATTCAGGCTCTTATCAGCAATACATGACGTCAAGTTACACACCAGTTAGTAGGGAATTGAGACAACACCAAAAAACTGACATCATTGTTTTGGAGATATTGTACATCCAGGACAAAGTGAGGTTCAAGGTAGTGTGACGGAAAACCTGAACTAGGGAGCTAATGGTTGCAGCTACAGAGGCTGAGATTGAGGAGATATAGTTTGAGTCCAGTCTTGAACTGGTTAAGGGTGGGTGAGTCAATTAAGCTAGCTGGTAGGGAGTTCCAAAGGTGGGAGGCAGCATATTTGAAGGAGCGTTTGCCTTGGTTGGAGCGTATCTGAGGGATGTCCAGGGGGTGATTTACAGAGGGTCGCAGGGTTCGGCATTGTACTTTGGGGGAGAGTAGTCCACTAAGATGGGGAGGGGGACCAAGGGTAGAGAATTTGAAGGCAAGGCAGGCAATGGAGTAGGCTAGTTTGTGCCAAAGAGAGGGCCAGTTCAGTTCCTTAAGTGCCTCACAGTGATGACTCCTAGGAGAGGAGTTTGTGGTGAAGCGAGCCACTCGGTTATAGAGTACGGTAAGTTTATTGAGTTCCGTCTCACGAAGGAACTGCAATAGAGGAGCCCCATATAGGATGGAGGGGAGAAGATTGCAGCAGGCAATTGCTTGACATGCAACACAGGATAGGGAGTTCCCCAGATGGAAGAGGAGGCTAAGCTTTTGGTGGATGGACCGGGTTATGGAGTCGATATGGGGTCTGTAGGTCATCTCTTGGTCAAGATGGATCCCAAGGTATTTGAAACTGGTCATGACCTCAACTCTTTTTCCTTGGTTAGTGCTTGCCCTGGTGTCATGCAAAATGCCAGAGAAACAATTTTATTGAACCCTGTGCATTGGGGCCATCTAGAAAGTGATAGCCATGCATTGTAGATGGAAAGTAGAGTAAAATAGTGTTAAATGTGTAACCTGCATTCAATACATGCTATCAACAATCTCTGACTATACAGGTCACTTTTGGGTTTACCCAATGACATTTATGTAAAAAAAGAAACAAAATAAATCAGCCTATGGCAACAGGACTAGCAAGGAAAAGGATGAGGCTATCAGGATGGCACAGGTGTGGGAAACCCATCACCTAGATAGGAGAATAATGGTGTTGAGAGAGGTGCATCCCCCAATGATGTTGCGAGTGAAGCGTCCCCCAAATCCTTGCCTTATGACCAGTCAGCTCACACAGCTTCAAAACCTTCAGTGAGCCAACCAACCTCCTAGAAAGAGGTATAGTATGGATCGAATTAGGGTGCATGACAGGTACGGAATTCATAATTAAAGCTGGCTGGAGACCTACCAGCTGTTTCTTTGTTAAGGAGGGGGAAATGGAAAGGGGGGAGGTGAAGGAAAACCAATAATGGGCAGTCTGTGGCTGCACAAAAAATTCCATAAACCCAGACAGCACACATAGTCAACAATATAGACTGGGTATCTAAACCAGTCCTAAAACTAAAGATCACGGAGCAGACAAGACATGATGCCCCTGTAACACAGCTAATCCCCCATAAAGAAAGAAAAACTATAGTGAGAAGCAAGAGCATTCATACCAATGGGGCCACTGCAACGGCATCTTGTTACAGTGTCCCTTGGTAAGAATGAGTGACAGAGTACCAGGTGATATGGCAAAACGTTACGTGGTCGGTACTGTTTTAGAAAAAGATGGCAGCAGTGCCCACATGTCCTGATGCTGAAAGATCACTTGTGCTATACTCTTTTGCCGAGCTTCCAAATGTAGCACTTGCATTCATTTTCCCTGTCTGCTGAGGTCTAGTCACACTACAGACAGGGCATGTCAATTCCTCGCTACTTCAAACTTGACACAGCTTCATCAATGGTATTTTACGAAACAGGACCATCTGAGGGCAAGATGCAAAGTTGCGCTGGGACTGGGGTTTGAAATCGGAGTTGCTCAGATCGTAGAATAGCTACTACTCAGCCATAAAGTCTTCACTGCTCCATCTTTTTTGGTGAGTAATTACAGTTAACAAAGACCTTGACAACTTCAAAACATATTTCTTCCACACTCCAAAAATCCAGCAGCCATCTTTTGTTTTGCAGCATGGCACGTGAATTTTAAGATAAAAGATCTCTGCCATTGTTTTATGAGGGCTAGGGTGCCAAGGCAATATGATCTCTTTCAACATTAAACTGAAAATCTGGCAGTGGCTATACTCTCTGACAGAAAAAAAAGGCTTCAAGGAGTGCTGTGATGTTTGAGCCCTCTGCTTTCTCATAGATGACATACAGACATATACTGTATTATTGCGGTGCAACTGACCTCATCACATTTTGTCTCCAGCTTATCTTTTTTTGTTTAGAAACATGGAAACCTAGACTTTCATGGCAGATAAGGACTGCTTGGCCCACCCAGTTTGCCCATTTCCCTACCTATTGGATAAGCGCAGATCCTAGTTAACCAACAGCCCTTTTCCACCTACCCCCCCACTATAATTGCCTTATGTCTGTCCCATGCATTCTTGAATGCCCTCACTGATTTTGACCCCATGACCTCCTCAGGAAGGCTGTTCCATGCATCCACCACCCTCTCTGTGAAAATATACTTCCTCACGTTGCCCCTGAGCTGTCCCCCCTCTATCTTCAAACTGTGTCCCCTTGTTCTTGCACATCTCTTTTTCTGAAAGATGCTACTCTCTTGGACTTTGCTGATTCACTTGAGGTACTTGAAAGTTTCTATCATGTTCCCCCCTTCCCTCCTTTCCTTGAGCATATACATATTAAGCTTCTTTAGTCTCTCGTTGTATGGTTTCTGGTGCAGACCCTGCACCATTTTAGTTGCCCTCCTCTGGACTGCCTTCATCCTATCTGTGTCCTTGTAGAGATGGAGGCTCCAGAACTGCATGCAGCACTCCAAATGGGGTCCCACCAACTGTCTGTTCAGAGGGATGACAACTTCCTGTTTTCTAATGGTGATGCCTCTCCCTATACATCCCAGTATCCCCCCAGCCCTCCTTACTGCCTTCTCACATTGCCTGCCTACATTTAGGTCATCTGATATGACTACCACCAGATCTCTTTCCATTTTTTTTTTTTGCAAACAACTGCACTTTATTGCACCAACAGCATTAACAATAACAACTTGTACATGATCCAGACACACGTAGTACCTTTACAATAGGATATAAATTTGGATACAGTACAATAACAAAATGGAATAAAGCAAGATACAAGAACTAAAACCGATCCTAGACGAACCCTCCCAAACCCCCCACCCCTAGGTCTGACAGCCCAACAAAAAGAGGAATATTAAATTTACCTCAAAACTCCAGAAGGGATCACTATCGTAGATCAGAAAAGGAAGGATAATCCAGAAAATCAAAAGGAAGTGATCCTATTTGGAGCCTAGCCCCAAGTGGGAAAAACCCCAAAACCAGAAGTAAAGTGATAATTGAGGTAGGAATCTTCTGGGGCGGATTAATGTGTATAATACCGAAAAAGGAAAGAAACAGGTAAAAGGGGAAGAAACAGCCTCAGCTGTGTTGGAGGGAGAGATAGCAGAACTTCAAATAACCTCATATCTAAGTGCCTTTATCCACATTATATATTATATATTGTGGGGTTGGGATACCTTTCCCCTTTTGAGAGCTCAGAGCAAAACTACGCAACTGTTGAACTAGCCACCCTATCAGCCTTAAATATTCGAGTTATATTGCCCCAGCATTTTTCAAATTTTACACCTGAGTTAAACATCAAGGCTACCATTCTTTCTGCATTTAGAGCTTCTAGGAAAGTGTCCCACCATTCCATATGTGAGGGAGCACCCTCTCTGCACCAATAACGGAGAAGTAACAGTTTGGCCACTAAAGATATTAATGCTAACTGACATTTGTAAGTTATGAATGGAATATCAGCCAAGTTGCCCAGAGCATAAGTCTCTAGACTAAAAACACCACTACATCAGTGAGCAGGGTCATCCAAGAACGAATAGAGTCCCAGAACTTAGTTGCCTTAGGGCACTCCCAGAGTTTATGCTGGTATTGCAGGTAACCACAGTCCTGACATACAGGGGATCTATTTCTATAAATACGTAAAGCTTAGCTGGAGAAAGGTACAAATCATGCAGGATATTAAATTGTAGACCCCTCAGCCTATCTTGCTTGATGAAACTATATAAATCCGCCAAACTCTCAACCAGGTCTCATCTGGCCAATTTGGGAATAAGTTCACTTTCCAATAATGAGGGGCAGGGAGGCCTTGGCCTCTAAGGAAAGAATAAGCTTATAAATATTAGAGACAACTTTGCTAGACACAGCAATAACTTTTATCTCAATACCAGATTCCCTGCCTGATCCTGTCCCTGAGCATCTTTGAGGAATGAATGAATACAGTTCCTGATTTGATATAACCGATAACTATCCTTGGGGTTGACTGAAAACTTCTCTATCAAATCTGGAAAAGAAATTAGGTGACCACCCGACAAAAAATCAGCCATCCTGGGTTTGCTGGAGGTGGCACCCACCATCCTTTTTATCGGCCGATTACCAATTAACAAGTTCGGGTTACTAAGCAGGGGTTGTAATAAGTCCTTTTAAAAGGGATATTTAGCGCATAAAACTGGAGAAGGGCTCTAATGTCCCATCCCAGTGGGGTATCTTTAATTTTTAGAGGATTCTGCACCAGGAGTGAAGGAGGGCTCAGATCCAACTTAGCAGTTTTGGCTATCAACTATTCATGGCGCCGCTTAGCCAAGGATGCTGGCGTGTCGGACGCCCACTTGGCCGACCTTGCCATATGGGCTTGCTAAATAATAAATATAAAAACAGGCACCTGTAAGCCTCCTCTTCCTACGACGGGTGAGTTACGATAGGCCACGGGGGTTTAGCATTCCAAATAAAATCGGCACAGTATTTGTGGCAAAGATTAAAAAAGACTTGGGCAAATATATGTTGAGATTAAGCGATAGTAAAAGACTTTCGCAAAACCATCATTTTAATGGTGTTACTCTCCCCAAAGAGAGAGAGGCAGTTGGGACCACCTGTTAAGGTCATCTCTGATCTGTTTAAGAAGGGGTTAAAATTTAAGTCGTATAGTTGTGAAAGTCTTTGAAACTTTAATACCTAAATATGAGAACGAACCGGTCTGCCAGGATAAGCCCAATGAGTCACACCAAGCACGATGTAGGTGAGGAGATAATGAATAGACTGATGTTTTGCTCTTATTAAGCTTGTAGCCAGAAAATTCTGAAAATCGTGAAATAATGGAGAAAAGCTGTGGAAGAGAGGATCGACTGTGCCAGATGTGGACTAGAAGGTCGTCTGCAAAGGCAGACACCTTAAAATCAGCATTTTGGATACTTACACCTTGGATATCATTGTCCAATTTGATTGCTCTAATTAAGGGTTCCAAATATAAATTAAATAAGTATGGTGAGAGGGGACAACCTTGTCGGGTACCTCGCATTAACTTAAAGGAAGATGATATCAGATTGTTGCAAGAAATTCATGCAGAGGGACAGGTATACAGAATCTTAATATAACTCAGAAAGTTATCCGGAATACCGAATTTGGAAAGCACTTCGAACATAAATTCCAATTCCACCCTATCGAATGCCTTCTCCGCGTCTAGCGCGACCAGAGAGGCTTCTTTATCTGGGCTCAAGATTCATGTATCAAAAAAACAATTTCCCAAAAGTGGTCTGTTGATGACGCCGCCACTTAACCCAACTTGTTCGGGCTTAATAGCTCCATCCATACTGATTTTAGTCTATTGGCCAAAATCTTCGCAAAAATTTTTACGTCAACATTTAATAGAGATATTGGCCTGTAGTTCGTCACAAGGTCCAGCGGCTTGTCTGGCTTTGGTAAAAGGATAATCCTTGCCTCAAAAAGAGAAGACTCATAGATTTCTTCCTTGTGCCAAAAGGCAAACAGTTGCCATAATAACGGGGCAAGGGTGTCTTTAAAAGTCTTGTAAAACAAAACCGAAAAACCATCCGGGCCTGGCGCTTTATCAAGTTTTAATGCATCGATAGCTTGCAAGATTTTCTTAGTCTCCAAGGGGGCCTCTAGCTTACAGCTGAGGTCCGGGGAGATGAGGCAAGAATCCCTGCAAGAAACTCTTCTTCATTTTACGAGACGCTTCTTGAGGAAAGGGGCTCACCAAGATATAAATTTTATAAAACCCAGTGAAGGCGGTCATAATATCGTCGGGGCCTGAGATTATGTCACCTGTCTCAGGAAGCCTTATGGAGGCAATCCACCTTTCCGCTGCCCTTCTTTCAGCTGCCAAATCAACAATTTCCTGCTTTACTACCTTGTCCTATGTAGGAAGCCCTCAAGTTAGCGGCAGATCTCTCTACCTTCTCTTTCATGTATGACTGATACAAACTCTGTATTGTGAGCTCTTGCTCCTGGAGAGGAGATCTAAGATCTCCCTTATGGCGTCTAAAACCCTTATTCTATCAAGAGAGTCCACCGCTTTGCATGCAATTTTCTTTTACTGATTGTCGTCAATCTAATAAATTCACCTCTCCATGTGGCCTTCAGTGCCGCCACACTCGGTCAATTGCTTGAGGAATCCCAGTTTATTTCAATGGTATGAAACACAAAGTTCGGAATATCTCCGAATGAAGAGGGTCTTTAAGCAGGTGATTATTCAGAGCCCATAGTATGATCTGTAAGGTAGAGAGAATGGGGGCAACGAAGGCCAATAGTATGAGTGATCAGAGATTACTCGACCAAAAATAGAGGCCTCTTGAATTAGGGAAAGTATCTGATGGCTTACTAGAAAAAGTCTATACGAGTAGGTTTGGTGAACTGGTGAGAAAGGTATACTCCTTAGACTTGGGGTTGATTAGACGCCATGGGTCCGACAAACCCAGTGAGGACTTAAACTCAGATAATGCTGATTGTGCAGGGGATGATGAACGCTTTTAAACCATGAGCAGTCCAGGCAGCTGGATTGGACTAGGTTCCAGTCCCCACCTAAAATTAAAGGTTTATCAGCTATAGGCGCAAGGAGAACTGCCAGCCGGGTAAAAAGGTAGGGATTCTGATTGGGACCATAAATAGACCCTAGCACTACATCTATGCCCGCTAGTTTACCCAAAACAAGGATATATCTCCCTCGGATCAGAGATTACTTCTGTCGACAGAAAGGGAACACTCAGCCACAAGAACTACCACCCCCCTTTTGCAAGTGGAGAAGCCCGCTCCAAAAACTTGGCCCACCCATCTCTTTTTAAAAAAGGAAAGTTGTTCAGGTAGTATGTGTGTTTCCTGCAAAAAGGCGATTGATGGGTTAAAACGTGCCAAATGATTAAGGACGATGTGTTTCTTTTTGTTATCTCTCCCCCCTTTAATGTTCCAAGAAATTATACTCAACTCAGACGCCATATAACAACAGCAAAAAGAACACGTCCACTGTTGGGCTGTCAGACCCCCAATATCCCCAACAAATATAAAGCATGAAAGAAAAAAGAACCTACCACCAAACAACCCAAACCACTCCACCAGCTTAAAAACAACTTGACCCGCCCTGCCGCCTCCGACCTTCTGGACCATGACACACTGAGCTGATGGGGCCTCTCGCTACCTAGAGAGTCGGTTAATTACCCTCGTAAAAACGGAGATAATGTAACTGCCTACAGTAACCTCCTACAATGCTACACTAATGTAATTAACATGCAGCAAGCTTGTAATTAACTAGAGGAAAGTAAACTAACAACCTAATACCAATTCTCTCCGTAGCCCCTGAAAAGGAATAAATAGCTGTTAGAAATAACAGCTATATAATATCAGAACATTGCTGCTGAACTGAGGCTCTTTCATCAGCTCTTAGATTCAGGCCTAAGCAAGTTGGTAAAACAAACCAGAGTAAAGGAAAAAAAAAAAAAAAAATACCCTATTGGCTGCAAAACCAGACAGAGCAAACAGCTACCAGGCAAGTACAGTAATCATATAGCACCCCAAGAAAAGAAGGAAGAGGAAAGAGGGGAGGTAGGAAGAAAAACAAAACATATAGGCCTAACTAAGAGGGAGCTTAAAATCCTGTACTGCAGTGCCTTAAAATATTTCAAATTAGGTGATGAGGGCAGCCTGCATAGAAAAACAAATTGTCCACCACAGGTCGGTCTTTTCCCCCTAAAGCACTGCTTAGGATACAACCCCATAGCAACCAACAGTGAAAAGGATCAGTAACATTACCCTATGCCCAATAGATAGTCTTAAACCATACCCATTAAACACGTTGAAACCATTAATGTCGCCCAGCAAAATGGCACCTGGTGCTTATAGCGAAATACTAAAATCAAGAAATATAAAAATTAGAATTAAACACAATATATCAATACGGGAGAGGTTAGGGAGGAGGGAAGAAAAGGGGAGGGGGAAGGGAGGAGGGGAATAAGGGGAAAGGAAACTAGGGAAGTAGAAAAATGGTAAGGTGTCCATTGTAAGTCCCAAAAGTCCAGCATCTAAGTGACCGACAGAGGAGAAAAGTCCTTGCTGAACCGCTGTGTACTCAGTCTTCCTTTCATGAAAGGCTGGAAGCTTGCCAGAGGACGTACATTCAGGTTTTGTGGAAGAGGTCCGGGAACCAGTCCTTTAGCACCTTCAGGGCTTCATCAGATGTCTCGAACAGCTTTTTCCCCTCCTTGTGGGTGATTTCTAGTTTAGCAGGGTATAACACGCGGTGCTTCACTCCAGCAGCCCAGAGCTTGGATGTAATAGGACAAAAGCTTGCTCTCGCCATCCTGCTTTTGACTGTAAGATCTGGGACTAGACAAAGTCTCTTGCCCTCCCAGAGAATTGCTGAGAGCTTTCTTGCTTCCCTCAAAATCTGCTCTCGATCGAGATAATTCAGAAGCTTGAAAATTATGGGCCTGGGGAGATCAGCTGATGAGGGTTTTGCTCTCAAGGCCCTGTAACCCCTCTCGGTGATGTATTCTGGGCCATTAGCTGAAGGGCCTACTGTTTTCCTCAACATTTTTTGCAGAAAGGCAATCATATTAGGCCCTTCCTCCCCCTCTGGTAAACCTAGTAGGACCAAGTTGTTCCTGCGATTTCTGCCTTCAAGGTCTTCAAGGCGGTCCTCTAGTTTAGAAACAGCTCTCCTCAGCTCAGTCATTGCAGGCCCCTGTTTGTCAGCAATGCGCTCCAAAGAAGAAACCCTTGCTTCCACATCGGTGACACGTCTAGCTACTTGGGTTAGTGCAGGCTTAAAGTCTGCCACATCTTCAATGAGCTTAAAAAGGGCATCTTTTATAGTGGACAATTCCCCATAAACACGAGCTGGTGTTAAATCGTCTGCTGGGTCCGTTGGTGAAGTGCTGCGTCGGGGCCGTTTTGCCTCGAGCTCTAGTTTTACATCCGTTTCGCCTATACTCTCAAAAATGCAGAATTTCACTCCAGGAGACTTCTCCTACCTCTCCCAAGGCTAATACTGGTGGTTAGAGCTTGCAGAGAGGTATAAAATTGAAGAAATAAGCGCGATTAGCGAGCGCTAGCCCCACGAACGTCCGCTACGCTTCCCCGCGCATCACGTGACCCAGATCTCTTTCCATTTTTGTTGTTGGCAGTACCCCCCCCACTGGGTACTCTTCTCCTGGGTTTTTGTTTCCCAGGTGCATTACTTTGCACTTCTTTGCATTGAATCTAAGCTACCATACCTCTGACCATTCCTCCAACCTTACCAAGTCCCTTCTCATCCTTTCCACCCCCTCTTGTGCATCAACCCTGTTGCAGATATTTGTGATCTGCAAAGAGGCATACTCTTTCTTCCAGTCCTTCTGCAATGTCACTTATAAAGACATTAAAGAGGACTGGCCCCAATTCAGGTATACTGGTTTACCAGGATTGAGAAAGGGCAAATTCTGTTTTGCACATTGTAAAAAACAGTATTGTCACCAGTATCTGCTAAGTCAAAATCCGGTTTTACCAATGTTTGATTTTGTGTACTTTATTTAACAATTTGTAACTCTGCTAACATGCATTTTAGCAATTTTGACCTCCACTATTGCACATCCTGCCATCTTTGTACCAATTTAAAGTTATTTTAGGTACAAGACGCAGCACTACGGCCTCCATCCCTCAGGTGCGATAGCAGCACAACAGCACTATGGCCCTCATCCCTCTGGTGTAATGGCAGCAGCAACAGTACTACAGCCTCCCTCCCTCAGTTGTGATGGAAGCAGCAGCACTGCAGCCCCCATCCCTTAGGTGAGATGGCAGCAATACTATGTTCCCCACTCCTCAGGTGTGATGGCAGTATCAGCAGTATGGCCCCATCCCTCAGGTGTGATGGCAGAAGTACTACTTTCCCCCATCCTTCAGGTGTGATGGCAGTATCAGCACTATGGGTCCCATCCCTCTGTTGGGACAGCAGCAGTACTACATTCTCCATCCACCAGTGGTGATGGCAGAAGCACTATGGCCCCTGACCCTCAGGTGTGATGGCAGTAGCAACAATAGCAACAGTAGCAACAATGCAGTCCACATCCCTCGGGGTGATGGCAGTAGTGACAGCACTATGATCCCCTTTCTTCAACACCCACACCCCACATGCACAAGTTACAAATTACTTGGTCTCTTTGCTTGTTAGAACTCAGATATGAATTAATCTGAACCACCACCACTAAGGTGGACCACTTTTGTTTTTTCCTATCTATCATTTAACTGCCTGAACTGGATTTCTGCCTGTGACACTACTGACCATGGTTTGGGAACAGACTTGGGTGTTAGAGGGCTGGCTGGGGGGATGAAGGCTTGAGTGTCCAATGACCACTCACCTTCTCCTGGGAGGTAGGGTGGGTTCACAGCTCAGCATTTACTGGCCCCTGGTGGAGGCCAGAAGCATGGCAACACATCAGCCATCACTGCAGGAGGGACCATGACAGATGTCAGCTTGTGCCTTGACATTGTGTGGCCTGTCATGCTCCCAAGAAAATGGGAAAACACCTGCTGGCCAACTGGAGGACGGCTCCTGGTCCCTACATAAGCCCAAAGCCTCAGACACATGTGTCTATTCTGACCCCTGCTGTGCCCAGGATACACAGGAAGTTCTTTGGGGCAATTCTCCTCCCCTGGTAACCGCCCACAGGGGGTAGGAGCCAATGTGATGAAGGGTTACTTTGGGTTACCTGGTAGCACGGCAATAAGGGACAGAGGATGGTGCTCGGGACTCAGCAGCGGTGGAAGGGGCCTTGGCAGGCCTGAAGGAGCAGATGGCCAAGGGGTAGTAGGAGCAAAAGAAAACCTACAGAATGTGCTTCTTTGAAAGAAAGTGTCTTCACCTAAAAAATCCACAAGTGACTAGTGGAGGACCTTCAAATAGAAAATCATGGAACTCCCAAACATGTGGATGCCTTTTTTTACTTGGTCTCCATGAAAATAGTGCCTCTCAGTTTTCATGTCTGAGCTCAGATGTAAATTGCCCACCAGTGTCATACAGCCCCTGGGGTCTTACCTTCTGTGTGTCATTGAATGTGCTTTCAGAATCCACTGGCCAAGCATAAGTACACTTAAACACGTAACATTTGCTTTTTGTTGAAGCAGTCTACCAGAAAATGTTTTGTTGTCACAGAGACTGAAACAGCAGATGACAGAAAAGGTGCAAATGATCCCATTCACCTAAATGGGGTGCTAACTGTAAAGTTTTTTTGTAAATAGTAAGGCCATTTCTTTCTTGTGAACATACTTTCATTCAGACTAGTTTTAATGCAAAAGTTCAACTGAGGATTTTGGACGGCCCTGCAGATTTTAAACTTGAATAAGCTAGTTGGTAACAGTGATCCTGAGCTTAACAATCTACAACCTAGATGCTCACATGCAAAGAATACAATAAAAACCTAACTAAAGTCTAAAAATAAGCTTATAAAACACATAAAATGTATCTGAACATTAATCTTTACCTTTACAAAATCATGGCAGCCTTAGCAAAACTCAGGTAAATTACAGGGTACCCTGACTACTGTATGATGTGGTAAATATATATATTGGTTTTAATTCTTTGTAAATCAGGTAAGGCACAACTGCCTGTTTTCAGGGGCGACCACAGGAGCACTGGGGAGGTTAAGTGACTTGCTTGGAGTTACACAGTATGCAAGTGGAAGTTGTGGGAATCAAACCCAAGTCTGCTGGATGTACCTAGTTCAGCCACTGTGTGTTACTCTAACCACTAGGCTATACTGCCAGCCGTAGTAACACCCATATATAATGTTTTAATATATGATTTCAATAATAGTGCACAGTACCTACAGTGCAAATTATGAACATTAAACACTTTACAACATTTTACTAAAACTGAATTATTTGCCACTCCATCTGCTTATTTTGTCTTACACCAAAGTGGGTGAATAGCTGACAGAGCACTGTAAACAGCTTTTGATCAGGCTTCATTATTCTACATCCAGAAACAGATAACATTTGTTTATTCTGGATTTATTTAATATTGATTTTCTGTGGCTCACTACATAGAATCTTTTTAGCACTGTATGAGGCAAATGTTTTTACATTTTGTAAGAGAGGCAACATATCTTATCCATTTAGGATTCATGTTAGGAACATAGGTTTTTCTTTATATTTGAAACATATTCAAGTGTCTGTGTATTCATTTAGTAGTTTACGCTGACTAACATATGCTGCATAAAACAGAAAAAGATTTATTGTGAAGCACTCAGGGTCTATAGTAGAACTCTTGCAAATTTTCCAGCAAGTTTTGCAAAAAATCTCCGCAATTTCAGGTTACTTTTCCCGCAATTTGCCAGTGGCCCTGCAGATGTGTGCTGATACTTGTATTTTTTCTGTATCATTCAGTGTACTATAAATAGTAAAAGACGTTTTGGTACATACTAAATGAAAACTGTGGTTTCCGGAAGGAAAGCAGTTTTCAGCTAATGGAGAGGTACCTGGTGGGAAGCATGTGTGGTTAAACTGAATGGCTGGTTACAACAAAGCAGTGCAGGTGGTTTCCTTCCTGATTCTATATGCAGCAAAGCAGAAAGAATGTGAAGCACAGCAGTATTCATTTTAAGATGCTGAAATCTGGACGAGCCGGGCCGCTGGCACTACAGTAGCTCTACTGCTTGCAATGACAGCGACCTGGGGTTGAAAGCGAACTCAGGTTGCTGGAAGTCTGGCCAGGGAAGTAGGATTGAGCACCTGGGAGGCTGCTCTCCTCTTCCTCCAGGGAGGGTGGGCTGCAGGTTCCGCTGCTGTACTGCCACCTGGCTGACCATAGGTGGTGGTACAATGGGGCTGCAGAGTGATCTGGAGGGGAGGACGCTAGCCTGGATCTGGAGCAGTGGCATGTCTCTATGTGCCCTACCTCCTTGGATCCCCTTGAGTGTTGGTGCCCTCAGGGACAGAGACCAGAAAACCAGGAAGAATCAGCCCACATCAGCCACTGGTAGAAGGGACCCAGCTGCCCCAGGCTTCATAACCAGGCTCCACGAGGGGCCCACTGGGCTGCCCAACACACACTAAGGGACTGTGGAGGGGTGACCTGGGGTCCCCTCCCTCTCCACCTGGAGGGTACAACTCAGGCAGGATGGGAGCAGGCCCACAGGAACTCCTAAGCATTACCTGGGGTGAAGCTAGGGGATACCCAGCCTAGGGATCTCTGAAAAGTGGAGACTGATGCTGTAAGAAGGGGGCATATAGAGATAAAATAAAAACATTTTAAAAGATGCTGAAATCTTAGGGATTCTGTGCAATGAAATGCAATTTCTGTGAGGCTCCGGTACAAGAATTCCAAACCTGCAAACCAAGTAGGATTCTGTGATTTTTACTGGTGTTTCCAGTAAAAATGGAAAACCAGGTTCCCTGCCAATACTGAACCTTGTGGTACCCCACTAGTAACCCCCATTTCTTTGAAGAGGACTCCATTTATTATTACACTCCATGTCCTGTTTTCCAGCCAACATTTTAACCAGGCTACCACCCTAGGACCCACTCCCAGGCTGGCTAACTTATTTATAAATATTTTGTGTGGGACTGTGTCAAATGCCTTGCTAAAGCCTAGGTAGGCCATGTCCATAGCCCCTCACTGGTCTACTACTTTGGTCACCCAGTCAAAGAAATCTATTAGATTCATCTGACATGATCTTCCTGCTGTGAATCCATGCTGCCTTGGATTCCGTGCCCCACTGACCTCTAGGTACTCAACAATTCTTTCTTTCAGAAGTGATTCCATCATTTTCTCTACCACTGAGGTCAAACTAATAGGTCTGTTGTTTCCTGCCTCTGCCTTGCTCCCACTTTTGTGAAGGGGAATCACATCCACCTTCCTATAGTTCTCAGGTACCACACCATCCTCCCATGATTTGTTAAAAAGTCTAGTCAGTGGTGTCACTAATTCTCCCCTTAGTGCATTTAGAATTCTGGGGGGGAGTCCCATCAGGCCCCATTACCTTGTCCACCTTGAATTTTAGGAGTTCTTTCAGGACCCTTTCTTCTGTGAATGGACTGGTATAACCCCCCATCCACAGTGATTCTACTGCTTGGTTTAGGTATATCCCCCTCCTCTCCTTTTGTGAATACTGAACAAAAGTGCTCATTCAGTATCTCTGCCTTTTCACTGTCACCCTCTGCCCGCCCCCTCTCCCCTTTATTAAGCCTCACTATCCCTCCCTTGGTCTTTCTTCACTCCCTAATGTACCTATAAAAGGGTTTTTACCCCTTCTTAACTGAGTTGGCTCTCTTTTCCTCAGTTTGGACCTTTGCTCTTCTGACTGCCTTCCCCGCTTCCTTCTGCTTTAACTGATAGAGTTCTCTTTCCTGCTCCTTCAGTGATTCCTTATACTTTCTGAATGCTATCTTTTTCTCCCTAACCTTCTCTGCCATCTCTTTTGAGAACCATAATTTTTTTTCCTTTGTTTTGTTTTGTTTATTTGCTTCACACAAAGACTTGTTGCCTCTGTGATGGCAGTTTTGATTTTGCCCCATTGTTCCTCCACCCCTCCTTCCTGCCCTTTTGCTAGTGCATTCCTTAGGCACTCTCCCATTCTGGCAAAGTCGGCCCTCTGAAAGTTCAGTACCCTTGCTTTTGTATGGCTTGACTCTATGGCTGTGTTTATTGTCAACCACACTTTCTGGTGGTCACTTGTTCCCAGACGGCTACCCACTTCTAAATCCAAGATCCTCTCACCACCCCCATTTGAAAGTACCAGGTCTAAGACTGCTTCCTCCCGAGTGGGTTCCAACACTAGTTGCCTGAGGCATGCCCACTGTATGGCATCCAAAATGACTCTGCTGTTCAATGTGGCTGCAGCAAATGTGCATATTCAGTTCCCCCATCAACAATATCTCCCCTTTGTCTGCCATTCTAAGGATGCCTCCTATCATTTCCTTGTCCATGTCCTCCCCTTGAGATGGAGGTCTGAATAAAACCCCTCTATGGATTTTGGTGCCATTTCCTGTCTCCAAGGTGACCCACAGTGCTTCCTCTCCTTCCTGTCTACCCTTTAGTTCATTTTGTTTTGTTTTGTTTGATCAGCATCTAGCAGTAGCCATCAGCATGGTCTGTCCTGGCATCTAGGCTGGTGATCTCAGCCTCATATTCCTGGTTGTTTTTGTAAGACCATCCATCTCCGTACAGACTTTCACAAAGTTTGCTTTACTCTTTGCACAAAAAAGCTTGGAGTTCTTAAAGCAAGATGTCAGTTTTTTTTTTCTTTGTTAGATTTGGACACCCAAGTTTGCTTTTCCAGAAGAAGCTTCCAGCACCATGGATTTATTCGCATTGGTCTCAGTGCCTGACTGTTCAGTGTCCCAGCCAGAGGCATCTGCCAGGTTCGGTTCAACTTAATGTTGGCTTCCCTGCCTAAGGTAATTTGTAACAATAATTTACCACATTTTAAGGCTGTTTTGCAGGGATGGAATATGGAGCTCAACTTTAGGTAACCATGCAGGGTGCTGACCTCACCGGGACTCCAATGTCTTATTTTTAGTGAGGTCCTGCTTCCAACCATTATTTGTACTGTATTTACCAAGGACTCCCCAGCTGAGCGAAAATATCTAATTTAAACCAGCAGTATTTGTTAGTCACATGTAGTTTTTTTTTTCAGCAATGATGTTTTCCTGACAAAACATCAATACAGTAGTGCTGTGCAGAATATGGAATTCTGATGGCAGAATTAGTGTGGATTGACCATTCTGTCAGTGGAATGTCCACCGGACTTTTGCTGATTCTTCGGCAAAATTCCACCTGCTGTGATCCATGGAATACAGCATTTTTTCAATGGACAATTATTCTGCAAACATTTCCACAGAAAGTACTGAGATACGCGGGATAATATTCTGCAGAACTGTTGTGGAAAGACATATTACATATTTTTCTGTCATGGAATTCTGCCATTCCATTTCCAGTGAAATTTAACAAAATTTCAGAGGAATTTCAAGAATTCCATGTAATTTTGTTCAGCCAGAATTTGAGAATTCTGCACAGTACCGCAATACAGGCTTGTTTCTTTTCACGTTCATTCATTCATGAGCTAAGATATTTTTAAACATTCCCATCCCCCTGCAATGTCTGCCATAATAAATAAATAAGTAAATACATACATACATGAAATCATATGTATCTTAGTACACTGCTGCACTGTTTACCAGTAGGGAAATTTGGCATTAGTGTTTCCAACCCTAACACTCCACCCCCACCCTGCACACACCAACAGGCATCTGGAGTTTGCCTTGGGCTCATCAGCCCTAACACTCACCCCATTCTATATGTAAATAAACTTAGATGGGTACAGTATAGAAGAATGAGGTAAGTGTTAGGACAGATGACCCCAAGGCACCTCACATGATGCCTGTTGGTGTGTGCATGATGGTGGTGCAGTGTTAGGGTTGGAAACCCTAATGCCACATTCCCTACTTTTGTCACTTTAACCCTAACTAGAGCATTAACAAGTTTTTTACAATTTATTTCCTTACATTTTGAGATAGTATAATCATATCCTTATTTGCCTGTGTGAGCGCACGGCCCTTCAGGCCCTGCACTCCCATCCCTCCAAATTTCCTTACTTTTTGAGATAGTATAATAGTATCTTAATTTTACTGTGGGAGCACAGGGTCCTTCAAACCCTGTGCTCCCATCCCTGCACAAATGTGCTTATGTATATAGCTGTGGAAGTGTCTTTAGGGGTTAAAGCTCAGGGTCCTTTGGACCCTGCTCTGCCACAGTATATCAGGCACCAGCACAGTGCCCCCACAAACCCTGCACTTCATTGACTTTAGGGGTGGGAGTGCAGGGTCCTTCAGGCCCTGCACTTCCACAGTATCTGAGGCACTAGTACAGTGGCCCACAGACCTTGTGCTACAATGTCTTTAGGTGTGTTAGTGCAGGGTCTGTTGGACCCTATTCTCTAACAGTATCACAAGCAGCAGCACAGTACCCCACAGACCTTGTGCTACAACATCTTTGGGGTGGGCCATTCCTCCATAGATGGCGTATATGTATCTAGCTGTGGAAAAGCAGGGGCCTCTGGCTCCTGAGCTTCCACGAATAAAGTTACAAGCAGGCATAGTGAAATTGCAACAAATAGTCATAACTGTGGCATCTTAAATAATGTTTACCCCAGGTATTCAACATAACCTTCTTATCACCTCACCACATGTACCCAGTACAGAAAATTTTCAAATCCTTGCCAAAACATAATTCTGTGCAACAGCAATGCCATTCTATGCCACAGGTGTGAAACCACATTTTGGTCAGGATTTGAAAAATGACAGCAGTAGCATACATGACATGGGGTATTAAGAAGACTATGTTGAAAATATGGGGGGAAATCTTGAAAATTTTGATTATGAGCATACATAGCGAGATTACAAAGGGACATAACAAAGCCATTTTTCAAAATTTTGAACTCAAGTTTTCAACATGGCCTTTTTGGGACCCCGCTTCAGGAACAGTGGTACTGTCAGTTTATTGCTCAGTTCAAAAAGGTAATTTTGTGCAGTGACCATGCCATTACACACCACAGGTGCAAAAACACATTTCAAGCAGGATGTGAAAAATGACAGTAGCACTGTTCATGGGGTGATGTGAAAATATGACTATGTTGAAACTTTGGAGTGAAAATATAAAACAATCACCAAAGATACAAATGTGCATAGCAAAATTTCAACAACCATGTGTCACTCAAGCATTTTTTGATATTTTTGCGCCGAATTTTGAACATTGGATTTTTGGGACCCCACCTCATGAACACTGGTGCTGTCATTTTATTACTCAGTCCTGAAAGGTGATTTCACCCAGCAACTACAAAATCACCTTTTGGGACTGAGTAACAAAATGAGAGTGCCAGTGTTCATGAGGTGGGGTCACAAGAAGGCCATTTTGAAAATTTGGTGCAAAAATACCAAACAATGGCTGAGATATCAACATAACTTCAAAATGCCATTGACAGCCATTATACAACACTTACCTTGATTTTTCAGTTTGTGGTACAGCTTTGAAGAGTGCAGACATGTCCCAGTCCACAGGAGATTACAGCCGACAGCCTCTGGTGATAGGTATAGGGTGGAGGGGTAGGGGGTGGGTTGTTCAGTGGGGGAAGGGGTGGGGAAGACAACGAGGGACCGTTTTCTTTTTTCAGGGAAGAAGATGTCAGGAACTGTTTTCTTTTTTCACAGGTACAATTAAGCAATATTTCAGGCTCCCCAGTGTTCCACAGAACCATGGGGTAGGATATAACTGGGAACACTGGTAGTGGGGTCTCCATTGTCCCACACTGCTGAAATGGGGATTATAGTACTGAGATGGGGGTTGAGCACCCCAATGTTGTTGAAAACAGTTCTAAATTTTTAAAAATAAATATTTTGGGACACTGGGAGAGGGTCCCCCAGTGTCCCACACTGCTGGGGGGATATATGACTTAGGGCACTAGGTGTGGGCTCCCCCAATGTCCCACACTGCTGGGAGAGGGGATACATGACTGGAGGTGGCTCTATCCACCAGAGATAAAGGACAATGGGCTGGAGGGATGCCACTAGACACCAGGGAAAATAGGAGGATCAAGGATGACTCTGCAGCCAGCAACATGAGTTCCACTTGTGGCTGTAGGAGTCAAGAAAAGTTGACCCCAGTGCTGTCATACAAAGAATAGGGGTAGAAGCAGTCCTTTTAGTAAGCTTGGAACCCGAGATTTTGGGTGACCAACAAAGGTATTTCAGGCCACAGTATATAATAAAACATCATTAGACTCTAGCTAAACAGGTCCCGTTTAGGTAAATACTAATGTTTATTTTATATATTACATCTATTTTTTACTTGTTTTCTGTCTCACTAATGAGAAAACAAAATGGTGGACACAACAGAGCTCTGTGAAAGTTAAGCAAGCTCTGTATGACCCTACATGCAAAAAGAGAGTAATATTTGTGAAAGAAATACCTGAATGTGACACTCCATGCAAAAAACTGTGCAAAAAATACCCCATCATGTGAGCAAAAACAGAAATTTGTGCAAAAAATAACTTTAATGCTAGACATCTATTTTTTTCCCATAGGCAATAATGGGAAATTAAAAATTGTATAACTTTTGAACACAGTAATATTTTTTCACCAGACCTTCAAAGAGCACATCTGTGACCTAAAGGCTTTCTGCCCTGGGAGGCATCACTGGCAGGTGCGGAAGGCAAAGCAGGGGATGAGGTAGCAGAGGTGGAAATCATGGCAGAGAGAGTGAGGGAAGCTCTCAGGTCCCTTAAGATGGAGAAAGCACCAGGGCTGGATAAATTACATCCCAGAGTGCTGAAGGAACTGGTGGATGTCCTGGCAAAACCCCTGGCAGATCTCTTCAGCATCTCTCTGAGGACAGGGTGGGTGCCCCAGGACTGGAAGGTGGCGCATATAGTACCTATCCACAAGAGGGAATCAAGAAGGGAGATGGGGGACATGATAGAAACTTTCAAGTACCTCAAGGGAATCAACAAAGTCCAAGAGGGTAGCATCTTTCAGAAAAAAAGACTTGCAAGAACAGGGGAACACAATTTAAAGATAGAAGGAGGGCGGTTCAGGGCAATATGAGGAAGTATTATTTCACAGAGAGGGTAGTGGATGCATGGAACACCCTTCCTGAGGAGGTTGTGGGGTCTAAAACTGTGGGAGAATTCAAGAATGCATGGGACAGACATAAGGCAATTCTTGTGGGGGTAGGAAGAAATAGACTGTTGGTTAACTAGGATCTGCGGCCTATCCTGTAGGTAGGGAAATGGGCAGACTAGATGGGCCTAGTGGTCCTTATCTGCTGTCAAAGTCTATGTTTCTATGTTAAGGGAGGTGGCAGAGAACTACAGGCCCGTCAGCCTGACATCGGTGGTGGGCAAGGTGATGGAAGGCATTACCAAGGAGAGACTGGGGGGGGCCTGGAAAAGTTGGGGTGCCTGGACGATAGACAGCATGGATTCATCCAGGGAAATCAAGTCAGACAAACCTTGTGGAGTTCCATGACTGGGTGACGAGTGCCTTGGACCTGGGTAGACCAGTGGACGTCCTCTTTCTTGACTTCAGCAAGGTGTTTGACTCTGTTCCTCAAGGGGGCCTGTTGGATAATCTGGGAGAATGGGGGTGGGGAATCAGATGATCAGATGGATAGACAATTGGCTCCAGAACTGGACCCAGAGGGTCATAGTTGGCGGGATAGTTTTATCCCCAAGGAAGGTCATTAGTGGTGTCCCTCAGGGATTGGTTCTTAGCCCCCTCCTGTTCAATGCCTACATCTCTGACATAAAGAAGGGTATCAGGAGTAAGATGAGTCTCTTTACAGATGACTCAAAACTGGGGGCGATGGTGGATGGGGAGGAAGGGAGGTTGGCCATACAGGGGGACCTGGAGGCTCTAGAAAGGTGGTCTAGAAAGTGGAAGCTGAAGTTCAGTGCAAGGAAATGCAAGGTACTGCAGCTGGGAGCCAGAAACCCAGGCCAAGTGTACACCCTGGGGGGGAATGCTACAAGTCTTGATGGCAGAGAGGGACCTGGGGGTGGTGGTGGATGTCAAGAAGAACAACTCTGAGACTTGTAAGAGGGCAGTGACAAAGACCAAGAGGATGCTTGGATGCATCGCTAGGGGGCTCACCTCCAGAAGGAGGGAAGTGATACTTCCACTGTATAACTGCTTGTTGAGGCTGCACCTCGAGTACTGCATGCAGTTTTGGAAGCCACATTTAAAGAGGAACATTGAACTCCTGGAGAGGGTCCAGAGGAGGGCAACCAAAATGATTTGGGGCTTGGGGGATAGGACCTATGGGAGAGGCTCGAGGGCTAAATATGTACACATTGGAAGAGAGACTGGGGGGACATGGTAGAGGTCTTCAGGTACATGAAGGGAATAAATGGGAGGAGCAGTCAGGGTGCTCAAAGGAGAGGGGCAACTAGGGGGCATGGCTGGAAGCTGGAGGGGGGGAGATTCAGGGAAGAAAGGAGGAGGTGCTACTTCACTGAGAGGGCGGTGAAGCCATGGAATGTGCTGCTAGGGGGCTGGTGGAGGCAGAAATGGTGGCGAGGTTCAAGAGGGGGTGGGACAGGTACACGGGAAGGGTTCTGGAAGCAAAAACCAGTACAGCAAGAATACCTGGGACTGGGAAGGGAGAAGCCAAAGAGGGAGAGGGGGCAGCAAGGTTAGCTCCCAGGGTGGGGGCTGACCAAATGAGCAGACACGAAAGACCGTTAGGCCTATTCTTGCAGTCAATGGGAAAAGTTTACAAAAAGTTTGACAGTGTCACAAATGCAGTTTTTAGTGTTGTAAATGACCTCTGTAGTGTCGTGAGTCAGCCTTTTTTTTCAGTTAGTGGTCACAGAAATGCTTGGCATTTAAATTTGAGTCCCTCTAGGGACACCATTCTTTTTGTGTTCACCTAGTTGAGCCCTGAGGATGCTAGCTATATCTTTTTTGGGGGGGTTAAACACCCCAGAAATATGATTTTCAAATGTTTGTAATCTGTAGTGTCACAAAGTAATGTCAAACTTGTGACACGTTCGTGATTTATTTGACGAAAGTGTCGTGATTTGCAACACTACTTTGCGACACTATACCCAAAATAACAGGAATTCTTTGCCACCCTGCTGCAAAACAACAGTTTGGTCTTTTGGGCTGCAATTTGGAGAGAAGACAGCCAACATCCCACATATGTGCATTTTGGTGGATTGGTGACAAAATATTGCAAGGGTGCAAAGTTTCAGTACTCCAAAGTTGACCATTTTCCCCATAGACTAACATTGCGGCATCCGCTGCACCTTTCCGGGCCCGTATCTTGGAAACGCTTAGAGATACAGACTTTTCGTCAGAAAAATGCTTAGTCCCCCACTAGGGAGCTAAGTACAAAACTAGCCAGAAAAGTCATAAATCTTATGAAATTTTAAATTTTTTTCTACGTCGTACGGTCCTGAGATATAAGCAATTTAGTATTCCAAGTCCTCATTTTCTGCTCCGAGGCCCATTATTATGCATGCATTCTTTGTACTCACTCTGTTTCTCTATGAAGCTGTTGGGCAAAAACATAGTGTGCGCTTCCGTTACTGTTACAGTTAGCGTTCCCACTTGCGTTTCCATACCCATTTGCGTTAGCGTTCCCGTGTTCGCCACCGTGTGCTTTTTGCTTTACGTTTCATTTGCGTTTGCATTTGTGTTACTGTTACCATTTGTGTTTCCACTACTATTTCTGTTTATGTTTCATTTTGTGTCACCGTGTGCATTACCATTTGCATTTGCATACACGCTTCCATTTGCGTATGTCATCGTTGCTGTTACTGTTACCATTTGCGTTTCCAATTGTGTTACCGTTACCATGCGCATTACGGTTTGCGTTTCCATACCCGCTTGCATTTGCATTTCTGTTTCCATTACTATTTGTGCTTGTATTTCTATTACCGTTTGTGTTATCATTTATGTTTGCGTCACCGTGTGCATTACCATTTGCGTTTGCATACGCTTTTCTGTTTGCGTTTCCATTTGCATTTAAGTTTCCTTTGGAGTCATCATTAGTGTTACCGTCAGCATTTGCATTTCCAATTGCATTCCTGTGATGCGCTTGCATTTGTGTTTCTATTTTCAGTAACGTTTGCGCTTGCGTTTCTATTACCGTTTACGTTACCATTAATGTTTGCATCACCATGTGCATTACCATTTGCACTTGCATTTGTGTTACCATTACTTCACTATTTACAGAGCACATTCTCAAAAAGAAGGGAAATTCATGGCAAAAAACTCAGTTTAATGCATCAGTTAGGGTTGTTCCACAGCGACAAAAGTAAGGAAATTTGGTGTTAGGTTTGAAACCCCCCTGGACAGCCAGCATCGGGGTGCACATTGGGGTAATCAGTCCTAACTCTCACCCATCACATGTGTAAGAAGCAAGGTATAGGAGAATGGGGCAGAGTTGGGACCCGACAGCCACCCCAACGCCGATCCCGGCGTGGGGGTGGGATGGAGGTGTCCAACAGATGAGGCATACTGATGAGTCCTGGTAAGACGAAACATGTGTCTATGTCTTCTGTTGGCACCATTTGCAAACTTTGTAAGAGGCCTTTTGGCACCATGCATTTCTGTTTAAAGTTGAACCAGCATAATATTCTGTGGTGATTTGCATATGCAGCCCATGATGCTTTGCACTGTGGGGGCATGTGTGATTTTGTATTTCTCTGAAACTTGGCTTCCCAACCAAATGCCCTTTGGGGTAACCATTGCCTCAGTGCTTGCACACAGAGGTTCTTTGTCATATATATATATATATATATATATATATATATATATATATATATATATAGAGGCAAAAACTCCATTCAATGCATCAGTTAGGGTTGTTCCACAGTGACAAAAGTAAGGAAATTTAGTGTTAGGTTTGAAACCACCCCAGACACCCCCAGCCGCCCCCAGCTGGCATCGAAGTGTAGCGTTGGGAGTCTTGGCCCTAACTCTCACCCCATCACACATGTAAAGAAGCAAAGGTATAGGAGAATGGGGTGAGAGATAGGACTGACGACCCCAATGCGCACCCCGATGCCGGCTGGGGGGGCAGGCTGGAGGTGTCCAGGGGGGTTTCAACTCTAACACCAAATTTCCTTACTCTTGTCGCTGTGGAACAACCCTAACTGATGCATTAAATGGAGTTTTTTGGCTCTGATTTCCCTTGTTTTTGAGAATGATGATGAGAAATACCGAATGTAATGCGGTGGCAGGAGCGTGGGGCTCAAAGGGACCTGCGCTCCCACCACGCGATGTCTTGTGACATAGTAACAGGAACAGTAACGCAAACACAAGGTGGAAATGCAAATGGTAATAGTAATGAAAATGCAAGGGCAAATGACAACACAAAGGGTGACACACATGGTAGCGCACACGGGAACAGTAACAGTAACAGGTACATAAACGCAAGGGGAAACAGTAACTGTAACAGTAACAGAAGCGCATACCCTATTTTTGCTGGAGAACTGCATAGAGAAACAGTGTGTACAAAGAATGTATGCATTGTAATGGCAATGGAAGCTTAAAATGAGCATTGGAAGTACTTAATTGCAAATATCTCAGCAACCGTACAACGTAGAAAAAAAAATTAATTTCACAGATATCATTATTTTCCTGGCTACCGTTTTGTATTACAAAGCCCATAGGGCTATGCATCTCGTGATGAAAAATCTGTATCTCGCACCATTTTCGTGATACGAGCCCCATGTTAGTCCATGGGAAAAAGCATCAAATTCAGAGTACCGTAACCTTGCAGCTGTACAACATTTTTTCACCAAACCACCAAAAGGCAAATCTGTGACATGTTGGCTGCCTTCCCTTCAAATTTGAGGCCAAAAGACCTATCCATTCTTTTGCAGCAAGGTGGCAAAGAACTCCTGTCATTTTGGCCATAGTGTTGCAAAATACTTTCGTGATTTGTGAAAGCTTTCACTCAGATTTGCGAAAGTGTAGTGAGCACGAAAGTACTTTGTGAAAGTACTTTTTCCAGAACTTTGGAAAACATATTTCTGGGGTGTTTAACCCCAAAATAAAGACATGGCTAACATCCTGAGGCTCCGACTAGGTGAACACAAAACAAATTGTGTCCCTAGATGGTCCCAAATTTAAATGCCAAGCATTTTTCTGATCACCAACTGTAAACAAAATGGTCGATTTGCGAAAGTACTAGGGCCATTTGAGAAAGTAAAAAGTGCATTTGCGAAAGTGTCAAACTTTTTGTTAACTTTTCCCATTGACTTATAATGGGAACTTGTTTTTTGAATAACTTTTGAACAGTTTAATATTTTTTCATGAAATCTTTGAAAGGCACATTGGGGACCCCGGCTGCATGTTCTCTGAAGTTTTCAGACCAGTCGCACAAACCGTGTGACCTGTAGGTGAGAGCAAAGAAATCACAAATAAGCATAATTGCACAATTTGTTGTCGCTTAATAACTCCGCAGCTGTATACCCAACTGGTATGAAACTTGGCAGATCCCAAGATCTACCATGCCAAATTTCAGGCAAATCCATTGAACAACGGTGGCAAAGTTGTTAAGCTGCAAAATTTGACCCTTTAACCTTAAAAGTGCTACTCAACTCTAACTATGGTAGCACTACCGTGCTACCATAATATATACATATGTGTGTGTATATACATATATGTATAGATATATAGAGATATATATATATATATATATATATATTTATACAACTGGTGTGAAGGTAAATTTGCCAGGATAAACATGTTATCTTGGCAACATGAGCAAGATAAATGAGGCTGGTTAGTGAGCATGCTCAGAAATTTATCTCACTCATTGTGGCCACACTGAGCATGTTCAGACATTTATTCTCACATGAGAAGATAAATTTAGGAGCATGCTCAGTGACCAGTTTCATTTATTTTCCCCCAAGACTCCACTGGGAATGAGTTTTATGGCTCATTAGGACTTTCCTGGTCAAACTCTTTCTGTAAAAAAAGTAAAATGTGCGATGCCATGTAGTTTTTTGATTGAATATATAGTAGTCTAAGTAGTTTACACTGCTTTTTTTTTCCTTTTGTAGGGTTTTACCATTTATGTCATAAATTTCACCTAAATACCTGTTGTATAAATCAAATTTGCCATGGGCTGACTTAAGATATCATTTTTATCTTCATTTGAGGGCATTGGTCTATTGTTATCTCATGAGTGGCAGGTATCAACAGACCAATCACCTCTCATGAAGATAAAAGTGATATCTTAAGTCATCCCATGTCATATCTCATACAGTATGTATGTATGTATCTATCTCTCTCTCTCTCTCTCTCTATATATATATATACTGTATATATACATATACACACACACACACACACATACATATATATGTATATATATACTATTGTAATGCATCAGTTAGGGTTGCTATTAAAGTGTCAAAAGCTGTGAAATTCAATGTAAAGGGTTTCCAACCCTAACTCCCCATCCCCAACCCCAAGCAGGAAAAGGACAAGACCACACAAGCAACCACATGCAGCCATCATCAAGTAAGGCAAAAAAACATATGGAAATTCACAATACTGGGGTATTCCTGGAGCGTACTCCCAACCTAGGTGGTGGGAGCAAACATGGTAATGGGATTCAAGAATGCATGGGATAGGCATAAGGGAACCTTAGTGGTAAGAAAAGGGGCAGTGGTAGATCAAGTAGGATCTGTGGTGTTACAGTATGTAGGAAAATGTCAGACTAGGTGGGTAAAGCAGTCCTTTTATCCTTTCTGTAGTCTGATGTAGCCATGGACACCATAAAACCTACACATAATTGATGGGCCTGCTCTTCTGCAGCTGCAGGTGTAAGACATGCATATTGACCTCTGGGTACAGAAGCGCAGATACCATAAAATCCATGATATGAAAAGTGCAGCAGTATTTCTGTCTGCAGAAGCAAAGTCTCTTGAGCATTCTGTGTCTCTTCAGAGGTTTTCTATATGCAAGGGGGCTGCTGTTCTGGAGCCAGAAGTTGGTGTATGTCTTACACCTCTGGCTGAAGAGACACCAGACACTCTTTGCTACAGAAAGGCTGGCCCCATAGGAGCATGGGAAAAAGAAGTCTTGTATTTTGGATATAATGGGTTTGTATCTGGCTGGAGGGAGCCTATGGTTTTGTATACAGAAGCAGTATGGTGATTTCAGTATAGAAACACAGAAACAGTCTGCCATTTTCCTACCACTGTAACACTGCAGATCCTAATTGATCTTCTGCTCCCCACTTTCCTTACTATTATGCCCACTCCATGCAATCTTGAATCCTGTTACTGTTTCTGCCCCATCACTTAAACTGGGAGGACATTCCAGGTATCCACCAGTATCGTGGATTCCTATATGCTGCGACAAGTGAGTGTGCATATTTTGCAGTTTGCATGCCTCAGATACAAATCCATGAAGGCAACACATCAGTACTACTGTATCTGTGTCATCTGGAAACAGTTGTATGCTGTTTGTCTTACCTGATGATGGCTGTGAGTGGTTTTGTCCTTTTGATGCTTGGGGGGGGGTGGGGAGTTAGGGTTGGAAACCCCAATGTCGAATTCCCCAGCTTTTAAAATGTAATAGCAACCCTAATTGTTGCATTAACATAGTTTTTTGCAATTAATTTCTTTACTTTTTAAGTATAATCATAGCCTTATTTGCTTATGGGAAGGGCCTGCGCTCCTATCTATTCATAAGTATACATAGATTGTAATTGACCCACATTTCCCTGTGGAAGCACAGGGTCCTCTGGGCCCTGCACTGCCATCACTTCATAGTGGTATCCATGTGTCCATGTGGGAGCACAGGGCCCCTATGCATGCATATTGTAATTGTCCTTCATTTCCATATGAGAATGCAGTGCCCTCTGGGCCCTGTGCTCCCTTCAGTCCATAGTGAGAGGTGGGAGTACAGGGCCCTTGGGGCCCTGTTTTCTCATCCACGCATATTGTAATTCTCCCTTATTTCTGTGTGGCAGTGCAGTGCCCTCCATGACATGTGCTTCCATCAACCATAGCGTGTGGTTTGAGCACAGGGCCCTCTGTGCCCTGTTTTATTTTTTTATTTTGAAAAGTTTCACCTGCAAAGGCACACTGAGCTACAGTAGCTCATTTCCAGATGCATCCTGAAGGAAGGGGGAGAGGGGGTACAATATTGATTTGAATACAGATACAGGTAAAATAAACATAGAACGGGGTCTGTGCAAAAACATTAAGTTAACAAACATTTTGTGAGATAGTCAGGCAGTACTTGAACACATAAATAAATGCTGTATGTACCTATATCACCCCATCCATGCCCAAGGGCCTCACTCTCCCATCAGTCTATGGTTAGTAGTGCAAGCACAAGGCCCTCTTGGCCCTGTGCTCCCACCCACATCTATTGTAATTGTCCCTCATTTCCATGTGGTAGCACAGAGCTCTCTGAGCCCTGCATTCCTATCAGTACACAGTGACTGGTGGGAGCACAGAGCCCTCCCAAAGCAGTACTGCTAACAAGTTGAGAATGCATGCCACAGTATCAGTCACCTTTGCCCCATCAGTTACAGTTCACCAACAGTTTTAAACAAAGCCTGAAAACATGCAAAGCAACTTAGTACAGGTGTGAGTCGCAGCGAGTCCATATCTTGAAGCATTTTCAGGATATAGCTGCCAAAAGGTACCCCGATCATTACAGTGCTATCCTATGGGATGTGCTGAAACTTCAAAGTCTCATAACTATACGGTGCAGTAATATTTTTTCACCAAACTACCTAAAGGCACATCTGTGGGGCAAGCCCTTTGTACCCTGAAAATGTCAGCCCAAAATTCCAAACCTTTTTTTTTTTGTTAAGAAATGACAAATATCTATTTACTGTTCAAAGAATAAATGGTTATTTACCATTCGAACAGTAAAGTTCAAATGGTACTATAAATGGCCATTTATCATTCGAGCAGTAAAGTTCAAACAGTAAATGGTAAAATGAAAATTTAACTTCAGGTATCATACAGTATTTGCAAACTTGTTCCAGCAGGTTAGTTCACTTAAAGGTGAATCAAGCTGCCAGTTTTGAAAACTCTGTACCTCGCTTCATTTTCAACATATGGGTGCCAAAAGGAGTGATGGGCGCTGCAATGTTAGCTTATGGCAAATTGCTCAATTTTGAAACACTGTAACTTTGTGATCATTAACTGTTTCTGCACCAAACCAGCAAAAGGCACATCTGTGGGATGAGGGCTTGCCACCCTGTAAATTTCTGCCAAAAGGATCCAACCATTTGCTTGCAGGAGGATGGCAAAGATGTGCAGTTATCCTAAGCATAGTTCTGCAAAAAAACTGTCACAAACACAAAAGTGTCACAATCGGAAAGCAAGACACTTTGCATTTGCAAAAGTATGAAAAGTGCTTTTGCAAAATAATTTCACAAACACGAAAGTTTCACAAATGTAAAGCATGAAAGTTTCACATTTGTGAAAGTGTTTTGCGAAACTAGTTTCAGAAAATTTTCAAAATGCTGTTTTGGAACATCTAAACCCCCAAAAAGCATATGTGTAGTCTGTGTTGTGTGTCGGTGGCAGCGTGAGGCCCAAGCTGCCCAGTTGTCCATAATCATATGTGTTTGGTAGAGCATGAAACTTCTGAGATGAGAGTTAAGACTGATGACCGCATGCAAGACCCCAACATCTGTTGCGGCATGGAAGGTGGCAGCATGGGGGTGGGGTGTTGTGGTTTAGAGAGTTGTATGTTATTTCTGTTACCTGCTGATGGTTGTCTGTGATTGGTTGTGTTGCCTTGGTCCTTCCCTTTCTTGCATGTATGTGTGTGTGTGGTAGTGGTAGGGTTGGGGGGAAGCGGAATTAGCGTTTTGAACCCTAACACCAAATTTCCCTGCTTTTGCCACTGAGTAACAACCCTAACTGGTGCATTAATGGAGTTTTTTGCCATGAATTTCTCTTCTCTTCTTTGTGAGAATGTGAACTATAAATAGTGACTGGTATGTCTTGGTGGGAGAACAGGGCCCCCACCAAGCTGCCCATTCCGTTGTAATCACATGTGTTTGTGGGAGCACGGGCATAGGTGCGAGCAAAGAAATGAGCAAAAAGTCTGTTCTTTTGTGATTTTTGCCACTCTGTAGCTCCACAACTGTACATCTGACCATAGCGCAACTTACCACATCCAGAGATCTATGGTGCCAGACCGCAAATGCAAAATTTCAGGCAAATCTGTCATATGGATGCAAAGTTATTAAGGTGCAAAATTTGAGATTTAACCATAAAGTGGGTACTCAACCCTAACTATAGTGGCACTACCTGCCACTATAATATATATATATATATATATATATATATATATATATATATATATATATATATATATATATATATATATATATATATATATATATTCATGGCAAAAACTCTGTTAATGGATCAGTTAGGGTTGTTCCACAGCGACAAAAGCAGGGAAATTCAGTGTTAGGGTTCAAAACCCTAACTGTGCATTCCCCACCACCACCACCACCACACACACACACATATACATGCAAGTGGGGGAAGGACCAAGGCAACACAACCAATCACACACAACCAGCAGGAGGTGTATACCTGTGTCACCATAGCAAGTAGGGAAAAAAATCCAACTTCAGGTATCATACACTATTTCCAAATTTGTTCCACAAGGTTAGTTCACCAAAAGGTGACCCAAGCTGCCAGTAGTGAAAACTGTGCACCTCACTATGTGTTCAACATACGGGTGGCAAAAGGCATCATGGGTGCCACGATGTTGGTCTATGGGAAATTGCTCAATTTCAGAACAGTGTAACTTTGTCATCCTTATGTATTTTAGCTCCAAAGTAGGAAAAGACACATCTGTGGGACCAGGGCTTGCGACCCTGCAAATTTCAGCCCAAAGGACCCAACTATTTGCTTGCAGCATGATGGCAAAAATGTGCAGTCATCAGGAGCATACTTTTGCAAAATACTTTTGCAAACACGAAAGTGTCACAAACGGAAGACACAACAGTGTCACATTTGTGAAAGCATGTAAAATAGTGTTGCAAAATACTGTTGCAAACACGAAAGTGTCACAAATGCATAGCACGACACTGTTGCATTTGCAAAAGTGATTTGTGAAAGTATTACAGGGAATGTCCAAAATCCTGTTTTGGGTCCTGTAATCCCCCAAATACCATATGCATAGTCTGTGTTATGTGTTGGTGGCAGTGTGTGGCCCAAGATGCCCAGTTGTCCGTAGTGATATGTGTTCTGCAGTGCACAGAATGTCTGGGATCAGAGTTAGCAGTGACGACCCCATGCCAGAGCCGGACATCTGTTGGTGTGTGGAAGATGGGAGCATGGGTATGTGGTTTCATGGTTTAGATAGTTATATGTTATCTCTGTTACCTGCTGCTGGTTGTGTGTGATTGGTTGTGTTGCCTTGGTCCTTCTACTTGCATGTATGTGTGTGTGTGTGGTGGTGGTGGGGGTGAGGTGGAATGCACAGTTAGGGTTTTGAACCCTTACACTGAATTTCCCTGCCTTTGTCACTGTGGAACAACCCTAACTGATGTGTTGATGGAGTTTTTTTCCATGAATTTCCCTACTTTTTGAGTATGTACAATATAAATAGTGAATGGAATGTGGTGGTGGGAGCGTGGGGTCCAACCATGCTGGCCATTTGTGCATAATAACCCTAACAGTAATGCTAACAGTAATGGTGACACAAACGGAAACGATAATGTTAACAGTAATGCCACTGCAAATGTGAATGCAGATGCAAATGCTAACATTATGGTAACACAAAAGCAAATGGTAACAGAAACGCAAATGCAAACAGAAACAGAAATGGTAATAGTAATGGTGACACAAATGTAAAAGCAAACGCAAGCACAAATGGCAATGCAAATGCAAGTACAAACGCAAATGGTAACAGTAACATAAAAAGAAATGCTAACAGTAACAGTAACAGTGATGGAAATGTAAATGCAAATGCAAACATTAATGCAAATGCTAATGGTAACAGCGATGAAAACACAAACATTGATGGTAACGGTAACGTCAATGCAAATGTGAATGGAAATGCAAACGCTAATGGTTATGGTAAGGCAAACGAAAATGCATATGGAAAAACAAACTCAAGCATGAACACAAATGCAAACAGTAATGGTAACATAAACGCAAACACTAGCGGTAATGCTAATGGTGACGCAAACATAAACTCAAACGCAAACAGTAACACAAATGCAAGCACAAACAGTAAGAGTAACGCTAACGGTAACAGTAACACAAATGCAAATGTTAACGCAAGCACAAACAGTAATGCAAATGCAAATGGCAACTGTAACAAACTCAATCACAAATGCAAATGCAAACTGTAACGATAACGTAAACGCAAACACTAATGGTAATGCTAATGGTGACGCAAACTTTAACGTATATGCAAATGCAAACAGTAACATAAATGCAAGCGCAAACGCAAACAGTAATGGTAACACTAATAGTAACGCAAACGCAAATGGGAATGCAAGTGCAAATGTTAATGATAACATAAATGCAAATGGTAACAGTAACGTAAACGTAAGCGCAAAAGCAAACACAAATGGCAACGTAAATGTAAATGCTAATGGTACCGCTAATGGTGACACAAACACAAATGTAAATGCAAATGGAAATGATAACACAAACGCAATCGTAAACACAGATGCAAATGGTAATGATAACGCTAACAGTAAAGGTAACACAAATGCAAATGGTAATGGAAGTGCAAATGATAACGGTAACAGAAATGCAAATGGTAACAGTAACGGTGTTGGCGAACTAAATGTAAATGGAAATACAAACAGTAACACAAATGCAAACGGTAACACTGACAGTGATGCAAACTGAAACACTAAAGCAAACGATAACTGAAATGCAAGTGTAAACATAAACGCAAACACTTACAGTAACAGTAATGCTAATGCACATGCTTTGTGTCTGAAAGAGGTGCATCCAGAAGCACAGTGAATACAAAGAATGTGGGCATAATAGTGGCCCTCGGACAGGGAAAATGAGCACTTGGAATACTAAATTGCATATATCTCAGGAACGTACGACGTAGAATAAAAATTAAAATGTCATATTATTTATGAATTTACAGTCTAGTTTTGTACTTAGCCCCCCAACAGGGGACTAAGCATTTTTGCAATGAAAAGTCCGTATCGCAAACCATTTTTGAGATATGGGACTCGAAAGGCGCGGCGGACGCCATAAAGTTATTCTCTGGGAAAAAATTGTCAACTTTGGGGTCCTGTAATTTTGAAGCCAAGTAATATTTTAGCACCAAACCATGAAAAAAGGCACATCTGTGGGATGCTGGCTTTCCTCCCTGCAAATTTCAGCCCAAAAGACCAAACTGTTGTTTTGCAGCAGGGTGGCAAAGATTTCCTGTTATTTTGACCATACTTTCACAAATTGCTTTCACAAATCACAACACTTTTGCAAAAAAAAACTCATGAAAGTATCACATTTTCAAAAGTACTTTGCAACCTACTTTTTACAAAAATGTTAAAAACATATTTCTGGGGGGGTTTAACCCCCCCCAAAAAAAGACATGGCTAGCATCCTCAGGACTCGACTACGTGAACACAACAAGAATTATGCCCCAGAGGGTTCTAAATTTAAATGCCAAGCATTTTTCTGAGCTGTAACTGAAAAAAAAATGGCTGACGAAAGTGAAAGGCTCATTTGCGACACTAAAAATGGCATTTGCAACACTATCGCAATTGTTAACTTTTTCCATAGATTATAATGGGATTCAGGGTTTTTTAATAACTTTTGAGCCATTTAATATTTTTTTCACTAAATCTTTGAAAGGCACATCGGGGAGTCCGGCTGCATGTTCCCTGAAGTTTTTGGACCGATCGCACAAACCATGCGGGCTGTAGGCACAAGCAAAGAAACACGCAAAAATCCATAATTTATGTGTTTTTTGGTGTGCTGTAGCTCTGCAATCGTACATCTGACCATAACACAACTTGCCAGATCCAAAGATCTATGGTACCAGACAGTGCATGCCAAATTCCAGGCAAATCTGTTTTATGGTTGCAAAGTTATTAAGGTGCAAAATTTGAGATTTGACCTTAAATGGGGTACTCAACCCTAACTATAGTGGCACTACTGTGCCACTATAATTAATATATTATATGTTTTATCTGCAATAAACTTTGTTTATGCACCATTAGGGTTCCCTACTATTATACTTTCTCAAAAAATATAGAAATTCTGTGCAAAAACATTCATTAATGCACCATTAGGGTTACAGCATCAAAAGTAAGGAAATTATATCTTAGGGTTCCCAACCCTAAGACCCCACCTCCACCCTTGGTTTCCAACCCTAGCACCCCACCCCTCATCCCTACCCTGCATGCATGAACAGGTGTGAGGGGTATGCCTTGGGGTTTCAAACCCTAATGCTCATCCCATTATCTTATTCAGTACTAGTGCTGTGCAGAATTTTCATACTTCGGTGGAATGAAATTCAGTGGAATTTTCAAAACTCTGCTGAACTTCCACAGAATTTTGCCAAAACTAGAATGGTGGAATTATGTGGCAGAAAATAATTACAGAATGATTTTCTGTAGAGAAAATGCTGTTCTATAGAACATTATTCTGTGGATGTCAATATTTTCTGCAGAAACTGTTGTGGGATAATTTTCTGTGGAAAAATGCTGTTCCACAGAATAATATTCCATGGATCATAGTAGGCAGAATTCTGCAGAAGAACTAACAAAATTCTGATGGAAATTCTGATGGTGAAATGGTCATTCTGTACTGATTTCGCAGGTAGAATTCTGCATTCCACATAGCTTTATTCTGTACCCATCTTAGCTTACTAACTCCTGCAATGGGGTGAGCATTAGGGTTCCCAGCCCCAAGGCACACCCCTCACACCTGTTTGTACATGCAGGTTAGGGGTGGGGTGTTAGCGTTAGAAACCAAAGGTGGGGTTGGGTCTTAAGGTTTGAAACCCTAAGATGTAATTTCCCTACTTTTGATGCTTTAACCCTAATCGTGCATTAACAACGTTTTTTGCATAGAATTTCCCTACTTTTTGAGAAAGTACAATCATAAGAAACCCTAATGATGCATTAACAAAGTTTTTTGCAGATAACTTCCTTACTTTTAGAGAAAGTATAATGGAAGGTAGTGCTGTGTGGAATTTTCAAATTCTGGCAGGACAAAATCCCATAGAATTTTAAAAATTCTGCTGAATTTCACCAAAAATGGAATGGTGGAATTCCACAGGAGACAATAGTTCACAGAAGAACCAGCAAAATTCTAGTAGAAATTTCTCCAGTGGAATGGTCATTCCGCACTAATTTTGCCAGCAGAGTTCTGCATTCTACACAGCTCTAATGGAAAGCTTTTTTGCTTCTGGGCCCTGAACTCCCAACCATGCATAATTTTTTAAGAACTTGTAATTGTATCCTTATTTTCCTGTGAGAGTACAGGGCCCCCATTACGCTGTGCTGCTGTGCATATTTGCGTGTGGGAGCTCAGGGACCCCATCCATGCATCAGTTCCTAGTAGTAGTCTATTTCTTTTTGGGAGCACAAGGCCCTCCAGACCCTGCTCTCCCATCCACACATCAGTCCTTAAAAGTATCCGTACTTGTGTGTGGAAGCTCAGGGCCTGGAGGGCCCTGCATTCCCATGCATGAGATAACAAAAAAAAGCTTGCAGCCACCTCATATCACAATGTTGTCCTACAGGAAATTAAGCAAATTGCAAAGCCTCAGAACTCCAGAGAAAAATAATATATTTTCAACAAACCAGTAAAAGACACACATGTGAGGCAGGCCCTCAGCACCCTGAAAATTTAAGCCCAAAATCAAAAAAACATTTCTTTTCAGTGCAGTGACAAACAACTCTGTACACATTCCAATACAATGTAAGCCAATGGGACATTAACCTAACTTTAAAGCAGCAGAACTCCAAAGCAAAGTAATACATTTTTAACAAACCAGCAAAAGGCACATCTTTGAGGCAAGACCTTTGTACCCTGAAAATTTAAGCCCAAATTTCCAAACCATTTCTTTGCTATGAAGTGACAAGGAAATATCGATAAAAAATCATTTTACGCAAACTGTGGAAAAAGCATCCTGTTTCATGTTACAACAGAATCCTTTTTCACAGTTTGTAAAAAAGGATCCTTTTTCATGGAAAAAGATTTCCACAATTTGCAGTCAAAGAACTCTATGGATAAAATAAACATATTTCTGGTCATTTAAAAAAAAACTGACCTCAGAATCTGATTCCTTGGGTCCCGATTAGGTAGACACTTCTGTTGGTGTTTACCAACTGTAAGTATTTTTTTGAGAAATTCACATTTGTTTGTCTCATTAACTGAAAGCAAAATGGTGGTATCATGAATTAGAATTCCATATTTGTGGACCAGGATTCTGCAATCATGATCAAGAATCCTCTTTTGAGCCTCACATCTAAATTTTCCCATAGGAATTAATGGGAATTTTTTAAATTTAGTAACTTTTGAACAGGTTAGTATTTTTTTACCAAACCTTCAAAAGGCACATACATGACCCAAGACCTGTTTACCCTGTAAATTTCAGACCACAACTCCAAACCTTTTATGTGCAGCAGTGAGACAAAGAAGTTGACAAAAAGTGGTAATGTTCACATTTTTGACACTCCATATCTCCGCAACCACAAATCAGACCAGAACAAAACTTACCACATCCAGAGAGCTTAAATCTCCAATGGTACTCACTAAATTTCATGCAGATCAGTCAAATGGTTGCAAAGTTATTAAAGTTCACAATTTGGGGTTTAACATAGATGTGACCATTGAACCCTAATATAAGGGAACAAAGGGTCATCCCAGACATACTGTAGCTCAGCTTCTTTAATGACTGAATGGGGAGAGTATTAGGGCTGACAACCCCAAGGAACACCCCATGCCTTATTTACAAAGATGTAGGAGAGGTGAAATCATAATGGTTTTTCCTTCTGCTGTCTGGATGGTGGGGGTGGGATGTTAGGATTTGAAGCCCTAATGCCACATGTCCTTACTTTTGTCCATTTAACCCTAACTAGTGCACTAACAAAGTTCTTTTAGCAAAGAATTTCATTTATTTTTGAGATAGTGGAATCATGTCCTCATTCACACAGGTCCCTTCATAACCTGATGCCCTGCACCAAGGGAACACTCCATCTACCTACAAAGGGCCCTGCACTTCACTGAAGTAATGGATGTAAAGAATTCATGGAGGTGTCTAGTGGGCTGCAGAAGCACTGGGTCCTATGGCCCTTGTATTTCCATTTGGCCACAGATACAGATACACAGGGCAAAGAGTGCATCTGTCAGCCAATGCACAAGGCCCTCTGCCACCCAGGGGAGTAGAGGTCCAGAGACCTATAAAAACAGGACAGTAGCCTTCCCTATATGGTACCCAGGCCTGTGCAGACAACCCTGCACTTTCCATTCCCTGGTTGGGGGGGGTGTTGCAAAATAGCACCACCACCCCCACCCTCACCCCATCCAGCTGGGTGACTGAACACAACTCCGAACTGAGCTTACCTGCACGGGATTACAAAGCATATCCATCAGGATCAAGAGTGGCACTACACACAAAATTTGTTAATTTTAAATATTTATTTCAATGTTCACCCCAAATTTACAAGATACTCATTTTATAATTCGCCTTATAAACATGACCTGTACAATTTACAGCATACAGGTCAAAATGTCATTTTGCACTAGAAGTGTGAAAAGACATCTCATCTAGGATTTTAAAAATGAGACATAACATTTTTTGAGGTGTTGTGGAAAAATGACTATGTTGAAAGTTTGGACTCAAAATAGTGAAAATTAGTGAAGTTATAAGTGAATGTTGAAATACTGCAATGTTCACTCATAACCTGGGAATTTTACCGTATTTGTATACCACATTGTTAGCATAATCATCTTATTACCCCACCTCATGAAACCAGTTGTGAAAATTTTCAAATCCCTCCCAAAATGTCATACCGTGGCATGGAAATGTCATTCCTTGCCACAGATGCAAAAACACATTTTGGTCAGGATTTTAAAAAAAATGACAGCTGTCACGTTCATGAAGTGGTGTAAAAAAAATGGCCATGTTGAAACTTTGGGGTTAAAAGATTTAAAATTACGAATGTTATGAGCGAGTGTAGTAAATATGTCAATGTATGCATATAACTTTGCCATTTGTACATATTTTGACCCCAAATTTTCAAAATAGCCTTCTTATGATCCCAGCAGTAAATTTTTTCAAATCCCACCCAAAATGTGACTTTACCAAGTGACTATGAACTCACCTCTCAGGCTTGATTTGCATTATTCCACCACCATTGGTCATGAGGTGGGGCCCCAAAAAGGCCATGTTGAAAAGTGTGTGTTAAAATATGCAAAAATGACAAAGTTATGCATCACACAATGGAAAGAGATCAGAGGATACCTTCTATCTTGGACCTCCTTGATCTGTCAGTGGCATTTGACACGATGGACCATGGGGTGCTGCTGAAGCACCTGCGGTACTTCTGTGGCCTGTCTGGAACAGTCCTCAAATGGTTCCACTCATTCCTCTCTGGCAGGTCTCAGAGGGTGATTTCAGGGATTTATTCCTCTGGATCATTCTCTCTGCCATGTGGGGTACTGCAGGACTCAGTGCTGTGCCCCATGTTGTTTATGGTGTACAAGCTGCCACCGGGGGACATTGTAAGGAACTAAGAGCTGGGTTTACATTGCTATGCAGATGATACCCAGCTCTACTTGTCTTTTGTACCTGACCAGGATAGTGTGGCCTCAGTGTTTAACAACTGCCTCACTGAGATACAGGACTGGATGAATGCCAACTAGCTGAAGTTGAATCTTGACAAGACTCAGGTGTTGGTGGTGGATCTGGGTCACAGGATAGAGAGAGGTCAGAGGCAGGTAGTCCATCTGGGCTTTGGCTTGGCATCACCAGCTACTGACTTCCGAACAGGTGTGGAATCTGGGTGTTATATTTGATGATGAACTGATCCTTTGTTTGCAGGTGTCAGCTGTCGTCAAGACTTCTTTTTACCATCTCAGGAATATAGCCCAGATTAAGCACCTTGTTCCATCAGGTGACCTTCCAACATTGATCTACACCTTGGTGACCTTGCGTCTTGACTACTGTAACTCCCTGTACTTAGGGCTTCCGGAGGTTGATATCCACCACCTGCAGCTTGTGCACAATGCTGCAGCCAGGTTGTTGACTAGATTTTCTCAGTTGAGTCATATTACTCCTGTGCTGCATGAATTGCTCTGGCTGCCTGTTCAGTGGTGGATCTCCTTCAAGGTCAGTTTGCTGACCTATAATGCCCTACACAGACAGGGTCCAAGCTACCCGACCTGCAAGATCTTTTGTGCTCCTACTGCCCCCTCTGACCTCTCCACTCAGCCAATGAGGGATTGCTAGAGTTCATTTGAAGACATCTGGGTCACAGGCATTTATGTTTGCTGCCCCTACCCTGTGGAACTCTCTACCTCATTGGATAAGAGAGTGCCTGACAGCGGAGAGCTTTAAAACTACTTTAAAAACATACTTGTTTGGGCTCGCTTTTGGTGTTGATTTCTGAATTGTTTATTCAAACTTCTGGTTTTATATGGTTTATCTATTTATTGTAATGGGTGCTATGATCTCAGGAATAGCACCTTTTTTAAAATAAAGGTTGATTGATTGATTGATTGGTTTTTTAAACACATTATTTTCATGTACTTTAAAAGTCTGTAAGTTTAAACAGTAAAAATAAAATGTCAGCCACACAAAAAAGATTTTTCCTCATGAAAAAGTATTGGCCTCATACGAAAAAGGA